>CM026207.1:15702068-16964568 GCA_014839995.1 Xenentodon cancila | reverse complement strand
GCAGTATGTTAAAGTAGTGTTTCAGTGCTAATAACCAAGAAATCTAACTGTAGATTCACCTATGTAAACTGCTCTCTTGTTTTGAATGATGCTACATTAGGATTGTATTATCCTCACATTATCATCCCCCCTAATGCTAAGTAAGCCTTCATGAAAAACAGAAAACTCAGCAACTTCCATTTACTCTATTCACAGTTGATGAGCGAGAAGGTTGGCGGAGCAGAAGGAACCAAACTGGATGAAGACTTTAAAGACCTTGAAAAGGTATTTCATATATTTAAACATTATCTTTGCAGAATAGTGCATGTGTTAAGGCAATATTTGACATTTGTAAGAAAAAGTATGTTGAGCCTCTCTGAATTTATTTATTTATTTATTTATTTATTTATTTTTTTTTAATTAATATACTATAAAAAGTGCACCCATAGATTAATTACTAGACAGTTTAGTAGTGTGGCTGCTCTTTCTAGAAGTGGGTGTTAGGCCAAGATGACCAGCACATAAGTGAGGTAATGAAGGACCCACAAGGATCAGCTAAAGGTTTTGAAGATGTCACTGGAACAAGCATCTCTGTTCATGAATAGACAGGGTGTCCATATCAGAATAGCACAAAGGATGCCACTGTGCTCCAAAGAAAGCAGTGTGCCTAAAGGGTTGTCAAGAAGCACCTTGGCAAACCTGCACAATCCTAGTAGGGAAAATGTTTTGTGGGCCGATGAAATGAAGTTGAATTGTATGGGAAGAATTAAATTCAAACCAGACTTGCGACAAGTGTGTCTGTAGAGGTTCTTTGAAGAGGACTTGTCAAAAAGTCCTCCTGAACATTGTCCAGGTCAGATCCAGACCTACTAAAAGCTCCTGTTTGAATAATTTCTGCCAAAGGAAATTCAACCAACTATTGGTTGGTTGAATGACGCCAAGAATTCATACTTTGTCTTGCTACTGTATAATATAAAATTATGTTCTGCAGGTTCATTTGACTAATTTGTTTCAGAACTTTTAATTCATGTCTTTTATTGTGCACCAACAGAAAGCAGATGTTACCAGCAAAGCAATAGTGGAGGTGATTGGTAAAACATCGGAGTATCTCCAGCCCAACCCAGCAACAAGAGCTAAGCTCTCCATGCTCAACACAGTGTCCAAAATCCGTGGGCAGGTGAATAGTCCAGGATACCCACAGCCCGAGGGCCTTCTGGGAGAATGCATGACTAAATATGGATGGGACATGGGCAAGGACACCAACTTTGGTAAGAATACCAGTCTGTTATATATAGATAAATGAAAAGAAATGACAGTAAGGGGAGGGGCTGCATAAAGGTGATAATGACATTGGAAGATTTTAGTTTTCTGCATTGGATATGTGATGCAAATCTTTTGTTTTAAAATGTTTACAAAATTACCTCAATGTTCAAGGTGATCTGTGGTTATTGTCACTGAGTGCTTATATATTTGTGTTTTTATTTATTTATTTTTTTTATTTTTATTTTTTTATTTTTTTTTCAATTTCAGGTGGGGCTTTAATAGATGTTGGTGAAGGAATGAAGAGAATGGCTGAGGTCAAGGACTCTCTGGATATTGATGTTAAGCAGAATTTTATTGATCCACTTCAGGCAGTTGCAGAAAAGGATATCAAAGATATTCAGGTAAAAATTAAAAGGGCAGTAAGCTTCTACCCGTTTAGGCTTGACATTGAACTGTGATCTCCACAGACTGTGTTTGCTGTACTTCTATTCAAAACATTGGAAATTCAGGTGCATAACAGAAGAGATGCCTTAATATAGTTGCATCACAATTAAAGCAAAAAGCATTTTTCTCAAAACAGTCATGAATAAGTAAAACTGATTCCAGTCATATCTCTTTAAAACCCTAGCACCAGCTTAAGAAATTAGAGGGCCGGCGTCTTGATTATGATTATAAAAAGAAACGTCAAGGTAAAATCCAAGATGAAGAGATCAGGCAGTCCCTGGAGAAGTTCCACGAGTCCAAAGAGCTGGCTGAGAGATCCATGCATGACCTACTAGAAACTGACGTAAGTTTGCACAGTTATGAGTTTACCTTTCTTATATTTAAAACTCTTGGTAAACCCCTAGGAGTGTATTTGCATAATGATATTGGTAGTGCATTTATTTAAGATGACACTAATTACCCCAAAAAAGCAATTTTATTTTGTAATATACACACACGTTACAGCTCACAGTTTCTCAGGCAAGAAAACATATTTTTAAGGATGGTATGTAGCAGCTGACATGCCTTGGGGTTTTTTTGTTTTTTTTTGTTTGTTTTTTTTTTACCCTGGGTTGCACAGGGTAAAGCTTGTAAAACCTGTTTGTTCTGCTGTTTACTGTTTTCAAATCACTTCTAAAGCTTTTTACATGAAGCCATTCGTTTTTTACGTCGCAATAAATAAGTGAGAATGATAAGAAAGAAACATTCACTTGATGAAAAAAGTTTGACTATTCAGACAGAGCTGTTTCTGTGATTTTTATTTCAGTTTAAAATGTTTTTTGTACACATGCAGGTGGAGCAGGTGAGTCAGCTGTCAGCCTTTGTGGAGTCTCTGCTGCAGTACCATAGACAGGCCTCACAGATCCTGGAGGAAGTTACTGACAAACTGAGAGAAAGGTCAGCACTTGGAATACTTTTGGGAAATGGCTGACTTTTTTTTCCTCTTAATAGTCTGAATAAATTGTAGCTTCCAGAATCAAATATTTTTGTTATAAAGGCAAAGTATAATTTCAATGTAGAGATCCTTTTTCCTTCAGTCTTACGGTACTAACATCAGTTTGATTTGTTTTTATCTGACTTGCTGCATGGAGTTGTCAACCTTTTATTAACTCTTTGCAGTCTAGATATGTTACATAATCGAGATATAAATTACTTGGATTAAATGTGCACATTTGATAAAGTTCAACAGCAATGTCTGCCTGGAAGTTTTGACCCAGTCTTTAGGGATGGTGTGACAAACGAGTGACACAAAGGATTGCAGATCTAGACAAACAGTTATGCTTTTTGTATACATGTGACGCAAATTCACCTGATTGTCCAGTAAGACTGTGTATGTTTGATTTATGACTGTTTACATCCTGCCACCCGGTCATGGCTGCAATTTTTGTTGCGTGTTGGAGAAATACCCTGCAAAAACTTAAAAAATATAACATGGCAAGACAGAAACATCTACAGTCTAGCCTCCTTCTGTCCCTGGTGCATCAGGAACCTGCAAAGCTAAATTAAGCCAGCTTCCAGGTGTTTTGGAAATCTAGAAAATTGCTCTTGCACTAAAGAAAAGGTGAATATTACCACAAGTGTGACACAATCCGCGACCATACACATTTGGGGTTGCTTTTCGAAGTGAGTGGGTTCACTCACACTTTTACCAAAAAACTGTAATTAAAAAAATGGTTTTAAAATCTTCTCCAACAGCACCTTCTCCTGACAATCAAAATGTGAATCGCTACCAAATCCTTTGGCCACCAGTGTACTGCAGAAATGTCCTGCACATTTGTATCCTTAGAATAATGTTGGCTGAAGCTGTGGTTGGAGATAAGTTGAAAGTAATAGTAGTTTTGATTTATATGAGCAGCTAAATGCGACAGTCATTGCATTTAAAAACAAGTGAAGATGTGGCGAACTGAGAGATCAGCAAGTCCGTCTGCGGTTCTCTTTAGATGAGCTGAAAGTACACACACACTGTGGTTTCAGTGGGGTTTAGTTCCTGCATAATAATCATAATGAATAAGCGAATAATAGAATAAGCATTAATTAGAAATTTCAGACTGGTTATGTGTTTCTAACTTTTGACAGTTTTTAAGTTTTTACACATCTTTGTTTAACTTTAATTTGTGTAGAGCTTCATAGCTCTACATGGATGGATGGATGGATGCCAATAAACATTATTATTGCTATAGGAATTATTGAAATCCGAGCAGTACCAGTCGCTACATGTTTGGGGTTTTTTTGTTGTTAAATGTATGTGAATTTTCCCACTTTGAGCACCACAACCCACGCACCATGTAGTTTGTTTTTTTTTTTTTTTTTGTTTTGTTTTGTTTTTTTAAGACAAGGCAGACTCCCCTACAGCTAGTACCTCCAACAACAACTCGCACCAAAACAATCCCCAAGGCTACTACATATTTTTTGGGTGTATTATCTGTTCAACTTGGCCTTATTTGTATTGTATTGATATCAATGATGTAAAGCTTTTTATTTTTATTCTGTGCAGGGTAAATGACGCTCAGACTCGTCCCAAGCGTACATACAGCGCTAAACCCAGACCAGCCTTGGACTACGGAGAGCTGGAAAACTCAAACGGAGGGTATTCACCTTCTCAAACGAGCCCTTCAACTTACTCTGCTGGTAAAGTTACTTTCATCTTATTTTTTGTTTTGTTATGTGCGCGATTGTGTCCGTGTACCGGAAAGGTATGTTTGCAGGTCTGTCATTCGTCTTGACAGATTTGTCTCCTTCTGCACCATAAACAGCCCCAGCACAATATCCAGTACCATCCTTCCAAAGAACCTCTATCAAGAGCAGATCCTGTGAGTGGACAGATGAAGGTTGTGTCACTGATATAAGAGGAACATTTTACTGCTTTCATTCTTGCTGTTGCTCACGTTTGTAACAGAGTGGTGGCTGTGTCTTTGTAGTTAAGTATTTACTAACAGCATTGAATGGTGTTGTTTGTGTCAGCTGTGTCCAGCTCAGCAGGTCACAACATAAGACACAAGTGTGTCTGTTGTTTTTCACCTAGTCTGAAGATCCAGAGACTTGTCAGCAGAGCAAAATATACTGTTCCTTTTACTAACCGATGACGGGAGCTTCTCACTAGAATTGGCAAGATTTGTTTTTCTTTTTTTTTTCTTTTTTTTTTTTTTTAATCCCTTTGGGGTCACTGAATACTAAAACTTCTGAATCTCATGAAAAATCTTAACCTATCACTAAGTTGATCTTAGATTCTTAAGATTGCCTAAAACAAGTAAATGATGAAAAGTCTGATGTTTGCTTAAACTGTACCAACTCGTAAGTCATGATATTTAACCGTTCCTGTCTTAATGGTTTGTGTTGGTCATCTGTTGTGGAGTCCCTCTGGAAATAATATACAAGTAACAGTTTGTGTGTAATGAAAACCTTTCAAACTATCTACTAATATTCTTAGAGAAGTTTAAACAATTCTTCTTGTGGATGGACAATATTTTTTTCCCTACTGAGTCTCTTGTTTCCGGTCTTTACTTGTTTCTCTTTCTCCAGCTGAGCCATGCTGTAAAGCCCTGTATGACTTTGAGCCAGAGAATGACGGGGAGCTGGGATTTCGTGAGGGTGACATCATCACTTTGGTCAGTCAAATCGACGACAACTGGTACGAAGGAGCACTTCGTGGGAAAACTGGATACTTTCCCAACAACTATGTTGAAGTGATGGTGCCCCTAACACATTAAAACTAAGAAAGAAAAAGGGTAACATGTGGATGAAGTGGTGAAAGAGAGGATGATTAATGTTTTAAGAATATCAACAAATGGATATGTTTTTCTTTATGGTAATGAAAGGGTAGATATATACAGGAAGTGACCAAATCTTTGTGGTATTTGAGAAGAAGACATGGTGTT
The DNA here is from genome assembly GCA_014839995.1 of Xenentodon cancila. Lineage (NCBI taxonomy): Eukaryota > Metazoa > Chordata > Actinopteri > Beloniformes > Belonidae > Xenentodon > Xenentodon cancila. The sequence continues at coordinate 16,958,968 of CM026207.1, read as the reverse complement.
TCTATTTTGCAAAGATTTAATGGATTCATAATGGTGAGAACATTAAGCACAATGGGATGTTTGTTCAGAAAAAGAATGCTGTGCTTTGGGTGCATTTACAATATGAGTCTTTACTATCTTTCTCTTTGCACCTACGCACTTTGTACACTACACCTCAACAACAAAAACTAAAGACAAGTCACACAGAGACGGTGGCATGTGTTTGACATGTCCAACAGTGGATATACTACATTTTTCTTAATCTATTTTATTCAAAATATTACATATCTTGTTCTGCATATTATTCCTTTTGGAACTGCTTACTTTTTTACACTCCCATTTTTAAACTTTGTGCCTGCAGACTTTAGCACTGTTGTTTATATGCGACTTTTGTAAGTCAACAGGGGGCGCTGTCTGCCTTTTGTTGATGTTTCAGACTATCCTTTACTGCCATCTGGTGGTCGTGTACAAGGGCTCATTCTTAGGTCCTTGCTTCTGTGGTACTGCCATTATTTCTGTAAAATATTTCTTAATAAACACGTCATGTAGCTTTTCCTTGGTTTAAATGACAACCTATGCCAGCCTAATTAACTATTCTATGAGTGCTGGGATATTCCAATAATAGTACACTACGTTATATTTATCAAACTTCTTGTTATTCATGGGTTCAATCAAGCTGTTGTTGAAAGTAGTCTGCCCTCTTTTTTCTTAATAACAATGCCTAAGAAAAATTTGTTTTGGAACGGGTGTATTTCAGTCAGATTTATGTGCATGTTAAATATATTTTTCTTTCCATTTTATACACTAATTTGAACCCACCCGGTTAGTGAGCAGCGTGACACTGAGGCCAACAACGTGGTGCCCGTTAGTTCTGTTTCTCATGCCCCACTGATGCTGCTGGCGGTGTCGCCCAGAATGTTTTAGGGCTTTTCTCTGAAGTGTTTGTCCGTGAATTTTCTGTTTGCGGTGTGCTTTTCCCCTCATTGCTACGTAAGCTTGGTTAGATTCGGAGCATGGAAATTGTTGTGAAGCCCGCTTGGCGTTCTTGTACCTGCCTCCATTTTCAGACAGACACTGCACCAGACACGACGAAGCATGCCATTTCCCAGTGATTGTAAACTGAATTTGCAAATAATAAGGGAGGTCTTTTACACAATGGCTGGTTTCAGTCCAAATTAAGCCTATTATGAGCAAACTATGAACTGTCAGGTTTTGTCCTTTTTGTTAAAATACTAACTTTCTCTTCTTGTCATGATCCCCTTGTTGGTCCGCCCCCTTCCCCACTCATCTATTCCATCTTTATTTAAACTATGAGTGGAACAGACAGGTCTTTTCAGTGGGGAAGGGCACACAGCAGTGGATTATGCCCTCCCCCACTACTCTTTATTCACCACCTGCCCCCTACCCCCGTATTCATTATCTGCCCAAGCTCCTGGTGCCTCTGAAAACTAGTCTTAGTCCATACATGGAGCAAAATCCTATTGGTCCTCTCGCATGTGCTTCTTAATGTTATGTTTGCATGTTTCTTTTTATTCATGTTATGTTTAGGACCCACTTAGTGATAACTGGTTCAGGTGTGGATTTTCATACCCTGTTACACCAAATTAAAAGTCCTGAGTGTCAGTGTACGAGGAGTAATGTCTGTGACTTGGGTGATGATATAATCCAGCTTGTAAAACACTGATGATAAATAATATTGTGAAACAAAGGGCTAAAAAAAATAATATTTTAAAGCTCCTCCTGTCACAACTAAAGGAGTTGAGTGCTGCGGCTAACATTACTAAACACTAAAATATGTCAGCTCTGCAATATTAATGAAGTATTAACAGCCTTAAAGCTTTATGCCATTATGCACAATTGCAATGAATATTTTTCTTTGGAAGAAATGTAACTTTTATTTGCATGCATCTTTATTCAGTCTTTTGTCTTATTTAACTGTGACACTATGGGAATGTTTAACGTGGGATTATCCTGGACTGTCTGCAAAATACATGGATTACCTCTTTACAAATTGTAATCTTGTGTATTGTATGTTTTACTGTGTATGATGTAAACTGTTCATTTTCTTTAATAAATGTAAAGTAATTTGACAATTAAGCAGTCAGCATTTTATGTAATTCACTTTTCATGCAGCTTGTTAGACTTTCTTTCTTTTTTTTTGATTAAACAATTAATAGACAAGTAAAAGCCCTCCTTTGCCTCGGTGGCTTCATATTTACAGACATGATACATGTACATATGTTCATTCATACACACAGCCACACACTTTGACACGTGCTTATATCAAAACTATAAAACTTGAGCTGAAATGGTCCCCTTGTGAGTTTATATATTTTATTGGTTCCACATTAACTATTCGTAAATGTTTATAGATGTGCGGTATTTATTTGGCAGCATATATACCCCACCTGGTTTGGTAAACATCTCTTCTTGAGGCATCATCCCACAGCCATCACACGTTTAATCTGCGTGACCCCCAGCCGCAGCAGGCTGCACCGGCCAGCTGTTGGATTACCGCCGGGGTGTCTCATCGGGGAAGGCGTGTCAGCCCAGAGCTGCTCAGCGCCCCTTTGTCCTCAGTCGGTGCCCTGCCAGCGACACTCATGGCGGCTGCACCCGTCAGGCAGCGCTCCGGCTCGGGGGGGCCCCGGGCGCAGCTCCCGCCCTGTTACTACGAAGGATACCTGGAGAAGCGAGGACCCAAAGAAAAGGTAGGGTCTCGCGGCGTGGATCAACTGTCGTGTCACCGTCGTCATGTGGGATAGCGCGCGTGTCCAGCGTAGACAGGCTGATCCACCATTCTTCCCAGAGAACTGTCAACTTCCTCGCCGTGCTAGAATGGGCGAGGCGAAACTGAGCACCAGTGCAGGTGGAATTAATTTGATTTTCTTTTCTTCATTCAGCAAAAGGGAATACGATTATGAAAGGAAGGCATGCAATATTCTCTAAACTGGTAGCCACGAAGTTTATGAATCGAGGAATCCCGACAGATGTCAGATCGCTGCCTGGCATATATCAGTTACGTTTTATGAGCGATGCCTGCGTGTGTGTCATCATGATAACATGGCATCTTGTGTATGCTCCAAACAGAGTGTGAAACATTTTTACCAGCGAGGATGCTTCTAACAGCCAGATCACTCAAGTTCCTTTTCTAGTATGTCAATTTCAAAACTTGCATGCAGTAAAATTGGCCATATAGTTCATTGATTATTTTGTCTTTTGGTTGCTTCTCTCTGTGAGGTGATAAATGATGACACTCATTCCCTAAAGCCCAAGCATCATTCATTAGGCTCATTTTAATGCAGCACATGCATGTAATGTGAGAATGGCTCAGGTGCAGAGTATTGCAGTGCTCCGTGCTCCCGGACTGTCAGCAGCTGAGCCTCAATTATTATCCATCTCTTGGGACAGGAAATGTGGGTGTGATACTAAGAGAAATGTGCAGAACACAGATGTGGCCAAACAGCAGCTTTTCTTTCTCTTATACGTTTGCTTATATCTTTGTCCATCTGTACGTCACAGGGATCCAGGCGGCTGTGGACCTGTCTTTGTGGGAATTCTTTATATTTCTTCAGCAATGCCAAGGACACTCACGTAAGGTCCAGACTCTGTAACTTCTTCCTTGTGTATTCTGTGCTGACACTGACCTGTATATATATTTATTTATTTTTTATTTTTTTTTTTTTTGTAAAACAGTATGTGGAAAAGCTGGACCTCAATGGATTTGTGTCCCTGAAGGATGACTGTAGTCGGGACAGGAACCTGGAGGCAGCCAGACTCATTCTCCGCATGAAGGATGGGGAGACCAAGCTCACAGTATGCTGCTCAATTTACACACACACACAAACTGACATTAACATGTTTAAAAAAAAAAGATTAAAAGTGCTGTTTTCTCTTCTAGGCACCAAACTTAGAATCCCGGGAGTTGTGGAAAGGTTTCCTCTACTCTGTTATAGATGTGAATATCAATCTTTTTTAGACTCGCTGCCCCTACATCAGCACTTCCTGTTTTAGGTGCTGTCTTATGAACGTTCCCTGTTCTTTCCAATCACAGCTGAATGTGCCGTCCTGTCTGACGTTGCTGCCAGGGCAGCTACAAATGCTGAGGGAGGTTGTGGACAAAGAAAGATCCAGGAGGAGATCTCGCAACCCTGCACGAGCTCCCCCTTCACCTCTCTCTGTTCCTTTAGTGGGAGAGATCCCACCGTGAGTTTGCCTCTGCTTTGCATTGAAAAGATGCACCACAGTGCCTTTAGTGTGTGTCTGCATTACTACATCGCCATGAACATGCCGCCTTCTACCTGCAGGTGTTTTCGCCCTGTCTCACGCACAGAGGCTGAAGTCCTCTTAGAGAGACACCCCGACTGTGGCAACATGTTGCTTCGTCCAGGTAGAGACGGGTGCTCGCTGGCTGTCACTACTCGGCAAGACCTCAATGGGTAGATACGTGCTGAACATCACGATGCCGAAGTGGGAAGAATCACTGCGCATGACCCCACATCCAGCTAAAGTTGCTGTTTGTTTCTCCTTTTGGCTCCAGGTCAGTGTTCAGACATTACAGAGTCACTCAGAGGGACCAAGGCGGTTATGTCATTGATGTGGAAAATCCTGTAAGTACACAGTAAATAAAACTTATTAAACTTTTAATGAGATTATTATTGTTTTATGTATATGTTTTTATATACTGATCAAAGTGTGTTTATTAATTCAACTTTATCATTCAATTATTAAGTATCAGGGCTCATTACTCTGCAGATGTGGACTGTTTGAGAATATATCCGTATTATTCTTTCAGGTTTATTTCTTTTTGTTTAACATCATGTGTCTTTTTTTGTGCATGTAGAATATACAACATTTAAAGTGAGTTTCTCTTTCTTTCCTTTCCTTCCTTTTAGTGACTGCTTTTGTGATTGGTCCAAATCAAAAAAGGATTGAAACCTTATACCAGAGTTGTTGTTTTTTTCTGAAAAAAAAAGCTGCTGCAGAGAGGCTGTAATGAACTCCATGACTTGTTGGGATGACGTTTGTTGGAAATTGGCTCTATACACTTGAATTGAATTGAACTGATTTGAATTTGAAACTTGTTTCTTTCTCCTCATCAAGAGCACCTCTAGTACTGTAGTACTAGTACTACAGCACAGATGTTTGTGTCTATCTGTGATGTACAAGCAAAAGCTGCAAAATCCTACAAAATTCTTGTAAAGAAACAGAAGCTAAAATTGAGCATTTCAGACAAAAGATGACAAGAAGCGCTGACATAATGTAACAAAAATGTTTACCTCTATTACTGGAGTCCTCCAAACTAAATAACTGTTCACAAATGTAAGTTAACAATATTTGAAAAGCGTAATCTCCTGGATCTAATAAGTGTAAAAGAACAGAATTGATTTATTTACTTCAGCTGGAAACAAGTTATTTATTACTAACTGATGCGGTGAATAGCGAGCCACTTTCACACAGAGACTGCATTATGACCACACTGTAGAAACCCTCTTCATTCTGCCTCCACTCACCAGCTGTGCATGCACAATGATGCCACAAAGACGCAACATTCACTTCCCAGTGTGTGCTTTCACAACGCATTACAGCGTTCCGCAGTCAGGACGGTCCTTCCCCTCTACCTTGTGGTCAACAGCCAGCCGTGAATCCCTTATGTCTCCGGTGGCTATCTGATTTATTTCGTCCACGCTGAATGAAACACAGTCCTGAACAGACATCAACATGTGTTAGTACCTCCCGAGGAAGAACGCTGGCACCGCACCACTGTCACTGAGCAAATCTCACCATAAGTTGCAATTAAACTACCAAAATTAAGCCTATAATTCATAGATTTCTTCTTGCAGATTCCCTGTGCTACACTTCATGAGGTCATTGATGCCTTGGTTGAGAAGACAGCAGGCACTCTGCAGCCTTTTCTACTGGAGGAGCCTTATGAGGAGAATATCAGTGAGGAGACCCCTAAATACACCCCTGTTTTGTTTTATGTATCTGTGTCTTTTGGTTGTTTTTTTTTTTTTTTAAATCTTATAAATCATCTCTAAGGATGACTGTGACAATTTTTTTTTTTTGTGTAATCAGCGTATGTTTCTGCTAATGATGAAAATGGGGAGCGCATTCTCCACACCGCTCCCTTCAGCCCCCTGCCGAAGGCCCCTGCCCTGCCTCCAAAAGGTTCGTATTAGTCACATAAACAGCACAAAGACATAAGACAGACAGCAGCGACAGTCTCTGCTTTCATTTCCACTCAGATCGTTGGTGTAGTAGCCCCCTGTCTAGGTCACCTGTCCCGGACCGACGTATCCTGACCTCGCCAGTGCCGGCTTCACCCACCAACCCGATGAGACGACTCATCCTCTCCCCTTCACCTCTTGCACACAGTAAGTATGATGGTACATTGCCTTAATCTGCAGCAGTCGCTCTGTGGCTGTTTCAGCTCAGTGTTTCTACTGTCTCCACAGCACTTAACGAGGAACTAAAAATGACGCTGGAGAGGCGGCGAGCCAGTCAGGAGTGACCTAGGAAGGCCTTGGTGTCACAGTATCCTCAGTCTCTGACCCAACGCAACAGCTTCAGTACTTTCCCACCCTGTGCCTTCTCGGTGAAAGACAAGCAACTACAAAACCGCCACTTTCTACTCGGGAAGTGTCCCTTCTTTTTGTCTCTGTGTGCTGTTGGAACTAGCTCCTTATGAGCAACATTGACTGGGTATCTCATGCAGTTAGATCCATACAATGTCATGAAATGAAACCTGCCTTGGTTGAATAACAACCCACTTGTCCATTCGCATAAAGCTGTTTACAAACTGCCTCTGAACAACCATACTGCCACTACAAAATCCAGTGAACAGACGCTAAACGCCAACGTGACCTATTGGAGAAGCCTGGCGTGTAACGGGACCACCAGCTGAGCCCGGTGTTTACTTGTTTTAGCTGCTCACTGGGTGGTGAGCTGCTGATGTGACTGCTACAACTCGGGAGACTAATATGAACAAACGGCAGAACGCCAAGATCAACAGTAGAGCAGTGCACTCTCACCTGAGCTGTTGTATCTGCTCTGAAAGAACAATAATCTGGGGTAAGCTCTGGTTTCAGTTAAGAAGTTCCTTTCAGCCAACAGTGTTTGTCTGCTGCTTTGAAAACTATTTCTGCTCAAAAAGAAACGTAGCGTTATCAGTTGCTGTTTGGATGACTGTGACTGAGCCCATTACAAGTGAACTTCACGTGAACTGATGGAGCAAACGTTTTAGCGTGTCCTTGCTTTCTGCTACAGTCTGTGTGCAACTATGTGGTGCTATGACTTATAAATACTCTGACCTGCCTGAAAACTGGAGATAAATTTGCGCTGCTTCTCAAGGAAACCACTCCACTGCAGTCATATGTGAAGGTGCCCTCTAGTGGAGTGACTGTAAATCAAAATGTGAGAAACTTCATCAGCACATTGTCTTAGGAGCACAAGAACCTGACGAGTCCGTTCATGATGCAGAACGAACCCGTCCCGCAGGTTTGTTGTAGTATTATGTCACACTCCATATCAGTCCTCTAATCAGTTCATTACAGATCTGAAGGTGCTCCAAGAATAATACATTCTCCTACATAAGTGTTTGACAATTCTGCCTTTTTTTTTAGCCTGTCTGTACTGAATAGTGTCAAAACTGTGAACAACTGACTCATAAGTGTCTTCTTACAATGAACAGTTTATTGAATGTTTGTACGGTTGTGTTGTGTCTACTTCATCACTATCAAAGAATTGTGTTTGATAGATATGAAGGAAATTAAATAGTTTTGCATGGATCTTTGGTGTCCGGTTGTGAATGACCAGCTCATGCATTCCCAGTGTTATTTCCCAGAGCAGCTGGAAAATGGGATTAGAGATGTTAATGTTTATTTTATTATTTAAAACTGAGTGTACTTTTTATCTTTTCATATTAATAATCTAATGGGTTATTCGCTCACACTTAATGTATATTTTTTAGTTTTCTCCATGTAAAAATATATTGATTATTCTTATTTTACAAGTTTAAAAAAATACACCAAGTCAGATGATAAAAGTAAGAAGTGTTTAACAAAATCTCCTCCAAAGACGTAACTCACCATGTAAACATTTAAAAAGAAAATGGTTTTACACACCACATAAACCACATATGTTATTGAAAATAGTACAAATCAAATCTGTCTAGATAAGATAGAAGTGTTTTCTTTAAGTATATACTCACCACGGTACATTTAAGACCAATATTTGTCCCCAGCGATTTTTATTCAACACATTTAAGTGTTTTAAAACTATGCAAACCAAATTACAGTCATTTTAATCATAAAAGGTTTTCCAATTCGTGCTTGCTGCATAACAAATAGGTGTCTTCTTTGTCTTTTTTTTGTAAATGTTTTCTGTGAATCACTTTTACTGCTGGTAGGTCAGTTAACATAATGTACATTTTACCATAAAGCCACACTGATGTGATATATTCACAATTTGAATGATCTAACAAAGCAACCTCTTTTCTGAAAAATAAACAATTGATTACTACAAAAATCTTAGCTTTTTGTCAATCAGGCGCATCACCCAAATTTCTCAAAACTGCAGCTGTTAAGCCTCTTAAGAAAAGCAGTCTGGATCTGTCAGTATTAAAATATCACAGGCTCTAATCTTCCCTTTATTGTAAACATTGCAGAGGAAGATATATTCATTCAGTTAAACATCGTCTTAAATGCAAACGTCAAATAGATTTCAGTCTTGCATCAAACAACAGCATAGTCCTAAAACATTAATCTGACCTTATTACTGTGGACTGTCTCGTCCCTCAGAGGTTGATCCTTGGACCATCATTGTTTCAGCCTTTACATGCTTCCTCTAGATCAAATCATACATGACAACAATGTTACTCAACATAGCTATGCAGATGACACTCAGGTTTATTTGTTTCATTCACCAAATCAGTCTTGTTGTTGGTGGACACAATCAAGCTTCCTTCAAGACAGAAAGAATTCAGTGACCAAAATGAATGAATAAAAGTTGCTGCTCAGCTTGAGTCTAGAGGTACAAAGACAAAAACCCGCGGTTAGAAACATTGGAGTTTTAATTGAGTCAGAGCCGAGCTTCAGCATCACATCAAGGATGTATCCAAATCAGCTTTTTATCACTTCAATCCAGAGTTCGTGTCGAGACCAGACTTAGAGAAGCTCATCCATGGCTTCATCTCCAGCTTCATCTCTTTCAGAACCCTGTTGGTAGCGTATCAGCCCACCAAAAAGAAGTTAAAAACTCAGAACACTGGCAACTCTGAATTTTGTTTGTAGCTGTAGTCTAAAGAAAAAAAAAGAAGTTCTTTTTATGCATATGAAATTCACCTGCTGTTTTATTCAGCATTGCACAACAGCAATGATGCCATTTTAAATTTTAAATGTGATTAAGGTCCATGATAAACAAAGCCCATTATGATTCAAGGTGATGGGGGTCTGCTGAAGCCTATCCCAACTCTCTTCACGCAGAAGACAGGGGAACGCTCTAGAAGAGTCCATCAAAGGATGACATACAGACAGACAACCACACACCCTCACTCCTATCAAGTTAGAATCACCAGTTAACCTGACATACATGTTTTTGGACTTTGGGAAGCTGGAGAACCTGGAAAACCTGGAAAACCCCCACTCCAGCACAGGGAGAGCACGCAAACTCCACAAAAAAACTCCCGGGATTCAACCCAGGAACCATCTTGCTCTGAGTCATGCCACTCTGCTGCCCTCATCTAAATATATTTCCAATGATATAATCTTTTACATTATGTCAGCCATGTAACAAAGAGGTGTCAATTTGCTCTTTATTTTTCTATAACAATTTTTTAAAGGTCCACCTAGTCTTAGTATTCTGTGTTTATACTTTCTATTAAGTTGCATTTGTGAAACTTGGACGAATCTGCTTCCTGAAATAGAATAAATAGTCCATGTGTGTATAATTATTATATTACTACTTAGTAAATAATTATCTAATCCATTTATGGAAATCATGTGGAGTTATGAATGAAGAGCCAGTCCTCTAAACACACCTGCAGACAATAGTGTATTAAATATGACATTATTAAACACCTCCGCCTGTCTCACTCCCTCCTCCACCCTTTTGTCTGCTGAACCTGCTGTGCCCTCTGCCGTCTGCTGGCCGCATAAGCGAACAATGAAAACTTGATCAGATCAGAGGTCAGAAGCGTCCGTCGCCTCAACGGCAGCTTCATAAGAAATAACATTAAAAAAAAAGAAAGTAAGGAAAAGAAGAAAAGAAATCAATCCCGCCATCCGGATCCCTTTCACCGCGGGGCGTGAGTGCGGTAGGTCTCCTTGGAGCTGCGGAGGAGCGTCGCTTGTGTGTTGGAGAAGCGCCGGCGGAGACGGAGGAGCCGAGGGGTCGATGGAGGAGCGTTCACGGCCGTTTTACAAGCGAAGTGAGTCTGAAACCAAACGAACTCAGCGAGTCTGAAACCAAACGAACTCAGCGAGTCTGAAACGTTAGTCTGCGGTTTATCTCACTTAGAACATGTTTCTGGACACTTTTGGCAAAAAAAAAAAAAAATAATAATAATAATAATAACCCCCCAAAAACAAATACGTTTCCTATCGAGGACGCGGTATTTCTAAGTCATTTTTAAACAGTTGTAGCTTTGTTTGTTTTACATAAATATTCCAGCTTCCGCGGTCTCGGGCGTGTCTGCGAGCAGGTGAGGGAATGTTGACGGTTATCAAACCTCCAGTTGCTGAACTTTGATATGAGCTTGTAGGTATATTTATTATTTGAATCCGAAATCCGAGAGCTGCTGTACATTTGAAAACCGAACAAAGCAGGGTTAACCGTGTGGCGTCCCGTTAACGGCAGCCCCGCAGAGCCGTTAACGGGCAGGTTCTGACTGAAGACGTGAGCTCTGCTGCTGTTTTGTGTTTAAGTGATTGAATCTGGCTTTGACCTCGGGGCTGCGTGCGTGATACGCGTTACCAGGATACATTCCCTGCATGTCGTGGCTCATCTTTACAACACAGCACACCTGAAGCGCAGAAACCCAGCCTCCAGGTAGTAGTCGGACTCCTTCCCGAAATTTCTGAAAACAGAAGCTGTTGTTGTAACCGCGAGGTAATTAAAGCTCAGATAGTTTCCGACTGCTTCCTGTCTCTTTGTGCATGCTTAACTAGATTGTGGTAATAACGCTTGAAACAACTCTCTTTATATTATGAAGCAACGGTTGCTGCAAAGTTGCTGCAAGATCTCCTTTCTTATAGTTCAGCTGTGTTCAGAGCTCATTGTGTTAGTGTTTGGTGCTGCAGGAGAGCTGAGGTTGACGTCCCTGCACCCCGCTGAAAGCCTTTCATGGCACTACATTAACATTACTATGGCACTGACAGAATTACTGCTGCGCTGACTTTAGCTCATTCTGCTCCCTTTTGGCGATTCCCTCACTTTTTTTTTTTTTTTGTTTGTTTTGGTGCATTTTCCCCTACTTTGTTTCAAAACCACTATCAATGTTTCTCTCCGCAGAGCACATTATCCCTTGTCCGTGCGTGCCTGTTTCAGGTCTCATGTGTTGCCGAATTCATTGTGATTTCCATGCAACCTTTTCTTTCAGGCCTCATTTGCTTTGTTTCTTAGGTCTGTGCCATCAATCTCATCATGAACAGCCTGCTGAGTGGGGCCAGTAAAGGGATCAGTGCCCTACAGACACAGCAGACCTCATCACGTCATAGATGCCACTCGCTGTCCTCCTCCCTGCACGAGTGACCGTTTGGGAAACGATAAAGCCCGAATTTCCCTTAGATTTAACAAAAGAGCCATGCGTCCACTGCTATCCCTTTGTGTCTTTTGGCTTCTGCCCCTGGCATTAATGCTGGAAGACAACTCACAACTATCCTGTGTCCCACGCAGATCTGTGCCTTATACTAGTGAGTCTTCACCTTTTTTCTTGTGCAACTTTGTGTGTCAGTTCATACCTTTGTAAGCCCGGATTGACTCAATAAAACATTGTGAAACATTGCGTAATAATTAGTTGATGAGTTATGAACACCTCTCTACTTTCTAGGCGACAATGCTCTGCTGTTTCGAGAGGAGGGTGTGTTCAACTACTCCAGCATGCTGCTGAGAGAAGACCTGGGCTTGTTGGTGCTGGGTTCCCGGGAGGCTGTGTTTGCACTTGATCTCCGAAACATCTCCAGTAAATTTGCCTCAGTAAGAACTCAAGTTTTGTGTTGGAGAACTGCCCATAAATTGCGTTAGCATGAGTCTTGTTTCAAAATATCTTGGTTCAGAGCCAGAAAGTTTTTCACAGTAAACTTGTGTGTAATGACAGATGTTTCGCCCTGAATGGAGCCCCACAGGCGGTGTATAGGCTTTGTGGCGCGTTCTGTTTAAACTCGAAGGTCAGAATTTCTTGTGGGGAAAGTCCGATTTTGGAGTTTGTGAAACTTCCTTCTGCATTTTGTTTGGTCTGTGTCTCATTAAATCAGTCATGTGCACAAGCATGGTTTGTATTGCAGCGGAAAATATATTGTTTCAATGTTTATATGTTTAAAGTACAGTGTAATCACTGGTTTTCCAACATGTAAATGGAACACAGTCAACTCTGATGGGATATCATTCCCAGCTCCAGATTCTGAGACGTGAAATGCAGCATTAATGTGCTTCTGATTAGTTGGGTTCATTAGAAAACAGCTGCGCCACAGTAAAAGTCCTCAACGGTATCCTGAACTGTTCCAGAACAAATGATCTCCAGCTTCAAACGTTCAAAATGCCAAATTTATTTTGCTGACTTTAGTGTGAAGTTACTTTACATGCCGCCTGTTTATTAAAAAAAAAAAAGAATGAAACCAACATACATGGAACTTCTTGGTTTATTCTTTAAGGTTGAATGGAAAGTGTCACAACAGCAAGTGGATGATTGTAAACACAAAGGAAAAGATGCAGAGGTTTGTGAGTTCAGCTCTAATGTTCACTTTTTTTTTGCCATTTATATTATTTGCATAATGTGTAGATGCAGTCATTGTCTTTTAAATGTATTTACAGACTGAGTGCAAGAACTATATCAGAATCCTGCATACGATGAAGGATGGCAGGATGTATGTGTGTGGAACCAACGCTTTTGATCCTGAATGCAAATACATGGTGAGATTAAATTCATAACCATTTCCCGCACAGCGGCAGCGTCCTTTTGTTCATCATCATCAGTGCATGCAGAATAATGACAGCGTTAAATCATCCGTCTGTTGGGGCAGTCTTATGCAGATGGAAAGCTAACTTTTAAGGGGACTGCAGAGGATGGCAAAGGAAAGTGTCCGTTTGATCCTTTCCAGAGATATGCGTCCATCATGGTTGGTGAGTAGCAGTTATGCAACAAGAAGGAATTTAGAGAAAATCTTCAAACCAGCAAGGACAGCTTTCATGCGAATCTCTTGTCCTGCCAGATGACAGCCTCTACTCAGCCACTTCAATGAACTTCCTGGGCTCTGAACCCGTCCTGATGCGGAACTCTGTTGCGTCTCTACGCACTGAGTTTAAAAGTTCCTGGCTTAATGGTAAGACGAACTTCACTGTCCTTCAATGTTCACCTTGATTATTTTTTTGTTTGTTTGTTTGTTTGTTTGTTTAGCAGCAAGGATGATGCCAGTGATTTTTTTTCCTTCTGTGCCAGAGCCCATCTTCGTCTCCATGGCCCACATGCCAGAAAGTGAGCAGAGTAATGAGGGAAACGATGACAAGGTATACCTCTTCTTCAGTGAGACAGCTGTGGAATGTGATTGCCATAACAAACTGGTGGTCTCCCGGGTGGCCCGCGTGTGCAAGGTAACGTCAGTCACAATAACACGTAAACACTGCTACCTCAGTTATTCCCAAGCCACCCTTTCCCCTGCTTCCCTCTGCATGTATTATTGCTATTATACACATTTTTCTGTCTCTACAGGGGGATCAAGGAGGTGAGAGGACTTTGCAAAGGAAGTGGACATCTTTCTTGAAGACCAGAATGGATTGTCCGGTACTATTTTCCAAGCTGCCGTATCTTATCCAGGACTCGTATCGCTGGTGTGATCTCAAGCAGAGCTGGAAAGACTGCATTTTCTACGCCATCTTCACTCCACAAACGTATGTTTGGACCAAGGAATGTGTTTGTGCTTGAAGGAACAGGGTCTCTAACGCTTTAGTATTTATAGGTTGGCTAAAATGTGTAGTGTGTGTGTGTGTGTGTGTGTGTGTGTGTGTGTGTGTGTGTGTGTGTGTGTTTCAGGGACACATCTGACATGTCTGCAGTGTGTGCGTACCGCGTGTCTGACATCAGCAAAGTGTTTTCAGATGGGAAGTACAAGACCCCAGTCCCCGTAGAAACCTCTTTTGTTAAGTGGGTGATGTATAGCGGAGACGTTCCTGTCCCTCGGCCCGGAGCTGTGAGTCTGTCCAATATTCATCTGGAGTGTGCATGTGTTTGGATCAAAGTAGCAACTCAACACAACACTGAGTCTTTTACGACTGTCTTAGAAGGAAGCCAATTCCTTTTGTACCCTTGACTCTTTTGTCCTCTTTTCTTTTTCATTCCCTTCTTCCCTTGCCAGTGTATAAACAATGAGGCTCGTAAGGTGGGCATAACTCGGACTCTGGACCTCCCAGACCGAACACTTCAGTTTATCAAAGATAAGCCCCTCATGGATCAAGCGATCCAGCCGATAGGGGGGAGACCTCTGCTGATGTGTCGGGGGGCAACATTCACACGCATCATCGTCACCCAAGTACAAGATGCAGATGGAGAAACGCATCACGTGATGTTTATAGGCACAGGTCTGTGCATTTGAGGTTGTGCAGTACAACATATTTGCTCTATGTATTTCATGTTGTTACTTTAGAAGTAGACTACATTGGACAGCAATTAAATGCCATATATTCATTTTATTCAAAAAGAGGACGGTACAGTGCTGAAAGCTGTGAACTATGATGGAGAGATGTTCATCATCGAGGAAGTGCATGTCTTCCAGTCTCCAGAGCCAATAAAGAATCTCAAGTTTTCCAGTGTCACGGTGATTTCAACTACTCTCCCCTAATTACTGCCTTCCTGCTTTTAAATCACTTTTCAGTCGTACGGTTCACTCACTTTGTTTTTTTTCCTGTGTCTGTGTTTGTGTTTGTGTTTGTGTACAGGGTCAGATATATGCAGGCTCAGATCTGGGAGCAGCACAGATGCCACTCGCTACCTGTGGGAGGTCCATGACCTGTTTGGACTGTGTTCTAGCCAGAGACCCGTACTGTGGCTGGGACACTGTTGATGGGGAATGTGTTTCCCTTTCCTATTCACAAAGGTTGGCAGATGCCCAAGCTTGTAGAGCAAACAGTGCTGAAAACTGTTCCAATCAATCTAAACTATTTTTTTAAATCTTTTGTTTAGGCAACTAATTCAAAGTGTGAAACGGGGCAATGCCTCCCTTTGCCCAGCGGTTGGTGAGTTAGTGCACGTGTTAATGTGCAGCATGACCAGGGGGTATTGATTTAGTGAAAAGAAATAAAGGCTGCTGGATTTGCACGTTTCTGCTTCGGTTGTGGTCAAAATGAATTTTTTGATTTCAGAGCCTATCAAGCCTGTGATTCGCTCCATCTGGCCAGGTGGTAACCTGAAGCTCAGCTGCCCTTCACCTTCCAACCTGGCGAAAATGAGCTGGGAGCAGGACAAGAGAGCCGTGACACCCTCCAGCCGCCTGCAGCTTCAACGAGACGGACTGCTCATTCTCAACGCCTCAGTTAACGAAGCTGGTCTTTACCGCTGCTTGATTGTGGAGCGCTCCAAAGCTAATGAGTACACAACAGTTGGTGCTGAGTACCAGGTTCACATCGATCCACCAGGCTCTGGCAAAGGCGCTGACATATTGAATCCCCAGGCTCAGACCGATGGCCCGTCTGTCGCTGGACTGCAGGCTGGGGTTGCAATTCTTTTAGTTTTTCTTCTTGCTCTTTTGGCCTGGAACTTTTACAAAGGACACCTACCTTGTACCTGCGTAAAGAAGAACGAAGAACAATCCCAGCAGACACATGACCGCGAAGCTCAAAGCGCCAAGGTGTATCAAGATGCACAGAGGTCAGTTACGGCAGAGAACAAGGCTCTGGTGTCTGAAAGTCAGCACAGCAGCAATAACAACCACAGCGGAGCAGGTCCTCTCACTGACTCACAGGACAGTGATGGACAGTGTGTTAACCTACCCTCTATGCAGTACATTGATGACGAGTCTGAATTTTAAAAATGACAGACAGCTCACTATACTGGAGTACAAATATTTGGTCATCGTTGCTGTTGCTGTTGTAACAGAGAACCTGGTTTCCAGAAGACAACGCAAAGATTACACACTTCTTTCAGATTTCCAGCAAAATTACTTTTTGCAGCTTCAAAATAACAAGACCTGGAGCTAAAGTTTGGGCACCTTGCTGAATGAGAACATTATAGCACTTCTTGAAATGTGTCCCAGCTTCCAGACTCAGAGGTTTTTGGGCTGCTTTGTACGTACTCTTAACTCTGATTTCAAATATTTCGTATGCTTAGGATGCCTGACTGGATGGGGCAAATATTTCACTTGTTCTTTTTGAAACTGCCCATTGTGAATTTTGAACAGTGTTTTGAGATTATAATTCTGCTGTGAAAGCTGTTTTACTGAAAGTTTTTATTTTTCTTGCATTGCACATAACAGTGTAACGTTCCTTTAGGTAAATAGAGGTTAAGGAGCTCAAATCACTCAGGAGGCCAAACGTTTGTGTTGTTCGCCTTTTAGTTCTCGGCTCTAAAGAGATTTAGACATGACTTTAATCCTGACTGAAAAAACAAGCGTTACTCATTTTGGAGATCAGTTCATCTTCTATGGGAAGAGCGGACCGAAATTCACACCCGGCCCCAAAACTGCTTTCACTGTGAGCGTCGTTGGACAAGTATCTGGGAATGTTGCGGTTCTTTTGTTTGTGAAGCACAACTACTGTATGTTTTAGTTAAGATTTATGAGTTGAGTGATATATATCTGCACTTGAGAGCCATTTACAGCTAATTAAAAAATAAAATCTACGTTATTAAGTTTTGTTTTCAGAGACTGAACAAAAAAGTATATATATTTGTGTCTGTAGTGTAAGTACAGGATTTCTACTTTGCTTTTTGTTTTACATGTATGTTTGGTCTTTTTCAATGTCCAAGTGCATTTATAGATTGATTTTTTTTATGATTAAAATTGATATATTTTCACTCAGACTTGCTGTAACTGAAATTGAACTGTTTCTTTTTCTAACAGCTAATTGAAACGACTTGTATTTTTGTTTTTCTGCATTAACCCTTTAAAGGGAGTCAATAAAATACTTGAAATTTCAACTCTAGGGGGTTATTGGAGAATATTAAATGACCTCTATTAACATTTTAACTTTATTTTGTAATAACCATAGACTGTAGTTCTACTGAAGCTACCAAATATAGTCACTTGCCCTGTAAAGGGTTAAAATATGTTTTTAAAAATCACTCTTGATCAGTCCTGTGTTGTTTCCAAATATAACGAAGGGTTTTGAGATTTGAGGCGTCAGGATCATGCAGGTCAGGTGTTGAGGTCACCTGCCACTGAAGCTTTTATTGTTTACCTGTGAGGTGGCTCAGGACTTGAGGGCTTAATGTTTATTTAAGTGTCTGAACTGAGCTGTGACATATTAATCTTGTGCTGAAACTAGAAATCATAAAACGTGGCTGCTGGCAAATAGTAAAGATGTGTGTAACTCCTTTAATATGCCATTTTCAGACTACAATTTAACTTTCACAGACAACAGTACAGAGTAGCTTTGACTACTTTTTCTGTGACAACAGCCAAAACAACCGTACAGCCTAAACTATTCCATCTGCAAGTATAAAACCCTTTTCCTGAGTCCACGCTGTTGAGCAGCCTTCATCTCCTGTAGCGGTACCTCTTGAAGTGGAACCACAGCTGGAAGATCCCGTTGGCGAACTGACAGCGAAAGCCATGTCGGTGTGAATACTCCCACTCCCTATTCACAATCTTAAATGCAATGTCCTCGTATGGAGGACCTGCATGGAACCTTAAAATCCCGAAGTCTTTGTTGTCGGGGCTGGGCTCGAGGAAGTACTGAGGGGTGGAGCGCTTGTCGATCAGGTCTGGGTAGAAGATGTTGAACTTGTAACCCTGGACAATCTTGGGAGGAGGATTGTCAAAGTCGTAATGCGTCTGGTTGTACTTGTTCCACTCGAAGCCCGTGTGGACCCTGTTGAAGAAGCGGGGTTTCCTGGGACGATATTTGTCTGCCCACAGGTACATTTTCCCCGTGACGGGAAACTCCACGCTGAACTGGGCCTCATCATTTCCCATGCCCTCTTTTGCTCTTCGTACAAAGGCGTCCTCTGCACTTTCATTGGCGTCACCTAACGGAGATAAATGTTAAAAAGTGACAACCAAGATCAGCTGAGTTCCACGCTGCACTTATTTTAAAACGTGCCTATAAGACTCATACCTGTGACTTGCAGCTGGCTGCGGGCCAACTGTAACCTGTGCACATCTTCCTCGGGGGTGATGGTGTGAGAGTCCAGCGGCAGCTCGGAGGACGTGAGCAGCGTGGGACTGTAGCGACCCGAGTCGTACTCCGCCTGGCTCTGCTGGATTAGGTCCTCCTCCGTCAACACAGCCTCCACAACTTCGCCTTTTCCCTCTTCATCCTTCCCTTCGCTCGGTTCTCCTCCCTTCTCATCTCGGCTTCCTGCTGCCGACGTGGACGGCCCTGCCCCCTCTTCCTCCTCTGCTTCTCTTTTCTTAGGTTTTCTTGTGGAGGATTCGTCCGCTGTAGATGCCCTTGTTTGACCTCTCGTTCTATGCCTGATGGAAAACATACAGGTTTTGATGTTTCACTGAGCGAAGAGACGGTGTGTCGTTATAGTTCAACTGATTTGGAGTTTATGAAAAGTGCAGTAAAGATTAAAAATCTGCTGGCAAACTGGAAGCTCAGGTCACAGTTCAGATTGTACACAGTCAGTCAGTGACTATTTTATGTAGCTTTAAGGATACATACTCATCATCATCATCATCATCACCATCACTTCTCATTTCCTCTTTGATCGGGAATAAAGGTTCGCTTTCCACACCCTGCTCCTGTTTTAGCTTGAATAGTTTCTGACGCAGCACATCCTGGTGTCGCTCTCTCAACCTGGAGGATGCAAAGGTAGATTTAGTCACACGTTTAGTTCTCTGCCCATATCAAGAACCCATTTAAAGATGATTGTGCCAGTGTGTGTTTTAAGTGAACCGAATGCATTTGCTGTCAGTACATTCATACCTGGCTCTGGCCATGTAAACTCTGACTTGTTGCAAAAGGCTCTCCCAGTAGCCGATGTCAAGATTTGATCCTCCAGCCTGAATCTTTGTCTCGATGTTCATGTGCAGCGCTTGTAGCTGACTGTACGTCTTTCCTTTGAACACAGTCTGGACGTCGCTGCTCACAGCTGTGTTGATGCCCTCACGGCGATCACCTGTGGATGAAAAAAAACAAATACTGTCAGCACTACTTTAGAAGAAGTCTCTTTATACTTGGACACAAACATCTTTTCAGGTTGTTTTTTTTTGCCATTTTAGATGTTTACCAAAACATTTTAAACATAAAAGCAGAATTGACTTTTTTTTTTTTTTAAATGATTGAGAATAACAAAGTAATTGACAAAGAATTTGCCTCATGAGCAGGAAAGTCCTGAAGCTGCACCATGCAGTCAGAGGTGGTGCCATTACAAGTCAAGTCTGAGCCCATGCTCCTAACCAGAGTAGTTTTGCTCGAGAAAAAATAAAAATAATCAAAACTAAGGTCAGCAAAACTCATGATGAGCTAACCAGCTGCAGTAAAAGGTATGGCAAGGCATCACAGCAGAGGAAGTCCATTCCTGCTGTCTTCAGTGTCTGTACATTCCTGGACCTGTATGACTGTAAATGACTGTAAATGACTGTACCTGGTCCTTTCCCAGATGCCTCCAGTTTTCTCAGTTTGCTGATCTCGTCCTCAGTGATGGTTGTCATGTCTCTCCAGAAGTCCACGTTCTTGCCTTGCTCGAGCTCCATGTACACCTTTCAGACAGCAAACCACAAATAGACTGTACTTTCTTTTTTGACAGCAGCTGATTATATATATATATATATATAAACCATTAAATTACATACAAATCTTGTGTCCATCTGAACAGTAAACACACTCTCCCGAGCCAAACGGAGTTCAAATTCTTCTTTAATAAAAAGCAGCTACAAACCTTTATATCCTCCAGCAGATCGTCCATGTCGGTGACAGTCAGCCCATTGAGAAACGTGTAAGGCTCATGCATCTCCACAGCCAGATCGTCATCCTCTGCGCTGATGTACTTGGCTAAAAGGTCAATGGGCTTGGCTCGACCGTCACGAATTCTGATCTTAGACCTACACAGACAGTGTGCAACGAAAAAAAGTCAGAGCAAAACCTTTTAGTGGAGTCTAGAGTGGAGCAGAAAGTAAAAGACGGAGGTGCTGCGTAGTTCTGCTGGTGGAGAGACACTCCACGAACAGAGGCGACTCGGGTTTGAGCGCGTCACCCCCCTCTCTCCTCTTTTTTCTTCTCACGGTCAAAAATGGACACTAATGCCCAAAGAGTAAAAAAAATAAATAAATAAATAACCTAAAGATTAACCTTAGTTTGGCCTGTTGCAGATGGAAGTTGTCCTCCTGTTCAGCCCAGGTTTTGAAGTGTTCTGCCTCTTTTTCTCGCTGCAGCATTTCCAGTTCCGTCTCTCTCATGGCTTTCTCTCGTTCCCGCTCCAAACGCAGCTGTTTAACCTAGAAGATTAAAAAAATTGTTTAAATTAAAACGCTACTTTTAGATTCTTTCATTTTTGATAACAGGTTAAAAAAAAAAAAAAAACTCCACCAGGAAATGAGCTTTGATTTTTTTTTCTTTCTTTCTTTTTACCAAAAACCAAAGCACTATCTCAAAGTTCAAACCTTCTGCAGCTCTCGGCGGTTCTCCTCTTGAATACGTTTGTTTCTATCCTTGAGCTCTTTTTCTCCGAGATGGCCAATGCCTTTTTTGTCCAGCGCCTGAGGACACGCGCACAAAGAAAATAATTGTAGATGAAAAACAATACTACAAAGCTAGATTAAAGCATACAGCTATTCAAAGTTCTTGGACAGGAACTCACCTTCTGCCATTTGAATGTACCCAACAGGTTATTGTCACCAAAAGGATTGTCTGCATTAGTGTATCCCATGTACTCTTCACTCCAACCCATCTTCTCTCTCCTTTTCTTCTCCTTTGCTTCCTTCTTTGCCAATCTTCTGGCCCTCTTCTCCTCTGGCGTTTCCAGAGCCTTCATCATCTCCGTCTTTTTCTTCCTCTCCTCTTTTTCTTTGATGGCACATCTCTCATCATCAGACCCTGAACTACTGGACGACTCAGATGAACTGGAACGGTGTCTGCCTCTGTTCCCGTCAGTCCTCTCGATGCTTCTCCTGCTCCTCTCTTGCTCCCTGTCTTTACTTGTCCTCTTTCTCTCCCAGCTTTTGTCCCTGTCAACTTTTCGTTCACGGTCTCTGCTGTTATCGCCCCACCACTCCCTGCCATGCTCCCCCCTCTGTCTGTCTCTGGCTGGACTCCCTCTCTCGGCACTCCTTCCTCTTCTTCTCCTTTCTCTGTCACTACTTCCATCACGGGAGTCAGTGCGAGACTGGGACCTTTCCTTCATCCCATCTCGAGATGTTCTGCCA
This sequence comes from Xenentodon cancila, assembly GCA_014839995.1. NCBI lineage: Eukaryota > Metazoa > Chordata > Actinopteri > Beloniformes > Belonidae > Xenentodon > Xenentodon cancila. The sequence goes on along the minus strand of CM026207.1, from coordinate 16,937,255 downwards.
CGATCCTCCACTTCCTTCCTCCCTCTCGTCTTGAGGTTATCTGAATCAGAACTGAGGCACAAACATGCAGATTAGTGCAGATGAAAGATAAATACATCTGTGCCCCACAACCTGCAGAATGAAAGGTGTGCGGAGATCGGGACGGCGCCCAGCTCGTCCAAGAGAGAGGCGTCGTTGCCCCGTAAACACTGCCGTCCGACTGCGCTGTGCTCACATCGCAGTGGATAACTTGTGATAAAAGCATTAAAAGCTGAAACCGCAACACGCACCTGGACGAGCGGCCCCTGTGACGACCCGCCCGCCGGCTCCTTCCGCTCTCCGAGCCACTGCTGGACCCTGATCGGTCCCTGTGTCGAGGGCGCCTTCGGACGGAAGAGCCATCGTTTGAGGCCCTTCTGCCGCTGCTGGATCCGGATCCGGATCTGGATCTGGATCCGGATCTGTCGGGGCCGCGGGCGGTGCCCTTCGTGTTCGGACTGCGGCCTCTCTTCTCGTCGGGAGATCGGGACCTGCTCACTCTAGACCTGTTCCGGCGGTCTCGGGTCCGACTCGTGGATCTGGATCTGGATCCGGATCTGTCGGGGCCGCGGGCGGTGCCCTTCGTGTTCGGACTGCGGCCTCTCTTCTCGTCGGGAGATCGGGACCTGCTCACTCTGGACCTGTTCCGGCGGTCTCGGGTCCGACTCGTGGATCTGGATCTGCGACGCGACTTCGACCCCATCACGAACTTTCTGTCGTTACGAGGTCCCAACGGCTCTCTGTCGCATAAATAAGAGGTATAAGTACCGACTGTTCACAATGTCGACGACATTTTCAACAGTTCAAAATGTTCCTCTGAGTGCTAAAATGACCGCTTTACAGATGCCTCTTTTCGGCTTTTAACGTGCCTACCTTAACGAAAATCAGTGCATATACCATTAGGTTTCCAAATTAAATTTACTTTGGCAGCCAAAGGCCACCTGAAAGGGCTTTCTGCAAAAACTGCACAAACTATAGACGTCACAATCAGAGAACGAGAAAACTACAAACTCGATTTTATACCGAATATTTATAATAAACGGAAAACCTAAAATAACTTTTACGATATTAAAATTAAATAAAAAAAAGTGTTAAAAAATAGAACAGCTTCTCACATTTGTGTTTTCACTGCGTTAGGCAATGGCAAAAGGTAGTTCCGTAAACTTACTCCCAAAAAGTATTTCAAGAAGTTCTGTAATCACACCTCGACAAAGTAACTTTGATAAAAAGGTAAAATTACATCATCTTTATAGAAGAAAAATGTGCCAGGCGTCATAGTGTTACGTATTAATGCTCTTAAATATGAATGTAACGCTAACAGGCAAAAGAGTTGAACTACAAGTCCCACAGTGCACCGCGCTCCACAGCCTGTTTTCACTGTACAGGGACTCTTTTCGACAACAATCTTCTCTAACCAGAATGTACTGAAAGCGGTTCCGACTTCGGCTTTAATACTCGTCGTCAGAGATATCATATTGGTACCGTTTCAGACGACTAACTACATTTCCCTTTTGTCGTTTGGCTCTCGTATTTAGTCCGCCGAGCTCGCCTCGAGCTGCTCGGTAAAGCGGAGCTCGTTCGCAGTAGATTTACGGCTTAAAACCCGCGGCTGGGCTGCGAGGTAAACCAACTAAATCTGGATCCCCGCCGCTCGGACGCGATGCTCGCTTTGGTTCAGTCGCGTTTGAGCGCGGACGCCGATAAATAAGTTCGACGCGGCCCGCGTTCCGGTCGTTCCTCGGCGGGACGGGTTCGGCCTGTTGTCGTTGTGCGTGAAACGTCGAGCTCGTGGAAACGTCTCGGCCCGCCGGTCTCGACTCGGCCGTGGTAAACAACGCGTCCAGATCCGCCGCAGAAGCGCACGAACCGGAATGGCGCAGCACGAGCCCTCTCACGTAGCCAGCTCACAGAAAGCCCTCATGTTGGAGATGAAGAGTCTCCAGGAGGAGCCGGTGGAGGGATTCAAGATAACTCTTGTGGACGAAGCGGACTTATACAACTGGGAAGTCGCCATTTTCGGACCACCAAATACTCATTACGAAGGAGGTTATTTTAAGGTAAGAATGCCGTGGGGTTTTGTTAACCACCAACACGGAGCATTGACACGTTTCAAATGACAATAAAAGTTGAACGTGCTGAGCCACATGTCGTTTCCTAGGCTCGTATCAAGTTCCCGTTAGACTACCCCTACTCTCCACCTGCTTTCCGTTTCCTCACCAAAATGTGGCATCCCAACATCTACGAGGTGCAGTATCGCAGTGCCCTGCTCTGTTAACACGGTGCATCGTTTACATGTCTGCCTTTGACGGTGAAGTGAACTGGTTTTCTGTGTTTTAGAATGGAGATGTGTGTATTTCTATATTGCACCCTCCAGTGGATGACCCGCAGAGCGGAGAGCTGCCGTCGGAGAGGTGGAACCCGACCCAGAACGTCCGGTCAGCAGCCCCAGCATCCGTATCTGTGCTCACATGCCCCCTCCTCTCTTCCCCCTGCGGTCACCTCACTCGTTTGTCATCTCCATGCCACCTGAATAATTTACCCAGCACAGGCTCTTATCACATGACATTCCCAGTCCCTCTTCAAGCCTTCACAGAAACTTCCCACAGGGAGCTCACCACAGCGACACCAGCTTAACTGTCAGCCACAAAAGACATCAGTCCTGTCTTTGGAAATGGTCAAATAATGCCTATTATACTTGTTTTTTCTTCTTCCTTGTGTTGAGTGGTTTAAAGTTTGTGGAACAGAAGGATTTATAGTTTTATGTGATCAAAATGGATCAAAACGCTCTTATATCAACATCAGCAACCGTGGCTGTGTTCTGGGTCCAGGGTGCTGCTGTGCAGTGAATTAATCCTCTTTCATTTTTATTAAAGTCTTTTGTGGAAAAATTTCTGTTACCACATTAATCATCTACTCGCACAGAGGAACATTTTAGACTTTGCCTGAGATATTTCTGGTAACATTTAATTAAATAATTGTAACAATGCAAACTAAAAAGTTATATTCTGTATTCAGGTCTCTTTTTTTGAGTCAGGAGTTGGCAAACAATAGAAAGAACTAGAACTTGAAATCAATGGTAATAAATGTAAAATTTGTTACTTGTATTAAGGATCCCGCTTACAGCTTATCACCCTTGACAAGGACACTGTCACTCTCCTAGGTTCACTTTTAATAGTACATTTGAGCAGAAGGTTCTCAGTCTTAATAAAATTTATTTATTTATTTATTTATTTATTTATTTATTTTTAATTAAAAGGGTTTTGTAAAGTTTTCCGCACTTACAAACACAGGGACAGAATATCGAACACTATTTTCTATTTAAAAAAAAACGGTCCAGTTTACACTACTGGATGCAGTCATCACATTTCTAGTTTAGTTTATTTAACCTCTCTTTTCCTCTTTCACTCGTTTCAACCACATGATATATGAAACCACACCTCATATCATCTCAGGTCTTTGAGTCCACAAAAATGTTCCTTTTGATTGTCCAGAAATGTAAAATTTGTTCTTCAATGTTTCCACATTCTGTCAGATTTAGAACTATTTCTAACATCCAACCGCGCAATCCCATTAGCACTTAATATACTTTGTGAAGTGTGTATCTCACTTCACTGTTGACGTGGGACAAATTAAATAAAAAAAACATCAAGTACTCCCTTGTCGATTGTGCAAATCAGCACACAACCGGCAGCGGTGGGTTGAAACAAGTGGAAACTGATCCGTAGATGCACAGGTCCTAATAGGATAAATTATCATCTTAGCTGCGTCTCACAGGAACCACATTCAGCTTTTGTTTACATTTTATGAATTCTGAGATATCAGAAGTAAAGTGTCAGTGGTTGACAGAAACAAAACAAATTTTCCTATTTTTAATCTGAAAAGATATTTTAAACACGTTTGTTCCCAAAGGGAGTGTTTTCACAGTTTCAAAAAACAGGGATTTATTTAAACATCTAAAATAACAGTCGTGAATAAAAAGAATATTTGCATCGTCTTTAGCAGTCCAGCAGTCTAGTGGGTGTCGGACTAACTTGCCGCTGTTCTTTGCGTTTGCCTTCAGCACCATTTTACTGAGCGTTATCTCGCTGCTGAACGAGCCCAACACCTTTTCACCTGCCAACGTTGATGCCTCTGTCATGTACCGCAAGTGGAGGGACAGCAAAGGCAAGGACAGGGAATATGTCGAGATCATCAGGTAAGTAGTCAGCAACGTCATCTCTCAAGACTGTGTGGATAAAGTCATTGAGGTTATTTCTTCCGTCATTCCGACTGTTTGTAGAGTCGGCTTGTCTTCACAGTGTGCATGTTCTTTAAAGCTCTTTGTAGGTTTCCTTGTCTGCTGGTGTGTTTTCACATTTTAGTGCAGCTAAAAGATCCGCAGTTACAAAATCCACGTAAACGTAATAGATACTGCTCATACTTTTCCCCAGGAAACAGGTGATGGCCACCAAAGCAGAGGCAGAGCGAGATGGAGTGAAGGTGCCCACCACGCTGGCCGAGTACTGCGTCCGCACACGTGCCCCGGCCCCCGATGAAGGCTCTGACCTCTTCTATGATTATTACTATGACGACGACACCATGGAGGGCGGGGATGGCGACTGCTGCTACGATGAAGACGATTCAGGCAATGAGGAGTCATGACATCCCTTTTTTTCTTTTTTTTAAACTGAACGCCCAATCTAGCTGACATACACTCCCTCTCTTCCCCACCTGGGTTATCAGGTATTCTAGGTTTACAGCCAAGAAAGATTGGAAGTGTCCCTCCTTTAAATCAAATAAAAGAGCTTTTTTTTTTTTTTTTTTTTTTTTAAACTCCTTGAGCCTCTGATTTTGCTTCAGAGGCAGAAATCAGTGGATTGCTGTGGAAAGGTCATTCCTGGTAAGATTTGCACCAGCAAAAAAGTCACCCCCCCCTCCATTTTGCAAGCAGTCGTCATCACCCACAATTTTACTGTTAGTGAATAGCTTCAACGCTCGCGTAATCTTCCTCAGTTGTTCATAACCATGTTTGTGGGGTAAGTATCACTGGCAACAACATTTGCACTGGTGCAAAGACAAACAACCCAGCCTCTCTTGCACATCTGTGTGGCAGTTCTTGTGCATGGCCAGACATCCTCAAGAAGCTCTTTTTCAATGTCTCGTACTGGTGGACAGTTCACCTACTTTATGGAGGACTCGGAAGAGCGGCTGGGGGAGTCGGCGGGTCAGTTCTTCACATGAACATTTTTACTAACATGAACCTGATTTTTGCTGTGGTTCTTCTGGTTACTGTTTGATGTGTTTCTCTGTCACTTTGAGTTTTATGCAGTGTAAGATGATAAAGTGTTGGTGAGCAAAACTGACTATTGATCAGAGTTGCATTTTTCCTCAGGACCCTGAGAGGCCTGGTGGACCTAAAGACCCAGTGATGTGTAAACGAAAGTCCAAAACATTTTAGAAACATTCTTGTATTCTGTCATTGCTTAGTCTTCGCTCTCTTGAAAGCTTCATTTTTTATGTGTATATATATATATATATATATATATATATATATATATATATATATATATATATATATATATATATATATATATATATATATATATATATACACCATTTTTTTTCCTGCATTACACATTATTTGGTGAGGTTTGATGTGTAGAGGACCTCATGTAGTTTATTCCAGCCTTGCAGTCAAAAGTGGGAAAAATCAAACTAATAAATTGAGCACCTGTGTTTTTTGTTGTTTGTTTGTCATTACTTGTACCTTTTTTTTTGGCTTGGAGTTGAAGGGTTTTTATGTTTTTAGAGTGTTTGGGTTTCCTGCGTCTTTTTTATTTTTCAAGCAAATATATTTGTTTACTTTAATTGGAATGTCAGATTGAATTTCTCAGGATAAAATCACAGACAACAAGCAAATTAAAAAATGTAACTGATCTCTTAAGGTGGTTTTCAGTTTCTGCAGAAACCACAGCCGATATGCACATGTAGCTGTATGAATGAGCACAATGTTTTATTCACATCTTTTTTTTTTTGTTTCTTTTCCACTTATTTCAAATGGAAAAAATAAAGATATTTAAAAGAAAAATATATACTGTCTTAAGTAATTGCATCAAATGATTTAAGTTTTTAATATTTACTGCGTGTGTGTGGGAGGGGGTTACTTGTTTAGAAACTGTTGATTAGTGATCGACAGATGGCTCATCCAGAGGGCCTTTTCTGAAAGTGGAATTAAATCTGGGTTGGAATTTTATTTAAAGAAACAGCGGTGTCGTAAATATAAAACTGAACATGGAAAAAAACACTTTTCACTGCCTTTTGGGGTGTCGAAAGGTGACAGCGTGACATTAAGCTTGGCTTAAGATCTGCATTAGCAACCAAATAAAATAATATGCTGCTTGCAAACAATATTGACAATACTAAAATAGAAATCTTAAACTAACACTGATGATCTGCTGCATAAGACTCCCTTCATCTGCATCAAAGTGTTTAACAAAAATATCAGAAACAATTGAGAGAAATTGTTTTCACTATTTTCGTTTCCTTTTGGTCAAATATCTTTTAAAGTATAACATTCGGAAAATTGGTCCTGGTCTGTGTCGTCATCTCATCAGCAAAGTAAGGCAGATCATTTAAAGACTGTCATTGGAAGGAGGAAGTAGAACTGGAATTTGGATTGTAAATGTCCTTTTTGTAAAAGCCATTAACAAATTTTACTGGATCTCTTCTTTTTTTTTTTTTTTTTAACTTTTTTCAGAGAAACGTTGTGAAAATCCCTTTCATGTTTGGTATGGAGAAATGTGACTTTGCATTTATGGATATGTTGTATATGAAGTTATTCTTATATGGGAAATACAACTTCCTCGGTGCTTTTTGCATCAAAAATGTGAATTAAATGCACTGCACTGAAAGCCAGGAACTTAGATGAAATTATAAAGCCTTTAAAACTGTATCCACTATTGGCAAACTACCTGTAAAACCATAGGCATTTAATAAATAAACTTTTTTTATATGGAGAAATATGACTTTGTAATTTTGAACTCTCATGGTATTTTCAGTTAGTAGTGACACTAATGAGGAGTTTGTTAAAAAATAATTGTTTCTGTATGACAAAGTACATACCTGTGTAATATCTTGGCTTTACTTCCATCAATAAATATAAAAAAATTCAGCTTTTCTTACGAATGCATGATTAATTCAAATTAGTACACAGTATATTGAAGTGTAACATGTCACGGGGATATTTTTCTATGTGGGTTTGTTCCCTTCTTTAACAGTTTTTATATTTATACTTTTAACACCGAAGCTGCTAAACTTGTAATTAACTATTGTCAGTGTGGTTTTACCACAGCCTCGACGTACACCTAAAAAATTAAACTTTGCTTTGCAGGCACATCTTTCTAGATGTGGGTCTAATCTATTAGGGCACTATTAGTACATTTACTGAAGAAAAGCCTTTAAACTCATTTTTTTCCACAGGTCCATATTATTTATGCTTCACCTTTTTCTACCCCTCTCTTTTTCTTTTCTTAGGTTGATAAAATGCTCCACTGCCCTCCTTGTCTCCATGCACCCCAGGCCTTGATGGTCCTGCAAACACCCCGGGTCAGTGCGCGGCTCACATGTACCTGCAAGGGTTGTTCTTTGTTAATAAGACATGATACGATTCTCTAAAACTGCAGGGAAATGTGGGCAACGTTTCTAACCAGCATGCGTTGCATATTAAAAAAAACCCAACAGTAAGGTGGATGGAGAACAGGGAAGACGGGGAGGAATACTTGTACAAAAGAAACGAGCTTTTATTATAAAAAAAAAAATATTCGTTTGACTAAGTAGTTTTGTACTTTCCCACTGTTCCTGAATGCAGCACACGGTGTCGCTCAGCGATGTCGTCATTCCAGCGAAGCAGTTCAGAACTGCAGAAAGAAACTGTTTCTGTCGATAAAAGATCGCCTTTCATTTGAAATAATAAAGCACAAACGACAGCCATGTCTGTGAATTATGCTGCAGGACTATCACCATACGCCGACAAAGGTGTTTGTGGACTTCCTGAGGTAAATAGTCGCTCACATGAGCTTTAAGAGCTTCGTGGTAGCTTAGCATCTTAGCACCCGGTTCTTGTACGTTTGAGCTCGTGGTGAAATTATTGTCTTTATTTGCGTTTTTAAAGCGTTATTTAATAGTCTCTGTGAGAGACCGAAACATTATAGCCGATAGGTGGAAGTCTCCCGGGTTGAGTCGCCTGTTGTACCTGTAATCTTTGATTTTCAGAGTTTCCTCACTTCTGTCCTGATTAAATGTCGCGTCGGTACAAACGTTTCACTTCATTTGTTGGGGCAAATAAAACTATCTAGAAGTCGTGTATTTAGGCGCCGAGGTAAACCAGTTGTAACCGACGAGGTCGGTGATTTGGGTGTCTTCTTTCTTCTTTCTTCTGCAGACGTTTGACAGTCCCGAGGAGCTGAACGCCAAAGCGGAGATCCTCGCCGAGCTGGTCCGAAGCGCCCAGTTTTTCGTCGTCCACACCGGAGCTGGAATCAGCACCTCGTGTGGCATCCCCGACTTCAGGCAAGAGCTGTTCAAATTACACGGTTTCTTCTTAAATATGTTCACCCACTCATTCATTCATTCATTCATTCATTCATTCATTCATTCATTCATTCATTCATTCACTCACTCACTCACCCAATCAACTTCCACTCATCCATGTTCGGGCTGCGACCACAGCAGCGTAAGCAGTGGCCCACACCACCCTCTCCGCCGGCCACTCCCTCCTGCTCTGCTACACCAAGTTGTAACCAGGAGGCAGAGACATAGCTCTCCAGCATGTCCTCCCTCGGGAGCTCCTCCCTGTTGGCCACGCGTGAACCACTTCCCAGAGGAGGTGTCCTGGAGGCGTCCTCATCAGACCATCTCAACTGGCTCCTCTTGATGTGAAAGAGCAGCGACTCTACTCTGACTCTCTCCCAGATGACTGAACTTCTCACCCTGTTTCTAAGCGATAGCCCAGCAACCCCACAGAAAAGAAAACCCATGTCAGCTACTTTGTGTGTGTGATCCCATTTTTTTGGTCACTACCCATAAATTCATGACCATAGGTGAGGGCAGTATGTTTGAGATCAATCCAGATTGCTGGATTGATCCCCAGAATACGTGTGAAGTAATTACAAAATAATTTTAGATCCCCCCCTTGTTCTGGAATCGGATTGCTTGGACCGATGAAATCATGATCAGCTTGTGTCAGAATGATGTGAAGAGAAAAGTATGGAGAAAGAAAGGAACAGCTCATGATCCAAAGCAGACCATGTCATGTGCCAAACATGGAGGAGGCAGTGTTATGGTATGGGCTTGTTTGGCTGCTGGTGAAAAAGGCTCTCCGGTGTTTATTATTGATGATGTGACTGCTGATGGAATCATCCAGATGAATTCTGAGGCTATAGTCTCTGCTCACATTCTGACAAATGCTACAAAACAGACAGATCAGCTCTTTTTAGTGTAGATGGACAATGACCCAAATACACTGTTAAAGCATCTCAACGTTTGAGGTTGGAATCGGAATGTCATCCACGTGAATCGTGTTTTAATTATCATCTTTAAAACAATACATCTTTGGTGGACCTCAACTTGCACACTTGAGTCTTTTGACCAATCACAATAAAGATAAGAGCATAACTTTGTTCCCGATACATGGTGAAATGTTGCGCAATGTTACTTCAACCGATAATGATTTAATATGCTTTCTACGTAGTTTGGTACGGAGTTGCTCAACTGTTAAACAACCTGTTACTCGTGCCTGTTGCTTTCCACCAAAGATCTGTCATTGTGAAGATGCTCTCCAAAACACGATTTACGTGAATTATATTTTGATCCAAATGGCATGTGTCGCCGAAAAGTGATAGGAATTTGCAGGCATGCAGAAATATAATATTACTCAATAGCCAGGTCAGTCACCCAATTTAAAACCAACAGCATGATTTTTTTAGTTATTGAAGACAAAACTAAATGTCGAAGATTTACTAACAATCAGCAACTGAAGGTGGCTGCAGTGAATGTCTGGCAAAGCATCTCCAGGAATTAGGTGACTTCCATGGGCTCCAGACTTCAGTCATTGACTGCAGAGGATTTTTTTTCAAGTATTATAATCTATGGATTTGTTTACAGTGATGTCACTTTGTCCAAATACTTTTGAAAATGAAAGTACTTTTCTTAAAATGGTTGTAGTTCCTAAATGTTAATTACCACATTTATTTTATCGTGGTCATTGGTATTTATGTGTTATTACTGTTGATTCTTTGAACCCATTATAGTGGTGTGCATTGGAAATAAGTGCAAAGAACATTGTGGCAGGTTGGAGGAACAAAGTCATTCATTATGTAAGGCCAGTGCAGTGAGCAGGAGCGATCTACCATACTCATCCTCACCGCAGCGGAGCTGAAGAAGCCCCCGGCTGGAAACGCGCTGCGGTTTAATCACTGTGTTGTAGACTAGAAGCTGTTCCGCGTTATCCATTATGTTGACAAGCTGAATTGTTTCTGACACATCAAGTGGAGAGAAATATCAATCGCTGCAGAAGCCGCAAGAATAAACAGATGGAGGGAAAATACTCGGAGGACGGAGACGCGGACTTCACATCAGCACTTGAATGAATATTGATAACTGAGTCTAAATAATGGAAATGACTTTTTTCTGTTCTGTTCTTAGTTGTGAAAGTCATCATCTAACTCTTCCTAAATGAGGCGGGGGGGTAGGGGTTAGATGGTCGAACAGTTTAGGTCAATATTTCTTTTTGTCTGTTTTCAAAAAAAGAGCAAACCTTCATACAGTTGACGTTTACCTGATATTCAGATCCAGCCTGTTTCCATTCATTCAATAAATAATGTCAACACAAAGGAATCGCAGTATATTTTGACCCGAGTTTATGACGTTCAAAGACTTGAACTGTGTTAAGGAGTTGTTTGAATGAGTCCTTGACCCTTCACTACGTTTGGGCATTATTAGTATTATTGTCACATTGCTGCTGAAATATCTGAGATGCATTTATGGCATAATGGCTGGAAGAGAAGCCGTGTTTCATGGAAGCTCAGGTGTAGCGGGACTGATTGTCATCTTTCATTTGTCACGCCCTGTAGATACCACGAGGATCCTGTGATCTAGTGTTCTTTTATTTCCTGTAATACCACTGTTTAACCAGAGGAGGGTGGTGTTTGCTTATTACATGTGAGGTCAAGATGAAATTAAGATTCTTTTCTTGTCGTTACTTCTTACGACTAGATAAGTATTTGAGGTTACTCTGCTGAGAATGACACGACGTGACAGTCAAACTAATATGTTCACACATACCCACACTAGACGAGGGGATGAATATTTGATTGCTCTGCCTGTCAGTCAGCTGGGGTCACATTAAGATTACATCATTAAAACCATACTTCCTATATACATAATATTCCCACTAATGCAAAATGTATCCTGTGCTATATGCGTTTGCACACACAATGCTGTAGATGAGAAGAAGTTTAGCCCCTAAGGTTAACGTTATTGACTTCACCAGAGCAAATAAATATAGCAGTTGTACAGATCCTTTGTGGTTTTCATGCCCTGCAGCTTCTCTCTGGTGGTGATAGACGACGTTCAGTATGCTCTCTGAGAGGTGAATGAGAAGGCCTTGGTGCCGATGAGCCTTTGAACTGGCCTTTGCTGAGCAGGCAGTAAGTGGCTGCAGCAGAAAGACGGAGCTATTGAAGATCAAAGTGAAGGCGGGAGATGAGCCTGGTGTGGGCATATTTGAAGATTTGCAAAATTCATTCCCTTGTCTGCATGGAGATAAGTTATCTCTCAGACTAACTTGGTAACTGTCAGCATGTTAAAAACAAAACAAAAACCTCCAGCACTGCTGGGTTCATCAGTCCAGTCAAAAACCCCAAACTGGCCTAATAAACAAAAGCAGAAGACTTTCTGTCTTTTTTGTTTAAACTACACTGGTTGTTAAATGTCATTTTTTTTCTATATTCTTTCAACACTTGATTGGTGACGGAGTGTTTGTTTTGTTTTTATTGATTTTGTTTACTTGTAGCATGTGTGGACTGGAATCATTTGACACTTTTCATTTCATTTGATTTAAACTGTTAATACTCAACCGTTAAACACAAAACCAGGCACTAGATGCAGACAAACATTCCTCTACTGCGCCTTGTTCATGACGGCCTCTCTAATCCTAATACCCACTCTGGGTTCTTTTTCAGGGGTCCTAAGGGTGTGTGGACATTAGAAGAAAAGGGTGAGTCGCCTCACTTTGATACCACCTTTGAAGATGCTCGCCCCAGTTTAACTCACATGGCCCTTCTGGGACTGCAGCGGGCTGGGTACCTCAAGTATCTCATCAGCCAGAACGTAGATGGGCTGCATGTTCGATCAGGCTTTCCCAGGTAACTTCTCCTATTTATAGCCATATCACAAATCCCATGAGGTGTAACACTCAATGGGATCTGTTGACTTGATTTAACATTTGCAGCTTTAATCTGGTGAGAGACTCCTTCAGGATGCACATCTGTTTTGTGAAGTTAGACCGTTGTCTCTTATTCTCTCGCCTTCCTGCTTGCCTTGGACACATGTTAGATCTCAGTTCAGAGCTTTAGGCCATTAATCATTAGACATATACTGTCATCTTCATACCCTTCTGTGCCCCTTTGTTGTCATTTGTATCTTGTGCTGCTTCCCGTGCAACCCAGCAGTCGCTGTCTGCATGGTCTCAGTGTCCTGCATTTACACAACTTTGTGTAATTTACTGGATAATCCATTTCAATTTGTTGATCCGGGTCCGCTGTATTACATTTTCTTAGTCGGAGGCAGTGTGTCCTGTATTGCGCGTTCTTTCATTTCTGTCTCACGCCCCTGCACTCTCATGACTGACAGCTCCTCGTTGTTTCTTCTCAAGGCAGTCTAATGTTCTGTTATAAACTCTGTCCCTTTTATTTTATTTTTTTCATCTGAATAACAGGTTTGTTTACACAGGACTCTGTATTTGTTCTGAACATTCAGCTTGTGTAACAGCATTTCCTGATACATGCAAAGCAGAAATGTGTCTTCCTTGTTCACTTTTTGTGGAGGAAGATGATGCGGATGACAGTTTGGGATTCTGTCCAAGCACCACTCGTTCTTCTCTAAAGGAGCCACATCTGTTAGGCCTTTGCTGCTTTAATCATGTTTCCAGTCATGTGTCATTCTGAAAGTCCATATTTTCCTGTTGGAGTTTTTTTTTTTTTTTTTTTTCCAAATCCCACACCTCAACAACGATTGGACTTCACGAGCACTTATCCAGGCATGAATAAATGTTTTCACTGTTTCGGAGGGGTTATTTGTGTTCAGGATGCTTCGCGTAGTGAGTTGTGTGAAGTTTTACTCCTGGTTGAATTTGGTCCACAAACATTTTCCCCGGAGTGCCAGCTTTGTTTTAGTTATGTTAAATCTGTTGCATGTTTCACATGCATTAACAGTTATCTGGAAAACTATGCCACAGTCTTTTGTTTAGTACCCGACCTGGACACTGGCGTCTGAAGTCTGACAGCAGATGCAGGACCAAACCATCAATGAAGGATTTTGTGTTTATCTGCAGTTGATTTTTTCTGACGCTGTCAGTTTTTATTCTTCACGCCAATTTTGTCGTCTCAAATTCCTTTGTTCCTGTCAAGTAGCATCATCGTCGTGATCAGCTACCAGGACATGGTCATCAACTCGAATTTCTTGGGCTTCATTGTTTACGATGTTCCCACAGTAATGACCAAAGCTTGTTAGGTCAGGCTTTCACAGTTTGAATCAGTCATTTTACATTTACAGTCCAGTTCCCGGTCTTTTCGTTGATGCCGATCTCAAAATAAGAGATAATGTGATTGTTTAATGCCACGCTTCTGCTTTATGTGGATTTTACATTTTGGATTGAGTCTTTTTTTTTCCTTTTTTCTTTTTTAATTCTGTACACAAATGTTGGTTAAGTTCATTTTCCTGGAAGCCGTTTCATAGCTCTTCCTCCGCATGTACTCAGGTTTTCTGAAATGAGGACAGATGGTGAACTAGTAGATCTCAGAGAAAAACATACAAGCAATATATTAGTTTGTACAAAAAAATAAAAGCTGGTTGGACGTGTACTACGGAGGCGTCGGGCGAGACTCCGACTGCTGAGCATGAGAGGCAAAAAAGGACAAAGAAGTTATAGTGGAACATTTCCTCATTGTTTTTGAATTTGGAAACATTGTTCTAATTACTATCTTTTTTTTTTTAATAAATATTTTTTTTTTCATTCTTTTTTTTCATTGTTAACTCGTCTCCCTCTTGTGCATTTAGGGATAAGTTATCAGAGCTTCATGGTAACATGTTTGTGGAGGAATGTGAGAAATGTGGAAGGTATGTGCATGCACACTCGCAGTCACGTTTTCATAGTGAGACTAATCATTTTAATCTTAACAAGCTGCTTTCTGTCATTAAATTTCCAACTTTATTATGTGCTCTTGTTTATGCCCACCATGCAGCTGCATCATGACACAACACGAGAGCTCAGTATCTAAGCTTCCTTGCATTTAATGGTTGCTTGCGTTTGCATCGTCTTTCTGTTATGTCCTTACTTTGATATGAAGACATCTCTGTAGGCTAAAGACTTCAACTGAAAGCACCTTATTAATGAGAGGTCATGGGAGGAAAAACACAGCCGGTAAATTATAAGAAAGTTAGTTATAAATGCACACAGGCTGCAGCAGCAGAAAAACATTACAAACAAAAGTTGTACAGCAGAGAACTAGATGTCTCTTCAGTTCTTTCTATGGACAAATAAAAGACCTTCATAATTAGTGAAAAAAATAAAAAGTAGCTTTCTTTTTTGTTTATTAAACCCATGCAAAACATCTCCTCTTTTAGAGGAGTTTATGAAAGATTAACACCCACAGCTTATTTCACACCGTTTCCAGATTTTCCACTCTGGCCTGCACCGTCTTAGCCAGTAGAGCCCTTTTAAAGTGGAAGAGGAACCGAAGAACAAATGATTTTTAAACGGTTTTGCAGAAGAGTATAAACTACGTATAAATTATAAATTGCGGGATTTGTGATTTTTGCAGACAGTATGTCAGAGAGAAGGTGATCGGCGTGATGGGGCTGAAGCCGACGGGGCGTTACTGCGACGTGGTGCGATCCAGAGGACTGAGAGGCTGCAGGTAACAAACTCATGGCCATGAACATCTGGAAACGTAAAAAAAAAACAGAAACATCATGACAGATTTTTGTCTGTGTGTGTTTATTTACAAAAGGGGTAAACTGATCAGCACAATACTGGATTGGGAGGATGCTCTTCCTGACAGAGACCTGAACAGAGCAGATGATGCAAGCAGGTGAGACAAATGTGCTGCTTTTTGTTTGGTAAGCTGCCTTTATAACTGCGTAACACACAGTTCCTTCACTTTTCTGTGTGACATCACTGTTTCATCTCATGTTGAAAGGCACAAGCAGTAGTTCAAACCAGAGCCATGAAGCGAAGAGTGTGAAACGAAGTGCTGGGTTTATCTGTCGGTGCTCTCCGTTGCTCTGGTGCCAGTGCGCTCACATGCAGAGGAGTGTTTTTTGGAAAGGTTTATGTATGCATAACTGTCTGCTTTAATGTTTTCTCTCGAGCAAGATTGCCTTTAGTTCTTTGAGCTACAAAAGCTTTTCTCTGGTATTTATAAAGAAGCTAGATGAAGTGCTTGTGTGTGTCACTTTGATGTGGTGACGCACAGTGGATGTAAAATTACTGGTTAAATTGTAGAAAGGAAATTTAAGCAACAACCACTGAACTCTTTTTCTTTCTTCTTCTTCTTCAGAACTAGAGATTTATTGCATCCGCTCCTACTTTGCCTGTGCCTTCATATTTATTTATTTCTCATGTTCTGGGTCTTTGGAAAGCACCTGGAGACAACTTGTGTTGTAATAGACGCTATATAAATAAAATTGAATTCAATTCAGTATTGAGGAAAGGAATGCTGCCATGGGTTAGATATTTTAGCCTCGTCTTCAGCCAGTGTTAGAAAGAAGGGTTCGCTATGAGAAGACGCTGGTAAAGTTTACTATATGTGTGTTAGTCAATGTTTGAAAACATTTCTAAAATTTCTCTACAGTTGCACAGCTTCTGCAACAACCTGCATACGTTTTAAAGTTATGCTGTAATCCCTCTAAGACCCAGTTGAGAAAAAAAAAATGTTTGCCAAGTTGTCAGCCTGTAACTCTATGATAAACGTAAAGTTTTCTCTGTGTATAAGTCCGAAATTTATTTAGAGATCTTTTTTTTCTGTTCTATGCAGTTTAAAGTGATGCAATGAGACTCAACTTGAATTTAAATCCTCCTCAGAGCCAAATACTGCCATATTTTACACTCCCTTTCATGCACACCTACATGTACGAATTACCCCTTGAGGAATTGCAGGAAATGTGGAAAGATGTCAAAGACTTGACATTTTTTTTACTCATGCAAGATTTTATTCTCTTCTGTGGGCATGCAGACGGGCAGACCTGGCACTGACCCTGGGCACCTCCATGCAGATCAAACCCAGCGGCGACCTCCCGCTCCTCACAAAGCGCAAAGGAGGGAAGGTGGTTGTAGTCAACCTGCAGCCTACGAAACATGTGAGTGCCACGAGAAAGGAGTAAAATTGAATGTAACTTTGCTGTTGTGGGACAGAATGATGTTTTAAGACGTTTTCACGCCAGAACCGTTGGGGCCTAAATGTTTCTTCAGTCTTTCTCCTTTTGCCTCCACCAAATATTATAACCCAGCTGAAGCAGAAAGATTCAACTACATCCTCCGAAGTGCGTTTTCACAAGTAGTATTTACAGAGTATGTACTATCGAGTCCAAAATAGGCGTACTCGGAGTTGAGAAACAGTCCTGGTTGCAGAATCTCTGCTCACCTCCAAGATATGAAAGCAGCACAGAGGAAGTTTGATCTTTTCTTTAGCGCTTTGGGTCCTTCTGTAGTCTTGGAGGTGAAGTCGCTTTTACGTCGCTGTCTAAGATTAGTCTTGTTTGCCCTCTTACTTGGTTGTTTTCTATTTTCTGTCATTACTTTCTTGAGTCTCTCAGTGTCCTCTGTAGTTCTGTAGCTAGTTTCTTTGTTGTTCAGGTGAGATTTTGTGCTGTGACCACAGTGAACCGGGCTCAGTGACGGCTTCAGTCTCACCACAGCAAGTGACCTGTAAAATCACAGCCTACCATCACTCTTTGTAAAATTCTGGGTGTTTCATTGTTTTAAAATCATTACATTAACAAACACAGGTTTCTGTTTGCTCTGACTCTTGTTGCTTTGCGCACTTCTTAATTGCTAATAGAAAACATCTCATTCGGCCGTCATTGTGATGGAAGCCATCGTTTGAGGAGTCATTTTAAATTAAACTGTTGATTGCAATCCGCCGCTAAGCTGGGGATCTCTGACATCAAAGAAAAGATTAAATAAAAACTACCTGTGAAATGGATCGAAGTTTACTCTCAATGGTTTTGAGACTGGTAAACTTTAACTTGTTCAAACATGAAGAAACCCTGTTTTTTATAGCCATATGTTCTGTGTCAGTGATGTAATTTTCTGTCTGGCAGGACAAGCACGCCCACCTGCGAATCCATGGTTACGTGGACGAGGTCATGAAACGGCTGATGGAGCTGTTGAGTTTAGACATCCCAAAGTGGGAGGGACCAGTTGTATGTGAGAGCTCCACAGCACCGTCTGAATCAGACGACACCAGCCCTCACAGCATTCCTACAGAAGGAAAGGTGAAAAAGGAGGAAATTAAGGAAGAGAGAAAAAGAGAAGCAGCGTGGATAACTGAGGACGAGAGCACTAAAGAGGACGCTGTTTCAGTGAAAAGGGAGAGGGCAGGCTTCAAGGTGGAGGTGAATAAAGATCAATAACCTCACGCCCTTTGTTTCAAGTCCACAACACAATTGCATCCAGATATAAAACATTCAGTGGAAGGTGGTCAGTTGGATCAGTTTCCATGAAGATCGGAGGTTTCTTTAACCTTACACAGTGTGGATCAAAGACTTCTTTTGTACTCAGCTGGTTTTAATGATCCGACACTTCCCTTGTCACCATGACGAGCAGCGACGTGAGATAGACTCAGCTAAAGCCTCACGCATCGGAAGCTTTCATGGTAATGTTCTTTTTCCTAACAGGAACGTCGATTAAAAGCTGTGATGTGAATATCCACCTCCCAGGGTGAAAGAATTTTGCGCATTTACCAACTCAGCTTTATTTTTTTGTTATTTTATTTTATTTTTTCCTCCACTGGATGAGCGAGAGGACAACAAAGATGAAATCTGGGGCAAGTTTTTAATAAGGTGTGTAAAAGTTTACTGCACCTTATTAATATTTATAGCCATGTGCTCAGATCTTGTCCCTGCAGATCTGGTCTTTTAAGACTTCCGTTTGATACGTTATAAAAAGGAATATCAAGTGAGCTTCTGTCTCCGACTACTAGCTGCATACAGCAGGGTGGGGGTGGTGGGGGATTTAGGTCACATCTGAGTTTTGGACTATAAATGAATGTCAATCACGCTTCAAGTTTGTAGGATTTAATTTAAAAAACAAAAAAAAACACTACAACAGAAATGTCAGTTAAGAGTCCTTTTTAGTTGTTAATATTTTTTATAATATATTTTTGTTGCAGTGCATGTGTACAAGAGTACAATAAACATAAGTTCATAAAAACTGAATGTTCTGTTATTTGTAAACCAGCTGCAAGTTTAAGGAAATGGAGGAAGCCCTTGTTCCTGCTTGAGCTCTCTGACGCAAACATCTAAACATTACTGCAGTTTTGAATATCCATAATGAATCACTGCTGTGGGACACAACATGATAATCAGGTAGTTTTTTGTTTTTTTTTTCAAAATCTGTCATTTGGAGGAAAGCAGGTGAAACAGGTGGTGTTTTTCTGCACGGCCCAAATCAATCCGTTCCCTCTCTTTACTGTAGATTACTGCAGGAAATGTGTTGTTCTGTGTCATGTTGGCTTCAGTCCATTAAGACGGGCTGCTCCAGGTGTACAGTTTTACACTTGATGTAAATGGGTTTTGATGTTAAATACTGTTGGTGTTCACTATGATAATTTAGCACCTGGCAGGTGTGGAAGTAATGATAGACTTGTGCACAATTGTACTATTGTCGTATGTTTATTAAAAAAAACCCAAACTTCTTAAATGTTGTTTGACTTGGGTCTGGTGGCTGACACACGGCTGCATGCCCTGCAACACCGGTGAGATGAGATGTGCGTGGTGGAAGAAGTGAGCGGTTATCTGTTATGAAATCTGCTTTTCCATCTTCTGGCTCCATCTCAGGGTTGTTCCGATACAGCCTCCATATCATCATAGAGTCTGCTTTTTGGACTTGTTGCAAATCAAAGTCTGGGTGGTCTTTTTCATCTTTCGTTGAGCATGGGGTGCAGGCGTCTATCAAAAACATCTGGAATGCTGATTTGTCTGACCAACATGCATACTTCAGTGTGTGTTGGGCCATCCCCGATGCCTCTGAGCCTGTGAAACTGCGTTAAAGTTTGCTTTGCCAGGTGCGCAGCACCAGGTGCTGAAACCTAGCCCATGCAGAGAGGACGGCCCAGGGCACTGTCGGGACGGGACTCCCACACCCGGACTTCCTATTAAAAGGTACAAAACGCTAAAGCACCCATACAGTTTTCCCACATTAGTTCCTTCATCACCCTTCTGAGTGTCTGCTCATTAGCGTTTTAACTAATTTTATCATCACTATCGTGCTGATTTTTATATTTTATCGGCGTCATGCGTTTTTCTCTTTTGCACTTGTCCATTTTATTATTGCCTGTGGCAGAGCAATATGCCAACGTGGCCACGGAGAATTACATTTATGTACGAATTCATGTTTGTAGAAGCAAAAATGGGGTGTGAAAACGTCTGTCAGTATTGTGGTGGCGCGGATGCATCCTTGAAAACACGTGGGAATGCTGTGTGAAGGAGCAGAAACAAATTGACAACCTGTGGAGTTGATGTTAGGAGTCTGCCCAGAGAGAGTCCTCAAAACCCTGCCAGGAGCTGCCTTTTATAGCCATAACCACTACCACGTTCCAGGTGTGGGAAATTCTCTAATGACCCACTTAGGTTCCTGCCAGGAGCAAACCTTACTGGGAATGAAGCCAAAGGTGGACCATCACCACTAGAGAACCATTATTTTGTTATTTTATTACTTGTGTAATGACATAATGTTTGTTCTGATTCAGAAATGTTCTTAAAATGTTTGAGGGATCGGAGATCCCAGGTGCCCAGTTTAGTCCTGAGCCCTGGCCCTTTACACCCTGAAATTTCCCATTCAACACTGTATAATTAATATGATGTGCTGTTGGAGGGAGATTATGAAAATTCTTTTCAGTCTTTCTTTAAGGAACATTGTTTTTAAAAACTTGAATAATGGATTTCTTGGCAAAGCTTTTTCTTTTTTTTCTCCTCAAAGACTCAACCTATAAATGGATGCTGCACATTGCAAACACCTGATACTACTACTACTGTCATTTAGCAGATGCTTTTTTCCAAAGGGAAAGAACAACACAAGCAAGAAATCAAACAGGAACCTGTTGCAGGCTCAAAAATGAATGAATTTATACAATAATAATAATAATGAAATAAAGCTGATATATCCTGGCTAAGTCAAAGTAAATCTAAGAACCGATGGGTTTTTTTTCCCAGTATTTTCCATGTTGTACCAGATTTTCCTGATTTGAGCTTGTAAGTCTCCTTAAACCTTAATTTGTTATCCTTCCAGCAAACCAGAGGAAATGAAAAGGCTCGCTGTAACGCTGGATCATCTTACAGATGACAGCGGAGCTGTGTCAGAAGCACAAAACTGAAAATCAATATCAACGTTTTGAAGCATCAGCTACATGACATATAAGCTGAAAGTGCAACGCGAAGTGGAATCTCAACAGATTTTCTATAAATGCTCATCCCAGATCGGCTGTTGGTTGGAGGATTTGCATCAAAGGCCTGCTGGCTTTGAAGGTGGATCCTTCTGGAAGGACAACAGTCGCTGTGTT
The DNA here is from genome assembly GCA_014839995.1 of Xenentodon cancila. NCBI lineage: Eukaryota > Metazoa > Chordata > Actinopteri > Beloniformes > Belonidae > Xenentodon > Xenentodon cancila. The sequence continues at coordinate 16,916,202 of CM026207.1, read as the reverse complement.
GCAGTATGGCCATTAGTGACAGCAAGCCTGGAGCTGGCAAAAACAGGGTAAAAGTTTATCAAAGACTTTTTAGTTTCTGACCAAGCCAGAATCAGACCCTTCAGTTGTGAATCAAAGTGCTCTGCCTGGAGGAAAGCAAGCTATGAAAGTCATTAAATATTCAACATGAGCCTTGCTGTGAAGCTCTGGGCGCTGGCTCCATGCTTCTCAAAAGAGTTTCACTGTTATTACTTGAAAGCTTTTAGGAAAGGCGAGAAGGATGAATAGAGGTATTCCAAGGTCAGAGTATCCTGCAGCAGACTGTCAAAGGACCGTTAGGCAGGATTCCCAAATGGATGTCACAAGAGGGCATCCGAGCACATGGAAGGAGAGGCTGTTCAGTTTACAGATGCTCCCCATTCAGCACTTCTGCCTGGGTCTCTGAGGAGCAAAACTGAAGGTATAACGGCTGTCAGACGCAGGGAACTGCAAATAAAAATCTCTGGAAAATCAACATGACCTCATGACAGTTTTTCTTCAGAAAAAATTCTTTTAGAACTATAAAAACAGTTTTTTGTAATCATCGCAAAGTAGGAGGGACCAGCTGTGTGTATGAATGTGTGTATGTACCAGCAATGTACATTCAAAATGAACACTCAACACTAGAAACACAGCATTTCATCTTCAATGTCTGCACGAGCGCCTAGTAATTTCAGTGTAACACATCAATTTTGAAGAAAAAGGCTTCCATTATCTTTGCCCAGCTTTGCTTTTACTCGACTGGAATTCAAATGCTCCCTGCGATCATTTCTGATAACTTAGATAAACAAGAAATCCAAGGCTTAAACTCCAAATACCATATAATAAACCCAGTTTCTCTCAGACAAATGCAGCAGCAGAGTGGAGGAATTATATTTTTGGCGAACATCAAACCGAATGACCTGAGTAGGGGTAAAGGTTCACACAATTATGAGCTAGAGGTGGTAATTTAGCTTGCTGGAGCCCCATGTCCTCACCGTCTGAGCTCCAGTTGGAGAGGAATCAAGTGCACTAAGTACAAGGATAATCCGTATCAGTGATTAGTCATAACTATGTGGGGAGGTGACTCTAAAATGAGTTGTTACTGCAAATTGGAGAAGATTTACTTGCAAGCTTGCTCCTCATCTTCACTCAGATTGAGTAATATAGAAGTGTCTTAAGACCAGATGAAGCTTTAATCTTCATGTGGGGTTCCCTTTCAGATCACAAATGAATGAGTAGCCTGCTAAATTCCACGTCAATCACGACATTACTGTGCCACAAGGAGGTCTAAAGCCGCTCAAACGTGTGTGTGTGTGTGTGTGTGTGTGTGTGTGTGTGTGTGTGTGTGTGTGTGTGTGTGTGTGTATATATATATATATATATATATATATATATATTTCTCTCCTTCAGCTCTGAATTGGATTATTATCTGGAGCTATGCATGTTTTCATTCAATGACTGTACATCTAAATTTCTTTTGAGGGTTTTTTTTGTGGTCAGTTTCATTTTCATCTTCATGGTTCCTTGATCTGTGCACTTTTTTTTTCTTTACCCTCTCTTTTGCGTCTTTTTTGTTCATAACATTATTCCATCCACAGTTATCTGTTTCCATGTCATCTTTTTTTATGACTTTGTAGAAGTTTTGTGTCCCTTTAAAGTATTTCTCCCTCTGTATTTGTTTTTTTTTTGTAAACGCTTTGAGTTATTTTCTTGTCTTTTCACAGATCGGTTGCAGCCTGTTGTGAGTGACTTTTAACTTCTTTGATTCTCTTTGCGGTTAACTTTTGGTTAGCCGTCTAACAAGTTACATGATGGTCACTTCAAATATGGAACTTCTCACCACGCTTAAAACTATTTCATCATTAATTTAGTTGAATTATCCATCCCATACATTCAGGAAGGCTGAGCTGGAGTTTCAAGTGTTGTTTTCTGCTGCAGCTCATAGATTTATGACCAAAGACAGTTAAAAACTGAAACAAAAAGCTGTTTTGGGACTTTGAGGCATTATTTATTTTTAGGCTATTATTGCATCGTATTGCACTTTAACATTTTCCAAAATCCCTCTCTCGCGTCCTCTCTCAGGCTTTGGAATGCGTGTGTGGATACTCATGTATGAGTGAGGGCTTCTCTGCTCAAGTGGCAACACTTTCTTAGACGAAACTGATTTCTTTTGAATTTTAACGCGTGCAGAAGAAGTGAACAATGTGCAAATTATTTCACTTCTTGCTTTTGGAAACGGCGTGCATTCAAAGCCCCATCTTGTGTGTCATAAGGCTGGCTGCCAAGAAAGAGCTTTTACATTACAGAATGCAAATCTCTGCACATAAAACAGCCTCCCTGCTGTATTCAAAAATAGTGTTTTCTCTGGTGGTAGCATTTCTGCTGTTTTGTCATGTGTATTGTGTGTGCGCCTTCAAGTGTGACTGACTTTGACCTATTTTGTCATCCATGCACATTACGTTTTACTGTGTCCTCATCATCTTGAGCCTGTGATTGCTTTAAAGATATATCCATGCTAAATGTATGTGGGCACAAATGGAAAGCGGTTTACAATTTGTTTTCATCACTCAGTGAGAAATTGGTCCTTGTAGCTGGGAATGAATTGCTGGGCACATGTGAGATTGCAGTACTTGTATCTGTCAAGTATTTGTTGCTCTGAGTGAACCGGCTGTGAACCTGAGATGACCTTCTGTGTGTGCGTAGAGCTACTGTATCTGCTCTCTCTGTCGACTCGAAAATTTTGTTTCATATCAAATTAGTGAAAGCAGCCACAAATTTCAAAAAACAAAATACTTTTAAAGACTAAACAATGTGCACCACTGGTTGGTTATTTGTCCAAATTTTCATTTTTACTTTACAATCACACTTTTCAGACACAACTGGAAGATGCGGGTTTCCATGGTGATCCAATGGTTTCTTATTAGCAACAACAGAAATAAAAACAAAACACATCCGAGTAATTTCTGACTGGAGAAATAATCGCTGTGGAGGAACTGTGGGTGAAGTATGTGTGACATTTGCACATCAGGAGCTGACTGAGGGCTGCTGAAAAAGGTTATCCATGTTCAAATTTTAAAGGTTGTAAAAGGGCAAAAATATAGAACAGCTTTTGTGCTGCTGACATGTTTACCTCGTCCTTGGCATGCTGTTGAGGCTGCAGGGGAGATTAACGGGGAACTCTTCAGTCTTCTCATTTTATTTAATGCCACAGGACATAAATATATTCACAAGACTTTTCACAGCAGTACAGAAAAACAGACACAAAGATGATAACTGACAGTTTCAGTCTTGGCTTAAACATACAATGGCAAGATTTCAAAGAATTGCTTTTTCACTGCATGCTCTTGGTTGAGTATGGCAGAATTAGCCACAATAATGCAAATATTTGACACTATAATCCTAATGAGATGCAAAGTACAAAGATGTCTTTACGGACCAGCCAAACTCAATAATGAGCGGATCATTTTTTTTTAAGTATGTGTAAGTATTAAGTATTGAATTCACCTGTGAGTGGTTTAAAGTCTACCAGCCCCATGACTCTGCATGATGTACACAAAGTTGAGCCTAACTGCCGTTGGTGACGCAGTTTTGCAAATAAAACTGGAATATTGCTTTTAGTAATCTGAACCAAGACCCTTTGCTGGCTAACAAGCAGTGGTTTCGAGGCTTAATTGCACTGCTCTTTGGGGTCGTGTGCTGATCTGAAGAGGCAATTTGTGCTTCTGCCCTGAACTGACATCACTTTGATTAAGGACTAAGTGGTTCCACAGTCAAAAGATTAACATTGACATTGATGGGAAATTAAGGTTCATTCTTAACAATGGACGCAAACCAGAGTGAAATTATCTTAAAAATAATAATAATAAGAAGAAAGCCCTTAACGCCTATGTAAAAATGTCACTTCTGAACACATGGGGGCAGCATATCACAAGAAGGTTCATGCGTCACCTCCAACTATAAAAAAACACAACAAATTGCAACTCTAGTGGGACAAAGTGGTATTGCCAGAGGTATTGGCTTTAATAGCAGTGCACTATGAAAAGTTAATTCAGTGTATCACAATTGTAATGACTTTTGTTGTTTTCTGTTAGATTTATGCCATGGTTATATTATAAACCAAGGAGTAGATTCAGAATTCAGATGCACTTTATGAAGGAGTTGGGACGTTTGTTTTAGTTTTAGTTAATGCTGCATGTCATTTACCTCGGAAGTCAGGAGTTAGCAATGGGGGTGGCCATACACACCTGACTTGGTCTCGTTCCGGTTGTAAAAGGTGAAAAACATGAACATTCACATGCCACAAACCTTTCAATAGCTGGGATAGCTGTTGCTGCTGCTGGTCATTGTTGGAAATAGCAATTCATTAGTTTGCTGAATGTAACAACGGTGTATAAGAACATATAGAATCAATATTATTCCACACATACAGTCAGCGCAGAGTTCAACTGAACACAATTTGAATGCATCATTAGCAGTTTTCTCTAGATTACAATCACCTGTCTCCTGTCCAGTTTCCACAGAAACTGGAAATCATATTTTAAAAAAAACTAATTTGTAATTGGCTGAAAAAATATTTCAATTATACATGTGAAAGGAATATAAAAAAAAACAAAGCACCACAAGTGGCGCCAGTCTACTATTTCTGACTGCTCTCACACCTATAACCCACTCATAGCTGCCACACAGACAAACTGACCGTTCCAAGCGTTTGCATCTAGCCATATCTATTATTTTTATGGTAGTTATTGGCAAAACTTACAGAAAATCAGAATGCCACATAACATTAACAACAATAAAGGATCAGCAGCTCATGGACGGTCATATATTTGAAGTTCCATGTCTCAAGATCTGTCTGATAAACGGCCACTTAAGTCTATTCAACCAAAGAAGGGGATCCAATAAAGGATATAGTCAAGAAGTCGTAGTCAAACCTCTAAGGGTGGAGGTGTCTATGTAGTTCACCTGGTGGAGCATGAGGCTTAGCTGTCAGTCAGCCTGTCTGACCTTTAGACAGTTGCTGTAACTTATATCAACCTGTCATAGCATATTAACATGCCATTGTTTTTATTTACATAGTTATTATACAGAACAATTTGTCAATTTTAATTAAAATTTGCCATCTTAAAACGCAAAGCTTTTCAGAGACTTTTGTCCTCACATATTGATGTTTGTGTGCATCATAGACATGTTGGGTGGTGCTTCCTCCACTTGTTTTCCTCTCAGAGCCAGAGAGAGAACACTTTGGACGCCACGGGAAACTCTCAGCAGGAGCTCCTTCAGTCCGGCTCTGTACTCTCGTCGGATCAGGCAGTAGAGCACCGGGTTGAGACAGCTGTTAGTATGGGCCAGACACACAGTCAGAGGGAAGGCGTATGCCTGGGTGTTGTAGAAGGCTTTACTGAAGGGTACCAAGTCAAATTTGATCAACACCCCCCACAGGGTGAGTGCCTGGTTGGGCAGCCAGCAGAGGAAGAAAGACAGAACTACGATGGTGATAGAGCGGGTAACTTTTGAGCGACGGCGTTGGCGTCCTCTCTCATACTCCGACTTCTCCATGCCATTGCCTACCACGCTGCTTACAATGCGCCGGCTCAAGATGAACCTTAGCAGGAGAAGGTAGCACACAGAGATGATAATCAGAGGAACTACAAATCCCAGAAGAACCTTCTGTGTTTGGTAGAGTCCAAGCAAGATTTGGGGATCCCAGTGACCTGAATCGGAGTCAGAGAATCGAACTAAGCACAGCTCATCATCAGCAGACACCTGTAAACACAACAACTGGATCAGAGGATGCTCAAACGAGCCACAAGCAAATAAGGAGTGTTGGTTAGGTCTCAATTTAACAAACCTGGACTGTTGTGGAGTAGAAAGCATGAGGCAGCGTGGCTACTAATGACACCACCCAAATGGCTGAACTTGCCCACTTGGACTGAGTAATGTCATGTCTGGGTGTGTCCATCTTCAGGGAGGTAATCAGGGAGCGATAACGGGCCACACTCATAGCAGTGAGGAAGAAAACACTGGCGTACATGTTCATGGTAGTGACCGAGCTCACAATCTTACACATGACCTGGCCGAAGGGCCAGCGGAAGTCCAGCACAGTGTCCACGGCCCAGAAGGGCAAGGTCAGGACGAACTGGAGATCTGTGATAGCCAGACTCATCACAAAGCAGTCAATGGAGGAGTGGTGGTGGCCTCGACGGCGGGAGTGAAGCAGGAAGAGAGCAAGAAGGTTACCCACCAGCCCCAGGACACACACTACCAAGTAGACCAGGGCAATGAGAACTCGCACCTGTCAGACACACATGCATACATTTCTATGTTGTGCTCCACAAACTGTCAAAAGTGTACACAAATATCGTATGTATAACAATATATAAAAAGACTTGCCAGCATTTTTTTTTTTTTTTTTTTTTTTTTACAACAAATGCTGACATGGCAGTTCTTATTTCATTTTATCGAGCTGGACCTGTAAATGAGAGTGGTTAAACCTACTGCCAGATTGGCGCTGTCTCCGTGCAGATCCACTGTGGACTCCTTGGAGAGGATGTGAAGCCAACAGTTGAGAGACAGGTTAAACGCTGGCAGGCTGGAGGCTGCTCCTGTGGGGCTGACCAGCTCCGAAATTTCATCCACCTCTCCTCCGCACGCATTCAACGCAGTCAGGGGTCCTTTGGAGCTGCTGTTGCCCTGCATGATTGTGCGTATAGAGGAAAATAAACTTCTTCTTTCTTCCCGTCCTTGTTTAAAGAATAAAATCAAGTTGCCAGCTTTCCTTTTTCTAACAGGTTAACGTGCAGCCTAAGGGAACACCACTGTGGACTCAAAAATCCCCATCTTCCTCCTCATTAGAGTTCAAAAACTCAAAACTGCAAATCGCATTATCATTCCAAACGAAAAATGGCAAGGCGCAGGGTTTAAAAGAAAGCAAAAAGCTGATGGATGTACATCAGTCTTTTGGTACATGGCGCAACTGCCTTCTCATCCAGGGAATCTGAAAGCGCGCTCGGTCCGGAGGCTTTTATAGTCGCGGCTCTCACTCCACAGCTTGACGCGCGCTGCGGGTGCGCACTGTTTTTATCCACGCCGTTAAAACGCTGTTCCTCCTCTGAGTGAAAGTCAAACCGTTTCTGTTCTGTCTCACAAGCTGCCAGGGTGGTTTCAACAGCCCATCAGTCTGTTCGGATAAAATAACTAGACAAAAGCGTGTGCTCACCTGAAATGCTGTAACTTTACATCATTACTGCCGTTTTTCTTCAGGTACTCAATCTCTTTCATGTTATCTCTGTTACTGAATTGACTCGCGCATTACTGCCATTTAATCCCATTATTTCTACATTTTCCTTTATTTATTTTATAGTTGATATATGTCTTTTTATTGAGCCTTTTTCATATTTTCACACTATTTAATTCTGTGTACATTACCACGTTTATTTTTTTTATTATTCTTTTATAAATGTATTCCTTTTTTTGTGGTAATACTATCATTTTATTAAGTTATAGATGTCTATGTATGATGTATGTTTTGTATTAAGTGTTACCTAATAACATATTTACATAATCAAATGCTGTGATCTGCAGTCTGTAAGGTTGAGGTGAAAGGGAAACAAGTTTTTTCTATTAAAATAATAAAAAATCTGTCATTTTTTTCAAGTCTCTTCATCTCCTCAGATGGTATTTAAATACAATCACCTACAGTTTAAAGTGGTTTTACCCGAATTTGAGAATGTGCCCAGAATAAGTTCTTGATAAGTCCTATAATAAGTCCTATATGTCCTATAAGTTTGTTATTTGTTACATTAAATAAGTAACATTGGCTCATGTGCCAATAAACAGAAATTTGAATACAACTAATGCAAATTAGTATTTTTTTAATTTCATTTACCAGGTTATGTTGGAATCTAGTTGTATTTTTCTTGTGGAGCAGTTTCATTATCATTCTGCTGATGCTTCCAAGCTGCTTAAAGACATCGACTTTAGTTTTTATCAATTTCTCCTCAGATTCTTCCACACTCCTGCTTATAACCTAAGGATATGAGAGAATCTTATAGTGAGTGTCTTTTTTAGCCAGGTTACTTTGCAAGTCTAAATGAATGCATTAATAAGAATTTTAACAATTCTTTTTTTTTGTTTTTATTTGAGAAAACCAAGCACAGATTATGACTTAATAAATACACAAAAAAGAGGAAAAGTTATCATTGTTGAGAACATGATGAATGATGCTTTAGGATGGACTACATCACTGTGATTACAGCTTGAGGGTTATGATTATTTCAAATGAAAAGGCTGGTTGTGTGAACCTCAGAGATCATTGCTCAGACTTGAATTCATTGACTGACTGATGACATTCACCGTCTTTATTTGATTTGGAGACCACTCTGACAGTCTGAACGGCTGCGTCGGCATTACAAGGCACAGACTACAACAGCATGGACTGAGGTCATGCCACTTCCTCTGTATCTTTGCTTCAATGCAGAGGTACATACTTGATCACATTCTGAAGACGCTCTTCACACAATCTGCAACAGTTCAAAATGGCCTGTAGAACAACTTTTATGATTTCACACTGGGATCATAAAAACATCATATTTTATAGTAATATCTTTTTTTTTTTGACTGCCAAACACATACTTCAGCCTCATTCTTAGTGGATAAACATTTAGAGAGTGACTGTTCCCTGAAGGTTCCCTGTTCCACTGTTTTTTTATTTTTTTATTTCATGACACACTCTCAAAGTGGCCTAAGTTCTTCAGTAATAATCCTTAGAGAACATTCCTGAAATGTTTCCTGAAATATCTACAGGCTCTTGAGACCCAGCTAAATTAAAGTTTCAGATTACAGGTATATCTTTAAAACCGTGTCATATTTGAGTGTACTGCTCAAATATTCATTGGAAATGAACTACTGGGCCGTGCGAGGCTATGGTTTACTCAGTAACCTTGAGATAACCTTAGCAGAAAGTTCTCTGAAGCTTACTAAGAAGTTTCACAAAGTAACCTTGATTGTCTCTTTGGGGAATGTTCCTAGAAGGTTCCTGGAGGGTTTTTTTTTTTTTTCCAGTAAAGCCACACGAGTCTAGAACTGAGGAGAGAAAATAATTACTCGTGCTGAGTGACAGTATGCCTCATAGGGGCTAATTCTTTCAAATGAGGACAGCTTAATCATTTTTAATGTTTATCACCACATGGTCATGATATCTGCAGCTGCACAGTTTGTCATCATAAGATTCTGTCAATATCATATTTATTTTTTGTCAAATGTCCATTACCCCTCTACCCCATTCGCAATGATTTACAATATTAATAAGAATTATATTTTCCTTGTGCAGCCTCTTTCAGTACTTACATTATTGATTAATATTCACATTGACTACCTATAGCTTGAGCTTCAGCACCACACACTGCTTAAAGCTGTCTGATCAGGCACGGCACTCAGAGGGGATTTTTTTATAGAGAACTGCAGGTATTTTACAACTACTGAGCTCATATGTCCTAATTCTCCCAACAACATAACTTATATGAACAAGTACAGCTATGGGTAAATCAAACAAAATTACTGTATGTTACCATTGTACATTACAATTAACAGTGCACCAGTTCAATTGGTAATTGATTAAATGTATTTATTAAAAACATAATATAACATTGTATTGTATGTATTGTATTGTATTGTATTATAATGCAAGAAAAAAAAAACCATAGACAAACAACACCTATAACTTTCCTCCCTATTTTCATTATTTATCATTAAATCCAAAAGAAAAAAATCAGGAGGGCAATACAATCATCTATCTGCACATCAGTCTAGGAGAGATTATAAAAATATTAATAAATAATTTTGATCTCCAGTCGGTGACAAAAGGTGTTTACGCTGTAAAACATTCAAGACAGCTGTCAATCTTCTCAGGTCTGGGCAACTTAGCAAAGTCACCTCAAGGTCAGACTGTGCAATATTCAGAGAGGCACAAAGGAGAATAATGAAAAACAAAAACAACTTTTCACAGCAGCACAGAAAAGCAGACACAAAGATGATTACTGACAGTTTCAGTCTTGGTTTAAATATACAACGTACAAAACAAAAAAAACAAAACCATGAGCTATATCTCAGACCTCACAGGCCTCAATAAGCATGTTACAAGTTAAAGTCTATGACAGCACAGTTGAGATGACTGAACTAACATGATTTGTTAGGACGGATTTCCAAGGAGAAAGTCTTTTCAGGCTCAAAAGAAAATGGAAGTATGACTTAGGTTTACAAAACCTCTTCTGAGGAAACCACATCTGGAACAATGTCCTATGAAGAAATGAGACCACAGTGCCGTTTTTCAGCATTAATGGTTATGACATAGTTAGCTGCTGAATGCCAGCAGTACCTCCAGTTTAGCAAACTCCAGCTCAGGGACCAAGCCTCCAACTTCCAGGTTGAGGCTCATGCGGAAGTAAGATTAATTGCAGTTCATCAACTGGCCACTAGAGGCTGGCTCCAAAAGCGAGTCAAACTCTATTGACTCCCATGTTAAAATTGACCTTGATGTCCTCTGTATACCAAAGTATTGTAAAAACAATTATGAGGCCAGCTGGCCGACAGCCAAAGCCTGGTCTAAACTTGGTCATGTAGAATGGCAATGACAATAAGAGCACCAGTAAATCTATACCCGAATGACTGAGAAGGAAAAGAACCAAAGCCTGGTTGAAGCAGGACCTTAAGAGCCGTGCATAATCAAATGCCAAACACCTCAATGAATCAAACCAATACTGTAAAAAAAAATGTGACAAAATTTCTCATGATTTAACAAAATCATTCAGGAAACACCATCAAATTATTGTTGCTAAAAGTTAATCTACAAGCTGCTAAATCTGGGGATACTTTGATTTGGCCATATAAGCTTTTCTTAATGGCTTAATTTTTCTTAAATTAATAATGGTTAAAGTTATGCTGTATGTCATTGTTCATCTGACATTATATTTGCTACAATTTGCTGTTTTAGGCAAAAATACAGTGTTAAAATAAGGAGTACTGGGTTTTGCAGGTGGCAGTAAGTCAAAGCTCCTTGTGACAAGTGAGGCTGTAGTTATTTTACCTTTAAAATTTGCAAATAAACTCATAAACAGCTGTTTAAACTCCAAGAGCATAAAATGTGAAAGTCAACTTAAATCTTTCAAGTTTAAAAACAAAACCTCTCACGTATTAAAAAAATAAAAGCATCTTGTGGGATTGCCCAAAATTAGTATAACTACTTACAGAAAAAGAAGATCAATAAGAAAATAAAATCAAATTTGTCGTTGTGGTAAGATTTATTAAAATATATAGAAAATATTGTGTTTTGTATACTGGTCAATATAATTACGCTTTGTCCCAAATTTACAGCAACATGGTAAAATCATGATACTGCCGATCAAGTGATAACATAACACAAACGTCACCCAGCTGAGCGCTGGAGTTGTTTCAGCGACTGTTGTGACTGAAAAACGTATCCTCAGTAGCCCTCATAGCCCAAAAGTGTCTTAGCCCAAACACATACGCACAGATCCTCTTTAGGAGGCGACAGAAAGAGCTTCTTTGATGTTACACATGAGAACAGATGCTGACAAGGCTCGGTGTTTACAAATGTAACAAGTCTTTTGCATGTAAGAGCTGAAACACAAGAACTCTGTGGATATTTCACTGCTTTGAAAGTTCATCTCCAACTGTCCTCGGGCGCAGAATGACAGGATTTGGTGATTTTATGCTGCAAGCAAATGCTGTCTTGCTTTATTTTCAGCAGCTCTCTGGCTGAAAATGAGTAGCGGAAAAACTGTCAATTCCTCACATCAAAAGTACCCTTAAAGATAGTGCAGCGAATTGCCTTTCAAGCAATGACAGCACCCCACTCCAGCCGTATGAAAGCTTTTCACCTGAAAGCTGTTAAAATTGATGCCCAGCTTCACATGTCTGGCACAGAATCAGAGCATCTTATGATTTATTTTAGAGCGATAATCACGAGTAAAAATCGCTGAGCAGCTTTTTTTGTGTTTAAGTGTTTTACTTAAAGTGGACAAATAATTTTGTTTCTCAACTTATACCTTTGCCTCTTTCTTTTTTGGATTGGAGAGTTCTGCCATTAAGGACAGATGGATTTTCAGATGGTTTGAAAATTTACAAAAGAACTTTCTCAACATTTCAATGAAACTCTACAAAATGGATATCGAATCATTTTTGTCATCTGTAACAATATAAAATCAAGGATGAGAATAAAATACAGGAGTGAATATACACTTATACTAATTTACAGATCATACATGTTTAAATAACTTATCATTAATATTAACACATTATCAACCATGACCATACTTGAGAACTCATTTTGGTTGGAAGCATCTTTTTGCTGTTTGTAACAACAAGATGCTGTATAGCTTTGAAACTGCTCAGTTGGATGATGCCCTTGCAAGCAGGTCTGCACGCCTTTGCTACATCTTTTTCCTCAGATAAGACCAGTAATCATCCTTGTGGCTGTGATCCTGTTGGAGAGAAGAAGGGCGGTCTCCCCAGGCCCAGACCTTCTCTGTCAGGCCTATCAGGGCTTCAAAGCCCCTGGAGATGGAGATGGAGGAGAGTTGAAGATGGGGAGGAGAGGCGCCTCCTTCTCCATCCATAGACAGCAGAGACCGAGACGACACTGAGAGGCAGAGACAGGGTGGAGATGAGTGAGTGTGCGGATTCAAGAATGCGTGCAACATGAACAGAAAGTGTGTCAGCAGACCTTTGGTCTCTGTGTAATCTGTCCGGCTGTTCTGGCTGTAAGGGCCTGGCTGAACATTTGAGGAAATGAGCAGCGACAAGGAGAGGAGCAAAACCTGGAAACAAATGCAAATTGCAGGATGAAAAGAGGCAGAGCAGGAAAAAAATGAAGAAGAAATGAAAAACCACACAAGGAAAAAAATGAAAGAGACTTTTAATGCAAAACCTACATGATGTCTTTCACAAAAGACGAGCAAAGTTGCTGTTCAAACGGTAACTTTTTAAAATATTTGTTCAAGGAACAGTCATAGTTAGTGCTCAGACAATGTACAACTGATCCACTTTTGTGTCTTTTAAATATTTACTGAATCATAATCTGTCAGAAATTAGATGTCTAGACAACTTCCCCCAAAAAAGTTTTTTGTTTGTTTATGTTTCGTTTTTTTAATTAATTCCGCATGTCAAAACCATTGTGTAAAGCATAACAACATTAACACTAGTATGAATCTATAAATTTAAATAAACACAACATACAGAACCCCTTGAAAATAAGTCTATATAAATAAATACATCTGTTATACATGTATGTACACAAAATAAATCTGTAAAATAAATTTATACCCAGTGTATAGCTATAATAGGTGTGTATATACAGATAGGTGTGTGCATTTTTTTAGAATCAATTAACCTACCCTGCATGTTTTTTTTGGATTGTGGGAGGAAGCCGGAGTACCCGGAGAAAACCCACGCAAGCACGGGGAGCACTTTCTGTGAGGCAACAGTGCTAACCACTAAGCCACCGTGCTGCCCTCACCAATATTCATAATTACAATTTGTATTTACATTCGGTTTTTTGGATCTTATGAAAGAAAAAAAAACAACAACAACACACACACACACACACACACACACACACACACACACACACACACACACACAGACAGACACACGTACATATATATATATATATATATATATATATATATATATATATATATATATATATATATATATATATATATATATATATATAAAGTAATGCAGAAAGTAATCTAATATTATTTTAAACGCTACAATTTAGAGTTGTAAAATCAGGATAAATGTTCACACACTACATATACTACACCATATACTACATATACTACATATACTACATATAATACACTGTATACTACATATACTACATATAATACACTATATACTACATATACTACATATAATACACTATACTACATATACTACATATAATACACCATATACTACATATACTACATATAATACACTATATACTACATATACTACATATAATACACCATATACTACATATACTACATATACTACATATAATACACTGTATACTACATATACTACATATAATACACTATATACTACATATACTACATATAATACACTATATACTACATATACTACATATACTACATATAATACACTGTATACTACATATACTACATATAATACACTATATACTACATATACTACATATAATACACCATATACTACATATACTACATATAATACACTATATACTACATATACTACATATAATACACTATATACTACGTATACTACACTATATACTACATATACTACACTTTACACTACATATACTACACCATATACTATATATACACTACACTATATACTACATATACTACACCATATACTACATATACTACACTAGGTACTACATATATTACACTATATACTACAGTATATAATACATATACTACACTACATACTACACTATGTACTACATATATTACATTATATACTACACTATATACTACATATACTACACTACATATACTATACTATGTACTACATATACTACACTATATACTACATATACTACACTACATACTACACTCTACACTACATATACTACACTATATACTACACTATATACTACATATACTGCACTACATACTATACCCTACACTACATATACTACACCCAGACTCCTGACAGCAACACCCAGCTCAAGCACCACCCACCTCCGAAACCTCCCCACTCCATGGCAGAGATGGCAGGCGGACCCCCACCCGGCAGTGGAGACATCCCAGCAGCGACGGAGAGCGATGCGAGGCACCTGAGCCCAACCTCAAGCATCAATACAGAGGGCCCGGACACCCCTGCCAGTGCGGCGCCCTGCGCAAACCCCCCAAAGTCCATAAGGACCCTTAGAACCCCGCCCCCACCCCACCACCAAGAGGCACTAAATGTGGACCACTGAGGGAACCTAAACCCAAACAACCCCAGACCCTAGTGAAGTATTATGTATCTTACCAGGATGTAGGTTCTTTTGCTTGTTGTTTTGCCGGAGCTGTTAGAAGTAAGAGCCTGAAGCTGGTTTAACTGTTCCAGCAGAGCACTGCAGTACCAAGACAGAAAGAAAATCAAAGAGATTGTTTGAAAGTTTCACATGAGGGCCCACAGATAAAATAGGGGCATAAACTTTTCAGCATTTGTGAACGTTTGCAACTCAGGCAGGAAGAAGAGCAGCAAGCTATGGGTAAAGACAGTTTATCTGCTGTCTTCTTGATTTTTTTCCCCCCACCACAGCTCTTAGTATCGAGAAGAAAGCAACATAAGATTCCAGTAAGAAGAGCAGGAGAATTCAGAGAACAACACGAATTAAATAAATAAATCTGTATTCTGCTAATTTTGCACTGACATATACAAGGCAGCATGAATTTTTTTTTCAGCAGGCTGTCAACACCTTCAAAAGGAAGAACCTGAGGCCATGTGACTACAGATCAAAAAACACAGATGACTATTATTTAATTCACTGCAGGGTGGCAAAAGAGAAGCGACAGAAGCTTTATATAAACAGATCTGAGTGTGAAATGAGTGAGCAAGAAAGAAGAAAAATTAGACATTAAAGTAGGCTAATCAAACACCATCCTTGGGGGCTTTTGTTGGGTTTATTTTCTTAAAACGGTTTAATCTATATTCAGACAGTGTAATAAGACAGGCCTCCCTCAGTACAAGAGAAAGAGTATATTCACACCCACTACTGTCGATTTGTTTTTTGTAGGCACGTTTCTCCAGCAGGTCAACAAAAACTAGTGCCCTTCTAGCTGTAAGCCATAAAAAAATGTTAAAAATTCAGACTTCAGAACCATTCAGACTTTTGGATCAAAATGCATCCTGAGAAATCTGATCACAAGTGGTCAACACCTGAGTTGACTCCTGGTGCTAAGATGAGTCATCGTATCTGACCTCCCCACTCTTTATGCAATTAAATATGCGTAAAATGTTGTGTTATAAATAAATATATACGTCTAATTTCCACAAACTAAATTGCCATTTCTAAATGGCAATTCAGTTTGACAGTAAACAGCAGCTGAATTTAACCAAGCAAAACTTGAAGGACAAAAAGATTTAAAAAAAAAAAAAAAAAAAAAAGAAAAGCTGTAAATAACAAGACAAAAAAGACCTGCTGAAGAAAGTACAAAACAGGGTGCATAAAAGACAACAAAGGATTCACAAACACAGCATGGACAAATGAATGACAAAGAGCTCGATTATCGTTACTCCGCACGATAACATGAGTTACCGCCTGAACCAGCAGCACTGGTTTTATAGGCGATCCCTGAATCCATACACGACACTTTCACGTTACGATTATGAAGATAATGTGGACACAAGTATCCCTGAGCACCTTCAGATGCAACCTGAGCGACTGGATCTGAGAGAGTTCAGACCTTACAATTACTGTTAGCCACTTGTGATTCGATTTTCTGAGCTCGCTGTCTAAATGGGGAAATCAGTTTAGTAGTGAGGTCAACCTGCATTTAATTTAGTGACCATTTGTGACAGGAAGACCATCTTATATACATCTTATAAGTCTATGCATGCAGAGCTTCAGATTGTGTGAGGAAAAGATAATTTTTTTCCTGAAATCTTGGACAGTTTCTGGTAAAATCTGCCTCTCCACAACATGAAAGTGTTTAGCACAGGCTCCCTCTCTCCCTTTGTTACTCTCTCCTCATTTGATGTCAGTTACAGCCTCTCAAAACCCTGTGGGCTCCTTTACAAAGAGTCACTACATCACAAGCTTTGACAGACACCAGGTTCCTTACGTTTATAGACTTTGTTTATAGGCTTTGTTCGTGTGTGTGTGTTTGTTTAGGAAGTAAAATTTACAACATTTTACTCTAAAAACTTGGCTGCATCTGCTATATGTATCTGTAACTTTTAGACAGCAATAAACGCTGTTAAAAGGACTTTAAGCTGCGGTTTATCAAACAAACTGAACACATTCGCCGATTGGAACTTCTTGTTTATAGTAATTTGCTGCTTAACTGTCTTGATCAATAATAGCTTAGTGCTTCACTGTGAACTTAGAGAAACAAACCGACTCTTCTGCTGCTTTTAGTCACATCAAAGCATTTTAAAGTACAAAGGTAATTAAAAAACTGATGACAATATAATCACTAGTTGTAGGTTCTGTACTAAAGATTTATGTGACTCACTTGTTGGTTTCCTCCAACTGCTGGATCTTTCTTTGCAGCTTCACGTTCTGTGCGTTACATGCAGACATCCTAGACAAAGAGGCAGAGAACAGGGGGAAGAAAAGATTTGAAATATACAATAAATTACATGACGACAGAGGAGCGTCAAACTATTCTATATGCATCATTGCTCTTCCTCATCCAGTATCAGCCGGCTGATTGTTATCACCCACTCCATCGGGCTCCTGTAATTCAACCCCCACGGACCTCATCATTTTTGGTTCTGTCTCTTCTTTGTCCTTTCAGCTCCCCTTCAATTATGACCCTCAACTGACAGTGAAATCCTGATGATATGCTCTGGTTGCAGCCAGTTTAATTACCTGCCAATGCAGACTCTGCTCCATAGGAGACACGATCTCAGCCCATCAAGCTCAAGCTACAATGAGATGTTTATCCACTCAAAGCCAAGATGATAAATTGTTCACAACAGGTTGCAACACACAACCTGATCATAGACTTAAAACAGGTAAGAGGATATTGATGTTTGCCTGTCTTTACAGATCAAACTCTTGAAACTTCCACACCTGCGGTCCACAGTGCATCAATACACTGACTGCATTTGATGACTTGAATCAGCATCTGTTTTTTTAGGTATCCAGAGGTACAAAATCGGAAAATCCTGCAATATGTGGGGCTGATGGTGAATACGTCTGGTGGGTAATAACAAGAAAAAGAAGCATAACTATGGGAGGAAAGAGCCGACATGTGGTAAACAAGAAAGATTTACACATTTAGTGACCATTTTTCCAGCTCGCTCTGTTGTCGGGCTGATGCTGCACAGCATGGAGACTAACGGGGAGGAGGAAAACTGAAATGAGCTTAATCTTGCAAAACCTAATGCAGCCCCAGTGGGTCATATTGCATCATCTTTTGGTTTTAATGGAGACTTCCTGCAGCTGCCACACGTGCTGCTGGCTATCGCAGTTATTACACCCCACCTCAAATACACTGCAGGGTAATGGTAGGACTAACCACATGCTGGGTTAATCTAACTCTGCAAGATGTGCTGAATATTTAATCCAAATGCCGGGTTGATTCTACCACATAAATTGATTTTCTCATAGATTCTGTGACTGCAACCCTGAGTGACCTGCTGCTGCATTAAATGTGGTACATGATTACAGCATGAAATTAATGTGGTACTATTTATTAAAATACCTCCCAATTTTATTTCAGTGAGTGGGCTGACAGTTCAGAATAAGATCTAACGCATACATTTTCTCCACTTGAGGAACGCTGTTGTCAAATCTGTCTCTGGAATTATAAAACTATAGTACAGCTTCTCTAGAGAAAATAACTTATTAACAAATGAACAGAAATTGAGTTTCTGGCCAACTACTTGCATTTTCAGTCAATAAAAAGCTTCACATTTGTTTTATCATTGATACATAAAAATAGCTAAACAGATGCTTAATTCTTTAAAAATCTTTGTAGACATTAATATGCATAGTAATATTTGGACAATGAATTTAAAATCAAACATTTAAGGTGCAAACAAATAAAGACTTTCAGCTTTCATTTAAGGAGCTATTTCAAGCAAAATGCCCCCAACTTCAAGGACTCAGCAACTAAACTGAACTTTACACTTTTACCACATCAAAATGGCAGAATCATAAAAACTCTCTCAAAGTCCAAATAATTCTGGACCGGACTATATGAAATACTCAATTTTAGTGTCTGTTAGACCTTAAAACAAATTATTTTTTAAATAACCAATAACAATAATAATAATAATAATAATAATAATAATAATAATAATAATAATAATAATAATAATAATAATAACCATTATTTTACTATTATTATGGTTTAGTTTTCATTTGCCACATTTGGAATTCATGGCAATTTAAAAACCAAAATTAAATTTCTTTTTCTTTTATAATACAGTTTGTTTATTTATTTTTTTTTTACGAAAGTTTTGATTTGGTGTGGTATGTATCAAATATGACACAATCATCATCATGGGTTTAGGAGCATGAAATCAAGTCCTTTATTAGGTGTTCCAGAGCATTAAATTTCATTTCCCTGAACACGGTATGCAGAGATAAACTCATGTTCACTGAGGATGCTCAGCGTGACTCCTACCTTTCTTCCAGGCTGTCAACATACTCCCGCTTCTTCTTTCGGCTTTCTTGAGCCGAGCGCTTGTTGCGAATTTTCCGCCGGATTTTCTTTAAAATCCTCTCTTCAAACTTGCCAGGAGATGAAACACATGGGAGAACAGGGACAAGAAAGAGTGAGGAAGGAAAGGACAAGTGAGACAGGGGAAGTAACTGCGGATCCAGATTTAGATTTAAAGATGTGCATTAGATTGTGAGTGAATCTGTAGGGAGTGCTTTACATATGTGTATCTGCCTTACATACCTTGGAAAGGGGCAGTTTGCTGGGTAAGTTTATCCCTTCTTTAGCGAGAAGCTTTTTCTCATCTTCATTAAGATTAAGCTCCTGCAGGGAATGCTGGGGGATTCGTCGTGCCTGTGAATACATATTCCAGTTAAACAGATCCTCTGCCAAGTGGGTTAATAGTTTATAAAACTGTGTTTATTTGGGGCCATGGGTGCTCCCGTTCTCACAGAGGACACTATCAAAATGTATCTGAATCCTTAATAACACAGTCACGCTGGTTGAAAGGTTAAAACGTACACTTCCCGGAAAACTCAGCTTTTCTTACCTTTTGCCCCTGGTTGGTTAACAGGAGGTCCTTCACTGTGAGCGTATGGCTGGATGGGAGCACAGAGTTTTGGTTTGTGGTGAGGTAGTACACAATTCCAAAACCGTCTTGGAGATCACCAGACTCCCAACCTGCACAGTGAAACAGGGAAAACAAATAACGAATAAACAACACACTAATCCAAACAATCATGATTTGAAAAATTTAAATTCAATTCAAACAAAAACTATTTTAGTCCTTCTAAAGGTGCATCCTTTCATGCTTTGTGGACCAGACACAATACTAGACTATGGCTTAAAGGATTTTATGTGTATTAAAAATAAGGGGGAAAAAAACATGTTTAGTTTTCTTTCATTTCAGCTATCCATTTAAGTGTCAGATTTAAATCTCACTGCGAGCAGACAATGTTTCATAAGCAGCATGTCTCTTAGATGCTTGGTGGCTGGTACATATTTGGTGTGTACAAGTCACAAGACAGAAAAAGAAGCAGTACAGCAGTGGCAGGTTGGTGAAGTCATATTTTTTTATGAGTCAGACTTTCTGAGAAAACTGGAAGAAAAAGAAGATGAAGCTTGGGGGTGTTTGGAGTTGCTGTAGCAGCAGATGAGTGATGACATGAAAGTGTGGTGGCTGGTTTATCTGCAAGCCCAGGCTGCAGAAGACGGTGGGGCTGAAGTAAAATAAGCTGATGAAAAACATGTTTTTAAAATAAAATAATCATGTAAAAATACTGCTTTAATTGGATTTTTGTTGTCGTGCGATTGAACAACAGACAGGAGATGGGAACATTTAGAGAAAAATGAGAAGGGGTTCAGCGCAGATGGACAAGACACCGAAGTAATTGAAGACGTGAAGAAGAGGAAGAGATCCGATAGATGAAGTACGCAGTTTGACTCTGTCACACAAATGGAGCAGAAGTTCAGAGACCAGGGTTGGTAAATTGTCTTCATCAGTGCCTCAGGGTTTTTCTCCTGCTGCTCACAAAAATAATTACAACGTAAAATGAGAACTTAGATTGCAATCACCTTAATTATTTTGTTTTCATGTGTGTGAAAGCTAGTCTAAGCAGCAGGCCCAGAAGCAGACATTTATAATGTTACTCTTGTATGACTTCAAAATGTGCAATTAGCAGGTGAAAACCCAAAAGTGTAAATTGTTTCTATTTGCATTAATAACCATTATGAAAAATATGAAGCCCTCAGAACCACGTGAATCGAAAATCTTTAGATTAAAAAATAGTTTAAGACTTGATTCTGAAGTGTAGGTGACTTATTTCTTAAAAAAAAAAAAAAATAGTTTCATATTAATGATTTTCCTTCTGCATATATTCACATTGAAGCTCTAGAGAAATACAGACTTATCCTGCTTGGGGGATGTTTGCTGAGACCTTTCACTTTACAGAAAAAAAGAACAAAACAATGAAAAGTCCTAAACAAATAAACTAATCTAACCACTGAGCACTGTGGCAATGTAAAACATGCATCAATAAAACAAAAACAATGTTTTAAGTAGTGGAAATTAATTTTCAAGAAGAAGAAACAAAATTATGGAATAACCTTGTAATTTGCATTTGTGAAGCTGCACAAGCCTGAAAGTGCAAATTAGCTTCCAGTGAAAAGAAAGTGCATGCAGACCTTCACGAACTGAAGCACCTGGCTGATAGGAAGAATGACCCCAGCATGACCCCGGTTTTATAATCCTCTCCAAACAATGGAGAGGATTATAAAACTCCTCCAAGAAAGTCAATGGTACAATCTGTTGATTGACAGTCAGACAAATCTAAAATATGGAGTATACAAAGGGTTGTGTGTATATATAAAGAAAATGGGAACATTATAAAATGGAAATATACAGATGGAGGAAGATGTCATGGTATACACAGGAAACTCAGAGCAATATACCTTAAAAATGGAAAGTGTGTAATAAAAGCAATGAAAATTAAATGAGCAGAATGAAATTTAACTGATTTAACTGTAAGGACTAGGCTGAAGGAAGTAGGTATATATATATATATATATATATATATATATATGGCATTTTGGCATAATCAGTACAGACTAGTGATAAAGTATGCGGTTCTGAAACTCAAGTAAGGAGATCCATTATGCCATTATTTATCCATGTGATAAACACTAGAGCAAAGAACTCAACAGAATCCCCAGAAAGCCAAAAGACAAGAGCAACATTAAGACAAGGAAACAAGAAACACCACAGCACCCACCCACACACTTTAAACCACAGAATAACACGTTCTTCTAGCATCACCCTGATCTCTTAAAAAAACCCAACTAACTCTTTTCTATCTTTTCACCAGTGGCTCCTTCTGACCAAAATCTAATTTGTCTTGGCATCACACAATAGAATATTGCATGGTAGGTGTTGTCAGTTAAAGTTGATTTGACATTTTTACAGACGGGTGCTAAATGAAAGGAAACACTTATGTCCCTAACCCCCTCCCCCAGTGTGGGAAATGGGTGAAACCATGATCCCTCCTTCCATCCTTCACATTCATCCTAAGGTTTCCTCGTATCAACAGAGTTTCAGAACTTGCTTTAAAAATGTCACATCTTTCTAAGACATTTTATATTGTGTCCTATAATTTGTCAGCTGTCTGTGCATCATGGTTGGAGTCCAACTGGGACTATACCTGGAGACAGAAGCCCAGTTGCAGAGATAAACTGTTACAAGTTCTCCCAGATGCTCAAAACAACCTACATGCAAGAACCTGAGGAGAATATAAAAATGACAACTTGAGGAGGTGTTCAAACACTTAAAGACAATGTCTTTGAGTGCATCCAAACTTCACTTTAAAATCTCCAAGTTTTAGCGCTGACGTTATTGCTGCTCGACATATTTGTGTTGCTTCAGAGTTTGGTGCATTAAAATTCTTTTTGGCATTGAGAGATTTAGTCAACTTTAAAAAAGAGCTATTGTTCACAAACATTTCATTATGTCAGAAATGAATGGCATTTAACCAAGCTTTTATTCTTCAATATGCTCAGAAAAGAGCTCACAGAAATAATGGCTTCATTATTCCTCAATAAAGAGAACAAAATGGATTATCTTCCACTCTCAAGGTCTCAGTTTTTATTTTTATTTTCCATTATTATTATTATTTCATTATTCATTATTTCATTTTTCTTCAAACACAGTTGTTTATCTCTTTTGTCAACCAAACATTTGTCCTCTTTTACATGCAAATTCTACAGACAGCTTGCAATATAAGAGATTTATCATGTTGGTGTCTTACCTAAATCAATAGCAACATCAGTCTTTTCATTTGCTGGGGACTGGCTTTCCAGCAATGGAGGCTGAGGGTATGCCTGAATGTCAAAGGCTGGGAAAGCTGAGCAAGTAGTTGGATGGAGGCTCTCAGTGGAGTCTGTCAGGGGTTCCTCATTAATGCCGCTGTCTGTGGTGCACGGTGACCACAAAGCGGATGCTGCTGCGGTGGATGAGTCGTGCAGCAGAGCATCAAAGAAGTCATCAGCACCACTTCGTTGAGGGCTTGTTATCTGTGTGGAAGAGGGATACATGCACATCTTACTAACTGAACCCTTCGCTGCTGGGTTAACAGATTAAATCAGACAGTCATATTCCTGCTCATGAACACATTCAGGCACATAAACACAACGCTTGTAACCAGACAGTAGAACACAGACGAAACTGTAAATTAAAAATGAAACTATATGCTCAAACATGCATGACTTCCCACAATCCAGTTCACACTCGCTGTTCAGATTTTCATAATGGCATTAAAAAAAATTAGGTTGTGATTATATTGTATCCTGAGTAACTCTGCGTGGGAGCAAACATTGCTGATTGTTGAAGGAACATACGTCATTAATTGTCATAGTCCATGGCTGATTGCTGTGGCAACTGACAGATTCTTCTGTGTCCCTGAGGATCAGCTCAAAGATGTCCATCCCCCCTTGCACCTGAAATGAAGAATAAAAGAAAAAGTGCTTCTTAATTTCTTAAAAGAGGACCTGTATATATGTGTGTAAGTATATAGGTATGCGTATATATGTATGTATGCGTATATATGTATGCATGTGTATATGTTTGTAGGTGAATGTATGTAACTGTATATATATATATATATCTATATGTATATATATATATATATATACAGTTACATACATTCACCTATATATATATATATATATACATTCACCTATATATATATATATATATATATATATATATATATATATGTGTGTGTGTGTATGTATATATATATTATTTATTTTGTATCTGCGAATATGTACTAATTGACTGCATGTATACGACTTTTTATTGGTATACTCAGATATGTACGAGCAGTTAATACTTCTATGTATATTGGGTATGTGTATTGGGTATGTGTATCAACCCCCCCCCCCCCCCCCCCCCCCCCCCCCTCCACCGACACTCAGATATGCTCACAGTCCTACATGCATCCCAAACACACTGCACACACACTACACATACAGCACACACACGTCACACAGCAAAATTAAACAATGGTAAATGGAAAGCTCCTCCCCCTTTTCTCTGTCCTCTTCTGTTTGTAAATACGTGATTGTCCTATGTCCACTTTTATTCTAAAACAAAACGCTATACACTCATTCACACACACTACAACTCATCACACCAAACTGCACCCAACACTGTCTTGTCTCTTCTTTCTTGCTCCTTCATGTCCCACTTTTTCCTTTTCTTTCACATCCCAAACATGGTGATCTTAGTCCTTTTTGGCAGAATTTTACCCCCCCTTTTTTTTCTTTTCTTTCTCTAAGGATCAATAAAATAGGGTTAGACTGTTAAGAGGAAAGTGAAGGAATGTGCAAACAAAGGGAAAAAAAAGAGAACCTGATATTCAGGCATTGTGCTTATTTCTAAAAATAAACACTTTTACATGTCACTCTCACACTTCGCTTGTCTCATGATAAAGTCAAATAAATAAAATCAATAACATCCTTTATTACCGCCTCTCCAACAAGGTGGACTTATTTAACCACACTCATTTACACAAAGCAACAGTAGCAGCCAGAGCTCTTACCTTGTCTGTTCTTAATGTCGTTATTCTGGCATTAAAGCAGCTGATGAAATTTCAGTGAAACTATCCAACAGCAGAGGAACGCAACGGACGACTAGATCAGTGTGCTCCTCTGTGGATTCAGCCTGTGTGAGAATCGCCTGAGTTTATTTCATGGGGCAAAGTTGAGATGTCATATCATGCAACAGAATTCCCCAACCTGGCTTATCACCGTCCAATCCAGTGATTACCTGCCAGCTAGGAGCAGCCAGTCGTCTCAGAACGAATACTTGAGGATTAATTAGTCAAAGTTAGTCAGTTAGTCACCGATAACCTTTGATTTCAGCATGAGAAGTCAGTAGTCATGTTTATGCTTTCACATTCACTCCTTGCTAAGCAGGTGTAATTCCTGTAAAGTGGAGCAGGAATAGAGCGTGAGGAGACACTTTAGACGCTCCTTTTTATCCTCATCACTGAACACAATGCAGATCATCAAAGACATTAACCTGACACTGTGTCAATGAAGAGTTTGGGTGCATTTTAAAGCCTTCAGAGGCATAAAGGTTTTTAAAAGACAGCCAGAGGTTTTAAACTATATCTTTTGACACAGAAACTCAGTGAGAAAACTGCTCAGACTTCTTATGAATATTATCATTAGCATAGAACGGAAGTTGTATAAAACCTTTCTGACGTCCTCTAAGTCCTGCCCGGACACGAGTTTTCTGATTCTTTTTAACTGTATGTTTTATGTGAAAAAAACTACAAAAAAACCCCACAGAATCTGTAACTAATATAACTCTAATGATCTAATAACTCTAATAAGATAAGATAATCTAATAAGATAAGTGGATGGATGGGTTTCAGTCATTGGTTTGGTTAGAAAATAAATAGACATCAAAGTAAAGATCAACTAAATCTGAAGCTAAAAAGGCAGCATCCTGCACACCCTCACAGTTTCTTTTTTCAAATCCGATCCAGAATTACTAATAGATGCAAATTAGTACTCGCCCTTAAATTTGGCCAAAACAACTGAGAACACCAAGGTTTCCAGATTCATGAAGGACACATTTGTCCGGGTTGTGGTATCCACTCATCCATCCATCTCTGCGATCCCTTTACCACCTTAATCCTTAATCTGGGGTCACAGGGGTCTGTTGGAGCCTTTTCCACCTATTCACAGGTGAGTAACGGGGATTTGTCCAGACGTTCTCCTCCAAAGTCCAGACTGAAACATATTACTGTAGACTAAAACAATCTGGACGTAACAAGATAAACCTTTTAATTCCTTCACTTATAAAGAAAATTTACAACATTAACCTGCATCTGATGGTAATAAATGATACACTATGATCACTCCTTTGTGGAAGAGGGCTGCTTGTTGCTTTCAACTCTGTGAGAGTTCATTCTTTTATTTACTATAAGATGTGAATCTGTTGTAATTAAGGTAAAAACATTTGATTATAGAGCAGAATGACCAGGTGGCTGGAGCTGCAGACGCTCTTTCAGAGTTCATCAGACACTAGATGCAGATTTATCACTGTTACCTTTTCCTGCAATATAATTATAAATAGACATTTACTCTTCATCGTGACATTGAAAATCTAATAGCTGATATTTTAGGGGGTAAAACACATCTACTAATGAAACACTTTGTTATTCAGTTTCCATCTAGTCAGAAAGCTTAATCAGTTGTTTTTGTTCCTTTGCTTCATATGACATTATCTTTCTGCACTTCCCCAGTTCTTATCTTTACTGCAGTAATTAGAAGCATCTGTGCGCTGCTACGCGTAGAGACCATAACGAAAAAGTTATTACATAACGTGTTGCAGAGCAGGGACACAAGAGGAACATGCACATTTGCAAAGACGTATCTGGTTATTATCACAGAGGAGGAGCGATTCCCCCAGTGGCAACGCTGTTACGCTCCTCGTTCTGCCTGTAATTTCTAGAAAGGTTATCAACACAATCCCCCATCACCGCCTCAGCTTCAAAGCATTGTTACTCCTCTATAAAATAGACTCGATCTGCTGACTGTAATGACTGAAAGTAATTTTCTTCCATCTTCCTTTTTTTTTGTTGACATTTTTAAGTTCAACATGATTCTTTTCCAGCTTTTCTGATTGTGAGTCAAACATAACAAAATGTGAAAAAAAAAACAAATTCTCTAACAGTTTTTTGCTGGATTTGAAAACTGAAGAAGTTAAAACAAGTTTTAAACTCTCTTAAAAACACAAGAGGTTTAACACTATAAAAAATACAGTTCGTAGACTTCAAAATGTTCAAGTGGAATTATATATTTTGACGGACTAAAATGAGTACATTTCTTGTAATTCCTCTGGTGCCTACCTGACGGATTCATTAATCACTCATAAAATAATAGTCCATACAGAGTGGTCAACATATGAATCCAATGTAAGTACCTGAGTCTTTATTTTTTTTATCTTCAGCACAGAAAAAACATTACAACTACCTGCATAGCAGCAGAGCTCTTCTATCTTTATTGTTGTTCAGCTACAGATTCGAGAGTTTCAAAGTTCATGCAGATATGATCTACCTAGAACATTTTAATCTGATCTCTTGATATCAAAGATAGGTTGAGCTCATTGCATATAACTGCTGTGTTATTGCTTATGACAACAGCATTTCTTCTACACACTAGAGACATCTAATTACACTGATGTTTAGTGCTTATTAGACACTAAAATCCAAAATGTAATATTAGGAAAGTAAGTGTTAACAACATGACACATCAGGCTTCTGCGTCATAAATATGACCACTGACCCTCCTGCTGACAAGTATCTTGTAACCCCAGGTTGATAGAATTCACATAAAGCACCCCCTTCCAACTTAGATCCAGTTCTCTGGAACTAGGTTTGTTTTGTTTGAATTTTTTTAAAGTTGCATGAAGCTGCTTTGGAAGAAGACTCTGAAAGTACCTCCGCCCGCCCTTTTAACCAGAAAGGCCTGCTGGTGAAAGTCCAAGACTTGGAGCTGAAAGTTTACCTGCCAGGATGACAAATTCTTAGAAACTGTTGCCACAATATTATTTAAAGTGAATGGGAAAGAAAAGGCACAAGCGACAGCGGAACAGTGCTGTGCACGTCCATTTGAATGAAAACACTCATTGACTAAAGCATTAACTATAATTTCTCCAGGTGCGACAATGTAATGTGTGCTAAAATGAAATGCTTTTGATAAACGAATAGCTCTGAACCTGGGTTGGAGATCAAAAACAAATAAGCAGACAGGAGTCTTGGTGCCACAGTGACACAGAGTAGAAGCTTCCAGCATGTCCAAATCCTGACCTCATATTATAAACTAGCTTGACAAAGAGGGATATTTTTAGTCACCCTGGCGTTTTTGCCTGCTCTCTTATTTCCCTGGAGCTCTGCAAGGACTCTATTATCCACCAACAACAGCAAGAAAGAGGAGCAAAATTCCCCTTTAATATGACTTAGAAATCAATTGAATCAGAAGGGACAAATAATAAAATATTATAATATTAAATGACATATAATTCTATAATAATTGTATGCAGTGTATCACATCAACCTTTATCTTAATTTTAAAAACTGATTACGTGATTTTACTTGCTTCTACTTATTATTGATGACTAAAAATGTGTTCATGTTTCAGGGATTAGTCATTAATATTCATTCATTCATTCAAATCTGGTACAATCAAGTTATACGTGATCAGTCTTGCTCGTGTATATTGCCTTCATTTTGCATTTATCTTTATCTTAACATCATGAAGACGCAAAAAAAAAAGGTTTAAAACAGTTTTATTCCCCCTGTAACTTTAGTGGTAACTTTTATTTGGTTTATTTGGTTAACGCCTTTTTGAGTTTTTGGCAGCATCGCTGAGATCTTTTGTTTTGTGCTGCCCTCATCCGGTGGAGGACTGCTACTACATGCTGCCGGAGGCGCACGGCCCAGGATTAAACGGGAACCGACCAGAGCTGCTGCCGCTCCTCAGATGGTTCAATAATGAAACCAGCAGCAATGCTGGTGCTCTAAGTTTTATATTTTTGCTGACAGCGTTGATCTGGTCAATAAGAGATGTGCAAATGTGGTCTGTTTTTCTCTAACTCTAAAATACTTCTTCATAAGCATTAAAAGCACAAATATAAAACAGGAACATTAAATACAAACAAACAACACCATTACAAATATTTTATAAGCCAACTGTTTATCTACAAAAAAAAATCAATTAACATATTATTACTCAAAGATAAAATTTTACCGGCAACATTTTGCAGTTGCTGTGAAAAATGTGAAATGTTAAAATGTGAAATCATATAAGCACAGCTAAAAAGCCCATTTAGTATGTGAAAGGAGTGTTTTAACATATACATATTTATAAATAACTGCTCCTGCTTCATGCTTTCTAAAATCTGTTTTTGCTTTAAGAATAAAGGTGTTAGTTTAGTTTAAAAGTTTACTTAAAGGCTACTTACATTAAAGACTAAATAAACTCGTTGTCTTACCATGACGGTAACTGCTGTCCTTCCATGTCAACAAAATAAAGATAACCTTTTTTTCAGCATTTTTCTTATGAAAAATTATTAAAATTATACTATCAATGACAAGTTTAAAGGGGCCTTTATCATTAGGATTCACAGTCATTGAAGAATATGTAAATTATTTGCCTTCAAATAGTTTCAAGCTGTTTTCACAGTTTGATTATTGTTGTTATCATTCCTATTTAGATTTTATTGAGTACTTTCTTTCCTTTTAACATTTTCTTTTCCAAAATAGGCCACACTGAGGTTTTTGCTATCTCTCATATAGATGTGTGCTTATTTAGCCTAATGATGGAAGTCCCTTTGGATTTCATATCTAAATTTGAGCTAAACTTTGATCATATCCTGATCGTCCATTGTGGTGGTGTCGTTGTCAAAGACTTCTGGAGATACTTATATATGACTTTACAATGAATATCAAGTAAACCCAAACTTGGCAAATGTCCTTCATCTGTTATTGCACTGTTTTGATATTCCAGCTCTTTTAATATTAACATAATAGGTGAGACTTATAAGGATAGTCCCAACTGAAGAAATGTCCAATAGCAAACAGTGAAATGCATTTTTATTACTTTTTATTACTTTTATTTATGTATTCTATACTCTCTCTCTCTCTCTCTCTCCCTCTCTCTCTCTCTCTCTCTCTCTCTCTCTCTCTCTCTCTCTCTCTCTCTCGCTCTTCTTTTTTTTATAAAGTTTAACAGGATCACTTCAACGCCACCAACCAACAGGTCTATTACCTTAATACAGAGATCAAGGTTAAAAATTAAATTACTGACACAACGTTGAAGGTTACACAAATCTGAAAAAGTTGATTGACTAATTTTGATTTTTTTTTTTTCACATTTGGTTGTACTCTGTATTTTTTAATACTGTGACCAGTGAAAATGGAAAGACATGGCACGAAGACGTGTAGTGGGTGTGTTTTCTTGAATAAAATAAAGTCCTTGGGTTTAGATTTTTATTTTTGACTTTTCCATCAGGCGGCAGGAGAAGTTGACAGCTTTTTAAAACTCTGACTCATGGACTCGTCCAGCACCGCCACAGAAACCTGAGACGGGCTGCTGCTGAGCCACAGCGCCCTCTGCTGCTCGTCTTCTGTCCTGCACCTCCGCACAACGGCCGGAGCAGCAGAAGCCCCTCTCCTGTCACCACCGGGACTGCCTGTCCTCAGAGGCAGCGTTTCCAGCAATAAGCCGCCACACACAAAGATCCACGACCTGCCGGCAACATGGTGAGTCTGTAATGGGCAGGGTTTGCGCGCAGGATTGTGCGTTTGTAGCAGCTGAAAGGTGGGCTGTCAGCGGCTCAACAGAATAACCTTCATGCGTAGTTATGACGCTGTCGGTTCAGCAAGCGGCCCTGGATGGAGCCTGTCAGGTGTTTGAAATGGATGCCGACCCGTGGTGGTGTTATGTGACCAGAAAAGGGCTCTGTTTGCGGTCCGTTATGACATACGCAGATAAAGCGGGGCTGTGGCCGCCGTGGCCCTGCGCGGCCCGCTCTGCCTCGCCGTGACGCTCATCACAAAGCTTTTAATATCAAGCTGCTGCAGCATGACTGCACAAATATCATGTTAATATGCTGCGAGAAAGGAAGCACATAGTGTTGATAGGTAAAAGTCAAAGTGTGGTGATTCCTTTCACCCATATGGACATTTAGATTAGGAGACTGCGTCACTATTCATTTAGGAGGTACCGAAATCTGAAATTACATACAGGACTACAGCAATACGTCACTGTCAGAGCTGCACTACATTTAAATTCTGCGCTTGTTCATTATTACGAAGATATAACAGTGTCTGGATGGTTTTGTGATTTTTTTTCTAAAAATATACAGTTGGCTATATTGATTTTTCTGCAATTTTGGGGCTGAATGTATTTAACACTGTTTGAATGGGTTAGAAAAGATTGGATCCACTTCAGACATGTGTCCTTTAAATTATGTGAAAAATAAATATTATAGGCCTACTACAGTCCACACAAACCGATTGTGATTATTTGATTTTATACCTTATTTTCCTTTCATAAGGAGAGAAGGGTCTTCAAACATCAAGAACATACATGAGCATGTTTCTCCTGGTCTCAGAGAACTTTGTACATCCCTGAATTATATATCAAACATAAATTGAATTATTTAACTACGTTTTTGATATAAGTTAATGTTGTTAAATATATATATATATATAGTTTTTTCTGTATTAAAATTAGATACTGGACTAATTTGTATGTTATTAGTTTACTGTAAATGTCATTTTTTTATGTTATGTTATTTATTTAAAGATCAGTTTAGGGTATGAAATTAAGATATTTTTTTACGCTAATCTGTAGTACGTAGATGGTTTAAATTCTGATCTGTTGCACGAAGCAGGAGGTAAAGTCTTTATGCAATGCCCACCCTCCTTCCTCCTAGATTCAGTTTCACACGACTTTCTTTTTATAACTCTGCTTGGAACGGCTGGCCAGAACTGCAAGGAGGCATAAATAGTCACAAATTATGTTTAAAATGACCCTCTGCCACTGGGAGTGAATTGAAGAGTGTAACACCCACTTAACCCACTTATCCCAACAGGTGAACTTCACTGTGGATCAGATCCGGGCCATCATGGACAAGAAGTCCAACATCAGAAACATGTCTGTGATTGCCCACGTGGATCATGGGAAGTCCACGCTGACTGACTCACTGGTGTCCAAAGCGGGGATCATTGCTTCGTCCCGGGCCGGAGAGACCCGCTTCACAGACACGCGCAAAGACGAGCAGGAGCGCTGCATCACCATAAAATCAACGTATGTGCTTCAGAGAAGACGCTGAACACACAGCTCTGTGGTTGTTGTGGAACCGATCGAAGGTTCCCACAACAAAAACATGATCAAATTTCAAGTTGGTTACAAAGTGTTCAACCTGAAAGTTCAACTAAGGTGAAAGAGCTGAGCAACCTCCGAGCTCTCATGGACATGAAACATGTGACATTAGAAACGAGTCGTTCCTGCCTCAAAACAAACAAAAAAAATGGCTCGTGTAAGGGGACCCTACTTAGGCAAGAAGTCACATGCTTGTGTGATGACACTTCAATTGCTTACTTATATTAGTTTTTGTGTCCCTTTAGGTTTAAATTTCTACTTATAGTCAACTTTTATGTATAACACGGACAAATAATATAACAATTAATTAAACATGTGCAAAAATTGCACTTCAGATATAGGATAAAATAGATCCCTATTGCATCGTACAACAAAATTAAATTGCAACCCTTCACAGTATAAAATAGGCATAAAAAAATACTAAATAAAACAACAAACTCAAATAACTAGATTTTTCAAAGGCATCGTGACCTGTAGAGTTCATCCAAGGAGGGAGGAGGACCGCCACCGATGTTCCGGGTGGCAGTGATGGCCCTGTGGAGCGCTTTCCTCTCTGCTGCTGTGCAGCTGGGATACCACACACACTCTTCGTAATTGTGTGCCTTCTGAATTGTTGCTGTGGTGTTACTACTTCAGGTCAGCTCTTCCTCAAACTGCAAACTCAGGAATCGGATGTTGGAGACCGCTCAGTCTCTGCTGATGAGCAGTGGCTTGATTTCTGATTTTCTTTTCCTTCTGAAGTCAATGATCAAGTCCATCTTGGTGGTATTGAGGACAATATTAATGTCCTTGCGCCACTCTGTGAGCTGCTCCACCTCGTCCCTGTATGCGCTAGACATGGGTCTCACTCCTGTATTGTGGTTTGCAAACATAATGATGGGATTCCTAGACTGAGCCTAAGTGCAGTCAGGTCAAGTGTAGAACCCTTGGATAGCTCCCTGCTGCTCAGGGTGGCTCCCAGCAGTGTGGAGAACTGTACTACTGGCATCCTCTGTGGACCTGTTGGCCCCATAGGCAAACTGCTCCGTTGCAGGTGGCAGACTTGAAATGATGTGAAAGACACTGGGAAGTATAACAGACACAGGGAAGCACAACAAACGGACTGGCAGGGGAAGGCAAATCAATGTATGTTTTCAAAACTGCACAATGGACTAACAATCTAGTATATAGTATGTCATTTCAATTTTCAATTTTAATTATATAGCGTCTATTACAACACAAGTTGTCTCTAGGCGCTTTCCACCCAGAGACCCAGAACATGACCCCCGAGCAATTATTACAGAAGCAACGGCAGGTAAAAACTCCCCTAGTGGGAGAAAAACCTTCAGCCAAACAGTGGCAGGAAAAACTCCCCTTTAAGAGGGAAGAAACCTGGATCAGGACCTGGATCATAAGGGGGGACCCTCCTGCTGAAGACCAGCTGGGTAGAGCAGGAAAAGGGAGATAGAAAAGAAAGAATGAAGAACAGAGAGAGGAGAGACACAGACACACCGTCAAAGGTTCAAAAGACAAGATATATTAGTATTGATTATCAGTGAGCAGGAGAACTAAGACTTCCATGTATATATGACTGATACATGGTTAGTTGGTGGACTACAGAGACGACTATATAAACAGGTGTAGACAGCAGACACTGAGGTGGTCAGAGGTGGGACTGCAGGTCAGCATGCAGCTCCTGAGGTTCTGGTCTGCAAACATGTACAGAAGAGAAAAAGAGGAGGCAGACCAGCACAATAAACTACAAGAACAATGGAGCACAATTATACTTATGAGATACTTCTTATTAATAACTGAGGATTGAGGTGAAGAAGGGAATGAGAAACAGAGGAGGTGAGGGGCACCAGTCAGTGGATCATGTTGGGGTCCTCCTGCAGCAGGTCTACAGCAGCAGATCTAGGAGGAAGCTGTGTTGAAGACCAGCTGCTCCAGTCTGGTCCTGCAGCTGCAGCTGTGATTACTGGTCCTAACACACTAAAGTTTACACTAACTATATGTTTTACTTAACAGAAATGTTTTAAGTTTGGTTTTAAAGGGGGAGGTTGTGTCAGCCTCCTTTACCCAGATTGGAAGTTGGTTCCAAAGTGAAATGACTCTCTATAAATGGGATCTGCTTCTGCCATAGTGGCTCACTGCATCATGAGATATAATATGCAAGTTAGTTTGGTCAGTTTTACACAGGAAACTTTCCCAGAAGTAGAAAACTATCCAGGGACTTCTTGTGCACTCCAGACTGTGCAGATGCTTGCATACTGTATACTCTGTCCTACATTTTGGCAAATCAGTACATAGTTTAATATTCAGTTTTGAAAGCGACAAATGTTCTCAGGTGTGAACAGTCAAAGAAGAGGCAGACAGGGAGAGAAAACATGATACTTCCCAAATAAAACACAACAAAAAAGCATGAAAGAAGACACCAACATTGGTGTAGATGTAATTCTTATCCATGTCCAGGTCTTTACTTTTCTTTCTCTCTGATGTTCAGAGCCATCTCTATGTTTTATGAGCTTGGAGAGAACGACTTGGCATTCATCAAGCAGAGTAAAGATGGAAGCGGATTCCTCATCAACCTGATTGATTCTCCGGGTCACGTTGATTTCTCCTCTGAGGTCACCGCTGCCCTCAGAGTAACCGATGGAGCCCTGGTGGTGGTGGACTGCGTTTCAGGTAACTCCAACATTTCCAACCCTTTCACACCCTTGCAGCGTTTGATGGAGGCTCACCTGTTCTTCTCTGCCGACAGGTGTGTGTGTGCAGACTGAGACTGTGCTGCGGCAGGCCATCGCTGAGCGCATAAAGCCAGTTCTGATGATGAACAAGATGGACCGGGCCCTGCTCGAGCTGCAACTGGAGCCAGATGAGCTTTACCGGACATTTCAGCGAATCGTTGAGAACGTCAACGTTATAATCTCCACCTATGGAGAAGATGAGGGCGGACCCATGGGGAACATAATGGTTAAGGAGAAGCAAAATCACAACTTATGCACTAACATTACTGGGGGGAAAAACCCAAAACAAAAGACTAAACCCACTACCATTTTCTACCTGTAAAACACTGTAATGCTCTTTTCTCAGATTGACCCTGTCATTGGTACAGTCGGGTTCGGCTCTGGCCTCCACGGCTGGGCGTTCACCCTGAAGCAGTTTGCTGAGATGTATGTGGCTAAGTTCACCGCTAAAGGAGTTGCTCAGCTGAGCCCAGCAGAGAGGTGTAAAAAAGTGGAGGACATGATGAAGAAGCTTTGGGGAGACAGGTGAACTTGCATGCTGCGCATACAACATAAAACGCATACAGAAAATGATGTATTTAGGCAGAACCTCACATCTTTAATTTCCACATGACTGGACATAAATCACTGATTTCACGTGATCTGGACAGAAAAGATGTAACGTGTGTAAACTTAATCCTGTCGTCTACAAAATAAGATTCTTAACTGGTGAAAACGGGTAGTTTAACCTCTTTAATATCTTGATATTTATAAGGCAATTGTTTAACCCATTCAGATCTGAGACCTCATTTCCAGAAAACCTCTAAAAGCTGAAGGTTTTCTGGAAAACTTGAAGCTGTCCACTAGAACAGTTTATTTGTCTGCGTTGACTACACGTGATCATTTTGGGTCAATAACTAGAACAAAACAATCAAGGCAAAGCATGTTTGTTTAGTGTAGCATATTTCAGCAACAAGGCAGTTCAAGGTGCTTTACGTAATAAAAACCGGACAAGTAAAGAGAAGGAAAAAAAGGTTTAGAGTTACAGTGCAGTATTGAAGTTAACATTGCTTAAATTTAAACAATTAAAATTAGTCAGACCAATGACAGTTGATCATTTCTGAGTTTTGGGTTCTGCATTCATATCTTTGTTTCTTTCAGATATTTTGATCCAAGCGCCGGCAAATTTAGTAAGACTGCCAACGGTCCTGACGGTCAGAAATTCCCTCGAACCTTTTGCCAGCTTGTGTTGGATCCCATCTTTAAGGTGTGAAATAAACCTACAGTTTAGGGCTTTATTAAACTACTAAATCCTGGTAATGTTTCTGTAATTTTAGAATTTGATTTTTATGACAACTTCAATTTAGACAACCTCTTCGGAGGGCATCAGGCGGACAATTTGAACATTAATGCAGGACCGAGATAATCAGACTGACGTGTGCCCCATTCTCACTTCCGTCCAGGTGTTTGATGCCATCATGAATTTCAGAAAGGAAGAGACAGCAAAACTAATTGACAAACTGGATGTAAAGCTGGACTCTGAGGACAAAGAGAAGGAAGGGAAGCCTCTGCTGAAAGCTGTGATGCGTCGCTGGCTGCCTGCCGGAGAAGCTTTGCTGCAGATGATCACCATTCACCTGCCTTCACCCGTCACGGCACAGAAATACCGCTGTGAGCTGCTGTATGAAGGGCCAGGAGACGACGAAGCTGCCATGGGTAAATAGAGGATCCTTCCCCTCAGAAGTTGACGTCATTTTAACTATCGTGATGTTGCTTCATGAAATAATCATGGGTTGTTTCGGCAGCTCAAGATTCAGAACCTCCGTCTCAATTCTCTTCTCAGGTATTAAGAACTGTGATTCCAAGGCTCCCCTGATGATGTATATCTCCAAGATGGTCCCAACCAGTGACAAGGGTCGTTTCTACGCCTTTGGACGTGTGTTTTCAGGTTGCGTGTCCACAGGTCAGAAAGTGCGCATCATGGGCCCAAACTTTACCCCTGGAAAGAAGGAAGACCTCTACATCAAACCTATTCAGAGGTGAGCCGGCTGAAGCTCTGTAGAAGCCTTACAGGTGGAGAACACAGAAGACAACGGCTGAATGTCTTCTTCTCTCTCTCTCTTTTATTTCCATGTATTTGGTGACAACTTGTCATCACCGTGTCCATGCAGAACTATTCTGATGATGGGTCGGTATGTGGAGCCTATTGAAGATGTCCCTTGTGGCAACATTGTGGGTCTTGTTGGAGTAGACCAGTTCCTGGTTAAGACAGGAACCATTACCACCTTTGAACAAGTAGGGTATTTCCTTTTTTCTAAGTTGTATGGCCATTTTTGTTTTTGCTGTTAGATCAAAGCTAAAAAAAGATTGTGACTCTTTTTGCAGTCCCACAACATGAGAGTGATGAAGTTTAGTGTGAGCCCTGTGGTCAGAGTTGCTGTGGAGGCCAAGAATCCTGCCGACTTGCCCAAACTGGTGGAGGGCCTGAAGCGTCTGGCCAAGTCAGATCCTATGGTGCAGTGCATCATCGAGGAGTCTGGGGAGCACATCATTGCTGGAGCAGGAGAGCTGCACCTGGAGATCTGCCTCAAGGACCTGGAGGAGGACCATGCCTGCATTCCACTTAAGGTGGACAGATTGAATTGACTTTTTTTTAAGCATATTGGCTGGGTGCAGATAGAGTTGGATTTCCAAAGCTAAATTGATTAAACGATTACTGGTAGTGCTGCCTAAGAAAACCATTAAAACACTTTCATAAAAAATCTTAACCCTTTATAGCCCTTTTCACCGCTAAGACCCATCACTCAAACATTACAGCAGTCACCACACTACACACACTGCACCCATCACTGTCTTGTCCTTTCGTGTTTCACTTTGGTGATTTAGTCCTCTCTGTCAGAATATGGAGTCCAAATGTCAATAAAATATGTTAGACTAGACTGGAGAGGAACGGTGAAGGACACACACATTCATGCACTTTAAGAAAACTAACATCTGCTGCAAGAGTAAAATGCATATATTTGTCATGAAAAAAAGTTTTTTTTTACCAAATTATGGTACTAACCTCTAATATATTTGTAGACATATTTTTAAAAAAGAATTGTTATTTCTCCTGTAAAGGGTTAAACATTGTGACAATGTCATCATTTGAGGGACAGTAGCTATGCTAAAAGAGAAAGTAAGGCAGATCATGACAAAAAGTGATGGGACAATGTGCATCATGAGACAAACACTTTGCTTCTTGAGACAGAAAGTATATAAATGTCTTCTAATAGACTCCAAAAATAAAATTATTAACTTGGAAGTATTAAAATATTTGCTGCATTACTACCAATACCCTCAGTTCTGACCATTTTCTTTTTCTCTCTCCAGAAATCCGACCCAGTGGTGTCTTACAGGGAGTCGGTGTCGGACGAATCAGACCAGATGTGTCTGTCCAAGTCTCCCAACAAACACAATCGTCTCTTCATGAAAGCCCGTCCCTTCCCCGATGGCCTGGCTGAAGATATTGAGAAAGGGGAGGTGACAGCCCGGCAGGAGCTCAAGGCACGTGCTCGTTACCTTGCTGACAAGTATGAGTGGGAAGTGACAGAAGCCAGGAAGATCTGGTGCTTCGGTCCAGACGGAACGGGGCCAAACTTGCTCATAGATATGACAAAAGGGGTTCAGTACCTCAATGAAATCAAGGACAGCGTGGTGGCGGGTTTCCAGTGGGCAACTAAAGAGGTAAGTGGTAGTTAATTTTGACTGGTCTCAAATATGTGGGATGTTGTGTGATTCATATTCAAAGATATGCACTCGCATATTACTGAGAATAATTGCTCTTCAACCTGCAGGGTGCACTGTGTGAGGAAAACATGCGTGCGATCCGCTTTGATATCCATGATGTGACGCTCCACGCAGATGCCATTCATCGTGGTGGAGGCCAGATTATTCCTACAGCTCGCAGGGTCCTGTACGCCTGCCAGCTCACGGCGCAGCCGCGACTCATGGAGCCCGTCTATCTTGTGGAGATACAGGTTAGTGTCTTGAGGCAGAAGACATTTCAAAACCAAAATAAAGTGTGGATGCATTTTGCAGGTGGAGAACTACACCTGGAAAATTATTTTAATATATTTAATTAGTTTTGTGTACTAAACCATCCCAGGATTATATGCAATAATTGAAAGTGAAGTCCATAGATTTTTCAGATTAGTTTGTATGACATTACTCACATTTAAAATCCATTATGAACACATTCTTCAATAGCTGGTTTAAATAGGAGGAACGATAATTGCAAGGTTCTGCACCGTTGATGCAGGTACATGGTTGCTGCCTCAAGGCAGACTTGGAATATTGTGAAATGATCCACTAACGTGAGAAAACCATGACTGTATATCTGCTGTTGTGTCCTTTATATGTGCAGTGCCCGGAGCAGGTAGTCGGTGGGATCTATGGTGTGCTGAACAGGAAACGTGGGCATGTGTTTGAGGAATCCCAGGTTATGGGAACTCCCATGTTTGTGGTGAAAGCCTACTTGCCCGTCAATGAATCCTTTGGTGAGTTAATTTCATCTGTGCTGCATGACTGTTTGGATCAGTGGTGAAATAAGTGTAATGTTTTGTATGTGTTAAAATATTTCAGTTTATTTGTTCATCTGGCTTTGGTTAGAAATGTCAGTGGAGTAAAGATGCTTCCCATTATGTAATCAGAGGCCTCTATCTGTACTTTTCTGTCCCTCAGGGTTCACGGCCGACTTGCGCAGTAACACTGGAGGCCAGGCCTTCCCTCAATGTGTATTCGACCACTGGCAGATTCTTCAGGGTGACCCCAGTGATCCTGCCAGCAGACCCTCCCAAGTAATCTCTGAAATTAGAAAACGTAAAGGTCTGAAAGAGGGCATACCAGCCCTTGACAACTACTTGGACAAATTGTAAACATCAGCCCTGGATTATAAATACCAAATCAATACCAAACCCTACCCCATGGGCACTTTAAAACCTTTGCACAGGCTTAAAGATACATGACATAAATTTTCTCCACTCTCAAATCTGGCACAGAAGCAAAGCTTTAGTTGTAGGGTAATGGAAGTGCTAATGCTTTTTCTCATTTCACAGCTACCGTACACCAAGTGCCTAGGGTGGGGTTTTGGGAAGCAATTGGATCAAAGGAGTTATTTCTCATTTCTTTTATTCCCTCACATCATCCCCCTTTTACCCTCCACTTATCTGGCAGATTGGGCCCATTTGATGCACTGTGATACCGCTGCAATAATGCTTGTTAAAATGGATCATGGCCAGATATAACCATGAAAGTCACAATAAAGCGCTCCCAGAAGTCGGTCTCACTGGATTGGACTTTTGCTCAGTGGATGTAATGAATAAAAAAAAAAAACTCATTATGAAAATGTGACTCTTCTTTTTATGGTTGCGAGCTGGATGAGAAGCTGCCACTACTGCAGCTGTTTGGTTAGTCCGGCAGAAAGGCAGAGGGGATACTTCTGATTTTCTCCAAACAGAATACATCATGTAGATCTATGTAGAGCCATAATATAGATCACTTCCTCATAAGATCACCAGATACCTGTTCAGTTACCAAAAGATATAATCATCCTACAGTAATTAAGAGCATGCAGACACAAAAATTAAGCACAAGTATTATAAATGTATTAACTCTACTGATGTTGGAGGAAAAGAACAGATCCACAATGCTTTTTTCCCTATAGTTTTATTGATACTTAATTCAAAATTACATATATGTTAATAAATGCCACTTTAATATACACCTCTTTATGTTCTGCCAAGTGGGAAATTTCTTTCACCCACACTTTTTAAAACAAAGCTTAAAAAAAAAAGAAAAAAAAAGAAGACATTTCTGAAGTTAGTGTGCATTCATAGAGCAACCAAATAAACACATACAAGGCCAAGAAGTGCAAGGTCTCTTGGGTTTAGGCAACTACCAAGCAAGGAGACAGAAGTATCACGTATTGTACTGTATAAACTGGAAAATTGCTCACCATCATGTTCTTGAGATTAATGTTAAGTTTGGTTCAAATTTGCAAAGATTTTACAAAGTCTACGGGGTCTGTCGTCTCTACAAGTTGCAGTTTATGTGGAACCGAGATAAAAAACTAAAAACTGCACTAAATGCTGATGAGCGTCTTATTTTGGCAAATCTGATAAACTGCATATTCATACAGTTGCGGCTCTTCTTTGCACTAATGATGACAGAGACATGAAGAAAAATCATACAGATTAAGTAGAATTCAGTGTCAAGCCTGATGTCACCAATCCAAAGCAGACATCAATACTGTGAATAATCTGAGAGACTCCTCCCTCCCTTTCTTCCTTCTTTGTGGAGCTACTTTCAGTCTCGTCTTTTTTCAGGAGGCTGGAATTCTTACAACACAAAAGGAGAGATTAAATCTCAAA
This sequence comes from Xenentodon cancila, assembly GCA_014839995.1. NCBI lineage: Eukaryota > Metazoa > Chordata > Actinopteri > Beloniformes > Belonidae > Xenentodon > Xenentodon cancila. The sequence continues at coordinate 16,874,754 of CM026207.1, read as the reverse complement.
TTACAGGCTTCGTCCCCATGAACAAAGGCTCATCAGCTCCTAACTAACAACATGGGAGGAACGGTATGAAGTCAGACAGATCAGTCCCAGGTATGGCTGCTCAGGTGTGGCCCCGCGCTGCTGCCAGGTGTCACATTTGATGGAAGAGTGCTGCAATGTCTGAAGTGACTATGTGTAGAAGATGACCTCAGGAATCTGTCCGTCTTCTACCGAAGTGCCATTGTTGTTGCCCGCTGCGTAGCAGAAGGTGAAACAGGTCTTTGTGCCAGTAGATGATGACTCATGCGTTACCTTTCGCATCCCCTTCGTCCCATAGTGAGAGTCTGGCCCCTGTGACACGGGCAGGGAGGAGGATGAATACACATTTCAAGGACACAACTCTTTCCGGTGTACTGATTAATCTCATCTTTCTACAGACCTTAAGCGTCGCACAGGCAGTGTAGTTGACATTAGGTAGAATCTCCACTGGCTCTTTGAACATGACCCTGAAGGTGTTGGCTGACCCATCACAGCTGAAGCCTGTGTCGTTCTGCCCCAGGACTGTGTTACTGTCCGTGTGAATGATCTAGATGGTCCAGATACAAAATGAACAAAAAAAAAAAAAAACAAACAAAAAAAAAAAACAAACATTAAATTCAGACACAATTACTTAGAATAAGCATAGTCTCAACCAGGCGCCGGAGACTATACCTGTATGTTAACTTGGTAGTCTGTAGGTCCATGTATGGAGCCATAAAGTCCAAATCCAACCACAAATATCCTTCTGTTTACAGAGAACCTGTGAATAAACCAGGGGAAATATGTGACACATTTTTAGAAAAGTTCAATATCATATGGTGTAACTTCAGCCTTCCTCAATAGTTGTCACAAAATACACTATCCACCTTAAATGTTTCATGTCATAACAAGGAATCTAAAACTGGCATTAAAATTGGCTGTGCTCCAGTTACCCACAACACCGAGGAGTCGGGTTGTTGATGGAGCTGATCATCTACAGTCACAATGTTAAATCTACTGACAATTGAAGTTAGTAGCATTACTCATGTCATTACAACAAACCAAATTCAGCAGAAGTAATTTTTGTACACATCCATCCACCCTGAGCAAAGATACCCAGACATTGTTCTCCCCAGCCACCTCCTCTAACTCTGCTGGGAGGAAATGGGGATCCACAAAGGGATATGTAACCCTAGCAGATTCCATTACTGAAGTCGGCGTCTGATGCACCCGCCTCATTTTAGAGCAACGAAGCCCCGTAATACCAGGTTCAGTCAAAAACCACAATACGTACTCATCAGATGATGATTAAACTAACTCAGAGTATAAACAATAAATAAAACACAGGTTGCGATTTGTGAAACCTTCATTAAATTGGTGAAAATGCAAGTGGGGCTATTCTGGAAAAGGATAAAGGAGCTAAATGGAGAAGGTAAGAGATTCAGAAAATGCAATTTTGTAAAAGGATTTGAAATGGAAAAATACAGAGGAAATGAAGAACAGAATAACCCGATTAAATGGCTAAATAAGAATTGTATTCATAAATTAACTTTCAAGTTTCGTGGTATTTCTCTAATTGAAACTGCACTTTCAAAAAGGTTTTAACATAACATTATTTAATAATGAATTTATTATTATTATTTATTACAGAATTCATCCATCCTAGTCATCCATAATGTAAGGTTTGGAGAAAAAAAAAAAAAAAAAAAAAAATATTATATATATATATATATATATATATATATATATATATATATATATATATATATATATATATATATATATATATATATATATATATATATATATATATATATATATATATATATATATATATATAAATAAAATGTTTCTCTGTTTTCTCTGGACCGACCTGGCCTGTCCAACTCCACCCTATTTTTAGCAATATTCAAAGACTGTAATTATGTTGATAAATCTGTTGTGATATTTGTGCCACTACAAGCAGAATTTTGAAAATTTTATCACAGACCTCACATTAACTCTAATCTGTACGTGTATGCTGTTATCCTTTCTCTCGCAGCAGTGACGGTGGCGTGTCAAGTTTACATCACTTATCAACAAACCTACCAACTTGTTTGGGTGTGAACTGCTTCCTCCAGCAGTAGACACAGACTCTACCTCATTGTGTCTCCACAGTCAGTGGCAGATGGGTGAAATCAAAATTAAGTAAATATTTAATATTAACAAAGTGAATTCAAACCAGTTGTGTTTATAGTAATGTAAAATCTAAACTTGTGAATTTCTCATCCCAAGTTTCTCTTAATGTCCTGTTATGATTTTACTGAAGGTTGCGGCTGCTTACTGATACATCTCATTTGAGCTCAAATAATAATTGATTAAATATTATCTCACTAATTGGCAAGTCCTCTCGAGTAAAAAGACAAAGATGGCATGCTCCTTTTGTAAATACTACGCTCCGATCTCACCGTATGCGGTCACTTGTCCCGCTGTAGCCCCAGCGGCTCTCCACTTGACCAAAACGCGTGATGCTGCACTCTTTCCCTCGGAGACAGCAGCGAGGCCGGTCAATGAAATCAACACGGGGCTTTGGGTTTACTGTGAAGTGGAGGAAGAGACTCACCACTTCTCTGTCAGTCAAAATGTTGGACTGGGCTGGACCTGAAAAGGACAGGGACATGACCCAAAGACACATCAAAGTAGGAATCAAAGGGTGTGTGTGTGTGTGTGAATTTACAGTGACGTTGCTCACCTGCAGCAAACTCCTCAATTGTCATGAGAGGGAAGCGGATGAGCGTGAGAGCTTTTCCCAGGACTTTACGTTTGTTCTCTGGTGTGGGCTGCAGCTGCTGCCTGTGAGCTTCAGCCTCAGCCCAACGCACGGCGGCTCCAAACAAACGCACCTCTCTCACGCCGAGTGTGTCCCTCTCCAACACTGCCACCAGTGTATCTAGTGAAGAGGAAGAACATTGTTTTTACTGAAAGCTTTACATTTCCTAAATGCAACATGTAACAACAACAACAATCACAGGGACATATTACCCAAATCTATATCTGTGAATCCCTCAGCAGCGAGAGCATCTCCAGTGTTCTTATCAATATTCTCTAAACAAAGGCTGGCGAGCTGTGGCTCATCAAACAATCGTGCCTAAAACACAAAACACATTGGGGTTTTTTTTTTTTGTTGTTTTTTTTTAAAATCACATAACCAAAGTAAAAATTGACAAGCACATCTAAGAGAATGGAAATCAAGTGAGCACTATACAGCTGTTCATGATAAAGGCAGGTGACTTTAACACCTTGAACTTGGAAATGTTATCTTTTGACAAGCAGCATGAGCACATGCACCATTTGAAGCTTAATCACTGTGATTCTGCAGTTTTCACTAAACAGACATGAACAAAACGTTCCTCGCTGTAATGTGGAAAGGAAACAAGCTTCTGACAAATGACACCAATAGAAAGAAACATTAAAAAAAACAAACAAACAAAGTGCAGTTTTCATTTAGGGAAGCGGACCTGTGTGAGCAGCATGAAAGCATTGTCTGCTCGGAGGTTTTTCTTCAGGAACTCCACACAGTGAGCTTCCAGGGCCGGAACCGCATATTTCTTGGCTGTGTAGAGTGTTGTCATCACAGTTTCAGGCCCGATCTGCACTTCATCAGAGTAAAGAAACCTGCAAAATATAAAAGAAATCACCTTAATTGTATCATTTCATTGTACAGAATGTAAATGATTATATACCTGAACGCAACCCTCAAACAATATTTCATGATTTAACACTCCTCTTGGTGCTAAATAATGAGACATGCAAATCCTGTTAGAGGACAGTGTCAGCTCTTACTTCAGCAGGGCCAGGAACGCAGCCGGCTCCACATCTGGAAGCTCAATTTCCGTGGACGTTGTTGCCATCCCGCCGTTGAACATGGCATCAAAAACCGCGCTCCCCACGGCCAGAACAAACCTGACAAAGTCAACGTAGGAGGGGTGAGCTCGCTCCGTTCTGCAGAATCAGCGATGACGTTTGTGCGCCGGAGCCGAGGCCAGTCATCTTACCTGTGTGCCGGTATCCTCTGAACACCCATCCCTTTCCCGACCAAAAAATGAACGTCACTGAGCACCTCGTTGTTGAAGAGGAAAGCAAACCTCTCCTTGACGGTGCTCTTCGTCGCCTGCCAGTTGTACACTGGCTCTCGGTACACCAACACGGACGCGGGAGCCGGGGTGGCGGTCGGCGCAGTCGCCGGGGCGGCGTTAGACGCCGCGGTTGCCATGTTGGAGGCTGGGTTGGACATGGCCCCCGCTGCCGCAGCGGGCTGCTGCAGCGGGTTCTGCGCAGTCGGCGGAGCTCCGCTCGAGACACCGCTGCCGTCGCCCCCAACAGGCCCCAGCTGCGGGTTGGGCCGCCTCGTTGCTCCCTGGGCTCCCCCGGCTGCACCGAGCGCGCCGCTGTTCGAGACTGGCATCGAGAAGACGCTGTTGCTGGGCTGGCTGTTGCCCAGAGCTCCGGGGCCGGAGAGGCTGAGGCAGGGCAGCCTGCCGCTGTTGTCTCCAGCGGCCATCTTGGGGCTGGTGTAGGCGTAAACAACACACTTCCTTGCTTTGTTTATTTCCAGTAGTCTAGACAGTTACGTCTGGATCTTGTCCCACCTGGCGTTGTTTAGTGGTATTGCAAGTTGCTTTCAAAATCGACATCTGAAGTTTATTTTATTTAAAGCTTTAAGAATTTTTTATTACACAAAAAACATTAAGAACAAACCTTTTAAAATGACGCCAATATAAAAAAATCGTATTCTCTCGGCCACTAAAGCACACCATGAAGCTATAAAGCTGATTAAAAAAAAAATTCTACATGAATCCACTGATGGCTGGGTGACTGAAAATCTTTGTAATGAAATGCTGTAAAGACACATAAACATAGAACCAATTTAATTCAAAGCCTCTTTTCCAAATAGACTGGGCTGTTTTCTTAGTTGTTAAAATGAATAATATGCCTGCTTTATCCCTTGTTACTGTGCAAAAACAAAATCAATCAAAGGATCAAAATGAGAAACACGTTTATTTGTTCAGTAAATTAAATTTTGATAATCGTTATATTAATAAAATGAAGTTTGGTTAATTTCAATGTAAAAAAGTAATACATGAAAAAAAATAGTAACATTACAAAAAGGCTCACATCCACCGGATGCAGGATTTTCCACTGCTGAATATTGTCTGTGTTTTAAACTGTGCATTCCGATGGCCTGAAAACCCCAGCGGTTCTGTTTTCTGTCCTTTGTTAAAAAAAACAAACAAACAAACAAACCCTGATTTATCCCGTTTTTCCAGTTTTTAAAAGCAGACAATATTCAGCTGTGGAAAATCCTGCATGTTCCCAGAAACACCTTTAAAAGCTTTTTTTAAGGTCAAGTTATAAATAAAATTCATTACTATACCTCACAAATAAAAGAAAAACAGACAGACTAGAAATCCTCTCTAGTCCTATGTTAAATTAAGATGGCCCTATAAGCTGCACTGTGGTCTTGTAAATCAAAAATTTTAAATCTTTAAATCATGGAAGCTGCCACTGCCTACTAAAAAAAGAATATTCCTGTTTTGTTTTGTTTTTTTAAATAAATATATTGTACTGGGGTGTATGAGTGTTCTGGGTGGGGAAGTACCTTAAAGGAGGGGGACATTACAAGGGGCATGACTCATTGCAGGCGAGAGGCAGGGGTCCACCCTGGACAGGTCGCCAGTCCATCACAGGGCCACAGATAAAGACAAACAACCATGCACACTCACACTCACACCTACGGGCAATTTAGAAACATCAATCAACCTTTTATGCATGTTTTTGGACTGTGGGGGGAAGCCGGAGTCTGTCCAGACTCTAGCACGGTATTTTCAGAGGCTCTGTTGTCAAAACTGCAGATGTCATGCCCCCATGTGGTCAGAATTGGTATTACTTCATAGAGTGGCTGTAATGCTGAACAGTTCAGAGAGGGTTTTCTTTTTCTTTTATTTTTTTCTCATCAAGACTCTGTGAGACACATTCAGAATATTCTGCATGTATCACAAAACGTTCCTGCCTGCAGCCAAGGCCTTACACCTACTAAAATACACAAAATAAAACAGATGATCATCTTAGCATTTCCTGGTGTAATAAAACTACATCATTTTTGCTTTTGAGTTTTTGCCATACGTTATCTTTTTTTTTTTCTTCTTCTTGTCATCGTTTGATAGACTCAGCTCTTATGGGTGTTATAGTTGACAGCCTCCATTCTTCAGCAGAGCTCAGCTCCTGTCTTAATATTAAGTGTGAGGCTGATATTTCCTGCATCACCCACAGACGGAGTCAAAGTAGCCTTTGCTCATTGTGAGGTAAGTTACTTTAAGAAGTAGCTGGATTGTCGTTAAGATTCGCGAGACCAAACTACTTATGCCATTTTATGACTCCGCTTTACCTTGGGATATGTTATCCTAGTAGAAAACACACGAATGAAAAGGTTTTCCCTGAAACTGCATCATGAATAATTTTGAAATAAGGTGCAGTGTCCTCAACGAGCACATTGCTCATTGAGAAGACTGCACCTGTCGGGAAGATACTATAATATAATACTTCCAGCCAGTTTCAGCCCCCTCCCATCTCCCTTTCATCCCCGCAGGACGTCTCGAGTCGCGAGCGGGGTGCGAGACCCCCTCTACCTGCTACTCATCAACCGTGACGTCAGGGCGCCACCGCGCGTGGGAGTTGTCCTCGCTGGGAGATGCTGGATGCTGCTGAAACAAGATGGCTGTACGCGCAGGAGGAGCAGCGGCGGAGAGCTGAGGCAATGCAGAGGAGGACGCAGAGGAGGGGGGGCAAGGCATTCACTCCTGTCTGTCCGGTCCTGTCAGAAGAGCAACAGCCTCGCAGAGCAGGACACCAGCTCCTCTGACATGCTGCTGCTTTATTGTCGTTGCCATTAAGGGTGACGGTTTCTGTCACTTTCAGGTTTTGTGGCCAGCGGAGGGACCAATCCAGCAACGGAGCACTGAGGAGAGGACCACCGGGGACGCGCACGCCGCTTTACAGAGATGTCCCTGCTCTGTGTCGGAGGTAAGGCGGCAAAGCAGAAGCGTTGTTCAAGCATCACTTGCTGGAGGTTTAAGTGTACCAGCTGCGTGGGAAAGTGTGCAGTCAGAGCAGCGGAGGATTTGTGCTGAATAGTCGTTAAATTTCACAGAAGCTCTCAACTGGGACAACGCGTAGTCTTTTATAGTGGAGGATGCGGTCGGGATACTTTAAAAGCACATTTGGTTGTTTGATTCACTGCTGGACCTCAAATGAAGATTTCTTTATGTGACGTGAGAAGAGTATGGAAATCATGAGCTAAGAGTGTCGTGACTGTCAGTAGCAGGAAACATTAAAGGCTGGATTTAGTTTCTAAAGACGCCTATTAATGCAAAGGGGGGGGCCGCTGTTTCTTCTCCTGGCTAGTAAGGTTGCGGCTGGCGTGAGTATGTGTGTGTCATCCACTCTGCTCATTCATGCGTGGGCAGGAGGAGGAGGAGGAGGAGTAGGAGGAGGAGGAGGAGGATACGGAAAAGCCCCTGCCGCTGCCGCTGCCGCACCGCTCTAAAGGGAATACTGGCAGGCGGCCGGAGGCGCGCGTCACTCCACCGCGTTGATGTTTTCCGCTAAAGAGATGCGTCACCTCCTCTCATCAGCATCCCTGAAAGCACCTGATGCTGACACCGTTGCCTCAGTGCATGAATAAGCATCTGCTGTGGTTGCTCATGAAGTAACGCCGCATCTCCACCTCCTGTGCAGTGGTGAAAGCGGTGAAACGTGACATTTAGAGCTGACACTATGAGTATAATCCACCAAAGACTAGAAGTGACCATTAGTTATTTCAAAATAGCTCATTGATGTAAAAATAAAAAGGCAAATATTTTCTACATCACCCATCAACTGAGTTACTCGCACAGCTAATCAAGTACATTTACATTTTATTTTGTATTTCTTTAGCCGTAGGTAAACTGATTCAAGCTTTTGGACAGTTTGAGGAAAAAAAAAAAACAGCAAAGACATCACAGTGAGCTTAAGAATCCTGAGATGGGAAATAGTTCACAATTTTCTCAATGGACCTTTTTTAAGGCAGACGGTTAGATTTGTTCTGGTAGAGATCGATGGATTGGAAATAAGGATGCTGCAGTTGTAAGCTTCCCATTATGAACCACAGTGAGTGGGACCTCTACGAGTGGGAAAACCGCTGTAAAAACAAGATTGTACATCACAGCAACTGCCAAGCTTAAAAGAAATGTCCTCAAATTGTATGTTTTGTCAGCTTTTATATGGATATGATTAAAAAAACTGTTAGAGAGGAGGCTTTAAGCAAGGTGGTTTTGCAATTTTGTCTTTTCAAATGACTTATATGTCAATCAAAACCTGATTAAATGAAGGGGCTTTTAAGGTCACCTTTTACATGTCAGGCTTTTTATACACGGTCCTTTAACTCATCACGTCCCACCAGCTCCACCCACTGACTGTCCCTGCTCTGAGTCAGTCCCTGCTGTCATTAAGACCCTGAAAGTCATTCATTCATAAACACTGGCTGCGGCTGTTGGAGCTGTAGACTACGAGACTTGGCAGGCAGCCCTCTTTCTGTTCTGTTACATCATTCATGCTTACCTGACTGGAGCTATTCCTGTCCTCCACAGTTCTTTGGGCCCCTTGAATAAGCAGTATTTTTCTGGCGCATCTGCCGACAAAGCAGAATTCTGACACAGACAGAGATTAAGTCTGAGAAATTTGGCCTCTTGTTTTTACAGATATTCCATTTACTTTGAAGTTTTTTTTAATCTTTTTTTTTTTTTGTTCACTAAGTCACTGAGTGTAAGGCCCCTGTCAGCCAAGGGCTGCTGCAGATTTCTCTGTGTGTGTGATTCTTCATAATAAGGTGCTGGCTGTTTGACTGAAGCCATTCCTGATTTTACTATCAGATGGCTGAAGTCAGCGGAGCCACGCTCTAGTGTATGTTCCCCGCTAGTTCAAGATGAAGGGTTTGCTCGAGTCCCCGTTGAGACTCTGTTTCCTTTGCAATCCGCTTAGTTCTCATAAGTCAGAGGATGCTGTGTCAGAGAGGCTCCCTGAATGAAGTTGCTGCACAAACTTTACTGTTGGGTGCTTGGGATGGGTCCCCATATCTTCCGATTAAAGAAAACCAAACATATTTTCATCTGTCAAGACATTTAATCAGTAGGTTATAAATAGATTTAGCTTTGACCTTGTTTCCTGAGTCCTGGTCTCTCACACACAACCCAGATTTCAGCTGATCCGATGCAGGATCCCCTGAAAAACGTATGAATTGTAATTCTCAGTAATTGTGATGGTTTTTTTTATATAGCTTAGATGCAGGCAGTTTTGATTGGCGTTGTTTGTAGGTGCTTGTCATATCTCACCCTGTCAAAGAGATTTATGACATTATACTAACATTATGCTTCAGATTTCTGCCACTGAAAACCAATTCCTTTTTTATTGATCGCCCTCATGGACTGTTGTAATTCTATTTTGGTGTAGACATACAGTGAAAGGAGGAACCTGAGCCACTGTGATCTGCCTTAAAAGTGCAAACTACTGCTGAATATTTGATTTGGTCTGTTAGTCATTTTTCTTTCAGTATTACACTTTTTGCTCCCTATTATTCTGTTGTGATACCAACATACAATGATAGCATGCACATGTAAACATGTGTTGCACATGCTGAGTCGTCCTCAAGGTTGCTGAGCGTGAGTGGCAGTGGAGATGAATGTTTTGATCCTTGTTGCAGGTGCACTGATGTAAGCAAGCCTCTGCGTTTTAGCTCGTGTGTCTCCTCTTCAGGTCGAGCTTGAGCTTGTGCGTGTTAAGAGGAAGATATAAAAGGCTTGAAAAAGAGAAACAGAACGTCCCTTGCTGATGCAGTACAATTTTGACTCTCGTTTCATGGTAGTCACTATTGTGGCTGAAACGTCTTTGGAGAATATTGTGAGATAATTTGTGAGTTATTGCCGCTGTTACCTTGATACAAATGGCTGTGTCATTTACAGATCTGTGCAGACCTTGATCACAAACTGATTCTGACCGTTAATTAGAATCAGGTGTGTTAAAGCAGGGAGACATCTAAAACATGCAGGACATCGGCCCTGGAGGACCAGGATGGCCCACCCCTGTTTTAGTATGTGTGTTGTGGAGATTAGTCAGTAGTGGAGCATTAAAAATGTATGTGCGAGTTACATCAAGGCTGGTAAAAAAGTGCTGCAGAGAGAGCGCGTGGGCTTTAGAAATCCACAGATCGCATTTGAGACGGTGGGAATTTTCCTATAGAATTGTTGCACAGGAAAGACATGGCAAATGCATCCCACATCGTCTAGCTCCTTTGCTGGGACGCCAAATAATAAATATCGAGTAGTTAAGTTCATTACTAATAAAAATCAAATAATGAAATGGTTCGGGGCTCATCCTGTTTTCACTGTCATTTCCATTCGTTTCATGTTGAGTACAGTACATTTTGACAGAATTGTCAGACGTAAGCTTCAACGTGTCCCATGCATGTTTTAGTGTTCCTGTCTGTGTGAAACACAGAGGGGACGTAAGTGTGAAAACAGATGGCGTTCCCGTGTGTCACCATGAACCTTTCTGTTTCCACAGTGAAGAAAGCCAAGCTGGATGGACCCCAAGGTAAGACCTGGGAGACTGGAAATAGAAAAAGGTACATGAGGAAAGAGCTGGTCTTATGTGGCATAAATTTTTTAGCAGGATGAGGTTGCACTGCCTTTTAGGAAGGACGTTAGTCACAGACGTACAGCATCTGACAGGGACTACAAAATTGCTTTCTAAAGCTAAGAAGATTTACTGTAACATTTTGTCTTCGTGCCTCTCTTCCTCACAGAAAAGTTCAACACTTATGTGACTTTAAAGGTTCAAAATGTGAAGAGCACAACCATCGCTGTCAGGGGCAACTTGCCCAGCTGGGAGCAGGACTTCATGTTGTGAGTACTTCAGCATCTTCTGACAAAGCTCTTCCTTCTCTCCTTCACTCATTCCTCTGCATTCTTTCCGTCCATGCATCACACCCTCCACTTCAGTTGGTTGATTTTTTTTATCTCTTCCTTTCTACCAGCTTTCCTCCCTTTCTTCCTTTTTTCCCACTCCTTCATCCCCAGTGCCTTTTATCCTTGCATTGTTTCACAAAGCTCTCCCTCTCCCCCTCCAACAAATATCTCATGCTCTTTTTCATCTGCTCTCCCTCAATACTTCTGCTCCTCTCATCCTCATTCTAAACCTTGGCTCCCTCCCAGCTCTTCTTCCTTCTCTCCTGTCACATCCTCTAAACACAGCTTCTTGATCTTCATCGGCTCAGCCCATCCTCCTCTCCACATTTCATACGTACCCCGTCACCCTTCATAGTCACTCCTCCCACCACCTTTTCCTCCCTCTGCTCTCCAGTAGATCATTTGCAGTCATTTTTCTCTTTTAAATGAGTTTGTTTAAGCAAAGGTCTCTATAAATATTGAATGACACTTCTGCAGTTGCTTAGGTTATACAACACAGGGTATTTGGCTTGCAGAGTGAATCAGCGTAGCAACATATGGGCAATAAATGGTGAAAAACATTTGGGATGTGGGATGCAGCAGGCAGGATTACTGGGGAGTCCTGTGCATTTGTATGATGTTTGGAGGCGTTGAGCATTATACTGGGGTTGCATCAGTGAAGTTGTGTTATGTAATGTCCGGGCAGCACAGAGCAGCTCATATCCTCCTTCAAACTGCCTTTAAATGACTCTCCCCCTGCAGTCAGTGCCATGAATCAAACAGGCACTTTTCTTAAAAGAAGTCACCACTGAGATGGGAAATCTCCTTCCTCTATTTCTTAATTAAACTTCCCTCTTTCTCCCTCCAGGCATGCAATACAATCACCTCCTCCATTGCCTTCATCACATTCTCCCCTCCTATTAATCCCTCACTCTTTTTTCCCCTCTTTCCTGCTGTGTCGTAAATGCTTTATTAGATTTTCTCAGGTTTTCTTCCTTGGAGACAAAGCTTATACTTGTAACAGCAAGGTCTATAAGTAATTATCATGCATCTTGTGAGTGTGTGTGAAAGAGCTTAGGTGTGTCTAACATGGAAAACTTATCTGTATCCTTAAGTAAAGTAGCAGTCAAATGATGTAAAAGTATTTTTATTATTTCAATTAAAACATAGATGTAATAAAGTCTGAGTACTTATACAGGAAAAAGAGAAGCATGCATGCATTAATGTTTTTGCATCACTTTCTTGTTGTAGTTGTTCAGGCGAAGCTGCTTTTAACTAAATGGTATACAGCTGTTATTTAACAATTTATAAGATACAACTATGTCATTTAATCCAGTGGTTATCAAATGTCATGTCTTCTGTAAAAAAAAAACACACACTGCATCCAGAAGGTTGTGGCAGGATTACTGAGGCAGCAGTGGCAAAGAAGTATCCAGATTCTTTAACTAAAACTAGTCATTATCTGATCTTTTATAACTCACAAACACTTGAAATATATGTGGCCTTAGCGGTTGTTAAATGTATTTTTTAACTAAATCAGCTTTTGGTTTTATTTGAAATTTCTGCCTTACTGTGTCTTCATAGTGAAATTAACCGCCTCGACCTGGGTCTGACAGTAGAGATGTGGAACAAAGGTTTAATCTGGGACACTATGGTCGGCACTGTGTGGATTCCCCTCCACAGCATCCGACAGTCGAATGAGGTTTGCCGCGAACCAACATCACACATGGTTGATGTGCATGCTGCGCTCAGCCGTACCTGGGCTCGCAGTGCAAGCAGTGTTAATATTAGTTTCCATTACGCTGGCATTTGTGTATCAACTGCAACAAATGTTTGTGCTCACAGGAAGGTCCAGGGGAGTGGCTCACACTGGACTCTCAGGTCATCATGACTGATAATGAGATCTGTGGCACCAAAGATCCCACGCTGCACCTGGTGCTGCTCGATACACGCTTTGAGCTGCCGCTAGGTGAGAACACGGCATTCGCGTAAAAGCCAGACATCACTGTATATGAGTCAAAAGTGTAGGAAATCATCTTCACTTCTGTAATTGAAAGAAAAAGGGCGATCATTTATTATTTCTTCAGAATATTTTCCCATCGAACAGTAACAAATGATCCTGACCCAGTTTGAACTATAAAGCTTTCAGGACTGTGCATGTGAAAGTCGTGTTTGTGTCCTTTCCTTTTCCGTGCTCAAGCTGTGTTCCTCTTAGCATTGATTAGGTGTCATTTTCCCACTGTTTCCTCTTCCTCTAATCGATATTGTACATCTGACTCCTCCATATGCGGACCTATTTATGTGACCTATTTATAGAAAAACGGCTTTATGGCTGTACGTGAAAAGGCCAGTTTTAAGCCTTACTGTATTCAGATTGGGTCAAAGTTTCAGCAGCTGTATTTTTATATTGTTAAAAAAAGGACAGGCAGATCTGTTTCAAATAATATTACACATAGTGTTATTTACCAAACATTATCGTCATTTGCCAGACAATTATTAATTTTGATGATTTGGTAGGTGCATCTTAATTTTGGCTATTTTTGTCACCTGAGTTTGAGTGGCTGACTGTTTTCAGATATCCCTGAGGATGAGGCACGCTACTGGGCCAAAAAACTGGAGCAACTGAATGCCATGAGGGACCAAGATGTAAGCTGTCAACCTGTTTGATTTAATACCGCTGCATGTCCCCGTGTCCTTGCGTGGAACAAGCTTACATGATTAATTGGGAAAATATGTTCCACCGTACTTGACAAAATCCAGTTACATTTTCTCCACCTCCACAGGCAAACATACCAGCTTAATCTCCTCATTTCATTACCATCTAACCTGTTTCTTTAGTGCACGTATTTCATTTGTTCTCGCTTCTCTTATGTAGTATTCATACCAAGAGGAACAGGAACGGCCTCTCCGTGCACCAGGAACCCAGTGCTGTAAGTAACCTGTCACTGACTGTGGAAAATAGAAAACTGAGCATTAAGGTGTTGAGATGTAATTAGATTGCTTTAACTCAGTTTCTGCATCGTGTGTTGAACCACACATGGATTGTTGTGCGTTAGAGAGGTAACAGGGCAGATTTGTTGCATTTCAAAGGATCAGTAGTGTTATCAGATGTCCAGAGCTGAGCTCCTGCAGGTGCTTCGACTGTTGGCCCGGTCTGCAGAGCTTGCTGAGCCACCTGTCTGGGACAGCTGGAGTTCCTTGGAGGATGAACCCTCCCGCCTGGCTCTCTTTTTTATCACTGACCCCATCTGGGAGGAGCGGAGCACTGATGGCTGAATTCGGGCTTAGCTTTGACCACCAGTACAGTTCATAATAAAATTAGTTCTGACAGCCTTTTCTTTATTGCAGGTAACTGGAGTCTATGGGGAGACCAACAAAGTAAGATCATATACAACATTTACGACACATACAAAAATTGGAAACTGCAGTTTCTTCATTGTTTTCACTCTGCGATGGATTTGAATTACATTTGAAATGAAACAGCAAGTTTGATTCAGTTTGTGAAGGATTACCTGTAAAATATTTTGTCTGAACAGTAGGTGGGCAGCTCCTGTTGCTGCTCCTAAATTTAAAGGGAATATTTCCATTCAAATATTTATGTTGTTTGCCTTAGACACCCTAAGAGCTAAGTATAAGCTGTCAACAAAATTATGCATATCAAAAAAATGTTGCTGATACTGGTTACACATAACTATATATATTTTCCCATATTTATAATGGGTAAAGTGTATTTATTGTAATTGTCGCAACAACAGGAAACAGATGCGGAGGCATTGTTTGATAAACAGATTATAGACCCAATCTAGAAAAATATGTGTAAATAAAAACCCTAAACATCCGTTATTGCATTTGAAATCTACTGTTTTGTCAGAGTAACGTAAAAATATGCAGCTCTCAAAATACACACACACACACACACACACACACACACACACACACACACACACACACACACACACACACACACACAAACACATTGACAATGAGTAATTAATAGACGTACAGATACAATATACAATCATGTGAGATAAACAGTAAACCTTTTCATCACTAAACGATTACATAGTAGATCAAAATGTAAAAAATCTAGTCATTTCCAGATTGTAGTTTGGTTTGTTTTTCTTGAATAAATAATGGATCAATATGTTTCATGTGTAGTTGTTCATCTGAGGTTGTATTTATTGGTTTTTAAGAGCCAGTAAGGGCAAGATTATGTTTATAATGTATACACAACTAATATAACTCTTAAAAATAGGGAAAGTGAAGGTTTTTTTATAGGACTATATTCATGCAAAAAAACCTGTCTCTGCTTCCTTGCTTGTCGCTTTTTCCTGCTGTTGTGATTAGCAGATGGTCTTGTGCGAGAGCCTTTCAGACTCACCCACGTAGCTGCAGCAAATACTCTCATCTCTGTTCACTCAGGGAAGAAATACAAGAGCAGGGCGTAATGATAGATGGTGAGCCGATGGAGTGCCTCGGGGAGAGAGAGGGAGACAGAGAGACAGTGAGACATGTAGGGACATGGATGAAGTGAGCCACTAAGTTTGATGCCTTTCAATTAGCATTTACATAGCCAGGCAGATGAAGGTTTAAGCAGTGCAGCAGCCGCGTTCATTAGCTGACTTTCAGATTGTGGAGAACAATGATAGATTATGATGATGATTAATAGATAGCTGGTTTCACTTTTGACTGCTGTTCACTGTTAAAGTCTATCATCACTTCCCTCTGGGATGGTAATCTTTGATCTATGAACATCACAGAAAAGTGAAACAGCTCCTCAAAAGGGCAGAGCAGATGTATGCAGAGTTACAACGGTGAACTTCAGATCCTAGGAGCTCATGATTTTCATCCTGTTTCATGTAGAAATGCACCTTAAGTGACCTAGACGGGTCTATTTCAGTAGCAGAATGCTGTCAGCGTATCTAAATTTGAAACTATTTTAATTACTGATGCACAGAAAGAATGTTCATTGGTGATTTCAGCCTTTTAGCTCAGTGCCACATGGCAATTGTTTTGATTGAGAGCATCAGTCTTTTCAATAATTTCTTTAAAATTATAACAACTTGTATGATATAAAATGTTAAAACCTTATTTTCTTATCTATTAATGCATTGAAAGGTCCCAAGAAATTGAAAATATTTTCCCACTTGCAATACCTTTCATGTGCTTCTGTGTAGATGAAGATCCAGATAGTGCAGTGGACGACAGAGACAGCGACTATCGCAGTGAAACCAGTAACAGCATCCCCCCTCCCTACTACAGCACATCCCAGCCCAACGCCTCCGTCCACCAATATCCCATCAGCCACCAGCACCGCAGCTCCAGAAGCTTCTCATATCCACGTTCTGGCAACAGCCAAGACCCAGACTACCACCATCAGAGAACTGTCAGGTGTGAATTTGCAAATGCATTTATTTTGAATTATGTCAAATGTACATAATAGTTTCACCAAAGCTCTAAATTACTTTTTTCAGCTCACTTTTGTCCCATTAGTGGTCAAGTTCTTCTTAATTTCTCCAAGATTTAACATGCATCAGGTCCGAACTGCAATCTGCATGCAAATATTTGACATTTTTAATCAATAAATGGCTAAAAACATGCCTCTTAAAAAACAAACAAAATGATCAAGTTTTTATAAACAAAAACTTTATTCTTAATCAATAAGATGTCATGTAGCCAGAAACGCTCTGGACTTTTGTACCTTAAGCCTCCGTTAGTCCTGACTGAACAGTCATTTGTGATATTATCTAACTTGTATCAGTGTAATATCAGTTAGACTTGTTGTCTAACTGATATTACACTGTCATGTTATGTACTTTATGACGTGTATTAATTCATTTTAGTAAAACCATTGTTGACTGTTACATTGGTTTACATGGCACCACTAAATCCACCCACCCATTAACTTCCACTTATCCGGGTTTGGGTCCAGAGGGGCCCAGACCTCCCTCTATTTGACCACCTCCTTCAGCTCTTCCAGAGATTGCACCAAGGCACAAAACACCTCCCCAGGGGCATGTCCAGGAAGCATCCTAACCAGATGTCCAAACCACCTCACTTGGCTGATTTTATGTGGAGAAGCAGCAGCTTTCTTCCCAGACGATTGAACTTCTGACCCTATCTCTAAGGGGGAGTCCACCCACCATGTGGGGAAAATTCCTTTCAGCCTCTTGAATTTGTATTCCCGCTATTTTGATCACTGCACACACGTCATGATCATATGTGAGTGTAAGACCAAAGACTGACCGGTGAACAGAGAGCTTGAGCTTTTGGTTCAGCTCGCCACAGAGTCCACACTCCTGCAGAAGCCACACCGACACCAGCATGGAGGAGGAAATGAAAAAGCTAACAAGCCTGGTTTCCCACGCACTAGTGTGAGTCAATGAAGGTGCGACTGAGGGAACCACTCAAAGAAACTTCATGAAATTACATTTTATTATATGAGTCCGTATTGTGGTGTTGTTAAAAGTCAACACAACAATACCTGGCTCTGTTATTAGCTCATTCAGACCCAGTGCTGTTTTTTCCTCTCCTATTTTCAGTGAGACTTCTCAGCATTTATTGATGTGTTTCTCTCAAACAGGAATGAATATCTGCATCTGTCCACCTCCTACTCTATGAATTATTAACTGGCAAGCTAATGGTCAATACTGCAAATAAGATTAGACGCTTGTATTGGACAGGGCAACCCCCACCCATCCACCCCATCTCTTTCCTCCTCTACACTTCCTCCCTCACTATTTCTACTTTGTGCTCACCACTCCCTTCCAGTCATCCTCCCTTCCTCCATTCATCCTCCTTCCTCTTGGTGCCTCTATTCAGTTTTTAATTATTTTAGAGGCATGAATAGTTTTTCATTGACTGTTGTTCCTGATGTTTGTACTTTATTATTTGGTTTGTCTTCCGAAAGCATGCCACTTCTCTGGTTTTCTCTTTTTCTCAGAACTTTTCTCATACTCTGACATTCATTTCCCATCATCATTATTGCTGGCCTCCCCAAAACTTGAAGAAAAGGTGTTGAGCAGGAATCTCCAATGCTGTATAAAGTGTCCCACTGTATTTATATAAATACATTGCTCGATGTGCATTTTTATATCATAACTCAAAAGGAACTAATAACTTCTCTTCTCTTCAGTCCCACTGGCAGCTATGCTTCGTCTGCAGAGCTCAGTCGGTGCAGCAGTCAGCTGAGTGAGGAGGACTATG
Source organism: Xenentodon cancila (assembly GCA_014839995.1). NCBI lineage: Eukaryota > Metazoa > Chordata > Actinopteri > Beloniformes > Belonidae > Xenentodon > Xenentodon cancila. Next base: position 16,856,536 of record CM026207.1, on the reverse strand, counting down.
GCGGCGAGTACGGGGAAAGGGACCCCTATGATGAGAATGACTCCTACCACTCCTGCCACTCCTCTGTTAGCTACAGTAAAGGCTCTCCAGACTGGGATGAGACCCAGGGGGCATACAGTGATGAGTGTGGCTACAGCAAAGATGGAGGAGAAGAGGTGGCTCTGTATGAAGGAGATGATGGAGGGCTGTATGAGGGGGAAGAGGAGGGCCTCTATGAGGATGAGGAGATGATGTATGATGATGAGGATTTGTACAACTTGGATGGGACTCTCAGTGAAGACATAGAGCCACCATTCACTCCTACTCCAACATCGACTGCCGCCCCGTCACTTGATGTACCCGGTTCCAGACCTCCTCTAGAGAAACAGCCCTCCCTACACCAACAAGATCCTTCTTCTGAAACCACCAACCAAACATCCAACCTGGCTCATCCTCCTGGGATGGTACCAACAGCACAGCCCCCTACCGGTCAGCAAACAACCCAACCACCAAAACAACTTCCACCCCAAACACAGCCTCACCCCCAGCCGGCTCCATCTGCCACCTCCTTCTTCTCAATGGCCAAACCTCTAACAGCTGCAGTCACAGGTTTGGCTTCTAGTTTCCTATCGTCAGTCCCCACTGCCCAGCCTGCCCAGTCTCATCCTCCAGCTTCAGCTGTACCTCAGCAGCACCAAACTGCTACACCCAACACTGTCCCCCCATCCCACCCAGCCACTTTGAGTAACTCCCAGCCACCCTCCACTGTTACAGGCCCTTCCACCCAGCAGACTCCATCCACTGCATCATCTCAGTCCCACGTCAATGACCCGTCCACAACACAGTCCGCTGCTGTTGAGGACAAGGCTTCCAAGTCGGAGGAAGAACTGTGGTTAGAAGAGGAAATGATGGAGGAGAGAGAGCCCATAACCCCCCCTGCTCATGAGGAGAAGGTTCCTGTGGAGCAGAAAGAGGAGGTCATTGAAGGGAGCAGACCAGTGACGCCAGAGGAGGAAAAAGAGATGCCACCTGAGAGGTATGAGTAAAGTTAAATGAATAAATGAAATCAACAAAAATCTACTGGAAAGAATGTATACTGCTTCAAACAGTTTCTTGACGTTTGTCAGCTGAAGTCATTTTGTGTAAAAAAGATTTTTTTAAAAATGCATATTTTTCCTTTAGTCCTCCAGTTATAGAGGAGCCCAAAGAACCTGTTGATCCAGCAGTGAGAGCTAAAGAGAACTGGCTAAGGCTCTACAATAAGGTTTTAGAGCAGCTTCGAGAGGTAAGTGAATCGATTCATCCCAGTCCCAGTTCTCCCCTGAACTCCAGCCCAGTCAGTGCCCCGAGCTGCAGGCGAGATTCAGCTCCACCCTGTAATATTAAACATACACTATACCCAAGATCAAGGCTCCAAAAGTGTCTACTGAGTCTTTGAAAAATATATGTGTTGTGCGTTATTGATGTGCAGACAAGGCACACACAGTCAGCGCCTGAGCTCTATTTGGATCGTGTTTTGCAAGTCACCAGAAAAAACACTTAATGCGTTTCATCTTCTACAACTTATACGTTAAAATCTTAAAACTACTTTTGTTTTAGTTTGGATGAAGCACCACTGCACTGCTTGAAAAAACTGCTTGATTTAGTTCAACGCTTTTAGTTTTGCTTGATCAATTTTCACTTGCATATTTTATTTATTCATTACCTTTGAATTCAGTTGTGCAAAGAATTAATCACTTGCTTTAATGTTTATGTTGATGTATGTCGCGTGTTTGTACATTTGGCTCCCCCCCCTCCCCCTGGTTTTTTTTTTGTTTGTGCCTACCCACTTTGTTTTCGTTTCAGTTTCATGTCATTCCCATAGTGACACTCACATGCACTTTGCTCGGCCATCATTGGAGCATGCTGACAGGTAGGTACGGCCTGAATGGTTGCTTGAGAGAAAGAAGGAGATGCATCTGGATGAAGTTCTCACTGTCTTGAAGCAAACACCTTCACTTTGTTACTCCATTTTCACAACAATTTGATCTTCTCTGTTGTACCTTGTAAAAGCTTTCACATATTTTGTTCATAGGTTACACTTTTTCTGGCTGTTCAGATACATTCGTGTGAAACAAGCCCCCTCTCTCAGTTTTAACACTTATATGTTCCAGACCATAGTTAAAAAATCTCTGGTCCTTACTAGGTTTAATTGTTTGGCAAAAAAACAACACATGACATAATTATACTGTGTCATTATTTATTTAATTAAAATTAAAAAAAAATATGCAGAAGCCATGTGTGAAAAGTCTAGAAACCCTATGATTTAAGAGCTGTAGAGGTGACTGTGAGTGTGCTTGTTTGTGTGTCTTTGTTTGTGGCCCTGCGAGGGGCTGGCGACCTGTCCAGGGTGTACCCCTGCCTTTCGCGTGGGGATAGGGGGTAGACAGACAGACCCCCGTGACCCTGCGAAGGAGTAAGCGGGTATAGATAATGAATGGATGGATGGAAATCTGTCTCTCGCATCATTACGGAGGAATGTTGGCCCATTCATCAGTTCAATGAGAACAGCCTGAGGTCCTGAGCAGGTCAATGTCTGTTTAACTTCTTTTTTCAGCACCATGGGAAGGTGCTGTGCATTTAGGGTCTGACATTTCTGCTGTGATCTTATCAGTGCAAAGGACAGAAGTCTTGTGATTTCCTCAGCTCTAACTCTAGAAAGAGCTGACTCTTTCTCGACATCCCTCCTAAACAAGCCGCACTCATACAGTCTCCCTGTATCTCCACATTCATGGACTTTAAGATTTAACATGATAACTGATGGTAACTGATACCTACGGAATTTTAAATACTGGTATTTATTAATAATTTAGTGTTTCTTTGAGCATTACACAGTCCTACCTTGGAGTGAACACCATGGGCTGTGGACTCCAGGGAAAATCGACCATATTGTTTAATACTATTGACTTGCGCATATTTGCTCTTACTGTGGAAATGTCTCTACATCCCTTCTCAGTTTCATTGGGAGCAAAAATTGCATTTTTAAGATAACTGCTAAGGTTTTTTTTTCCCTTCTTTGACATTGGACTATCACAGCTGGATACTCCAGAGGCAAACTGTCACACTGGCAGATCTTTAGTTAATTACTTATTGTCTTCACACACTGCTTCTGCATTTTTTGTTTGTTTGGATAAATGAATGATGAAATATACAGTATATGTTTGAATATGTATTTTATCTTAATCGGCAGTGACATAAAAACAGGGGTAACAGGGGACAAATATCCCCCTCCTTGTTCGCGGCCTTTGACTTCTTAACTTGCATTTCCTTTTTTGCTTCCTTGTTCTAAGTGTGTAATGAACATAATACCTTTTATAAAGGTTATTGCTGACCCATCCCTGTCTTCTGTTGTTACAATAAAACACAAATGGGATATAATGTGTATAGGCTGATACAACAGCTCCACACTATTGTGCAGCCTAATTCATACGGCTCCAGGGGCAAATATAAGATGGCTTATCTCATCTTTTATCATTCTTCCTCATTCCCTCTCAGGCACGAGGAGAGACCTCCAGCTCACTGTGGTTTGGTAAAGGAGGGTAAGTAATGTCAGATTATCCTCATGTTTTCCATCTAAAGCACGCTGAATACATGACAGTTAATACTGTAATTCTTGTTCTTAGCTCATTTTGAAACCTTCCACTGCTGGCCCAGATTGAAATTGTCCCTTTATGTCAAGAAACCCTGGGCTTTGTTTCATTTTGATTCACAGCTTTGCTCAGTTTATGGCTTTAAGCAAGTGAACAGTGAATGGCGCTTGGACTGCCACGAACGTAGCTGGCAGGTCATTTGTAGATGCAGCAGACTTATGTATGGCGTTGTGAATGCATGCAGAAGAGGCGCGAACTTATCCAAATAAAACACCAGTAGACATATCCAGGTGCGTGGACTGCCATGGTTTCTGTTTGAGAGGAGGCAGCCTGAGTAATTAAACTTTCCAGTTAAGTCCTTGAAAAAGTCCTAGTCAGGCCTAGCTTTGGAAACATTGATCAAAAATAAATCCATCCGCCTGTGAGCATAACAACATGTGATCATAGTTAGATGTTTTGGTGTTTTTCATATCTGACCTTATGCAAGAAGTCATGAGAGCATGCATGAATGGATAAGGGTGGAACATTGTCTTTTTCAGAATGGGAGGAGCGCTCTACAGTATCGACAGCATGCCTGATCTTCGGAAGAGGAAAGCCATTCCTCTCGTCAGAGATCTGGTGAGAAAAACTATAAACACAAACACGTACAGTAATATAGAACAAACTTAAACCACTTTTGTTTAATTTTGTTGGCTCTCCACTTGCATATATCCTCTCCTTGTATCTCCTCCCTACTAAGCAGGGACAATGTCACTTCTGTCACTAAACACACAATGTCACTTCTTCATTTTTCCAGCATTCCTTTTTCCTGTAATAAAACGTCAACATGCTGTATATATGTACATGTAGACTGCAGCCCCGCATACGTCACGGCCTGATTTATTAATGAATTAAATATTTGAACAACTGGGGTGTTACTGTGATATAAATAACTCATCAGTGAAGCTTTACTACTCTCTTTTAGATGTTGAGACATATCCATCAGATTTATAGCGATTCACTCACTCACAAACCAGGAAAACACATAAATTGTAAACATTTAAAAAGCTCATTATTTTAAATGTTTTATTTATTTATTTACACTTTTGTCTCCTTCGAACCTCCACCTATGTTTCATCATGGCCTGGCCTCGTTAGGCGATGGTAAGTAATTAAGTCATTTATCCACTAACTAAATCAGATCGACGTCTTAACTGTGGCTGACGTTCAAACACGAATCCTTTTCTGTTTGCTTTGTCATTTCCAGTCTCTGGTGCAAAACTCACGTAAAGCTGGGATCACCTCTGCCATGGCCTCCACCACTCTTGGTAATGAAGAGTTGGTAGGTTTCCTCCTCACTGTTCTTTTCCGCGATTCTTCACCAGGAATGTACGACATTTAATCACTGCTGGGGTCAAACTTTTCTTTCTGTCCACCATGGCACTCACAGAAGAGTCATGTTTATAAGAAGACCCTGCAGGCTCTGATCTACCCCATCTCCTCCACTACTCCGCACAACTTTGAGGTCTGGACAGCAACCACCCCCACCTACTGTTACGAATGCGAGGGACTGCTGTGGGGTATCGCCCGCCAAGGCATGCGCTGCTCTGAATGCGGCGTGAAATGTCATGAAAAGTGCCAGGATCTGCTGAATGCTGACTGTCTGCAAAGTAAGCTCACGCTAATTTTGCACATACGTGTGAGGGGATGCTATTAAACATTTAATCAATATTTATTTAGGGGAAAATGCAACATGTCCACAACTCAGACCAGTTAAGCTCCTCCTTTTTGCTCTTCTGCTCAATGACATCCCATTATTCTTGTCCTCTATCCAGTCTCACATTCTCCTCCCTCTGCTTTTCCCAATTTATCTCTTTAATAATGTCCTGTCACATTGCTGCCTCTTTCGTCTTCCTCTTCTGTTCACAGGCTTTGCAACTATTTCGCTTTCTCTAATTCTTCATCACAGGGACGACTTCATCAGTTGCCATGCTGATTTTAATCATTAGATGCGTCATTTATCGCTCTACTATGTTCAAAGAGTCTTGTAAGATCTTGTTTCCTAGAACATGTCACCGTTTACAGCCAGTCAGTAATCGGATCTGTGGTTTAGCGGAACATTTGAAGGGTTTGGGTTTTAAGATAGGACAAAAGCTTTCAAAAACTTTCATATTTAATTTCATGCTATTCTGTGTTCAAATCAGTGCCTGGTGTTAAAGACATGTATTGCTGAGAAGTCTGAGATAAGCTTCTGGCTCTTCAGGCCATAATTACCATGCCTCTGTGTTGAAAATATCAGGCATCTTTCCTGCATCCATCCTTGTCTCATCAGGAGCTGCAGAGAAGAGCTCAAAGCATGGGGCAGAGGTCCGAACCCAGAACATCATCATGGTCCTGAAGGACCGCATGAAGATCAGAGAGAGGAATAAGCCAGAGATCTTTGAGTTAATCCAAGAAGTGTTTGGCCTCGACAAAACAACACATGCTACACAGATGAAACAGATAAAGCAAAGCGTGCTCGACGGGACCTCAAAATGGTCAGCGAAAATCAGCATCACAGGTGAAATAAAATGATATTATATTCCCTTGTGGAACCCAGCATTTTTTATCTTGGAAGCAGACCTCATGCTGCCTTTGAGTGCTGTTATTTTATTATGGCTGATTTAAAGATTTCAGCGTTATTATGCGCAATCTATTAAAAAAACTGATCAATATTTATTATAATGTTAATATTTATAATAAAAAAAGCATTTGGTCAGACCATGATGAAGATGTTTCTTTAAAAATATGTCTTCTTCAGTGGTGTGTGCTCAGGGTCTTCAGGCTAAAGACAAAACAGGCTCCAGTGACCCTTATGTGACTGTTCAAGTTGGAAAGACGAAGAAGAGGACCAAAACCATTTACGGCAACCTCAACCCAGTCTGGGATGAGAACTTTCACTTGTGAGTACCTGTGAAAGATGTTAACGGTTCAAATGCTCACGTTCTTGTAATGTCAGCCTAATTGAGGTTTATTATCTCAAAAAAATGAAATGAAGATAAACAATTGTTAATATGGTTGCATCTCTAAAATACTAGGTTGTATTTTCTATGGTTTCCTTAAAATGTCACACTTTATTCCTATTCATTCCAGATGTGGACTATGTTTTCCAACTATTTCTGTCTCCTGTTCTTCCAGTGAATGTCACAACTCCTCTGACCGCATCAAGGTTCGAGTGTGGGATGAGGACGATGACATCAAGTCTCGAGTGAAACAGAGGTTCAAACGTGAGAGCGATGACTTTCTGGGCCAAACCATCATTGAAGTCCGCACTCTGAGCGGGGAGATGGACGTTTGGTACAACCTGGGTAAGTTTTGTGAGATAAGGCAAAAGGCGATGGGGAATTAAAGATGGATGAGAGAAGCGACAAGTCACACAGAGATAAGAACACAAAGGAAAAGATAACCGAAGCGCTCGTCTGTTGTAGATGTGCCAGATTTCATCCAGCTAAGAAGGTGTGTATATCTTACTTTTTTGTAACAGACAAGAGAACAGATAAGTCTGCGGTGTCGGGAGCCATCCGGATGCAAATCAGTGTGGAGATCAAAGGAGAAGAGACGGTGGCTCCTTACCACGTCCAGTACACCTGTCTCCACGAGGTAATGTGATTGGACAAATGGTTTTTGATTATTCGTTTTATTTATAACGAGATTGCCAAAAATAGGTGCGTTATGAAAAAATGCAATTATCTAAATGGATATCCTGTTCATAAGATGAACAGATCCATATATAATTACCTTTTTATTTAAATATTTTAGGATCTTCAGTGTTTGGTATTTATATTATAAACGCTTTGTGTTCAATTGTCCTAATAAAACAGCCACTGCCCCTAGTAGACGTCTGTTTGTCTGTGCGTAGCATCTGTTCCAGTACACCACTGAGGAGCAAAACGCTGGCGTAGTGAAGATCCCTGATGCCAAAGGAGACGATGCTTGGAAGGTGTACTTTGAGGAGACTGCTCAGGAAATCGTGGATGAGTTTGCCATGAGATACGGAGTTGAATCCATTTATCAGGCCATGACGTAAGTGCTTCTGAGCACTTCTTTGAACATTGAACTTACGGAGAGGTTAAACAAATGAAACGCATCGCTGTTATTGTGTTTTCCTTTAAACAGCTTCACGAATCGAACCCATAAATAGATTTTATAGATATGTCATTATTTCTGAATACATGAGCAAAAAGAGCAGGAAATGAATGAAATGTTTTTATCTTCTTCTCTTTCCACCCAACAGCCACTTCGCCTGCTTGTCATCTAAGTACATGTGTCCGGGAGTGCCAGCTGTGATGAGCACCCTGCTCGCCAACATTAATGCTTACTACGCACATACCACCCAGTCATCCAACAATGTTTCTGCCTCGGACAGATTTGCAGCATCAAACTTTGGTGTAAGTTGACAAAACTATGCGTCTTAAAATAGTACCAATTAATCTTGCCAGCATCTTACCTTTCTCAGTGTTCTGGTTTCTGCGTGTGTGTTTTCCTGTGCAGAAGGAGAGGTTTGTTAAACTGCTGGATCAGCTGCACAACTCCCTGAGGATCGACCTGTCCATGTATCGGGTACTTACTGTTGTTTCAAATTTATACTCTGCTTAAATGTTCTCATGGGTGCTGGTGATTATCCGTCTCCTGCTGGCTGCATCTGTCTGTGCTATGTTTGTGTGTCATTGAGTGGGCAGTAGCTGGTCATTAGTTCTGGGACTGTGATCACAATGGTGGGATTGTTGGGCTTGCTGTTGTGCAGTTTCCAACGGTTCTCTGTGTTTGTGTGTGCTTTAAGAATAACTTCCCTGCCAGCAGTCCTGAAAGACTACAGGACCTCAAGTCTACTGTTGACCTGCTGACCAGCATCACGTTCTTCAGGATGAAGGTGAGGATTTGTTTTCTTTTGTTGTATTTTACCTATTATTCAGCATATTACTAAACTATTTAAACTCAATGGCATGAAGCTATATCTGTCTTTTTTTGTGTGTGTTCATTGAATCTCTGGTTGAATACCCAGAAAGATAACCTTCTGCGGAGACACTGAAATGAGCATTGTTGTTTTTTAATCAACTAAACGCTGTTTTCCATTTGTGTTCAGGTCCAGGAGCTGCAGAGTCCCCCCAGGGCAAGTCAGGTGGTGAAGGACTGTGTGAAAGCCTGCCTCAACTCCACCTACGAGTACATTTTCAACAACTGCCATGACCTCTACAACAGGGAATATCAGACAGACCCTGTGAGTTCATGTGCATGAAATTAACGCATGTAGTTGCAGCACTCCTACACTTTAGTGCTCCTAGTTGTGCTATAACAAAGACAATCTTGACGGATGCAGGTTTGTATATGCAAATTCACAACGTCTTTCTCTTTCTAGTCAAAAGCAGTCCCTCCAGATGAGCAGGGTCCCAGCATCAGAAACCTGGACTTCTGGTCAAAACTCATCACCCTGATTGTTTCCATCATAGAGGAGGATAAAAACTCATACACTCCTTGCCTTAATCAGTAAGTGCTGTTATATAATTGCTCTAAGCTCTTAAATGTATATTGAATAGTCAACGTTTAGGAGCCAGTGTGGAAAAGATGTTAACTATAAGGGATTTACTGAAAGCAGTGCAGAGCAATAAAATTTGAGGTGAGGAGAGTCAAACAGCCTTATAACCTTCTAAAATGGAAAATAAAGACAGTGAGAATACTTGGGGTTATAATGGAAGCATATAGTTAATGATTGTCGTGATTAATTTAAGTGAGCTCGTGGGATTTGTTTTGGAAACAGTGAAGATAACCGCGTCTTGCTCCTCTATTTCTCTCTGAAAAGCATTTTTCTTCTGTGGCTGTATAGCACCCAGAGAGGAAGTTCTGGTGCAGTTACATAAAAATGCACCTCTTAATAAGTAATGTGGTACCATTACTGGAACTAAAGTTAGATTTGAGCCTGAGTGCTGTGATGTCTTTCATTAGGTTTCCCCAAGAACTCAATGTGGGCAAGATCAGTGCCGAAGTCATGTGGAACATGTTTGCACAAGATATGAAATACGCCATGGAGGGTACATTTTTATGCATCTTTTTTTTTCTGAGTAATGACATCAGACCAACTGAATATAAGTTTGTATGTATTTTTTTAAATCTGTAAACAGAATGGGGAGACGGGTTGTGGAAAGGTGAATAGTGGGACTCTCCTCATTCTGTCTCTATCTTTGATGTTCAGAACATGAGAAGCAACGCCTGTGTAAAAGTGCAGATTATATGAATTTACACTTCAAAGTGAAGTGGCTCTACAACGAGTACTGCAAGGAGCTGCCAACGTTTCAGAAGCATGTACCTGAATACCCAGCGTGAGTATTTTCTATGTAGCTTCACACCTTTTCAGGCATATTTACCACGGTGGCAAAAAAATAAATGTATCTTGTCCGGATTCATTCATTGTTGCGCAGCTGGTTTGAGCCATTTGTCATCATGTGGTTGGACGAGAACGAGGAGGTGTCCAGAGATTTTCTCCATGGAGCCCTGGAGAGGGACAAGAAGGATGGGGTAACTGTTTTTGTCTGCAGTTTGAGTTTGAGCATGTTAACCTGTCGGGACATTTTCAGGGAATTGTTTTTGACACAAATCTGATGAAAATAGTACCATACAGTCATGGCAGACTCAGGTTTAAGTAGATTCAACAATCGAGTTCTGCTGAGAGAGGAATGGAATAAAGTATAAAACTTTAGATGCAATCTCCGACCTGCAGCACCCCCACGAAACTGTTTTCAGGCATTTCTTATGCAAATGAATCGGTGAGTCAGCACATTCCAAGCTGAGAAGAGTAGGTTGAAGGTCTCAAGGCGATCAATAAAGACTCAACACTGAAGTCATGTGACTAAAACTTCACTGGAACGGGAGCAGATGTTTCAGTCGATGTGAACACATACAGAGATACCACCCAGCATCTCAGTGTGGGTCCCTTACACCTACACACCCACACAGCAAAAGGTTGAATAAAAGGCAGCTGAAGACTCTCCAAAGTCATACATCAGGGATCCTTTGGGCCCAATAACTGTTGCCCGAAGCAGCTTCTGCTTTCCTGTGTCAGCAAAATGTCGGTCCCCAGCCTCAGTCCCATACCGTAACACTACTCACCTCTGCAATAACGGCTGGGATGCTAATGAGAGAGCAATCATCACCATCTGATCACCTATGTTCCTCTTGAGGACCTTCTCAAGAATCTTTTGGTTACACTCATGGCAGCTGAACAGAGGCTGGTGTGATTGTTCCTCTCATAGGAGGTGTCTCTTCTGGGAATCCAACTCCTCACGGTCAGCATTAGTGAAGCTCTGCACCACAAACACTCTCTTAGGCTTTTCCCTCTGGTTCCTCCTCTCGATCTCCAGTTCCAGGTCACATCTGAGCACGCGTTGTTCTCCTGCTCTGTGGTCGACGTGTTCTCGCAGCTCAATCAGAGTTTCGAAATCATCCGCAAGCTGGAATGTCCCGACCCTCAGATTGTTGGCAACTATATGAAGCGATTCGCCAAGGTGACTTTCTCCCTCCTCGTGGTTTCACAGAATACCCTTAACTCAGTGCCGTTGAGATGTAAAGCCTTTCTTTCTGCTTCTTTCTCTCAGACCATCGGCAATGTCCTGCTGTCTTACGCAGACATCATAGCAAAGGACTTCCCAAATCATGTCAAGAAGGAAAAAGTGGTAGGTGTTTGTAATGTTTCAAACAGGAAAGGACACGTGGAGTTTTTGACACAACACGTGGAGACGAGATAGCAATTTGCACCATTTGAACTGTACTTTTGGATGAATGCCATGTTTGTGGTCAAGTTGATTAATTGAAGTGCAATAAACTGCTCTTCAGTGCAGTGGTCGGGACCATGTTGCAGCGTTCAAAGTGAATCAAGGCTTTGTAATTAGCTTAAAGTGGTCTAGGTTTGGGAGAAGCAGCACATTCCCAGAAGAACAGGAATTACTGAAAACTCTTGCTTCTCCTGCGCCGCATCACCAACAGTGTTTTTGCCAGAAAAGCGATTAAAAAAAGTTAATGGACCTGACTTTGATTTATTACAATGAAAGGTTAGGAGGAGAGTTGAAAGGGGAGAGATGTTGAGAAAGAGACAGAGGTTTGTGTATGTGGAATGATTTTTTTTCCCCTTTTCCCTCTTTCATCCCGCAGCCATGTATCATAATCAATAACATTCAGCAGCTCAGAGTTCAGCTTGAGAAAATGTTTGAGGCCATGGGAGGCAAAGATGTGAGTTTCCATAGATTTTCTCTATTTCTTCTGGTCCTGATGTGGAACTGATATTGTACTCATCGCATCTATCTTTCCTCCAGCTCAATGTGGAGGCCAGCGACTTCCTGAAGGAGCTCCAGAACAAACTGAATAACGTCATGGACGACCTCAGCCGCATCTTTGCTGTCAGGTGGGTGTTCGATTCTGCGCGAAACCGGCTACAGCCAGTTTCTACAGCTGGTTTTAAACTCTTATTATTATGTCGTTCCTTCCGTGTACTGTTATAGTTTCCAGCCCCAGATCGAGGATAACGTGAGGCAAATGGGAGACATCCTAGCCCAGGTGAAAGGTCAGACTGTTCCGGCCAATGGCAGTGTAGTGCAGGAGGCTGACAACGTCCTGCAACCCATCATGGACTTCCTGGACAGCAAGTAAATAAGACTGGAGCGCTTAAACGCTGCCTGAACGAGGAGTCGATCTGTGCCATTGAATGTTTATGCAGATTCTTGGATCGGGTTCTTCTCTCTGTTGTCAGTAAAAAAACAAGAAACCAGGAAAAATTGCACTTTTTTTAAAGTTTATTTTTAAAATAGAATTTGCTGAGAAAAGATTCCAAATTATTGGTAAAGTACAGATTATATAGAGAAATAACTGTCTATTTCTCTTTATATTATGAAACTCAATAAGGTTTGTTATAACATGGGAATTGAAGCACTGATATCAAATCTGGCCGACGAGTGAGGTAGAGATCATTCCTGAGTCTGCGTGAGCTCGAGCTCAAACAAACCCGTCATTTAAACCTCATATTTAATGTAAACTGACACTGGCAATTTTAGGATGTCCTTGAGGCTAGACTGATGTCTGTTTTGAAAGGAGTTCAGGTCCATTCAGTGTTACTATTTAGCCTTATGAATTATGTGCATGTATTTATCCTACATTCTCACAGTCCTTTGATAATATTACATTTGGAGATGCTTGCTAAATTATTTTCAACTCACTGAGAAACATTAAACTGCCCACAGACCTTCAGAGCGGCGAATCTTGACTCAGATTGATGCTTCTCTTACACGCAGCAGAGTACCGACCAACTGACAATTAACCTCGCCAATGTTGTTGTGCTCCAATGTTTATTTAACTTTATTTCACCATTTTTTTTTAAAACACTTTGACAAATCTTTTGTTCCTTTTCTCATCTTTTGTCTTTTTCTCAGCTTGTTTAACAGAATTCTGGCATCATATTCAAACTCTCTAAGTTTCAGCACCTGATATCTTGTTTTTGTACCAGTTTGTTATTATTTTGAAATCTTCCAGTTTCCATTTCTATTTTACACAGCATCCAAGCTTTTTTTAAGTATTTTTTTAAAATGGGGCTGCAAATAATTACGTTACAGATCTTCGACGTGCGTTTGTTTCTGCCAGCTGAGATTGTGGGTTTTTCTGTTCCAGCTTGTCACTCTTCGCTAAGATCTGTGAGAAGACTGTCCTGAAAAGAGTGCTGAAGGAACTGTGGAAACTGGTGATGAACACAATGGAAAAGACAATCGTGCTTCCAACACTTACAGATCAGACGGTATGACATTAAAAAAACACCCCCACTCCTCTTATCTTCACCCTTTTCGTCTTCTCTTCCTCTGAAATGTAATGTTTTTGACGTAACAAACATCTGTGATCCAACATTAATACATCTGTCCTGCCATTTCTCACTCTTGTTCGTCTCCTCTTAGGTTATTGTAAGTATGTGTATGTAGCCTCTGAAAGCATGAAAAACACAGAAATCTTAACCCTCTGAACCTATTGTCACCTTTTGCTCTCAATGGACAGAGTGCATCAAAACCTCATTTAAATGGCAGCACGATGAACCAAAACCACCTTTATTTGCAAATGAGCCCTTAAATACTGAGTGACTGAACACTATAGCACTTGAACATTAACTACCCCCCATCCCCCCAAAAAAAATACAATTAAGCTTGTTTACCATGTTTGTTTGAGAAATATTTTCAGTTAAATTAGTACCAAGAATGGAGATATTTACTGTTTTCCCCGTCACTCACATCCCACTTTGCAAATCCTTCTGGCCTGCACATTTCCCAAACACGTCTTCTCGTTTCTCTCCCTTTTCCGCTCACTCATCCGTCCGTCTGTTTGACAGGGCACTCAGATGATATTCAACGCTGCAAAGGAGCTGGGTCAGCTTTCCAAGCTCAAGGTGAGGAGTACAGATGTCAGCAACACCAACACAAAACCTAACAAGCAGGGGTGAAAGTAGATGCAATGTCTTTCCAGAACCACAATAAGAGTTTCATTTGTGTTAGTCATACATAAAATAAACCCTGGCACGTTGGGGTTAGTGTTCCAGCGTACCCTAGACAATGTCTGAATAACCTGCTCATAAGCTGCAAACTGTTCTTGTTATTGATGTATTGATGCTATTACTCATAGAAGTACTTCCATCCACCCTGAGTGAGAGTTCATGTGCAGTTATTTTTTTAACATTTGTTCATTGATGAACAGATGATGTATTTATGGACTCGGTCATGTACACTTCTGCAGAGGTTGCCAGTAAACAATCTTGCATATCGAAACACAATAACCTAAAACATAGCAGGGTCAGGGTTTGTAAAAAGCGTTTGCACAACAAAGTCCCATGGATTTGTAAACAAGACAAATGAACGCTGACTTTAACGACATGTAATGAAAGAGCGTGGCTAGTGGGTAAATCTTTCCAGGAAGCGGTCAGCAGATATGAACTTTCTACCTGACACCGAAAACCCTTCAGGCGCCAGACGTCCTACAGCAGAGAGAATGAGGGTCTTTAATATCTTCAACTGCTTCAACTGGAAGAGTGTCAGCTTGTCCAGGAGCTGCAGCTGCACGCTGAGCGTTTTAGACATAATTCAGGCTCCCAAGGAGGAGACACACAAAAACTGTGGATGATTATACACAATCAGATGCATCAGTAGAACTGAACATTTAACTGTGAAAATATGAAAAAATATATTTTTAAATAGGTGTCCTCATATACCAGTGAATAAACTGAAATCCACGTCAAAGTGTTCTTTTACACAGACTACCACTAACTATTCCAGCATTCAACACGTAGAAATTCCTGGGTTCCAGAGCAGAGCGCAGCAGCCATCTGAAGGTCTTTCTGGAGGAAGTTCATGAAGTCAGGATGTGCTGTTTAAGGTCATATGATATTAGCGGATATGTTTTCTTACTGAAAGTGCCACTGTGACTGGGTTTTGAATGCGGAGAAGCAGCTGCTCACTTGTTTGATTTTCACACCTGATAACAAGTGACATGTTCTAAAACACAGATTTCAGCAACAACAAGGTGGTATTGGCTCATTTGTTTTCTTTTGCTTGCTCCTGCAGGAGCACATGGGCCGAGAGGAGGCCAAAGCTCTGACTCCTAAACAGTGTGCGGTCATAGAGCTGGCGCTGGACACTATTAAGGTATGACAGGTGTTTATTCTGAGTTTTAGTGAATTTGAGTTCGATTCTCAGCTCCACCTACAGCGTATGCTTACGTCATATCTGTTATGCAGCAATACTTCCATGCGGGTGGCGTCGGTCTGAAGAAGACCTTCTTGGAGAAGAGTCCAGACCTGCAGTCGCTGCGCTACGCCCTGTCTCTGTACACGCAGGCCACAGACAAGCTCATCAGGAAGTTTGTCCTCTCACAGACTGCTCAGGGTACAGCTTCAGCACACTGTGGATAATGTGGTTTATGGAGCTATGTGGGATTATGAGACTTGATAATACTTGCTTATAGTGGTATGAAAAAAAACATCTCAAATGTTGTGTCAGTAAAAATATTACTGTACATTAAAAAATATATTTATTTTTAATCATTTTGATCAAATAGAGGTAAAACTCTGCATATAGAGTTTAATATTGTTTGCTGTCTTTTAATTTTGACTTTCCTCTTGCTGCCTACAGTCCATGGAGGGAAAGGGGTCAGGTACACGTCAAATGAAGACACCCCACCAGAGAAAGGTACACGTCCCCCATCCCCATCCCCATCCACAACACCTAAGTTCAACACATTTCTGATATAAACCTTAGAAACCTGACATGTCGAAGGACTCGGAGCACTGTCGAGCCTTTGCATGCCTCGGACATTCCTCTGCTTCCCCCTTTTTTCCGACCAACTTTCCGAGCTGAGTTATCAAAAGCTTCCCCAAAGCCAGGGGTCATTTATGTTGGATGAAACGTGTCACATACATCTGCACTGTGCAAACAAAGAAAACAGAACTACAGACACTGCTTTGAAGTCAGTAATGTCTATAATGAATAATCCATCTAATTAATTGATGCTCTGTTTACAGCGTCTGGAGTGGATGGAGTTGGTGATGTGGTCATGAATGTGGACATTTTACCCCAACCCAATGGCGAGCACAAGATCAATGTAAAAGGTAACAACATAGACCATCATGGCACCTCCGGTGTTCTTGTCACTACTATCTCTAGCTGTACTCACCTAATCTGCTTTTGTTCAGTGGTTGCTGCTAATGATCTGAAATGGAAAGCACAAGGCTTCCGGCCCTTTGTGGAAGTCTACATTATTGGCCCTCACCTCAGCGACAAGAAGAGAAAGTTTGCCACCAAGTCCAAGAACAACAGCTGGTCTCCGAAGTTCAATGACTGTTTCCAGTAGTGAGTATTTACTGACTGATCTAGTGTCAGCTGGGAACCAGGTGATGCATGACGTAAAACCTGCATTCTTCACGTCTGTGGAAGACAGAATCATGAGCAACACTCTGTTTTTTTTTTTCCTTCAGTTCACTGGGGGCTGAGGTAGGTCCGGAGAGCTACGAGTTGCAGGTTTGTGTGAAGGACTACTGCTTTGCCAGGGAAGACCGCACCGTGGGCATGGCCGTGCTGCAGATGAAGGACATAGCCAGCAAGGGGAGCGTCACCTGCTGGCTGCCTCTGGGGAGACGAGTCCACATGGATGAGACGGGCCTGACGGTGCTGCGGATCCTCTCTCAGCGCAACAACGACGATGTGGCCAAAGAGTTTGTCAAGCTCAAGTCGGACCAGCGCTCAGCTGAAGAGGGCCGGAGCTGAGGGACGAGGACAACGTAACACGTGTGCACAAGACACCAGACACGCCAAATAGACATAGCAGTCACAGCTACATGGACAAACACGTGCGGTATACAAGCACACACACAAAAACACTCTGATGTACATATATCTGCATACATTATGCAACATTTCCATTGCAATGTAATCAATGCAAACAACGGGGAAAACGTTTATGAAAAGATTTGATTTTATTTGACTGTTTCTGCAGTTGCCCCACTCAGTTCCCAGTTACACTCCCAGTGACAGGCAGTTGTCAACGTCCCTCACTCTTTCCAACGACATATCACACCTTTTATATGCTGTATATGTAGTTGTGACATATTGCATTGCAGAACAACAACAAAACCGTGTGAATAGTTTGAGAATGACCACTTTGCACTTTTGCTTGTCTGCATCAGCAGGAGAGCGATCTTTGCCTTGCTATGCTCTGTCTGTCTGTCCGTCCGCTCGCCTGCCTGACTGTGTGTGGCCCTCGCAGCGCGTCCCCCCCCCTGAACACCTTCGTTGTTTGATCCGTGTAGTCTTCCCACGGTTTTATGTGCTGTGTAAGTTTAGGAGTTTAGAGACAAATGTAATATAGGCGTCCGTCATCCCCAAACATTCAAGAGACCTTAGATCAGTGTCAAGGGGCAACACCACTGCTACTCTGTGCTGTAATGTACTAACGTCCTGCATGTTGATCCCCAGGAACACTGTGATTCACTTTGCTGTTACCGTGGCAACTGTTGCCTCCCCCATAAAAGTTGGGTGCCTCCAGTGTTTCATCTACGTGAGCATGGTGCATATGTAACTCTGTGACAATAAGGTCTCATAAGGATGACCCGTCTAACAGTAATTGTTGTAGAGAGGACACAGCGGACCAGTTCTGAGCCCAAAATGTCAAGTGTTTATGGAGGCAGATGTTGTGGCTACAGTGTGCAGTGATAAATGTCCTACATCACCAGAAACAGAGCAATACCCCACCGTCTCACCCCTTTATAGTGCACATCAACTGCAAAAAGGGCTACTGGATCAGCGGACTGGGATGTCCATGATTTTGTTGGCAAACTGACCAAGTGATCAAGGTTCCCTTGAACACCTGCTGTCCCGTAGGAATACCACCGCACTGCAGATGCAGAGAGTCTGAAAGTCTACCATGCCTGACACTTTGAAGGAACCAAACGAAGCCTGAAAGGACGCTGGATGCGGGCCCACAACTCGCTGGAAAAACGTTCCTCCTGATCGCCTGCACATGTATATAAACCCATCAATTTAAGGCAATAGAGGTTTGTTTGTGAGTTCACTTCACCTTACGAAGCCCTACGGGAGCACTGCTGTGTCTTTTGTTAACGTGTACCTGCATGTGTGGGACAGTGTGTGTGTGTGTGTATACAGGTTGATTCTCACACCTGCAAAATGGGCTCAAATTGTGAGCAATATGTACAAAACCCAAAAAATATGCGCTGTCAGTATGAAACCACGGGAGCACCAAGTGCTATATACAGATCCAAAGAATGGGAAACTTATGACCACATTTTTTTAATGTCACTAAAATAATGTAGGAGTCCATGAATGATGATTTATGGGTTCATAAATTCCCATTCCAGTTGGAACCATGTCATCTTTTTCTGACACATTTTGTGTGAGAAGGTTGGTTTTGTGAATTACTTTGCCTTTAGTAGGACCACATTTGCAAGAACCAGAACTCATCGTTTTATGGTTTATTTTCCCCCTAAGAATAAAGAATAAAGCCATCAGAGTCACCGCCAAGCATTTATGGATTTTTAGTATGATTTTCTGTCATGTAGGTTGATGAACTCGTTCACCTTCCCTGTAAAAAGGTGAGCAGAAACTCATGAAGGTCGTCCAGCTCGTCTTATAGTCTCGGCGACGTCGACTGAATGTTTTTGTCGCTGCATAACGCTGACCGACGCTGGCCTGCTACTTGTTGTCTTTACTCGGTCCTGCTGAATGCTACCAAAAATAAATCTGAATGTTATTTATCCTCAGCAGATCCTTGTCTGTCTCGTCAAGGGTGTAGTTGCAAATAAACCAGGACCAGCTTGGAGAGGTTGACTTTTCCTTTGATTGACGTCACCGTCTCTCAGCTGAGCCATAAAAATATGTGGATCCCATTTGTTTGTTTGTTTTTAATCATTTGAATTACGCTAGTCGTGAGTTTTTTGAAAAACAGTGCAGTTGCACCGTTTTCAAGTGTTGTCGTGTTTAATCCCAGGATTCAAGACGAAATTTTTACATGTCAGATTGTAGCTGAAAAAAGCAACAAATAATTACTGATCATCCAGTTTTTGGGCTTGTTGGCTGCATGCTTCACTTGTGTTACTTCACGAAAAACAGACACCACCGCACACACGCACCGACAAGACACATCTACTCAAGATTTCTGCTCAAGCACAAAAGGGCATACGTAAGAGGACACATGCATGCATGCACGCCGACACACTGCTGTGGAGACCAATGATGCCCGACCCTGTGAATAGAATCAACAACAACTGCATGATGGGAAACTTAATTGTACAAGCACGCGTCTCTTAGATGTTACTTGACTTTTTATTTTTATTTCTTACTTTCCAAAGGTATGTAACGAGAACTTGTCAGTGTTTTTGTTTAAAAAAAAATGGAATATAAAAAATTTGTAACCAATATGAATGTAGTGTGAACACAGATCTCGCATGAGAGAATTATTTTCTACTGAGGATGTTTGTAATTTGTTTCATATCATTATTGATTGTTCTTTAATGAGGTTGAAGTGGAGCTGGATTGCAGCCTGATTGTGATCTGCTTCCTATTAAAAGGACTTTTGTGTCACAACCCACGTCTCACTGAGAATCACATTACTGCTGTTTGATTGAATGTCATTTTATGCTGTAATTTACCATTTAAAATGAAATCCAATTAGTGTCTTTATATAAGCCACTAAAGTGATCAGAGGGTGGATGGATAGATAGATAGATAGATAGATAGATAGATAGATAGATAGATAGATAGATAGATAGATAGATAGATAGATAGATAGATAGATAGATAGATAGATAGATAGATAGATAGATAGATAGATAGATAGATAGATAGATAGATAGATAGATAGATAGATAGATAGATAGATTCAGCAGATGGTGCAGTAGGTCAGACGGAGACAGCAGGGTGTAACTGACACAAACCTTCAGCTGGAAGCAGCTTCCACCTCAGTGAACGCTTGGTCTGTTTTCTCCAAGACCTCTGACCTCTCTGAGGAGGGGGAGGGTAACACACATGCCCCCATTACACAAATACAAGCTCGCAAAGGTGAAGAGGGAAGAAGCAATAATGGGTCGGGGGAGGGGATAGCAGACATCTTCACTGGTGTGAAGCCAAACAGTATTTACAATATTTATGATTTTAGTTATAGATACTACTTTGTTTATTTTTTCATTGGCTTACCAATTTAACTGTTTAAACATTTGATCTATAAAATGAAAGCTTCATTAAACCCACTATGACTACGTATATTTATTACATCTACCCATAGTGACTGTGCTCATCATCAATCAAAAGACCACACCCCCAATTATAAACAAATTGGTCACTTTATATAATTTTACCTGTACAGAAAATTAACCCTCCATACAATAACGGACGTCAGTCTCAGTATAGCATAGAAACCATGACCAAATTTAAACTTGCGTTGCAGGTACATCTAACTACTATGTGCTCATGAACTATAAGCCAATCAAATCAGTCTGTTCTGATGTATCGTTTACAGACCGCATCTTTCTAGATGTGGATCTGTTATCAGGTTAACCCAGCTATGGTGGCCAAAACCATTGTTTGAACTGAGCCAGGATGTAAATATGTTTAACTCTGCTGCAAAGCTGGATTTTAATAATGGGGGGTGAGGTCAAGGGGCTTTTGGCGCCAGCCCCCCAGTGGTGACCTGAGAAACTGCAAACTAAAGTCACCTCCAGGTCTTGTTTAAGCTAAAACACTTTATTTTTTCCCAACCCTGGTCCTCAGAGCACGCCGTCCTGCATGTTTTAGATGTTTCCCTGCTTCAGTACGCCGTGACACAAGTGGCTCATTACACAGTCGTGAGAAGCTGGTGACAAACAGTTTGAATCAGGCGTTGATGCAGAAAAAAAAGCATCTAAAACATGCAGGTCAACAATGCCGAGGAACAGGGTTGGGAAACACTAAACTGGAGGTACATGCAGTCGGTTTTTACACGTGAATTGTGTGGTTAGGAGAGGTATAGGTACATAAAGTAGGTTTAAAGCTGAAACGATTATTACGACCATTGAAAACATGCAAATAGCCCTTAAATGTTAGAAACGCAGAAGTCACAAATAATGGATGAGAAGCCTTAATTCCTCAGTTATACTTGCAAAAGAAAATCTTTAATATGCGTGAATTTATTTTCTCAATTTAGTGATCATTTATTCATTTTTTTTTAATCAGTGAAAAACAACCATTGTATGTTTGGATCCACATTGACGATATGTGTATAACTCAAAGACGTCAGACATACAAGGGTAAATTTTAAACCCCCCCCCCCAACAGCTTGTGTGCCTCTTCATTTACGGTAACATCGTTAATGTGCTACAGGAACAACTTGAGATCTGCAGACATGCCTGCAGTGCAGATCTCATCAGTTAGGAGTCAGATTCGGGCCTACGTCTGCGCTGCAGGTGTGTCTCTGCTGCCACCACGTGGTCCACATGTGGCCGTTCCAGGTGCGGTACACATTTCTATTCTAATAAAAACACAGGACACAAGCTCTTATTTTTACAGTAAAAAATGAAACAAACAAAAAAAAAAAAAAACAATAAAACAAAATCAAAACAAAAAAAACAAAAACAAGACTTTATTAAAGAAGCATAAAAAATAAAACTCTTGATACATTTCTCATAACCGTCAAGTCAGCTCAAATTATACGATTATACAATGTCTCCGGCTCACGGCTAAAAGGTCCATAAACTTTCAAATAAAATATATTTCAATTTTAAAATTTCTTCAATAATTTTCTCATTTTGTTATAAATTGCCTATATGTAGTACACAGGAAATAAAGAAAATAAAAAAATGGAAAACAAAAATAAATTTGAAGTAATAAAAAGGGTCACATTATTGTCTGGGATATTTAGGTAAGCAAATAAATTGTAAAAAATAAAATGTGTAAAAATTTTTTTTCTTTTTTTTTTTTTTCTTTTCCCATCTTAAGAATCATTAGCTAATGCCATGGTGGCTTGAAGACATGCACATGATTAACTTACAAATAATGATACATGTTCTTTAGAAACTACACTTATGTTCAATTAAGTAATTCTGCTTTAGAAAACAAGATCCCGTTGATTGTATCCAGGGTATATACACACAGGTTAGGCCTGAAACCTAGTTTGCTGACATTTTACATTTTGGTTCTGCATACAAAAGAGAATTAAAGCAAAAAATAGGAGAGCGGAGGCTTAAAGGGAGTCTGTCACCCCTTACTGGTGTGGCTCTCTTTGCATCCCCCCTCTAATCACAAAAAAGGTCAGAGGTCACTGACTAGCATGCCTCAGGAAACCCTGTTTTCAAACCTTTAGGAAGGAATTGGGGGAGGGGATACAATTGGCTAAAAAAATAAAATAAAAATTAGCAGTAAATCTGAAATTAAAAAAAGTACCTTTTAACAATTAAAACTACTGTACATTAACCCCAACATTCTCTCATTGGCCATAAACATCCTGGTTCCACGCCAGGATTTACACTGAACCCATCTGCTAAATACAACACTATTTATTCTTTAACACGTCACCTTGGACAGTTTAAAGAAGGGCTTTGAGAGCGGCCTCAGCAGACTCACAACAGTCATCACAGATCTGTTCTTTCACACACATATGCAGCCCTGCATCCGTTCAGAGTGAAGTAAAGACAAGAAAATCAAAGAAGCCCAAAGGTAAAAAACGGGTGTTGTGCTGTCAGGTCTACAGTGCACTGGAGATGTTAGTCTGAGTACTGAATGGCCTCCTGCTAACGACTGGGTTTGTTAATCTCTGTGGTTCAGTAAGGATTCGCACCAAAGCACCATGGACCGGTCGCCACAAAGACTACCAGTTCAGCCTCGTAACAGGTTTCTCCTACACCTCTGGACTCAAGCCACAGCTGGGTTACTACCGTTCTCCTATAAGTAGCAAATGAACAGTCAAAACAGTGAATAAGTTTAATGTTAAACTAACCGAAGCACCAAAGCACAACAGCAGCTGCCCTTTTCTTTACTCGTGTAGGGTTACGATTCACTCCATAACATCAAATCCCTGCAGCCCATCTTCATCTGTGATAACGTCCAGAGATGACTACACAACTGTGCTTGCAGTGTCCTGCACAACAACAGGATCTGAATGAGAGTAGGGACGATCGGTAAAATAATAAGCAAAACATTTTGCAGCTGCTGGGATTGGAACACAAATAGTGTCTGGAAGCCCTGGATGACCTAGCTACTAGCTGCCATAAAGGATAAGTTGATTCTTCCTACCGTGTGAGCCTGAAAATGTGATTATGTGTCTGTGCAGTCAGAGGAAGCCCTTGAGAATTAGGTGTGTCGTTTTAGTTCAGTTGTCATGGCTTGTCTCGTCCAATGAAATGATCCCACATATGTTCGAAAGGGCCACCGGCGGTAACCAGCACAACATTGCCAAAATCATTTCACATTAACACTATGGGAGGCAGTTACTGCAAACTCACGCTGAACTTAAGGAAAACAAAACACGAACACAAAACAGGATGTATCTGCCTCACTGGAGTTACTCTGTAATGCTATGAAACACAGGACCGATATCAAACTACTAACCATATAGTGCACTACATTTTGCCAAGAGAACGGCCCTATATGGGTACAACAGTGTATTATCCGAGAGTGCCTTACAGCTTTGCTGTGAGAGTGGGGTGGAAGACCAAAACCTAACAAAAACAGTAAGAGCTGGGGGTTTCTTTTATCCTTCCTTTTTGTTCCCCATTCTTAGAGAGGCTGGTGGTTACAGTGCATGGAAAATAAAAAGGTCAATTAAGCCCCTTGTCGTAGTTTCGTGTGAGAGGAGCAGTGTTTCTCCTTAACCGTATTGGACTAAACATTCTTATGTGGCATTAGAAAAGCCCTATCTTATCCTAGATTTCAAAATACGTCATTAGCCACTCACAAGACAGTGAAAAAACAGGAAAAAAATGAAAACAAAACAAACACTAAATGAGCAGATTAAAGTGTAACAGTTCACATAATGAGGAGAAAATGTTCTAGTGTGGATGGATCAGA
Organism: Xenentodon cancila; assembly: GCA_014839995.1. Classification (NCBI taxonomy): domain Eukaryota; kingdom Metazoa; phylum Chordata; class Actinopteri; order Beloniformes; family Belonidae; genus Xenentodon; species Xenentodon cancila. Next base: position 16,832,356 of record CM026207.1, on the reverse strand, counting down.
GCGAAGCCTTTTCATAAGGCATAACGAAATGAAGTACAGAAAGCAGACCCCCTCATGGTGACAGTGACGCTCACGTGAACTACAGTATGAGTGGGCATTATTCTCTCACAAACACACCAACACACACACAGAAGAAAAGATGTAAAGGGATTGTCAGGCAGCCAAAACATAGAACATACTGACCACAGCTATGATCCATCAGCTTAACTAAACTGTACTCTCACTTATTAAAATGATAATCAATTGATGCAATAGCCACATTTGAAATGTGGGTCAAACTCCTCCCAATTCATTCAACTTGTTATGAACTGAATGAAGAGTGAAGAGATGTCTCTTTAATAGGATTCATTTGGCTTATTTACTGATGGCTAAATTTTGTGTGGCAATGAGAAACAGGAATTCATCCTCAAAAGGTCCCTTGAGTGTAGTGTTCTGCTAGGTGCCTGACAAAATGCCGACTCTTAAAGAAAATTCCAAAAAAATCCCAAGCTTTCAAAGAAAAAAAAAAAAAAAAAAAAAAAAAAAAAAAGGGAGGAACCTTTTCAATTATTGTCACATTTAAGAAGAAAAAAAAACAAACCATGAGAGAGCACAGAGGAAAGGAGGATTTGTTGGAACGGCTTGCGTCCTATCGATAACTTTAAAATCAGGAGTACAAAAGTGCAGGCCTCATTGACAGCTTCATTGAAAAATATCTGTTAAGTACAAAAGTGTCAAAAGGAAAGGCTGTGAGAGAAAGCAGGCAGAAATCTGAAAAAGCCAGAATGAAGACATGGAGACAGACCTGCAGCCAGCAGAGCGGGCTGCTCCAGGTCGAAATGAAGGCCTGAAGAGAGATAAGACACTAGTTTCCTTCCATAAGTTCATCACTGAGACTGACTGAGTCCCACCTGCCTGCTGACCAGTTTCTTTTCACTTCCCTCTGAAAATAAGTCATTGTCATTATTATTATTATTATTATTGTTATCAATCTTGACAGTTATCAGCAACATATCAGCATCCGTATAGTATCATAATCTTTATAAATGCAGTAATGGTCCATCATGTGTTTGAATTTTATTAGTGTGAATCTTTCCATTGTCTCCATCACAGCTGGTTCCCCACTCAAATACCCTCGCTGCCCCCCAAACCTCATATTTAATCCCCTGCACGATTGCCTAGGGCATTAGGAGAAGATGCGGATGCACTGTGTGGTAGGGGTATGACAGACGGGGCATTCTGGTTCAGCTGACTGGCAGATTTGCCCAGCGCACTCCATACAGAACAAATTGTGGCCACAAGGCACCAGAGCCGCTGTCACCTCGCTCTCAAAACACACAAAGCAGTCCCTGTTGACCCCGGGGCTAACACCCACCAGACCTGCAACCCCAGGGCCAGAGCCACCTTTCAGACGGCCCAGCATTCCAGAGCTGAGACCCACGTTGCTGCCGCCTCCTTCGGAGTCAGTGGGTGAGCCACCGGGCAGTGAGGAGGCCGAGCAGGAGGAGTAACCAGTTGACGAGCCGCCAGAGCTGGAGCTTGAAGCTCCCGAGAAGGAGCCGCCACCTGTGCTGCCAGACTGTAGCCAGGAGAGAGTGCTGAGAGGGTCACTCTGAGCACGACGAGCCAGCGGGTGATCTAGAGGGCTGATGCCCGTGTCCTGAGGCAGAGTTGGAGACAACCGTGGAGTGATGGCGCCACCACTGAGGCCACTACTGTTGCGACGTAGAGGCTGCTGCTGGGAGGAAGCAGCTGTCTTATTGCCTGTCCCACCATTGACAAAAGGTGCCCAGATGTTGGAAGCACTAAACTCAAAGCCCAGTTCATCTGAGGACGGCAGTCCTGGGGTAGAGTCACCCCCAAATGTGAATCCACCTCCAGCACTGCTGGAGCCTGTGCTAAAGGGGCTGGTGGGGCTGCCTCCCTCGTTGGCCTTTCGGTTGCTGCTGAAGTTATCTGAGCTCATCCCACCGTTGTGCGAATGATATGCAACTGAGGAGGACATCTTCCGGCTGGAGGAGTGGTGCATGGACATGGGAAGAGACGGGGGTGGGGAGGGTGGAGGAGGAGGCGGGGCAGAATGGTGGTTTGTAGCCCTGGACCACAAGGATGCACCCAGCCCTCCACTTAAGGAGCCTAGGCCTTCTAAACTGACATCGGTGCCGTTGGTGTGGAAGTCATTGTCCCCCTGTAGGTCTACAAACGTTCCAGTTCGCAGGGTGATGTGCGTCTCAATCTCCTCTCTCGCTCTGTCCACGTTCTCTGGCATCCCAGTCACCTCAAACACTGGGTCTTTTTCTCGACTGGGCGTCACAATGTAGGTGTGAGTCTGCTGCTGGATACGCTTGATTGTTGCTCCTTTTGGTCCAACAACTAAACCGACGACTCTGTAGGGCACTCTCACCTGAAACATAGAAATTGGATGATATTTTAGCCAGAATTTTACTTTCTACAGAAGTCAAGCAAACAAACGGATATTCAACTCTTTGTTTGTTGTGAAACAAAAACACAACATTGCCAAAGGGGTCATTCACCTGTATGGTAGTTTGTCCGGGTAGATGAGGAGGGCCCGGCAGGGAGCCTCCTCCTCCGGGCCCCCCAGCTTTGCAGCGGGACGCCCGGATCATAGAGAAATGCTCAGCTGCAGACACAATTTCACGTTTGGCCATCTCCACATCCTCCCTGCGTCCTGTTACGATGAACACTGGATCCTCACCTCTGACTGGAGTCTTTATGTAGGTGTTAGTTTTGGCACGCAGGGCCTTGATCTTACAGCCTGGAAAACACAGTTTAATTTAAACACCAACAATATATTCAGTATACATGCGTTACATAAACAAGTGATCTGAAAAAAAAAAAACAAAAACAAAAAGCAAATCTATTAAAATTTCAGTCAACTGCTGTGTAACATTTTACTTTTACAGAGTGTACAGTTTTTATTGTTTTTCTGAAACTGGAAAGCATGAGTTTAAAAGCAGTCTGTACTGCCTCTACCATTTCAATAATTCAATTAAGACTTGTCACGGTTGTTGCATAAAGCCTGCTCATATTTATCCAAGCTCACCGTGAAATGTTTATACCATCAATGCAATCATTCCTATGCACTTGTAGAAAATACATAGTAGATGGCTATAACAAACACAAATATACTGCAGTCGCAATGTTCTAGATGTGTCCCACATTATTCGCTAAATTGTTGACCACAGCTGTTTACCTTGTGGTGCTTTGCCTCTAATATGTGAACAATTGCTTTTGATGAAGATGAATATCCATTGACAAAAAATAAAGTATTTAAATATATTATCATCAGAAAAGAAAGCGGAGGCGATTCTGCAAAAGGTCATATGTATTTAATCTCAAAACTAACAGTAAAACAGAATGTGGATGAAAGTTATATAGTTTGACAGTCTGTATGAGAATAAAAGAAAAATCAATAATACAGTTAAAAAAAAACCTAATTGAAATTTCTGGCCCTTATCAACCAATAGCACCATAAACTGCTGGCCTTTAAATGACATATGAATAATATAAAAGATTTTATGAATGTATTATGAAAGGTGGCACAAAGTTGCAGCACCAATTTCCAAACACACCCCCCCCCACCCCCCCACACACACACGACAGGGTTAGAGTGGAGTAGGGAGGCTCATTGAGCTAAGTTTAATCAAATTTTATTTCTGATTTCAATTTTATCACATACTCCGTTAATTCCACTTAGCTATGCAAGACTGTGTCCTTTCTCCTGTTTTGAACAAAAAGCTATTTATTTACTTAATATCAAGGTCACACTGGTCAACCTGGTCATATATGTTCAAATATTGATACATGCAATATGCTTCAAAAGTCAATGAAAAATCATAATTTCATTGTTGACCAAAATAATAGCTAAAGTCTATTTTTCTTATACCCATCCCCCCAATCAGACATCTCTAGTTGCTCACCTCACCTAAAACCAACTGCCAAGAACAGTGACTTAAGTTAAAAGGACATACTTTTGTACTGCACTCTACAGTATTTTTGGCAAAAGCATGTCATGGACATTTCATTAGGAAATTGTGTCACATTTAATGTGTCAGTTTCAACACAAACATCCAACATTAAGGCCCTAACAAAGCAAGGATTTACTGCACAGCTTGTTTAAGACTGTGTTTATTTAAATTACAGTAAGTGCATATAAATATATACACAGCAGTCATTCGGTTCCTTCTATGAAGATGAATTAAGAGCCCACAGACTTGGCTCTTAGGAACTCCACTGGGTGCTGAATCTACATAGCTTATTTTGACTTATAGGCAGCCTTATTTTTAACTAGTGTGTAATCAGTACATGAAAACAAGAGCAGGTTAGGGTTATGGCAGCAGGTGTGCTAGATAAACATGAGCCAAACATTAAGTAGGTGGCTGCAGCACTGTCTGGGTCATCTTGTGTTTCCTCACGGGCAGCCAGTGCCTGCTCTGTCTCTTTAAATGAGTACGGTTCACTGTAGGCAACCAATAGGACGCGCAGAGCGTGATGTCATTGTGGGAAGCAGAAAGCATGGCTTTTTCAAACAAAGAGAACAATGCCATAATGCTAACGGGGCTGCGACAAGAAAACAACCCCCCCAAAACGTTAAGATAATTTTAATAGTAGGCAATTATTTGAATAAATAAAAAGAATGAGAAATGCTATCTGTATAAAACGTGGCGGTCGTAGGCCAGCAGCAGCATCGGCAGACAGCGCTGGGTGCAGGGCGTAACACCGCCCAGTCCCGTATTTGTGCGCCTGCTGTGCCGTTTCAGCTAAAATCTGATCAGAAACAAGAAAATAAACAACCGCGGACATACACGTGCTTTAGAGGCGCGAGTTTGTGTTCAAATTGGCTACTTTAAATCAGCGATATATAAACGACCAATTTCCTTTGTCTGGTTGAGCCTTCTAGACATGTCCAGACTCCCGACAATCTGCCGCTTTGTCTGACCCTCTTCCACCCCTCCCCCTCAAACCTACACATCAACCACACTACTCTCCCACTCAGTGTCAGTGCATTGTCTAAATATTAATAAAACTGGCATGTAAAACGCAGAGTGTGTTGTTTTTTTTAAATCGCGGATCCGCATTATGCTTCCATTAAAGACTCAAACAGGACACGCAGTATGACCAGGGCAGACTACCGCTCAGATAAAGTTCAGAGACCCTCCTCTCTAAAGGCAGCCACCCAAACAAAGAACACGGCTGCATGCTGCCTGATGCATAAACAGATAATGATAGTAAGATTAGCCCTCCACGCTCTCTTACCTTGTCTCCCCACTATTTCAGCCACATGCTCGGAGCTGGGGACTGGCACACATTCTGTCATGTTGACGCTTCTTTTCCTGTTGCAGAGGACGGAGCTTTGTTCCCCGTGGAGCATGGGGTGCGAGCCGGCCATGTGGTATCCGCCTGAGCCGTAGTACTCCGGGGATGGGGAGCAGGACGTTGGTGACTCCCGGGACCCGCTAGGATGTTCGAGCATCTGTAGATCCACGTACCCCCCTCCACCCACGCCATTGCAGCCTTCAGAGCCAGGACCCTGGGTCCCATCCAGAGTGTCGACAAGCCCGCTACCTCCACTACCGCCGCCACCGCCCCCACAGTCCACCTTATCCAGGGCCATGAGTGACAGCTGGTCTAGGGCAAAGCGGAGTGCGTCTTGGTGATCTTCTTCTCGGGACTCCTGATCCGTCTCCCGGGGCAGACCCACACCATTGTTGTGGCTGCTGATCACCACGTCGTGGTCCATGATCTCGGGGTGGAATAAAGGGCTAGGCATAGTCTCTCTGTGGATATCACATCAGATCAGGGATGCCTGATTGTTGGGAGTTCACCCTCAGCTGAAATTAAAAAAAAAAAAAGAAATGTCAAAAACAAAACAAAAAAGAAACATATATATATATATATATATTCAAGCGCAGAAAAACAGTGTAAATTATCCCCGGTAACGACAGGACACAACGGAGAGCCTTAGTGGTGGTTTGAGCGCCTTTGCTTTGTCTGTTGTTGCCTCTTGTCTGACAACTGAACCCGACCAGGATGCTCAGTGTTTTGTTCGCCTCAACACAACTAAATAAACTATTTCCCAGCGCAGATCAAACGTGGATCTGTTGCCCCGACGCCAAACCACGCGCGCACGCCCAAACAGAATAAAAACATAAAGCAAAAAAGAAGGGACAAACGCTGTTGTTGACGCCAAAGCAGAGCGCTAACAGGCTAGCTGCACAGTCGGCACTCAGTCACGTTGTCGACCCCTTTGTTTGGGAGCAGCGGCTAGCTGCTTAGCTCCGCTCCGGCTCACAACTTAGGACCGTTACCGGGAACCGCGACGCTGTCCTGGGGGAAGGTACAGGCGCCGGAGAACGGTGTACTCACTTTATCTAGCCTCCGAGGTGCTCTCTCCGCGCGTGTCTCAGTTCTTGAGGGAAAGACGGAGGCAGCGAGGAGGAGGAGGAGGAGAAGAAGGAGGAGGAGGAGGAGGTCGGTGCTGTGCGGTGCAGCGCTACCAGCTAGCGCGACGGCTAACTAGCAAGCTAAATGGGGGGGCGTTGAAGGAAAAAAAGAAGCCTTAAAATCCGAAAAGAGGGCACCGCTGTGGCTGCTGCTTCCCTCTCTCTTCCCGGAGAATTAAAAGGTACTCCTAAGAGTGCCGCTGAGGCTCCATTCTGTCTCGTCCCTGACACGGTAGCAGAAGCCCGAGGCTGGGAGTTCCCTTCAGTTATAAAAACAGTGATTCTCGGCTCCGCCGCCGCCTGACCCCACTTCGTTCCGCCGCCTTTGTCTAGCCAGGCGCACGGGCGCACGCCGCTCCGTCTCCCGCACACGGCGCTGACGTCACCCGCGACACAACAATGGTTCAAAGGCCACATGCACCCAGCAGACAGGACAGCATCAACGCTCAGTCACTGTTTATTGACGACGAGCCTATCAGTCCGCACTGATCTTTTTATTTTTTTTGCAAAACTGACATTTTTTTCTTTCTTTTTGCCTTCTATTATGGCACAGACGCATGCTAAAAAACATGTTCATGGTTGGGTGTGTTCGTTACGGCTACCAATGAGGTGTTTGGGGGTGGTCCAACACCTACAGGATGCTGCTCATGCATCCCTACTGCATTTGTTTTTCTGAGTTGTTTAATAATGACCATGCAGGGTCATGGTGGTGCAAATGGTCTGTATTTCTTCTGTCTCAATAAAACCCTTTAAATGCTTTTTTTTTGTTTGTTTGTTTTTTAAGTGTAATTTAAAACACTAAAAACATCCTGGGATCTTTCCTTGCACCTTAGTATTTCTCATTTTAGGATGAAAACGAGGAAATAGATGGAGAAGAGGAATAGAGGAGTTGAGGCTGAGATGGCAGGGATTTATGGGGAAAAACCCCATCAAATTTATTTGGAATCACAAATTTTAAAGACATCAGTTTACAATTATATGTAAAAACAGCTGCATCATACATCTTATCATTTGTAACAACCGACTGTTTTTAATTTTCTGAAAAATTTGTATTAACAAGTTTTTATTACACTATTCTTTCTTAACACTACTTTCATACATTACAGATGCCTGAAAGACCTCTACAAAGGCAGCACCCGTACATCCGTCCTAATGCTTCCTTATGCAACCCCGTGAGGCGTATTTATGCAATTTGGACATTTTTAACATTTAGTGCTGAGGCTGCTTTTCAAGTTACAGGTTGGTGGATGGAGGAAACAAGAAAACGCTCTAAGAGAAGACATAAAATGAGTTTTCGATCTCTGTTGGGAATCAATTTGTCAGATTTCATGCCAATTTATTACTGGCCAAAATGCTCCAAAGGTTTAAAATGATGCATGCAAGCTGTAACAGAACAGAACCCATTTAAATTTGTTCAAAAAGAATTAAAATAGGGTCAAAGCATGATCACATGTGTATTTTTTTCACTTAATTCAGTCTGCTAAAAAGTAATTTTAGCTTTATTTGAAGGATTATAAAAAGAAAACAAATACTCTTCACCACAAATCATAAGGGAACTGCATTTATTTAACAATGATAGTGATAGTGGTACACAAACAAAATACTCAGTCATCAGAATTTTACTGTACTTGTCTGAGCTTGTACAACTGAAAAGTAATTGGCAAAACACAAACAATTATTATACAAAACAAAAATGCCACAACTCAAACTATATGAACTTGTTTATTGTGGTGGAAAACAAAAATAAAAAAAAAAAACTACAGGGAAGTAATCGTTAAACGTTTAAATGTTTGGCCATTTACAGCCACAGGTAAGCTGTGTGTGTATAAAAATACTGCAGCTTTCCAAACACGCTATCTACGGTGTCAGTAAAATATAAAGCCACTCGTTCTGAGAGAACAGTCAAAAATACACACACTTCTCAGGACCAGTTTAAACATTATAACACACAGACCTTCACATACACAAGGTTTGTGTCTTCAGCATTGACTTTAGCTGTTAAATAAATGTAACACTGCATTGTACTAGCACCAACCACAGCTGCCATATATTATTAGAGGTAAAACAAAAATTGAAACTCAAAGCACCCTTTCAAGACTATAATGTAAAAAAAAAAAAAAACAACAAAAAAACAAAAACGTAATTAAGGCAAAAGTCATAGTTTAGGTTAGAAAAATATGATGGATGTTTGCATTTACAGTTAGTTGAATTACCATGGTGTCATTCATTTGAAAATCTGAAAGACTTTACCAGTAAACATCATGTTTAACAAACCTGTGGGAGAGATGGGAAAGAGAGACGATATGTTAGAAAGCCACTCTCAGTTCATAAGACAACCAAAGGATGACTCAAAAGACGCTCAAGACACTTGAATCAATACCGGGTACCTGGACTATAATTTTTCCTTGTCCACTTGCTCCACCTTCTCCTCTTCTTTGTTGAATGGTGCTTCTGCAGCGATGTCCTCTACATCAGCCAGGGAATCGGCCATCAAGGCTTCCTCAAGCTGTCTTCTCACATTCTGCACCAGGTCCTCCTGTTTCCTGATGTTCACACAAAACAATATAACTGGTGCCATCTCACACACACACACACACACACACACACACACACACACACACACACACACACACACACACACACACACACACACACACACACACACACACACACACACACACACACACACACAAAAAGATGCCACTGACAGACCTTTACGGACAATTCCAGATGATTTTAGGGTGATTACAAAACAAAAACAATAAAAGCCTTAATTTCTAAACTAGAATTGTTACTTTAGTGTTCTTCTAACTAATCACACAATTAAAATCCAATTACATCACAATTTATGCATTCACAACACAAAAAAAGAGGAAAAAGTTAGTGTGTCATTACATACTAGTGGTAATTAGTATCAGCATGAATATGAAGGACTGTTGTATGAATAAATGATTCCTGCAAGTTATGGGTGTGGAAGCTGGACCAATAGTTTTATTATGAATTTAGTTTATAATTGTAACACTTAATTCGATTTAATTTCTGTACTTCGCAGCAAAAACACTCATCTGTCACTGACGGTATGTAGCTTTTCAGTGATTTGACTGGTACAGTACACATACAAATTTATTTGGATATACAGACTCAAATGATAACCTTTTAATGCTTAAACACTTTACAATAAAATTAGGGAGTGGAACAGCTCAGATTTTATTGATATTAATGCAATTATAATTAGTTTGAGTGAACAGCAACACTCTTGTTAGTTCATGTGTAGACAAAAACAATCCAACAGTTTTATGAGATTTTATTTCACATTGTTTAGGGAGATGTTTCAACTTACTGTTGTGTTTCCACCTTTAACTGAAATGATTATATACATACACAGTTCTCCCCTATCCACACTGGCTTCTTGAGTCCAGCAGAGTACCTGCATATGCTGGATTTCACTGTTTCACTGCACAAGTTATTAAAAATGCACTATATTGCCAAAAGTATCTGATCACCCATCCAAATAATCAGAATCAGGTGTTCCACTCACTTCCATGGCCACAGGTGTTTAAAATCAAGCATATAGGCATGCAGACTGTTTTTACAACTATTTGTGAAAGAATGGGTCGCTCTCAGGATCTCAGAGAATTCCAGCATAAAATTGTGATAGGATGCCACCTGTGCAATAAATCCAGTTGCTAAATTTCCTCGCTCCTAAATATTCCAGTCAACTGTTAGCTGTATTATAAGAACATGGAAGTGTTTGGGAATGACAGCAACTCAGGCACGAAGTGGTAGTCCATGTAAATTGATGGAGTTGGGTCAGTGGATTCTGAGGCTCATAGTGCAAAGAGTTCACCAACTTTCTGCAGAGTCAATCTCTACAGACCTCCAAACTTCATGAGGCCTTCACAGCTCAAGAACAGTGCAGAGATCTTCATAAATGGGTTTTCATGGCCGAGCAGCTGCATCCAGGTCATACATCACCAAGTGCAATGGTAAGCGTTGAATGCAGTGGTGTAAAGCAAGCCGCCACTGGACTCCGGAGCAGTGGAGACACATTCTCTGGAGTGACAAATCTCACTTCTCCATCTGGCAATCTGATGGACAAGTCTGGGTTTGGCGGTTGCCAGGAGAACGGTACTTGTCTGACTGCATTGTGCCAAGTGTAAAGTTTGGTGGAAGAGGGATTATGGTGTGGGGTTGTTTTTCAGGAGCTGGGCTTGGCCCCTTAGTTCCAGTGAAAGGAACTCTGAATGCTTCAGCATAACAAGATATTTTGGACAATTCCATGCTCCCAACTTTGTGGGAACAGTTTGGAGCTGGCCCTTCCTCTTCCAACATGACTGTGCACCAATGCACAAAGCAGGTCCATAAAGACCTGGATGACAGAGTCTACAAAGGGTGGACCAATGTTATAGTGAACCCTATGGACTAGGAATGGGATGTCACTTAAGTTCACATGCCAGTCAAGGCAGGTGAGCAAATATTTTTGGCCATTTAATGTATGTGCTCAGGTTCAGTTAAAAGAATTAATACACTCAGGTTCAGTTGGTCCAATGATTCAGTGAATTTGGCGCTGAGTCTTAGTTAGAACTGATTCTTCATTACCATCCACACAATAAAATACCAAATGAACTTTGGAGCCACTCGCGTAAACTGCTCATGTAGTCTTTCATAGGCCTAATGGCTTAAGTGAGTACCAACATCTAAGCAACCTCACCAAACACCACAATTAAATACCACAAAACTTGTTTTTGACACTTTCAAGAACAACATAAGACATGACAGCCAATCATTTGACATAAGAGGAAGCAATCAGTCCTACCTGATGTCATCATCAGTCACTACAAAGGCTTTGCAGAGAGGCTGTGACGTGTTCAGCCAGACTCCAGGATTTTTCTCTACTGCAGCAGTGAGCTGCCCAGTGATGGGTGCGGGGCTTGTATGCAGGGCGCTGGCAATGGCAGAGAGCAACGTTTTGTCTGAACATGCAGGTCCGACACCTAAGGAGGAAAAAAAAAAAAAAAAACAGAGCACCAAGGGTCAACCTCGAAGAAAAAATTCTTACTTTGAACTGCTCATGGTAGGCGCATCATTAGGTTATCCTCACCCTGCAAGCCTTTGGGAAGATCCATAGTTTTCAACAGCTCCTCTGCTATATCAAATGCATTTAACCCGCTCAACTTCCTCTCCCAGAACAGCTAATGGTGGATGCAAAACACAAGAGAAGGAAGATACTTGTTAAGATTTTTTATTTTATTTTTTTTAATGTAGATACTGTGTATAATATACCGCCCAGACAGGGTGCATAGTTATGTAACTGAAGTGGAGAAAATTACCAGCACATTCTAAAAATGGCGAGCCAAACCCAAGGCTGCCCGCAGCTGGGTGGAAATTGCTTTAATGCTGCATGCCTTACAGATGAGCTTGAAAAAAGAAAAACGCTTAGTAGAGGAAGAATTGAGTTCTTTTTCTCCGCTTTCCGACTTACTTGTTTTGGTTGGTCCACGGCTTTCTGAGGATCTGTCTTCACCTTGTTGTTAGGGTGATTTGTTACCTTGGTCACTGGCTGTTTGAAGATGGAGGCCGTCTGTCGAACTGGTAGTGTCGTGTTTAAATCAGGCTTCACCTGCAAGAGACAACAACGTGAGTGATTGAAGAAAACTGTAACCAGGTGTCATCAGATTTCTACTACTGCTGCTTTAATGTTCTTGTTGTCAGTGCCAAGTTTAATCATTTAATTCTAGCGAGTTACACATAAACAGTACAACAAACTGGTAAGATATAGGAAAGGTATAGGAAAACTTTTGCCCCTAAGCTTAACAGCAGAGATAAATGACTGTCAGGATGTCAATTTTACAAATCACCCTTTGTAGTACAGTAAATGGTCAATCATTAACCAATGTGCACAGGGCAGGTTTCCAATTTACAGTTCAAAAGTTCAAATGCTAAAAGTTTACCATTTCGAGTTCAAAATCACCCCTAAATAATCTAATGTTCAAATTCTTGCAATAAAATATAAACGGACTGTTATTAGGTACCCAAAATGAGCTTTTCATCTAGATTAACTTTGAGTGTGTGTGTGTGTGTGTGTGTGTGTGTGTGTGTGTGTGTGTGTGTGTGAGATGTAGTATAAGAAAACAAGCTTTTGATTCACACTTAAAGTTTTTACCCGACAAATCCTTCCAGGGTGATTCATCAGGCGCTGCTTTACGGCAGAGCGGCAAACACTGTGGCCACTGTTCAAATCTCATGACACTTAATGACTCTTTGCCAGGTGCACGTGGGACTCACTGACAACGTGGAGGAAAGTTGCAGTTGGCTGGCTGATATGAACACAAATTCATGTGTGTACAGCATTAGTCTTAACTCAGTGCCATACACTGTATTTACCAAGCACTTTATTTTATCTCCAGGCTTTCCTTTTCTGCTTGAAAAAAAAATGCATAGATGTGCAATTAATTAAAATGGAAATAGTAGATTAAGAACCCTTTCCTGTTTGGATCCTTGATGCAGTTTATTTATCAATGTGTAATTGAAAAGGTAAACTTATTTTAAAAAACAAAAACATCAAATGATGGGACTGACTTCCTTTACTTTAAAACACTGTACAAGACGCACTACTTTGCAGTATTTGCTTAAAAACAAATTAGAGACTTTACAAAGTCCTAATTTCCGAGTTTATAAATAACACGTGACATCATTAACCTCTAAAGACAAAAGCAGATTTTGGCCTTTTTCAGACTGGCTGCTAACATGAGAGCGAGGTCATTTGAATACAAGTGATCAGCTCCAGACGTGAACACATCCAGGTCATCTGGGATGCTTGAAGCCACATTCTTATGACGTGTGACTGAAATGTGCCCTGCGACACTGAAAGACTACTTACTCACCTGAAATGACTCCACCACAAGAAGCAGCGATTCTACAAGGATGTTTTATTACTCTTCCTGATTCACAGAAAAAAAAATCCTGCAAGAAGCAGTGTTTAAACTCTCAGGATGTATTATTCACGGAAAACTTTCAAGTCATTTATTATGTTTTGCACCGGCAATGAACAAAGCAGCTGTGAGTGCTTCCCTCTGTTCTGTCAGCCACGAACTAGGAGTTGTTTTTTGTTTTTATAAAACCTGGTTAGATTGCCATAGTAATACAGTATGTGTTCGAAACATAACCTACTTCTGAGCAGTTGTAGAATAAAAAAAAAAAAAGATTTTTTTTTTTTTTTTAACTGACGGGAAATTCAACATTTGTCTTAAAAGCTCCTCACACTTACACTTCGACTACATTTCGGGACGTTGCTAGAAAAATTGAACCATGATGCAAAGTCGACTCCCTGGCATGTTTTCTGCATCTAGGAAAAGCTGCTCTAATTGTCAGCTGATGCAAAAGAAGATTTTAAACTCTTCAGTTTTCTGTTCTCACTAATTTTGTTAACCTCGCGCACAAAAAAAAAGTTAGGTCCAGAAGCATTTGGCAAGTTTTCCTTTATACACCACCAGTTAATTTAAAATTAAACATACAAGATTTGATGAAAATGTGGACTTACAGTTTTGATTTAAGATGTATTTAAAGCCATTTTAAGCAAAACAGCTCAAGTTTCAGGGGCACCAAAATATTTGGACAACTAACTAAAAAAAAAGTTTTGTTTTGTTTTGGTGCTAGAGGCATTTATTCAAAGTAGGTGGCCAGGAAATGGGTATAGAGAGAGGGGGGAAGACACACAGGAAAGAGCGGCAGCCGGGATTTGAACTGCATTGCCTGCATGAGGGCAGCAGCCTCTGGAAATGGCACCTGCTCCACCACTGAACCATCCAGGGCCCTGGCGGAACAAATTTAACTGGCTCGATGCTATGAATTGGCATTTGGCAGTTGTTTAACTATAGTCAGTGATATGGAGTCCACTGAAATCTCAATGCACATTAAGGAGGACATCATTTGACAGAAAAAGCTAAATAAATCTTTTTTTGTTCCCGAGTTCTGGAGACAGATTCTGTGGTCAGACGAATCCAAGATAAACTTGTATCAGAATGCTGGCGAGAGCAATGTATGGAGGAGGACAGGAACAGCTTATCAAACATGGCCGAGGTAGCGTTATGGTACGGGCATGTATGGCTGCTAGTGGAAGGGGTTCATTCGTGTTTATGAATGATGTGTGAAGTAGAGAAAATTAATTAAAATGCTACCATGAATGCAACCATATAAGCATGTTTTCTCCATTTAGAGTACACTTCTGCAGAAGCTGTGAGAACATCTTATTTTGTATAAAATGCATGTCTACACAGGGTTATAAGGAGTGTTGTGTGAAAGCACAGACCGTTCCAGCTAGTATCCTCTTTATCTGTCTGCCTTGGCTTGTAGGTTTCCTGTGCATGCGCAAAGTCCACTACATGAGGAGAGCTGCAGAACTACTCTGCAGACTCACTCTGATGACTCTGTCCACTGTGTGGCTTTTCAGCTGTACAGCCAAATAAACTGTTAAATGGAGCTCTCTTGTACCGTATTTTGTTAAATACCTATTTCACTTCCACAACATGAGTCTGCTGACAAAGTATTCAGATGAATTCTGAAGTGTATAGGGTTATAGTCTCTGCTCACATTCAGCCAAAAGCCAAAATACTGACTGGATAGTGCTACACTGTGCAGCTTGATATTGACCCTAAACAGACTGTAAAAGCAACTCAAAACTTTTAAAAAGCAAAGAAACCAAATAATCTTTAATAATCAAGTAATTTGCTTTTTATCAGCACAACAGAGCATGACTTTCAGTTAATGAAGACAAAACTGAAGGCAGAAAGCCCCACAAGCAAGTATAAAAAATGATAAGTTACATTTACAATTACCGTATTTTGCGCACGAAAAGACGCACCGCATCAAAAGGCGCACCTTCAATAAATGACGTATTTTAATTATTTTTACATATATAAGGCGCATCGCATCATAAGGCGCACCTTTAATAAAACGCTTCGCATAAGGCGCTAAAGTAGAGGCTGGAGTTACGGTGCGTTATGCATCCATTAGATGCATAACGCATCCATTAGATCAGGGGTCGGGGACTTATGGCTCGCGAGTCACATGTGGCTCTTTTGACGACTGCATCTGGCTCTCAGATAAATCTTAACTTATATTCCTTAACACGATATGTAAGAAATAATTCCGCTGGAAATCACAGTGTTAAAATAACGATCACACTGTAACTTAGAGCTTTAGCTGCTTGGGCTGTTTCCGCAGAGATTTTGACTCTTACAAAGATCATCGCTGTATGAAACGATGCCACACTCTGTGATATTTCCTGACAATAGAACGCTAGTCACGCACAGAGAGAGAGTGTGTGTGACATCCTCAACTGAGACCTGTATGCGTTTTAATACTGGGCCATATACAAGGCGCATTGTATTATTAGGCGCATGATCAGCTTTTGAAACGATTGAAGGCGTCCTGAAAACAGATGACCCTCGCATAAATTGGCTGCGATTCTTAAATGGTAAATGCTATATTTTTGTGCAGAAAATTGTTTATATTTTCTCTCTTTGGCAAGTTTGGTGGCAACTCCTTTCTACAGGTTTTTCTGCAGGATAATAGAGATTTGAAGATCAATTAGTCTATAAATCAGATAATATTTGATCAAGATTAATTTTAGTCTCATTTGTTAAAAGTCTAAAATGATTCTAAAGTTTTACAGGAAGCACCACAGCTAGATGTACTCCTGAGCATATAATATGAAGAGATTTCTATGCAGCTGCGACATAGACTATGTTTTTATTTACATAAAGTGCATGTGACAAAGATCTGATCAGAAGCAACCAGTCAAGAAAGATTTGTAAAGACATTATAATCCCTAGTGTTAAAATAAATTAAGAAATGTACAGCAATCCTTGATTTTACACTGATCTTTCTTTCTTTGCAGAAAACATGAAATCAACATATTTCATGTTTTGTCTCATTGTTCCGTTACTTAATTTAATGTGTTAATATATTTCCGGTCAGTCCAGTACCCGTATAAATCATCTCCTGCACTAATGGCTTTGTGATGAGTGCAGAATGTGGTTTTGTGATTTTAAGGCAGCATATGTTGCTCTAAAATCTCAGCTTCTGGATTAAGGCTGTTTTTGCCAAAGGGGCTGATAGAACTCAGTATCATCACTAAGCACAGATTTTGGCTTGCAACTAATATTAGTATGGACAGACCTTCATCTTTGGTCTCAAGCACACAGAACGCCTATTTCTTCCAAAGAGCTGCAAGACCCTGAAATCCTCATTCGTTTGACCACAATGACCAAAATGTTTCCACTGTGTGATGGAGCATCCCAGATGCCACAAAACCCAGAGAACTTGACGTCAGCTCTGATCAAGGTTAACACGCGGCTTTTTCTATTCCTCTCTCCACAGTTTGAGTTTTCATTGGCATTTGTGTATGTACCTCTGCATTTAAGAGCTTGAAATGTGATTCCCAAAGTAGCCCCTTGCCCATGTGGTGAAGTCATCTTTGGAAGAATGGAGGTTCTTCCCGCAGTGCATCTGAGGGAAGAACCTCCAAGCTTAGACTTGTATTCTTACACTTTATGTAAATGCAATCCTTCAGATTCCTTTATTAAGGTATATCCATGATCATATTATCTGTGATGATGAAAGAATGAAGTCCTCTTTTTTTATTTTAACACTTTCTGCACTGACCAAACTTTTTTTATTTTAAATTAAGGCTGGATTAAGAGCTGTCCACCTGTAAGTGGACCAGCAAGGGCTCCTAACAATGCCAGGTGAAATAAGAGTCTGTATCTCACCCTGATCTGATGGTTGATGTCATAGAGGTGCTTGTGCCTGGTACGTTGCACTTTGGTCTGGAGTGAGTGTCCAGCCCGGGAGTGGCTCGTATTCACATCACTGCGAGGGTCGCTGCGGAATATCTGAGGCTTGCTGAGAATACGCTTAACAGGTAGACTAAAAAGAAGAACAGGGGAAAACAAGAAAACCATCATCACCATAGTGTTATCTTTGACAACTGGGACATTGGACATTGGCTGAACCATAACATTGATTCTCAGGTAATGTTCAGTCACATAACTTTTAGAGGGCAAGAATACACAGAATTTTTCCGACATCATAAAATAGCTTTGGAGCTGTTTTAATATTGCCTTCATCATGTTGTTGCTGTTTTTAAATTGCAGTGCCATCAAACTATGAAGAAAAAAAAAAAGATCTGGAGATCTACATCTATAAACACCAATAGGCACTCGAAGCAAGTGAATAACATTTCAACCACGCAGACCTCTACTTGTCCATACTACCTTAAAATTTAGCTACTGGAGTGGATCTTCTTAATGTGTGCAGGATGAGCTTTGTGAGGACTACAGATCTGAATGCCAACACTGGCTTGTCTTCTGTAATATTATTTATACCCATTTATATGTATACCTGGCTGGTAAATGAGAATAAATGAGAACAATTAATAAGTACAACTGTACAATATATAATTGTATAATTGTACTTCAGACACAACAACAACAGCAGTGTTCTGCAGAAGCTCTCTGACGACTCTGCGATTATCAGCCTCATCACTGACGATGGCGACGCGGAGTACACCATGCTGGTGAGCATCCAGGAAATGGACATTGAGAGAGGGAAGTCCTGCGTTTACCTGAACGATAAACTGGACAGGACTGACAACACGGACGCACTGTACAGGAGGAGGCAGAGCAGAATCTACCTCCTTTCGGAGTAAAGGGGGCACTTCTGTGGACTTTCTATGAGCCTGTGGTGGCATCAGCCATCCTGTATGGTGTGGTCTGCTGGAGCAGCAGTATTACAGAGGGAGAGAGGAAAAAGTCGGACAAGGTCATCGGGAAGTCCAGGTCTGTCCTCTGGACTCAATGAGAGAAGTTGGTGACAGAAGGGTCCTGGCTAAACTAACTAACCAACTATGCCGGACCATGAGTCACTGCCCCTGCAGGACTCCCTGTCTGCCCTGGAGAGCAGTTACAGTGACAGACAGATCCAGTCTCGCTGCGTGAAGGAGAGATTCTGCAAGTCCTTCCTGCCTGCTGCTGTTCGGCTCTACAATAAAAACTGTTAGTACTGAACATATTTCCATCATCTTCGATGGGAGTATGCTGTTTGTCATTCATAAGTGCAATCACAAATGCTGCTGAAGAATTTAGATACCATCACAAACGTTGACAACCGTTTGCCTGAAACGTCACCTAGGCTAATTAACTATTAGACAGGGTTATAATGTTGACCACTTTTACTTGAAACAAACAAAAAAAAAAAGCTATAGCGTCTATCTTCAACTGTCAAGTAATCTAATTATATTTGGTTACATTTTGATATTTTTCGCCGTCACAAAATCTCTTCCGCAACATTTATCCAATTCCATGCAAAAAAAAAAAAACAAAAAAAAAAGGAAAAGTACGAGAAGTGTCTCCGCCGAGACCCGGGTCTGCAATGTGAAGGGTGACAGAATTGGATGTGACACCTAGCCTCGCGCGCCGCAAGTCGAGCGTGTGTAAACAATGAAACTTAGCAAGCTAATCAAGCTAGCAGCGTTTTCAAATCAATGTCCCGGCAACTGCCATATAGATTAACATTATTTAACGGCACTGCTTTTCTTAGGTATTGAACTCGAGGCCCTCTACAATCCGTGTCTAGTTGAAACAAAAATGCAACAACAGACTATTAATGCCCCTGGTTTAACTGTTGCGTGTTTTTATAACTATAACACGCATGTATGCATGCGTGCACTTCCTTGTCGTTCCAACAACTCTTGCAACAACACGTTTCAGTATCTCACCTTTTTTTCTCCATAGCCACGGATGTTGTTTTGGTTTTCCTTATTGGTGATTCTTGACGATAAAAGACAAAAAAAAACTTGCTACCTGCTCGTTATTGCGTTCATGAATTTACAGTCTCGTTAGCTGTCTGTACCCGCTGTCAGGACTTTTGCAACTGTAGATCACTCCGCCACGCTAGTTACAGCGCAATTACTGGAATCCATGCGCCGCACTATTGTAAACTAGTCCGATTGTGATACTCCGGGCGGATATAGATCTGCACAACACTATGAGACGAAAAAAAACAACAAACAAACGGGGGCGTGGAGTGTTAGTTATGCCTTACCCGAGGACATTCGTTTTGGTCATTCTTGAAAAAGTTTTTTTTTTTTGCATACAAATGATAAAAGTGTATTACTCCTCTACATTAATGCTGCATCCCTTAGACCAGCAATACTGACATTGAAATAACTTATTTAACCTACAAAGCACTACTCAGCAAAAAAAAAAAAAAAAAAAAAGTTAATTTATAAACATCCTTAAATTCCACTAAATGTTAATAAAGTTTAACTTTATTTCACAGCTAATATGTCACTTTACATTTCACTAAAAGTGTGAAGTTAGTAATAACTCTTTTCTATAAAACAAACATAAAAAAATAGCCCTGACATTTATTTTTTAATTCAGTTATTCCAATTAATTTGTTTAAAGCACACTGGAGGAAATCAGAGGTGATGTTTTTAAATTAAGTTTCCTTGATTTGATTCGGTGCTGAGTTGATGCAAAATCCACCCCAACTCCTCTGAAAAATTCAGGCTCTATATGCCCTTTCATATAGCTCAAGGAAGATTATACAAACAATTGAACACAAAAATAACTGCACACAACCACAACATGGGATCGATCACATACACTTTACTTCTCCATGAAAAACAATTGAGAATCAGATTTGACCCACAAAACGCAGGGTTGAAATAAATAGATGTCCTACAAAGAAAACAAAACAAAAACAGGAAAATAAGACAAAAGTGCCTCTGTCATACTGTATTTCCTTGTCTTTCATTCATGTTTTCAATGGCAGAGAACATCTGAACCCCCCGGTGAACAGTTCAGTGTCGAGTGAGCTGCTGGATGAAGGTGATGGGCTCCAGTGGCCGTCCATGCAGTAGGACCACAGTGCAAAATACGGGCTGCAGCGCTTCATGTCCATTCTGTTGATCTTTGTATTAAAAAACGAAGAAAAAAAAAACAAACATCCTGTAAGAAGAACATAAGTTATTGTTGTTGCAGAGTACAAGACAAAGACTGTTGTCAAATACACACTTTCAACTCAGTCCATGTTCTTATCCCTTTTTTATTAAGTGGTACTTGAAGCTCTTTGAAGCATTATTCTAATTACTTTTGAAAACATTGATGTTGTGCTACATGGTTGCGCTTTTCTGGACAGCTAAAATAAAGAAGCATCTCAGTTTGAATACAGATTTCATTGTATTCAGCAGACTGACATGGTTGCACTAACTGCACTGCTTTAAGTTTTAATCGCTCTACCATCATGTTTGCTGTTCTGCAGAGCGACACGAGGGTTAACTGGTGCTTCCTGAAGAGTATTGCTCGTCCCAGCTCCCTGCCAAGATATCAAAAACCTCAGACACATTTCTTTAAACTGTATAGTCACATTTTGTAAGAATAATTATGAATATCAGAGGTCTAGCATGTTAAATAATAATTTTAAAAATACTTATTTTTTTGCACTATAGTCATCTTTCTTTTTTTTTAATTTTCTGGGCTATATGTCGTAAAATAAAACAGCTAATAAAGATAATGACCCATAATCCTTTCTAGTGCTACGTCCATAGACCTTATAACCTCCTCATCACTAGTGTCAGCTGAGAGCGGCGGTCTAGTGCGCCATCTGTTGGCAGGCGGCGCAGTTGCAATTCAGGCCTATCTGCTCTGATCTGTAGGAGGTTAATCCAGGACCAGACCTGCTGCTCAGCATCCAGAACAACCCACAGAAGATGAGTTGCTTCCAAAAAAAAGAGGAATTTTTAATCTCTTTTTGTCTTCCACCATTAAACACCGTATCTGAGAGTCTGTGTTGGTGGAAGAGTATGTTTGTGCTTAATTTTTTCTTTTAATTTGTAGAAAGTAGAAAAAAATCTTTGTTAATAACCACATCCAACACAAAACAGTCCATAGTTAAGAGGAAAATAAAACATTTTTATTCTTTTTCTGCACAATTACAGTTATTTGTAACTAGAATGTAATTTCATTCAAGACACTAAAAATGCAGTTAACCTCGATGTATTTGGTGCTGCAGGAAAAAAGGAAGCAATAATATAATACTTGAAAACACATTTACAAAAAGATGTTAGATGGGGATATTGACAACTTTTTAACTTTGAAGTTTCATGTGTATAATTTAATATCTAAAAACGTTTTAAATTAATTGAAGAGCATTTTATTGCCGTTTGGAGAGTTGGACTTCAGTACAGCGACACTGGAATTCTTTGTTAATTTCTAAAGAGTCGGCTTGATAAAACAGCTTCACAACCATGCAAAAGCTAAAGAGAAACATGCATAAAAATAAAATAAATACTGACTTGGACAAGTAAATAAATCATTAAAATAAATAAACCCTTCTGTAAAGACTGAAGAAAATAACTTAAAACAGACAAAAGTAATAAGTAATAAGCTATTGACAATTGAAAGTTAAAAACTGCTTTTGAATTGTAGTTTAATAGAATTATATATATATAAAAAAACAACAACAAAGAAATGGCCCTGAACAAATTAGTTGGTACCCTTAGTAAAAGAGAAAAAAATGATAATGACATGTGAAACTAAAGTGTGTAATTATCATCTACAGGTATGTTCAATCTTACAGTCAGTCAGTCAGTCTAAAGAGTAAAAAGTCACTCTTGGTGTTCACCACACTGAACGTGGACCAGAGACACCAAAGGAGAGAGTTGTCAGAGGAGATCAGAAAGAAAACTATTGAAAAACATGTAAGGTAAAGACTAAAAGACCGTGTCCAAGCAGCTTGATGATCCTGTGACTACAGTTGCAGTTTAGGACCCACAGGACTGTAGCCAACTTCTCTGGATGTGGCTGCAAGTTGAAAATTACGGACAAATTGAAGAGACAGATAATATGAATGGTAACCAGAGTCCAGAACAACTTTCAAAGAGATTCAAGGTGAAGTCCAAGGTCAAGGTACATCAGTGCCTGGGGCTGCTTTGCTGAGTCTGGTACAGTGTCTTTAATTAGTGCAGGTATAGTTAAATGTCAACACCATCAAGTCATTCTGGAAACAAATGTAGTGTCCAGGGTAAGAATGCTTGGTCTCAGTTGCAGGTCACGAGTCCTCCAACAGGATATTGACCCAAAACACACAGCAGAAGGGCTAAGAACAAAACACTGGACTATTGAGCTAAATGATCTAAACACTGGACCCTAATCTAAATGCTATTGAATATCTGTGGAAAGAGCTGAAACATACAGTCTGGAGAAGCTGAGACAGCTGGAGCAGATTGATCATGAGGACTGGACCAAAATACTCGTCTACAGGTGAAGAAGTATCATTGACAGTTACAGAAATCACTAGTGCAGAAATTAACTCACATGGTTGTGCAACAAATTATTAAGTTGAGGGCACCAACAAATTTGTCAAGGCCAGTTTCATCAGTTTCCTTTTTTACTATTATTCTGTTAAACCATGATGTCTGACACAGACATTGTTTAGTTGAAAAATAAATCAGTGGCAAAGTAAAACTTAAAAGCGATGTAGTGTAAACTTAAAATTTCAGTGTAATTAAAGACATTTCCAAACAGTGGGGGGTTTGATCCAACTCTTAAATTCACCATCCATTTTTTCACATTAATATAAAGTTAAAACTTTTACAGGATGACAGCCAATGTAATGAGTTTAACTAAAATAAAGTGTATTAGTTAGTGGCGAGTTTGCCAGCAAACACATGAACTGCCAGAATGAACAATAAGGGCTCATCACCACAATGTCTACGTTTAGTGAGGATTTTCCTGCTTTCTGTAGTCAACATGCTTTATTATCGCACCAGAAAGATCTTAACTGTAACTATGCTACACGTGTGATGCACATCTGCAGCACTGTGCACGATACACGGGACTGCTGGGTGTGTACCGCTGCTGTGTGCACAATGCAGCACACGGTATTCAAATCTGTACCCACCAATAGTTACGGAATCACTCTAGGCACTAATGCCAGATTAAATCACATTGATCATGAGCAAAACATAAATATTAACAAAAGTCAAAATACTTCCAGAATGTGTTCACACCACATTTATCAGGTCCCGTCTTTGACACCCAACCTTTACCAAGGCCAGGCCTCATATTGGAATTTGAATTTACAAAATATTGGTATTTCGGAAATATAGGCAAGAAATTATCATTTCAATGAACAAAATTCTTCTGCACGAGCAATTTTCTGCCATTTCTGTCACTGACCTGACTGCCACTAGTCGTCCTTTTTAAATTTGCCGTTGATATAAGGAACATAATCCAAAATCAGTCGCCAGTCTGTGAGGTAAACCAGGGCTACACCTCCAGTTGTGCCCCATAAGGCCAAAGTAGGAACCCTGTTAGAAGACAAAACACATTTAAGACGTGTATATATATATATATATATATATATATATATATATACACACACACATACACACGCACACTCACACACACACACACACACACACACACTTAATCAGAAGTCCTTAAACGTTTTGATGTAAGACTAATATTACTCAACCTTTATTAGCAATTGTTTTCAGTGCATTTTTTTAAAGGTTGTAAGATTAGCTAATTTCTGCTCTACACATCCATATCACTCTTAATTGTACTTTTCCATTTTTATGTAGGACTTTCATACAAGGCAACGTTTATGACTATACTTACCTGGTATATGTCACTATTTGCCAACATTATGCCAATGTCACGTTCATCAATTATAAAAGCAAGAAATCTAAAATGAGGACAGTCAGCCGTATAGCTAGTTGCTTAAGTCAAAATAATTGTGAATAATGGCACATAATAATGGCACTATATTTCCAATGTAGGCTTGTGATGGACGGATGAAGGCTAATTAGAAATAATAAAAATAACGTGTCCACCTTTCAGTCACTTAGCTCGCGAGCTAAAGTCAACATGTCCCACAGACGTGACCTCGGCGGGACAACCGCTGAAGCTGGACAAGATTACACGGACATTTCTGAATACTTTTGTATCCAAACGACATCCAAACACATTTACCATGATTTAGCGATGGCCGCATACTTCTGACCGATTACTTTTCCGATCATTTTGGCATAAAGATGTCCTTCTGAGGCGGGACGTGCAACTGTGAAGGCTGAATAGCACTTCCGTGACTAACTCAGACGTCAGACGACACGACTGCGCATGTACGCGCATGTAATGTCTTCCGGCTTCCTTAAAAATAAAAGCATGCAGACGAGCGGTTCTGGGTCGGTTTTCATCAAAGGAATATTCAGAAACAGTCGTTCCATTATACTTGACCACCTTGAAACATGGACGAGAGGCGTGTGTGTATATATATATATATATATATATATATATATATATATATATATATATATATATATATATATATATATATATATATATATATATATATATATATATATATATATATATATATATATATATATATATATATATACATATACACGCCTCTCGTCCATGTATTTTTTTTTTTTTTTTTTTTTCAACCCTGGGTAGATAATTTTTTACTTTTAAAAAGCAAATAGGAAAACAAATTAGTTATAAAAATGGAACATTTATTGCTACATCACTGTTATATACACAACAGTTCTTCATTTCTACTTTATATATATATATGTATATATATGTACAGTATATATATATATAAAAAATAGGAAACTGGAGGCACTTTGAGGACATAGCCTACATACATGTCATCCTCAAACATGAGAGAAGACAGATCTGTTGCAGGTCATCTTTCAAGGAGTAAAGAACGGGTCAATTAACAAAAAGATATCGGGTGAAAGTTTTGAGACTCGATTACTAGACTTGTGTTTTCATTAAAAAGAAAAAAGTCTTCAGTAGTAATCTTCCACAACACAGATACTGTTCTTTCTCAGAAAAGTTTAGAGTAACTGATAAAGAAAAGTAAATTTAAGCATCTACCATAAGGCAGAATTTGTGATAAATGACAAATACTGTTACATATCAGTATCAGCCTACAATGACAAACCTGACAATGACACATCATACAGCTATACACATATCAATGCACATGCCAATCTACAACAAAATCATGTAACAAAATGAGAAGGTAAAAAAAGGGAAATATAGGTACAATCTTAAGCATCAAAGTTGTACATCATGGTATTACAACAACTTACATACTCTGAAGCAGATGATGGCAATGGATATAATTCTTCATTTGACAGATGTTGCTGTAATATGCATGTTTTTGTACATCAGTAAAACAAGGTTCAATCTACAAATCAAAAATTGAACGCGACACCGTCCATCATGTAGCTGAGATGTATTTAGGCACAGGTGAGTAACCATTATCAAAACTCCCAAAGTCAGAAAATTGAATAAGGCCACTCTTTTTCATTAATTTTAAGTTTCATATTGTGTTGTAACTGAATTTTGTTGTAGACTGTGCAGACGTCTCCATCTGCCTGTTTCTCTCAAAACAATTGACAAGCTCATTAGTGAGCTGAACGTCAAGCAGGGGAGGACGGGGTGTGCTAAAGAAAGAACAAAAAACATAAACATCAGATCAAACCTATTATAACGGGCCTGATTGGTTTGTGTTGAAACTGGGATTTAAAAATAAAGACCCACATCACAACATGTGATGTTACAGATCATTTTGTAATTTGTAACGTTTCTTAGTCCCTCGCACCAAAGAAAACTTCTCACTTTGTTCCTGGAACCTGAATTGAGTTGTCTTACATTAAAACAACGTAAACAAAGAGAAAATGCAATCCAAATGATACAAACAAAACTCTTACAACTTTGTTACAAAGTGAAAAAAAGATGCATCAATTCTACAAAAGAAAGATCCTTATAACAGGCTCCACATATGTTCAATTGTTCAATAATGTTTTGTTTTTTTTTTGGGGGGGGGGGGGGGGGGGGGGGGCACGAAACGCTCAACACGGAACAACCAAAA
Source organism: Xenentodon cancila (assembly GCA_014839995.1). NCBI lineage: Eukaryota > Metazoa > Chordata > Actinopteri > Beloniformes > Belonidae > Xenentodon > Xenentodon cancila. Next base: position 16,805,951 of record CM026207.1, on the reverse strand, counting down.
CAAGTCAGTCACTGGCAAAAAAACAGGAACTTCTCCCAACGGTAGCAGTAACACTCATGATCCCTTTCAATACTTTTGTCTACAAGCAAAATATTATTTGCTAGAATAAAATTTGCTCTGAGACTTCTGGTAAGTTCACCATGCAGTAACAGCATCCTCATGTGTGACGTGATGCAGGCAGGTTGATGCTGGTTCTACGCGAGTCCGTTTGCATTGTCTACATGGCTGAAAGCGACTGACTTCACAATGGTGGAAGATGCTCGAGTCCACCGGCGGCTTCAGAGAGTGAAGGCTGGGCTGTCGTGTTCATATTGTAATCAGCCTCACTAGGGCTCCCCCAGTCGCACTGAGTGGTGCGTTCGTCAGTGATCGGCCTTCTCTGGCAGTCTTTCCATTCCACTTGCATGGCAGTGACAATAACAGATGCACAAAACTTTAAGAGATGAGACTCTGGAATCCACAGCTCAGGGGCAAGCGAAAGAAAAAAAAAAAAAAAATCATCATCATCATCCAGTATGTTCGAGTCAGTGACCGTGGGACCTTTTCAGCCACTGCAATAAATTTAAGGAAATATCAGCATATCAAAAAGAGGAGTGAGGTTTCTTACCCACCAGCTAGTGGTGAATGTATCCAGACTTACCTCCGTGATTCAGTTACAACAAGAGGAAAAAAAATGTTTTTCCTAAACAAACACTATGTATGAAGCCTGTTAAGGCATGATCAAACACATCTTGTTCAACCATAGGCTATAAATCATCGCTCTTGTCTTGCAAAGAATGTAAGACCCATTTTTGCTGACGGGAATGCCAATAATTATCCAACAATATAAATCCCAACTTTGCTCCAAAATTGATCCAAAAGTATTATTTGATCCAAGCAAATTTTGCTCCCAACAAGTAAAGCATTTTCTTTTTTTACAATAGTCTATAAAAAACATGATCAGAAGAGCATCCTGATGTTCAATGTCCACCGCCTCCAAAAGCAGCGTCCGCAGTTATTGTCATGTAAAGATCAATACATTTTCTTTTTTATGCTCTGTGCTTCTTATACATAAATCCATCATCAGGAATGTGGCCACCTGCTTTGTCAGTAATGAAATGCGTGCCTTTTCCACACCGAGATGCAAGACAATCATAGATAAGGCCACATGTTATAGTTGCTGTACAATCAACAGGAACTGGAAGAGAAAAGAGGAAGAAAAATGTGTCATTCAAGAACAGTGAAGTAAAAAAGGAAAAATAAAGAAAAGAACCATGTGTATTGTGATCGCAACACGTCCAATACTGACCTGAGAATTACATACGGCTCACAGGGTTGTGTCCATCCCCTGCTAGCGGAGTTTGACCCCCACCTAGCTGTATCTGGGGATCCACACCAGAGACCTTCTCCTCCTCTCTTCTCTTGAGGCAGGCGGCCTTTGGGTTCAGATTACGCTCTTAAAGACAGAAAAACCACTAGTGAGAGATAGTGTGACTTTTTAGGCATAAATATAAGATACGAGGCAAAAAAGAAGACTTATGAATATACAGAGCAACTAATCTCCATAAAGGGTTAAACAAAAGATGGAAAGCAAGACAGGAAAATGAGAAGTACAGGGATAACTGCAAATGTTTGGCAGAAAAGCAGGGATAAACTCTCTCACACAATCTGCAGAGTTCTCCCTTCTTTATTTAAGCAACACAGCTAATAAGAGCGTGTGATGGAGGCTACAGTTAGTTGGTGCAGAGTTGAAGGAAAGATTTTCCAGTAAGTGAGTTACTGTTGACCTCTGAGCTGCCACAAGGGATGGCTGGTTGTCTACGTGGATCAGACCCTCTCACACTGGCTGACCTACCTCGCACCTGCTTCTCCAGGCTCAGTATGACCTGGACAGCCTGTTGCAGGATGACAAGCTTGGTCTGGGCCTTGTCGCTCTGCAGGTGGACCTGACACATTCTGCCCAGCTCTCTGAAGGCTTCATTTATGTCGCGAACGCGGACTCTCTCCCTAGCGTTGTTAGCTAGGCGGCGCTCACGCTCCCTCTGCTCCTTCTCCTCAGCAGTCAGGTTCTCATCGGTCAGCGAGACAAGGCTGCAGCCGGGTGGAGAAGGAGGGGTCGGAGGGGCTGGTTAACGAACCCAAATCACAACCCTAACTGAAGCTACACTTACAGCTCCTACTACTCATTAACCTTGTTTTTCACCTTCAGAATTTTTATTCTGGGACACGTTTCATATTACATGAATGTTCACCTGCCAGCGTTGTGATTTTAGTTTAATATAAGACCGCTAAAGGAGATCTCAGTGGAGAAGGGCTGTATTGCAGGAGAGTGAACAGTGCTGTGCTCTTTGGGGGTAGAAATGTTCTTTATTCATTTCAAAAGGTCAGCGATTTGTTTTTTTTCCTGTCAAATTATTACCGTTGTGCATTGAGGAAAATACGAGACAGAGAGATTTGAAGTCACGGCTGGATCAATAGTCAAAATTGGATCAATACATAAATAAATCTAGCCAACCTACAAAATTATATTTTGGTCATTTGGGTCCAGGATGGAAGTTGAGGGGATACAGTTACTGTCCAGCAGAATGAGAAGTTATGTGAGAGAGGAAGCAATGCCCTCTGCCAAACGCAGTACATACGAAGAACCACAGAGAAAAAAGACAACAGAAACGCTCGAAAGGTATCATCGTAAATACATCAGCACGAGATGTATTTATCTGAGTGTAAAGAAAAATAGATCTCTGTTTCCATCTGAGAAAGGAAATTGTACAAGATGAAGGAATGAATGGCAAAATGGACATGATGTCTAGAAAACATGAGAGCAAAATAAAAGGGTCAGGGCCTGAGAGGCTGTGACCGTGCAGCACAGACATGTCTACAAACACGATGGCACGTTAATTCACGACAGACAGCGATGCTTTCATGCTCGTTATATTATTTGAGTAAAAGGTTATTTAACAGACATCAAAATCCTGAAACAAATTTTGTAAAATTAAAATGACTCTACTGTTAAATGAAGGCATAATGAAGTGACAGTAAAAAAAACAAAACAAGCAAGTGCACAAAAGGTGTTAAAACGTCCAGTGCTAAAGTAAAGAGTAATGTGAGCTTTTTCACAGTGGAAACAAGCAGAAGCTTTAAGTGAAGTAGTTACACAGAGCATTAGATCAAACAGCAGTCGTGCATGTGTTACCAGACAACACGAACAGCTAAAAATGAACTGGAGAATGGGCCTGTCTTTAAACTATCACACAGCATCACTTCCCAATCTGAATTCTGTTATAGACCTATTTAAGGACAGACTTGAAAAAGTATAAAAATTGAGACGGAGATGGTAAAATAATACAAACTACCCCTACTCATCATGCCATCTATGTAAAGCCAGAATAGCTAGATATGGCTGGGGAAAGTGAAGCTTTGTGAGAGTTTTAAGTAAAGAGGCCCTTCCCCTCCACTTCCTGTCTCCCTGGACACCCACTGACCTCGAACTTGTTGCTCCAGGTTGAGTATAATGTTAACAGCCTGTTGCAGTATGATCAATTTGGTTTGTGGTTTCTCATAGCTCAGATGGAGCTGACACATACGGCCCAGCTCCTTAAAAGCCTCGTTGATGTCCCGCACACGTAGACGTTCACGAGCGTTGTTTGCCAACCTCCGTGCTTTCTCCCGCTCAACCTTTATCTCCACTGGTAAATCCTCATCGTCATCCTCATCATCCAGACTAGTGAACAGTCCATGACAGAGGAGGAGGAAAGGACACAATAATACGGGTACAGTTAAGTTTGATCAGTGTCCCAGTTCTTTAAAAAAAACATCAACACACAATATCAATGTAATAATGCAATTTCAAAACTGCTTAAAAAAAGGTGAATATAAGAATAAAAGCCAAATACAAATAATTTGGCTCTTTTTCAGTCAAAAGGTACCAGGCATAATGAAATCAATGGAGCTCACATGGAGCTGACACAGGAACTGAGTCAGTAGTCAACAATCTCCACCTTCTGGCTGCATTTACTTCACATCTGAAGAACTAAAAAGATTAACAGCTAAAACCTAACAACTTCATATAACATTCAATTTGTGACGTACAACACAGTCTTACTTTTAAAATTTAAATGACAGCTACACGGATGTGAATTTTACTTAACTAAAGTTGGTGATAATTTCAGCTAAAACAACCATTAGGTTGTTACTTGTGAATCTCTTTCTGAGTTTACCAAAACATACAAAAACAAACAAAACAACCCACCAAAAGTGCACAATCCAAGTTCACAAAAAGCACAAGTGATAAACACTGACGACTTTACTGAAAAAATAACTGACTTCTTTCATTTATAAATAAGATATTTAAAAATTCTGGACACCTTGTTTGAAGCTGCGCCTTAATATCTTTTTTCTCGTCCTCTGACTTGTCTGTAATGGAGCAGCTCTCCTCGTCCTCTTTCTCCTCTCGTTTGATAGCAGTGACACTGGAACGATTCATGTTACCAGGCAGGCCTACATGTAGAGTTCAGAGGCAAAGAATATCAAAATATCAGACAACCTCCAAATCTGGTAAAGTATTATCATTCTTTGACAAAAAAAAGTAATACTAAAGATGGTTTCATGTACAGAAAGACGCACCTGTGAAGCCTTCAGACTGAGAGCCTGAACGTACAGACGCAGGGCCATGATGCAACAGTCCTCCACTAGAGGGCAGACTAACAGAGTCCTCATGATAGCTGGACACCTACAAAACAGCAATTTATCTTAGTGCTGACATGAAGGCAGCAAAATGGTACAGCACTGCCACAGTACTCAGAATTACAACATCAGCCTACATTCAGTCATTTGTGTATAGTTCTTTGTAATAACACAATCTATAAATCTCACCAGTCCCGGTAGGCGACTGGCCAGTCCAAGTGCTGCACTATTGAAACCTGATGGTAATCCTAAACCAGCCGACAGAAGACTATGCATTTCAGCAAGGCCAGGCCCTCCCTGTCCACTGGCGTGTCGCTGAAGAACACTGATGGCTTCTTCCAGGCGGTCCTCCATTTTACTTGGCTATGTAGCATGAAGAGCCACAGAAGAAAAGACGAGGTTATCCATAAATCATTGTGTCACCTTTACCTCTGGTTAAGAAAAAAGTGGTAAACTGACTCACCATAGACTGAATTCCAGACTCAAAGTTAGGTGAAGGGGTGGCCTGGCCAGAGGACCGAGTCCATTGTGATGTAGAGCCTTGAGAAAAAAACAAAACAAGGTAACACGGCTTGTACAGAATACTAAGAACTCAATTTGCCCAAAAATATGTACTTGACAAGCCAGTTAAATCCAGTCCTGGAAATGACCAGCTTTTTAAGTCCACCTCATAACATGATGCGTAATGAAACTAGATACTATTGGTTTGTGCCCTCCTAAATAATACGCCTCTCCCCTTAAGCACTCCCATAGAGCTGCATTTTGTAACTCATGGTATGAAAATATTATGTTTTTTGTTAAGTAATTAAATTTCTGTCTATGATTAGATCCTCAAGTTAGTCATTATAAAAAAAAAAAAAAACTTGGAAACTTTTCTGGCTTTGCTATCTTATATTGACAATTATATGTTGATGTTTAGTACAAATCACTTCAATTCTGTTGTAGGTGGTCATATTTTCCATTTAATTATTTGCCTCTTCAAACATATTTTGACTGAGAATCAATGAAATGGTCCATCAAGAAATATGCTGTTGAAAATAAAGCAGCAATAAAGCACAGCTGACAAAAAAAGAAAAAAAAAACAAACTAAAAAGTTAAACCAAAATTACTAACTGAGATATAAATAACTACTGAGATTGGGGTTTTTGAAAGAATTTCATTTCGATCTGTCATCTTAAATCAGACCAAAAGTGAGCAAAGCAACAAGAAACAATTGGGACAACTTGTATCAGCGCGGTGAATCACAGGCAGAGATTTTGTGACAGATGATCCCAGATGTGTTGTCCAACCTCTTCTGCAGAAGCACAAAGAAAATGGGCAATAATGTGGAATGCAGCGTTGGATCAAGGAGCGCGAATGCAGTAGACAAAGAACATATCAAACTTAATTCCCTTAAAATCCAACAATATGGCACACTGCCATCATCTCAGAGCTGATGGACACCAGTATGATCCTGTAACACCCACCAACAGTCTGGAGAAGTCTGGTCAGAAACGGCCTCAGCAAGAGCCAAAATGCCCCTCATCTGATGTGGAAACAAATCCAAGATTGACAGCACGTGCTTCTGTCTGATTAGTCAAAAATCAAATCTTAAAATCCAACAAAAGGCAGTTTTTTTCCCAAAAGGCTGACAAGTGCTAGAAGGATGAGAGTCTATTGGCAACTGCGAAGTAGGAGGCTAGTTGCTAAGGCTCCATTTGTAAAGGTGAATCTGCCTCAAGCTCCTACCTGCTCATTTCCACTGTACAAGGAGAGCTGGGACCATTTTAGACAAAAAACTATCATATATTATGCTGATTTGATTTAATTTGTTTACTAGTTTAGATGTCAACTAAAATAATTCAGAGCATAATTTGTATCCCCAACATTCAAATTATTTTACAAGCACCTTCAAGGTTTCCACAGTAGGACACAACACTAAGCCTGACAGTTAGATTTGTCACCTAAAAATCTGATTTATTTTATCTTTTTTTAAACAGAGTTCATAAATAATTTAGGAGAAAACATACAAGGCAACTAAAATAAAAAGCATGAGTTTTAACATTCCTAACAACACAGTAAAATGATGGACGGATGCTCAGTGATGTAAACCATAAACTCTAGCTGCCACTTAAACAGGACACTCATTAACATCCACATGTCTACTTTATGAAACCAATGTTTTCATAATTTAACAGTTACAATTATCAAGCTACAATTTTCATGTCCACACTTAATGAATACTTGCCTCATCTTTAAAACAATGTGAATGATGGGAGAATAACGATCTGTCTTTGTGTGTGCTGAGAAACTATGACATGCAAGTGGACTTTACTTTAGCATTTAAAAAAAGAATACTGACATTAAAAAAAAAAACCCAACAACATGAAATATTGTCTTGACTGTACAAGATTGACGTCCCTCATGTAATACATGGATGTAATACTCAAATGTAATACTTTAAACTGTTGCACCTTATTGTAAGTTGGTGGTTTGTGAAAAAAAAAGAAGATAAAAATGGTTAAGGACCTACAATTTAATTTAATTTAATTATTTTACAAGCACCTTCAAGGTTTCCACAGTAGGACACAACACTAAGCCTGACAGTTAGATTTGTCACCTAAAAATCTGATTTATTTTATCTTTTTTTAAACAGAGTTCATAAATAATTTAGGAGAAAACATACAGCAACACATTATCTTTCATTTGATTTTCTTTTTTTACTTGTAGAGTTACCTAAAGTAATTTGTTTTTAGATTTCCAGTGACAGAGAGAAAGATTTGTGAGCTTGTGTCGTTTCTTAAAAAAAGCAAGTCCTTATCAGTAAACATTTATTCTAAATACACAACTACATTTTCAATTACTTCAAAATATGAGTATGAGAAAAAAATGAATGTTGTTAATTATTCAAAATCATAAGTGGCAGATTAAAAATGTACAAAAACAAAAATTATAATCAGAACATAAAATTGCAATGTGTAAATCTTTACACAAAACATGACAGTTTTATAATTGTATCATGTGAAACTACAATGATGCAATATGGACATAATCCACATATGTAGATACAGCAATAGATAAAATGTAAATCAAATCCAAATTTGCAGACAAGTATATCCATATGTTGCATTAAGTCTTTTCACCAGTCTATTATTCTTCTAATCTTGTGGCAACAGCATTATGTACATTCATTTGTTACGTCCTGATGCGTGGACTTAATACAGAGACAAAAAAGGGAAGTGACTCCACCCTCCTTTTATTTTTACCCTGTTTTCCCTTCCTCTCTCATAAGTTAATTTAGGGTGGTGTGTGTACGGGTGTGTAAGATAAAGTGAAAGTTACAGTGCGGATGGAGTACTCGTTTCAATATTTTCAAATTCCGACAAGAGAAAAAGAAATCACTGTGCCATTTTTAAAAATGCCAGCAAGATTAAATAAAACTTCAAAGAAATTTAATTTAAGTTGAATTATTTCTTTCAACTTACTTACAGCCAGATCAGATGACCAAGATGTCAAAGTGGTCTTGCCTGATATACTTAGTTCTGCATTAAGCTTTTGCATTGCCAGCACAAGAAAAACATGCAACTCAACCTTTTGTCAAAAGTGAAAAAAATCACTAATTCAAGTTAAAGTAAAAAAAGGTTTTCTGAGCACTGGCATATGAACTAAGATTGGGCATATCTGTTTACGACTTATTTCTGAATTTGAGACTAATCTCCAGTAAATTTATTTAACATTGTTTGGTTATCCGTGTTAGGTTATGTACATGAAAAATAAACCAACAACATGATATCTGTCACAATGGAATTTAAACAACAAAAAGGTAAAAGTCAACATAACCAAAATAGAAGTTAAGAGCACCATGTATTCCTTCCACTTTACACCCACCAGACGGAGGTGCATTGTTATGACAAACCATTTGGGATTGGTCAGAACAAAAACGGTATGTTTTTCAAAGATATTATTACCTCCTTGGAGATAAAACACAGGAAAGACTCTGAGTTGAACAAACAGTTATTCACTCACCTGATACAGCCTGAGGAGAACCAGAGGAAGTAGACGGGGACTGAGGGAAAGCGTTACTGTTGGGGTCTGAGGGATAGATCTGGACACAAAATTCATGATTTTTTTAATCAAATGAAACACAATTTATCCATTATTGATGGATATTCCATTTATGATGCTTCAAAAGGCCATACATACAATTGAGTCTTGTGTGAAAGAAATACAAAGTGACTTAACTGTAAGTATCTATTATAAGATTACTTACAGATGCCAGGGCTTTTCCAATCTCATCCCCTGAACTTCCAGGTACTGCACCCCGATTTGCTAGATAAATAGGAAAACACAAAATTTAACAAAAAAAAAAAAAAAAAAAATGTATGTAACCCTGTTGATATTAGCTAAAACGTAAACATTGCTTTTTACAAAGTAAAGAACACGCATTAAAAGATTTACCCATAATGGTTTCTGTGCCAGCGATAGGGGGTGTGTGGCTGGGGACTCCAAAGCTGCTGGAGCCAGAGTGAAAGCCAGCGGGATGCGACCCATTCACCTCACTGCCATGCAGGGGGTAGTTTTGGGGAGAAAGGGGGAGGGGCTGCCGTTTCTTGATGCAAAAAATATCCAATAGTTTAAAATCCAAAGCATACTTCATTATGTGTGACTCAAAAGGTGTGTGATTTTAATCTTAAATTTGAAGGCAGAGCTCACCAGTCTGTCTTGGGGGTTGATGGCAGCAAATGAACCATGCTGGCTCTGGTGGGGGGAATCACCCAGCACAGCAGAGTAACCAGGCTGAACCATCGACCCGGCAGAGCCCCAAGGATCAGAGGGTGGGTGGAGGCCTTCTGTGAGGAACATCCAGCAGAGGAGGGGGAAGCAAAGAGGGAAGCCATAACCAGCCATAGGAGATGGGGAAACAATGAAGGCCACATATGAGACATGTCACATTACTATGATGACTTCATTCAACCATGATTCACCATTCAACACCAAGACACCACAGTGGGGCACACAAATAAAACAACCTATAGTTATAAGAGCTGGACATAATGTAGAGCAGGAACAATTTCCCTGCTACATTGGCTTCAAAGGAAAATTCCAGTTAATTATTGTCTTTGTCAGACTAAACTTTTTAAGTACATACAAAGAACAAAGGGAGACACTAAAAAGGAAAAGATTGTTCTAACTAACCTTGCATGTAGAATGGTGGTTGGTAGACATTTCCTGCTTTGGAGGCGGGGTAGCAAGCACTTTCCCGATTAAAATCCTCTCCTGTGGCTGATGCATAAACCTACACACAAGAAAGTAAGTCTTTTAACTAAATGCTTGAAATCCTTATCTGACAACATTTAAAGAAAAAAAAAGATTAACAATTCAAGTTATTGCAAGGATGACGTAAGATACAATGGAAGGTGTGTCTTATAAAATACACAAAAGACAACTTAATTTTGCGTTTTGCTGAAGCAGTGACTGATTATGTGTGTGTGTGTGTGTGTGTGTGTGTTTAAAACATGATTAAATAGAGCTCCTAACATTTAGATTTGTTGGCATGTTGCATCCTATTTCTGATGTCTGGTTTTACTGCTTGATTGAATAAACATACGATTGCAACATTTCTTCAGAACGCAGGAACGCAGATCAGTGTGTATTTAGTGTTCAGTGTCAGTGGTTTTTGTAAATTCTACTATTTCAATTACATTTTTACATAATAATCTAGTAAACATCAAGAATGCATTGTGCATAATTCACTCTATTTAACAAAGTAAGATGTGACCTTACATTGGAAATTGCAGGTTATAGTGATATAAAGGAATCACTGTTATGAACTACTATTCTCAAAACTGTTTGACATAAATCAAACTGTCTGAAAAACTTAAATCCAAATGGACTAAAGTTTTCTTCAGCAGTTTGATTAAACATAGAAAAAGAAGAGGGAAGAGAAGAAGAGGAGAAGGAACGGAGAGATGCACTCCTAATTACTGAACCATCTGCCGAATCCTGGACGGCAGCCAACTCCACTGGCAGCTGGGATAGAAGGATGGGGGAGGGAGCAGGAGAAAGGGGAGGGCTGTTGTTTGTAATGTTGGTGGGTGAATGGGTTGGGAAGGCTGGGGGGAGATGCAATGTGAGGTGGGGTGCGTAGAGAAGATGAGGATATTGGGTGTCCAGCGGGTGCGAGTGGGAGGAAAAAATGAGAAGGAATAAGAATTATCAAACCCCAGTATGAATTCTCTCCAGCATACTTGGCAGAGGGAAAGAAATGTGGCCACAAAGCAGAGGACTCACAAATACAACACACTATAAATACATACTCCACTGAGTGACAAAGTGAATGAAGGTTTTTTTTTTTCCCCCACGCCTATTTCTTTTTGACTAAAGGCTCATTCATGCTCATGCTCAGAAGATGGATACACAGATGGACGGACCCTTTCGTCTGTCTCCTCCATCGTTTACGCGTGTAATTTGGTCAATTTTTCAGGACCCTTGCAGATCCATTGCTTACGCAGCAAATGGAGCAATACCACCAGAAACTGTGGGGGCAGTGTTGAGCAGTATAGTTAACATGCGAACAGCAAAAGGAACAAACCAGAAAAGAAGAGGGACAGTAGGAGGAGGAGAAAGAAGAAGACAACAACAACAACTGTAGACATTGCATGAGCTTTTGAAGAGAGGCAGTGTGAGTGTGCATGCAACTGCAGCCATATCTACAACATGACACCGCCTGGTACAAGCAGCAAATAATAATGGCTGGGGGGAGCTCGGTCGTGATTTGGGAGTCCAAAGACGGTGAAAGACAAATGGCGATGTATCCAGGACAAATTTGCACATGCACAAGTGATGAGTAAAAGAGTTGGTGATACAGCTGATGGGTCTTTGCTGTCTTTCTGTGTATTTTGTTTAATATATTTGTAATAATTTTCTTGCCTACTATATTTCTTCTTTGCTGTGCACTATTAATAAAAACATTTATAGAAACTTTATGCATCTTTTTTTAATTTTTTTTTTACTTGCTAGACTCTAGAAGTAGAATATCTGACACAGGAGGAACTCTCAAAAACACTACCTTACAGGAAATGATCCCATTTAAAATAATACAGACAAACTTTCTGGGAAAGTCAACTGAAAGGCCAAAAGTCCCAGATTACTTGTAAGGATTTAGTCAATAATGAGTCAATGCAGATACACTGTGTATTGAACTTTAAACTCAGCACTGTCCACTAGTGGATGAATTGACTTAACAACCAAGCACAGCGATGACAACGCTTGAACCAGATGTGTATTTACTTATGAAAGAGAGCATGAATGAGCCTTTAGGAGGTGCACATGTTAAGCTGGTCTTGTGGCTATTAGACTGCACTGTTCAGAAGAAGAAGAAAATGTTCAGATGTTAAATGGTATACGAAAAAGGGACATAAAACATGTCACGTGAAATGAATCCAAGGGATGAAAAATATATTACGCAGCTTAGGCTTTTCTGGACAATGGTACTCACCGAAGAAGGCAAGCCAGGGGGCATCTTTCTGATCTTTTTTGGCTGTGGTTCTACAGGCAGGGAAACAAGAGGAAAATCATGGAAGCATGCTCACACAGAAAAAAATCTGAAGTTCAATGTTGAGCTGGAAAAAAGAAATCTGCCGTCTTACCAATTGGGTCCTGCAAGGGTCTCCTGCGTGGGTTGCTGCCCTCAAAGGATGAGTAAAACTGGGAATTGAACTTAACAGCAGATTGGGAAAGGTCATCAGGACTGGGCATAGGCATCTCACTGAGCATAAAACCCGGCTATGGAAATTGAGGAAAAAAGAAACAAAAAAAAAAAAAAAAACAAGCTTACATAGCGTACCAAGACAATTAGGAGGATGTAGTTAAGTAAAGAGGTAAGTAAGATGTATATTAATAGAAAACAAGCAAAGTGACAGTTCCCAAAAAGAAGCAAACATCTTTCAAATCGATGTACCTGCGTTCCAAATGGGTATGATCCGCGTTCGGCCTTGGCTATGGAGGGAAAAGACAATTACATGTAAGGCCAATGAAAATTGGGCTTTTGTTAAATCGTGTACTTAAAAATGTAGTATCCCCCCTCCATCGGCAATATGAATATATATGATAATGTGTGGTATTTATGGCACTGGAAAGAAATAACATAACAAATAGGCATATTTTAAATCGTATAGGGGATATTGTGCCCAACCTTCGCACAATCTCCTGGCAGTTAAACAGAAGAAAGCTGTAGTTCACTGTTATCCCAAGGGACGGCATTGTTTGTGCATGGGTGCCCTTTACGCCACCACCCCTCCCATACTGAATGCAAACTGCAACACACAAACAAACCCCTCCTCCACGTTCTCCCCGATTACTCTCCTCTGTTCATCCATAAATATGCTTTGCTCTAAACTGGTGCATTAGTGTCTAACTTGTGAACGGCTGCTCTCTCAAACAAACAACTCTTTGTTTTTAAACAGTCTAACTGTCCATTGATATAGATGTGTCTGTTCCAGTTAACATGTGCCTCACTCATTTTGTCCAACACTGGCACAAATTTCCCTGTTCACTTTGGTTTGTAAAAAAGATAATGAGAAAGTTGTGACGTGTATGCTCCAGCAGCTTAGTTCAATCCAAGCATTCTTACCAACACCCCCTGATCCAAATACTGGGGCAGACGCCAGGCTCTCTCGTTCACCGTAAAGGGCTTCTTCTCCGTAAACCTGCGGGAAAGACAGCAAAAACATTACCACAGGTACTTACATTATAAACATGCAAGTCACACAAATTTGTATCCATTTCAACTCAATAATACTATATTAATACAGTAAATTTAATTTCCTAATTTGATTACAAAAAAAAGTGTACAGTTTACAAATTTGCATGGACTTTTACCATCCTCTTCAGTGATGCGTCTCATTTTGTATGTTAAACTACTCAAGTGAAAATGCAGCTAATATTCCAGCAGTCTCTCAGCTTTGCTGAAACAAGTGCAGCAAAAGGCAGGACACAGACTGTCTAACGCCACTGAAGTCTCTGCTCAAGTGTTATCTATTCTCCTGTCTGTTTAATAATTTCTAAACATTTGGTAGAAAAGGAAAAAAATTGGCTTAATTTGGATAGAAATATTTTTTATTTCTTCCTTAGTCAAGTTTCTTTCTTAGCACAAATGTAGTTTTGCAGAATGTTTTGCTGATGACAATCAAATTGTGAATTATTCAGGTTTTTAAAACAACACTTACAGTGTCAGTGGTCAAATGGAGAGTATTTAATTGAGTTTATGTGTAAATGGGGTATTCATGATCCAAAATCAGAAGCCTAACTTACAATCTAATAATTAAAAATAACTCTTACCCTTCTCTGATTGAAAGGTGGACTATTCTGCTCTCCTGGACCCCAGGGACTGGACCCACTCCTCTCATCTATACCTGCAAAACAAAGAAGTGGGTTGAGCCTTTGGCTGATAAACAGCAAATATATTCTTATCAGGATTTTTATGTCCTGGTTTTGAAAGAACTGTGCAATGTGATAGAATGATGACTTGCTTTGATAGAGGTCTTTCAGACTGCTCAAAGTAACCTCCAGTGAAGGGCAGTACTTCATCGATCACACAAAGACAGCATAGTGACAGCACTGTCACATACTGTGGATATGAGCTGTGGGAAGTTTGAATAATTAACACGCAGTATGAGGCTTCCAGAATCATCCTCAACATTCCTCAATCTCCCACTCCACTACTTTACATTTTCCATGGTAACAGTCATTCATATCCCACTTATTCACACACATTTGGCCAACACCTTGGCCTTACCACAGAGTCATGGTCTCAACTCATATGGTTGGCATCTAGCGTAATCTATGGTCAGAGCAGAATCCACAAAGGTAAGAATGTTTGAAAGGAGCAATTTTTAAAGATTGGTGAAGCAGAAATTCCCACCAGTCCTTTCTAAATCTCCTCTCATACTGCAACACTGCATCTCTGGGGAAAAGCTGAAGCTTAATTGCATCCTGATTTGCATAATTGTGCATATTAATGAGACAGAGCTCTATGAATATTCACATTTTTGTTTTGTTCTCTAATTAAAAGGCTGAGAGGAGAGAATAGAGGGGCATAGAGGCGGGCTTGACTCATGACAGGATCAGCAGTAGAACAGAATGATGGTTCCTTTGTGCTGAAAGATTCTAGGTTGCAGTGACAAGTGTGATCTAGATGACACCAGCAAAATAAAAATTGAAGGAGACAATGTATTCTCCCCTCGTTATGTCTTTCCCACTCTATATCAATCAAAAAAACAAACGTGAAACACAACACGATCTGTTTGTGCTATGGGTCATCATCACTAGGTTTGAACTTAGTGTTTTTTATTCAAGACAGAATAAAATTTTTGTAGATAACCAACCAAATAGAAGTGGTTCAATGCATCCAGCATTTAAATTCACTCATTCTGATGTTAAGAACGATTGTCCAAATTGTCCAAGATCAGTTGTCTAAATCTCTGTTGTAATGCCGATTGCTGCATTGGGACTGGCTTTCAGCAGGTGGAGTGTTTGTTATATTGCACAAAAAACGACATTCTGGTCAAGCAACGTCACAGCTCCTACAGGGCATTTTGGAATCTGGTGATCTGTCAAATTTCTGAAACCTCGGGATAGTCATCCAAAGTCAGGAATTACATAATTTTACTTATAAAATGGCTTCAGTTTTTGTTGCTTATGCCAGTGGAATTAAGCAGAAGCTACTGGGTTTGTGTTCAACTGGGTTTACTTTAACCTCTAAACTTGTACTCAGTTCGTGATATTGGCAATGTTCAGAGGGGTGATGCCATTTTGTGTTGGATTGAGTTAGTTGCTCCAAACATTTAAATGTTAATTCTTCACACCTTTTTGTTAGCTCACAGACTATTTAAAAAATACATTTTGGTAAAAATGGTCAGAGATGATCAAGCATAAAAACTGACTTGCATCCAGTGACCATATATGGAGATGGTGGGTTGCCTGCCCATACAACATTGGTTGCTTAACCATGTATTAACATAGTTTGCAAAACCCTGCTTTTTGATGATATAAGAAAATTCTGATTCTACATCCAACGATTTGTCCATATCATCGGTTATGCTGATTATGGAAAATGTCTTTCAGGTTTGCGGCAGCCTGTGTGGCGCTTTCAGTCGCACTACCACAGCCATCTTCTGCCCTTACCCGTTTTAGCTGTGATAAACAGATGCAATTTCTCTGCAGGATTACAGAGAGGCACATCTCACAAGTAATAGCTAACAAATCAACTGGTCAAAAAAAAAATATTGTATATTAGTTGAAAACCAAAGTGGTTGCTTGCTGCTAACCTTAATGCATTGCATAAAACAATATTTCCAGAGGGGTACAAAAAAAAAAAAAAAAAAAAAAAAAAAAAAAAAATAGAAATTGTGATTCCTAACATAACTGGTTGTTTATTTGTTAAGAATAAACAAGTACAAGTTTTTTGTTTTTATTTAATTTTTTAGTTTTAACCACTACAAGAAGAACAAAAATCATGGGAAGCCACAAGCAGGCAAGTATTCTGACCTATATTGAGAACTGGAAAAAATAAAACAAAAAAAGGGTGAGTAGGATCAGACAAATTCTCTGGAGAACACCAGTTCACTTCTCCTCCCAGCAAGCAACACCCCTTTGAGCATAGTTAGGCTATAATTACACAGGAAGAGATACTGAAAACAGACAGACAGCCTGAGTCACAGGCTTCACGAACAAAACCCAAGCACATGTATTGACCAAACTTGCCAGCTTGTCTACGTTTTTACAGGAAAACTGCCCCGGGCCAACTATAACTGAGTGTGCCATTTGTCTACACAACTTCTTCCTTCCCTTGTGAAGTGAGTCACACAGACACAAAGCATGATGTCAGATATAATCTCAAAAGAGTGAACACTGTTAATGAAATACTGAACAATATACAATAGCACAACCCTTACTGTTGTAACATATGAGTAACCAGTCTTCTCAAACACATAAGAATCTAACCCCCCCCCCCATCACATAGTTTACCTTATATTTGAGTATACTAATGACTGGTGAACTCTGGGAACTTTAAACTATCACATCTTCCAGATTTTCAAACTTTAAGCAGAAAATCCTCCTGTGACTTTAACACATTTGACTCTCTGAGATTCAAACATCTGTGTGAAAAATGTTCACGCAAATTTTTACCTTCTCCTCTTCTGCATTTCTGCCCTTACCAAAGTTTTAAAATAGATTTTAGGCTTCTCAGTTTCT
Organism: Xenentodon cancila; assembly: GCA_014839995.1. Classification (NCBI taxonomy): domain Eukaryota; kingdom Metazoa; phylum Chordata; class Actinopteri; order Beloniformes; family Belonidae; genus Xenentodon; species Xenentodon cancila. Next base: position 16,789,055 of record CM026207.1, on the reverse strand, counting down.
AGTGAACAATAAATGAAAGTGCACCAAAAAAACCTAAACACACACAAGACCATCACTGAAGGCTCCCCAGAGAATGTAAAACCCTGACAACCCTAAAACCTAAAATATACTGGGAATAAAAGTATCTATATAATTTTACAAGGGGAAAAAAAACAAATATTGAATCATTCTGTTTTAAAGAATGGAGTGAGTCACTTAAAGGCACCCCCTATTTTAGTGGATTCATAGTACAGTTTCACTCTTTCATGCAAAAATGCAATCTGACACCAATTACACTCAGACCATGAAGCATGATTAACATTAAAGAAAGCATGCAGTACTAGGCCTCTGATCTCACACAACCACACACCAAAATGACCATGATATACTTACATTTTTTTCCTCAAATACTTACATTAATTGATCTGTGGTTTGGCAACAGTAATTTGATACAGTTCACTCCTATAGGCCTATCTTAGTTACAATCACGTTTGATCTGCAGTGTGTACGGTTCACCACCCTGCAGTCCAGGACACATGCTAAAGGCAGCTGACTGAAACGGTCCTGGCTAGCGGAGGAGCAGAGGAACTATAAAAGCCTCCTGTAGCATTTCAGTAAAATACAAAGGAGCACTCCCTTTAAAATATGATTGGAAATTAGTTGTGGACAAAACTGTTATATAGACATAGTTGAATGAAAAATCCATAAGAGAGCATCATGACCACAATGATCATGACCACACATTTGAAGAGACATCATACAGGTGTGTCAGTGCTGGTCACAGGGTGCAAAACCCATCAGCAGCTTCTCACTGCAGAATCAGAACTGGCTAAAGCTGGTATTACTACTGAAGTTTTACGTGCATAAAAAGCTTATGATTTGTTTAGTTTCTTGGTTTAAAAAGCATATTTCCTCCATTAATGTTCAATGGAAGAAACTGTCATATTGACTTGTGTCTTGAATGTTGTTATCACTGCAAATTACGGGCAGGGAGTCCCTTGTTTTAAGTATTTGTTTTCTCTTAAGTAACAGATGGGAAGCAAATTTATGTCTTTATTTCTTTTCATGAAAACAAACTAAAAATCTGATTTCCTTGTCAGAAAATAAATTACTAATAAAGCATTATTAGCTCATTTCTTTCTTAATCTAACTGAGCAATGCAAGCACTAATGTGAATTTGCTTTCAACAGCATGTAGAGTAAAAGGTCAAGCACTAGGACGATTCATTTTCTAATTCTGACATACAGCAAATGCAGTATGAGCTAAAAGTTGTGGTTTGAGATCATAGGTCGAGATATAGATGGGCTTACTTTATAATTCTACCCAGAGCTGGGTTAGTGACACAACAAAAAGCCACCAAATCTAAACAGCTCTCTCAGTGACACATTTTCAGACCTAAGCAGCCCCAAGCATTTTGGCTTGGTAGTCATTTCAGACACCCAAATAAATGCTTTCAAGGACAAGAAAAGGGACTTTTTTCCCATCATGCTATGTTTCTTTTAACATTTACATTTTTCCAAATGGCTATACACACAAGCTCACATTTAGCTACTGAGAATATCAGAGGCACTGATCTAACTGGGCACATTTGGTGACAGAGTGGTTAGCACTGCTGCCTCCCTGCAAGACAGTTTCTGGTTTGATTCCCAACAGGAGTTTTTCTGCATGGAGTGCGCGTGCTCTTCCTCTATTAACATAGGTCCAAAAACATGCATGTTCAATTGTAAGTTGCTTTGAATAAAAGTGTCTGCTAAATGTAGTGTAATAATTCACTGACAAATTCATTAGTTTTAGCTGACTTTGTTGAACTAGTGCTCATCTGGTGAGTGAAAATGATCCCTCTGGCTGTTCAGCAGGGAATCAGTGCACCAGAAGGGAGGCAGCAGTGTTGACGGGAGGGAGACAAGTTGGGAGGTGTTATCTAGTGGTACTACGTAACTTGACGGCTCACTGTCTGCTTGGTTGGCCTCACTGGCTTCACCAACATCAGAAGACTTGGATGATGCAGGAGATGGAGCAGGTGAAGGATCCATGCTGAACAACAACTGGATTTTCGAAGCAACTTCACCCAAATCGTGTAGCACAAATATGACCAGCAGTCTCCTCTCACTTCTGCTGTTGTGTTCATTGGCCACAAATAACTTCTTTCTCAGGTTCTTCAGTTTGTTAGTAACCCAAGTTACTGTTGTAAATTACATCCATCCATCCATTATCTATACCCGCTTTATCCGTTTCCGGGTCACGGGGGTCTGTCGGAGCCTATCCCGACGCATATCAGGCGAAAGGCAGGGGTACACCCTGGACAGGTCGCCAGTCTATCCAGGGCCACATACAAACAACCATGCACACTCACATTCACACCTAGGGAGAATTTAGAAAGATCAATTAACCTAGCATGCATGTTTTTGGACTGTGGGAGGAAGCCGGAGTACCCGGAGGAAACCCACGCAAGCATGGGGAGAACATGCAAACTCCACACAGAATTGGGAATTGAACCGGGAACCTTCTTGCTGTGAGGCAACAGTGCTAACCACTAAGCCACCGTGCTGCCCTTGTAAATTACAATTCTGTAAAAATCTGATTTATGAAGTCCACGCCCCTGAGGATGAGGAGCCTGTGCACATCCTTGTCTTGTCATGGGTGGGGTCAGCTCGACACGTCACCCCGTGTCAGTTAATGTAAAAAGGACAGATGACGCTGTAGATTCAGGTGTTAAACAGGGTATCCACCAGCACGGATCAGGATGGGCGAGCTCAGAGAATCAGAGCTGATCACACTGTCTGGACAGATGCACCACTGCCATAGTTTACAGTCACTGGACTGACTCACTCCTTCCCCCACTACAGTAGGCTGAGAGCTTTATGGCAAGACATACCCAGCACTGGAATGTTAGTTAAAAAAAAAAAATGTAATAATGTTGTTATCTCAGGGCAGCCCAGTGACTTTATGGGTAGGTATGATCCCTCCCATCGACATGGTCCTGGTTCAAATCCCAGCTGGCAACTGTCTGTAAGAAGTTTGTATGTTCTCCTCATGTTTGTGTGGTTTTTCACCGAGTACCCCAGCTGCCTGACACAGTCCAGAAGCATGCATGTTAGGCTGATTGGTGATTCTAAACTAACTCGAGTGTGCATCGTCAATTGTCCCATTTCTTTCTGACTGGCTTGAGCCCAGGGACAGCCCAGATAGACCCGAGCAGACCCCTGTGACCTTGGGCAGGAAGAAGCAGACTTAGGAAATGTAACTTATCAAACAGATGGAAGTTTACTAAAATAATCTATAACTGCCTTTGTGATTTTACATCAAAACAGTTTGGTTCAGGGTAAAACAAACACTGTTTTGTTTGCCCTGTCAGTGGAGGGCTAATATTTGTCTTACAGAATTCTCAGTGGACATGTGCGCTTCAGAAGAGGGCCCTCATTTTCTCATGATTTTGAAAACCAATTTGATACATTTGGTCATTTCTTTTTAAATATCATACAATCTTTGGCTGTCACATCAAATTGGGGCTCAATGATTATTTTAGCTGCATTTGGAATTTAGGAAACTTTTTTTATATGATATGGGCAACGCAAGTATTTTTTCTGTAATACGAAGGTTCCTGTGCTCAGCACAAACAGCTTGCCTCACGTTGAGGAAGCTTCTACTCTGAGAAAATAACTAAGATTAAAAAAATAATAACAATTTAAAGGAAAAAAAATAAAAAAGAGTCATGTGAAGTATGTTCAGCTACAGTTCCTTAGGGGAAGGGGCAGGTTGTAGCATTTAGATGGCTCTTTTGAAAATGCACACCTTATCATTACAAAAAAACATACAAGTGGCTTTCTCATGAATAGATGAAACAGAGATCCCATTGCCCCACCCCGCAACTAAATGCCTCGTCTTTCATCTCACCCTCAAATATCGTGTTTCTTTTCTTTTACCTGCTAAAACACTTATTGCACTTCTAGAAAAACAAGAGCAGCACAGTAAGGTTTGCGTAGCATGTGTGGACCAGGGACAGCAGAAACAGAAATGTGCAGGGATACATTAATGTCTGTATATGACAGTAACACCAAGGGACCAGGAGGAAAAGAAATGCACACACATAAAATCGCAAATAGTGATCTTCAGTATTTTGGAAGTTGTTCTCTAGTGCTCTGATAAAATTCATGCAGTCTAAGAACTAACTATCAGGGTTGGGTTTGATGATGAAGATGGATAAAAGCTCCAAGTTAAAATTCTACAGTAAGTAGAAGAAAAACTAGGGTGCAAAATTGCAGGACAATAGAATACACTTTTTTTTTTTTTTTTTTTTTTTTTTTTTTTAACACAGAGTAAGCAGTGGAGATTATTTGGGATGGTTCCACCAACCCCAAGCCTCTCCCTTTGTCATCATGTGATTGAATGGCAACAACTGAAAAAGGGAGGGAAAGGACACCTGTGAGACAACGATTAAAAGTGTAGGGGAGATCGTGTTTGATTTGTATAACATGAAAATATTTTGAAATATTCCCTGCATTTTTCTAGAATGATCTGTAAAGAACAGCAACAATTTCCCTTTTTTTACTACCATTAAAAACGAATAGAGAATGAAAATGGGGAAATGTATCTGGGGAAAAAAAATCCTAACCAGCCTGTTTCAGGAGATTCATTAAAGGTATTACATGACAATAACATCACCATATGTCACGAGTAATAGGTGAAAGAAAAGAAGAAACATAAAAAAAAATATTAATTATGTCTTTCTTTTCTTACCAGAACCTCCAAACTGACTGCTGGCGAGTGTAGTCTGCCCATTCTTACCATTTGAAACTGGCAGCTCAAAAGTCTGAAAAGAAAGGAATGAATGTGTAAAATACTAGAAGACAATGTAAAACTTTGGTGTACCCTCCTCATATATTCAAATATTGATTAGGAGATAAAACACACTTTTTTTTTTCTTCTTCAACCACCAACAGTGGGCACAAGAAAATTTAAGTATGGTAGGTCTGACTTAATTACCACAAAAAATAAAGTGACACAGCAGAAAGAGTCTCATAAAAGACAGCTGGCATACCTGAAAAAGTTCTTCAAACCTTCAGCGACCATAGATGCTATTCACTCATAAAACAGCCTACTCCGTTAAAGTTCATATCTTGTTATTTTAGTTAAAATAACCAGTAATTCTGTGACTAATAAAATAAATATCTAAGATTCCAACTCGACAAAGTCAAGCAATCTTCAGAGAAATCTTACCGCACTAAAATCCAGCAAATCGCTGAGCTCCTTGTCTGTTTCCACTGCAGCCATTCTCTGCTGCTGTTCACTGGGCCCTTTCAGTCTCAGCAACAGACTACAAGCAGAGGTAAGGAGAACATGAGTTTATTTTGCTCATCTGGAAGATGGTTATGTATTCTGAACAGCAGCAGAATACCTTGTTTCAATATCCCAATTCAGTTAATGTCACAATGCAGTGCCAAGTGTTGTTTCTTAAGTGTTCACAATGCCTAAACAGTTTTATTGTTAGAAATAGCCCTAAAAAAAGACATGCCCGGGTAATAAACACCCAATCCTAAATGAAAAGTGCTACTGCAGTGTCTCTTATTTAATCAGATTATACTCGTAGCAAGGTGAGAAGTTTGACTAGCCAGTTATATAGTGTGGGTACTTTGCAACATCCTCTCTCTGTCACTAAGATCCCGCTAAGAATTTGCATTAAAATGCATTCAAGGAAATCCTATCAGACGTGACCAACACTCATGCAAGGTTTTAATACACTCTAAAATGGATTCAGATTTGATCGCTCTGATCACACTTGTGTCCACATTCTCTTTGTCGTCTGAACATGAAAGTGTTAGGGGCCGCATAATAAACTAACATCATTGGCTTAGGGCGATAACTCATTTGATTATGAACAAGCATAAACACAATAAAGCATTCATTTCCTCATCAGCTATTATTCTGTCACTCATTGAACAGACTGGAATTGAATAAAGTTTTTACTTCAACGTTTTTAAATATAGTGATCAGGTGGACTGTCAAGGAAGTAGTTTGTTACCCTGTTCATTACTTTGTTCATCCAATTACCTGGCACTCAGTGCAGTCTCTCCCCTACATAACATGCTCAAGGTAAATTCAAGTAGCATAAAAGAAACCTGTTTTGTATCACTATTGACAGGATTTTCAAAGGAATGACTCATATAGCCGAATCCCAAGCAAAACTCACAAGTTTATATTTGTTTCTGATTTTTTGAGGCATCAAAATAATGCTTTTTAGAAAACTATGACTACATTAAGACTGAGAACTAGAAATAATCACCTGTCTCTAATTAATTTTTTTTTAAAGAATACTGTAAAACCAATTCATGCTGGTCAAAAACTCAGCTACATAACCTACATTGTCATTGCAGGTAGAGGTGAGAATCAAAATCGGTTTCAACTCCGAAATGCTTTTAAATTCTATTAAGCATTGTTACCATTTGCCTCTAAATTTATAGATTCCTTTATCTGTGCCACTGGGTCCTGGAAATACCCATAGCCAATCAACAAAAAGACATAAGATAAGCCAGTATATTGACACTGAATGAAGGAGTGACAGACACATAATTGTGTGTAGCTGCATTGTAGTTGTACTTGAAGTGGAAATACAGCTGTAACTTGCACAGGTATTATGTTGCTGCCAGGTTGGCACTGTCAAATTGGAATATGAAACAGTTAAGCAGTTGTGGTGAGGATACAAAAAGCGGTGTGTGTACTTGTTTAAGCACTAAAACTAGGTTTGGAACTGACAATGGAACAAATAAAGAACCTGACTGATAACAGAATCGGTGTGGCTAAAGTCTTGTCAATTTCCATTGTTGGGCAAACATGTGTGCATAACAGACAATGCCTTGATACAGCCAGCCTTCAAAAATGGCTATGCATGTACTCAAAAACGTTGGGACTAAAATTCAGCAACTGCAGAAAAGTGCACAATAGCAGGGGCACATAGCTCAAAACACAAGCTATGTTCCAATGTCCACAGAAATCTGGACAGAAACAAAGTATGCCATGCAGACTCTTGTAAAACCATAAAGATTAAGACAATTAATTGGGTCTTTTGATTACTTCTTCTACTAGTCAGCAATTATTTCCATCATACCCTCCATGTGCATTGCAATAATGCTGCAGAGGAATGACAACTGTTTATCACAGCTCACATATGCAACCCACCACTTAAGCCACCATAGCTACAGTGTCAGTGTGAACCCAATGGTGTAGGCTATGCCATAGCCTGACATGCACCTCTCTCCAAATGTGACTACATGTGTCATCAACGCGGAGCGCAAGAAACATAATTGGTAGATTTGTTCTTCATTTTTGAATTTCTCGCTGCCATTTCATCTTCATTATTTTAAGATAAGATAAGGCTATTGATCCCACAAGGGGAATGTGTGCACATTTACCAAATCTCAAGTACAAAAAACAGAAGAGTAAGCAAAAAAAGATGATAAAAGAATATACTATTTACAATGGTAGCTGATCTTTCATGTTAACGTTAGGTAGAAATTGTTGCAATGTCTGTAAACACAACTGATACTCAACATTTATAAGCTCCAACTCGCATAAAATATACTTTGTTTGCTCGGTTGGCATGTCTGAGCTATATGCAGGAAGTAAACAAAAGGAAGCTTAGCACTGGGAGCTACAGTGCTGCAGAAAAAGAACATACACTGGCATCTAGCGGTTGGGAGTGTAATTACAGAGCAACGCAAACAATAACGGTGAAGTATAAAGGCCAAAGATGTAGGCACTGTGTGTAGCCTATGTGCACAGCTGCAACACAGAAATATAAACCAGGTTTAACACATGACGGCTGACTTAACTGTGTTTTATACAACAAATTGACGTTAAAATTTCTGTGTTGCCAAATTTTCATTATCTATTACAATGGCTATGTCAACTACCCTTTGCAGATATCATAAGATTACCCTTTAGATGACATTATAATTACTGACCTGTGGTCAGTGTGCCGCCCATATAACAACAAAAGACAAAGTTCTAACATGTGTGACCATGGTTAAGCCACGGGCCACATTGCTTTTGTCATTAGCCAGCTTATGGGCTCAGGCTGCTTCCTTGACCTCAAAAAAAAAAAAAAAAAAACAACAACTCTTTGGATTAAAAATTAAAGAGCGATAACATGCCAGTCAACATTTAGGAATATGTTGTCTATGTGTGGAAAAACCATAATTCCTAGAGTGGGAACAAGCATAGTGAATCAACTAAACACCTAGTAAATGCCACCTGGGGGATTGATGTGTTTTAATATGATGTTAAGAATGTTTATTAAATTCTGAATTAACACATTTCATAATGTATTGTAAAGGAAATAAACAGCAAGCTTCCTCCATTTGGTACTGGCCACAACCACTCATTCCACTCTTCCTGTTTGTTGGTGTAGTTTATCAGAGCTTGAAAGTTGTAATTGTTTTTGAGACCTGACACATGAAATAATTCTGTACTATCTGAGAAAATCATGTATTTTCCATACATGTGCTAATGTGGACTAATAACTGTCTCTAACGTGCAACACATACACATGACATATTTAAATATGCAACTAAGAGATAAACTAAATAGCTAGTTTAAAAATAAATCAACAACGTTGACAGTTGATCTGAAATGTTGATCTTGATAAGCAATTTCATAACTGAATAATCTAATGGTGTGTAACAGCCTCCTTTCTGGCCATTGCTGCTGCCACCTCTCACCCCACCAAAAAAACAAAAAAAAACACCTGCCGAAATATCAATTCCTTAAACAAGCATAGCATATTTTTTTATCAAAGTATACAAAATGTCTTTGTAGCTTTTTGATTTATCACCTAAACTGCAGCTCAAGATAGTTTTAGTTTCACCTGGAAACAACATAAGTATTGAACTTCATGCTAAAATATAATAAATAGTACATAGCGTTTTAATTTCACTGGGAATCCTTTGCTTTACAGCAACATTTTCACCTGTGAAACAGGGGTAAATATTGTAAATACTGAGTCATGTCCCTGCCTTGTTTATAAAAGAGTTAAGTAAGGGCAAATCCAAAATTACAGCTTTATAAATCCATTCTGGAAGTATGACAGGCTCCAAAAAAAGAGCCTGTAAACAGTAGTAAAACATCTGATAGAGAAATGTGAAAATATGTAAAGAACAATACGTTGACAGCACATAATCTAGCGACTTCTGCCACTCAGTGAGCTGAGGTCAAAATGGGGGATAAGTGCTTCGCCCTCCTAACAAATGGAAGTCGCATACGCTTGTCTTCAGCACCCCCACCTCTGGCCTAAAGAAACAGGAGAAAAGTTTCACGGCTCAAACAGCCATACAACGATAACCAACCCAACCTGGAGTCAAAATAAGAGGCCGCCTGGTTATGAGCAACCCAAGTTTCAATAAACACTGCGTTGCGTTTAAAAGGGTCTAAATACCTGTTGCGTGCCTCTCACGTAGAGCAGCAGAAAGAAGTACTGATAAATGCAAACGCTCTGACTACCAAAGATTCAGTCGAGTGGTAAAAAAATCCCAACAAAAACACGTACAATTTTAATAACTCTTACAGGAGTTGGAGAAAACCATTCAAGTCTTATCATTGTTTGGGATTGAGAAAGTCAGACGTTTGGGTACACGCTAAGGTTAACGGCAACGAGCTGGACGAGGGTTCAGCAATTAACACCAAACGCATGCTTTTAGACAAAAAAAAAATAAAAATAAAATAATGCAGATAATTAATGGACGTTTTTGTGGGTTACAATTGTTTTAGAATGTCTCCGGCTACTTTTGTACATTTAAAACCTGGAATAAGATTTGATGGAGACTGCTATTAAAGCCACAAGCGGCAATGTTATAAAATTATTCCACACGTCTGTTAATTGTACGCGGCTGAAGTTTAAAATGACCACACAGCTAATATGGGCCAACGCTGCCGTCAGACACCAATACCCCCGGGGAGCTGACTCAGTCTGGTAATATGCTAATGTTCTGTAACGTTGTGGCCCAATGAGGTGAACAAAGAAGTCGTTCTCATCACACGCAGGCTGCTAATAGTAAAAACACTGCGAACTCTCAGGCCAAAGGGACAGAAATCCAAGACCCCCGCTTCCCGGCGGCAGCACTAAGTACAACTTGAACGCTACGATTAAAACATAGTAATTACGCCACCACAAACTAAACAACTTCTGCTTATCAAGCACGCGTTTGTTATGGATGTGTCCAAGTTTACCTGGATTCAATAATGTGGCATCCAGCAATAAGAAATGAAGAGCAGTAGAAGAACGAAAAACAAAGTTAGGGATAGGATCCCTCTCCAGTGGTCCGGTCCGAGGGCTTGATGAAGAGGAGGGAAGACAATGTGAACTACTACGCTGTCGCGTTGTCCCGTTCTCGTCTTCGTCACGAAGCTTAAACCACCTCCCTCGTACGAAGCATAACTCTTCTGCCGGGCTGCTTTTTTTCATTCAACAAAACTGTACCATTTCATTTTCCAAGTAGACATTTTAACAGCCTCCAAATTGTCGGCTCAAATAAAATATCACTCCGCAGCACACAGCCGTACGGGGGTCATGGACGCTCTAACATCAACGGTTTTCAATTTCAACTAATACAAAGAAACTAAACGAAGTGGCTTTGGCGAGGCTATTTGTTTGTTAAGCGATTGTCGCGAACACTGCAAAATGTCACGGTTTTTAAGTTGTAAACAAGTCTCGAGACGGTCTCAGTAGCAATTTATTGGGATCTACGTCTAATAGCGGATGAGGACGGTGGAAAGCCCAAACAGAATAGAGCAGCAGAAGATGGACCGATAATATAGGAGGGAGGACCAATCGGATACCAAGAAATTTTGATTGACACATACGTCGCCCAAATACATTTCAGAGTAAAGCTTTTGGGCGGTCTCAGTTTGCCAGTGTCTTTCTTGCATTTTAATTTTGTTCTGAAACAGTACTTGCACACACACAAAAAAATTCATGTGACAAAAAAGGGAGTCGTTGCTCAGGCGTGCCAAACAAGATAAGATCAATAGAAGGATTATCTAAATTTGCCATGCGGTGTTACTTCATACTCAAAGACGCTAAATTATGGCGTGACCTGTGACCTTGCCATATATACATTCCTGCATGAATTATATTACTTTAAAGAGCCCGTATGTGTATTTATCTTATAAAAAATTATCTTATAATCTTAAAATAAAGCTGCCATGTTGGGTGTTTTTTCTGGTTCCTTTCCAGTTAAACACACAAGACTGTATTAATTTTTTGGTTTGAAACTATCTAAAAAACCTCAACTGGTTTGGGGGGAAAAAAACCTAAGAAACATCTGTGCTGGCCTTAACAAGAAAAATCAGCCATCCACTTTGTGGTTGCAAAACTGCACAAGCACACATGCACGCAATGCTTTGCACACAAGCAACTCAAACGTACACCTGTAAGTGATTACCAGAAATGGTCTGGTAAACATATAATTTGTTCATAGCAGCATTAGGTTTTATTTAATAAAATCAGACTTCTAACATAAATATTTTCACTTTTCTGTTTTACTCTGCCACAGAAACAGGGAATATATGTTGGAATATAGGGGAATATATCTAATGTAATATATGGGAATATAGGACAGTTTTGTTAAAAAACCCAATGAGAAAGGCTTTAGTGGTGCAGTTCAGCTTGGGAGCACTTCAACAGCGTAAGGAGCATCTAGTCATTGTTAACACATCAACCTCATTATGACAAAACTAGTTTCATGTCACAGATTCAGCGTGAAGCTCCTACAGTACACCTGGGGAAAGTTGGCGCATATATTCGCATGGAAGCGATCATATCACTGCTCCTCGTAAAACATCAAACAGTGTTTGGTGCATTGCCTTTTCAAAAGTAGGACGAACAAAACAGGGGCAAAACAGCACTGAGGTTGAATGGCAGGGTGCAAGACAGAAAAAGGCTATATTTAGAGTGGAACTTCATTTTCCCAACCCTAAAGTGTGTACCCTCCTCTCCACCCACTCTTTGCTGGGTTTTCTGCTCTTTTCGACACAAGCGCTAAGGTTTTGTAAATGGGTTACCCCAATGAAGCCACCCACGCATCAGGTACAGTATCAGAACCTGGGGCATCCTGTTATGACTTGTGGCTTCCTGTTTCCTGTAAAAAAATATGCCCCCCCCCCCCAAACACACACACACACACACACACGCACACACACACCTCTTTCATAAACACACAAGAAAACTCAATTATATTCTTTGCAACTTGTCATATAGCACACAGAGCAGGCTGGGATCTGCTGCCTATTTACATTAGTATATATTGGCTTAAATGTTTGTGTTTTTGTTTCTGGCTCAAACATATTTTGTATAAATTAGAGTCAGATGGTATTTTGATGCATTTGATGCACTGAGAGCAAACCTTAATCTATTAGCACTCAATCAAATGTTATTATGCCATTTGGTGACAAGAGCAGCTGTTTTTTCCCCATTCCTCACATTTTAATTGTTTTCATTTCATGTGTAGATGTTGCCATTTCATATGCCAAGGAGAAGATGTACAAGTGCCCAGGGACCGTTGAAAGAACAATAAGAGCAGAGCGTGCTCTTCGGTGAATTATTTGGGTCCCTGTCTGGCAAATACACAAGATAATATAGAAGACAAAAGATAAATAAGTAACCTCATTGAAAAATGTCACATACTGTGCTGCACATCCACCATCATGATACTTGAGCATCTTTGATACTTGAGCATCACATGCTTCATACAGAGAAGAAATCTTTTGACTTCCTGAGGTGGATCTAATATGCTGAATGTTCCACAAACATGCATTGTTAATTGTCTTGATACAAAAATCCAACTGTAATATGTTTGTTAGTACTGAAACTGAATTTCTGCATACCAGTTAAATGCATTTTTCAAACTGGATGCATTTTATTTGTGTGTTTTGTTATTCTTTTTGGGGGTTTTTGTACCAGTTTCAGGTGGCAAGGTCACATTTTTTTATTTTTAAATCTGAAATAACGAGCAGTAATGTTTGGTAATATTTGTAATAGTCAAAATATCTTCTCTACTCTTCCATAGGGCCTTCTCACTATAGAAAAAGTACACACCACTGTCCTTATCTTGGTAAGAAAATGAGAAAAGCACAAAGTCATCCTGTACTTTTCCTCTTTTTTAGCTCATCATCCCCTTCCCCTTTCTTGCAGATTGGAATTCATTAGCAATCAAAGAGCAACTGATAAACACCCAATCTTAATTGCCTTCTCATTTGCATATTTGCATATTAATGACTGCAGACTTTGCTGTTTTTCTGCAGCAGTTCTCCCCCTCCCACCAGCACAGCTCAGACTGAGCCACATCATATACTGCAACATTTCATTGTTCTGTGCTCAAGGTTCCACATTTCCAGCATATAAGTGTAAGACATTTAAGAGAAGATTGTGTTACTACCACTACATGGCAAATTATTGTTGTGCTTTTATTTTAGGTACGCAGATGAACTTCAGCAGTGCCAAAACTTTACCTTGTGTTACATGAATATAAGGCTTTCCATTTGTGTATCACGTTTTGTATAAGACTTATATCTTATTTTACACGTATTTTGATATTCCAGTTAACACAGACCACTTAAGTCTTTTGTACCTGAGGTCGTCAGAGATCCGCGGACAGTAAGTGTTTCATCTACTGCCTCCTCCTGGTGAGACAACTGTTAGACAGAGATGTGATCTGGCAATTCAAACATTACATTGTATAGATAAAATTCATACACTTTATTGACCAACAGGATCTTATAAGAATAAGCATTAAAAAGCATTTACATAAAATGAAAAACATAAAATAAAATGTCAAAAACAGACCAAACGCTGTAGATTACATTTATCACTGCACCCAAAAAATAACTGCAAAAGGCAGCGTCTGCCTCCATATAATCAGGTGACATAAAAGAAGGAAAATATGTCTTAGCCTTTAGAAATAACCAAATGAGCATTTTTTTAAAAAACACTTGTAATCATTAAATTCAATATGGCCATGAAGGTCCTGCTAGTATGTTTTGAACATTGTGAGTCACCTCAAGGCTTCAGTTATATATTTAAGATCCTACACACAGTCATCTTTCACTAGATAAGTTCAGAAAGAATCATTTCTTTTTACTTCTCTTAATGTATTTTAAAAACAAATATCTGAATTCATGTTTTTGATGCAGTGCTGTCTGAAGGATTGGAGATCACGGGTTGTAACTCATATTTGTGCCCTTGACCTTTCCACACTGAAATACCTCAGCATTCTTATATCGTTTAAAGATACTATAAAGGAAGAACTATGCAGCTAGATAATTGTGTCTGTGAGGGAAATTGTTTTAAATTAAATTTTCACACGTTTATTGACAAATTAAAGAGCAGCTGGCTATGTCTACTTCTCAAAGACTCAGCTTTTCTTTGACACTGCTCTTGTATCAGATCTTGTTATTGTCCTGATGATTACACAAAAATCTAAAGCATCCACAGTTGATTTAAATGTTTAGTCTTTAGTTCAAGATACTTTACAGTATCTTTGAGTACATTTGTAGGCAGCAGTTTCTCTGTTTTTAACATGCGTTGTACATGTTGTGCACCTTCAGTCATGTGTGTTGGAGTGCTGTGTTAGTTCAGCGCCATGGTTTCACAAAGCCAACCTCCTCTGCCAAGGGCCCACTAACAGCGTTTCCAGAGGCCTGTTGGAAACTTGCACTAACTTCTCTTGTCAGGACTGCATGAGAGGAGCAGTGTGACTGCGGCGCTTTAATGAGTGTTAAACAGTTGAGGGATGGTGTCACTGCAAGCTATTGAAATCAGGAATTGAATGATAGTTTTTCAATACACTTTGGTATCAAAGCAGTTGGATCAATACCAAAAAGGCATTCATTTATAAAGTAATAAAATCAGTGCATGTGTAAAAGTGAAGGTAAAGAGGTGTTACACTGTATGACACCATAGATGATGACTTTTATGAATGAATGATAATTACGTAAATTTAAAAAAAAGGCGTGATTTCGCTTAACTTCTAAAATTCCGAGGATAATAGGCTCCGGTTTTCAACATTTTCAAGTTAGCTGTGTTAGCAGGAAAACAATAAAAGACAGAAATGTTTAAGGCGAGCTTTTCATCCTTTAAGTTAGTAAGGACACAATAAATGTTTATGATTACTTCTTATTGTTAAATACATGAAACAGAAGATTTGTAAGCAAGGAAACAGCACCTGACTGACAGTTCAACTTGTTATAAACCCACACTCCATACTTCATAGAATAGTGGGTTTCCTGCAATCTCTCATAATAATTAAGAATTTAATTATCTAATTATGAATTATGCTAGTCATTGACTAGTTTCAGATAAGAGGCTTATGTTTCGAGCTGGGGTTAAATTTGCGACGATGGATTAGATTATTCCTAACAGTTAACAAAAAGAGGAAAAAAAAACTTTACAACAACTTGAGCAAGAAGCTTTAATTGGAAATATAAAAATATTTTAATGAATGTGAAAAATAAACAAAGGGGAATTAAAACATTTATTTGAAAAGGCACATTGTAACACCATCCATTATCTATTACTCCGTCTCCGGGTCACGGGGGTCTGTCGGAGCCTATCCCGATGCATAGTTGGCAAAAGGCAGGGGTCCAACCTGGACAGGTCGCCATTCCATTGCAGGGCCACATACAAAGACAGACAATCAATCACACCTGCAGGCAATTTAGAAGTATCAATAAACCTACCTTACATGTTTTCTGAACCCACGCAAGCACGGGGAGAACATGCAGACAGAAAGTCCCACTGGCCCGGGAACCGAACCATGAACCTTCTTGCTGTGAGGCAACAGTGCTGACAACTAAGCCACCATGCTGCCCTTATTTTATTTTTTTTCATTACCATTCTTGTCAGTGTGGACATCACGCACACGCTGTATGTACGATACACACGATACTAGTGAGCAGTGGGGCTGCTAGAAACCAGCACCCCGGGGAGCAATTGGGAGTTGAGGGCCTTGCTCAGGGGCCCCCAGTGATTTACCATTGTGGGCAGCCCTGGGCTTGAACCTGGGTCCTCCACGCCCAAGCCCACCACTGTAACTGTAATACTTCAGTCCTTTGAGCAAATTAAATGTTCACCTAAAACTACTTTGTAAACTGGAGTTTTTGATTAGTAAATAACATTTTTAAACTTTTTAAACTTTTTAAATTGACAAACTACACTGCTTGTGGTTGGTGTTATGGGATGTTTTAATTGTTGTGCTACAGTATTGGTTTTTTGCTACATATTTTTCTTCCAAGTGACCTCTGAAGCACCAGTGTTACAGGCATAAAACAAACAACCAAACAAACATGTAGAAAAGAAATGACAAGATCAACGTACCAACAGCTAATATGTCTTGATCACACACTTATCTTTATGTGTAAACACTCAAAATACTGAATGTAGACAGATTTTAACGTCATAACATTTCCATTGCTGGCGTCTTTTATGGTTTATAGATAAAACGGCATATTTTAAAATTGTGTCAATCATTAGCGTTAATAAAATTCCAATGCCCCTTTGCATGATTCGGTGTTTCTTTCATTGGTATGTCTGTTACAGAAAAGAGGAAACAAATTCAGAAGCCAATAATCTTAAATGGCCTTAATCTGAAAACAACATTCAGAAACAAGCATGAAACTTGTCTGGGCTGACGGCGCATGTGTGTGCATGTTAAGTGCTTTACACGGAGCTCAAGAGAGTAAATGGAAGAGTGCATGTGACAACTAATACTTGGGCGAGTCTTCCACATAAACAAATGTCCTCCAGGTATATAAATATATATCTATATACAACCTGTACAGGTCGCCGGTCCATTGTAGGACCCCATACCGGCATGATGAGAAACTTATATTTATTTTGTAAGCTGCAGAGGTTGAATACATTTTAAACCTAGATATGTTAATTAACATAAATGCAGATACATTTAAATTATAATTGATAATTTCATTAATACTATTAATGTTTTGCTAACAAACCAGCCTCATAGCTGCGCTTTTGCAAGCGTGTTTCTCAGCTGTATTTCTCTTAGACATTGCTGTGGGATTTCCTTTCAGCAGGTGGCACTCTTGCATACTTCTTTGCAGCCAGCTGTTGGTGCTTGTAGGCTGTATCTGTCTGGGCTGATGAGTTTCCTTCACGCTACAACACAGCAAGAGAGATGGAAACAATTTGACCGTACTAGTATATATGATATAAAAACAGACATGAAAGAACTAAATAACTTCTGTTATAATTTGTTTTATTCAAATCTTCAAACATCTTAATCTCTTGCGCCCTGTAACGGACAGCCGACCTGCCCAGAGCGTACCTCTTGGCCAAGCCAGCTGGAATAGACTCCAGCAGATCCCAGTGAGCCTGTAAAGGAAGTAGCGGGTGTAGATAAGATATATAAATATTACATGTAGTCTGTAGAGGATATATAATATAGATGCATGGCGTGGACATTCTTTTATGACAAAAAAACATACAAACAAACAAAAAAAAAACCCTAATCTAACTCTGCTCTTAATTTACAAGAAAACTAATAAAGTGCTCAAACAGCGTGGTTGTGTCAGCTATGTAGGTGTCTGATAGGTCAGAGCTTGCTAATGAGGTCTGGAAGCCTGCTTGTTTGTTGAAATTAAAATTATTGACGTCCACAAGAACAGGAAGGACTATGTTTTCCTTAGTTTATAATATAACTAAATACTTAACAGGAATGGTGTAGGTCAAGAAACATTTGAGACAAAATGCTCTTAGAATTGTTAAAAAGTAAAAAAAAGTAAAATACAATGATTTTGGCCAGAAGTTTATAGATGAAAAAGGCCACAGATTCTAATTCTTAAAAGAAAGATATTTTAGCCATAAACTTGCTATAACATGCTGCAAAGGATATTTCACCATTGGGATGGATGGGATAAAATTGACAGAGATACAGGAATTTTGATCAAGTAGGGCAGAACTTTTCCAGTGTTTCACTGTGTGCGGGTTTTATCTCTACTGCATCCTGTATTAAACACAGCAGCCCACTTTACACCGACCACTGCCAGTTAACGACTTGATGAAATAAGCAGATGCCTGTAAGCCAGGAGGCCAGGTCTGCCTTATTTGCTGCATGATCCCACGCTGCAAAAACTTACAATGAGAGCAAAAGCTCATCCGGGATTTGCAGTTTTAAGACAGTGCTGCTGAAACAACAGCATGTGAATACATCTGCTTAATGTCATCCATATTATTGTATTTTTATGCAATTTTATTATTTTTCTTTCACCCCATGATTGCATTAATTATTTTTATCTTTACATGAAGGATTAATTATATTTAATTTGTTAATGTAAAACAAAAGTTATCGATTCAACTAGTTACAAACCCACACTCCATACTTCAAGGAAATATTATATACTGTATATAGGAAGCTTTCGCAAGCATATCTTCATTGTTAAATGTTCATTCTTTCACATTTACCTAAATGAGGTCTGCAGACAGTCAGAAAAATCTGTTCTTCCCTTCTTACCCTGTATCTAATGTTAGGATTGCAGGTCATACAAGATAGAGATGTATTATGTAAAATTCTAAAAAAATCTTTAGTGCCATTGTTTAATCAAAGTTGATATGACCATCTATATTTCTTTTTTAATCTCTTTCAGTCTGTATTAAGATACAAATAGAAAATACAATGATAATATTAGTTGTCGACCAAGTAAGTGTTTTCCAAATTATTCATTTGCAATTAGGCACAATGTCGTAACATGAAATATAATTCAAATGACATCTTCTTCACAAACAAACTTTTACTAAACTAGGATTATTATTGGATATCAGATATATAAATGTGAATTTTTCATGTGTTTACATTTCTCTCTCCCTGTATATAACATAATTTTCAAAGATGCATGTCAAGGTCATTTTTAGTACTCTGATAAAAACAAAATAATAAAAGAAAAAGAGGGAATCTGAATCCCTCTGAATCCCTGGGCCGACGCTGTGTGGATGGCAAAATAAGAGGTTAAGTGATGTTCATTTTCTATTTCAAAGAGTTTCGAGCTCATGAGTGAAGTGGGTGTTGTTTCAATGTTCTGCAGTTTTGATCCAACTCTTGGGTGGGATGTCTGGCTTCTGAGTCACATGATTTTACTTGAATTTATTTTCTCCATGTGCCCCTTTTCTACAGCTCACCGGTGAAGAGCGAGAAAATTAGTTGATAAAAGAATGTTTGTTAGTATTGTTAGTTAACAACATTAAGAAAGGTACACATGACACAATATGATTAGTTAAAAAAGAACCCAAAAGACACTTATGGAGTAGGTTGGACTTTTTTTTTTATTAAGTAAAAATTGCAGATAGGCAATTTTGCACTATTTTGTGGTGTATCTGCCTTCATAATCTGAAAAAGTTCCTATGACAGTTTTTATCAGTTAGACACTGTGAGATGAGAAGCAATAAATAAATAAGTACCTTGTTAAAATTCATTGAATTAAAGGTCAGTGTTATACCATCAGCACTAGTTATGGATCCACTGGGCCGCAGTAGAGGACTGTGCAATGTACAGATCCTGCTCTTTGTAAATATTGAATTTTTAAAATTGATGTGTTTTGAGGTTGTTTTTGAATAGTTGTTTCTGTTGTTTCTGTTGTTTTCTATAGCTGGTTCTAAATGCCCAAAAAGGGCAAAAGAGGATTGAAGGTTAAGCACCCACTGCCACACTTTTCTTAATAATACTCTGAGAAGACATGAAAAAGCTTTTTGGGAAATGTGATAAGCTGAAAGCCTTACTCAGCAAAATGACAGATCCAGGCATTGTAGTTGCATCTGCCACACCCAAAACCACATCCCTGGCTTCCCTTCCTCATCTGTCAGGTTAGTGTCAAAGCTGAGATGTAAGACATTCATTATCCCTTCCCGCTTCTTCCTATTCAGGATCGCTGGGGTCTGCTGGAACCTATCCCGACTCTTTACACTGAAAAATATGATTTAGTAGCATGATTTATCCATCTGCCTGATACTGTATGTCCTAAGAGGATTTGGAGGATTTTAGGTCATTCCCCCTCTTCATATTATATATACGGTGGTGTATTAAAATAGTTTCTTCTTAAGTCAGAATGGTTCTATCAATCATTAGTATGAAAGCCAAAACATTTTTTAAGCTACTTTTTTATTCTTTTCTGAAAATTTTACGTGAGTCTCATTATTCAAACAACCTCATTTTGCACAAATTGGGAATTGTTTTTTTTTTTTTGTCCATATCTAAGATGATGAGGTAATGATACTATATGAGATGACCTTCCCAGCTGATTTATCACTAAAAAAACCCAACAAAAAAGAAGACAGTGAGTGAAACGTTTACCAACAGGAACATCCAGGAACTTAGAACAACAAAACAAAAACATGTCTGTTTTCTTTGATTATGAAGTGATAAAAATAGTCTAAATGTTCGTTATGCCCCTTCCTTTATTTCATATCAAGGAAATAAGTCATGCATGCTTTCACCGTGTGAAACTAACAGGTTATATAATAAGTGATAGTGAGAGGAACGTTCACATATTCAGCAAGTTCCAGCATTTTGGGTTTAAGGAATAATAACAGTGGAGAAACCAGCCAAATGATCAGTTCATGGTGTCCAGTTCTTACTTCTGCTCTAGCTATTACGCATAAAAGAAAATAAATGTTATTGTTACTTTTTGCTTAGGTGTTACATGTAAAAATTTAAATGTGTAACAGATAGATTTAATGGGAACCTCTGTACTCTGTATGTATGTGCGCTGCAATAAAAATACAACTATCTTTGTTTTTGTGAATGAAAGTTACACTAGATGCTTTCTTTGCCAAGCTTTGGAAGTTTGATGACATACTATAATGGATTATTTTCGTATTGGGGCTCAGTTGTCAGACAGCCATTAAAATAGGGATCCTGCTTATTTAAAGGCTCATTTGAACAAATGGAGAAGGCTTTGGGGAAGTTGTGTATAAAGAAGATGGGTGAAATCTGGCATCTTTGCCCCGTCATCTCTATCTGAGTGATACTCTGCTCTTCCATCTTTCTACCAATACTACAATTTTCTAATTTTCCCCTCCAACCCCTTTCAGATTCACAGTCTCACTCAAATTAATATGAAGATATTGACAAGTGATAGGCCTGGGATGAATAAATCATCAAGAGGGATCAGAAAAAGGGAGGAGGCAAAGCTGAACTGCTCCTCGTGGACTTTGGGGTTTCCTTGTCATCACCCACCAGCGTTCTTGCCTGTAAGGACTTTAATTGTGCCCTATTCATCAACACAGCACATTCACTGAGGAGACAAGATGAAGAAAGTCATTCAATATGTAGATTTATAGACACTATAACACCTAGGAAAAATTAAAAGGACACATTAGAATCTCAAACAGCAGTCTTTACAGCACATACTGCTCCGTGTAAATGGAATAAACTGCTGTAAACAATGTACAAACGACCACTTGGACAATATTTCAATTAATCAGATGAGGGTGCAGAAAGGGCAAATGATAGCCAATCAGTGAAGTGCTTTTACTGTCCTCCAGCAAAAACTGACCTCCTGACCCTATATAAGGGCCCCTCAGGCCAAAGGTTACCTCTCCATGGGTCACAGGGCATGTCCATGTGCTGGCCAGAGAGGCATTGCCATAGCGACAGCTCTGACCAAGAATGTGACGTTCAGGTGGAGGTGAAGAATGGCTGCTGCTGCACTGGCTTTGATGTGATGGCACTTGACTTGTTTACGCAGCTTCTTAATGTTGTGGTAATAAAACAGTGGCTTGAGTAGATTACTTAATTATGGGTTTTTCTTTTTTCTTTACTTTTACTCTTCTGCATCCATTTTAGAATTTCAATTTCTTTCTGTGTTACATATTTCCAATAGATTTTAAATGTACAGAAAAATGTTATCTATTTAAAATGAAAGCCAGTGGCTCTGAAAGGTTTCAGTTTGTGACGTCTTTCAAAAAAATGTAGGCTCTACTTGAGCCCTTTTATCACATTTATATCTTTAAAGCAAAAGTGCATTTATCAGATGATTGTGTTCAAACCCCAGCTAGAAGACTGAAGAAGGAAGAACATCATATATTTCACACAAAGAAAGTGGGATTAAACTTTAGTACAAAACATCTGTGAAATGTATGTTATGTTTCTTTCCTTTCAGATACATTTGTTTCCGATTCACTGGGAATCATGTAACTTTTTAGGATGCCCGATGGACTACTCCCTGGATTGTACCTGCGCTCACTAAAAGCAGCAAAGGTTGTTCGAATCTGAGTCAGAAAGTGTGTGCTGATTAATTGAAATAGCATAATTAGAAGAGTTACAATTAGCAGAATTAGAATAAGAATTATGTTTAGCATTTTTAAATAATTAACATTTTGAATTTCATGTGATATATTTATGATGTGGTATGGACACTTAATTCTCAACCAATTTAACTTCAACCTTTAAAAGTAGGTAAAATTATTATGACAGTTTCTAAAAAAATATATTGAAAATTATTTGCATTATTTGCATTGCATAAATATGTTACCACTCATACCAGCATGCTGTGCACCCTCAAACATTTCTTTTCACTTTCTATTATATCTTTATTTGTAAATTTTGTACCGTGAAGTAGAGCGAATTATATTTCCTATTGTTGAGTTATCTGCCAACATTACAGGAGAAAAGTCTTTGTTTCACTGTCTCTGTACGTCCATGTCTCTGCGGCCTCGGTGCATCATACAGCCACTATTTTCTGTCTGACTTTCTCTTTTCATGGTCTTTATTGTTTCATTTTGATGTCCTTTGACAAAACTGGACAGTGAAGAGGTGGGTGCAAGTTTACTGTTGTTCCCTAGTGACTGTGCTCCTGCGTACTACAGCATTTACATTTATGTTAACAATATATTATGGCCATCAGTAAAACAATAACATGAATTATTTATGAATTTAAGTAAATAAAATCTTATTTTCTTGACTTTCAAGAGGATTGCTGCAGACGCAGAGCTGTGAAAAAGATTCAAAAGCAGATTACTGTGTTCTCATCAAGGATTTGTGCAGACATGGGCCGTTGTTGCCTTGGCAACAGCTTATTTACCCCCTCTGCCTGAGTTACCCCTTCAGAAAGAACAGAAATTTATATATTATTTTAGTAGTTGTGTCTGCCTGAATACAAGCTTCCTATAATGCTGACATCAGATGTTATTAAATCGCCATACGACTTTTTGATTGACATGCCCTGACACTTGTACACATACAAAATGCTGAATCAGCTGATTTGGAGCTGAAAATCAACAAAAACTGCCACCGTGGGGGTGCTGGCAGGTGAGTATTTTCAACGTTGAGGAAGAGATTAAGAACAAATGGTTCAACAAGCAGGATGCAGGTCAATAAGCATCTCGGCATATACTTCTAAATGATGTGCACTCTGCAACTCGTTTATATCCCACCGCACAATACTGCCTTATATTCACGTATAGATGCTACCTCATGAACCAACTGCGAGATCATTCTTCAGCTCTCTCATGACCATTAGAGTAAGTGCAGCTACTGCATCCTCCTGGATGAGATGTTGTTTGCAGTCAATATATTTGTGATCTGTACAAGGATGGAGAATATTAAGTATATTGTATATTAATGTGTTATCAGTTTGGCAGGGTTTTTTTTTCTTTTTCTTTTTTTGTTTATAAATGTTCTCTGTTGTGTTGTATTTTTGTCTATTCATTTCAAATGTCGTCTGTTCATGAAGTAGGATTTACAACAAAATCAGACCATTGACCTAATGACGAAAAACCCTTTTCTTTCTCTTATAAGGCTCATAATAAATCTTGACAAGTTAAGTATAATTGTATTTGCAACACAAATACAAAGCCCTAAAGCGTTTGATTCTGACAATACAGTAGCCATTTTTGTTAAATCTGTTTTAGTATTTTTTGTCACTCTCATGCAAATGTAATAAGAAAAATCAATGATTGGGGATGAAGTTCAGTTCAACTTATTTCTCAGCTGCAACACCTTAAAGCTTTGACTGAGTAAGTCTTATTTATTGACGCACTAAATCCTTGAAATTTAATTCACCCCGCCAGCTCTGTTATAAGAGGTCATAAAACCAACTAAACAAATGACTCTATGGATGAATACGACAGTTTAAATAAAATTACCTGCTTTATATATCAATTCATATTCAAAAAACTTGAACTGTCCCCAGGTGGTAATTCAGGACACGAGAAGTCATATAATCTTAGTATTTTAAATTAGGTAAAGACAAATGACACAATTATAACAATTTTTGCTACTGACAAACTAAGATGAAAAGCACAATTAGTGTAAAAATCAACAAATTAGCTTCACGAACCATCTTTAGGATTTATTTGATCCAAGATGTGCAGCATTTTATTTGGCAAGTTTTGCCGGAAGTTTGCACGTAATAAACAGATGTGATGTTTTTTAAATTCTTTTGTTTGTGTGTGTGTTTTTTTTTTTGTTTTGAAATAATTTTATTCAAAACAAATAAGGAATCTCACATCTTTATGACACCTCCTTATAAAGATATTTTCTATGTATATATATATATATATATACTTTATATATATACTTTCCACAGTAGAGTGTTATTGGAGAATATTAAAGGACCTCTAATAACATTGCCACTTTTTTCTTTTGTTTGTAATGACCATAGAGTGTAGTCCCGTTGAAGTTACCGAATGGTCACATGCCCTGTAAAGGGTTAAGAATAAAAACTCACACTTTGGATTTGGATATGTTGAGGCTGCTCCTATACTTTTAGTGATGATTTGCCTTGTTTTAGTAGAAACTATGAGACTAGTGCTCTGGCCCTCCACCAGTCTATAGGCTATAAGGTCTGCCAAAAAAAAAACCCAAAAAGTTCATTTGTATTGTTAAGAGAAGGAGTTTTGAATCCCTGGCTGTGGCCTCTTGATTCTCTCCTCAAAATCAGCCCCTACTTGCGGTACTGGCAAGTCCTCCTCTATAGGCAGTCCTGGTGTTACTACCTGTGTCATTAAAAACTCTACTCTTGATACAATCCCCTCTGTTCATTTACAAACGCAGGCCTTTTGAATGTGTGTCCAAAAGGGTGGTTTCAGACAGTATGTGGAAAAGTTTGATCTGTCCAGAGGGTTTTTCTTATTGTGCTGCCTGACAGTTGACCAGTTCTCTTATTGCCTCATTGCTGCCTGGGGTTCTCTGTCTGGGCATCTATTGTTTAGAGCCCTAGTGCCATTACAGTTTCTTTTAAACTCATCACATAGGAAATGGTTGTGTTTTATGTCCAACAGTCAGTTATGAGACAATCAGCAGGAATAGTCTTCCTCCTTTCCTTGAGCTCCGCGCTGACCTTCTCATTCGGGTCTGGCAGCATCCTTTTGGAAATAGTACCCATGCTGCTTAGGGCATATGTTGGGTCCAGCTGCTTGGATAGAAGTTCTCTAGCCCATCTTGAGCACTGGCAAATGGTTGGTCCATTGCAATCACTGAAGAGTATAAAGAGCAACTGTTGAGAACTTACCTTACTGCTGGAAGACAGATACGTTTAAATACTTCAGAGAGACACATTTCACTGTCCAATGATAAAGGACTGCGTTTCACTTTTTAATAATTTGGATGAGTTTGGGATGATTTATATGTTAGTATAACTTAAAAAAGACTGTTCATTGTGGTTACGGTGCAGCTGGACAATGTTAGTAGATGAAGAAACTAATGCAAACATTTCCATGTTTTCATGGATGTCTCTATTAAACAGCATTCATTCTTAAACATATTAAAATAACAAACTAGGACAAGTTTCAAGGCACTGTTAATCTAACCTGAATAAATGTGAAATGGGAATATTTTTTTATAATTCTTCAGCCGCTGGCCTGCTTGTCTGAATCCAGCTCTTTAGCTTCACACTTCCCTTTTCTGCTTCCTTCAGCTCCTTCTTTTGATGATGCGGTTTCCTCCTTTTCAGAAGGCATTGTTACATTCAAACACCTAAAATGCACATTACATTAAAACGTGCATTTAGCTACATTTTGAACATTACATATTGAACATAATAAATTATAATTTTATAATGATAAATAACATGACTTTCATCTGCTGGTCTTTTGATTGGAAACCTTGAAATGAAGCAAGTCCATGAACCTATTGAGCAGCTTGTGACTCTGCTTAGAACATGTGCAGATCACAAATATATTGACTGCAAACAACATCTCATCCAGAAGGATACTCTAATGGTCATGAGAGAGCTGAAGAATGATCTCGCAGTTGGTTCATGAGGTAGCATCTATACGTGAATATAAGGCAGTATTGTGCGGTGGGATATAAACGAGTTGCAGAGTGCACATCATTTAGAAGTATATGCCGAGATGCTTATTGACCTGCATCCTGCTTGTTGAACCATTTGTTCTTAATCTCTTCCTCAACGTTGAAAATGCTCACCTGCCAGTGCCCCCACGGTGGCAGATTTTGTTGATTTTCAGCTCCAAATCAGCTGATTCAGCATTTTGCATGTGTACAAGTGTCAGGGCATGTCAATCAAAAAGTCGTATGGCAATTTAATAACATCTGATGTCAGCATTATAGGAAGCTTGTATTCAGGCAGACACAACTACTAAAATAATATATAAATTTCTGTTCTTTCTGAAGGGGTAACTCAGGCAGAGGGGGTAAATAAGCTGTTGCCAAGGCAACAACGGCCCATGTCTGCACAAATCCTTGATGAGAACACAGTAATCTGCTTTTGAATCTTTTTCACAGCTCTGCTTCTGCAGCAATCCTCTTGACAGTCAAGAAAATAAGATTTTATTTACTTAAATTCATAAATAATTCATGTTATTGTTTTACTGATGGCCATAATATATTGTTAACATAAATGTAAATGCTGTAGTACGCAGGAGCACAGTCACTAGGGAACAACAGTAAACTTGCACCCACCTCTTCACTGTCCAGTTTTGTCAAAGGACATCAAAATGAAACAATAAAGACCATGAAAAGAGAAAGTCAGACAGAAAATAGTGGCTGTATGATGCACCGAGGCCGCAGAGACATGGACGTACAGAGACAGTGAAACAAAGACTTTTCTCCTGTAATGTTGGCAGATAACTCAACAATAGGAAATATAATTCGCTCTACTTCACGGTACAAAATTTACAAATAAAGATATAATAGAAAGTGAAAAGAAATGTTTGAGGGTGCACAGCATGCTGGTATGAATGGTAACATATTTATGCAATGCAAATAATGCAAATAATTTTCAATATATTTTTTTAGAAACTGTCATAATAATTTTACCTACTTTTAAAGGTTGAAGTTAAATTGGTTGAGAATTAAGTGTCCATACCACATCATAAATATATCACATGAAATTCAAAATGTTAATTATTTAAAAATGCTAAACATAATTCTTATTCTAATTCTTCTAATTGTAACTCTTCTAATTATGCTATTTCAAATAATCAGCACACAGTTTCTGACTCAGATTCAAACAACCTTTGCTGCTTTTAGTGAGCGCAGGTACAATCCAGGGAGTAGTCCATCGGGCATCCTAAAAAGTTACATGATTCCCAGTGAATCGGAAACAAATGTATCTGAAAGGAAAGAAACATAACATACATTTCACTGATGTTTTGTACTAAAGTTTAATCCTACTTTCTTTGTGTGAAATATTGGATGTTCTTCCTTCTTCAGTCTTCTAGCTGGGGTTTGAACACAATCATCTGATAAATGCACTTTTGCTTTAAAGATATAAATGAACCACCTGAACGTCACATTCTTGGTCAGAGCTGTCGCTATGGCAATGCCTCTCTGGCCAGCACATGGACATGCCCTGTGACCCATGGAGAGGTAATCTTTGGCCTGAGGGGTCCTTATATAGGGTCAGGAGGTCAGTTTTTGCTGGAGGACAGTAAAAGCACTTCACTGATTGGCTATCATTTGCCCTTTCTGCACCCTCATCTGATTAATTGAAATATTGACCAAGTGGTCATTCGTACATTGTTTGCAGCCTTTTATTCCGTTTACACGGAGCAGTGTGTGCTGTGAAGATTGAGATTTTAGTGTATCTAGTAATTTTTCCTAGGTGTTATAGTGTCTATAAATCTACATATTGAATGACTTTCTCCATCTTGTCTCCTCAGTGAATGTGCTGTGTTGATGAATAGGGCACAATTAAAGTCCTTACAGGCAAGAACGCTGGTGGGTGATGACAAGGAAACCCCAAAGTCCACGAGGAGCAGTTCAGCTTTGCCTCCTCCCTTTTTCTGATCCCTCTTGATGATTTATTCCTCCCAGGCCTATCACTTGTCAATATCTTCATATTAATTTGAGTGAGACTGTGTGGGGGCAGGGCTCTCTGAAAGTGGTTGGGGGTGTGGTAGCACAAGGACATTAGAAGGAGAGAGGCAGGCGTGAGAAATGAAACGAGAGGAAAATGAGAAAATTGAAGTATAGGTAGAAGGATGGAAGAGCAGAGTATCACTCAGACATTCACAACTTCCCCGAAGCCTCCTCCATTTATTCAAATGGGCCTTGAAATAAGCAGGATCCGTATATTAGTGGCTGTCTGACAACTGAGCCCCAATACGAAAATAATCTGTCATTAAACTTGTGACTGTGATTCTTTGATGAGCAGAAAGTTGTCTTTTTATTTCAGTGCACACAGGATGATCTCCACTGAGGACATCTCAACCCCGCCTGGGGTTGAAGGTGGGGAAACCCTAAATGAGACGTGACAGTGAAAGTAACAGTCCATTTTATATGTGTCAACTCTTCCATCACCGTCCTTTTGGACCCAGTTGTGTCTTTCAGGAAGGGTGACCTTTCACTCCTGACCCCCAGCGGAAAATCTGGCAACACTGTGATCCCTTTGTTAGTGGCACACATACATCTACCTGTGCAGAAAACATGTCACTTGACTTCAATAGCTTAACCCATAACTTTTTTTACACTGCAGCTCTCTCTGTTCTTGGCTCCGAGGAGGTCTGAGGGTTTGTCTGGATTTCTGTATATGTTAATAAAATCTGATGTTTTTCTCTTCAGGACTCTAGATTAGATACTCACAATGATATCAATTTCTAATCCTCAATAATAATAATAATAATAATACGTGCCAGAAAACATAAAAGTGCCAAAAGGCAGGTTTGTTCTTTTCTGCTTTTGTTTGCATTCCAGTTCGTCACCTATTTCTAAAAGAATTATTGCTGAACATTTTAAAAGGTTTGAGGGTGAGTATCGAGTGAGACTCGCTCCAGTGAATATTTCAGCCTACAGGAATTCTTTGAAGTAATGGTCTGCTAAGTAACTTCTCTGCATTGAGCTCAATAGTTCCTCCACACGACTCACAGAAATGATTTTCTTCACCCGTAAACCCGTAGTTGAAAAATTGTCACACTGCACTTTGTGGAACTAGGTAAATATTTGCACGGATGTTTTCCTTTTTTTTCCTTTTCATATGTGTTTGTATTTTTGTGTTTGTCATTTCCACTCGCTCCTTCTGTGGGCAGTTGCCCATGCAAGATTGGAAGGAGCTACCACCCTGATAGCTGGAGGCGTAGCAGCCTGAGGCTTCCAAAGCCACTGATGTCTGTTTTCACTGAGGTGTCCAATGTACACCATACCCACCTGCATCTTACACCCTGCTGTCATGTGTTGGACCCGTCTTTGCACAGCCTTAACCTGAAGACTTTGTCTGGTGTTGTACACCCTAAACTCTATTCTTTTGTGCCAGTTTTTCTGCTGCCCTGATTACTGTCTTCACATTGTCCTTCAGACCATTTTTTGTTTTCTAGCCACTGGTAGAACTTCTTGATACACATCTCAGAAGCCAGGATAATTAACAGGATGTTCTCCAACAAACTGGGAGCAGATATGTATATGTACATGTGTAAGTGTGTGTGTGAATAAAAGTGATTGCAGCAGGAAGGATTTCCACGTTTTCCAGCTCTCCTGCAGTCTAATGGGTTATTTGTCATCTGCAGAGTAAAGGATTTTTAAAAGTCAAGCAAGAACCGATTCCCTCCCTATGCTTTCTCTCACCCTCCCTCTCTTTCCCACTACCCCCTGACACTTGCAATGGGCAATCGATAGGTTATTGATCAACTCTCTCTATCACCAACCCACCAGACTAATCACCTTAACACCAGCCCAACTCCATCTCTCTCCTTCACTCCTCTCTTCGTCTTCTTCCCTGTTACTCGTTTCCATCTATTGCTCTTTTGCTTTGCATCACACTCGTTTGCACAGTAAACTGGTCTTTCCCCCACATTTGTGGAGCGCAAGGCCAGTTTGATGAGTGTTTTGCTTGCTGAGGTAAACACACAAAACCTCTAAATGACCCCAATATCAAATGCACACATTTCCTTCTCTAGTTACCTGCAATTGCCAGTTACATCTCTGTTGTTGATAAACAAGAACATTTAGTTTTGCGGTAAGCGCTCTTCATCCATCTCTCATTTCTCTCACTCCTCATCTCCTCACTTTCTGCATCCATCTCTCTTTGTCTGTCTTTGTTCGTGGAGAAAATCGATGAAGTGTATGAAACCAGCATATTTCTCTGCTTCGTGTTTGAGGAGACCTGAGGCTAACAGACATGGAGAAGGTGCTTCCCAGCAGAAGCGTGCAGTTCTGCTCCACTATTGTTTAAAGTCCATGCCACGGTAAGGCACGAGAGGATCAGCTGTAGAACAGTATTGGCACCTTTACTACAATAACGTAAAAGTTAGAGCAACTGAGATGATGTAGCTGTGTTAGTGGCTCTTTTCACTTTTCATGTCATCTTATGGTGAGCTGTGGAGATCCAGAGCATTGAACATACTCACTGAATTATTAAATGTCGTAGCAGTTTTACAATATCTGGGGACTATTTTAGTCATAAGACCCAAGCTATTAATTTGTCTCACCATATGTTAACATCTGTACATGGGTGGTTTTCTACTCTCCAATAAAGGTAAGAAAAACTTTACATGAAAACAAAGATAACAATCTTTTCAATACACTTCATAAATATTGTTGAAAATAAAGTTCCTCAACAATACATATGTACTAAAAAAAAAAGGAAATTATTTGTTTGAGGGAGAAAAATTAGTACTGTTTCTTTATCTTTTTGTAATTGCAGCAAATGAAGTCCAGTGTTCCAGTGACTGTGCTTCTCCTGAAGCCTCTAAGTAATTTGATGAAATGAAAAACAGAAAATCCCTGGAGGAGAATCAACATGATCTATATCCTTTGGGTATATAATTATTGAAGACAACTCAGTATGTGGCTGCAATGACAAATTTTGACCATTCTGGAATTTGTGATCCTTTGATGACTTTGAAAGTAGATTTCCAAAACTTGAAATTTGTTTTATGCTGTGCAATTGCGAGTATATTCTCAGAGCTTTTTTTTTTTTCTTTTCTTTTTTTTTTGTCAACTGACTGCAACCAACCACAGAACCAACATGGCTGTGTGATACAAGACTAGCAGCAGGCACATTCACGTCCATACACACACCTCACCGGAGAATTGATTGACTATTCTGTCTCAATACATCTCTCCTTCTGTTGCTTAGCAACCAGTGCCTGAGAGGATATGGATGCTGGAGAAGTTGCACTCCTGCGCATTTTCTGTTGATAAAGAGATATAAGTAATGAGACTGTCACCCTACTGTGATGTGAAATGCTAAAAAAAAAAAAAACAACCCAGAAACATAAAAAACTGCAAAATAATGTGCATTTTTTCCTCATTATTTCTTACTGCTATTGAAAAACAGTGGTGTATTTTATTTTTTCTTCACAATCTCATGATATATTTAAAAAAGTTTACTTTTCTCTCTCATTGAAGAAGCTCAAGATCAACTAAACATTGTTTTACTTTTGAGACTATAATGTTTCTTAACAAAGAGATAAGTTAAATTCATTTAACTACTGCAAGTAAAACAGAGAAAATATGTAGCAATGGAAACATTTAACTGAAAACTAAGATTTCACTCCATATTGCATCATCTGGTTGTACATAAAATGTACTTTAGGCAGTACTAGACACCCAATAGGCTGAATTGTATACCTTAAAACAAACACCATCTTATACTGTGAGATGAGCTTTGTGAGAGACAAGTTAACCAGACTTGAGCAGCAGTTTAAATCCTGTCTATTTCCCATAAAAATGAAAATAGGGTAACATTAAAAATTTTATAAAATTATTTTAATTTACTGAATTTTAATTTAGTTCTTGCAAAAAGAAATAACTGCTGATACTGTATTTAGAACCTCTTGATTAAGAAAAAAAACTTGACAAGTGAAATAAAAAGATTTTTCTTTTCTCAGCAGTTATTTATTTACCATAATGAGTGTATATCATCCCAAAGATGTTATTTACTCTATGAATGCACGTTTTTAAGAAAGTATGTAATTGCTTTAATTTAATTGAATTCATATTCTTTTATGTGGCATGCTGTTGTGGAAAAACCTATTAACACCTCTGTATAATATGTTTTAACCACTAGGTGACTATCTGGACTAAGACTGGGTTCATTAGATTATCATGAATAAAGGCGTGAGAGATGATGCAAGTTTAGTACATTTAATTTCAACAATTGCATGCAAGTGGGTTTAAACATACATCAGGCATCTCGATGCAGAAATGACAAAGAGTTTCAATATGCACAGTAATTTGAACAGCACAGAATAATGAAGACTAAACGCTAAATCATTCACAGATCATTGCAGGTGTGTGGGACAAATATGAGTCTGCACAAACTGTACAGCCAAAGAAGTCACATAATGGCTCAAACGAATATTTCCATTACACGTGCCATAAGTTACTTTTGTCCAGAAAAGACATGATAAAACAGCTGATTTTATTTATTTTTTTGGGTGTGTGTGTTACGGTTTTTCAGTTCTTGAACCACGTTTTCTGTTCCCAACGTCTCCTCATGATGTTTACAGAGCACTTCAACACTCAACTCAGGAAATTAGAAAAAACAGGAAAATACGATTTTTCTTCGTCATGGCCATAAGTAAGTCTAGTAATTAAAATGCTGTCGTGGAGATTCAGAATCATCTTGATAACAACGCATATAGATTTCCTAAATTGCTATTTAATACGGAATTAATACTTTTAAAAATCTGTACAATACATTTTTGTACCACAAATTAATTATATTTACCAAATATCAGGACAGCTGACACACACGTATTTAAAAATAGGCCCAAACGTGACAGAGTACTGAACGGAAACTAAAACAAACAAACAAACAAAATATATATATTACAGAGATGTGGAAACATGTGAACCCGGCAGCAAATTAGAAATAATATTTCTCTACATACAACTTTTATAAATGTCAGAAGACAAATACCCTTTTCTTCCTTTTTTTAATTACATATGTTTTTAAAGACATAAAAGCAGCTGAAATTTATTTACTATTTTCTTTCCCTCCAGCGAATGACTGGTGTCTGAAGCCGATTGCTTCAGCGATCTCACACAAATGCCTCGGTGTTTAGGAAACAGAGCCGAGTGTGACTGAGCTGATCGAAGATCAATATATCGAACACTGAGGTCAATATCTGAACTATAGGGAAAACGGCTTGCAGCTTTATGATAACCGGAAATGGCCGTTTGTGTAGATGGACTTTCCACGTACGGACGCTATTTTACTGAAATTATTGTTAAAACACGTGCGTAATATTTATTTGAGCGATTCAAAAGGAGCCCATGCAAGTTCAAAAGAACGTTAAAGATGTATTATTATAATTATTGTTATTATTATTACTGGTATTTTAAATCTTTATTATGCCGGTCGAGTTTGTGTGGATGAGGCCTGTTGCTCACTAAAACCCGTGTGTGTGTGTGCGTGGAGGATGGGGGCGTGTGAGAATGATTGTTTTTCCTCTTAGTGGTTCATTTCTAGATATAAAGAACCATTCTGTATTTGTAAATGAATCTATATATTTAACGAGTCAGTTATTTCAAACCTTAGCTTGGTTTTCACACTGATATATAAAGTATCCAGCCGAAATATAACAAATAACCTGAATGTAGGTTGTGTGTGCACCCTTCTCGCGTGTGATTTCTTTTTTTAGTAAATTATGTGTAAAATGAACATGGTGTAAAATAGTGTATACTCTTAAAAAAGTCCCATTTTTATTTGGCAGGTGGAGTTGTGCGGTTGAAATGAAAGCAGAGTCTGCTCTTATTTAACTTTATTTTTTTAAATATCTATTTATTTATTTTAAATGCAGTTAATGTTCTGACATAAACAAAATAGAATATGAATCGATGGTAATAAAGTTATTTCTTTTTCTTGATATAGACCTCAGTAAATTATTTGAAATAGCCAAAGACTTATAGACCATCTATTATTTTTAAAGATGATGATAATAATAAACATCAGCGGCATCGCAAGGTTTTTTTTAATGAACCATTCAAGTCTGAGCCCCCCCAACTCACAAACACACACACAACACACTCACACACGAATGAGAGATAAATCCGGCTGCATCCGCACATCGGTCACATCACAGCTCAGAGCCCGCGGCCGTCCGATCCCCGAGCGGTCCGACTGTCGGTGAATTTATATGGACGGCTGCTGAACCATCTATATCGAATACCATGTATTAATTATTTTATTATTCATATTGTAATTATTATCATTATCATTTTTATTATTTTATTTCTGACCTGGTATTCTACCCCTAAAGCAGGCTAATCATTTCTAAGTCTGCCAACATTACTTTTGTTGAAGAGCTGATTACTTTTTATTCTACAACTCCTACTAGAACTTTGAAATTTTATTTTCATTACTGATATATTTTGGCTTAAAATATGGAAATACAGGATGATATTATTTTGAATGTACACTCATCGCCTTCTAACAGCCCACTCTGAATTTCGTGACCTTCCCAAAAACCAAACCAGCGGGCTTTTGTCTGATTGGTTTGCAGCACTGGGATTCTAACTTTGTGACCTCCATCTCCTCGCTCCAAACCTCACTAACAGACCTGCGCCACGTCATTAATCTCTGTCAGTCAATACTTCGATCAGGTTTATCACTAAGCCATAAATGCAAAACCATACAGTCCGTGGGAAAACAAGGTTTATCTGTAAGGAACTGCCGCATTCCCAGACAAAGACTGTATTTTATAAAAATCCCACGTCAGCATATCACCTATCCACATTTGATACACGCACACAGGTATAGGCGCAACGTGCAGTTCAGATTTACAACTCATGTTCGACAAGCATAAGACATTAACACTTTCTCAAGGACAAGTTAATTCTCTGAGATAAACAATAATCAAACCGCGTGTTTTGTCCGAGTCAGGGGTGCTGTTAAGGAACTCTGCTCGTGCCCGCCCCACATTTTAAATACACAGAGGCGCGCCCCCATCTCTCTAACACGCGGCTCAGCCTGCTCTTAGTAGAAGCGCTGTTCGACCAGAGATGAGATATAGCCCAGGAGAGCTCCCGACCACATGAATGCATGCAGCGCCAGGACAACGCAGAGCCGACCGGTTCTGTGCGTACCTCGGGACACCAGAACTTCACCTCACTACACCAGATTGATTGGACAATTTTAATCGATGGATCTGCGTTCAAACGGGTTGGTAATTTTATTGCTCCGAAGGGCTAGGTGGTAAGGAAGAGCGCGTGTCCCTAAGTGAGAGTGAGAGAGCAGCAAGAGGAGAGACGGGGAGAGGGTGGGAGGGTGGGACACGGGAACATATATTCTTTCAGCTATGGAGCTCACCATGGACAACCTACACAGCCTCTCGTCGCATTCACAGGCGGGGGACCTGATGAGCTCTCCGCACGCTCGACCGTCGCCATCTCCCAGCTCGACACCCCGAAATCTGGTCTCGCACGCTCCTGGTGCGCGGTCAGCTATGGTCTCAGGCATGGCCTCCCTTCTCGAGGGGTCCGGCGGGGACTATCGGACAGACCCGTCCGCGTTGTCCGGACACCTCCATCCGTCCATCACCATGTGCGAGACCGGGATGAGCCTTAGTAACACATACACCACGCTGACCCCCCTGCAGCATCTACCTCCGATATCAACCGTTGCGGATAAGTTTCACCACCCCCACTCACACCACCATGCTTCCGCCCATCAACGACTCTCCACCGGGAATGTCAGCGGAAGCTTCACCCTGATGCGAGACGACCACCGTGGACTTACCTCTATGAGCAACCTGTACAGTCATTATCCCAAAGAGATGTCCGTATCCGGCATGGGTCACGGCTCTCTCTCACCGCTGTCCGGTGGTCTTGGCTCCCTTCACAATTCCCAGCAGTCGCTTTCAGCTTACGGTCATAGCGCACACCTCTCCACTGATGCCAAAATGCTCTCTCCGGTGTCAGGGTTTGAATCTCATGCATCCATGCTATCCCGAAGTGACCAGGAGCATCTGGCCCGGAGTTTAGGGGGTCATGGCCATGGTATGATCTCTAACCTCAATGGCATGCACCATCACCCACACAGCCACCTTCACTCCCAGGCAAACGGCGCGGTGATGCTGGGAGACAGGGAGAGGCACAGTCACGGAGCCAGCCAGGGAGTATCAGGGCCAGGCATCCAGGCCGAGGAAATCAACACAAAAGAGGTGGCTCAGAGGATAACAGCTGAGTTAAAGCGGTACTCTATTCCGCAGGCCATATTCGCCCAGAGGATCTTAAGTCGGTCGCAGGGCACTCTCTCAGACCTGCTACGGAACCCAAAACCCTGGAGTAAGCTCAAGTCAGGCCGGGAGACCTTCAGGAGGATGTGGAAATGGCTGCAGGAGCCCGAGTTTCAACGGATGTCTGCTCTGCGACTGGCTGGTGAGATAGTTATTTCAGATGTTTTATTTCAAATTCAGTCTGACGAGTCTTAAGTTAAAGCCATAGGCACACTTCATCATTATTATTAGAAGACACCGAAAACTTGCGTCAGCCTAAAAGGTTCAGCACCACGGATAGCTCTACCGGCTACGACATGAGGCACAGCGGCTTCATCGGTCCAATGACCCGTCTGTTCCTGCGTTTCAGCTATTGAGAAGCAGAACTTAAGTTTTTTGTTTTTTTTTTTTTTTAATATATATCAACAACAGAAACGTATATAAATAACCATTTTCTGGACACTAACATTGTCACATGCCACTGTTAACCACATTGTAGGTCTATATTTTTGATTGACGTATCAAAGCCCAGCTGATTCACAATAAACATCAACATAAATGTCCTCCCACGACGCCTGTTTCTGCGTGTACGTGCGAGCGCGCGTGTCTCTGCGTGCATTTATGTGTGTGTGTCCTAAAACGCAGCAGCGGTGGTGGAGCTATGGGGCCAACTAGTTGCGCGTAGAAGCGGGGTGACCCCAGGCTGCCTGATCAATACTCCAGTTCCCACTCTCCTTTTTAAATGTGGCACGCCGATCAATATTGGAGCTGAAAGATGCAATAACCACACGGTCTCCACGGCTTTTCATTTAGTACCGAAGTAAGAGCTCTAAGTTTAGAACAGGTAGGATCGTTCAAACTCTTACCAAGCTTTTAACTCCCACGTTTCCATTGTGCAGACAGTTAAACCAGAGAAGCAAAATGTGACAACAAGTTTCACAATCATAAATCTCGGTTAAAAACAAAGTCCTACTATCTCACCTTAGCACACCAAGGGTTTAGTTAAAAACTTAAACAAAGAGAATAAAAAGTGTATTTGTATAATTTAGTCCTACCCACATGTGATCCTCTACTTCAAGGCAACCTTGAGCTTCACAAACTGTTCTGATGAAATATTGATTTCAACTGGGGTGGGGATCAGTAACATGGAGCATAACAAGAAAATGTGGAGAATATAGACTTTTCGAAGCTGAGCACTAA
Organism: Xenentodon cancila; assembly: GCA_014839995.1. Classification (NCBI taxonomy): domain Eukaryota; kingdom Metazoa; phylum Chordata; class Actinopteri; order Beloniformes; family Belonidae; genus Xenentodon; species Xenentodon cancila. The sequence goes on along the minus strand of CM026207.1, from coordinate 16,751,263 downwards.
GGGCATGTAAAATTTATAGCCAATTTGCCTTATTTTCTTATTTTAAGTTTACCTGAATGCACCTTGCTGTCTTGGTAAAACTTCAGTTTCATACTTTAAGTCTGTACAATCCAGTAAAAAAAACAACAGTTTATTTAGTTGATAGATAGATAGATAGATAGATAGATAGATAGATAGATAGATAGATAGATAGATAGATAGATAGATAGATAGATAGATAGATAGATAGATAGATAGATAGATAGATAGATAGATAGATAGATAGATAGATAGATAGATAGATAGATAGATAGATAGATAGATAGATAGATAGATAGATAGATAGATAGATAGATAGATAGATGAGGATTAGTAGCTGAGGCTTTGAGTGTCATTAATAGTGTTGCTCTGTTCTTTCAGTGTTTGCCTGGCTTTGCACACAGAGGATCAATAAGGCTGTTTCCCCTTACCAACCCCCTTCTCTCACACTCCCTGGTGCTCTCCCTCTCTGCAGCACAGGACAATAATATTACAAATCTTTCTCTGGTTAACCTGGCAACAAGCAGGCAGGTTGCTTGGCTTGAGAACAGTAATGCCACAACACAAACACAAATAAAACACAGTAATTGGAAGACACAAGGAAGATGAGTAAAGAGCTGTGTCATCAAGCTAAACGATGCACAGAGCCAATTACAAGCCCCCTTGTCCTGTCTTATTAGACCCATCTTTGGATTAGACATGTTCCATGAACGATTAATATCAGTATGTTTCAAGAAATGAAAATAGTTCAAATTAGAATGTACAAAAGTACAGTAAAAATGGCTTAAGTGCAAATGCGAGAAAAACAAAACTGACATGTGGAAAAAGAGCTGCAGGAGCCAGGAGATGCCATTGATTGAGAGAGGCCTGGCAGGTTTGGGCTTTGTGTGAACAGTCAGATAGAGGCAGGGTAGTGAAAGGATCAATACCAACCTTAATAATTGATAAGTATAAGGGAGACGAAGGAAAAAAGGGGAGAAAGAAAGAAGAGAGCGTGGTGGTGTGCGACCTTCTAACAGCATCTTCGAGGTAAGCAAAGTCAGATATGTGGTTAACAGCTGAGAATGATGCTCTAGTCTTCTTTCCTAAATGCCACAACAGAGGGCGCGTAAGTGGTTTTGAAAAACACTGTTTACACCCTAAACATATTGCGAAATATCAATAATGCAAACCTGACACCAGCCAGCATGGTGTATCCTCCCACTGCTGAAAACTCATATCAGAACCTTTTTATGGAGCCACTGAAGAGGCCCGCTTTGAAGAAGCTGCTGTGATGTTTCAGTGAAAAACTGAGCAAGAATGCAGATGTTCTAACATAAACACAAAAAGATTAAACCCTTACTGTAGACAAGGGGCATCAGAGCAGCTGCCTGTCGACACCTAGTAAAGAGCGCTTTCTGCTCATGTCAGCAAATCCTCAAAGCAATCCAAGGTTGTGATGTCATTTGATTTTAAAGGTTGGTATGCTTTATGGGGTTTGTAATGCATCTTTATGGAGGGCTATAGCACATTTCACAGAGTGTGCATGCATGTGTGTCTGTGTGAGTGCCTCCACATGCACATGTGTGTGTGACTGGGTTATAGAGTGTGTCTGCACTATACATTGTTCAGGCTTATCTGACTTGCTCTGAATCGGTATTGATTTCCTCTCTTCTGCTCTCTTCGGCTCTCTCATATTCTTTTCCTCTCTCTTTCCCTCCCTGCCTCCCCCTTCTTTTTCTTCTGACTGTGTGCCAGCATCCACAAGGCAGATCCCTTACCTTCCAGCCTTAACTCATTCCTGCTCTCTGGTCATCTCTTTCTGTAGCAGACCTTTTGCATAACCACTGTACTGACACACTGTAGTGAAATATTTTAGGCACTCAGTATAAATGAGAACAAATGTGTTATCAGTTAGGCAAATTTTTAGTTTTGAAAGTATGACGAAAGTTAAATGTGCTTTCATACAGTTGTATGAAAATACAATCTTTAGCCGACTGATAAAGTCAGACATTTGTTGCATGGATAAACTAACGAACCCTCATCAAAATCAATAACATTACATTAGTTAACCAAACTAGGATGCATAAATTCATTTGGACAGGATCATATTTAAAAGTGAATGCCTGTAATGACACTGTGCCAAAGATAAATCATATCCTTAATTTACTTACTTTGATAATAGCCTAAAACGTCCCAACTAAAACATATAAGCGGAGACAATGTTGATGTAATGTTTTTAATTTGGTCAATTAGTTGATTAAACTTCTACATTTGTGATTTGCAGCAAACACTTCCCCTGTTTTTGCAAGCCTTGTGAAACTCATGTCAGCTCTGATATGGCCTCCTGGTGCTGAAAGGACAGTTCCTGAATAACGACTTTTTAACGTGAAGTATTTGGTTGCAAAACTCATCCCACGTAAACTTGTTTCCACAGACACTCAACAGAAATGTTGGCGTGTGACGTGTAAAAGCAAAGTCTCAAATAAATCTGACATTATCACCAAATATCTTGCAGACACGATGAGGTTCTTGTGACGATGGCAAGAGAGATTTTATGTGGATAGTGATATATATATATATATATATATATATATATATATATATATATATATATGTGTGTGTGTGTGTGTGTGTGTGTGTGTGTGTGTGTCTGTGCGTGCGTTAAACAAAATAAGAAAAAAACGAGCGTACAGCACTGACTCAACCGCAATTAAATTGTTTTTTCAAGAATATTACCTTTAGAGATTTGCAGTTATGTCTAGTAGAAATCCATTTGTATTTATTTTCACATGACAGCAGTGCAGTTGGCCTAAACGATAGAACAACCACAAAAACATAATTTTGATTATTAGTAAGTACATTATTCAGCTATAGATTAAACAATTCAACATCGGAAAAAAAGCTAATTGAAATAATCTTCTTCATAACAATAATTACTGTTTTAAAAATTGATAGCAAAAGATTTGCTATTACTTTCTTCCCTGGAAGTGTGTTTCAAATTCTAACAGTTCCCATTCCACTATTTTCTTCTTATTTGTAGTTTATAACTTCACTTTTGCTGTGTTTGGCGTTTCAAAGTCGACAAAGGTCTGGCGGAAGCGTTAGCTCTCCTGAAAGAAACGTCTCAATTTAATTTAGACCTTCAAAAGCGCGTGGGTTGTTTGAGGAAAAACGGAGAAGCATTTACAAAAGTGTTTAAATGTAGCGCGAGGTCCGCAAGAGGTTCACACGGTACAAGCCAATATCTGATAGGCTGTAAAGCTGCCGATCGCTCGTCTCAGGACAACAAGGGCGTTTTCAACGGGAAATAAACGATCGCTTTTAAATAAGCCAATACTGGTGAACATAAAAGGATTAGGAGGAGGAAGGAAGGGTTTGGTTTCACCGCCGCTGTGCTGTGTGTTGTTGCAGGTGGGGAGATGGGGTGGCCATTCGGGCGCTTTACGTCCCAGCATTGAACTGGCCTATAACATGATCAATACAATCAATAATCGTACATCTGAGAGGTGTGACAGAGAGTGATTGACACCAAACTGTTTCTCACCTGCAGTAGTCCGTCCAGGGCGGGAGAGGGCCCGTCTCACCGCACACAAAGCCCGATCTCATCCGTCCGTCCAGGCGTCGACTAGCAGCACGGTGCGGTTAGTTCACCGTCTGCCCCTCATGGCCCATCTGCTCACACATCCACACACTCATGCACTGTGAAGCTTGTGTAATTTAGGCATTTAGAGACAATTTAAGGGAGATAACTTGTTTTGAAGCTGTTGCTTTATTTTACCAAAGAAGATAATAAATATAAATTTTTTTCGGTATGACTCATTTCCACTTATCAAATGTTACCAATGTTTATTGTCACTATGACGACATGTAGCTGAAGTCTTAGGATGTATCATATGTTCCCTCTTGCACATGCAGCATTTCAAAACACATAAGAGTGTCTTCAGACACAATCATATTTATACATGCATTACCATGTTGTGTAATTTAGTCTTGAACAAAACACTAATTTACCTCACCCCTTCATTTTGACCCCATCATCTATTCTTTCATTGTGATCAATTACTTTTATATGAAGAGTTTGACACATAAAGACATAGACACATAAAGTTGTCTCTAGGCTTTTTTGAGAGACACAGAACATGACCCCCGAGAAATTATTACAGAAACGACAGGTAAAAACTCCTTTTAGTGGAAGAAAAACCTTCAGCCAAACATTGACAAGAAAAACTCCCCTTTAAGAGGGAATAAACCTTGAGCAGGACCTGGCTCATAAGGGGGGACCCTCCGGCCAGCTGGGTAGATCAGGGAAAGGAAGATCAGAAAGAGAGAATGAAGAACAGAGAGAGGAGAGACACAGACACACCGTCAAATGTACAAAAGACAAGATACATAAGTATAACTATCTGTCAGCAGCAGAACTAAGACTTCCATGTATATATGACAGATACACGGTTAGTTGGTGGACTACCGAGACGACTATATAAACAGGTGTAGACAGCAGACACTGAGGTGGTCAGAGGGTGGGACTGCAGGTCAGCATGCAGCTCTGGAAACTCTGGCCTGCAAACATGTACGGAAAAGAATATATGGATGTATAGACGATATATATATATATATATATATATATATATATATATATATATATATATATATATATATATATATATATATATATATATATATATATATATATATATATATATATATATATGTGTTGACTTAGTGACTGCTACATGCAGTAATCCTTGTTTTCTGATATAAAACAGGACAGTTGCAGGTTTTGTGGTCATTCCTCACACAATAGACAAAGGTCACTCACCATATACCTGTACTACCCTTCTCATCTTCATGTAGCTGTATGCTGTCACAGTGAACTGCAAAGTAAAAACAGCAGCTATGTAGTCCACTAAGACTGCTCAACAGCCAGTAGATCAGTAGAGATGTGGATGGAACTACGTGCCACTTGCTGATATATTTGGCATCGTTGACACTAGGATGTATGAAACATATGTGAGAGCCACTTGCGGCTGCTGCATGTCTGTTCAGAATAGCTCATCTGGTAACAAGGCAGTTAAAGATAGCCGATACCGGTTTGGTTCTTGTCTCAAAAGAGATTCCTTTAATGAGCACTTCCCTCTTTTTCCTATCTGCAGTCCGATTGCTCTGGTAGGGGTGCTTAGAGGTTTGAAAAAAAAAAAAAACCCAACAACCCTCATTTGGAATGGACCTATTGATTATCTGAAATATGTAACCAGGCCTTGCACTAACTCGTCAGTCTCAATTGGTTATGATGGCAACCATATTTGCTCCCACTTGGGGCCTCTGGGTTGCTTTCATTTAAGCTGACAGAGGAGAACCAGAGTGGTGTTGGCACTGTAAAATGGCCGGTAGCACAAGTTGTTCGAAAACAGGCATTACATATTAAATTATCACTATATTAGCACTAGCATTCAGTCATTACATTAGGGAGTATTGAGTTTGGTTTGAGACAGCACTTAGAGAGCCCAGAGGAGATTTTGGCATGGCTGAGCCTGAACCAATTGAATAAACGTTCCATGAAATGGTTCTGAAGTGCTGATCAATCAATATGGGGACTATCAATCTAAGGGCAAATTAAAACAATTGAGAAAAACAACAAGAGGAAAACAGTCAAAATGGACGGAGTGACTTATCTTTGATAAGTGCTCGAGCATGGGAAGAAACAGAACTTCAGCCTGCTGAGGAGAAATATCTTTGTAATTATGTTTTGCTTGCAGTAACAGAAAGAGTGAACAATGGCAGTTCACACGCATGTACATACACAGGCATGCACAATCAAATGTGCACATTCATATTGATCTCAACCCCACAGTCAAATCTGTTTACTGCTGTTGCCTAAACCTACTGTAAAGTCATCAATCATTTGCATACACCATCTCCACACTGCAGCCAGCCTCATTTATCCACACTTCTTCCTTTCTGTCCTTTCATCCTTTCCTCATTTCCTCCTGTCCTCAAGTAGGCACACAGTCATCCAAGACGAGACTCATTTATCATTTATATAGAAATGATATATAAATGATTAGTGACTTGTTTGAGAATCGTTTTGTTCCTCCAGAGCTCTCAGACTGGATGACTGCCACTCTTTTCCCGCCTCACCTCCTTTGTTCTTCCACCGATAAACAATTTCTTCTCGTCTGTCTGTCACAGAGCGCGCTCGCGAGCTATACTCCCCCAGCGCGAGTCAGTGCACGCGCGCACACGCCACACAAGTACACAAGAATGTGCGCACATCTCTCTCGCTGATCGATGGGGATCGATCGGGTGGGGAAGGGAGCCCTGATTACTGGACCACGTGTTCAGAAGAAAACCGCGGAAAATCGATCATTGCAGGTTTTTAGGGCAGCAGAACAGAACAGACTCCCTCCAGTCTCCACAGCCAGAGCCGAGCCTGGGCGCACTGACGGTGCATCCAGGCAGCGCCGCAGACCGCTCCTTTGTCAGCATTTCACATCACGCGCCTCCGGTTTCAACTAGCGGCACAGACCCACAATCAAAACACTTCAGACACATCAATATCTTCACTTCAAGGGGTTTGCTTTTCATTATCATTGGTTAAAAATTTCCAAATCGTTAACAAAGAGGAATAAAGTCCTCAGACGTGGACATACGACCGTTAAACTAACTTTAAAGAGAGGTTGTTTTAAGAGCGGGATTTTGTTTCTCTTCCCCAAACTCATTTCAAGTCCTTCTTGGAAAGACTTTGGACTTTAAGGTTGAAAAAAAAATTGTCCCAATTAATTTTTAATTTCCGTAGTGATCGTTTTGCACGTTACTGTGGGCTACACCCATGCTGTGCAGGAGCAGGTTTAGGAAATATGAAAAATGAATTTGTGTTGCATTCAAGGACGTTTCTAAATGCGGGTTATGCGGGCCTGTTTGTTCATAAATAACATTTTTTTTTACTGTACAGAAACAAATAATTACAAAGCATTGTGCAGCAGATTAAACTTTAAGCTTGAATAGAAAAAAAAATATATATATAAAAAACTTCAAATTTTCAGAAATCCTTATGTTAGCTTTGTTTCAGCTAAAGTGATCATTAGCTGAACAAATCTTTACTAAATAGGACTGATATGAGATATATCACATTTTCAAGGCCTTAACTCCCCCAAAATATTGCAAAAATTATTTTATTATTTTATTATTTTATTAATTATAACATGCCAAGAAAGTGCTGTATAGAAAGCGAGATGTAGCCTAATATGGATTTACACCAGCTTTGGATTCCAGAAAGCCAGGAAAACATTTTAATGCATCACTTTATGTTATTCTGCGTTTCCATTCTGGTTTTGACAACTTGCTTTATATTTCATTCACACTGTCGCCTACTTTGGGATTTGACTATTTTGATATTTTGGCCAATAAGCGTGTCTCTTCCAGTATGATTTGCATTTGAATACACATTGGACTTAAATAAACTCTCGAAACAGTAAAACATCAACACAACAGCTATCAGTTCATATTTCAATATTTTGCTTTTACACCCTGATATGCCCTTTTCCCATTTTGTTGGCTTCTGTTATTTATGTTGACACTTTTTAAGGCACCCTCAGCATATAGTCTACAGTCCCAATAATATCGCTTCTCTTGTCATTCAGCTCTTTTGTCTTAATTTTGAAAGATCACGAAATATTTTAGTGATAATAAATTTCCTGTCCTCTTTTTTTTTTCTTTCATGTCCTCAACTCCGTCATCCTCGTCCTTCCTGCGACCAGCATGTAAACGCAAGGAAGAGGACCGGGGACGAGAGCGCAGCCAGGTGCCAAAGAAGCAGCGACTGGTCTTCACCGACCTGCAGCGTCGCACCCTGGTAGCCATCTTCAGAGAGAACCGACGCCCCTCCAAGGAGATGCAGCTCACCATCTCTCAGCAGCTGGGCCTAGAGCTCTCCACCGTCTCCAACTTCTTCATGAACTCACGTCGCCGCTGTCCAGACCGCTGGGACACGGAGGAGCACGGTCACGGGGTGCACGGTCAGCACGGTCACGGCAACGTGCACACTCCTCACGGAAACGGCGGCAACAACAGCGCGTCACCGATCCAACCCGGTACCTCCTCAGCAAACACGTTTTCTAAGGCCTGACGGCAGGACGGATGGCGGGATGGGAGATAGAGGAGATTTTTTTTATTTGATACCAAAAACAGTGGACTCTCACTGCTATTCTGCACAGCTATGCGCGTGTCGCTTCAGACCACTTTCATTCGGTTCATCTGCTCTATGTGCTGCACTTGTGCAGATGAATCAGATGTTCTCAGAGCTCCATGTGTTTTCTTTTAATCTGAACATGTATTTAGAAATGAAGCTTTTCAAACCAAAGATCCAGTTGCTTGAAGGGAGTTTCCCTCAAACAACCACATGAAAACCAAAGAAAATCCATCAGCACTATATCATAAATGTCTGTGTAGCTCCAGATAACCAATAACTTTTAAAGGAGACATATTATACCTTTTTTTCTTCTTTTTTTTCAAACGTTGACAGCAGTTTTTGAGGTCTTACTAAAATGTAACAACTTAAGGTCAAATTACTTCAGAAAGACAGTTCAAGCGTTCCCTTTTCAAACATGTCCTTTCTGATCTGTTCATAGCAGCTGGGTTGAGGGGGTGGATTTTAGCTCAACTCCACCCCCCTCTTAAGTGGGGTGTGCCTTTTTTTCAAATTGGTGTTATGTCTTTGCACTATCCACTTTAGAGGTACACGAAATGCAACAAGATGTGAAGCTGGATACCAGTGCTCCTCTGATCTGGTTCTGTAATGTCACAGTCTCCTAAAAACCTGAACAGTTCAATAAATGACACATTTTCAGGCTTATGGTCCTAAACAAAGTGGCAAAGCTGAGCTATCCCAAAGTTTTCGAGTTGGTAGTGACTCCACACAACAAAAAACATGCTCTTGACCACCAGAAAGAAAAATAAATCATAATATGCCCCCTTTAACACTGGAGACCTTGTCTGCACTAATTAGAAATAAATTAGACAGGAAGTGTATATGCTCGGCACCCAGGTTTCCGGGTGAATCAGGCTGATTGACGCCAACTGTCTTCCTGTTACCTGTGCTCTGGCTTTGGCTCACGTGCCAGCTCTGGTCCAGTAATGGTTACTTGATGTGGTCAGGTTTTAGCTGTGACAATCGTCACAATCGACCCGACAAGAGTATGAGCTGTGATAAACCTGGCTCAGTGTCAGCAGCCATAATTGGGCCATTTTCGGGTGCTCATTCATACCGCGTTTTGGCAGATGTAAAGCTAAACCAATCTGGATACCTGGGTGATTATAGCTTCACTAGTTACACACACTTAGGCTGACTGAGAGGTCTGTTTGTTGGTGTCAAATGTCTATAAAGCTCCACCCAGACCTTTTAACCCTCTAACCAATAACACCTGCAGCACTGCATGTGTGTGTGTTATATGTGTGCCTGTATGTAATATTAACATGGGCTTCAAATGCTACAGGGACACAAGTCCTCTGCAGGCGGTCGGCCTGCTGCACATCAGATCAGCAGCGCCACCTGCTGTCCATTTAAACCACACAACCGTGTCATGAGCATGTTGATGTGCAGTCACAGCTCAGTCAGCAGGCCTGCAGTAAAATATAACAACCCTGCAGTGTAAATTTGCATTAGGACACATATACCAACACTAGCTGAAGCGTAATCCTCCACACACACTTAGAAAATGACAATTTAATTAAGTATGACTTTTTTTTTCCCCCAACAAAACCCTTTGATACCTGTTTGAATGTTTGTTTATTAACACTCGCTGTATGACTACACAGCCACGAACTGCGTAGCCACATGAGAGGTTATTTTCAGGTTACAAAAAGGAGAACAATCAAACAGGGGCGACACGCCACACGTTGAAAAAGTGTCGTCCTCGAGCGTAGGTAGGGAGGGGGGAGGGGGGGGGGGGGGTCTGCTCTGTTCTAGTGGCCAAACACAGAGGTCAAAACATCACAATATAGGATCCTGAGTGCCAATGATGTTTGCCTCTTCATGATAATCAGAGAACAGATGCAGCCCGCTCCGTCGCCACGTAGCCCGCTGTGTCTGCTCTACTATTAGAGAGCACTAATACGGGCACGTTGCCTATTCCATACCTCAATAAAACAAAAAAAAAAAACAACAACAAAAACATTGGGAAAAAAAATGAACAAAAATGATGTAATCAACATGAAACACAATGACTGTAAATACTCTTTACTTTCATCTCTCTTTCTCTGTCTTATCTATCCTCTAGTAATCTACCCTCTTGCGACTCCCCTGATGTGTCTTTCATTCAGTTTTCCCTCCTTAACTACTGATGCGGGTAATATTAGTACCATAGACACATGGTTTCTCTCTTGTGACTATTGTGCTAAAACTATATGTAAAAAAAAAAAAAAAAAAAGCACCTTCTTGACAAAATGTAAAAACTTTAGGTTAGAAAGAACAAAAGACAAATCAACATGTCATAGACTGATCCTATGCACAGACGAGGAAGCGATACCAGAAACAAAACTGCATATTTGTGACTAACTGTGCATATTTGTGAATACCAGTGGAATAGATGGACTGTCTGGATGAGGAAGACCTCTTCCTTGATCTCTAATCCTCTTTGAACTGGACTGTCGCTGCATTCCTCTGTTGGTGGTGTTCTGTGGTTACTGTGTGAACCACCTCATTTCTGAGTGTTTTTGTCTCTCTCTATTTTTTTTGTTTCTTTTGTGGGCAAAGCCCCTTGTTGTGTAGCATCTTCTAGCGGGAGATAATCATACTAGAGAGAAGGAGAAATAGGAGGAAGGGTGCGGCAGGGGAGGCAGCAGCATCAGATGTCCATGATGAGGCCGGAAGGAAACATTTAAACGACCCCCACCCCCCAGCTGTCTGAAGTCCAGAGGAAAGAATCGTTGTAGGTTTTCGGAGCAGATGTTTGACGTTCAGACTCAAGACAGTGAAACAGTGATGTAAACATTTGTGTGTGGCTACCTCATAGCATTACAAGGACTTTGACACAGCCATCAATACCAAAGATATTTCAATCTGGCTGTGTTCACACTGGAACTGGGACATGCCCGCAAATCTGCACACACCACACCAATTCATGCAGACACACATGTACAGATGTGCATATTCCTCAGAGCAGTCATTCTGCATGGCAAACACACCGAGGTATTTGTCATGTGGGAAGAGTTGAGTGCCTTTTTCCTTCAACCAGGGGTTGGACTGCTCTGATTTCACACACACACACACACACACACACACACACACACACACACACACACACACACACACACACACACACACACACACACACACACACACGTTTAAAGTGAAGGGGGAGCCACACTGAGGTGTCCTCATGACATTAAAGTCACTTTTGTTTTGATTCAAAGAGCACTTTTCCACACGGTGAGGCGAAAGCATTGTTTACATCACCATTTGGCTTTTTCTTTTTTTTTTTTCTTCCCCAGATCTGTTTTTACGGCTGGTGAGATAATGTCAACTCACTGAGTCCTCTGCACGAACACACATGCACACACACTCCTGCCAGAGATATTTTTGTGTAATTTGTAGTCTGAGGGTAGGTGTGTGTGTGTATACTTGACTGTTTACAAAGCCCCCCCCCCACTCCGGCTGTCTTTCTCATTTGCTGGCCCTTAAGTTCAATTAACTTAAACCGGTGACACAACCAACCAATGAGAGAATCAGTAGAGAGGTCACTATGTTCACATGATTCCCGCTTGTGATCCCCCCCCAGCTCCAATCCGGCTCATCCAAACCCTCTTTGCTGTTCCCTCCATCCAGGGTAGCATACAGGCATGTGTAGACAATTCATCTTGATATACCTCAAATCTTTATTGTAAAGGTTCTGTTTAGCAATGACAGTGACATTAAAGTCACAGCAAAATGAATGTTCAGTTTTTCTTTTCTTTTTTCTTTAACTTCTCTGAAGGAGTGTGTGAAATGTTTGGTGGTTTGACATGTTATGACTTTATTTATTGTTTGTAGAGTTGCATGGTGTCCTTCTGTCTGAGAGTTCAGAGAAGGACTGAACGGAGGAGTAAGACATGGACACTACAGTGCATAAGAATAATTAAAGAGGTTGGAAATGATATGATATAGGCTGTGAGAAAGAAAGAAACACTGGGAAAAGAATCCAGGCTTAAAAACAACATGAAAACAAATGAAGAAACTGGGAAGCGCAAGGTAGAAACAACACATCAACGACACATTAATTTCTGTTTCGAATCACTTTTTTTTCGGGCTTATTTTGTGTTTGAAGATTGTCTCCTGTATGTGTTCAAGTGATTCCCATATTAAAAAAAAAAAAAAAAAAAAAAAAGAACCGACCGAAGCACCTCTGTCATTAGGGGTGGGGTGAGCAGTTCTTTTATGCATGAATTATATATGTATATAATCAGCAGGATGAATTTTACTTTCACATAACAGGCAACAACAACAACAGCAAAAAACAAAACAAAAAAAAAACAACAACTGCATTTGGTAATCTTTGCATTTTTTTGTTAGCTCTGTGTCTTTTTTGTGCTTTTTGTGTATTTGTATAAAATATGTGTATTTATGTGTGTTTCAGGTTCATAACTGTGTCTTTCCTTCTCTTTGTGTGTAATTGTCCCCACAACTCTGTTTGTGTATCTCTTTGTTTCATCGTAGAAGCGTGACTGTGAGTTTGTGTGTGCAGTTTATTCATATTTAATCTAAATTTAATCGGCCTGGGTGTTTCTCTGCTTAAGGGGCTTAAACCATCAGTAAGCTGAAACACCTTCCAGTGCATTAAAATGGCGTCATTTGCTCTTTCCTTTAGACCTCTGGAAGTGTCGATGTTCTCTCCCTCTTCCCTTACCAATCAATCAATCAGAACCAAGTGTCTTTGTGATGGTAGAGACAATCAATTTCAAACAAAGCAGACACAGAGAAAAGAAGGAGGGAGAGAGAAAGACAGTGATGGAGGAGGGTGGAGAAACCTACTGGACAGAAGATATTGGAGGAAGGGAGAGCAGCTCGCAGTGTATGTGTGTGTGAACACCTTTAACCTCTGCAGAGTGACCTTTACGGTGGGGGCCGCGGCATTCGGGACCCTCTCCTGGCTACAAGGCGGGAGGTGGTGGAGATCTGACTTGTTAAGTGGACACCTAATCGAAGATGTTGATCAAATGCCTGCATGCATATGCACAGTGGGTGCATGGACACATGCACACACACCCACCCATGCACACACACACACAAACACACACACACACAATATCAGGAGAGTTTTTATCTCAGTGGTGCAGTTGGTCTCTTGGTTTTGTTGCTCTGCCTTCGGCCTGTGGATGAAGAATCGAGATGAAGAAACATTACAGAAAGTGCAACCAGTCTGGGTAAATTGTCTGTGTTGACCAAAGCAAATAAAGAAACAAGCAATCGGCGAACAGGCTTCTCGTTTTCTCTCTGATGGTTTATAGATGCGGTGCTTTGCCGCCATCTAGTGGTGGTTTAAAAAAATAAACAAGGACACGCTTGTCATATTTACTCCAGTTATCTTACGATCCGAGAGACTTTGTTAAAATAATCCATTCATCCATTATCTATACCGGCTTACTCCGTCTCCGGGTCACGGGGGTCTGTCGGAGCCTATCCCGACGCATAGTAGGTAAGAGGCAGGGGTACACCCTGGACAGGTCGCCAGTCAATCACAGGGCCACATACAAGACAAACAACCATGCACACTCACGCTCACACCTACGGGCAATTTGGACGTGTCAATTATGCTAAAATAATTTCTGTACGTTTTATTTAAAAGTATAAAAGTTAAAATACTGCCTAAAAATGTAGCCACGTCTCATTTGATAATGTGACACTAATATTGAATATTGAAGAAGAAAAAATAGATGTTACTATTGAAACAAAGAACGTGTCCTAACTGTATCATTCAGCAAAAATGCACTCCCTTCTTTGGTGATTTAATGATTCATTTGTGGTTAAATCTGATGACTGAGAGGTATGATGTTCTAGTTTAGTCAAGAATATCGGGGAGACCGTCCGACTTTCTCTGTTTCCTTTTCAGCCTTTTCATAAAAGACCAAATGTTAATTTAACAGACTAACGAGTGACAGAGTTCTGTCTTTATAGAAAATGAGTTTGAGTGAAGATACTGTCTAATCTCTCTGTATCAGTGTAAGATAAGAAACAGGCGACAAATCTTTATTGAGCAAACTAAAGCCGTCTTATTCGTTTCTTTTTCCCCACACTGCCTCGAAAGTGTTTGGTTTATCCGTTTTTGCCTTACTTTTTTTACTGTTGCATGTTCTGTTCATCACTGACAAGAAAATGTTCATATTATATACAGGTAAGTCCAGTAACATTCGGATAGTGATGCAGTTTTAATGGCTTTTATGCTTTTGTACACCGCCACCATAGATTGGAAACAAAGAGTAAAATGGTGATTTAAATACTTTCAGGTTTATTTAAGTGTTCTTTAAAAAATATATGGCATTCAAGATTTAGGAATTACAACTATTTTAAGCAAATGTTTAATGGTAAATTCAGTGGTCAGCACTGTTGCCTCACAGCAAGAAGGTTCCTGGTTCGATTCCCGGCCGGTGGGTCTTTCTGTGTGGGGTTTGCATGTTCTCCCCTTGCTTGCGTGGGTTCCCTCCGGGTTCTCCGGCTTCATCCCACAGTCCAAAAACATGCATGTTAGGTTGGTTGATAATTACAAATTGCCCGTAGGTGTGAGTGTGAGTGTGCATGGTTGTTTTGTCTTTGTATGCGGCCCTGCGATAGACTGGCAACCTGACCAGGTTGGACCCCTGCCTCTTGCCTGTAATGAGTCGGGATAGGCTCCGGTCCCATGAGCAAGGAAAAGATAAAGCAGTTATAGAACATGGATGGATGTATCTTGAATATTCCCTGTGATCTGCCCCTCTTTACTTACATCAGATCTTGACCTACCTTCTCCAGAGTATTCTTAACTTTTGTTAATATGAAGGATTTTTTCTTCACCACAGAAATGATTCTGCAATTATCTGCTTGATGTTGTTGAGCTCACCAGAGCTTTATTACACATGTTTATGTTTTTTAAAAAACCTGATCATGGCCTCCTTTTCTTGCTTTGCAATCTCCTAAGATTTTTTTCCGTGGTAGCTCCAGCAGCTGCAAAATGCCAACTCAATATATGATATCAGCTTCAGACCTTGTAGGTACTTCATTTGTCTTGAAGTGACAGCGACTGGACCACACCTCTCTAATTGTCTTCTTTTCAGTCAATAATCTAAATATTTTTGAGCTCCTGAAAGTTGCAAATGCCATATTTTTGTGAAGTGCCCAAAGACTGATGGGCCTAATTTTAATTATCCACTTTTTTATTATCAAATTAATTTATCTAGATTTAAAGCTATTTCTATAGTCTATAGATGTAGAGACCTTGCTGATGGGTTTCCCTCATGTCGCAATATTAAACCTTTAAAGCAGACTTTTTAGAAGAGAGGAGGCTGAACTGATTAACAATCAAACGTGTGTGACATGTTGGGCGTGTGACTCACTGTTTTGAAACTAACATTTTGATTTTCATTTAATGTCAGGTGCTACAAGCTGCTAAGAAGAAGGGAAACCAGAGCTTGTTGACAGAGTCACATCATGCTTTTATGACTAAAAAGAAATAAATTTACAAGACAAACAGGATACAAAACTTACACTGAAATAATAATAAAAAGAAAATAAATCATATGTGCTTTATAGACAGGTACATTGTTATTCCTTCCTTTGAGACCAAGCAGCCATGGGACTGAACAAAACCTGGGTTATCCCTGGAGAAAAGAAGCAGCACTTAAATCCTATGTTTCTATAACTACACTATTTACAGTTCAACAGTCAGTTTCCTCTGTTAGACACAGCAAAGAGGTCTACAGATTTGAAGACATGATATGGCTAATAGATCTAATATGTACACTTTCTGTTCTTCACAACAACAGATCAACACATTAGGGCACAAAACATACCTTTTAAAAATTTTGGTGCAGTCAGATGGTGATGTAAGACGGAGAGGATCAGAGTCCAAATTTGGAGCTTATTTGATAACAGTCTACTTGATGTGATATCCAATAATGACTGAGCATCATTTGAATGACATGTCTTTAATATCAGGTCTGCATTTACCTGGAGCCCCCAGCACTCATTCCTAGGTTTCGTGATTTAATGACGACCACGTCACTAAATCACTGGACGCATTTGTGCAAAAGATCCGAGAAAAGAAGGAACTGCTTAACGAGTTTGGTGCCAGGCTGACATCAAGAAAGACAGAGAGAAAGTAACACAGACAGAAAAAGATAGATAGAAATAAAGAGAGACGAGAGGGGGAGTATAGTCCAAACAAATCTGATTTGTTATTTTGTTCATTAAAGGGCTCCAACAAATACAGAGCTAAATTTTCAACATCTTCGTCTAAAGACTGGAGGAGGTAGGAGAGCATCTCACTGGCTCAGACCCGGAGAAAAACAACAACAACAACAAAATTCTGGCACCTTCTCGTCATTAAAAAGAAAAACTCTTCATTAAAGGTACTGTGGAAACCCAGGAATGAGTGCCAGCCAGGTCTGGTGAGGTCCTCTACACCTCCTCCTACACCAGAGTGATTTAGAGAGAATGTGAGAATGTTCTAGACTAATCGATTATAGTATCCCACTGATAATCCTTCCCCTATATGGCATTGATCAGTCCCACCATTCTGCTTGGAATATCAATCGCTTTATCCACAGCTTATGAACTAGAGCATTAGTTTGTGTACAGATATGTGTAAAAGTACAATCATCCCAGGTAAACACATTTCTTTTGTAAGATGCTCACTACTTTAAACATATGTGAATGCAAGTGATTCATTGCCCCTGACTTTGACTGGGTTAAACACATTTTAACTGTATTACTTGCTCTGTTTCAACCAGTCCCATGGCCAGCAGCAGTGGCACCCTTTGCTTTCCATGCGAGTGCATTCAAGAGTTTGGCAATACTAATCACTGTATACAAAAGGCATGCATAGATTTAACCTGCCAAGACCACATGTAAGAAAGTCATTTTTTCCCCTCTAGAGTAACCAACCACTTGTTGATCACTCAGGAATATACAGAAAGAAAAAATCATGTAACATATTGTGTTTTATGTGACGTTCAGAGCGCTTTTGATCAGATTCACGCTTCTCTTGTTGCTGTCTCTGGTTGGCTTCACAGGGGGAAACGACGTCCCACACCCGGCGCCAAAAGGAGCTCAGGCTATGGCTATATGAAGATTTATGAGGTTAACAGTCAGTTAGTTGTGTTAAGTGTTTCTACTGAGCTGGGAGTTTATTTCACTTCAGTAAACAACACTGGCACATCAGCGGGGTCTAATGTGTGCTGTTGCAAAAGATAACCACTTGGGGGCAGTAGTATCGCATAAAACAGGGGTTACTTGGATTTGTCTGGTCAAGGTTAAGATGAAGCAATTATCTGCCCAAGGTGCTTTAAACAATCTTTCAGCAAAGCTCTGCAGTCCAATGGCACATGAATACCATCCAGAAATTACAGTTTGCATCACCATCTCTGTGTCCAACCGGAGAAAATCATGATAACAGATAACAGTTCTGTCTGACAAATAATATATATGGTTAAAAAAATGAAAAGAGAAGAAAAGAATCCAGACTACGCTGGTCTATTGACACTCTGTTCTTAGATGTCTGCCACAGAAATTAAACTAATAAGCCAAATAATCACTCTATCAGCCAAGCTCACTTCTCCGTCATCTCATTACAGCTCGTCTCAGCTCTGATAACTCAGCTCAAGTCTAATCCAATCAAAACAGCGGCTGTAGGATGTGTAGAGAGATATGAATTTATTTAGAGCTAATGGAGATTCAGAAATGACAGGAGACAAAAGCTTTACGAATGCAGCTTTAAAGGTGAGACCTAGACTGTGCCTTTATTAGCCAGAAGAATCAGAGCACGGCTAATGAAAAAACAGCCCCCTTTAATTTGGAGCTTCTATGGAAGCCGCATAATGAAACAAATTATGAGTAATTTCGGCTTGTCTGGAAATAATGTTGTGATTATGATATCTGGGGTTTTCCTATAGTGGTTTGTATTCCTCGAGGTTTCCTAAATGGAAGGTAAGGTTTCTGCTGCTGTAAATGTTGGATCTAGACAAAGGTGCAGCAACACCAGGTGAGGAGCAACCAGAGGAGAGCAGAAGGGATCGCTCAGCCTGCTTCTCTAGATCCATGGCATAGGAGATGCATCAAGCTGGCCTCCGCCAGTAACTACCAACACAAGACAGTCATTTAGCCAGAGTGACTGTGAAAATCATTTCCATGGAGTAATCCCTATTTAAAAGCGAGTGCACGTATGTTAAGGTGTGTGTGTTATACTCTGGGAAAATCTGTTATTAATATTACTATAAGAATCACTCCATAAATATAATCATGTCTTAGTTGGAATTTAGGTTGCTGTGTGAGCCGGAAGATAACAGAGCAGCTGCGAGTTGATGTGCAAGAAACCCTCCAGAACTCAAGGTCACTGTTTGAGGTAGAAGATAACAGAGCAGCTGAAGTGTAAGAAAACCACATAAGAGACATGCGGAAAAAACATTATGATAATCCTGTGTTCAGACTGAGGTCAAAAGTGCTAAATGATGAAGTATTGAAATCTCCTAAAAATCTGTACTCAAAATGAAACTAAAATTGTGTTGAGGATGAAACTGAATGTAATGTGGCTGTGAACAAGTGATGTAAAAAATGAGTAAAGCTATAAAAAAAAACCCCGAAAAACAACCAACGTGAATTCAGACTCCAATAAAAACAGAAAAAGGCTGAGTTTAAGACACTAATAAATTGGAGCTTGGACACTCAGGAAAGGGGCAGGATTAGACCCGCCCCCCAGCGAAAACACTCCCACAAGAACTGATCTTAAAAGGTGATGCACAGTTGTAAAACCAGTTGTCTCTGCAGAGCTGCTCAAGTTTCTGACCTGTTTTTGATTGACTTCTGCTATTCTTCAGAAGAAGTTTGAATACTTAGAAATGTTGTTGAGAGAAAAAGATTCAGAAAATCATATGAAGATGTGGAACTCCGAGCAGAAAACCGACGCGCTCACCCACATCAGGACACATGAGTTTGGCTGCAAAACTGTCTGAACTGGTAACTTTTTTGAGGAGATCTATTTAGAGAACGGTTCTGCAGAGAGTCAATATTAATTCAAATCTTTAACAGACTGCTAAAACCTTTGAACAGAGACATTTAAGTTAAAAAGTGTATATGATTTTTCACATAATATTAGTCTGCCATGAGCTCTTCCAGTTTGGAAGCACTTGAGGCTTAAATAAAGACAAATGCTTCTTTCAACCCCGACCAACTTTGAAAGATACCTCAGCAGGCAAGTGTTGAGACTATGCTTTAACGGCGACAGCTCATGTGTGATAAGATATCATCAGAACATGCACAGGACAGTCTGTGGGGGGTTGGGGTTTCAAATCCAGAGAAAGAACCCGGAGTAGCAAATGTGCAGAGTCCAAAACTTGTTTTTTAAGGACTGGACAGGGTGTTAAGTGGGAATCAAAATGTTTATCCTTTTCTTTTTCTTTAATTTCAGTCTTTTTTTAAATAAATATTATTATCTTTTTTTTTTTTTTTTTTTTAGGGAACCTGGGTCACTCCTTTCATCTTGTAAACTCCACAGATCCTATCACTGCTCCATGTTTGGTGGCATTATGAGGAGCAAAGAATCATAAAACTACAACACCAACTCACCAACCACATAGAAAACGTGTCTACTACCACACAACCATAATCCAGTCTAATACTGTGAAGAGGACAGGAAAAAGGGAAGAGGGAAGAGAAGGAAAGAAAATGAAATACACACCCTCATCTACGCATACATTTGCAACTGATGTTTGCACAAAAACACCACCAACGATCACGACAGACTTTCTCACTGTCTTCTAAATCTAGTTTCCATTGAGAAATACTTGGGGATGGAGACACAGAAGGGCTGGTTAAGGGAAAGAGAAGACACCCATAAAGGCAACATCCTGTTCTCAACACCATGAGAGCCAAAACCCTGCGGACACTGGTAACAGTAGAACTAAAAACCAGGCCAGTTTTCTCATCTATTCTCATTCAGTCTTATGAATTTTTAACAGCTGCTAAGTTATTCTTCCTGACATAGAAACCATGGTTTCATTATCTCTGACAGGGGACAAGAATAGTTCCCATGATTCATTCAGAAAGAGTCTTAGATGTTCTGTTACCTGCACCAAATTATCTCCGAACCATGAATTTGTAATAAAACTGACAGCATGTTTTACATCAAAGTTTTCTCATCTTTTTTTTAAAGAGCATGACATATTAAACTAAAAGAGGTGTCTACTTGTAACCTCAAATAAAGTTGTTCATGCCAACATTATTTCTAATAAAGATAAACTCTTCGTGTTATTAGCTTATGTCTACTAGACTGCATGTGGATCCATATTTTCTCTCCTTCAGTAAAACTCACAACAGAATGAAGGCAAGTGGATATTGATCCAGTTTAGAGACTACTTAGATGTGCCATTACAACCTAACTGCATACCGATATTCATATTATTCATCCAAGGTGGCATTTTCAAGAAATAGCTCTGATATGTATTTATTATTTTCTTACATATTGTCAGTTTTATTGATTGTAGTTTCTGCTAGGTGAACAATAACTTGCACATAATACAGTATAAAGATATCCTTGATAATTATTCACATAAGTGCTTCAACATCTATATGCACATGCAGGCAGGGTCTTAATTACGTTAATAAAAATTTTTGAGATCCTGCCGCAAGTGCAAAGGAGGACACGAGTGAGCGATTTAAACATCTGAGGAGTATCAGATGTGTCAAACTTCAGCAACCACGTCTGTGGTGCTTGATGCAGTGGATCAAATTAACAGTTGAAAATGCACACAGCACCGCTAAAAGACTTGGACCCTTCATTAGTACTTTTTTACCTTGTTTACAACAAAAACTTTCCCGTAGAAATGTGGAGGAATTTGTCGGGACCCTTTCATTAAAGAAAGAAAAACCCACAATAGTCAGTGTAATAACCTGAAAGTGACAAAAGTTATAATAAATAACCATTAACTCAATATTGGATAATGAAAGCCTGACACTGGTTTTGATTTGTGGCACAATATAATTAAAAAATAATAGAATAAGAAAAAAAATAAAATAAAGCACAAAACCACACTAATTAAATTGGCTGTGTTAAATTAGCTGGCATCCCTAGAAAAGACGATACTAACACGTTAAACTGAAGTGGGTCCTGTAATTCTCATCACAGGCAGTCAGTCGGACTATTTTAAGGGTGAAAAGTTGGTCCTCTGCTGTTTGGTACCTTGGTGGTCACCACACTGAACGTCGACCAGAGACGGCAAAGGAGAGAGTTGTCTGAGGAGGTCAAATAAGAAAATGACATGTTAAAGGTAAAGACTAGAAAATTATCTCCAAGCTGCAGTTGCAAATTTCATTCAGAAGTTTAGGGTCTGTAGCCAAGACTATAATTAACCACTTGGACATGCCGGCTAGAGGAAAATGGATAAATGTAAGAGACGAATAATAACAAAATAGCCCAGAACAACTTCCAAGGAGATTCAAGGTGAACTCCAAGGTCAAAGTACATCACTGTCAGATTGCAGTATCTGTTGCAGTTTGAGCAAAAGTGGATGACCGAGGAGGGGTTTTAAGGAGGTTTATGTTCAAAAACATAATAATGAAGCATTCAAAGAAAAGACTGCAGCTGCTGTAAAACAAAGAGGAGGCTCGGAGATGTTCTGGGCTTTGCTGCGTTTCATACAGAGTGGGACAAAGTATTTAGTTGAACACGCCAACTCATTTGTCCAGGCCAGTTTCAACAAGTTTTTTTTAACATCTTTTTAAGTCTGTCTTTCATTTGTCAGTTCTTATGAAGTTATTGTTTATTATTACTTTTGTCATGTTCCAAGTTATTTCAGTGACCATTGTGGGTTTTTCTTACTTTAATGGAAGGGTACCAACAAATTTGTCAAATTTCTTTCCTATCATTAAAAAGAAAACAGAAAATATTGTAAGCAATCACTGGAAAGCAGCATAGAAAACTGATATAGTAGTTTTTTTTTTCTTAAAAAAAAAAGTTTTTTAAGGTCACACTCTTCAAAATCAATACAGGATGAAAGATGCTGAAGTGCTGCTTCAACAGAGAGACATGAAAATCTGTGGCAAACTGTCACTGAAGTTTCCCACAGAGGAAACAAGCTGTCATTGCCTTCATGATAAATATGGTTGATAGCAGCTCTGAACCTTAAAAAAAAAACAAACTGCTATCATTTCCTATCTCCTTTTGGGGCAGATATCCCCATGACAACGGCAGAGACACACGAATGCCGGCTGCACCCTTTCCAACTGAAGACAAAAAGCCCAATGTTTGCAATTGTTTTTTTTTTGTTTGTTTGTTCTAGTATGAGGGGTATTTTAGCTGCCAGTTTAAAAAGTATAAAGCTGAAAATAATAAACGATACTCTAGCATGAACCACTGCTTCAGATTACTTGTTTTCTTGGTGAATATAAAATCTGGCCTGGGTTCATCTAGTACAGACGCTGAGATGTGTCCACATGCTTTCTGAGGTGTTGAGAACAGAACTTTTTAAAAAGCTAAACAGTCCAAAGGTCACAGTCACAACAACTGCTAAGGAAATAAAAAAATAAGGGACAAACAGGAAGCAACATAACATTTCAGAGAGATTTTTTGTTCTTTTTTTTAACCATTACAGCACTTACTCTCCACTATATGATGACATGGTGTGGGTAGGATTAACACGACTTCATTTACATCTGACTCCTCGGTCTCCAGCCAGGGACCCCTCCCAAAGGAGGACCCAGTGGGGGTGTCTGGGGGATAGGGGCGGAGGGGGGACACACTGGGCTAGGGGGGCAGAGACATTCGCGCAGTGGCCGCAGAGACAGAGAGAGAACAGCAGGCATCACAATTTGAGATGGTGTGGTCTTTTTTTGTGTAATCATGAACATTTAAATGTGATTGTTCATGATAACACAGTTCCAGCCATCGGTGATTAGGCCATGTGCTAATGTGCATGTGTGTGTTGTGAAGAGAAACTTGATGCCAACCCAACGACAGCAGATGGTCTTTTGATCACCTATACAGCTTCTAAGATTGCAGTAGTGATAATTACATAACTGAACCATGTATACACGTATAAAAATCCAACCTATGCTAAATATGGCTTTTTTCTTTACACACAAATCAGTTCTCTCTTGGAGAATGAATGTTTATTTATGGCTGTGTGTGCACAGTAAATATCTGTAATCTCTAACTGTCGGCTTCCTATTTTCCTCTTTCTTAAAAAAAAGGCCATGAATGTGCTTTCTGTATATCACCCAAGATAAAGGTAATTGTTATGTAAAAGCCTTCTTGTGGGACTGTGCGTCCTCTGTCTGTCTCTGAGTAAGACCCAACTCTCCAGGCTGCTCCCCCCGGGCAGCATGTGAGGTTAGGTGAGCAGCAGCACCGATGAGCAAGGAGGAGAGGGTGGAAGCAGAGGTCAGAACGATATATATCTATCCAACGACCCTTGTGTGCCCACCAACCCAGACCCCCTTGCTCTATTTGGTGTTGGTTGCTTGGGTTGGCCTGGCAGCCTGTGTTCATGGGACTTCACCTCCCACCCAGCCCCCTCTTGGCCACAGGCAGCCATGGCAACTCTTGGTCAGTGCGCTCGTCCCAAACTCACACAGCTAATTATGAGGCAAAATCTCACAAAGAGGAAAAGGCCAAATTAAGTTTCATTGGTCTGTTTTGTCTCTGCGACTGTCACTGGATCAATTGTTCTACATCCATTAAGCCTTTGATCACTTAAAAAATGACTTGGGGAAATGTTAAAGAGGTGTTTGATCATATACAATCCTCACCACTCAGCTGTGTCCAGAATAGATAATGAAGGATATCAAACTATATATTGAAACATTTTAAGCTGTTTTACAAAATCATTATTTTGTTTAGTAGTAAAAACATACCACTCATATCTACAACTCTACATCCAT
Organism: Xenentodon cancila; assembly: GCA_014839995.1. Lineage (NCBI taxonomy): Eukaryota > Metazoa > Chordata > Actinopteri > Beloniformes > Belonidae > Xenentodon > Xenentodon cancila. The sequence continues at coordinate 16,727,169 of CM026207.1, read as the reverse complement.
GATTTGTAATAAGGCGTAACTAGGAATTCTTCAAATGGATTTATCTGTACGACATTTTAAAAAAAAATCCCTGATAGCACTGACTACATAAAAGGGACATTTAAATGAAAAAGGATTTTTTTTCCTCTCAATTTCAAATGAATGCAACTGGGAGACAGGAATACCCGTGTTCCGCAGCTTAGCAATCATTAATGCCAAATTAAAACTAATCTCCTATAATTTTTAACCCTATTCTCATCAAGCTTGAGCTTGATGCTCCTTGAACACTATTGTTTCTTACATTACCATTCAAATGTGTTTTAACCACAAGCTGAATCAAAATACTGTGATGTGGACAGATCTGGATGATTTATTTATTTATTTATGGCTCCAGTTTTGATCTGATCACCCAATTAAGAGAAGAGCCATGGGCAGGAGTGTCAATTTCATTTTCAAGCTTCTTTGTGAGTCAGTGGCTGTGTGTGTTTGCGTGTGTCAAACACGCTTTTGGAACGTGCTCATGCCTCCCCCGAGGGACCCCTGGCTGCGTTGTTTCATATCATTTTCATGTTGAACTTCCTCGTCCCTCCTGAAGAGCTTCCGGTTGTGGGTTCAGATTTCCGGAAAGAGTACTCTACTGTGAAGTTGTTCCTGCGCTGGCCGCGTCCCCGGCTCCACACAAACAACAGCAGGAAACAGAAGAGGACAACCCCAAGAAAAGTGATGCAACCCATTGCTGTGGAGACCAAGATGGTGGTCAGGTCCAAGGTGAACTTCAGAAAAACACGTGTGCTGTTAAGATTTGTGTCATTGAAGAACTCTCCGCCATACAGAGAGCGGTTAAGAAAGAAGGCTGAGGCAGCATCTAGTGGCTGGCCGCGCACTGTCAGAGTGGCGAAGTAGGTGTCATTGCCTCCAGCATTACTGGCGATGCAGATGTATGTTCCACTGTCAGTAAGCTGGGCGTAGCGGATCTCCAATGTGCCACTGGGGAGAACAGTGATTCGTCCTGAACTCTTTGCTGTGATCCGTCTGCGCTGTGGCGAAATCCAGATGATAGAAGGTGTAGGATCTCCATCAGCTCGACACAGAAAACTCACTGGCTGGCCTTCACGAGCTACCACCTGGAGTTCAGGATATCGGATAAATACATTTATGAGATTTAAAATCTATGTAAATGATAAAAAATGCAATATTAAACCATACGTGGTATGGCCATGGTAATGACAGTTATGTGCAAAAGCTAGTATCCCCGTTCACAAGCATATCGTTTTTTCAACTTTTGTTTAAAAACATAGCAAAAATCACATGAGGATATTAGTCCCCCTATTAGGCAAATACAGCTCAACGACAACAGCAAAAAGTCCCTTTTTGTAATTAGCCATGTCCTACGTAACAAAAACGAAGACAAAACAGACATTAAAAACAAAAAACAAACAAATGGCTGGATTAATTTTTTCAGTGCAGACTTTTATAAAACAGATGTTTTGGCAGTTTGCTGGTCTGGAGCATTTAGGTGTGTTCATGCAATACCAAGAGGGAAAGGCATAAGCACTGATCATAGAGAAGCAATTGTTGCTGCACATCAGTCTAAAAGCATTGTAAAACTCAACTGTCTATAGTAAGAAAGATTAATTACCAGTGAAAACAAACACAGTTGCTGATTTACCCCAAGATCAGACCATTCAACCCTTAGAGAAATACAAAAACCCAGACCCTAGAAGCCTTGCCAAGCATGTTAAACAGTAAAGTCTATGACAGTACAGTTAGAAAACTAAACTATTATGGTTTGTTAGGAAGGGTTACCAGGAAAATGCCTTTGCTGTTTAAAAACAATGTCCTATGATGAGATTAAAGTGGAGTTATATGGCTTTAATGCCCAGTACCATGTTTGATGAGAACCAAACAGTATTTGAGCAGAAACACCTCATACCCACTGTCAAGCACGGCAGTGGAGGGGTGATAATCAGGGGTTGTTCTCCAGCCAATATGGGGATACCAACTTTTGCAGATGACTGTATTTCCAATGTCAGAATTCGCATACTAAAAGTATGTTAAGAATGAAATAATTCTCATTACCTGCTGCATCTTACGGTTGCGTATCTTAGGCTTCTGGCATGTAAAGTGATCAAAGAGTGCAGAATCGGTGAAGGTGTTGAGGCTGACCCCTTGCACCTCCACCGGCCCCGCACACACTGGCACTCTGCCGTCAAAGTTGAGGGTCTTGCGTCTTTGCAGGATCCACAACAGACGGCAGTCACACAACAGTGGATTTCCGTCCACTCTGAGGGTCTCTAGACTGTTGACAGAATGGAAGGAGCCCTCTTCCAGAGTCTGCAGATCATTGGAGGAGAAGTTGAGCACCCGTATCTGTCTGAGGCCTCCGAAGGCATGTGGCTCCACTGCCATCAACCCTGTGCTTACCATAATGAGCTCCTTTAGCCTCAATAGGTCCTTGAAGGCCCAAGGCTCTAGTGTGGTGATGGGATTGTAGGATAGGTTGAGGTGGGTGAGATGCACCATGTTCTTGAAAGAGGCAGATGGGACAGAGGTGATATTGGTGTTGGTGATTGAGAGCCAATGAAGGTCTAGGCCTTGAAAACTAAGAGGGGAAATGTACTCTAGGTATGGCCAGTGATCAATTTCCAGACCCCGCAAGTTTGAGAGCTTGCGGAAGTTCTGGTCCTCCAGGGCAGTGATGCTGAGGTGGCGAAGGCGAAGCGTGACAAGACTGCGGAGGTAGGACAGTGTCTGGCCGGAAATGGAAGTAAGATTGCAATGTTCTACTGTAAGATCCTCCAGTCCAAGAAGTCCTGAGAATGCCTGGAGATCAGGAAAGCAGGATGAGGATTTAAATTATTATCTGTGATGCATAACTGCCAGCAGTGTCTGTCTAGTGTTGATGTTAAGATAAGAACAAAAAGTGACAAGTTTGATTTTTTGTTACTTTTGTTTTAATGTGAATAAGCCACTGTGCTTACCTTGTGGGATATATAAACCAGGTCATTGTCTCCAACCTCCAGGTGCTTCAGATTCTTCAGATCCTGGAAGGTATAGTCCAATAAAATCACTATCTTGTTCTCACTCAGGTCTAGGCTTGTCAAATTTCCCAGCTTGGCAAAGGCTCCCATGGGCACTAACTTGAGCTGGTTTCCCCGTAACTTTAGCACTTTAAGATTTTGAAGAGCAGAGAAGGCATTGGGCTCTAATGTGGCGATGAGATTCTCACTGAGGTCCACTTCCTCCAGCCGTGGGTATGGTGTTAGGTCACCTGCCTGCACCCAGCGGAGGCGGTTCTTGCTGAGGTCCAACAGCCTGGTCTCAGTTGGAATACCTTCTGGGATGTTGATGAGCCGCCGCCTCTGGCATGACACTGACCTCAGCTGAGCTGAGCACTCGCATCGCGGTGGGCAGGCTTGGCTGCTACCTGGCAGAGTCAAGGTTATCACAGTGACCAGTGAGGTGACCAGGAGCCATTGCCACACCCTTGGCCACGGCACTAAGGCTTGCCCCCCAGGGCCAGAAGAGTCCGTCATGGCCCTGGCCCTCTGACACCTCGCCTGTTGCAGGCAGGGTCAGTGCACCAGATACCTGCAAGACAAGACAGAGAGGAGAAACTCAAAGGAAATAGATGAGCATAAATACTTAAGGAAGAGATGAAAAAGAAAGATGACACCTATCATCTACTACCTCCTGAGCTCGTAACAATTACATCCACACTGTTGTAAATTATCTACAAGTCCTTCAGTAATACTGTAGTAAAAGCTCTGGAGATGGGAGATATATTATGAGATGAATTAAAATACAACCTCATCAAAGTAAGACTGGGCACTTAAATATATTTAAGGTAATTTGTCTATTCACTAATTAATCTTTTGCTTCAGTTTGGGAAGTGGGATGCTAAGAACCATGTGTGAGTGCCTTGCTTCAAATGAATTCATGCATCTTACATCTCGTCTGATTTCTGTGCAGCGCTAAGACCGTCTGGTCCATTTCGGCAAACACAATAAATTCTTGATCACAAAACACATACACTGAACATCTCAGTAGTCATGGCCTCCAGTCTTACACCGTGCACCACTGAAATATGAGGAGAAATATGTTCCTTTTTTCATAATATTATCTTTTTGGTAATGCCTAAGTTGATGGATGTTTGTGTAGGCTTGGCATTTTTCTAAGTTATACATTAGAAAATAGTTTTGGTCCTACCAGTACATAGACAAGATGAATCATTTGTGCTTCGGGCATCTCTCGCCCACACACTGTTTACAGCGTTGAAACAGTCAATGAGCACCTGGGAATGGATGTGGAGCATAACTCAGCATCCGTGCAGTCAGTGGGAAGTGGTAAAAACACAACCCTCAATTGGAAAAAGTTGGAATAATATGGTAAAAGCAAATAAAACAAAAATGCAGTGATTCTTATATTTTATTTAACTTTTCTTTGCAGATGACAAATGACAAATTTGTTCATGTTTTTTCTCATCATCTTAATAACTCAAAATATAGTACATCCATTTTGTTTGTTTTTTGTATTTCAGCCTTGCAACACATTTTAAAACAATTAGGAAAATAAAGGTTTTACCACTTCATTGGGTTACCATTCATTCTCACAATACTTAGGTTTGGGGGTAACAAATTAATTTCTTGCTTTTAAAGTCTACATGTTAAACTTGATGAAACCTAATTGATGATTTTCTGGTGGATTTATTTTTCAAAAAGGAACTAGGAGTGAATATATTATCATGTTAAAATGCACTCTGAAGCTGGCAGCGGATGAAGCAGAACCAAACAGATAAATAATACATGGGTGGGTTTATGCTGAATGGGCAGCATTCAAAGGCCAAATCAGTTAGAAGAGACAAAAGTTGCCAGTTTTTCTGGTTGGTGTGGGGGTTTGACTCAAATCCCTCTTTTTTAAGGTGTATTTCAGAATACACCCCCATGAATGTCTTAGCATATCTGAATATTTCAATCTGTTTGACTCAATGGGATCAAAGCAGATGAAAACAGGATGAAATGGGATTAAAGCTAAATTTAACTAATTGCAGACAAAGTCTGTTCACACATGCACATTGCTCGCAGAGATTTGGTCTCATCTTCTAAGCCTAAGGGTGGATATGTCCCTCAATTTCTTTTGAGAGCCCTGACAAAACATACTGTTTACGGATCCCACATCTGGAGGATCTGTTTGAAATCTAGCACAATCTGGCACAAACTCCAACACAGGGAGGCTGCTGTGCAAACTGCTGCACAAACTGACCCACTTCTCAGCTGCGACTAAGCCTCGCGCTGTCAGCCAGCGGCAGCTTATCATGACCACAACAACAGAGCAGCAAACCTCAGTGTCTCAGAGGAATATGGCCCAGTAGAGGAACACAGAGATCATAAAAACACCGGAGTACATATGCTCAGAAATGACGAATCATTTAAGTTAAACTCAGTGCAAAGATGCCTTCTGGTTATCTTGTGGCGGCAAAATGTTTCCTCTCCTTCCATCTTTTACTTTGTTTAAATCTTAGGATTTAAACAGTCATTTATGAGTATATCATTAGTGGTCATATGTGGTATTGCAACATAGAGTGGCTTCAAAATAAGTTGAAAACTACTTTGATATTTTGCTCCAGACATTTATTGTCCCCTGTGGGAGCTTGAGTTGGTTTGTAAAAAAAAGTGTTTCCTTCATCTAATGTCAACTTAACATGCAGAAATCTGTTTTTCCCCTTCAAGACACAATGAACATAATGGCAGCAATGCATGCAGCTTTGTGTCTTGCCCAAGGACACTTTGGCACTTGGAGAACAACCTAATCTACTTGTCGATCAAAAGAGAGCTTCTTCCCTCATGGACTTGCATAATAGCTGTTCTTTTCTGATTTTTTTTTTTTTTTTGTCCTAGCAGAGCTCAGGATTTAAACAAGATGATCAATATTACACACTTCACTTGTCAGTGGTTTTAATGTCGTGGCTGATCAGTGTTTAGTGTCTGTGCGGAGTAGGTTTTTTTCTTTTTCTTTTTAAACCTCTGCACAACTCTTAGGCAGTGTGATGGATGCAACCTGTCTCCACGTCCCCTGAGCGTCTTCACATGGGTCATTGAGAGAGTTACACCATGTACCAGTTAGCTGACATTGTTGAGGCAGACACAAGCTCTATTGCTCGACTCAAGAACAAAGAGGGATCCTTAGGGCTCACGCTCACAGCAACCCCCAGAAGAATCCATGTATCACCAATTAAGCAGACGAATAAAAACACAACTTTATTCTCACTGTGATGCCAAACACTGAGGTTTACTGAGGTCTTTTTAAATACTCAGCAGCCAGTTTCCTTCTGTACATCAGACATCCTGTACATTCTTCGTCTGATTTAGGAGCACAGGGTTGACAGTATGTCATTTTCTTGCAGCCAGACAGTGGAAAAACACACACTCTTTGCACCCTTATCTGCACTACAACCTTAAATTTATCTGCCAGATGTTGAGGCAACATCAGGGGTGAATCCAACAACTATCCAGAGAGCGATTCTGCCACCGGCCAGCTGTCCAGAGAGAGAGGGGAAGATGAATAGATGGGAAATCGGCCCAAAAGCTAAAAATACTGCAATATTTTAGTTAGCTGACTTAATGAGCAGATGCTGTGCAGAAGCATTACTACCAAGTCATACATTCATCATGCGCCTGCACAGGCTCAAAAGTGATGATCACAGACAAATGTTTGTTGCATAGATTCACCTGTCACTATCAGCCTTTTCTGCTAAAATCATCATACTGTCAAAACACTTAAAGAGAAAGACACTTATCTGATATTTGCAGGGAAACAATAGGGCTGTACTGTTTTCCATGTGTTAATGTGGCTGATGGTAACTAGGTCATGCATATTGACTGCTAGTCTTAATAAACCGTTGAGTTGGCCAGCAGAGCATGGATCTCCTCACTCCAGGATCCCCTCCTTTGGCTTTGTGCGTCCGTCTCTCTCGCACACACAGCTACACTGTGCAAGACACGCTCAATAAAATCCTCTTAAGAAAACACTGTTTAGTATGTGTTGTCAGAGCAGTTGACCAGTCAGCAGGTTGTTACAGAAAGCTTTTAAATATTGTAAATATTGTAAATATTGTAAAGGGAAAAAAAGAAGAATTTGATGAAGTTTTCATATTCCACAGGAAAGCGAACAGATTATACTCTCCACTGCTAAGCGGCTTTAAGTCTGTGCTTAGTCAATGATTTTAAGACCAGATCAAAGGAATGTGTTGTGAGACACAAATAGTAAATTTAGACTTCTTTTTAATGACTCAGCAATTTCACATGAGTCTAAAAATGTTTAATTTGGCCATATAACTATACTAATCTACAGGTCCAAGGAAGTGTGTGTGCGTGTGTGTGTGTGCGTGTCTCTCTCTCTCTCTCTCTCTCTCTCTCTCTCTCTCTCTCTCTCTCTCTCTCTCTCTCTCTCTCGCTCTCTGACATTGTGCTGACATTTGCAAGCTCTTGTCTCTGGTGTGGTGCTCACTTTAGGGCTGAAATGATTCTTTGAGAAACTCAATTAACTAAATTCCAAAAAGTCTTGAATGTAAATCCTCTGCACTGAAGCTTTGTCAATACATTTGACTATATTCTCAGTGGTCACTGTGCTTAATCCAGGTGATTATTAATGTCTTATAATGTGCCTAGATGGTGCTGATTGGAAAACCGAGAAAAGAAGAGACGCTATCTATGAATTAGGCGAGGAAAGAATCCAAAGAAAACTTCAAATGAGATTTTTGTGCGAAGGTAAATACTGTTCTCTTCTCATATGCCTTCAATAACCCAGTCTGACAAAGCCCCGCTGCTGGAAGTGGATTGACACATCTAGGATAAATGACACAAAAAACTTTCTAATAAGTCTTATAAACAGATACATAATGCCCTACATTTTGGCAAGGCACCACTATCTGGGTGCAGTATTTGCCTGCAGCAGCAGTGTTACGTGCAACCAGAACATGCAAGGATATAATTGATTTTGTGAATCATGCATGAAGTTGACTATTGTAATCATTTCCTTGATTGATAACTGTTCATGAGGTCCACTTGGTGGATGGTGTCTTTGTTTCCTGTTTATTGTGTCACACCAGGATGTAGGGTGAAGCGAAGCTAAACATTCTTCCATATTCTTCTCCAAATAAGTCGAGGCTTGCCATCACATCAGTAGCAGCACCTGGTCCCATTTGCCGGAGCAAAACTTTCTGTGAGCAGGACGGACATGACCTGGGAATCACTGCAATTACTGAGTCCAGTAAGTGGTGCTTTGCTAAAAAATTACTTTGCATTGTTGCATCTAATTTTACAGTTGTTTAATGAGAAACTCAATGTAAACATCATAACATGCAAATAAAACATTGAGTTTATTAAATGGTTGTTGGTACAGAAGAAGGCTTGTGAAGTATGTGCATTGCCAAATAGTTGATATTGTTTTATTCTCTTTTTGAAACTGTCTATGCAACCGGTTTTGAACGTGTATTTTAGAGTCAGCTGCTCTCTTCTCCTGCTGTAATGATTTTCCACCTAATATTTTTTTACTAGAAGTAAGTCCTGAACCATTGCGGCCTTCTTTCATCCCAGTCACAATGTTAACTTAAGAGAAGGATTTTGAGGGAGAGGGAGGGGAAAAAAAGACTCCACATCCCTTGATCATAGGAGAGGAAAACTGAATCACAGCATAATTATCAGGGAGGAAAATGGAGGATACCATGGAGGAGGCTCACAGAACAGGATCCTCATGGTGGCAAGCTATACAACTGCTGGAGGAAACCGAATGGAGCTGAAATCTAAATACTTAACATGAGATCAACAGAGCACATAACGAAGAACAGAACATGAACACTGGGGCGACATTCAAAGAGTTTGTCATTTCTGTCATAATGGCAGTCATCAGCGCCACCTAGTGGCAGACAATAAGCAACTCCAATGAAAATCATTTCAGTGGGCGGCAGAATGCAGTGTGAGGGATACTGCCGTCATCTGAATTTGTGCAGAGATGATACTTGTGAAGGCAGTTGGTGCCATGAACTCCTAATGTAGCACCATCCTCTTCCTCCTCTAAGAACTCTGAGTCACAAAAGCAGCGAGAGGGACTGATCGAGACTGACATGCTGCCCAGTTTGACCTTCAGCTGATTAGAGCTAAAACTAATGCTGTTTTTATGTTTTTTTTTTTTTTTACAAAATAATTAATTGCTTTCAAGTAAAAACAGTTTTACGCGGTCCCAGAACAAATGCACCCCAGAGCCTGTTTTTTGGAATCTACTAAAATTAAAATTTGAGCTCACTGATCGTTTGCAGCCGTGCAAGCTCAGTCAACCCTGAAATGTAAATGATCATTGTGTCCTGAGAACAAGACTGTGTTATTGTGCAGCAAAGACATAGGAAGTCAAGGATGCAGGGAAAGCCAGAAAGCCAGAAAAACTAGACTAGAGAAGTATGAAACTTTTCTTTTTCCAACAAGTGGACCTACAATGGCATTAAAAATTGTAATGCACACATATACATACCCGCTCATTCACTTTGTTGCTTGTACCCTGAGCAGCACACGTACTTGCACACCAAACACTTATCAGAGAGGGAGCATTACCCATCTGATGAAGATCATCTTCTCTCCATGTACAGGAGATGATGTTTCATGAAACAAAGGATGTTCTCTGACTCACATCCCAACCAGGTGATCCCAAAAATAAATCCCAGCTAAATCCCAGACTGTACTGATGTTATTGGTGTGTCATTCCTGAAAAACAGAGTGCAGTGAGAGAGGACCTGCATGAAGAGGTAACGAAAAAACTGTCGAGTTGTTGAGCTGCACCACAAACTGTCACAACAATAACACACATTTCATTTAGAAAAAAGCAAAACAAACTCCAAAACATACAACAAAGATAAAACAAGCATGGATACGGTACCCACCGGGTAACAGATAAATAGGAAAATACAGTATATGCTGCTCTGTTCTATAAGGAGATGCTTTCTTCTGACCCCCAACACCACACTATAATAATACAAATGTATGCCCACACTAGAAGTAACCATGATGTTCAAGAAGGAGCTGTCTGGGTCAGTGCAGGCACAAGGTAGACGATAAGTGGATTAGAAGGGATCCAGTAGGTAGACTCTGTTTCCCTCTCTCTTTCTGTGTGTGTGTGTGTGTGTGTGTGTGTGTGTGTGTGTGTGTGTGTGTGTGTGTGTGTGTGTGTGTGTGTGTGTGTGTGTGTGTGTGTGTGTGTGTGTGTGTGTGAAGGGGGGGCATGTATCAAGTTTTTATTTTGGACTTCACCAACACTGAAACCTCAGTGTGGGGTGGTGGCTCAGCAGGGAGTTAGCTGAACTGCCAAATCCTGTGACACTGATAGCTTTAATCTCTACCAGTTTCAGCAGAAGGTACTCGAAGTGATTAGTCACACGCAGCTAATCCATAAGATAAAGTGACACGAGGGCAACGAAGAACCACAGAACACAATATTGCATATATCCCAAACGTGCATGCTACGGAGATGGTGAAAAAGCCTTAAATCTTTGCTGAGGCAGGTGTGTTTTTGTTTTCTGTGCAGAATATGTGAAACCTTGGAATGAAGTTCAAGGTTAGTTCGTCTACCAGAATGTGATTTTTGCGCAGACCTGATTTCAGGTCTTGCGTAATTGATGGATTCGATTTGTTAATGCCACTCATGAAAACAACTGTTCAGTAAATTCTAATCTTGAAATTCTTTCGACAGTTAAAATGCAGAAATTGAAGTTTAAAATCCAGATTTACAAAGGAATTTCTCATTTATTCAGAAAAGAGAAGTACCTCTCAAGTGATTTGCATTTCCACCCACAACTCTTACGCAATTATGCAAATATTCATAGTTAGTTTAATGCAGACAGTTACTGTCAGATGCCATCATGCCAATGCAGAGGAGGGAGCAATTAAACAAACTTCAAATGAATAAGAGCAAACCACCACCCTTTTTCAAATAAATGAAGTTGTGACAGAGGCTTGTTTACCACTGTGTTGCATCAACTCGAAAACTCCTCTGCATGAACTGAGGAGACCACCTACTGCAGCTGTAAACTCAAACTGTTTCCTATTCTTGTTGAGCCAGAATTTCAGCTGCTCACCTTGTTTTCAATGCTGAAAAACGCTCCCATAGATGCTTTTTTTTAAATGGCCAGACGCCTTACTAACATATTGACAATAAATCCAAATAGTTTGGTGATGTTTGTTCTTTTTTTTTTGTAATCTTTAATGCTAAAAATGTGCAAAATGAGCTCTTCTTCTGACACAGTAAAACATAAATCCCAAGTCAAGGATCCAATAGGATTTATATATCGCTCCACTCATTCTTAATGCTCATTTCATCCTTGTTATTTGTCCTGCTGATAAACTGGCCGTCTGTACAGGGTGTAGTCTGCCCCTCACCTACTGGCGACTGGGACAGACTCCAGCATAAACACCTTCACCAACCCTCCAGCCCACAGATACCCTCACTCCCAATGACCTTGAACAAGATGAAGCAGGTATAGAAAAATGGATGAATAATCTGTGCAAGAGGCGTTCACTTTGATAGGAAATATGCGACACAGTGTACATCAGCCTATTGCAGGAAAATGTTAAAATCAACAGCTAGTGAAAATAGCCGCCAGTAAAGGTTTCAGTTCTGTCCTTTGTAATCTCTCTGGCTTCCTGGGGGTTTTCTGGTAAGTCAGTGTTATCAGAACTGCAATACTTTGAAAGCAAAAGAGCATTTCTGTCAGTACTCACTTTTGGTGACCATGGATCTTTTTGTTTAACTCAAAGCCATGACACATTTAATTAGCTGCAGCTTCTCTGATGAGTCTCACACCCTGTAGTCTTTTGACCTGCTTTTCTCTGGCTAAAACATGAGTGCTTGGTTATTCATACTGAGAGCGCAGACACATGAAATACCATGCACAGCATGCTCTCACACAAATGGAAAGACACATGCTCACACAGGCACATACATATCGTGTAATAAACACACAACAGAGGGCAGCCCGGATGTGTCTTATTAGATTGTAACCTTGCCTGGAACCATCTGATCTCTTCTCAGGTGTTTCGTTTTCAGGACTTCAGCCAACTCAGATCCAGTCTTGCTAAACTCGCGCAGGCCGTTTGGACTGTCTGACAATACACTTATCCCCCTCATGAAGTCATGTGATCACATGCCTACATGATCTATATTTGTGAGTATGTGGCTATACAGCTTTATCATAAATAAAGAGTGCAGAGGCCATTTCTGTGTCAGGGCTAAAACGGGAACAGATTGGTTTACATCAAATAAAAAAGTAGTTACATTATCACTAAAGTTACTATAGGTCTTCCTTGCACTGCAACATTTAAGTCACACACACACATATACCCTCCAAACATATACACATTCAATCTTTCTAAGCTCACAGATCTGAATCAAAGTTATAGTTTAAGCACCACATTCAGTAGTTTGGTCACTAAAAGTGTTCCTGTTGTGTAGGACAGAACTTTGCTTTTCGTTAGTGAGCAAGTTGAAGCTCAGACGGAGACAGTTTTCTTTGTGGTGACAGATGCACGAAATTGCTTGTTTCTGCTGGAATCAAATCCGAGCAAAATTGTTGTGATCGCTTCTGTGTGATACAGCTCTACGTGCGGTCTGATGCCTGTCTTTTGTTTTGCTTTTTAGAAGTGATGAAGAGCTCGCTTTGCAGATCAGAGGTTTGGATACATGCCAGGCACAAGTCATTAAGTTTGGAAGGTGCACTGCTGAAACTGCACAGAGTTGCAGAATTTGAGACTATGTGCACTGCAAACAAGCCTGTGTTTTCATGACTTTCTTTAAATGTACTGGGGAAACGTATTTAGTGTGACAATTATTTATCACAGGGTGTAATTAACCAGCAAGTGCAGACATTGCCACATTATTAGCAAAAGAGTAACTTGAAGAAAAAACACTTATACATAGCAGGGAAACAAAATCTTTTACTCAAACTTGACCTCACGCAAGCAGACACCAATCATTTTGAGTGACACCCACTATGACAAGTGACTGAACAGGCTTGAATTAGCTTTGTCCTCTGGGGATTTGTGGCCTTATTACTGTTGTGGATTCAAATGACTCATTAATTGTCTCAAACACGCTACCACAAAGCTTGGTCACTGCCTTTTCTGACCTATTTCCTTTACTTTACGCAGTAATTATTAGTCAGTTTTGTATATTTTGAATCTCCCTGATAAACAGGCTTCAATTTCTTTCACAAAAACAAACAAACAAAAAAGGATCACACAAACAGTTGACTCTGTCATCACAGCTTTGATCGGGCTCTGGATAGGATATAAAAGAAGTTAATTTCTTATGTAATTTCCTTTCTGAAGGCTAATGTGTTCCAGATAAGAAAATAGTGGGGCAATCCCAGGGGATGGTCACTGGAAAGTTGAGTCAGGTCTACATCTCAGTGCCACAGGAGAAGCCAGAGATTACGATGATAGCTGGGAAACGTCTGCGATGGATAAGCATTTCCCTGGAGACATCTCACCTGAAAGGCAAACAGCCTCGTTTCCCTGCGCAATTCGATGTGTGAGTGCAAGTATCGAAGTGTCTGTGGGTTATGTTATTATAGCCCCTTGGCAACAGAACACAATAAATTGATCAGATTTTCTAGCTTGTTAAACAGGCAGGCAATTTAAAACCAAGAAAGTCAATGTGTCAGTGATGCCCTAGCAGCAAATGGTGGTTACTTTTTTTTTCAAAAAATTGAAAGGAGGAGACTAAAAAAACGCCCAGCTGTATTTTATGACAACAATGTAAGTGGGTGGGTATTAAGGCAAGAGAAGATGGACACAGACGGCAAGATATGTGTCCGCATGATGGATGAAAGGGGAGGAAAAGAGCAGTTGGGTGAGAGGTAAGAGACACTGTCTCTCTCTGTCATTGGTGATGGAGGAAGGTCAAAGCAATTCCACGGCTAAGAGACTCTAATGATGCAAATTAGGGCTGATGCTCAGCGGAACGCCACGAGAGAAGCCCAGAATTCATGCTGCTGCTTCTCAACGCAGAGAGCAACAAAAGCATTTTAAACAGCTCAATGTCAACGTTAAAGGACGCATCTTCTCCAATGAAAAACAAAGGAAATGTAAAATCTTTTAGAGCCATGCACGGCCTGAATGACTGTCTGAGCGACTGGTATGAGGGACCAGGCTGTGTTTACAACCTGTGTGTGAAGTAAACAGTGAGGGAAGGAATGGGCTGGAAGGAAAAAGATGGTGGAGGGGGGGAGGAGTGTGACAGCTTTCCTTCCGCAGTCTTTGAAGAGCAGCATGCTGCTGATTCACATGGGGGGAATCTGTGATGACTATCTTCATAGCTTTGACCTGAATGCATAAAATGATTGCAAATGTATGTTCGATTTCACTCAAACCCTTCACATTTCCCGTTTTGTTTTTAAAGTGTATCTTTAAAAAGGAAAACAAATAGGAAAATAAAATCAAATAACCTGCATCATTTAAAGGTGAAGATCGTCCTTCCTCTCGACCAAGGTGTCATAAATAAACCATATGATTGGGAATATTGTGCATGCACAGTAGACGTGCACAAGGACAGGAAAGTATTTCATGCATCGTGGCAAGGATGTAGACTCGGGGTAAATGTTCTATTTCATACACATTCATGGATAACCGTGACCCTGTTAACCCAAAAGCTTATTGGCCGACTGTTTCTCTGACTCTCCCTGCAAAACCAATAGGAGCTGTGGGGATGAAAGAAGAGACAGAGAAGGGGGTGAGGGAGATGGTGATATAAAGGTAAAGGACAAAAGAGACTGTAAGGGATGATTTTGGGAAGGAAGGGAGAGAAAATAATGAGTGACAGGATGGAATAAAAGAAAGCAGATATGTGGTGGAGAAAACCGGATTCTTCGCAGTGACAAAAAAATGGTGACAACTCCTGAACATGAACAAAGCTTCTCTGTTCGGGGTTGAACAACACCAGCGGAGCATGTGTGCTTGAGATAGATAGGTAGACATGCATGTGTGTTTGACCAGAGCAGTTTGGGTGCGTAAAGGCAAGGTGCTTCACATAACATTTGGCTTCTTTGTTTTTATATGTTTCTGCCTTGACCCCGATCTCACCGCAGATCCCACGGGAAGAGATGAACCAAGGTAGTGTTAAGACGGGGACCACAAGGAATGATGCCCCTGGAACGCACAAAATAACAATTTAAAAAAAGAAAAGAAAACAAGCAAACATGGACACAGGTGTCCCCTAAACGAGATTTAGAAAATTAAAGACCCCCCCCCAAAAGAAATGCAACAAAAAGACAAAAATAAAAATTCAGAAAATTTCAGTTGGCAGAAATCACCTTTTTTTAAATACCAAATAAAAAATGTGAAAAAAAAATAAAGAAATAACCTCTACCACCGTGTTTGTTGATTTGTCTGTTTGTTGGCTTGTATATTCTGACATATTTGATGTTTGCTTTGCTTTGTCTTTTTGAAAATCCTGCTGTGCTTTATAACTTTGCTGTGTGTAAAATGCTTTGACATCATTTGTAAAATGTCCATGTGTTTGTGAAAAGTCTTGGGATTGGTGAGACTACGGGTTTCAGGACACAGACAGTTGTTTTATTTTTCTTCTTTCTATAAATGCATCTCAGATAAATCATTAATTTAATACTTACAAAATGGTTTAACCAGTCATCACAATTCCTTATATGTCTTTATTGTTGTACTAGTAAGTAGTAGTAAGTATCTCATATTGGACTTTGTTAAAGATTTTTTGTTGTTGTCAGGTAAATCTTGGCTTTAACAAATCAACCAAAACAAATCGGAGGTCAATGAACCAAATTTGGATCTCATATGGAAAACAGACATAATGCAGTATTTTTATTTCAAACGAGAAGTAAGGAGCTGCAGGTGCAGCGTTGCAGGAGCAGTCGAACAGTTGGGTGTCTTCCTCAGAGATACTTCAGTCAGCAAGAGTGATGGAAGAAGACAACACTTATCGTTTACTTTCCCAGCCCTCATTTTCGTGCCAGTCAGAGAAACAAACTGTTGACTTTCTGGGTACCAAGCTGCTTCTCCAGCCTCTTGCCAATGTGGCTGAGTGTTTTGATTGTCATGTTTTCAAACTGTGACACACAGATTTGTCAGTCTGACTGAAAGTCATATCTAATTCACATAAATACTGCTTCTGAGGAGAACAAAAAAAAAAAAAAAAAAAGTTTTGCATGCCATCCACTTTGTGTTGCTGTTTTTGTTTGAATGTGTGTATACACACTTATATCATTTATCCGTGGTATGGGACATTTCCTATAAAACAAACACTACTTCAGGAATGATGCAGCTGAAGCCCCGATTAGACTCCTCAAGCTCCTCAATAAAGCTGTGGAGCTAAAGAAGACACACAGAGATGATTGGAGTCCTCCCCGGGGAGCATCAATTTAAAATTCCAGGACTCGCTCCACCTCTCGTTTTTGCAGCCTCTAATGCTCATCTCGCTTCCTCTCTGCCTCTTAGCAAGGTCATGGTTGAAAAGTTTCAGTGGTGCCCCGGGGGGGCCGAGAATAATCATCCGTGTGTGTTCACGTCTATGTGTGTATTCGTGCACATGATTGACCTTATGTGCATACAAAGCAATGTGTTTACCCATGTCACGATCGGGTACAGATAGTGTAGGTGGTTGACCACCTCATGGCCTCTTATCATCAGACTCTGTACTCATTAGTTAATGAAGCAGGTCGTTTCATGTGAAGCGGAACCCCTGTGAATTTGTCTTTACAAAGAGAATCGTGAATGCTGAAGTGGGAATTTATGGCGCTCATTTCAGGATTTTGACAACTGTCACTTTAAATGGCAAACTTCTAATGCATGTCAAACTTATGAGATCAGCAACAGTAAATAGATTGATGTTATCAGTCTCTCACATTGAGTTGCAGATCTTTTCACCTCAACTCCGACCTAGGTTTGTAGACATTCAAGACTAAAATAGAAGAGGACAGATCTATCCATTTTCTATATCCGTTTAATCCTGTACAGGGTCACGGGGGTCTGCCGGAGCCTATCCCAGCTCATTACAGGAGAGAGGCAGGGGTACACCCTGGACAGGTCACCAGAAGAGGACAGATAAATGCATAAAATAAAGTTCCTGTGTAAGGAATTTCAAATTGCTCTGTTAAAAACATCTGAGGGTTTCAGCAGATCTCCAGTTTGTTCCACGTGTGAGAAGCATAAAAACTGAACGCTGCCAAGGGTATACCCTTCACTGTTTCATAAACTAATAGTTGTGTTTTGAAATCAATTATTTGATGAACAGAAAGCCAAAGTAAAGATCTGAGGACTGGAGTTATATGAGCCACTATCTTGGTATTAGTGAGGACTTAAGCGGCGGCAAGTCTTATGGACTTTTTAGGGAATCTTGTAAGGACAGTGATACAGTAGTCCAGTCTGCTAAAGATAAATGCATGGACAAGTTTTTCTAAATCCTGCTGAGACATCAGTCCTTTGGTCCTCTAAATGTTCTTTAATTGGCTGACCTCTCAACTGTCTCAATGTGATTATTGAAATTCAGGTCTGAATTCATGACAACACTTGCTACATGGAGACGAAGCTGGGCGTTCCCCTTTGTGTCCTGCAGCCAGGACAGCGGAGCTGTCATCTAGAGGGGAGCCACTTAAAGGCTGAATGGACTGGGTGTGAAGAGTCTTTGATTATCCTAGCTGTGAATCTGAGTGTTTGTTGGTCATAGATGTGAGATAAAGTTCAGACAGGCAGTCCAATGATCTTGGAGCATACTGTGACAGTGCTCTGGAGGTGTTTTCTGTTCTGGAGGCAGGCGGAGTGAAACCAGGAGGTGACAGAGAATGTGATGATGCTCAGCATGAATGAGTAATAAAATGTCAGCAAAGTGTTTTTGCTAACTCCAAACAAATTGAGCTTCCTGAAGAGGTTCTGTCTGTGTTGGAGAAGAACCTCAGTAGATTATTAAAGATAATGCAAAGATATTTGTACTCCGCAACTAGAACCACCAGCTTCCTGTGGATGATGGTGATGACTGCAGCAGACAGATCCCTCTGCTTGTCAGAGAAGGTCACCTTGGTCATTAAGAGGTCTCACACACGCACACACGCATACACACACACACACACACGCACACACGCACACACGCACGCACGCACGCACGCACGCACGCACACACACACACACACACACACACACACACACACAAGCGCACAGCTAAGTGTTATCACTGATGTTATCATTTTATTGTATTTATTTATATGTTTAGAAAGGTTTACTTCTTTTTCTTGTTGCATTTATGGTCTGATATTGGGGCGACATGGGACATCCACTGGTGGAAAGAGCATCATCCATCTTCAGGGTTTTCCACTTGAGAGTATCTTTTCTTACAGTGGAATGATGGACTTAAATAACACAAAAACAATCTTTTAACTCTTCCCAGATTGATGGAAAGCAATTGTTGCTTTTCTAAGGTCATTGCTAATGTCTTTCCCCCATGGCATTGTGTTTATACAAACTTGAATGTTCTAGATCAACTGCCAAAAATATATGATTTTACAAATTCGCTCACAACTGCTGATGATAAGTTAGTTAATCAAGTGCATTTGATTAACAGCATCTGGATGCTCCTAATACTTCTGGAAGAATTAAGGATGGACTTAGTAGTGTAATTTTGCCATGTGTAGAGGTTCATCTGATGTTGTACTTTCATAATTATTAACACCTCTTAAGAACCTTTATTGGGACATTTTATGATATTCTTCTGATGAAATCCCAAAACAGAAAAAAGGTTTATTTTCTTTTCCGTGTGACTGTAAATGCTTAGCATGCAGTCCTCTCACCGGGCAAAGAAACAGAGAAGAATCTGTTCCATCTTGCTGAGATAGAGAGTGAGTTGGCGAGAGGAACGAGAGGCAGCGAGAGGAGAAGAAAGCATAAGAGCTACAGGAGAGGCGCTGACAGTCCACTGTTCGAAAATAGCCTGAATAGTGCTGCCTCAAAATAAATCCCTTTTTCTCCCTGATCCTAATTTCAACCATAGTGTCTGAATTATTCATTCTAGACCAATGACATGCAGGGATGCGGACAAAGAGGCATTGCTCAATTTTGATTCACATAATAAATTCATGACTGGATATTTAAAAGGAGAAAGATGTATTTGGGGGTGGGGGGCAGAGTGGAGACAGTTCAGAGCTGAGGACAGGATGTCAGTCGGGCCTAGACATATAATTTAGATGTACTGCTAGTACATTTAAATTTGCTTTGCAGGTCTGGCTACCATCTGTTGGAGCTCATTAAAGATGCTCAAAAATCTTGGGGAAAAAAATCAAATCAGTCTGTCTGCATAGAGAATGTCTGGGAGGGCTTAACACGATGACAGAGCGCTGACCTAAACTGAATGTAAACGGCTGCAGCTGAGGATTAACAGCCGTTGGAATCAGACTTTTTTTTAAAAAAAAGACTCAAATCATTCCTTTGCAATGTAGATGTATTTGCTCTTCCAACACACACTTCCATTGACTTGTTTCCATCTTTCTGAATACGTCACTTTGTTCCTTCCTCTGATTGGTCGTAGTGTTAACCAGTTGGTTAACGCGTGCAAAGGCAGTTTGAGAAGCAACCGTTGGTGCCACCCCTTGGATCGGGGGACCTATGGATTGTTTTTATCCATCCAGATGTGGGTCTGATCTGTCGGGCTAGTTGTCAGTGGCAGAAAATGTAAAACACAAATGGAGCAGGAAGTGGCAGAGAGAGGGAGGGAGGACTTAAAAGTTGAAAAAGCTCTTAAGCATTAGAAGCATCTCTACAGTAAAAAAAATATGGTTGCATGATGGCAAACCTAACACTGCTAACCTGGACTCAGCTGAGATGGAGGCTGACAGGCAGCGAGCGACACCAAAGTGAGGACAGAGGAACTATAGCAGGAGAGTTACTATTCAGTGCAGGAAATCCCAGGAGCTCCAAGTTTCCTAAAACTGTGTGAAATGGCTGGAACAATGCATGGTTATTGAAATGAAATGAAAGTATCCGTGATGAGCTGGCTGCACTGGATGATCCAGAGGATTTATATACACTCACTCTACTATGCTGACAACAGACTCGAAGGGCTTCCTGGAGAAAAATCACTTTGTAACTTGACCTCAGGCAAACAATCACAGGCAACCAGAGGAAAACAAATCCACTGAGAAAAGATAGGATGTCATTTCTACTGTGGTCAGCCAAGTCACTTATTTGATCCCTGGTGATTAAAATCTGAGAAGAGCTGGTTCTCGAGCAATTTAGGGGACACTGGTAAGCCAGAACTTCAGATATAATCTTCAAAAGTAATTTCTGTTCGTATTCCTCTTTAAGCCGGGTCTCATCCCCTGCTGGCCTTGTTGATTCCAGTAGAGATCAGGGTCTAACTAAAAAACTATCTCAGACTTTCTTCTTAACAAGATCCCATGCTGTTGCTCTGAATAGACTGCTTGACTCAGGTAAGCTTTCTTACCTGTCCAGGAACACTTTGTATTCAAATAGCTTTCATTGCTACTAGTGCATGGCCCGTGACTCAAATAATTCTCACATCAGTCTGAAACTGGAGAAACTGAGTCCATACTGCCATTCTGACTGTCTTCATTCAGCTCCTCTATCCACTGAGGCTCGAGTACTAGAAATGGTTAACCATTCACTTGTACCAAGTGCTTCTTTTAAACGCTGTTGTGAGGTACTGACACCTGGAATACTAGTACCTCACAACCATCTGATGAGAGCAGAATTCAGCAAAGTAATGTGTTATATGACCATTGTTCAAGGAACTACAGGCTGTACTCAAAGTAAATCTCTTTGGTATGTAAACAAATGTTGCTTTAAGATGTTGATTTAGCTTTTCAAATTCGGGGTTAAGTCACTCATGACTTAGGTAAGAGAGAGGCTAGTTGAAAATTTCCTCTGACGTTTGAGAAACCATCCACGCTATTCAGATTTGTTTAATGCACATCCACATTTAATACTCAACTTTTAGGTTCTGGGTTATAAGTGGCACATATTAAATGCAAAACCACACATATGTGCTGACATCCCCAAGTGACTTCCTCATGCCCCTAGTCTTGCAGGAACGGACATTGCATGAAAGTGTGTGTGGGTCTCTGCTTGTGTATATATGCGGACAAATGTTGAATAGTCCCCGGGCTTCTGCAAGCCTGTTTGTGTAGCAGCGAAGCAGAAATAATGTCTGAATCTGTGTTCCCTCAGAGCAAATGTACGTGTGTGTGCACGCGGGTATGTGTGCATGTGTGTGTGTGTGTGTGTGTGTGTGCATGTGTGTGCATGGGAATGAGTATGGAGAACAGGAGGTCATCACTCAAGGACGGTAGAGAAAGTCTGTCTATCTACATTCATCATACATCCAAAAAAACTGCTTTAAAAGCTGCATGGGGTTAATTAACGTTTAGGAAACCTACAGAATTCTTTAATATTTGTTTACACTGATTCAAAATGTAAATCTTTTCTTCTCATTGAACAACATACTGACTGTAAATATGAAAAGGAAAGGATTGGATTTAATTCGACTTGCGTTGAGTTTTGATGAGAAATGACACTAAAAGACTGAAGTGAACTGGAACTGGAACTGGAACTGAAACTGAAACTGAAACTGGAACTGGAACTGGAATTGGAACTGGAACTGGAACTGGAACTGGAATTGGAACTGGAACTGGAACTGGAACTGGAACTGGAATTGGAAGTGGAACTGGAACTGGAACTGGAATTGGAAGTGGAACTGGAACTGGAACTGAAACTGGAACTGAAACTGGAACTGGAACTGGAACTGGAACTGGAACTGGAATTGGAACTGGAATTGGAACTGGAATTGGAAGTGGAACTGGAATTGGAACTGGAACTGGAACTGGAACTGGAACTGGAACTGGAATTGGAAGTGGAAGTGGAACTGGAATTGGAACTGGAACTGGAAGTGGAAGTGGAAGTGGAACTGGAACTGGAATTGGAACTGGACCAGACTTGACTTGAATTGAATTGAATTGAATATGTCATAAGTTCTTATGACTGGAAGATCTAATCAGAAGACCTTGAGCGTTTAGTCTTCCTCACGATTGCTCTCATTGTCTTTCTTGCTTTGTGCTGCTTCAAATACATTGAGTTGGCAACCTTTGATAATTAAAGCAGTTTATACAACTCAGTGATAGCTGTAATTATTATTAAGATAGGTTAATAAGATTTTATAGGATATCATTAACAGATAGTCATAATAATTTGCTAGTCAGTGTTTAATGCTGTGACTCATCATTTTATACATGAACACTTGTTGCTCATAAAGTTGAAAAGAACAGAAACAAACATTTTTACCTTTTTTCATGATTTGATTGTAAATGAAAAAAGAAATGTTTCTAAAAACAGAATTATTCCAACTTTATGGGCAACAGTGTGCACTGATTTTCTTATGCAGTTTTAAGGTAATATTAAGTCACAAACAAAACTTTCAAGTTAAGTTATTCAACTTATAGCAGTCCTAAAAGGCTTGAATCAAGGCAACTGGACCTTCTTTTTGTGGTTATTGAAGACATTTCACCCACAATCCTGAAGACTTTGTCCATTCAATATATTATTGAGAAATGGAAGAAACCTGAAGAAAATCAGGAAGTCCAAGCCTTTGAGAATAACTTCTTTGATTGACATTCCCATGGAAAGCATTGAATAATAGTCAAGAAATGATACTTGAATCATTAAAATGTACTTTGGCAGACTGTGACAAAGCATTCAGCCGAGCCCTACTCTCAACCAGACAATGCAGTCTGTGCTGTGCCTGGATGAACTCAGGAATCAAGGGAGGGATCAATAGCAATACACTATTCCTTAACAGAGTTCTTATGGATTAAAGAGACGTTGACCTACTGAGTCACAGATGAAAGCGAGAACGGGAGCAATGGAGAGAAAGAGAAAAGAGACAGGAGAGAAGTGAAGAACACGAGCCAAACTCTTTGACCTTAGATGTGTAAAGAGTATGAAACTAACATTTACACACGTGCTTACACACACAGCCACACAAATGTACACACTCACTCCCGTAGTGCTCATGCCTTGAAATCATGCTGTTGGAGTTAATGAACAACTTCCCTCCTGCCCCAGAGGTCGGTTCTACAGATGGCATGAGATGCAAATACACACACAACACACCTACACACACACTCTCACACACATATATGCACACAGACTATAAGGCAATCAAGGCCAATCACTTGAATCTGAAATTACTGTGGGTTATCACACGAACAAACCAAATCAGTACATCGTTCACTGCCTTCAGCTGTTTCTCTCTCTCTCTCAAACACACACTCACACACACGCTCACACACATCCACTAACACACGCAAGCGAAAAATGCCAGGTGGAGTTCGCGGTCTCCTAGACGCAGTAGAAGATAAGAGAAGAGATCGTTAAAATTATGTGTTTGGATTTCTCTTACCGCTCAGTTTTCATAATAATGATATTAAAATAATAAATAATAAAATAATAAAGTCCCAAAGTGTCATTCAGTTAGTGAGATTCATTTAAATTGAAGCCACAGAAATCTTTCGGAAAACTCATCCTCATCAAAACTTCAGAGCGCGTTTATTCTCTCCTCCCTGCAGCAGAGCTCGTTACGCTGATGCACTAACTCCTGTCAGTGTCACCACCTGTCATCATTTCACCGTCGCTGTTTTTCACGAAGGCTTTCAGTATAAGGTTGGTTCAAATTCTCGGAAACTTCAACACCTTCCGCTGCAACGACCACCACAGTACTGGATAGTCTTTTCCCATATTTTTTTTTTTTTTTTTTGTCAATTATGCATTAACTTTAGAAATATTCTTAAAATAAGAAATAAAAATTTAACATTATTATTATAAACTTTTCTTAGACAAAGACATTTGTCTCAGCTCATGTAGCAGACATTGCAGAAGCAGTGTTTGGCAAATATTGCTATTAAACAATTATCTAGATGCAGTTATATTACAACTGGTGATGTCAACAATATCTGATGTATAACGTTAACATGTCAAGTGTGCTGTGTTGTACAGGGTGAACCCGTTTTTCCCCTGATGAAAGCTGGGATGGGCTGCAGCAGATCCCAGTAACCCTGAACGG
Source organism: Xenentodon cancila (assembly GCA_014839995.1). Lineage (NCBI taxonomy): Eukaryota > Metazoa > Chordata > Actinopteri > Beloniformes > Belonidae > Xenentodon > Xenentodon cancila. The sequence goes on along the minus strand of CM026207.1, from coordinate 16,703,064 downwards.
GAACAAGCAGGTAATAGATGAATGGATAATAATCAGAGAACAGAGTAAAACGCTTGCACGTCTGCGGGTTTGATGACTCACAGGTTAGGTGACTGGCTGTCACATTTTTAAAAAAACGTTTTATTTAAAAAAAACAAGAACAAGAAAGGATTGCTGTTGTTAGAGAGGCTCAAAGGAAGTAGAGAGCTTTCATCTGACTGACACACATCTGATTTGTGACCTACCAGTACTTGATTTCCATTAAAAACTGTTACAAAAAATAAGGTGCTTATACTGCTCTTAAAGCAGGATTTAACTTTTTAACCTAAAAGGGAGCTGCAATTTCTTTGAGGATTTTGTAACTCTCAAAAGGAAAATTTTCTTAAAAGAAAAGATTCAATAGCCTTTAACTTGAATCCGAGCATTTGCTTTACATACATTGGAAATGATTCAATAGATGTTCAAGCAGACTGAAAAATAAAGCAGGGACGAATAGGAATCCATCATGTGTGCAACATAGCAGATAAAGCAGCTGAGTGAGCTGGAGACAGAGAGGGAAAGGGTCGGAAACAGACAGAAACCATGAGTGGAGGTATGCGGAGCAGAATTCAAATCCCTGGGGTCACATCTGAAAAATGTACTAGAAATTAAATTAAAGTAAGCAAAATGTAAAGCAGAAAGCCCGCAAGAGGAAAAGACAGAGTGTGAGAGACAATAATTTGTCATGAAGGAGGGAATGAAATGAGAAAAGAGAAACCACAAGAGGAAGAAAGGGTACTAAAGGCAAGCAGGGTGTAATGAAGGAGGTTGACTGCAATGAAGTTTTCCACCTGCATGTTATTTGGCCTGAGGCACAGTCCTGCTTCTTCATTACAGACTGGGATCATACCCTTTATTCTGCACTATAGTCTTCCAAAAAAACCAGCACCTGAAAAGCACCATAACCTTTCTGGAAACACACATGCTTTGACATGCACACACAATGTGATAACAGCATTCCCAAACCCAAGGTGAATGACACTGGAAGCAAAATCATTAAATTCTGGATCCTTTCTGATGCAACGCGGGTCTTTATACTGTAATTTCACACTTTAAAAAGGACTGGTGTGTGTTTGTGTGCGTGGATTAGCATGGACAGTGTGTGTGGGTAGCTGTCGGCCTCAGGGATGTGGGTCTTTGCCCTTGTCTAAGCAGTCACCTCAATCGTGGTCCAGCAATCTGATAGAAGCAGTCCTCCATGCAGAACATCCTTAAGACCACTGGTGCATGTCTCAAGGTTGGCCATCACCCTTTTATGCGCGTGCACAGACACACACACACACACACACACACACACACACACACACACACACACACACACACACACACACAGATGCTGAGATCAAAAGCTCCTTTAACACACCACATACTCCCGGTCAGTCACCTTCCCACACGAATCCTTTTAGTGCAGTACAAGACAAGCGTTGCATTTCCCTTCTTGAAGCCTTAACTTTCTGTGTTTCTTGAACTCCTTGTTCTCCTCTGACCTTTAAGCTTTAGAGTGCGACGCCACACCGCTTGAATCTTATGTTGGTCATTTGTTGTATTATTCATAACACCACAATGTTCACAAATGATCAACAGAGATTTACTAACTCCATGTTTGTCATTTGATGCTGTGCAGGTGACGTGGAGGGCTTATAGAGCTGTTACTTTAGGCCACGACAGTGAAATGTTGCGTATCTCATGTCTGTGATGAGGGTGTTATAATCCTATAGCTGAAATATGTCATATAGTGGGGGGTGACATCTTTTTTATGTTAATTTGCAGCTCCCGCACAGTGGAGCTACGAGGTATCGAAGTGGGCCTCCTGAGCAGCACCAACAGCATCAGAAGGACAGATTTGGAAACTTTTTCTTCCAACACACTTACACTGACTATGGTGTAAATTAGAAAAACAGAAAGAAAATTTTCCATTTTAAAACACCCAAGTCACCATGTCAAGTAAATATTTGTCCACCCTGTGTGGCAATGAACTCATGAGAAAAAAACAAATAAACAAAGAAATCTTAATTCAGTCCATCCCGATTCATGTATCTTCAGTGTCAAAGCATCAAGGTCTGCAATAATTACACAATATCTCTGTATTTACACTTTTCAGTCCTGCTCTTCAAATGGTAGGTGAACTTGAAGAACTACTTGACTTTGTAACCTATAGATGACCCTAAAGACAGCTCTGTGCCCTCGGTCATCTTCCAGCACCATCATCGCTGAGGTGGCACCACCTTTGCTGGTGACTGCCGACAGCGACAGCAGTATGGGCAGTTGGACTGATGGTGTTCTGCGGTGGCCCACACTAAGCTTGAGGTAAACCTAACAGTGTTTTATGTAGATGCAGCAGGATGTTAATAATAATAATAACAATCAAACCCCAGCTGTTTCTGATGGTGGCTTGAGTCTCTGTCTTTATCTTCTTCTTCTTTCCCCTCGAGTGGCTGAAAACTACCACATCTCCACTCTGTACCTGCACTGAGAAGAGACATCTGCTCTAAACACCTGTCAGCAGAGAAGCACAACTGTTTTCCCACATTCTCTCATTTTTCTGTCAGTCTCCACATTTTCTGTTTGATCGTGGCCCTCAACAATGACTTTAAATGTCTTTTAATTGAGATGATGTCCCTCTTCATGACTTTCTCTTTCTTTGTATTATACACTCTTGTTTTTCATTCTCCTCAGAGATCTAATAAAATTTTTATTTCCAGCCATTTTGGGCTGTTTCGCAGACCGGACAAAATAAAGCTATGTCTGACATCATAGGCAACAGCAGTTATAGTGGGTGAAAGAAGTAATGTGCATTTTGTTTGTTTGTCTGTTTTTATTGAAATTACATTGTTGTTGAAATAGTCAGGTTGAAAAAGTGGGAGAAAGCTGGTTAGACATCTATCAGACTACAACAGCGAATGTGCTATGTGTAGTTTTGCAGACCGGAAGACAAGACTGATTAGTGAAGAAGTTGGAAACCCAAACAAAGAAAAAAGCAACTGACTGTATGATTACAGGCAGAGTTCTTTTGTACACTGAAAAGCTCCCACCAGTATTTCATATGGATTGTTAACAGCAATAGCACAAAGTCCCATGTGTTCAGATGATGCTCTTTGCTTAATTTCAGGGAACCATCAAAAAAAAAAAAAATTACCATGCAATCACCCTCCATCATTCATGTTTAGTCTTAAGAAGATAGACAGGAAACTAGCCAGGGATGGTGTCCAGAGGGGGAGATCCTAGTGTAGGTAATTGCTTAGCAAGACAATGCAATAGGAGATTGGATCAGACGGACGAGGGAGAGAGGTGACAGTATATAATTGGAAAGGGGTGAAAGAAAGAAGATTGCGGGAAAAGACTGAGAGCAAGGTAGTCAGATAGAGAGAAACAGGGATTGGTGACTGAGGCACCACAGACACTTGCTGTCATAGGCCATGAGCATGCTACCACTAAATGTTATCACACACAACTGTTTGTGTCATGCTACCACCATGCATTGCAACCTAGTGTGCAGCATGAACACTATGAATGACTCGACTAAGCTTTTGGCAGAAAGCACAAACTTACCCTTTAGTTTTCTATTTTGTGCAATACACAGCTGTACACTGTGTACAGATTGCATAACTCCTGTGCAAAGTTAATGTAATGAGGCAGAAAAAGAGTTCTGCTCTGCGACGTGAGACATGACAGAATTTCACCAATGGAAGCTTATTTATATGCATCACTCAGGCAGCTTGCAAGAGCATTAGAATATGCCTCCGGTTTCAATGTGGAAAACATGATCGCACAAAGACGAGCGCATAACATCTCCTCCGTATTCTCTTTCCTTTGCTGCAAGAATGTGAGGGCAAGTAGGGAGTCTTGTCAGTGTGGGTAGTCGTCAGCCCAAAAGATCAGCAAACGCGCAGTTGTGTTTTCAGTGTGTCTGTTTGTAAAAACACAGCAACCATCGAGGTCAAAATGTTCATGCCTCTGTGTGTGTATTATGAGCAAACATACCCAGGACTGAGATGTGGTCCGTGATGCCTCCTCATCTTTCCAGCTGTGTCCGTATATGAATCTGTTTTCCTCTCCTCTTGGTCCACAAGTGGCCGTGACTGTTCCACATGTGCAAGCCCTCCAGTCTTCTAGCCCGCCTCAGTCTCTCTCACTCTTAGATCTTGGCATAAGCAACAGTGCAAAACCTACCTCTCATCTCCTTGTTCTTTCTCCTTCTCTCTTCTGGGCTTCCTCCTGCCAGCAGTTTTTCATGTACTCAGCACACACCTCCTTGTAGTCCTTGTTGGTTATTACAAGAAAAACAAAAAAATCTGGACCTCTATAGAAGGAAGGCTTGCTGGTGGAGTGACTGTCATGTGAGACTTAGCTCTTCTTCACTCAGTGTTCCCCAGGAGCTCAGGGTGCCCTCCATCTCCTCTTTGCATGGATGTCGGATTGTGGGAGAAGAGATGGAGGATGGCGAAGGAATGTGCTGTTGATGTAGCTGTTTCCTCTGCCTCCTTCAGTATGAGCGCCTCTCTCCCACTTAGCATGCTTTTCATCTCTCTCTCTCCCTCTCCTGTTCTCTTTCACATGCTCTCTGTCTCTCCACCCCCCTCCCTCACCTTCCCCAGTCAGTGTCTCTCTGCTGATGCTGCTCTGCCTGTTGGCTCCACAATCCACTGTGCTGCCGAGTGAATGGTGGAGTGACTCTCTAAACAAACAGGCGGGAAGGAAACCAGAGAAAGAGAGAGAAGATGGAAAACCAAGAAGGAGAGATACGATGTTCAACGATAACAGCGATAATAGTAATAATAATCTAAAATTAGGACCTAAATCTGCATAATTGCTGCATGCTTTTTTTGATGACGACTTGAAACTCTTGTTTAAGATAAATCATTAAAATGTGTATTAGGTTAGTCTACGTAATTAGGTGAAAACTGGCGTTATTTTCAAAATTTGTGATCTTGACACTCACTCATGGTGAGTGTCAATTCACACTTAGACAGCAAACACGTATGCACAGAGAGCAGGATGTGGGCATGAGCACACCTTTTATGTATCGTCCTACTCTCAAGTACTGGGATTTATACTGCGCAGGAAGGTTAAAAAAAGAGAAAAGCATTGTTGTTCAAGGGACTCAGTAGGAAGCGAAAACAAGAAATAGTTGAAAACATCTCAGACTGTGCCTGATGTCTACCCAGGAAATTATACTCATCATGTGCCTCTTCCAGACAATTGGATCAGAAATGGCCCATTGTTCAACAAAATGGTAGGAACACAAATACAAAATATATTCAGAGGTTCAATGTGTACAATAACAACCGTTGATTTGCAGTCAGACAAGTTGCATCCTGCTTGCTAAACGAAAGAACGCAGGTTTGACGCATTTCCCATATATTTATTGTTTATATGCCGTTTATGGCCCTTTCTTTACCTGGAAATGTCAAATAATTTATTTACTTAATATATTTATTAATTTTCTTGCATTTTACAGCTACTTGAGTGAAAAATAAAATATTTTGCAATATCATTGTGGCTTTTTAAGTACCTTCTCAACAGTAGTTTTTAGCCTCAAATGTAAATCCCCAATCTCCTCTGTTTTAGCATTTACCTAGGAACTACTGCACTTCAGCTTGTCAAACATTTGCAGCTTTAAATGTGACCTTTAGATCCAATCCAATCCGATAACATTTAAAGGCAACCAGAGAAGAGGCTAAATCATTGAGCTGCAGCCTCTTGACCCGAATGACACCAAATCCATTCTGTTCCCGGTAGCATTGAAGGAGAATTTCAGTTGCAAAAAATAATCTTTGAGAATGTCATTCCTTAAGTGGATATGTTGTGCTTAATCACCTCACCACCCCCATTTGGCCTGAAACATGCAGAGAGAGGAAGCGAATGAGAGTGAGGGAAAATAGACATTTTTATTGTTAGGTCCTGTTCCCTTGTCAGGGTAGATCAAATCACAGGATGCTGAAGATGAAGTACACACACACAGATACATAAAAGACACATACAGATCCACACATTAACACACACTCCTCGGGCCTGACTGACTGCCCCGGAGGTCAGTAATAGCTCATTGCAGGAGTGGAGAAGTCTGTCCTGTGACCCTGAAGCCAGAGGTGGAGCCTGGCGGAGGCCAAGTCCAGCAAAACAACAAGTGATCGAACCTCTGAGCCAAGCGGACCCTCCCAAACACAGAGCAACATCTTCAGTCCACATAGCAGGTTTACCAGTGCGAAAGCCTGAATACCATGACACATTCAGCAATCAGGTCATTCAGATTTTAAAACTTGGTTTTTGGTTGAAAGGCAAGTGAAAATGTGACCATGAGAAGCATGAAGAAGTGAAGAATAGGAATTAATTAATTAATTCTATCATCCAATTTATCATTCACACTTCTTTGACTGACTAGTTACGTACTATGCTTACAACCCCCCCCCCCCCCCCCCCCCCAAGCAATTAAAGTGGCGTCACCCAACAGTGTCACGGTTGCTTACACTGAGAAAGCAGCATGAACAGCAAACAGCGAACATAAGAAATGACTTTGTGTAACTGTATCTTAGCACTCAATTTTGATTTGCTGCATCACATTAAAGAAAAGCCAAACTTGCACTGGAACAATAAAGCTGCCAATAAGATGTGGATCATAAAAGGATAAATCCACTCCAGCAGTAAATGTCAGATGAAAGTTGCTCAAAAATGAACATTAAATGAGTGTTTGGCACATACCTAATGTAAAACAATTGCTTGTAAACCGTTTATGTCTGTATGTCAAGTTAAAAGAAAATTTTAATTTTGCAGATGGGGTTGTAATGCAAATGTAATTGCTTTTAACCAGACCAACACATGGCATGTCTCAACACTCACTCCATCTTTTACTACCTGTCCTGCAAAATAAACAAATGTTCAGTAGTGAACTACATAATTCACTTAAAAAAAAGTCTATTCATAAAATATTTGTTTGATCAAACAACTTACTCCTTTATGAGCCAAACAGTTGGCTGCAGAAATCTTTCCTATTTGGAGACTTCTTTTGCAAAACACTTTTTTCTCCACTTAAAATAATTGCATCCATGTGTATCCATGTCGGCTAATAGTGACTTCACATACCGTATGTCTTCACAGGAGGTGGAAAGAATTATGATTGTGTGTGCAGGAGTAAGAGCTCTGGGTCACCGAAGTGACAGCCTCCTCTCTCAAAGCTCCTACTTTTGGGGGGAATTTAGTTGCTCTGACATTTAGGACAGAATAGGATGGCATTTGAGTTTGGTGTGTATGTGAGTGTATGTGGGATGTGCTTAGACATCAATGTATCAGATGACGTGGATGGAATATAACAGCCTGTTTAAGAGGGATGATTGTAGAGAAAGTGCTCTTCTATTACAAAGAAATCAAACTGAAGCCACCTAATTATTTCCACAACTAAATGCCAGCAACAGTTGTCAAACAGTTATCTTTTTTTGTAACCATCATGCTCCCTATCAGTGTCTGTATTGTGAAATTAATCACTGCATTGTCCTTTGCTATTGTTTAAGGCGTTTCAGTCTGCTCAGAGGGACAGTCAGAGGCACAAAAATACCAGCGTTCTCATGCAACCGGAGTTATTTTCCATCATTCCACGCTATAGTGAAATATCACAGTCCATCTCTAACAAAGAGTGCTGTTACACCTCAAAAATGTACAACATGTATTCTAAGTATTGTTCAAACAGGGGAAAAAAAGTGAGTCCTTGACCCATACTGTGAAGGAATGGGATGTTTCAGTTGTGTCATGAAAGAAACTTCACTGACACAGTATCAGTGTATTCATCTCTAGTGGGAGGACTTCTGACATTTAATGCCAAGGTAGCAGAGAGATAAAGGTGTGTACTACGCAGTACGCAGTTTATTTAATGAATGCTCTTCAGGGAGTGTGGGAATGTGTATCCATCAACTGATAGTCCTGGTCTTCTGCTCTTCTCTGGTCACAGCTGCTTCTACATTAAAAAGGAGCGGGAGCTGCCCCACAGCTCCCTCTACCGCTGAGCCAAAACCACACCCCACCACCACACGTGAAATGGGGAATAAACACATGGTATCAGCTTCTCCACACTTTGCTTTCCATACTTGTACCGGATCCTTGTTTCGACTGGCTGTGCAAGTATTTGTCACAGTGTGCTGTGACAATGGCAGATGTAGATGGGTTGAGAGCACTCTGAACTACATTGGTCACATGAAATTAGTGTTTACTGAGACCTCTGCTTATTGATGGTAGATTAGGTCTCTTTTTATCCATAATTTGTGGCCGACAATAATAACCTGTCTGACATATGGCTCGGCACTTGCACAGAGAGAACACGTTGCTCATGACTTTCCAACTGAGCACTGACATGTCGCTTAACGATTTTCTTCTCAGTACAGTTCAGAATGACATGGATGGACACCTTGTTTACCTTTTTTCTTCAGCTTTCAGCTTTCTCTTTCTCTGCTTAGGACTCCTGTTTTTGAGAGAGATTGCTCATGACACATCTATTAGCCACAATATTAGGGAAGGTAAGACATGGCAGTTGTCTGTGTGTGTGTGTGTGTGTGTGTGTGTGTGTGTGTGTGTGTGTGTGTGTGTGTGTGTGTGTGTGTTTGTGTGTAGTGAATATTGCTATAGGCCTTATCAGTGAAAACAGACCTGGACGTGAGCAGGGTGGTGAGCAGGAGGAAGGTGTGGAAGGAGGTTGGAAGAGGGGTAGTTAGAAGTGTAACTGGAGGATAAGGTAATAAATAGATGACTGGAAGCTGGCTTAGATGGGAAGATGGCCAACAGACAGAATATATCAAGAAGGGATAATGGCTGAGATTACATGGGATAAAAGACAACACATGCAGGGACTGGGAGAAGGAAAAAGAAGCAAATAGGATTTGATCCAAGAGGAAAGGGGAAGCAGAAGGAGGAATTGGAGCAGAAACAGAACAGAGGTAGGTTGAAGGAGGACATGGTTAACAGGTGATAAGGGCAAGTGTGAGGAGAAAAACTTGAGAAGTCAGGTTTTTAATAGAATGATCATCTGTGCAGATGCATCGAGGGACAGTTGCCTCCTCCAGCTCTCCCTGCTGGCTCTGGTCCAGAGCTTTGCCATGTGACTTGAAATTGGCCTGCTGCCCATCCTAGGAATCATGCACAGCACGTTTAAACATGACTGCAGCTTGATGTCACATTACCAAGAATTATGAAGCTATGTCCCTAACAATTTAAAGCTATGCTCTCAATTTGCCACAATCTTAGTTTTATGTCTTTGTTTTTTTATGTGTTTGAGACTGAGGGATCTGTGATGATCACTACATAATGTAATGAAATTCCTACTACAGTATGTTGTTTAATGTGTGTGTGTTTACATATTTGGCATCTACTGTGCATCAAGTTAACCTTCACAAGTGCAATGATATTTGCCCCCATGTTAAGACATGTTTAGCACTTGAACACCTATTCGCACATCCAGCTGACAATAGCATTTGTTTTCAGTCATGCCAGGTCCTTGGGGAAATGTGATGAGCAGCTAATTGTTTTCACTGTTCAGGCCTTCATCAGATGTGTTACAGGATCAGCGCTTTTGGCTGAAAAGAGGGTTTTTTGTTTTTTGTGTTTTCTTTTTGCTGTCAGAGACTTTAAAGGAGATACAGGTATATTATGTAATTTTTACACAAGTATACTCTGTTTTTTTCTTTCTTTTTTGTTTTTTTTTTACAAGGTTTGATCAAAATACCACAGGGATGCTGAATACAGCACCCCTTTCATCATGTCTGTGCACTTCTTTTTTGATTAATCTCATAATACATGAGAAAGCCAGAGTATCTAGCCTGAGAGTTTTCTCTAGAAAACAGAACAAACTGAGCTCACCCTACAACACAACAAACATTTATGGTGTTTTCATCTCCTCCTTAAAATCACCACCATTTCGCGGTGAAAGATGTTGTGTCCCAGAATGATCTCAGGAGCTCTATTATCTGGGGCAAATGTCTCTGGTAGGGTCACCCAAGGAAAATTGGTCCTGCAGTACTGGCCAGACTAAGAAAAATTCATAGTTACTCATATATACTAAAACAAGGCAGACAGTGTCCCTCGCCTTGGTAGGCTTCCAAGATCCCACCTAGGAGCTAGACTTAGGAAAGCTTGAGAGAGCCTGGTGGTCGGGTCTTTAACCATAGGAGCAGCCAGACAAAGATCAAACACTTTACATGGGGTCACCCCCCTGTGAGCCCACCATTTGCAGGAGAGGCCATATGAATTGGTCTCTGTGTGGAACAGGTAGCAGCCAAAGTCATAGGCACCCCAATCTTAGGTCATGGAAACGGGCTCTGCGACCTCTCTGGTGGGAAAGGAACCTGAGCTTGTGGGTGTGGTTACCAACTAGATATAGCTGGGCTCATCCTCAGCACACACAGCATGAGTGCAGGAACCAAACTCCTTGACGAAGAATGGAATGGACCATGTTCTACTCAAGAATGGCCCATGTGAGAGGCCAGAGTGGGATTACTTATAACCTCTCTTTTAAGGGCCTGTACGTTAGGTTCTTCCCAGTAGACAAGAGGGTAACTCCTGAATGCCTTCAGTTTGGAGAAAAAGCTCCGACTTATGTTTGTGCTTATGCACTGAACCCTGAGGACCCTGCTTTCTTCCGGTCTTTGGCAGGGGTGCTGGAAAAATTTCCTAAAGGGGACTCTGTCATGCTGCTTGGAGGTGGCAGCTTTCACGTAGATAGTGTGGTACCTGGAAGGGTGTGACTGGAAGGAATGGCCTATCTGATCTGAATCTTAGTAGTGTTCTGTTGTTGGAATTCTCTGTTTGAACATAAGGGTGTCTATAAGTGCACGTGGTGCCAGGAATTGCAGTCACAAGATCATCAGTGCCAGTTGTAACACCGACTGGTGGCTGTTTACCTCAAGTGGTGATGTCAGTGATCATTGGAAGCAGGGCTGGACGGGGACAAAAAAAATCGTCTCGGGCATTTTGAGCTGAGACTGCTCAGCCAGTTATTGATGGAAAGACAATGAAGCCTATGAATGGCAACAAACTGTTTTTTTTGTAACTATCCAACCATCCAGAAACTACATTTAACTAATTAAACGAATAAAATAAAATTACTGAAGCACTGAGATCACGACAGTAAAACATCAAACACCAGCAGCAGAGAAACCCGTTAGCAAGCTAGCTAGTGTCGGATGGCCAATCAGCATATTTTATTCACTATTTATGGTTGTATTGGTGTGTCACATGGTGTGACGGATTTGATGTGGGTATTTGCATGACGTGTTGATGTTTTCCTTTGTCGGAGCTTTCCTGCATGGACTCTTGCATGAACTGATTGATGATGCACTACAGGGGGGTAAATGTCGGATGGCCAATCAGCATATTTTATTCACTATTTATGGTTGTATTGGTGTGACGGATTTGATGTGGGTATTTGCATGACGTGTTGATGTTTTCCTTTGTCGGAGCTTTCCTGCATGGACTGATTGATGATGCACTACACCTGTGGACAAGCTGACGCCGTTGATGAGCCGCCACCGGAGGAGGACAAGAGGAGGAGAAAGAGTCAGAGAAGGGAGAGCAGCAGGGGGGAGCGAAGGAGGAACTAAGGGGAACGGGGAGCAGACAAGCGGACGGATTGGAGAAAGGAGGTCGTAGCAGGACGGAGCGCTGCAGAGAACCGACCAGGGAGGCCAGCTGTAATGAGCCTGGGGCTGAGGAGATGAGTCGCCCGCACAGCTAAGTTCAAAAGGAATGGCATTGGTGTGAACGTGGCTATTACTTGGTCAGAGCTGAACTGTAGCTGAGTTTCTCCTTCCCGTTCCAGTGGCGCGCGGTAAGGTGGCTACCGCTGGAGCCCCAACAACAGTTGTTGGGACCCCCCCGTCATGGACTGCTGCTCACTCCTCGGGTTTAATTGATGGACGGCCAAGCTGGACTTTTTGTTATCATGTTTTGATAAGAGGGTCATATGGACTGCTGTGCTGACTGTTTTATTTCTATATACTGTGCTTTTTAACTTGGTTTAGTTTTTATGGTAGCTACCACTTTGTTATATTAAATTTGTCAATTTTAAACCTGGACTTAGTGCGTATCCTTTCTGGCAGTGGAATTTGTGCTGGTGTCATAGAGCGTTGCGCTGAAGGCGCGACATCTTGTAAATTTTGGCGTTGCTGGCAGGATCCCAGCTCCACTGCTAGAAATGGAGAGCGCTTGTGGTAGCACTAACCCTGCATGTACTACACAGTCCATTGTGCCATGGTTTATGGGGGCTGCTTGGATTCCGAAATTTGATGGTGATAAAACTAAATTTACAGAATGGAGAGCTCAGGTGGAAGTAATGTTGCGAGCACAAGGATTAAACCAACAGCAAGAGGCTAATTTTTATTTTCGGTGCTCTGGGTGGAGAGGCCAAGCGAGAGCTCCAACTCTTAAGTCCAAGGGAAAGAAATACTAGCCAGAAAATATTGGACACTTTGCAGGGACTTTACGGCCAATCAGCCTCTAGGGCGCAGCTACAAACCAGTTTCTTTAACTGCAGACAGAAGTCTGAAGAAACTGTGACTAGCTTTGTGTTGAGGCTTTGAGAGCTCTTGGCCAGGTGGCAACAACAAGATGAACGTAACCCTGATAGCGAGGACCTCTTGCTGGACCAGTTGATGATTGGGTTGAAGGCGGGTCCCGTAAAACAAGAATTAAGTAGACAAATGCGACGTAATGAAAGAATGACCTTTTCCGCGGCCATCAAAGAAGCTCGCTTCTTAGAACAAGAGATCCAAGATGGAGAGTCAGAGGTTTGTTCCCAAAGAATTGGGGTCCAACCCCACAGAAGTGTGGCTATGACAAGGGGAGAAGAGTTACCTGGCCAGATACGGGCTGAAATCCAGGCTGAGCTACGTAAGGAAATGCAGAAAGAAATCTTCGAACAAATGAGAGTTATGACAGCTAACCTCTTGGAAGAACTAAAGACGCAGGTTTTCATGAGAGATCCACCCCCAACATCAAAATCGACGCCTGCAGAATATCCGAAAGCCTCCGTACCAGAGAAGTGGACAAGAAGACGACAGAGTAATTGGCCACAGCAGACATACCAATGGGACCCACAGGGTAGGCCTATATGTCGATTATGTAACCGGGTCGGACACCTCCAACGACATTGCACCCAGTTACCAAACCAGCGCCAGGATTTTTGAGCCCCCCTGCAGTCGAGGGCCGAGCAGCAGGGGTGGTGGTCCAAGACGAAGAGCCCACTTTGAAAGAAGCCCGGCCAAAGTCTGCCTTGGTTGGTGAGTGCCCTACCGTGACTATCGAGATGAATGGTCAACCCATACCTCTTGTGCTCGATACAGGTTCTCAAGTGACTTTGTTGAGTAAAAGCCTGTTTACTCGACACCTGGAGGGGACCGGAGTGGCCCGAGATGGACAAGTCCCTTGGTTGACACTACGAGCTGCTAATGGCCTGAAGATCCCCTATGTTGGTTACATGATGGTGAATTGCACGGTAGGAGGGATGCACGTTGCAGGAAAAGGGGTGATCATTGTGGACGATGGCTGTTTGGGAGATAATAAAGGCATACTAGGGATGAACATTATCCAGGCGGTGTGGTCCTCTCTTACGCAGGGAAGTCATCCAGGGATATCGGCGTTTAAGACGACCCTATCACCTATGGAAGGACAGGTTTGGACACAGGCGTTTGCGGAGTGTCAACGTGTGGCCACCGGGGTTCCTCTCATGCCTTGTCAGGGTGTGGTGAAGTTGCCCCGTCAGCAACCAGTAATGGTCCCACCTAACTCTGAGATGATCATTTGGACCCAAGTGTCAGGTGACGTATGCAATTCCTCTGATGTGATCGTGGAGCCACTCCCCGATAGTGATACGGAATGGCGCGTGGGACGTATGCTGGCGACACTGAGAGGTGGAAAGATACCTTGCAGGATTTGTAATCCCAATCCTTACCCCATAGAGATCCCTCAACGACAGCCATTGGCCCAAGTGGGTGGGGTAACGGAAGAGGATGTACAAGGAGAACGCGAGTTGGTCTTGAAAGGCGTGGCCTCGGACGTAGTAGAGGTGTCCGTGAGACAAGTGGGACTGTCAGAGGAAAATGATGTAGAGGTCTGTTCTTTAAGCTCCCTGCAGGGGGAGAACTTGACTTACCATCAACAGGCCGAGATGACTAGCCTGCTGCAGAGATGGACTAAGGTGTTTGCGAGCCATGAAGAGGATTTTGGCCGTACTGGGGCAGTGAGGCACCAGATACCGACGGGGTCAGCGCCACCGAGCAGGGAAAGGTATCGACCAGTTCCCCCAAGCCTGTATACAGAACTAAGGGCCCTACTACAGAACATGCTGAACAGCGGCGTAGTGAGGGAAAGTTCTAGTCCTTGGGCGGCACCCATCGTGCTAGTACGAAAGAAGGATGGGAGTTGGCGGTTCTGTGTCGACTACAGGAAGTTGAATGCAGTGACCCATAAAGATGCGCATCCCCTCCCACGTATCGAAGAATCATTAACTGGACTCAAGGCCGCCAAATGGTATTCGACGCTGGACCTTGCTAGTGGCTACTGGCAGGTGGAGATGGAGCCCGGCGACCGAGAGAAAACCGCCTTCACCACCCCGTTTGGCCTGTATGAATTTGATCGGATGCCATTCGGCCTTTGTAACGCCCCTGCAACGTTTCAGAGGTTAATGCAGCAATGCCTTGGAGATATGGTGAATGATTTACTGCTGATCTACCTCGATGACATTATAGTTTTCTCCCATGATTTCAGTAGTCACGTAGACCATCTGGAGAAGGTGTTCCAGAGATTGCACCAACATGGATTAAAACTACAACCCGGCAAGTGTCGGTTGTTCCAACAGAAGGTAACCTACCTTGGACACGTTATCAGCGAAGCAGGAGTGGCCACAGACCCACAGAAGATCTCGGCGGTGAAGGATTGGCCTGTACCCCAGACGGTGAAACAGGTCAAGTCTTTCCTTGGGTTTGTTGGCTACTACCGCCGTTACATACCTGCTTTTTCTAGGGTTGCTGGACCCTTACGTGTTCTGACCCATGGCTCTAAAAATGACCAGAAACTAACTATGATCGATTTGTCACCAGAGTGTCAAGAAGCCTTCAATCGGTTGAAGGAGGCTTTAATGAAAGCACCCGTTTTGGCCTATGCGGATTTCTCTAGACCATTTAACTTATATACAGATGCCAGTTTTGGTGGATTGGGGGCAGTATTGGCCCAAGTACAAGGGGGCAAGGAGCGGGTAATCGCTTATGCCAGTCGCAGTCTTCATCCCACGGAACGAAACGACCAAAACTATAGCTCCTTTAAGCTGGAGCTATTGGCTTTGAAATGGGCAGTGACTGAAAAGTTTAAAGACTATCTTTATGGTGCCGAGTTTACTGTTTTCACAGATAACAACCCACTAGTACATCTGGAGAGTGCTCGCCTTGGTGCAGTCGAGCAAAGATGGGTTGCCCAGCTCGCCAATTTCAAATATACCATCAAGTATCGTCCGGGTACCCAAAATAAGACCGCCGATGCACTCTCACGTCTTCATGAGCGAGAGGATGAAGACGCACAGGTTAACCAGGTGACAGCGGAAGAAGAAACTTGGGCGGAACGACAGGCCCGGGACCCGGACCTGAGTAAGGTACGATTGTGGAAAGAACAAGCTACTCTACAATCACAGAGGGGCGAAGTGTCACCGTTAGTGAGACGGCTGTTGAGAGAATGGGACAGAATTGTAGTGAGAGACGGTGTAGTTGGGAGATTGACCACGGCAACGGACACTAATCAAGAACTTTTCCAAGTTATTGTCCCCAAACAGGCCACCCGTGACCTCTGGGACAAGTACCACAAGGAGATGGGACATCCTAGTACAGCGCGAACGCTGACCATCTTAAAACAACGTTGTTTCTGGCCGGGGATGACCGAAGACGTGAAAGACTGGACAGAAAACTGTCCACAGTGTGTGTGCTCCAATCCAAACCTGGACCTGATGTAAGAGCACCATTGGTTTCCATTCAGACGTCCTATCCCTTTGAGGTCATCGGCATGGATTACCTCTCTTTAGGCCGCCCTGAAGACCGATACCTATACCTCTTGGTCATAACAGACCTGTTTTCAAAGTATGCAGTTGCAGTACCCACCAAGGACCAAACGGCAAACACTACGGCTAGAGCCCTTTATGAACATTTTATAAGAACATTTGGCTGCCCTGAACGGATCCTGACCAACCGAGGAGCGTCATTTGAATCACTGCTGCATGAGTTGTGCAAACTGTATGGGTGTCGCAAGAGTCGTACTACAGCCTACCATCCACAAGGAAATGGGGCCTGCGAAAGATTCAATCAGACATTGATAAGGCTTCTGGGTTCATTGGCCGAGACTAGTCAAGCACAGTGGCCAGACCAGTTGCCGGCTCTCCTTCAGGCCTATAATAACACTGTACACAGCACGGCGAAGATGACACCGCATTATGTGGTGTTTGGAAGGCATGCAAGGCTCCCCATTGACTGGGTTATGGGCTTGAATCATGCTGCAGAGTCCCATACCCTGCAAGGTTGGTTCAAGCAACACCAACAAGCCCTTAACGCATACCAGTGTGTCAGGAATCACACTGAGCATCGACAAGAGCAAGACCAGGCACGCTATAATCGCCTGACCAGGTGGGCCCCCTTTCTTCTGGGTGAACGAGTGTTGGTTCGTAATTTCCGAAGGAGAGCCAAAGGAAAATTGACCCCAAGGTGGTGCCCAGAACCTTTCGTGGTGGTGACACAGTTGCGTAAGGGCCTCCCAGTCTATGTTCTAAGGCCAGAGGGTAAGGAAGCCCCAACACGCACAGTACACCGTAATAACCTGCGTCCATGTCCTATGAGCGTGTTACAGGAACACCTAGGGGAGGCGGAACAAGACCCTATGCCCGTCCAAGAGCCAACGCACTTGCCACCTCCGACTTGCTGGCTCCCAAGTTTAGTCATCGGGACTAATCGACGACTAGAACCTCCGAATATAGAAACAGCACAGAATGCGCAGCCAGAGCCTCCATGTATCCCAGCAGTCCCCAGGGGTGAATAGGAACGCCCTGAGGTACGCCATTCTCAGCGAAGTAATTTTGGGTGCCCACCAGTTAGGTACCAGTAACAATAAGCGCTCGGGACGACCTAGGTTAAAGGAGGGGGGTAAATGTCGGATGGCCAATCAGCATATTTTATTCACTATTTATGGTTGTATTGGTGTGACGGATTTGATGTGGGTATTTGCATGACGTGTTGATGTTTTCCTTTGTCGGAGCTTTCCTGCATGAACTGATTGATGATGCACTACACCTGTGGACAAGCTGACGCCGTTGATGAGCCGCCACCGGAGGAGGACAAGAGGAGGAGAAAGAGTCAGAGAAGGGAGAGCAGCAGGGGGGAGCGAAGGAGGAACTAAGGGGAACGGGGAGCAGACAAGCGGACGGATTGGAGAAAGGAGGTCGTGGCAGGACGGAGCGCTGCAGAGGACTGACCAGGGAGGCCAGCTGTAATGAGCCTGGGGCTGAGGAGATGAGTCGCCCGCACAGCTAAGTTCAAAAGGAATGGCATTGGTGTGAACGTGAACGTGGCTATTACTTGGTCAGAGCTGAACTGTAGCTGAGTTTCTCCTTCCCGTTCCAGTGGCGCGCGGTAAGGTGGCTATCGCTGGAGCCCCACAACAGTTGTTGGGACCCCCCCCCGTCATGGACTGCTGCTCACTCCCCGGGTTTAATTGATGGACGGCCAAGCTGGACTTTTTGTTATCATGTTTTGATAAGAGGGTCATATGGACTGCTGTGCTGACTGTTTTATTTCTATATATTGTGCTTTTTAACTTGGTTTAGTTTTTATGGTAGCTACCACTTTGTTATATTAAATTTGTTCAATTTTAAACCTGGTCTTAGTGCGTATCCTTTCTGGCAGTGGAATTTGTGCTGGTGTCATAGAGCGTTGCGCTGAAGGCGCGACACTAGCATGCACAGCAAGCGAAGTTTTTATAAAGATCTTCTTGTAACTCCCGACTTAGTAAGAGTTTAGAGTTCATGAGCACAACGGTCCCCGCAGGTCTTCCTCCTCCTACCTTCTCAACCGTCTTGCTGCTCTCTGATGCTGATGATTTTGCGACCTAAGGGAGGAGATCCTAGCATTTCTCAATTAAAAAAAAAAAAATATTCACCCAAATGTTTCTAAAACTTTTGGAGATTGGTGAGTTTTCCAATGCCATTTCATTTCAAAGCAACATTTTTGGACACTTGAACCAACTTAATAAGGAAATACATTGCACAGATCAAAAAGTCCCTCAGCTTGAGGAGAAACGTCGTGTGATTTCACAGAAAGCTTACACATTTTTTTTTTTTTTTCCTTCTGTTCTATGTCTTGAAAAAACGCTCCACATCCCTACATTATGCACACTAAGTCTATAAATCACGGAGGTGAAGATGAGATCCATACACTTTGAAAACCAGTTTTGCTCCCTGGTTTGATCATTTCAGTATCCCCACTGAAGTGATGAAATTTGTTCAACCTTTTCTGTGTGCATGTTGACGGAAAGTTTCCATTAAACATGAAGGTGTTGGTAATGTGACTGGATGATGTGCCTTTACAACTTAAACTCACTGACATTCAGTCATCAGATGGCCTGTGAAAGTCATTACAGGTGGCAGCTTCTGAGAGGTTTTGGACTCCTGAAGTAAGGAAGGACACACTCCCTCAGTCAATATGTGACACCATTTTTGTCTTTACGATGTTTAGCTCTATTTACACATGTAAATCATCATTTTTGACAACTGAATGCAATCAGAACTAGTAGCTGGACATCACTAACAGCCAAGCACCTTCAGCACTATATGTGTATCGCCTTAAAGATATATGAGGTATAAAGTCAGGCATATATGTTGTCAACACTTACAATTTAGTTTCAATTTAGTTTTCAGTTTTTCATTGTCAAGACACCATGCGCTAATATTGTAGTTTATACCATACAATGCAATTTTTTTTGTATTAAAGTTGCTTTTTAATAAATTAAATTTCAAATGTTTCTTGACATGGGTCACCTGAAGCGATTTCATGTTATCTGACTATATATAAAAGCCTACTGGGTGCCCTATAATACACTGTTTGTATTGTTATGCAGATAAAAAATACAACGTATGGACTTCTACACTGTTTTTGTACTATATCTGTAGCTATAATTCCACATAACTTGTACATGTGCCGAATTCAGAAACCTAACAGAGATTAGTATTTCCTAATATAACACAATCTGCTCTCATGAGGATGCATGCTCCGTGACATGATAGGGGGCAAAGTTGTACTTTGTGAAACTGATGAGGGCAATCAAAGAAACAGTTTAATCCTCCAGATGCATTTATAGGTTGGATCCAACAAGAATTTAGGTCGGACTCAGGATATTAACCTCAAATTAATGAACAATGGGTTGCTATTAAAGACATATTACTGTAATGTTTAATAGGACTCAGTCTGCATTTACTGCATAGCGGTTATAAGTGGTCCCACGCTGTAGTAAATATGAGAGCCCTACCCACAGATAGCACGCATGCAGATTTGCTTACCAGCTGAAGTCCAGTATAACTGCAAGAATAACATATGGAAGTAAGGGTGGCTGGCGCAGAAGTACCTTACATTACCACAGCAATACAGGTGGGGAACTCTAACTGTTTAACACAATAAATATAGCAAGCTGCAATGTATCTTATGTGCCTGTGGGGTGTGGTTTTGGCTCAGCTATAGGGGGATGTGGGGGTGGAGCAGCAGTTCAGGGTTCCTCACGAGCTGCATCGAATTAGGTCATCACCCGTCTTTTTAATGCAGTGGCAGCTGAAACAACTGCATTACGACAATTGGTGGGTGGACAATATTGTATTGGTGCATCATCCCCTACTCTGAAAAGACTCTGTAATAAAATGACTAATAAATGTGCTGTGTTTAATGTGCTGCTGGAAATTGTGTGACGGTGTGAAAACTGCTATAGTGCTGTATATCTATAAACAAACATGCGTCCTCTGAAAATGTTTTGCCTCCCACAGAGTACATGACAGCACTGCATGCAACTTATAATGGCTTCCAAAGTGAAAGGAAAAAAATAGGCATACTTTTACAGATGTGATGCTAATGGCCAAAAAAACAGCTATTAAACTAAGTTTACTTTACAAAACCACCAAACACAGCGTAAACGTTGCTTGGCAGGTTAGCATACACAGCTTGACAGGAACCTACATATATATCAGATATCAGTCTGGACATCCGCCCAAGTGAGATGTGGCAAGATTGCAAGATGTCCAACAGTGGACAAAACAGGAAAAGGCTTTGGTCCACTATTCTAGTAGCAGATCAGAACCAGAAACAACAGTGATGACTCCCAGCAAGCCAGCTGCAGATAGAAAGTCAGTGCTTCCTAGTACTGGAAGACGATGGTGAGATTGGTGTTGTTTAAATCAAATTTGTGCAGCTCTTGCCAATAAGTAAAAAACAGTCTAGGTTTGATCATTCTCCAGTCCCTTGCTTGGTCATTCTACATCTTGTTTCACCAGCGATCTGGGTTAGACCACAAAGTTATGTAGCACAATTCAAGGCCAGTCGAGTGCACTGTGTCTTTCAGGATACCCTGCATGGTGACAGGCCCTGCCGCTGGTCTTAGTGGTATGTTTTTTTGTTTTTTTTTTTGGTTAGCTTTTAAACTATTTTACATTTCAAGGCATTTTTAAACATGTTTTTATGTAAAGCACATGTACATGAAATGTGCTTTATAGAAAACTTGACTTGTCTACAATACAAATGTGTCTGCTGTTTTGATTGATATTTTTGGGACTCTGCATGTCTCTACTATTGAAAATCAAAACAATTGCAAAAGTAGATTAAAAATCATAATGGTACATATTATTATGTAAGGAAAACATCAAAGGTGATTATTGATTCATGAAAAAACTGGAATGCAGTGACTTGTCAGTAATAGAAGCTGTTTTGTATATTTTGATCTTTGTTTTCTTTTTATTTCAATCTGAGCTGGTTCATCCTCAGTACTGCATGTTGTTCTTGTCAGTTCAGTCTCTGTTTGACACATCAACTGATAAGACAAGCTGTGATTTTGAAGGCACCTGCTTCTCTGCAAAACATTTCATCTATAGTCATCCAACGTCTGTTTCTTGTGTCTCTGTCCAAAAAAAAAAAAAAATGTTTCAGCATGGACACACAGGCTTTCAAAGAGCTTCAGAAAAAGGCAGGAATGACGCTTCACTTGCAACTTCTGTGTAATGTCCCTGTAATTTGCCTCCAGCTCCGTCTTTCTAAGCTGCGGCAGCCATGACTAGCTGGATATAAATCCACGATATGGTACTATCTCTGGATGTGTTTCTCCCTGATACCATGCTGTTGTCCTTTGTCATTGAAAATGTTAGTCTGAGTGATTTACAATCATTGTGAAGCCACACGGTGCTCTGATCTCACTGCAAACACACACTGTCTCGCTCAGAACATGCAGCAGGCAGTCGGAGACACTGTATGTGACTTCAAACAGAAAGTCACAACAAAAGCTCTGACATAAAAAGCGAGGCGAGGAAAGGGGAGATGAAAAAGAGGCAGGAAATTTTCTGAGGTGAGTGGGGCACAGCTTAATGGGATAGAGACACCACATGAAGTGCTTTGAACAGAGTGACAGCAAAGTAGATATGGAGATTAAAATAATAGTATCTGGGAGGGAACTGTGGATAGGTATTATTTTAAAACGTAAGGGTGAAGGGTAGTTTGTCTCATTTGTCTCTGTGTGGTCCTGTGATGGACTGCTGGCTTGTCCAAGGTGCACCCCTCCTCCTGCCTGGTGACAGCCAGGATACTCTGCAACACTGCTGTCACCATAAACAGGATTGAAGTTGGTATAGAAAATTGATGCATGGTTGGAAATTCTGATAGACTGTGTGTGCCTGCCTGAGATCGGCGGAGACAGAAAAATCATGGAGTGGAAGACATATAGGTTAAAAAATATCTGCATGACTGTGTATATGAAATGAAAACAGCTCTGCAAGGTGCAAAAAAGATGGAGTGTGTGTGAATGAAGAGATGTGGAGATATGACAAGACCTTGTGAAAATCAATACAGCTCCAACTCATGAGAGATAAAGTGGACTGAGTAGAACTGGGGCAGGCAAGGAGTGTGCACGGTGGCAATAAAGCTGCAAGAAGGGCAAAGGAAGGGAGGGTTAAGAGGGGGAAGAAGAGAGTGATAAGGAGAGATGGAGAGAGGGTGTGATGAATATACAGTGAGAGATGATGTGAGAGGAGCTGTTGTTTGTCCTCAGGCTGCTCTCTTTGAGGAAGGACAAGAACGTGGGGGTGGTTAGCAACATTTACTGAAACAAACTGGGAGTGTGTGTGTGTGTGTGTGTGTGTGTGTGTGTGTGTGTGTGTGTGTGTGTGCTCGTTTCTCACAGCAACCAGACACCAATAACATTATATAAGACTGATCAAAAAAGATGAAACCATGGCAACTGTAATCCACTAGTAACTTCTAGATGCTTGTTTCTCACACATGGAAAGCTGACATTATGTCAGGTGTGGAGAACAATTACAGATATCTTTTTAAAATCCAAAAGATATGCCTTCTATAATCCATTCCCAATGTTATTTTTACCGTGAGGAGAGATGAGCTTGGAGCCGAACAAAGAGACGTGTTTGTTATCATGCCTCAGCAGACTGGAGGGCTCTTAGTCAGACTTCCTGACGGGAGCCCAGACACTGATGGGCCTAGCTTCAGGTAGATGGGTATTTTAGGTTTGAAACAAAGACTTGATGAACAGAAGACTGGGGCATCGGGGTTGTGGTCCAAACGACTCCCACACTTCCAAAACTTATGCACGAGTCTCCAATCACCGCTGGGAACACCAGCTTAGGACTGAATAAGAGGGATAAATGAGCTGGTTCCAGAGAACGCTGCCGCACTGGCTGCAGCTTAAAAACTCATTTACATCTGTTTCCGCCTCAAGGCCAAACTTGACTTGCAGTGGTTAAATGGGCCAAATACCAGTTACCCAGTTTGACTTAATGAAAAGTTGTTTAAAAACTTCTAATAATGTCAGAAATAAACAAGAGTTTACTTCAAAACACCGTTGTGTATGATACACAATAGAATTAAAATGTAATCGTGCTGTAATTAGGCTGCAGTTTTGAATTAGCTGTTAGAGGAGCGACGAAGCAATGAATACAATAGTTTGAGAGAGCTCTCTGGTTCAGTGAAGTCATTTGCCTCTAATGCTATGAGAGATTTAGTGGCTCTATTAGTTTCAAACTAGAAATAAAAAGGCCAGCTGCCTTCCAGAGTCGACTGTAAGGGTCAGAACTCCTGCAGAGAGTCGAAAACTCACACTGAGATAAAAAAGCAGGGGCTTACGTATAGAAATAGCTTCTAGCTTTAGAGACGTTTTTAGGGGATAATTAGATGTGGATTATCAGATGCGAAACTCACTTGAGGCCACTGCAGGGATGAGTGCTATCAGACGTGTCCAGATTTCATCAGTGGGTTATTTGTAGAGTCATAGGGGCATAGGGTTTTCATTACCTCTCACCATTCAGTCCTTCAACTCGAAACAATCTGTCAGACCCCTAAAATATGGAAATGCATTTAAGTGAGTGTTGTTGGGGAGTCATTGGTGATATTGTGGCTTAATTAATTCACATCGCCTGCTTATAAACCATCCAAAATACAGTGAGGGTAAACGGAGGAGAGAAGGCATCGTTCCAGTGAGTCCCTTTCAGAGGCAAATACAGGACACCTCTCACACAATACCCTGTTACATAGTTGATCCAGACCATATGGGACTTCAAACAAAGCAATTCATTACACTATGTTGTCTGTGAAACAGAGGTAATGGCAGGAGGAATGTGTCACATACTGTATTTCCCTATGCAAATGGTAAATGGTTTTGTACTTATATGGTACCTTTTTAACCTTGTCAGGTTCTACAAATGTCACACAAACATACTCCTACTGCAGCGCTTCTACTAGTCACCTCTATATACAGCAGTGCTTTGGTTTACTGACAGCTGGTTACTCACTGATCGATGACCACCTATATTTTTTCTTGATTATGGTATAATTTATAATTTGAGTGTAGCCCCATCCCTCAGCGACCGAGATGTGATGGGGGATTGGGTTCGTCGAGCTAGGGTAGCTCCCAATCAGGTTACCTACTTACGTCTGAAGAGCTCCAGTACAATTGAACTCCAACAAGACAATCGTATTTTCCTAAAAATAGGACACCAGACAACCATTCACAACTGAACAACTTTAATAACATAAATACTTGACCCTGAACACATAAAACGAAATATAGGTCAATATACCTTAAGTCCTTTTCAGCTTAATGCTAAAATAATAAAGACGATTATAACTTCACAACATAACTGAAATCACGCGTTTCAAATGTTCTTGTACACAGATATAACAACACATTCACCACATCATGAAAAATAACAAACTGGGCCCATACTCACTCACTCATTCACACCGTTCGTTACCCCCAGGGGAAAACACGTTGCAGGCCTGAAAGCACCCCAAGTTCTTCAGCCTCCCGTTGCAGAGCCGCCTCACGTAGGCTGACAACGTTTGCCTAGCCGCCTCAGCCGTTGCTCCGCCACCACGCAGCACCTGACGTCCGTCGCGGGGAAAAACCAACGCGCTCCAGCACTGCAGCTCCACTCTGTGCCCACCCGGACACGCCAACCCCAAAACTCTGGAACTCCTGCCTCCGAACTTTTCTAGGCAAAAAGTTTGCTTCTTCCGTCGTGGTCTCCTCCGTCACCTCACGGCACGCTCCACAACGTGCAATCCCCTTTTTTCTTCTTCCACTCGCAAAAAAAAAAATGCTTCCTCCAAAAAAACAAACCCGAAGGACACCCGGCAGAACACTCCGCATTTATCCCAAATAAAATATAGTCCTGCGAGTTGACTCTCCCGAAGTTACATAAATCAATAAAACAATAAACATTCAATAAACATTCTGTAGCAACGCTACTAAGAACAAGGCAGAGATAGGAACTTTGCAGGAATCTTGCTTTTATTTTCGGGATCACTGAACGGTCCAACATGCAGTGGGGTCATCCCTCGCACCCCCCTCCTCACTTACGGTACAGAACAAAATGGACACACCAAGACAAAACAACCGATGCTGAACGGAAGAAAATAAACAAGACAATTGGACAACAAAACACACAGATTAAAAACCCACACACCCACTCCGCTCAGGCCAGAACCGGCAGAGGGAACTGCATCCCACAATCCTCTGCGCCACCAGCTCTGACCACAGACTAAAGGGGTGTGTGACCGTCACTACAATTCAATAAACATTATTTACAAACCAACCCATTTCTGTCGTCTTAAATCTGTGTTCCAACCCAGATTTATTCACCCTTATTCAATCTATTATACCTCCGTAATATTAATATTAATACTAATATTTATTAGTTAAGAGGTTAACTTATTTAACTCTTTCTTTTTTTTTTCTCGGGGCTACATGAGTTTTACAGGAATCTGTACTCAAATGTTCCAAAGTTGTTGATCCCTTATAAACACTTGATCACATTTCACAAAAATTTAAAAGAAGAGGAATCAGATTGTCATTATACAGAGTATAGGTCCTCAGGCAGCACTGCATTAACGCCGTGTCAGTGAAAACAGTTTATTGCTGCACATGTGAAAGTTGAAACTGTTGAAAAACAAATTGTTGCACAACTTTTAAGGCAAATCTGAGTTGTCTGAGGAGATCCATAGCAAAATTTTAGACAAGCATGTTAAAGGCAAAGATGATAAGACTGTAGTTTACCTCCCTGGATGTAGCTGATGCAGGAAGATTGATTGAAAAAATAGATAATATGATAACCAAAGAGACCAGAACAATTTCCAAAGAGATTCAAGGTGAATTCCAAGTTCAAGGTACATCAGTGTCATCTGTCACTGTTTTTGCCAAAGTGGGCTCAATGGAAAATGACAGCGGAAGACTACTGTTGAAAGAAAATTAAAAAAAAAAACAGATGGGAATTTATCAAAATGCATATTGAAAAGCCACAACGCTTCTGGAAGAATGTCCTTTGAATAGATATAGCAACTGTGAAACATGTAGGAGGCTCGGTTACGTTCTGGGACTGCTTTACTGGTTGTTTCTTGAAACTGTGCAATCTCAAAGCACGCTGGAGTGAAATATGCTGCCCAGAGTCAAAAAACCTGATCCCAGTTGCATGCCACAGGTTCTCCAACAGGGCAATGACCCAGAAACACATACAAGATTGATTAAGAACAAAACATGGGACTAGATGAGGTGCCCTTTTATGAGCCCTGATCTACACATAGGGACACATTTGCTGGTACCCTTCCATTCAACAAAAGACCCACTGGTCACTGCAATAACTTAGAACAGACAAAGGCGATATTAAATGTGAATTTAATAAACAATAACTACTAAAACTCAGATATTGCTTTTGAGTTGTTGTTTAACAGAATCCTAAGAATTAATGAAACTGGACTGGACAACTTTGATATATATGAGTTTTCCATTCAGTACAATTCAATACAATTTTTTCTATTCAATTTCTATGTGTAGCACCAGTTCACAACTTAAGTCACCTCAAGACACTTTATCCAGGGAACAAGTTTAATACAGTCCAATGAAGGACAAACCAGTTCAGCCTGATTACATTTCAATTTAACGAGGTGATTCAAAGTGCTTTACAGACACATTAAAACAACACATAAATAAAAAAAGGATTTAAAATGTAAACAAAAGGAAGAAAGAAAAACAACAACAGATAAAAGTGGTTAAAATGTAATCAAGTTTTGAAACTTAAGCTTAAAAGTAAAACAGTGGATTTGTGTCTTTATTCACCTGTATTCAACCTGGATTTAAATAAACTGAGTGTTTCAGCTGATCTGGGGCTTTCTGGGAGTTTGGTCCAGACATGTTGAACATAGAAGCTGAAGGAAGCTTCTCCATGTCTGGTTCTGACTCTGGGAACTGATAAAAAAACTGGATCCAGATGACCTGAGGGGTCTGGAAGGTTCATACTGGGTCAGGTGGTTACTCATGTGTTATGGTCATAAACCATTCAGAGCTTTATAGACCAGCATCAGAACTTTAAAGTCTGTCCTCTGATGGACAGGTTGCCAGAGTAAATACCTCAAAACTGGACTGATGTGGTCCACTTTTTTGGTTTTAGTGAGGACTGGAGCAGCAGAGTTCTGAATGAGCTGCAGTTGTTTAACTGATTGTTTTAGGTGGACCTGTAAAGATGATGTTACAATAATCAAACCTACTGAAGATGAATGCATGGACTAGTTTTTTAATCCAGTTCATTGTAATTCAGTTACCGGTAATTCAGTTCATTAGAAAAGAGTAGAAGGTATTACAACAAACCTCCTGCAAATCAAACCTAACTCCACCTTGATTGAGAGTCAGAGAAAGACACACGGAAAAACAGACACAGAGGGGGGGGTCTATCAATATCTGCCTATGAGGCACAAGAGCAACATTAATTGCAGTAATAATGATATAGACTAAAAAAGACTGTAGATCACAGAGTGAAGACAGAGGCTACTGCATCATGTGACTGTTATGGGATTAAAACCTCCTTAAGGGGGCATTTAATGAACATGTGCATGACTTTCAATTAAGTCCTTCAACTGTATATCTATTGATGATGCATCATATGTACAGATTTTGAAGCAAACATATTCCATCCACCAGAAAATGTTGTTGCAATAAAGTAGGAGCAGTCGTGACCCTATACAGGATTAAAGGGGTAAAGAAAACGAAAAGATGGAAGTAGAAACAAAACTTTATCATTTGACATTTTAAGAGGAGACATGTTTGTATAATCTCAATGTTTCCCTATCCAAGCCATCACAAGCATGGCTCGTTTGAACCAGAAAAATAGTGTGCCTGTGTGAGTTGGAAGGATAATTGTGAAAATAGAGCCGCCTGCCCTTCATCCATAAAAATAAGGGAGTGGTGAGGGTTGAGGGAGTGGTGGCCTAGTGGTTACAGTGGTGGGCTTGGGCGTGGAGGACCCAGGTTCAAACCCAGGGCTGCCCACAATGGTAAATCACTGAGCAAGGCCCTTAACTCCCAATTGCTCCCTGGCTAGCAGCCCCACTGCTCACTAGTGAAACTAGTTGATGAGTTAAAAGCAGAGACTAATTTCGGTGTGCATCGTACATACAGCGTGTGCACGATGTCCACACTGACAAGACAAGAAAGTATCAGAGGCATATTTTATCTTTGATCTCTTCTCTGGTGTCACTCACTTTTTGAATTGAATTCTGCAATCACATTAATTGCTTAATGTTGGGAAAAATTAGTTTTTCAAAATTCAAAATTCCTGATTATGGATCAACATGTGACAAAGTTGGAATAAATTACGGATAAGCTCATATGTATCTGCGATTGTGTAAAACAAAATAGAAACAATTTTTTGGCAACATACTTTTTAAAACATATTATGTGTATCTTCTATTTGTTATTGCACTGCTTTGTTTATTTCAGCAAGATACTGCAATAACAAAATATGCACATGCTGTACAGCAGCAATCCAGACCTAAACACTATTGAAACCATTTGGTTTTGGTACAAAGAAGGCGTGACAATACTGAGCATCTTATAGCCAAAATGAAGCTGTTGCTTGCAAAACTCAGCTCCCACTGGATGGGAGATGGCATACATATTCAACCAGTTGCCCTGTGTCACAATTTATTAACAGACATTAATGCAAACATCCTCACCTAAGGACGGTTTCTGAGAATTTGTGTCATCTAGCAGCCTGGGTCCACAGGCTGCCAGCAGACATTATTGGTGGAAAGTGTAGTATCTGATTATGTATTGCGTGGATTGCGGTGATATGTTGAACTATCAGAGGATTGATCCTTCATACTTTGGTGATTTTGTCCAACCACAATGAGGTTCACCTTTTGTGATTTTAGATGAAGGTTTTTTTTTTGTTTTTTTTTTTCTTTGGTGGCTGCTACACAGTTTATTACTCATGCACAGAAACTGATTTTTGATAAAAGTACCCATGGTAGTTCAGTCTATTTGGACTAGATAAAAAATTGAGCTGTCGAAAAAAAAAAAGAAAGAAAAAAGTTCATCAATGCATTTACTCCAGCCATGCACCATGACACTTTCACTAAAGCAGATTTCATGGTGCTGTGTGATATTGTGTAGTTGTATGGTGCTTCTATTATTCCTGGTGATGAATTGTATTTATAAATATAATCATATTGGGAAGACAATGGAGCACCTGCAGAACAGGCTCCCTCTCTCCAGTTATACAAGGCCCATTCATGTGTATCATTGGATTTACTTGACTGGATTAAAAGGTGCTGGCACACAAAGTTTTAAAGGAAAATTTTTTTATTCATAAAAAGATGCACTAAAAGAAAAACAATGAATGCACATTTCCAGGCTCCACTTACCTTTATCTACTAATGACCTCAATATATGGAGTAGGGCCTACAGATGAATCTGTGCTCATTGGCTGGAGATGAAATAAAAGAAAGATGAGTCAGTTAATAGGAAGCAACATGAACAATATCTTTTGACATGCAGAATGAAGTGCGAAGATCGCATACTATTACCTCAGATTTAGTAACACAGAAACAAAATTAAAAAATAACTGCACATCTCATGCATTTTCCAGCGCCGTCAATAGTTTGAGTGCATTTCTGTGTTTGTGTGCTTTTACCATACGCCTGATGACTTTTGAAAATGGCTTGTGACAAGTGAGGGCCCAGAGGACACAACACTGAATCATATTGGTTGCTCCTCACATTAGATAGTCTTGTTTTCTTTCTTCACATGACAAGATGCATCTCACACCCGAGGCTGCTCTCACCTAACTCTTATTTTAGAGTTTCATTTTCTCTCTGCATTGATCTGATTTCAGCCGCTGATATGGAGGGGAAAGAGAAAATGAGAGCGGCAGAGTTGTTCATTTTCTTTGAGCCAGTGAGTGTGGAACTATTATCTCCCTTTTAGAGGGTGTTGTTCGGAAGCAGCCGACTGGAGAGCCTTGCCTGCCATACCTAATCGGAGCTGAGAGCGTGACGCCCTGATTTAAAAACCCAATGAAAGCACATGGGCACAAACAGATGCAAAAGGATGCTCACACACTATGCATATCTGCTCCCAAAACACCAATATTTTCTAAAATCCAACATAATGTGTGTGCTTCATTCTCAAATGAACAACATGCACTTTATTTTGAAAGCCCCAATATATAGTTTTATATGACAAAAAGTCATATTTAAGGGTTGTTTTATTTTGATGGAGGAAATGATTTTAATGAACCAGGAGCAGTCTGGGAAAGTCTATAAGCCCAAAGTATGAAAAAAAAAAAACATTTACTAAACGTATAATGTAACATGTTAACACTGTTACTGTCTGTAATTCAACACTCCTGCTATGAATCCCAGCAGCTACAGTCAATACACATAGATTTAATTTTTAAAAAAAGGAGGAGAGTGTATTAGCCATGGAGTGCTACCAAAGAAAGTTTGGTCATTAAGGTACCAACTTGTGTCTTTTATGTAGCAATCTGTGATGTGAATGTCTATACTTGAGTCACAATGAGGACAACTCTAGTCAACCCTTTCTGTCTTTTTTTTAAGGCGGCAATACCTTTTTAAAAGTGCATGTGACATATACTCATTCTAACTAAAACTCCTTGATTTGACTTGAATTACTGTTCAGTATTTCAGCAAACTGTTCGTGTTGGAAGCTTCCATATGCTCAAAGCAAGTCATATATGTCTGCGTTTTGTAATTTTTTTCGACTCATTCATGTTACTGGAGACACATTAACAAAAAAAACCCAGCACATGTCACCCTGATCAACTGCAAGTTTTCTTTTATAAACAAACCAGCAAACAACACTTCCAAACGTAAAGTAAAAAATGTTGCAGAATTGCCAAAAGCTTACTTGGTTTTAAGACTTGAAGAAAAAGATATTATACTATTAAAGCTCCCCTTAGTTCCCTTCTGGATGCTGCGTTGGATCAGATGGAGGTTTCATGGTTATTAACTTGCCTGCATGCACATGATGCCAGGGGAGAAAAAAGAGATGCTGTGGTACAGCTGACTGATCACAGCACTATGTGTGTTTCATTCATTTATTCATTCATTCTTTAATTTTTCATATGCGCTTCATCCTGTTCAGGCTCATAGGGGGGCTGGAGCTTATCCCAGCTGTCATCAGGTGAGAGGCAGGGTACAACCACAATCAGGTTGCCAGTCCTTCATGGAGCCTGTGAGTGTATAGCAGGGATAATGACATTTGCCACTAAAGAGTGAGCTTGTAATATATATTTATTTTAGTAGTTAAGCAAAAATTACCTTTAGACCAAAGACCCATATGTGTTAAGGAAGTAAATGTTAAGATCTACTCCCCCAAAAAAACAGACAGACAGTTTCAGTCTCTCTTACTTGACCTTTATTTTCTGCCTTCATCCCAGTTTTGATCCCTGTGGTCATGAGAAGCTAGTGGTGATGTATTCGTAAAAAAAGAAAAACAATCTAGAGAGTTTTAATTAATTTCTATATCTCTCCCGATCCACCTGCTCTACAGTTCTAGCAGGCAGAATGAAGTCTGGAATGAAGCCCAAGCCTCCATGAAGGCAGAACTGCAATTATTTCTTTAATGCCCTTATCACACCTGAAAACCACATTTATCCACCCAGGTTCTCTCTTTGTATGTCCTTTACAGAAATGGATGGCTGAGAGAACATGCTGCTTTGTTGTCAAACTCATTGCACTCCAGTTGTCAATTATTAGTGGATTTGAAATGTTTTTGTCCATGGACGTGCCTTCAAATATTACCAGCCCAATTCAAATTCAAATTGGATGCTGCGTGAAATGTAAATAAAAAAAAAAAATAAGAATGCAGTGATTTTCAAAACTTATGAATCCACATTTTAATCTCTGTAAAACAAAAACAACAAGTTTGTTATTTCATGGAAAATATTACCACATTTTTAATTTAATTGCAAAAATATGTCTCACAAAAGCTGAAACAGCGGCAACAAAAGGCTGTGAAAGTAACTAGCACAATTCAAAAACATCTGGAGGAACATTTGGGCAGAGCTTCGCCAATCTGCAACAAACTGGAACAAGTTAAGGAAAATGTTCCTAAATGTAAAATTCTCATTTAACCCAGTTAGTTGTCAAATGCTTCTCCAGTTGTTTTTGATTTGTATCAGTTTATTTTCCTTTTTTTTTTTTTTGCCCCTGGTTCAACTTTTTTGAGACATAGTGCTGCCATTAGATTCAAAATGATGGTATTTTTCATTAAATAGCTAATTGTCTCAGTTTCAATATTTAATATGTTCTTTATTTATTTTATGGAAATAAACATAGGCTCAGGATATCTACAAATCACTGTATTTAATTTAATTTAATTTAATTTATCCATCCATCCATTAGCTATTCCCGCTTAATCTGTTTCCGGGTCACGGGGGTCTGTCGGAGCCTATCCTGACGCATATCAGGCGAAAGGCAGGGGTCCACCTGGACAGGTCGCCAGTCTATCCACATAGAAGACAAACAACCAAGCACACTCACATTCACACCTAGGGAGAATTTAGAAAGATCAATTAACCTACCCTGCATGTTTTTGGACTGTGGGAGGAAGCCGGAGTACCCGGAGGGAACCCACGCAAGCACGGGGAGAACATGCAAACTCCACACAGAAAGACCAACCGTGTCGGGAATTGAACCGGGAACCTTCTTGCTGTGAGGCAACAGTGCTAGCCACTAAGCCACCGTGCTGCCCTTAATTTAATTTAATTTAATTTAATTTAATTTAATTTAATTTAATTTAATTTAATTTAATTTAATTTAATTTAATTTAATTTAATTTAATTTAATTTAATTTAATTATCCCAGAAGGGAAATTAATTAATGTACATATACATTACACGTACAGCCTTTTTAAATACTAGTCCTCGTGATTTCAGTGTGTTCAGCATAAGTTAAAGCTTTCGGAAGTCCGGCTGGTGAAAGTCTGTTAATAACATCTGAGTATTACTATCCGAATATACAGAGATGTTGTTCCTGGAATCTGCTCTGAGCCGCTCTCAGCCCTGAGCGCACCAATTACCACTGGAACTACTGTTGTCTTCCACATCTTTACTTTACTTCCTTTTCAGCCTGTAGCATTTCTCAAGCTTTTCATGTTCCTTCTTCTTGATGTTGCTGTACTTTTAAATTGCCACATCAATCACTGCTGCTTTCTTCTGGTGTTTGTTGACCACCACGATGTCTAGTTGCACAGACGTCCCAAGTTTATCGGTTTGGATTTGGAAGCTCCACAGGACCTTTCCTCTTTCATTCCCTGCCACCTTCAGATGTATCTCTCAATTTTATTTTGATTTTGTTTTTGACTTTCTACCTGCAATTGGAACAGATTTCCCTGTAAACATTTCCAGCTATGCCATGCCTCGCTGCTTTCATCTGCTGGTTTGTCTCAAGGGCAACCTTTGCACAGTTTACACCCCAGATCTTCCCTGGGATGGTAGACTGCTGCCTCTGTTGTTGTCATGTCCAGGGCCTGTTTGTGAGCTGCTATTAGTGCCTTAACATAGTCATTTCTATCTACTGATAGAACTAAGTTCAATATATGAATGTCAGCAACTGAATCTGCTAATGCTACATGCCATGTAGTTGCGTCTCCTTCCAAAACACTTCCTCCTCCTCCTCATTCTCCTTCTCCTCCACTTCTTCTTTAGGGGCCATCTCCTGGATGTATTTCTGGATCTTTGTTGTTTCATCCTAGATGATGGCTTTGATGCTCACTAGTCCCCAGCCTCTTTTCTTCAGGTTAGTGTGTAGTCTCAGAGTGCTGGACTTTAGGTGAACCCCTCCACTGCATTGTCATGAGCTTTCTTGTCTTAATACAAGATTTCCATTAGCCACTAGTATAAAATATAGTAGTCTTGAAGACTACCTTTGGTTTGTTTTTACATCTTTTCTTCTTTTGGCCTCAATAGGTGGCTTTTATCTTGTCATTTCATCATCAAAAGCCTGAATTACACTCAGTGGCAGCATTTTTCTTTATTTTATCTCCTGCAGGATATTGTATGTGAACTGAACCAATGCTTTATTGAGGCTTAGAAAAAAGTGTGTAAACTGTGAGTGAATCAACAAAGACACTAAACTGTAAGGACATTATATACAGTCTTGAAAATATATATTAGTTATTTTGTTTAAGAAAATAGTGTCTTGAGTTTAACAAAACGCATCGATAATTAGATTGACGTTTCAGTGTTTTCTTCCATTCATAGGATTTTAGACTGATGTTGGGATGATGCTGCTTTAGAGGTAATAACATATGTTGCCAGAGTTTTCTGCAGTTGTTTATTGCAGTTATTTATTGCTCCCTCTTGCTCCGTCTATGCTTGGGCCAGTTGCCATCAGTAGAATGGCTTTTGGACCAATCTGATGCCTCACTGTTAGTATAGTGACATGCATAAAACTTTAATGTGTTGGAGAGATTTTTGCACAGTGCTGTATTAGCACCATATCTATTTACAATATGCATAAAATATTTCATGCATTAGCTTACTTCCTTCTGTCTGCTGCCCCATTTCCCTTCTTTGCACTGTCTTACTCTTCTTCCCAGGATGCCCGTTTTGCATGAAGGGAAACATAATGGCACATTAATCACAATCATTACCACTCACAATCCCCTCTGACAATAACTGAAACAACACCAAAATGAGAATATTAAGGCTCACACACCCTCTAGCTCTGCAAGTCCTTTGAAAAGCATTACTGTTTCTTGCCATAATTGGGGCAACTCATAGGGTTTAGAGAAGGAAGGCTGAGAGGCAAGTTCAGAGAGGCCAGACAGAAGGGCAAGGAGGGATGAAGGAGAGAGAAAAAATATCCTGGGCGAGGAAGAAAGTAAAAGATGTGATATCAGCAGCAGAGGGAGAGGTTAACCAGTCTGAGAAAGTAAGATCCAAACATGAAAAATAAGTGAGTGGTAGAAGACGATTGACAAGTGAGTGGGTAGACGTGAAGAGAAAGTACAGCTTTTGGCAGTATAAAATTGATTGAATATGGAGACATGATGTTGGGGAGTTTAGAAAATGAAAAGACTGTTAAAAGATGATGTAAGGGAGAAGGAACTGATAACTGAACTGAGACTGTTTTTGTACTTTTGCTCATTCACCACAAACTGAAAAATAGGGACTTTGCTGAAAGCAACCTTAACACCCAGGACTGTGATCTTTCCTTTTTGTCCTTCCTTACAATCTTAGACAATGAAACATACAATATTAAGTCTGCTGATCCCTGAAGCTCTCTACTCCACCTGTGCCACCACACTGTCACTTTCTGTCTCTGACTATCCCCGTCCTATTTCTTTAGTTGAAGTTAAATCAGGCCTGAAAAGTAGAGAGATTATTCCAGCACAGTGCAGTTTATTACACCAGAGCCACGCTCTGCTGCAGATGCATCCAATGAATAGTTCATTCAGCACACTTCACAGGCACTCACTGCTTGTCCCACTGTTTAGCAATGATTTTACATGAAGAATTTGGAGTAGAAGTATAATCCGTAATGCCTTGAGGTATCTATGAAGTGAAGAACCAGTAAACCCATACATTCTCACTTCAAACTTGTCACAAACTGATACCTGTGTCAGTTTCCATCACAATGGTCACCTGTTTAACTTTATACCTGGTACCTTGCTATGACGGTAAGTGAAGCACCAGCTGCATGGTAGTACAAGCTCAGAAAAAAAACACTTTTGGAAAACATCAATCTATAGAGCTAAATGTCTAACAACTAACATGGAGGCTTAAAGAAGGTTGGAGAGGAGGAGGACAATATTCACCTCCCAAACAGGTGACTTATATTTGAGACCATTGATGAGGCCATTGCTTTTCACTTTCTTCTTCCCATTCATTTAGTCTTTATTTTGACCTCTTTCGCTCTACTACAGTAATATTTTGGTACACATTAAAATTACTTGGCTAAAGGTATTGAAAACTGATGCAGTGAGTTCTTGATCAAATAGTGGCTTGTGATGAGTTGAGAGAGCAGATGGGATAAGAAACCTATTGTTTATTTACGGTTACGTAGTGTACCAATAAATTTGTATGGACTTCAACTGTCATCTTGTCAATTTATTTTTTAATCACAGACAGTCCCTGAACCCAGGATGAGCTTACCCCGATGACATCATTACACTTATTTCATGCTTCAGTGCAGGCGGCAGCAGTGGCTGCAGGGATTATGTTAACGCGTTGTCTGTCCCTTTCTTGCAATTGTGATATCGCAGGAATGCCTTGAGGGAATTTCTTCTATTAGGCAGAAACTTTCACGTGGAAAGGGGATATACACATTTAGAATTTGGTGATAAAAGGTCAAAGGTCACTATGATCTCACATGAAGCATGTTTTTGGCCATAATGTATTTGATTACAATATTTCACTCACATGTCCAAGAATAAAGTGATAAAGTGCCAGATTTGAGCCAAAAGAAAGTTCTGTTCTGAATAAAATAATGAATATCTAAGGCTTGATGAAATGGCCACAACAAGAACAAGACAAATTTTGTAAATGCCAAGGAAAGGTGGACAGTGCTTCATTCATTATTTCCTTCATCTTGGGAAACACTGGAGTATTCTTAATGAACAAAAAGAGTTGATTTTGTTCTACAATTTATAGTGACTGCAGCATTCAAAGAGATCCTGAATTATTTTAATAAACCTGAGCTGACAGTGATCCATGTTAATAAACATGGTGACAGAAAGGTGAGTGCTAGCACCTTATGATATTATATTCCAATGTGTAAGGACTTATTTATTTTTTTGGCCTTTCTTTCTGCATAAACCATGACAATATAAAACTTCTTACGCAGCACAGCTTCTGTGAAACAACACTTTTACAGCATATTAAATAAAGCACTCACCTACTTAATGTTTACCGGCATTACAGTAATCTACAGTAATCTATCTTTTTTATTTGACTTAAACATTAACCCATTCTTGTCAGTATGTATCTCACGATACACACCGAAATTGGACCTCTGCTTTTAACCCATCACTAGTGCGCCCAGGGAGCAATTGGGAGTTAAGGGCCTTGCTCAGGGGCCAGTGATTTACCATTGTTGCCAGCCCAGGACCAGGTTGAACCTGGGTCCTCCACGCCTCCCACCACTGTAACCACTAGGCCACCACTCCCTATAATATAATTTAGTAAGAAGTAATACGAAGAAGGAAGTAAAATACTACCATGTGGATAATTACATTTGTTGCAGTCAAGTTGACAACAAATTAGTAGTTGGTAGCGCTTGCAGGGTAGGAGTACACCTTAAGTACAGCTTATGAGGTGCACAACAGTCAAGTTTACGTTGCAGGGTCTCCAGCTATGGTTGACATTAGTCACTAGTTCAGCATGGAAGCATAAATCACCTACCGGAGCAAAACTGGTGCTACACTGACCTTAAAACAAAATACAACATCAAGAAATTAATGAAAAGGAAATAACAAAGAATAGACACCAAGAGCGAGCATCAGTTGTGTTTGGATGACTACTTTTTCTTCCATGTGACAGCAGCAGCAGAAGACCATCTTTCGTTGCTTTTAAATGAGGGCTGAGGTCTTAATAAATTAGGCAAATGGGCTAAGAGTCTCTGCTGTCTTTGGGAGAAACCTGTCGAGGGCACAAACAAGGACTTCAGTTTTTGCATCATTTAGTTGAAGAAAATTGTAATTCATCCAACTCTTGACAGAATCCAAACACCTTTTCAAGATTTCTATCTTTAAAACATCCTGGGTTTAAAATAAATGTAAATCTGAATATTATCAGCATCCCAATGATAAGAAATTTTTTATGCTGAGCAGATATAAGATACAGAATAAAGGCTCCAAAACAGAACCCTGTGGTACACCAAAGCTGAGTGGTGAATAAGATGAAATTAAATTTAGACTTAGCAGCAGCCACAAAAAAATGATCTTCCAGATGGATAAGAGGAAAACCAACTCAAAGCAGGACCTGATACCCCCAATCAGTATTTCAACCTATAGAGCAGGACATGAGGATGGGGGTAGTTAAATAGATTCATATTTAATAAAAACAAAAGCTTCAGGTGTACCTCAAACACATTAAAACACTGTGTCCCCTTTTTCATCTGGCTAAAATGTTGAGAAAAGAAAACTATCCCACTAATTATTGTCAGCAAACCTAGGAAAGTTCGGACCACACTGATGTTTATTTATTTGATAAGGAATTCTGTCAGATTTCTCTGAGCAGTGGATCAGAAGCCAAATAATGTGACTGCTGCAGTATTTAAAGTGATGCATATAAATTACTAGGTATGAATTCATCAGATATAACATTGCAACATTTGACAGAAAAGCACCATGGGGCGATTCAGGCACAACACCAGCATATTCTGTTATCACAGGGTTAATGGAAAGCAGATGTGTATCTGAAAGGACTTTTGACAATGTACAAGTTTCAAAATCAGGAATTGTTTTGTTGTCTAGAGTCTGTGAGATTCTTGTGTCTAAAGTGTGTACACCAGCGTGCAGTCCAACCAGAATATTATCTGTGACAGAGACTAAAAAGGTGTTATCTTGTCAGACTCCTTTATATGTAGGTTTGTGTATTCAGTGCGATTTTGTGCAGAGGTTTACAAGTGTGTGTGGAAGCAGCAGTGTGGCCAATGACGCATGGCTCATTCGTCCTCTGTGCAGGACATGTGATGATAAGCCAATCAGTCGGGCTGATGGGGTGCAATGAGTGATGGGAGCTCCATCTCTCAGTGGAGAACGAGACTAAGAGGGATAGATGATGTGTACTGATGCAGACTGGACTGCTTTCTGCCTGGCATGACCACCTAACACCTGAGACCAGGGCCAAGGCAGCACAGTCAATCACAGCTGGTCCAGACCTCATTGTCAAAGCGAGCACATATGCAGTGAAAGATTGCCTCAGTACAGGTCTTGAGAAAAGTAATTGTTGAAAAAAAGGAACAGTTCGATTTTGTTTTGTAGTGCATCAAATCTGCTGAATGATTGATGGTTCTGACACGAGGTGTGGTAAATGAACCCAGCACCAGTTATTTTAGAAAATTAACTAGTCATACCTTATGGCAAGTCAAGCATTTACAAAAGAAAACATTATTAAATGAAGTACAGGTTTGCTTTCATTACTGCAACCTCATTGTACTGAGAAAGCAAACGGCAGTTCAGTGCATACAAACAGACATCATACATGAAGTATAGTATATAATTACTACATTATATAGGATGGCTTCAGAATCTCTGCAATCCTTCATATATGTAGACAAATGCTGCATATTCATCCAATCAG
Source organism: Xenentodon cancila (assembly GCA_014839995.1). NCBI lineage: Eukaryota > Metazoa > Chordata > Actinopteri > Beloniformes > Belonidae > Xenentodon > Xenentodon cancila. Next base: position 16,663,688 of record CM026207.1, on the reverse strand, counting down.
TGATTGCATTTACAACTGCTGCCAGTAAAATCAAAAATCACTCCCGTGTCCTGTGTTCAGAATGTCACCACATTTATGCGCAGGCATTTACAATGAGCACACACTCACCAAGGAGGCTACAAAGAATCTGTCATCGAGTGCCAGGCAGCACCCAGTGGATATAACAATTGAACATATGAGCCTGTATGGGAACTGAGAGGGGTTTCTCAGAGTGCCTGTGGTGTTGAGATAAACAAAGCAACAAAGCTTGCTCATTTGCCACTGTGTACATTTCTGTGCGTGCATCTCATGTTTAGCTTCCAGGAGAGCACAAGCCTGAAGGAGATCAGGAGCACATTTCATTTCAGTACCCATCTACAGGTTCGTACTCCCACCTCTCTCTGTACGGCTCAGCTGTCGCCTGCTTTTCTTTCCCTTATTTTACAGCGATCAAGTGCAAACTGAGAGCGGAGACAAAACACTCTTATCAGGAGACAACAAACAGCATCTATTGTTTGTTTTGTTTCGTCGAATCACTAAGAAAGAAATCCTATAACTGTTTCATCAATATGGATTAATACTTTTAACACCTGTTTGAATGCAGTTCTCAAATGCTTATCTTTACACGTGCTAATAGTATGTGGTTACTCTAATTATTCTTTCTCTTCAATTTGGCTTCAACAGAAATAAGATTCTGTCCCTCTGCAATTACAAAGGACTCAGATTATAAAATTGTCTCCATTCTGCCAGCAGAATGTCACACATTTCAGTTTACATGTGGGTATATATGAAGACGTCACATGAACGTAATGTCACACTGTAACGGCTACATTTGTCAGTAAAGTGTGTGTTAGGTGTGTGTTCAGCATCTTACTACATATTTTACAAAAATAGATAGATAGATAGATAGATAGATAGATAGATAGATAGATAGATAGATAGATAGATAGATAGATAGATAGATAGATAGATAGATAGATAGATAGATAGATAGATAGATAGATAGATAGATAGATAGATAGATAGATAGATAGATAGATAGATAGATAGATAGATAGATAGATAGATAGATAGATAGATAGATAGATAGATAGATAGATAGATAGATAGATAGATAGATAGATAGATAGATAGATAGATAGATAGATAGATAGATAGATAGATATATAGATAGATAGATAGATAGATAGATAGATAGAGTAAAAAAATAAAAAGTGACGTGATGTAAAAAGTTGGTTGAACTGAAGTAAAGTGACAAAGGCACTTAAAATGACACGTGTCAAATAAAAGGACAAATGAAGTGACACAAGTTAAGAATGATGGCCTTTACAGTCCTGTGGTCCTGTGTTAGCGCTCCCTCCCTCTACTTTACCCCAACGTGCTGTTAAAATGTTTCACAAAGGTGTTATCAGGGAAAAGCAGTGTTGACAGCAGAGCTGGACTCAGAGCGACAAGGACAGCCAGGGAGAGGCAGAATCTCAGGTAGATTTGTTGAACTTTTATAAATTCACACCTAGAACTGTACAAACGTTAAGACAGTAGTTTTCCTGTTCTGCTCAAAAATACATGGGATAGTTCTATTGCGGAAAACATCCATCTCTATTTTAAGAAACTCACTGCTCAGATTCAGTGAGGGAGATGAAAGACTCCAAATCATAGAGAAAACTTGAAACTTCAAATGGCAGCACAAGAGACGCAGGAGATAATGACAACCTTACTGCCTGCAACGGTGTCCCACTCAGCAGTCACTTTTTAGAGCTGTTCCTGTTCATTAACGTTGAAACTAAATTTCAACAATTTGAGGAAAGATTAAATAAAGGGAAACAAGCATGGAGTGGAACAGTCGCCGATGAAACAGATAAAAAAATAATGGAACACATTCTTTTCTTTCTGATGCTGCTAGAGGACCTGAATTAAGGAAACCACCCCAGGAAAACCAAAGACGCGAAACATCCAAAACACAGAAGCGATGAAAGCATTGGGAGAAACAATGGCAGCATCACAAGAAAGGTCCAAGCTTGACAAAAACGTTGACAAAAAAAAACAGCAATGGGAAAAGGCAACACACAGACATGCCAGACAAGGGAAAATACACTTTTGAAATAAAAGAGAAACTACAGCAAACCAGCTAAACCAGTGACCCCGAACTGGAACGAAAGGGTATAAAAAATGGATAGATGGATGGATAGATGGATGGATGGATGGACGGACGGATGGATGGGTGGAGCTTTAAAAGTTGCACTAACACAAAGAACAAAAAAGAACGAGTGTAATGCTGTGAAAAGTTGCTCAGATGTTGTATCCATGTTTTTTATATTATTTTTAATATAGTTAATGCAAATAAAAAAAAAAGATGCGCACAAAACCTCAGATAGAATTAAACTTTGGTAATTATTGATTATTTGAGTCGCTTTTCGGATTTTTTGTCTTCCTCTTCTTCTCTTCTCTTTAGGTCAGATTCCAGATGTGTATTTTCATAATCAGCCCAGTCTAATTTATTACCTTGTACTTTGGGGCTCACCTTGAAACTAATGTACTTAATAAACGTCAAGCAGGAGAGACAAGGAGTGTATGTGGGAGAGACATACAGGGAAATGAAAGGAGAGAAAGTGCATATGTACATATTATCTTTTTCTTCTTTCATCTATTGCTATTATGTGCTTTTGCCTGCAGTGGGGTGTGCAGCTGTCATTGCTTCCCGTGAAACAAGGAGACAGACAAAAGGGTGTCGCTGCTGAGAGAGGAGGATGATGAGTGCAGCTTATATAAGCAGGAGACAAACTACGGAGGGAAGCGGGAAGGGAGGATGCCGACGACAACAAGCAGAGACAAAAAGAAGCAAAGAAGAAAAACTTGTCAGACAGGCAACGAAAGAAAGAGAAGGAGACAAAGAAAGCTGCCATCATACAAAGTCTGACTCATTCCTGCTGTTTTGGATGTAGCAACGAGCTGAGAGACTTGTAGGTAATGTGCAACAACTCGAGAAACAATTACTTCATACCAGGATTGGGTTAAAAACATGGAAGAGAATGGCTCAGTCCCTCCAAAACAACACTAAAATATGCGCTTCTTCTTAGGTGGTCACCAGTTTATCTCCAATTTAAACGTATTTTATTCTTCAGTATTAAGTTAAGTAATATAGCCTACTTTAAGCATCAAAATACATTTATGTCATCCCCACACAAAATGAAAAATTCTTAAATCTTGAAACAAATGAATAATTTGGCAGTCAAAGTATCTAATGAAAGACCATGTTGCTTTTCACTGGAAACATTTGCTGTCTAAATTATGAGGTTTTCTGCCGCATTATGTTTTCCGAACACCACCAGCAGTCAGATGTATGATTTAATTCTGTCAAATTCATTGCACCATGGTGTCTCTAGTTATCTACAGAGGCAGTTAAGGGCCTGTGCTTGGCATGTTCTCCCACTGTAAGTGCCTCCAGAAAGGACTGGCTGTAAAAGCTGCAGTCAAATAGCTGTAATTATCTGCAATCAGTTGACAACCAGGGGCCGGCTGAAAGGCTGCTCACACACAAACATGGTGGAGGCAGAGAGGCGTCAAGGGGCGCAGAAGGCAAAATATCTCGCAGAAAGGATGAAAAAAATGGTAGCAGTGTTAGTTTCAAAAGAGACGCTATGCAAAAACTGCAGCAGACATGAATACTTGCTTAAGCGAAACATGAAACACACACACACACACACACACACACACACACATATATATATATATATATATATATATATATATATGTATATGTATATATATATTAGATTTTTGCAAGACAACATACTCCAGTGACTAAGCAACTTTCATGAAATATTTAATCATACTTAAAACTCCTGCAACTCAATAAACCGTGTCCCACATAAACTCAGAAGATTATATACCCGATAACTCATTCTAATCACAGCCACTGAAGTTTTGTTTTCCATTTTAGGAAAATCGCATAAACCTTTGTCAACACAACAGCAGGATTACTACACATATACACGGGCAGGGGTTAGGTTGAGAGAAAATGCTGCATAATTCACTTATTGTTTTTCAATAAACCAAAGTCATGTAGTTCAGACTTTGTGTTGCATCTCTTGTAGAAGTCGCCAACCCAGTCATTGCTGAGCAGTACCAATAAATCACTCGGATTCACATTTACTTGTCAGAGGATTTTGGTTGTGATAGAAGCTATGAGGAACTGGCCTGGATCCCTTGGACAATGTTGAGAAGATGAGCAGCCTCAGATGATTAGACTGTCATTAATACATCTAGTGCCACAAGAAAGGAACGCAAAACCAGAGCAAATTAGTTTGTCAATAAAATGGCCTACAGACTCAATGAAAGACGAGGAGAAGTGTTGAAGGACAGAGAAAAGGCATCACTTAGTCATGGCTTCTGAGAGAAATGCAGTGGAAAGAAAACGTGAGCTAAGCCGGCTTTATCTGAATTATTAAGATAAAAGTGGGCCAACATAAAAGGGATCAGTATTATCACAGCTAAGCATTAAAGTAACGTAGAAATTAAAGAATGAGTTCTGCAACGTGGAGATTAAAAATATCACTGTAATATTCATAATAAAACAAGGGATTCCCATGGCCTTTCAAGAAATCTGGTTCCCTATGCTCTTTGCAGTTCTGTCATCTTAAATCAATGTTCTATGTCATCGTCCCGCAATGATGGGAAAAAAAAAGGACTTTTGAGATATTTAGGGGAGAAGCTCAATGGGAATTAACACAGCGTGCACACGAAGAAAATCATCCATCTACTAATATGTGACAGCATTCCTTTGGGTCACTTTCCTCAGGTACGCCTCTTCCTTACTGCAGTGGGAAAATGATGGGCAGATTATCACATTGTTGAGGCAGTCGAACATTTCTCTGCCCAAGGGCGTGGTCCGGATTACAGAGGAGTGTACATAACTGAAGCAGCAGGGCTCACACTGGCGAGCCCTGCTGCTTCAGTTACATGTTGTGGTCGCTGAGAGATCAAAGGTTTGGAGAGCTGCCTGAAGAGATTCAGTGTCACAGAAACACATGAGCACTGCAGCCGCTCCAGGAGAGCGCGAAGGCTTTGGATTTAGATTTAAAGTGAAAGGTGAGCAGCACTGAGACTATGACAGAATCCTTGTGGATTCAGTGTCATGTCTCTTCAAATGAAAGTTGTACACCGAGGATGTTAAATGTACAGGCAGATATTCATGCTGTGAGGCTGTCTGATTAATGAGGGGTGCTGGTTCAGGCCTGCTAACTTGCTCTCGGGATGACTTTTGCTGGTTTTGTGAATTCTCTCATGAAAATGAATTAACAATGACTATTTATGTAAAATTGAATGCAGGTGCAAACTGATGAGACAAAAGAAAATACAAGAATAGAAACAATTTTGACAAAAAGCACTAAGTTCCCTTGATGTGTATTGAAACCAGAATTATTTAGACTTAGAACAGCACAAAGTCAAATACTTTTCAAGCTTTAACGGTAAACATTTCAATGCATATAGATGTATTTTAAATTTGAGCAGTACAGCTTTAATCTTTGTTTTGATTTAATCACTTTGGGATCTCTGAAAGCCATCCAGACTTTCCAACCCCTCAACGGTGTTTGAAAGCAGCTTTCTGAGACCTGGAGGGAAACTGACAACTACCGAAAACTTTTATTTCTTAACCTACGTTGAGACAAAAATAAAAAATAAAAATGAAATAAATAGAAAGGTTAAAGGTTAAATGACTATTGTATTAGTTAATATTTGAATAATTTGAATAATTGCAAAATGTGTCTTGACCAAGCTTGATGAGTTAACACACAAACGTCGGTCCAGTCTGATTATGAGATGAAGAAACTGACAGTCTTCGTGGGAGGAAGGCTTATGAGGCTTAATGAGCACAAGTGGGGATCCACTGCTCACTGAATATTTTTGTAATAGCAAAAATACAAGGTTGCCTCATACTAGGGGCACATTTATTCTATATATTTCTATTCTATTTATGTTTGAAGATAAATAGCATTTTGGATTAATTGAGAGCATAGCATTTGTTCAGAAACAAATGGAGGAATAGAGTTTAGCTTTTGACAGAGGTATTTGTAATGAACATTCAACCAGTTATTGTGAATGTAGAAGGGTTGGTCCATGTGTCACTCAAAGAGGCACACACTGCAAAAACAGCCCCTCTAGAAATAAGCCTAATATTCAATACTTCTAGTCCAGAGTGTCTTATTTTAAGCAAAAATATCTTTGCCAATGGGTTAAGAAAAACGTTCTTGATTAGTATTCCTATAAAAAGCCCTTTAATTTTCTTGAAACATGACTTTATTTTTTTATGTTCTTTGAAACTAGTTTTGTAGTGCATCAGCTATATAGTATACCAGAACAGTAACAATATGAAAATATTTTTGAAAACGTAGAACAACTCAGAGAGGTGAAACCATTCTCTAAAGCACAGTCGGAGCCTGACAGTCTCACTTCCAGTTCTGCTAATAATAATTTATCCTCCAGCCAAACATAGTTTTTATTCTGTGCTTGGAAAAGTCTCCATCATCTAACAACATGCTTAATTTCTTACACTGTATTAATTTTAAGTTTCTCTCCTATAACCCTCAAAATTCATTTTAAAACTTGTAAATACTCACACTAAGCAAACTGTGCTCTGCCGGGTTCCTGGTCTCTGGCATGGTTGGAGAAGGCGTGTTTGGGAGGGGTGTGGTTGCACATGTACCCATATTATTCTTTTTTTTACTTTAAACAACTAAAATTGTTTAAAGACAAGACAAAAGAAGTTTATTTGTAAAGCAAATTTTATGTGCAAGACAATTCAAAGTGCTTTACATAAAAACATTTTTTTAAATGCATTTAAAAGGAAAAGAAGTTAAAGACAGACAGGGTTAGGGTTAGGGTTAAAAGTAAAGGTTACAGTGCATCATGGTAGATTACTGAAATGCAGCGTTCTGGAGGCCTTCTCTTCTCTGATTAGTGCTGGACTTCTTGGCTGATTTGACTAAAGCCCCGTTTTGATATACACATAAGTGCTGCCTTGATGTGCTCGTACTCTTCTTCTTTTTCTTGTGTCAGTCTTACCCTCTCACCATCTCCGCCCAATGGTGTAAACATCTGATATACAGTTTGTGTACTAGAGGATGGTGTGAATCAAAAAGGTGGTGTTGATTTGTGTGCAGGGTTCCGACTTTAGTACTAAGATTTCCATCCTCCTCAATATGCACAGCAAAGCCCCAAATGGCAGCTTGTTCTGCGTCCACCATCCTTGCTGGTGAACTTGATGTTGTTCCCTACTTACTTGATATGTTCAGTGAGAGCCTCTACTTCTTTGGTTTGGATTTTGACCCAGGTGATGTCCAAATACTGTATCTGAACCAGTGTCTTGGTGTCGTTCCCTAGTTGGAGCTAAATGCTCTGCTTTGACCAACCAAACACCTACAATGCAGCCTTGAACCTTCTACTCACTGTATCACAAACATTCACATCTCTATTCGTGTGACAAAAACCAGGTCTTGTCTTGTCTTTGATTCTTTAAGATCCATCCATCCATTATCTGTACCCACTTTATCTGTTTCCGGGTCACGGGGGTCTGTCGGAGCCTATCCCGACGCATAGTAGGCGAAAGGCAGGGGTCCACCCTGGACAGGTCGCCAGTCTATCCAGGATTCTTTTAGATCATACTGTTAATACATCAGACTAGAGTCTGAGGAGTTTAGAAGCTGCCTCCAAACATCCCCACCTTATGGCCATTGCTGTAAATCACTGCAATCAATACGTCACTGTTATATAGTCGATTTTTCTTTATCATCATTGTATTTTACCTATCTGGGGTTTTTTTAAATGTTTCCCTAAAAAGCCACAACCTTTTCATTTTAAAACAGACTTAATTTTATTATAATGTTCAACTTCAGGCTTGGTTATCGATAACAATAATAACAAAGTTAATGATAAGTGAAAACTATAAACCCTGATATGAATCCAAGTCCATGAAAGTCTTGTTGCTTCATCCTTTATTCTGCCCGTCAGTGAGGGGGGGAGCAGCTCGAGTGGGTGCAGGATAGTAGGTCCGAATGCGTCCACCGGGGGTTTGTGTTAACCATTAAACATTATTCATGAACACTCCAAAGTTATTAGTTTCACTTTTCTTTTCTTTTTTTCCCCACCTCAACATCTGACAACAAAAAGACACATAAAACTTAGATGACCCAATATTGTGAATCTTCAGGCCCACTTTGATTCTTGAATGAATGAATTAGTCCAGTCTGCGCGCAATATTCTATTAGCAGTAACTGAAGAACTATTCACACAGATGATGCCCTCTAACTAGCAGATAAACAGCATCCTTGGGCCTAATGAGCACCAACAAATGAGTGGGGCGAAAGTGTGCAGTGAACAATTTAGTATGCTAAAGAGCTCATTATGTGTAGGATCAGAGGAATAGTGCTTAGACATAAGACAGTATGACTGCAGAGATCCCTGCACTGCGAGGTGTTACCATATATCCAACACACGTAATACATGAACACTTCTCATCATAAAAGAACAAAAAAAAAAAAAAAGATTACAATCAGCTCAGGGTTTGTTCAAGTCTAACTGTATTTGAAAAAATAAAAAGTAAATGAATTTTCATGAGGACTGAGCCAGAGGATGGAGCTGCTGTGGTCACTGCAGAGAAACAGAAAAAGAAGTCCACCTAGTTTATAAGTTTTAAAGCATGGAAGAGGTACAAATGTGGATAAACTTGTTGACACTTTTCCGACCATAGTGACATGTTAAACTGACATGTGTCCAGTAAGTCTGTCTAACTATTTAAAGGGTTAAAAGTTGTCGAGCTACTGCTTGGTATGATGGTGTTCGTCACACTGAACATGAACCAGGGAAAGAAAAAGAAAGATTTATCTGAGGAGATCAGAAAAGAAAAATTATACAATAAAACGTGGAGGAGGCTCGGTTATGTTGTGGGACTGCTTTGCTGTGTCTGTACTCGTCTTGAATCTGCGCATGTACAATAAAATCTCATCTGAACGCCATGGGTCCGCCAACGAAACGATGACCATAAAAACACACTGAGAACAAAACATTGGTCAATCCTGAAATGCCCTTCCATGAGTCCTGATCTAGATCCTGCTGAACACTTATGAGAGCAGCTGGAATGTGCAGACGTGAGAAGAAACCCTTCAAACCTGAGACAGCTGGAGCAGTTTGCTCATAAGGAGCAGCCCAAAAACACCTGTCTACCGGTGCAGAGGTCTCACTGAGTTACAGAAATCACTTGATTGCAGATCAAGTGATTGTTCCACAATTCACAAGCAATGTGTGTTCATTTGTCAATTATTAGTAAATTATTCATTACATTTTTCGGTTTCTAGTTATTTCAGTGACGATTGCAGGGTTTCCTCTTTTTACTGGAAGGGTACCAAAACGTTGTCCTCGTCTGTAGGAAAGATCTGCTCTGGTCATTTTTAGTTAAATATAAAACTAAATTCATCTAGTTTGAGTATTTAAGCATGGATAAGATATGAATACACTGTAGGAAGTTAATTTAAAAAAATCAGAATTGCTGTTTTGTATTTAGAATGGAGATTGTTTATTAACTGATGGGTTAGAATTGGATATCTTTTATTGTAACTGAATTTTCTTTTTAAACAGTCTTCATAGAACCTTGTGGAGAATGAAAACAGAAGGAAAAACAATATCATTTCTAGGTAACGTGGGTGGGCTGTGTTGGTTTTTGTTCCAAGTCACAGATCGGGGCATTTCCTACCTGCCTACCCACATCAAAGACAACAGAGCCGCTGTCCCGTTATGATTACTGATATTTAAACCAAAAGCAGTGTGTGATGCAGGTTGAACTGGGAGAGTACCATGAGATGCATGAGTCACCAACATCGCCACAGGTCTGTTTATAAACCCTTCCTCTCACCTCCCACATACAGGTGGTCTGCAACCACCTACCCTGGTAAAAGTCAGCCCTTCCACTGTAACATCTGTTATACAGCCTCCTGTAAGAAGCCACCATTTTATGTTTGCTTCAAAGCTTCACAGCAGACACAGTATGACAGTACCCACTCATGTACTGAACAGGAGAAAATAAAGAAACACACATGGAAGCTTTTGCGGGCCGATGTCTCGTGAGACAACGTTGCCACGCGCCTCTAGTCGCTCAGTATTTTAGCTGTTGGTTGGGTCATAAACAGAAATGTGTCAGTGTCTCAGTTAATCTGTGCCATGTTTAGTTAGTCTGAGCGACACAGACATCATCTGTAAAGCAGAGCCACCTCACACTCTGCCTCCCAAGAACAGCAACGCTCTCTGCTGGTGGTTTATCCACCTGATTCACAGGCAACTTCTCACACAGACAGCGGTAAAGCCTTGAAAGTATCTTTATAATGAAATATTTTATTTGTGGCATTTTTTGCCCTTTTTTGAGAAAAGAGCAATAAAAAAAAGACAAGAAAAGATGTGAACATTAAATCATTTCAGAATATGCATTACTTTGATTCTACATAAAATGTCTCTGACAGTTTACCGGAGCTGGTTATAATATGCAGCCTATTGTCTTTTCCCTTCGGTTCTCTTACATCTGACAGCTGTAGTAGACACGGTGATGCCTGCTGGGCCTCAGTCAACGCCTCTCGCTGACACTCGATCACTTTTTGTTTTTTCATTCTTCAGCACCTGTGCTTGGCTGTCATACAGCTCATAATGCGAGTGTGCCGCCTTCTCTGTGGAGGAACAACGGCTGTGTGACAAAGGTTCCCGTACCGCCGCCCAGGGAGGCCCAAATGTTGAGGCAGGTAGGTCCTTATTTCTTTCAGAGTCAAAGGTTAGGCTTCCTCATAGCTTATTCAGCAGCACCGCCCAGTAACATCAGACCTTTTGTTTTTGAGTATTTACACAAAGCGTCTCAGTCCGTCTCACTGGTGCCATTGCCACATCTATTAATAGAGCTGCAAGGACATTAGCTCAATGTCCATCTAGAAATGTCATTTAAGACTAAAGGCCTAACAGCATTCGTCTGTAAATGTGAAGGTCAAGAAAAAGCTTTAATTCTATTTATTAAATGAAGATGTTCACCTTTAACTTGAATCATTTTGTGTAGCCAAACTGAATACTATAAAAGTTTTTACCACGCCTCAAAGTAAAGAACACTAAAAAAACAATATCATAATGACATTATAACTCACTGAATCGTCTTGTTTTTTCACAAAGTAACACCTGGAAAAAAAAAATACCTTTAAATTTCTCTGATGTCCCCTACGCATGCCTTAAATATGACAAACAACTGAAAAACATAATTCATTTTGAGCTATGTCCATCTTCATGCTTCTCACTCTCCCTCTTCTCGGAGGAGGAATGGAAGAAAGTTATGAAACATTTGAGGAGGAGTTAGGGCCATCAAGAGCAGAACCTCCCCCACAGAAGCCTGTTCGACAGATCCGCAGACCAGGTGGTGACACACGCAAACACACAGATGCTGAAACTGATGCCTGTGCATAAATCCATTTTACATACTGTAAAGCATAATATACAGCTATAAATAATCGGGAGCAGCGGCACAAGCAGCCACTGAAATTTGACTCCTGGTCAAAGGCAATGCGGTGATGACGAACCGCAGCCATTCAGATGAATCATTAAGTTAGATTATGTGTGTGGTCATCTGCATCATTTCATTACTGGTTTTGTTTGAAAAGTCCCCACGTTGCTATTAAAGAAAGAAAAGTTTTTATTCCATGAACTGATGTGACTTTGGTGATAAAATATTTATCTTCAGCGCCATCATCAGGTCACTATATTCATTAGCCCAAAGCTTTGGTTTACAAATAAATGTAATTATTTTGTATTGGTTTGTTTAGTAATTTAACTATTAAAACATCAATGGCCGAAACACAAAACCTGAAAAATGCAAACAAACAAACAAAATAAAAACTTGTTTTCTCTTACAATTATTTTTTTTAGAACACCAATAATTAATACTGTTTTTAACCAAGATTACTAAACTATGTATTAAGAACACTGACTTGGCATTAATGGGTTGCAGATTAAAGATTTTCACTTTGCAGCTTTTGCATTTCAGCCATTTATATATATTAAAAAAAAAAAAAAAAAAAAAAAATTGTCATTTTACTCACTAAATTCCGACTGTGGCAGCAGTCTTGTTAATCTGAACATTATAGTGTGTATTGTGTGTTAACACGTCCGAGCCAATATAGAACCTCTTACAATGATAAGTGATGTTTGGGAAAAACAAAACACTGCATATCCTTTACGAGAGCCTTGTTCCCTCTGTTAAACACGGAGGCGGTAGTATCGTCATTTGCCTGTTTTAAAGCGTGTTCCAGGACAGCTTTCCATCAGTGACATATCAATGAAATCTAAGTTATACCACTGAATTTAGGTAACCATCAGGACGTCTGTCCCCAAACGTCACTCCAAGGATGAGTGAGTCATGCAGCAAAAGAAAACCAAGCTGTCTTAGCAACAACAGTTAAAAGACAAAGCTATCGTTTAGAAGTGGTCAAGCAACTTAATATATTCATCAAATAGTGGATGTAACTGCCAGAAACATTTAGTTGATTTTTCACAAAGGAGTCACACCAGGTACTGAAAGCAAAGGTTCGCATGGTTGTGTCACTCATGTGAGATTGGATTTTTTTTTTCTCTGTAATTCAGTGTGACATTTGTCTTATTTAATTGCATTTTCTTTATCTCAATGTAGGTCTCGTCTTCAAAATATTCTTCACAATAATCTTAGTTTGTCTCTTACAGAAATGCATACAGCACGGAAAATCCGAGAGGTTAGCTGCAAAGAACCCTAACATTAAACTTTCATTGAGCTAAAATCTCAAAATATTCACCTTTTTGTTGCTTTCTCATAGGAAGTGACTCCAGTTCCACTGCAGCCAAAATCAGAACCCAACACGTTACCCAGAGAGCCCATTTTTGGGAAAACAAGTGAGTAGTTGTGATTCTTCTCTTGGGTCTTGAACATTAAAGCACAATCCAAACAGACGTTCCTTGTTTACTTCTCGTTTTTCTCCAGCATCGCTGCACAAAACGTTGTCCATCCAGAACCTGACTCAGATGGAAAAACCATGGGAAAACATCACCCTCAACCGCTGTCTGTTCGTGGCCATCACTATCCTGGTGCTCACGTCAGGCTTTCAGAAACTTAATGGCAAGTAAACTAGTAGAAAAACATGACATCTCGGTTATAATTTCAACATCACATTTGGCATGATCGCGTCATAATTGACACCTACAGAAACTCTTCGTGCTCATGGAACAAGTGAGGAGGAGGATAAAGTTGGACTGACGATGAGGCGGTCAGGACTGTCCAGGATCAGAGGCCAGCTGTCACAGGTAGGCTGGGATCAGTTACTAGTTTTGTCTAAACTTGTCTACGAACTTAATCAGCCATAAACACCACAATGGTTTCTAACGCTGTCCACCTTGTAGCCAGAGAAATCTTTGTGGGAAGTCATGTTTTGGTGGCTACCCGACTTGGACGATGATGACGATGAGGATGATGATGATGATAACGATGAAGAAATCAAAAGAGGAAAATCAAAGAGAGGAGTAACATCACGAACAACCAGGGGTCTGAGAAATAGGCCACTGCCAGACAAAAAACTCCTAAAGGAAAGACGTGTGAAATTAAGTCAAAGAAGAGGCAAGAAAGCAAAAGAGAAAGAAATCAAAGACAAGAAAGGGAAGAAGATAAAAGACTCAGAAGAGGCAGCAGATGAAGAGGACATGGAAACGGTGCCTAAGAAAAATAAGAAGTCGGAAGAAAAGAAAAAAAAATGCTAAAAGGCGTTGAATGCTGTAGATGTTACAAAATGTTTTCTTTCACATTTAAAAAAAACTCAAGATGTCAAATACTGAGTTTCAACAAAGTGTGAAGTCAAACTGCAGAACAGGATCAGAACTGACAATATTGTGTTGTAGCTTCATGTTGCTGTCAAGGACTGATGTTATTTTTGTGTGAAGACAACTTCATTTTCATTAAAAATATTTAAATTGAATGCATGTTCTGCTTTGTCTAAGTCCATGTGATAATCTGGTTTCTTTTCGTGTTATATCTCAGAAATCCTGCCCAGTCGAGCTCAAAGGATGACAGCAGCTAGACAAGATTTAACATTACAAACTTCAAATCATAACTTTAAGTTATTAAAGATTTGTTCAGTCTAGTATGTTGTTTGCAAGAGCTTACCTCAGTAAATTGATGCTTTTATCCTTATGAGCAACCTTGAATTTAAACAGATCAAGAACTGCTCAGTTTTATGTCTTTTTAGAAGCACAGACAGACTTGAATATTTTCCGTTTCTCCAAGGTATTTAATTACAAAAAAAACAAAAAAATCTTATAAGATCAGCTATCCATCATTGCTCAATTTCAAGATATATAAAAGGAAAAAGAAATTGCCACATTATGTAAAACAGCCTATTCAACACATTTGCATTGACCAAACAAATGTATAAAAATGTACTGAATGCATCTGCAATATTTAAACGATGATGGATACTAGACCGGCTGGGCAGAATCAGTGAACAACGTGACACAAAGAAATCATGAACATTCAAAGAATCAATTGTTAGATACTGTTAGGCCCTCTGGGGGAGGGGGTCTCATCGGCATGGGGGGCATGGGCATCTGAGGGGGCATTTGGGGGGTACCAGGGGCCCCAGGTGGCAGAGGAGGTACTGGCATCCCTCCCGGTGGGGGAGGAGGCAGAGTCTCAGTTGGCTGGCGAGGTCCACCCATGAGAGAATTGGGGTGCTTCACATTGGGAGGTCCTGAACCCACAGACTGGGAAAGAGATTTCTCCATTTTGAAGTGGAATTGCAGGAAAAACTGGGTGGAAAAACAAGATAAATAAATAAAAGCACACGTTTCACATGCGCTGACATATGCTGGTCGGCTTTGTGATACCGCATACTTGCAAACTTATGGGTACCTGTTTAGTTTCTTTGTTCCAGTGGGTCCAGAAGCGGTTTTCTGCTTTATCAATTTCCCTGCTGGGGACCTATAGGAGCAAGCATGTCAGTTGAATATTTCTGAGACATAAGCTTAATAAAGGATCAAAAGGTGAAGCCTACTCACTTTGAATGCGATAGTTTCATACGGTTCAGCAGCAAACAGCAGATACTGCCAGCGACGATCCGGGGGCTCGATACGCTGCTCATAGGCAGACATGAAGCGATGCCGGGGTCCGATTCCTTCAGCGATCTCGGGATAGTCAATCTGATCAACAAAGAAAAAAGGAAAAATCAGTTTGATAGTTAGATGTTTGGATGAAAGTCTAGATATACCATGTAAAGACATTGACGGAGTGATCCAGTAGTACATTTGTAAGATATGGACACACAGTAGAAAGTTCATTTTAAAAAAAAAAAAAAAAAAAAAAAAAAAAAAAAAAAAAAAAAAAAAAAATCAGTCTCGCTGTTTTGCATTTAGAATGGAAATTGTTTATAAACTGATGGGTTAGGATTGAATATCTTTTAATCTAACTGAATATCATTGTAAATTTTGCTTTTGTATTATATCACTAAATACACACACACACACACATACACATATATATATATATATATATATATATATATATATATATATATATATATATATATATATATATATATATATATATATATATATATATATATACACACCCTTGTTTTAACAAAAAATAAAATCACCGTCTTTTAAATGATTAACAAATATTACATTCAACTTACTGGCTAGATCATCCATATACAGATAAAACAGTGACAACATTCCACCTTGGTGAGCCCCATTTGTGTCATGTAAAAGAAAGCATAGGTATTCTTACCCTATCTAACTTGCTTGGTTTGAGTAGAATTTTAAAAAATGCAGGAACCTTGTGAGGAAATCCCTACATCTTTCTGTTTAAATGAGCATGAGTAATAGCTTTTAAAGGCAGCCTTGTATTAAGAAGCAGTTGGAGATTCTAAAGAAGAAAATATGAAGCTGTCTTAGCCGTTACTGGTTTTCAAAGTCTCTCTCTGGCACTTGAGACATACATTTATTCAACAACAGTGTCTCATTGGGACACTAACCTGGAAAAGCAAAGACTGTTGACCGATCTCCTGGTCCCTCTGTTTGGTTACTGTGAGGAAGTAGAGAAGGACGTGGCTCATAAAACAGTTGGTACAATATACATTTTTATATAATCTGCATTTTTTTTATACATCAATGACTGCTATGATATACAGTAACACAGCAGACCAACCTTTATATCCTGGTCTGCCAATTTTGACAAATTTCTTGACCTCAACTTTCACTTTTGCTGGAGCTGGTTGAGCAGGAGCTTCTTTTGCCTCTTTGGCTGCTCTCCGTGCTCTGGCGCGCAAAATTAAAATAAAAGGTTTTAACGTGCAATGAACACTGTGAACTAACTAAACTCCAGCTGTGGCTCATTTACGCAATAACATTTAAAAGAGTAAAAACTGTTTACACTGAATTACAAATGTTTCATTAAAGGCCTTCACTCTGGTGCCAACATTATGCACCCCACATAATACAAACATTAAATGTGCCAAATTAAATTCAACATATCAAATTCTGTCACAAGGAGCAATCAACTGGACTCAGTAGACAGTTATATTAAAACAAATGCTGCAACACAGATCAGGCGGACTCACAGGTTGGTCTGATGTTTCTTCCCTTGTGTGTGAGCCAAGTAGCTACCCTGTAATGCAGAGAAGGGAAGTTTGTGAGTCTACTTTTCTATCAAGATGCTTGAATACCAAGAAGTAACCAAAACGTTAAACTTAACAGCGCACAGTCCAGAAATTGTACCATTATGTGCCTCCTCACCTCGTTGTTGTGAAGTGTAAGACAAAGTTTGCACTCATATGATCCTAAATGATTCTTCATAAAGTAGGGGTCTTTGTTGATGTCGATGGTCTCCAGGGCCAGCTGACGTAACCGTTCCCGCCTGTCGCGGTTACTCTCAGAGGCAGACGCCACACCACCACTGCCCGTCTTCCCTCCTGCTCGATGCTGGAAATCCATCTCTGCGGGCTGATGGACTAAATCCCGTGGTCAGAACAAATCTGGAATATCCAGTCAAATCTGGATTCAGAGAAACACTTCCTGGTTACCAGTAACAAAATGATATCAGGTAAAATACATAAAAGAGTCATTGCCAGTAATATACATTTAGACCCCACGTAAGTGATCAACATTAACTGTGGTCGCGTTTGTTAAAATTTTAGTTTATTGTTTTCTTATAAAAAATGTCTTTACGTAACTCATAATACAACTCACTTTTAAATAATTTAACTTCTACATAAAAATACACTTTAATCAGTCTGGGTTGTGACTTATGTCTCTAAACAGTGATGAGGGAAATGTGTTAGTACAAACATTATAAGTGACCATAAAAGTACAAGTTAAATGACTTACAGCTACATTTCTGAGTTTCGTCGGAAAATCTACTACAGCACGGAGAGATAAATCTTTCTCGACTGCACTAAACGTTTCTTTTAAGGCCAGATTTTCATACGAACCGCTGAATGGTGACCATGCTAAGCTAACGGGGATACCGGCTACTAAAATACATGTATTTTATAGGACCTCAACGATCAAACTGCAAACAAAGTTTCTGGCGTTATGTGTGTTGTTTATAGCACATTCAATACTTAATGAATAAACGAAGATATATCAAAATGTATAAAAACAAACAAACATTTACTTACCCGACAAGATACAACGACGGGTTAACGCAGGCGCAGATTTGGCTAAGTTGAGCGTGCGCCCATAGCGTGCTGCTGTGGTGCTGCTACCGCCACCTCCTGGACTGGAGGGAGACCTGTATGTGTGTGTGTGTGTGTGTGTGTGTGTGTGTGTGTGTGTGTGTGTGTGTGTGTGTGTGTGTGTGTGTGTGTGTGTGTATGTATGTATGAATGTATGTATGCATGTGTGTATGTATGTATGTATGTATGTATGTATGTATGTATGTATGTATGTATGTATGTATGTATGTATGTATGTATGTATGTATGTATGTATGTATGTATGTATGTATGTATGTCACAGTATTAGGTACACCTTGTTATTATCAGGCTGGATATATAGACATGACAGCATCACGCAGTTGCTGCAGATTTGTTAGCTGCACATCCATTACACAAATGTCCCATTTCAAAGCTTCCTAAAGGTGCACAATTAAATTCAGGTCTGGTGATTGTTGAGGAGTACAGTGTACTCATTGTCATGTTTAAGAAACCTATTTGATTGAAACCAGATGATTAAAGCTTTGTAACATGGTTATCAGAAGATGGCTACACTTTGTCCATAAAGAGGTGGACATGGTCAGCAAGCAACAATACTGAGGTAGGTTGTGGGGTTTAAGCAATACTCAGTTGGTACTTACTGTTGGCTTTCTATAATATCAAAGCAGTCTGCCCATTCTTCTTTGACCTCTGACATCATCAAAGGATTATCATCCAGAAAGCTGCTGCTTGCTGGAGATTTTCTCTGTTACAGTACATTCTCTGTAAGAATGGTTAATGCTTGAGAATCCAAGTAGATCTGTCGTTTCTGTAATACTCAGATCAGCCCATATGGCATCAAAAAACCATGCCAAATCAGAGTCATTTAATTCCCGTTTCTTCCCCCATTATGATGCTCTGTTTGAACTTCAGTCTTGACCATTTCTACATGCATAAATGAATTGAGTAATCGGCCCTGTGAATGTCTGATTAGCTATTTGTGTTGAGAAACAATCGAACAGGCGTTCCTAATAAAGTGCCATCTGGTTGTACGTACATACTGTATTTTTATTTCTTATGATGCCGCACCTCTTTTAGTTTGACCTTCACTGAGTACCGTACAACCATACTATCAGTGGGCGGCATCTTCACTCTGTTTCCATGGCAACTCCACAGCGAATCAGAGTGCAGATTGTAACGCGTGTCCGGTGTGTAGCGTGAAGGTGACGTCTGACTTCGCCTCACATACTTGATCAAACGCTTCCAATCACATTTCTTCAAATAACAAAGCGGCGAACTTAAGGGATATAACAAAAAAGATAATTGCGTCGCATTGCTATTTGACAACTCCATTATGTTTTCGGTTAGTGAAACGTGTCCGTCTTAGCCCGGGGCTTCCTACTTCTGTTTGTCCGAGCTGAATGTCTCTGAATCGGTGACCGCGATGCGTTTCAACGAGAAGGAGCTGATCTGCCTGAGCCGCCAGCCTTCAGAGATGGCGGCTGAACTGGGGATGCGAGGTCCGAAGAAAGGAGACGGTAAAACGGCTTGTTCCTTTAGCTTTAACCCTCACTTCCGCTTTCAGCAGCAGTCGATAACAGCAGCGTCTGAATAAACGGAGGGAGGTCAATTATGGTGGCAATAGCTGCAGTGTGGGTGTTACACGATGTCAATGAGTGTAATCTCAGCTCCTTTTTGGTATCATACAGTTATCAAGAAGAGACTAGTGAAACTCGTCGTTAACTTTCTCTTTTACTTCCGGACTGCTGAGGAGGAGGTCAGTCGAATCAATGCCCATCCTTACATTTCTGTGTAGTCACAGTGTTTGTTTGATTTCATCCTCTGTATATTCTGACGAAGTGAAACAACTTGCCCAGAAAGACTCTGTTTATTTTAATGTTTTTAGCCAATCGGAGCTTTGTTGTTGGAGCAGTGTCGGGTGGAGAGGGAGGACAAGCAGGCTTTCTCTATTGGTGAGCAGCAGCCTCCTCACTTGCTTTTCAAAAACATTAAAAGCAAAAGCAAGTAAAGGTCATTTTTACATGACAGTGGTGTTGGCTTTTATCCTCCACGCTTGTAAATGCAAAGCCCGTTATGCATGACTTAATTTTACAGTTTGTATTTCATTTTGCAGTGTTTCTAGATGAAGCAGAGAGGAAGTATCTATTTGAATGTGACTCCGAGGAGCAATGTGGAGAGTGGATAGACTCAATTGTCAAAGCGAGGTAAGACAAGTCCATTTGTACCTCTGAATGTGTTTCAAACGGAGAATAGAAACTGAACTTTTTTATGCTCTTTCTTCTGAAGGGTTACCTTTTTGCTCTGAAATGTGTTAACTGAAAGATGAAAACTGGATTCTGAGTATCTTACTGCTATAAAGTTTTAAAACTGTAATTAAGTATTGGTTGGCTAAAACGGCCACAGAAGAAAAAGAAAAGCAAGTATTACAGTTGCCTTCTGGTTAATACACAACTTATAGTCTAACATATCTGACAAAGGCAAGCTTCTCAATCCAGCTTAATGAATGTCGCATCAGTCATTGAAAATCAAGTGATCAATTCACATGATTTTAGACACAATAACCATTTTTGCCACCGACTTGATTATAAAAATAGTCAATGCTGCAAAGAAAATGGTACTTCTACCCTGCAGAAATTGCAAGAGAAGTCATTGAACAAGAAGTTCTTACACCAACGTTATTGTGTTTTTTTTCTTAATATTTAAATCTTATTTTGAACATGTATCGGTCTAATTTTAAGGGTGTTATGGAACTCTCTGCACCTCAAATCACTATTGTGTTTAATGATTAACATCCTCCATGTCATCTCTTGCAGTTATGAGTTTATGAGGAAAAACCTTATATTCTATCGAACTGAAATCCACAGACTTACTGGAAAGGTGAGACCACTCCCATCATCAAATGCCAATTAGTCTGTACCCCCAAAAGTGATTTTCACACCTGAGAAATGTTTGCATTGTGGAATGATGTGGCACTGGAGTACAGAACACCCCCAGTATTTGTACTTGATTGGTTGGCTGGTAAATGATGGAAGAGAAAGTTGCATAAAACAAAGTATACCCTCTGCAAATTAAAAGGTTTCAAGAATCAGGACATAAAACAAAGTTTAAAAAAAAATCACAAAGTCCTTACCAGGTCTCACACTTGGGTAAATGCAAACTCAAACAATTACACAGAACATTATTATACCCTGTCATAATTTCTTTAACAAAAACTCAACCAAAATGCAGAAGCTTTGTGTGAAACAATTAAATACACTCCATAAATCAGGGTTCAGAAGGCACTTTTTTAGTGATAACTTGAAGTTATTGTTGTCTTTCTGATATTATTAGACTCTCACATCATTGTGAAGACGTTTTAGCCCACTCCTTTTTAACAGTGTTAGTTGATTGAGGTTTGCAGGGAGCTTATTCATAGTTCTTTTAAGGTCCCACTAAGACTTCAAGCTGCTCTGGTCCTGTGGCTACAAAAAGAAGCTTAAATCATCACTCCTCCACCACTGTTTTTGACAGTTGGTATTAGGTGTTTGTGTGCTGGTTTGTTAGGTTTTGTTTACACTAAACACAGTACCCCGGCATTTTGACTTAACGTTTCCACTATAGTCTCATCTGTCCAAAAGACATTGTTACAGATCCTAATTGGCAGATCCAAGATATGCAGACAGGTTACTTTTATGCAAAACAGGCTTTCCTCCTGGAAACTCTTCAAAAGCAAGCCATAAGTGCTTTTTCAATTTTTGTTCAATTTTTTTTTTTTTTTTTTTTTTTTTTTTTTTTTTTTTTTGAGAGCTATAACATTTAACACACAAAGAAAGGCAACTTAAGTTTAAGGTGTGTGTGTGTGTGTGTGTGCGCGCTTCCTGAGCTATTGATTGTCCAGCCTCAAGGTAAAGTAGTTGGATTGCCACTCCTGAAACAATTGGACATTTTTTTTAATGTTTGTGTATAAAAATATTGAGTATTTGAATTTTTGTGAATAATCTGTGTGTTGATTATTGGACTCCAAATTGTTTAAAAATGTTTTTTCCAGATTGATGGGCTGTTCAAATAAAATACCTGTTGATGTCTTTCTCTCTTTTGCAAAGTGTTAATACACCTGTGAATGTTCCAGATGTGAATTTCATCAGCAGCTTCTAGCTACTACAACCTCCTTTGTGTCTGTTGAAGCAGGAAGCATGTACTTAGTTTTTCACACAGTTTTTTTGCATTTTGCTTAGGACTTGTTCGTTAAATACCATCTCGGTGATTTGTTTTGTACTTCATCTGCGGTTGTATTTAGGCATGGCAAGTTTTTCTAAATTGAACAATTCAACAACATGGTTATTTAAAGTGGTTTACATTAAAACACCATCACATGGTAGAACATAAAAAATAAAATAAAAGGCATGATTTTACTTTTTTTTTTTTTTTTTTTTTTTTTAAAAGGGGAAAAACTGTTTAAATATGATCAAGTTATATACCCTGGGTAGAAAACTATATTGCCACTGAAAAGGAAGAGGCTGTTCTGTCCTTTTTACATAACTATCGTTGGGGTTTTGTTTTACATTGTTGTTAGAGTTGCGATGGTGATATCTATACAATCAATCCAGAATCTTTTAAGTATTTTACTTTCACAGTGCAAAAGAGAACATGTTTATAAAGAACTGTTTCCCAAGCCTAACAGGGAATATGCCCCTTACATATTTTTGAAGCGCGTACTCATTGCAACCTTTCTCTGCAGGACCCATTGGAACAATATGGTATATCTGATGAATCTCGCTTCCAGGTCAGCAATGGTCTACACTTTCGGTCTAGAGATGCATCCTCCTTGTAGACCTGTGTTGAGATTATTTTCATTTAAGATTACTTTACCATTCCAACATTTGTTTCACACTGGTTTCAGAACTGCAGCATTACTCTTAAAGCTTCAACTTTGTTTTTACCTTTTTGTTTTTGTTGTCTAGGATTTGCACAGATCAAATAACATGTTTTCTTAAGAAATGTAAAAGTACAACTCAAATTATATGTATTTTATGATTGCCAGGAAACTATGAGTTTTTTTAAAAATGAAGCACTTTTTTTTTTAATGTATATTTAGAGGCTATAACATTTTTTGTAAGTCTTATTTTCATACCCTGCCTTAGATAAGTTCTCTGTAAACATGTTTCATAGTATGATTTGTAGCTGGAACCCTCGTCATGCAGATTATTATGCGATGCTGTGATTGTTAAGCGGGGTGTGTGGTTTTCATTCTGTGAGCGTAAGTGTGTTTAGTGTCAATATAGCACATATAAACATTTGGTGTATACCAAATCAAAACTGACTAATTTTTTTTCTTTTTAGTGAAACCTACAATCTGTACCCTGTTTAATTTGGAAAAACTTTGGCAATATAATTTCGGATTTGAACTCCACAAGGCATTTGACCTGCTGAGTTGAGCCACAAATTGTACTCAGATTTTTTTTTTTTTTAAAGGGTTTTTACCTGTCCATGTTCTGTTTTCATTTATTATGTAATCTATTTAGACGATCATTAAAAAAAAAAATCCTTTTGCACATATTCCTGTGTGTTGAGGGTTATTTGTATTAAAATTGCAGTAATTTACTTGAACCATATTTACCTTTTTTGTGTTGCTGTGAATTAGATTCTTATGGGTAAGTTGTTGCATCACATAAGGAAAAAAGGCTCTTGCCATAACTCCTTAAACATTAAACATGACATCTCCAATATTTCAGAAAATTGTGAGAAAACATTTTTCTCTCCGCCATATTTCCCCCCAGGGTTTTCTACATCATACTAGCTGATGAAATGTTGCTTAGTCAAGAAACATGATTGAATGTGTGTTTTGTTTTTTAAGACTTTTGCACGTAGACTGTTTAACTCTTTTTTTTTTTTTTTTTTTTTTTATTACTTGTTTCAATGGCATCTTTTTTTTATTAAGCAGTTTGAACAGTACAATGCAGTGCGTTTTAATGCAATGTGTCTTAAATTAAAAAAAAATTCCCCATCTAAAGGTTTTACTTTCTCTATACCACAATCGACAAGAATATCTGTTTTGATTTACACCTGTGGATCTTAAACCAGATTATTAAGCTGTAAATCGTTATTAATTATAAGAACTGTTGCATTGTGATATTTTATGAACTTCTGAACAGGCTACAGAAAGTTTTCAAAACACTGGTCAACACTGTAGTACAAAATCACACAGAACATCTCTAAACCAAATCTCTGTCACGTTTAAAAAAAATCAGTTTATTAGCAAATAATGAAACAAGTTGTATTTGTCAGTATCATTATTTGCGAGTTAACATAATAAAATTAATGTTTAGGACGGTTCCATTTCGACTTGCTACACCATCTTTTGTAAATGCACCAAATACATTTTCAGACAATATATCGATAAATGAAATGCATAAAAATAAAAACTAAACTGTACTCGTATGTCCTTTGCCAACGGCGGGGATTAAACGAGGTAGTTTTTGTGGGACTCGTTGCCTTACCAACGGGAAATGTGTGATTCAAAAAGTGTGACGTCACATTGTTCCCATGGTGCTTTGCGAAGCCAAATTGAATACTCGGCGAAAGAATAGATTTGTGTTCTGTAGATTTGGCTTCAAGCATAAAAAAGTGAAATAAAACAATAGATTTCAGCTGGACTTGTAAAGGATTAACGAAACAATTCAACCGTGTGTTAAGGGGGAGAGGACATAGTGGGAAGGTAGGTGTTATTGCAACTGCAGAAGGTGAACAAACAATGTTGATAACGCATTAGCCGGACATTAGCGTCATTTACGTTAGCGGCTAGCATTAGCCGCGGTCTGCAGGCTAGCCGCTGGGATTGTTTATTTTGTTTTTATGGCTCCTTGCGAAAATAACGGACCAACAACAGCCATCACGGGAGATTTTTAGTTTCGTGGCATATCCTAGTTAACGCTACAGAGTGTTTTTTTTCAAGGCTCCTCGTTTCTAGTCTGCTCAGATAATTGAGGAGGTGTTAGCATAACAGACCGATCCCCCCCGTGGATCAGCGTAAACATGGAAATAATGTCATTTACAGGTCGAGCTTAGTTTACTACCGGGACTGGGCGTGAAACAGTGGCTCCCAAGTTTAAAAGGCTATCATTTGTTCGTTTTGAGTAGGTGTGTGATGGCTTAAACTGTGTTACAGTGCAGTTGACGTGACTGATGTTGGCAAAGAGTTTTCTTTAAAGATCATCCGCTTAATCTGCGTGACTGTTTGCCTTGTCAACATGATGTAGTAATTATTAGTTATTGTTATTATTAGTGATAATTTAGTAAATCGACTGAATGACAGGTGTCTACAAACATGATTCACGTAGGTGATTGTCAGTTGGCCATGGGCAGTGAGTTATTGTTCAGGAGGATCACCTACTTACTGTTTTACGTCAGAAAATACATGGCTGATTTTTCACAGTGTATTGTTTGAAATGGTAATATGTTTATTGTTGTGTGGCCTCATCAATTTGCAGGTATCATGGATCAGGACTATGAGTACAGGCTGCTCAGACAGATTAATATCCAAAATGAGAACGCAAGCCCTATAGTAAGTAAATGATAAATATGCCGGTGCTGTGTCTATGTTTCTGTTCTTGGATATAAAGAAGGTCTGTTTGCTTTCAAACCAGTAGCTGGTTCCAAAAAAGAAACAAACGTGAATAGTGGCATCTGGGTGAGCTTAATCAAGATTACATTTAACGATCATTATGCAACTGGAACTTCTAGTTGAGCAATGTGAAAAATGCAAAAGGAAAAAAAGTTGATTCTTTAATTAATTTGAATTTCTGCAATAGACACTGTAATCTGAAGATATTTCACATTTTTTTCATCAACTTAATCAAATTTTGTAATACTTTTATTCATATATATTATATTTTATATATTATTATATTTTATGTATTATATTTATTATAATATAATTTTCACTGAACATATAGGTCTCACACTTTATTGCTGTATATTATAATATAATATATATATTATATATTTGGATCCTTCAGCATATTCTAAAGTGGATCATGGATTTACATATTTCTCTTTCTACAGTGCAGCAATGTATGTTTTTCAAGCAATACAATAGACCAGTGGTCTTTAACCCTTAATTTTATCTAACTATCTGATTTGAGGTTGTATTACAAGATACTGCCTTGATGTACAAATAAAATGTCTTTATTGACCAAGTATTAACTGGGTTCATAAAGTAAAGCTATTTCATGGTGAATCATTACAAACAAATTTGTTGGTAGTTGTCAATTAAAGCAGGGAAAACCCCACAATACTCTGTGAAATAACATGAAACTGACAAAAACAATAGTCATTATTAAGTAACTGATGTGGTGTGTAAATGAAAATTAAACTTGGCTTTTGAATCAACTCATTGGCGCGAACTGCCCCCCAAACCCAGGTGAGCCAGTGAGTGTTAAGTGTCAGTTGTACAGGGACCAGAGCTCCACAGAAAAACTCTGGAAGGTCCTGCACCCTCATGCGATGTATGGATGTGTGCTAAATGTTTGTGGTGGATTAAGCTTCTGTCCAGAAGATCAATGAGGATGTCTGGGTTTATTTGAATGTTAAATCAAAGCCACAATGTTTTAGCTCTAATAACATTTCCTAGAGTTATTTAATTTCAGTCATGTAGCATCACAGCCGTAGCCTCATAAGTTAGCCAGCCCATGCTACAATTGGTTAATGCTAATTGCCACATGATAAGTTTACTTAAGGTAATGGAGCTTCTGTGCACCAGGCGCAAACTTTAACTTTATCTAGTGCAAGGTAGCCCACAGTATCGTATCTTCATAACTTCAAATCTAGAACAAAATCTCTAATAGAGCTCAAGTTATATACTGCTATAACTACAATTGGCTACTTGCTGTTTAGCGCTACAATTGAAGTTTTTTAGTATATAATTTAATCTTTCTCTGTGACACTTGAGCAGCGTTGATCCTAAGTGTTGTAATCTATGATCGTGACGACTGTGAGATGAGGCTTCCCCAGTTGCACTGATCTGCAAACCCTCACCTCCAATTTTAACCTAATGCCAACTGTATCTATTTTTAGATTTTGTACATATCCCTCTACAATGTATTTAAATCCAATTTGAACATTCCTTTACAAAAGGTGGTCTGTTTGTGTCCAAAATTTGTCTAAAGCGTTCTGGGAAGAGGTTTTGTCTCAGGCAGCTCAATTCTAAAACTGTAAACAACGCTGGTTGTCCAAGTTAGCAACAGTAACTAAGAGTCCTGAATCTGTGCAGATGCAGTGAAATCTCAAGACAATTGGGGCATTCATAAAATGTGCTGCTTAGTGTCAGAAAGCCAGGTCTTAGTTTCAGGCCATGAGTCCTCCAACCGGTTAATAACCCAAAACACACTGCTGAAGTTAACTTTCCCTTAGAGATTAAAGTATTTTTAATTAAATTTGAAAACACACAATTAGTACTCAAGGACAAACATTGTTCTATTCTGAAGTGACCATTTATGAGCCATGATCTAAATCCTATTGGACATCTACGGAAAAAGCTGAAATGTGCAGTTTGGAGAAGAAGTGGCTTCGAGCCTGAGACAGCTGGAACAGTTTGTTCACAAGGAGTGGTCTAACATACCTGTCCACAGGTGCAGACGTCTCATTGAGAGTTAGAACTGGTCAATTGATTGCAGTGATTGACTCAAAAGGTTGTGAAGCATAACATTAATTTGAAGGTCCCATAATATTTTGCACAGGCTGGTTTCATTAATTTAATTATTTTTAATGATTCCATTGAAACACAGTTTAAAAGCAATGTCTGATTTTCATTAGTCAGTGTTCAGTAAATTCCTATTTATTACCTTTTTCAGTTTCAAGTTATTTCTGTGATGGTTGACAGTTTTTCTGTCTTTAATGAAGGGCTACGAACAAATTTGTCTGTGTGTAAGTAGCACAGCACTTAAGATGAATGGAGAGGGTGTTACTGTCATGTGTTGAAAAAGAAAATGGTTTAACAAACCAGTTTTTTGACAGTGTCACTAGTGTTTAGCAAAAACAAGACGTTATCAGCCAAATGGCTGGGATTTGTGAACGCTGCCGTCTGTTAACACCTCAAATGAATGCACCATCTGCCACCTAAATCAGCCTCCTGTTTTGTTATTAAGATATCAAATCACTATCCAAGACCTTTTTGTGTTTGGCGTCAAAAAATGCTCTATCCTCTTCCCTCATGTAGAAAGCTGTGGGAGCAGTGCGATCTCTGACACCCACCAGCTCCCCTCTGTCCTCCCCCAGCAAGCACGGCGATCGCTTCATTCCCTCCCGGGCTGGAGCCAACTGGAGTGTCAACTTCCACCGCATTAATGTGAGTCTGCTGCTGTAGACCTAAGACTGCTACTCTCCGTCCTGTCAAAAGCACAGTGCTCTCAAGAGCATTGTGTCTAATATGAGCCATAATCAGTCATGTTTCATTTCCTGTAGTTTGTTTAAACTTTATTTTTTCTTTCAGTTTCCTGTCTAAAAATGTTTTACGTGTAGAGATGTGTTTTGTTTATTAGTTTAATTTTCTGACCCAGGAAATTGAAAAGTCACACAATCAAAACAGGAAAACCAAAGATGGCACCACCGACAGCAACAAAGGTAATCAATAGCCTTTGTGCTATTTTTTTTAAGATAGCTTTCTGTTGCTGCCTTAAAGCACGAGAACGATGCATCTTTACTTTGGTTGGTACCATCACCGTTGATCACACTTCACTGGCCATTCAACATGCTCTGTAATTTTACCTATATATGAAACATCTTTAGCTTAATAATGTGAAATGATGAAACAGAGCAACATTATTGTTTCATCTGTACTGCTTTGGTCTTCTTTAACAATTGATGGCACAGTTACTGGAGTAACTCTTGTCTTTTTCTTCATTAAAGTTTCAGCCTTGTTTCTATGTCTACTGGCTCAAAGCTGTGTTAGGCTGTTTTGGTATATGTACAAGACTTCTTGTTTTTGATACTTCACTGTTGTGTTTTCTGTTAGTTAAATGGTTTCTGCTAAATGTTTTGACTAATAGGACCAAATCTACCTCAAGAAGTACAGTCTGCTCTGTCCCTTCTGTAGAAAACCTCACTGTTGCATCTCCTAAACAAGTTAATTGTCCAGTCAGAGACCCAGGTATCTGCAGCCCTCCACCTCCTTTTCCAGTGAGAATGGAAACGGTGGTTGGTTTATTCCTAGTCTCCCAGCATCGACAATCATCTCCCATGTTCTTCTTTTAATCATTCACATTCAGGATGAATTGGATTAATCCCACTAGGCTGAGCCTTGAAATCTTAAATAGGGCCAAAGCATAAAAAGTGGAGATGACTGCCATGATAAAACTTTCAATGAATTTGAACTTTGTTCAGTTTGTGTTTCATTAAATCAGTTATTCACAGAGTACTGTTCCAACTTCTATCAGTGAACTTATTGGCGCAGGCTGTGCACAGATGTGTACAATGTGAAGTATATATGGTCAGTGGAAAAAAGAAACTCCTGAGGTCAATGGGACAAATACGCCCGCAGAGACTCCTTAAAGTAGGAGATAAGAACCAAACCGAGTTCATCTAAAAATAATCAGTGATATTTAGAAACGTAAAAGAGACATGGCGAAATTACAGAGGGAGTTGCACGATCAGACTTGATTATTCTGGCAGCATGTTGATTTTCTCACTGTTTTTTTCCTTTGTCTTCAGCGGATGGGTTAGCCTACTCAGCTCTGTTGAAGAATGAGCTGCTTGGAGCGGGCATCGAGAAGGTCCAGGACCCCCAGTCCGAGGACCGTCGTTTACAGCCATCAACCCCTGCCAAGAGGAGCCTTTTTAGTGTAAAACAGATGGCCACACTCAAATATTGTCTATTATTTGTTTTATGGTGGTTCGATCCTTGAATACATAATTATCTGTCTTTTGTAGTATTCTGTAAGCACAAAGAGGGCTCTGCCAGAAGAAGATGGAAACACTGTTTCCCCATATTCTCTATCACCTGTTAGTAGCAACAGGTAGTACATTTTTCCTTATCACAATCCATTTTTTTCTCCTTTCAGTTATTGGGAAAAAGTATTATCTTTACTGTTATGCCATTTAAGATGTTATTTTGTTATCTACTGTAGCCAGAAATTGCTACGGTCACCAAGAAAGCCTACACGGAAGATTTCTAAAATTCCTTTCAAAGTTCTGGACGCTCCAGAGCTTCAAGATGATTTCTACCTCAACCTGGTGGACTGGTCCTCTCTGAATGTGCTCAGTGTTGGACTAGGCACCTGCGTATACCTGTGGAGTGCATGTACCAGCCAGGTGTGTTAATTGTGTTAAGTGAGACATTTTTTTTATTTAAATTGTCTCTCCAATCAAATTGTGTCAAACAATGAAAGTCTCCACTTGCCTTTAATTTACAACTGCACTGTCTCATGGACATTTGTGTTAACTTTTTTTGTTCTCGGTTTGTTAGGTGACACGTCTTTGTGACCTTTCTGTGGAAGGAGATTCTGTGACGTCAGTTGGCTGGTCAGAGAGGGTAGGCTTTTCTGTCTTCTTTATTTAATGCAGTCAGGGCCACTCAGTGTTTTAGTGAAGGGTATAGAAATATCTTCACACCAAAGGGTTACTCACTTTGTAACTAACAATTGAGTTAAGTGATTTTGCCATCTAGGATCCACCTTGAAACAAAAGGCTGTTGTATAGTATTTTATGGAAAACGGTTTAAATGGGTTATATACAGTATTTTAAATATTGTCACCGCAGCATGTAGGTATTTAGTTCTTGAACATACACTGGAGTGCCAGTGGCAGAAACCTAAGTGGATATGTCGTGTCACGCTCTGCAGGTCATGTATGTGATGTGTAGTCTACTGTTGCACTTCAGCTATAAATAAACTGTAGACTACATCTGGTCTCTACATGGGTTGTATCTGCTATAGATCTGAATTTCAGACCTCGATTTACGGATTGGATGGAGTTGTTTCCTGTTCTGGTGGACGGGCAGTGATGCAATTTACATCTTAGGTTGAGGTGGAGGGCGGTCACAAGCGATGTCCCAAATACCTAGACCTGGCACTTGGAATACTGGGCAGCCCTCACCCTAGAGGAGTGTATTTTCCAAACAAAGTTGCAGGTTGCAGTTCTGCCTCTAGCAACCCACTCACTGACTGAGCAGGGTGACTTCGGTCATGGATCCCGAGACTGCACACATTTTGTTACAGGAAACAGTAACATTTATAGACCAGCAGATCATTGCAGCTGTGCCCCCTCATACACAGAGCGATGGGTTTCATTCCATTTGTTTTCTGAGTCCTAAAAAAGACCATTCTCTCATCTTACTCCAGAACACAGATGTAGCTCTACTTCAGTGGCGTTGGGCCAGTAAAAGATCAGCCAGGTTTGGATGTGCGATTCACTTGCAGTGTGTATGCGGAGGTGAACGTCTCCTGCTGTGTCGCCTCCTCTCTGCCCCACATGAACTGTAATTGTTAACTGTGAAACTTATTGATAGACAATAAATGAATGAAAAATGTAAGTTAGTGAAATAAAAAGTATCCGATCATTTCCTCCTGATCATTGGGAAATGATGTGATCGGATTGGGGCCTCACTAGCAACAGAGAAAATCTTGTGCCGTGAAAAAAGGACACGTTTTGTTTTGCTTTTAGATTTGGCTGTGTGGGTCTGAGTAGCTGCCACTCAAGGACCATTCACAGTAGTTTCCTCTTAATTGTTTATATACTGGATCAAAGTTTGGACGTGCCCACTTGTTTAGAGTTCTAAATTGCAGCCAAATAATTAAATTTATTCTGCCGTTACAAATTCTTGACTCTTGTCTTTGTTGTGAGATTACAGATTCTGATATTTGACAATGTGCTAAATGTCTTGTGTGTTTTTAGGGGAACCTGGTAGCAGTGGGCACTCATAAAGGCTATGTCCAGATCTGGGATGCAGCAGCAGGGAAGAAGCTCTCTGTACTAGAGGGGCATACAGCCAGAGTAGGTGAGTCAAGACTCTGTTCACTTGGAGGAGACATTTACAAAACGAAATAATTACAGTGTTCATTAATTTTCATGCAAGTGTTTATTCGCATCTCTTATTCATCGTCAGTAAATGATCTCTTCTTTGATCTGTTTTACTATTCTTTGATGCCAGGTGCTTTGGCATGGAATGCAGACCAGCTGTCGTCTGGGAGCCGTGATCGGATAATCCTGCAGCGGGACATCAGAGCCCCGCCTCTACAGTCAGAGCGCCGTCTCCAAGGGCATAGACAGGAAGTCTGTGGTCTCAAGTGGAGCACGGACCACCAGTTGCTGGCTTCAGGTGGAAATGATAACAAGGTATAAAGACAAGAGAATTTCTTCAGTTCTCTTTTATCAGCTACTGTAAAATGACCACCTTTTACAAAAAACATCTCAAACGTATTTCTTTCTTCTGGCTATTTCAACCTGCTGTCTGCAGCTGCTTGTGTGGAACCACTCGAGCGTCCTGCCCGTACAGCAGTACACAGAGCACTTGGCTGCAGTAAAAGCCATTGCCTGGTCACCTCACCAGCACGGGTTGCTGGCCTCTGGAGGCGGCACAGCTGACCGCTGTATCCGCTTCTGGAATACCCTGACCGGCCAGCCCTTGCAATGCACTGACACCGGCTCGCAGGTCTGCAACCTGGCCTGGTCCAAACACACGAACGAGCTGGTGAGTCATCTTACATTTTTAGTCTGTGCTCATGTGAAATGGGATGCCTGCTAGTTTCCGTTCAAAAATGAAACTCAGACCAAAACCAAGGTTGGTCATCAAATAAGCTGACTCATTTCCTGTCCAACAAGAAGCTACATGTAAATAACAGCTCTAGTGTGTTTTTTCACTTTTGACTGGCAAAAACTTTCTTCCAGTGCATCCAATATCTGCACTTGGCAAGGCTAAACATGCCTTTTTGTGTGCTGTAGTGGTGATATGGAATTATTATCGGATAAGCTCCGAAGTAAAAGCTCCGTTTTAAATCTTGAGATAAAACATGAAGAGCTCTGCTTGCTTCCCACAGGTCAGCACACACGGTTATTCCCAGAACCAGATTCTGGTGTGGAAGTATCCTTCTCTAACTCAAGTGGCCAAACTTACAGGACATTCCTACAGAGTACTCTACCTGGTCAGTGTATGCCTCCCGTGTTTACATATTTACACATGTGAAAAATGATATTTCATGCAACATAGGGAAAAATGTTCTCACTAAAAGAACTTCATAGCTTTTGTAGAAACATAAATAAAATGAATTCTGATTCTGAATCTGATTCTGGAATAAAGATGAAGAAATGTTTAAATTAAGCATCTGTGAGCACCTTATGGTTTCCCAGAGGGAAAACGTCTGCTGGAAGGGAAACTAGAATTACAAATTCTGTCTCGTGCATGATTGCATCGTTTTGCAGTGCTGTATCCAGAGTGTGTAATACTGAGTTATGTGCAGGCCATGTCACCTGATGGAGAGGCCATTGTGACGGGGGCTGGAGATGAAACGCTGAGGTTCTGGAACGTCTTCAGTAAGATGAGATCCACTAAGGTATTTATTCACCCCATTTCCATGTGTAATGTTCCTATAAATGCACTATAGTCGTCAATTTTATTACCAGTCTGTAATATTGTTGGTCATGACCTTTTTCTTTCTTCTTTTTAGGAATCAGTCTCTGTATTGAACTTGTTCACCAGGATCCGATAGTCTGTACTGTGAGGAACTAAAGAAGGGAAGGAAGTTAATCCCTGCATGTACAAAGTTGCTTTCACCTCAGTCATCTTCAGAGGGCCACCTCGACCGCTCTTAAGTTTCTTCAGCCAAGTTTTAACTGATGGAGGGAGGTGGTGGAGAGATTCACTGCCTAACTGTGGAGGGCTGGGAGGTGCATGCAGCACATCCATTTCCCCAATAATGATGGAGCCACTGCCTTCTCCAGCAGACTTGTGATTCATGATGATTGGGAGAATTTTTCAGCCTATTTTGCTTTTTTGTTGTTTTTTTTTTTTTTACACTGACATTGTGCATACCTGCCAAATATTGAGTTTGTCCTTTTGTCTGTCTATTTATTTCTTTTTTAAATTGTCTTTTTTTTTTTTTTTCCATATTCCCTCAAGCGTGTATGTCTTTGAAAGGCAGGAAGATAATGTTCACATCTGTTTCATTCTTTTCACTGGACTCATTTTATTTTTTTGTCCCCAACATTCAGTAATTCTTCATAAACTGATAACAGATGACGAAATTTTTTTTACTGCTTAGGATTATTTGTGAAAAGGATTACATATAGGGCCTGATCTTTTTTTTTTTTTTTTTTTTAATATATTTATTATTATTATTTTTTTTTTGTTTTTTATCTCGCATTGAGTTCAGTTTAGGGTAATAAATACACATTATTTTGATAATCACTCAAAAAAGGAGAACATTACTTTTACGGAATACTGTATATCAAAAGAATAAGTTAGAATTGATTAATGTGAAGACATATCACTTTAATGTGATTATGGAAGCTTTTTACTTATCCAGTTGTCATGTTTACTTAAATTAGAAAATCAGGCTAAAAAGACTAAATTAAAATCACCTGGAAACCATTATCAGTGTAGGTAATAACAAAGATTGCAAGTCTAAAAATAAGTGATTAAAGCAGACGGTAGAACACAATAGTGTCGGACTTCCACGTTCAGCTGTGTAACATTATTCCGGCTCAGCGCCTCAGACAGGCTCGTTCACACCACCCCCCACCCCCCATTTGATAAAGATCGCTTTCTCATTCTCAACAATATTTCTTTGTAATTGTCTGAATGCCTCAGTTTACTCGGTATGCTGCATTTAAAGGAATGCTATTTATTTGTTTTTTTGTTGAAGTTTATAGTACAGAGATGGGATGTTTGTTTACTAAATTTATCAGCGTAAACATGAGAGGCAGTTTCTCTGCAAAACTAGAAGTTTCTTATATTGCCACTTAAAAAAGAATGCTGCCAACTTAAATGACAGAATGTCTAAAATGAAAATATTTCTGTACTTGGACTTGTTAAACAATTAAACGATCATATCTTGTAGTCTGTTAGGCCTCTTATTTTTCATTACCTGATTAAGGTGAAGAATGAATGGGACAAATGCAAAAGTAGGAACAGTTTATTCACAGTGGGCAAATAGCAGTTGAACCAGTGTCCTAAGATGACAATGCAGAAGTCAAGAGTTTCAGCGTCCCGTCAGGGTTGATGTGGTGGAAGGATTTGGACAGTTGCGTGTTACCGTAAAAGATTTCCAAAATCTGTCCTTGTTGCAGGATCAACCTGTCGGACAAGGAGCTCCACTCCCGGTCCAGATTGTGTTTATTCTCCCACTAACAAATACAGTAGTGAGCTCCACAAAGTTGATGGTTCACTGCTGTCCTTCCAGGTTTTAATACTTTAGACAGTTCTTCACTTTAGTCGTTTCACCTTTAGTTTCACCATTGTGAAACTAATGGTTTCACAATGGTGAAACCATTTTTTTCTCTGAAGCAGACTAATAACTTGACATTCCTAAAACACAATGTATTTTCCAACATATTTACTACATCAGTTGGGGTTCAACCACTCGTCGCAGCTGTTGCCATAGTAATCGCTAGAGTCCCTTAACTATTTTTCTCTTTTTTTTTTTTTTATTTTAGCACAAGTGGTGGCTATTTCTTTGCTTTTGCTCAGGTGGTGTGTAAAGTGCATGTTTATATATTAAGAATAATAAGTATTTGCCATTCATCGTCATTATTATTATAGTTGTTGTTATGAAGTATCTGAATGGTTTCCAGTTGATTTCAGGCCTTGGCCAGACTCAAATTGATCACTAGAGGGAGCCATCATTTGAACAGATTCTCTCATACACTGCTTCTCTGCTGCTACCACACCCAAACAATCAACCTAAATCATATTACCTTGAAGGTGAAGCTCTGATCTAACTCACAGGAGGAATAGCCTGCCTGTAATGTTGACTCTTTGCAACCAGCCACAAGGAAGGATACAAATCTGAAGACGAAGCTAACATCCCCACAAGGTATCTAGTTTTCATTTTATCCCAAGTTCAGAGCTGTATTTGTAAGGAAGAGTTTCTTACAGCCACAAAACAACCTCTGGCTTCACCTTAAGAGTCTACAAATTTCCATCTTATTACCAGGTCAGCCCCCACAAGCTTAGTTTTGACCCTGAGCATGAAAAGTAATGAATGTCCATGGCCTCCCAAAGCTCCCACCTCTGCACGTGCCCTGCAGCTTATTCAAACTAAATCTTGTGCATTTAAACAGCAAATGCATGTTATCAAGAACAGCTGGAAGGTCTAGATATTTGCTGAATGTCGGGCAAATTATTTTGCTCCTTTGTTTTATTTTTCATTTAGAAGTCAAAAGTAGCCCAGAGCTTAAGTTTTAGAATATGACTGTTATTAAAACGAAGAAAAGTAAAGGTCTTTTTGTGAGAAACAGTTTTTACCAGGTATTATGTGACTCAGATCCTATCAACCCCAAAGAGCCAGAGCCTTTTTTCCTCTTTGGACTACATTATAATGTCATCTGAACAATATGCCTGGTCTATTATAGAGATCATCTGAATGGAGGACTTTCAACACAGTCTTATAGCTCATTTGTGGTGCTCAGTGGGCAGATGTTAATATTAACCCCTGAGAGTAGTGGGGAGAACACAGTGGGATTGCTAATATGCATAATCCGACCTCCTGATGTTCCCATCAAAAACACAGAGTGTGATGTTCATTATACTACTTAAGGCCACACAACACAGTGAAAAGGATCTTCCCCCAGGTTCCTCCCATAAGCCTGATTCTTGAGCTTTTCTTGAAAACCAGGCTACTGGGGGATCAAAGAAACTGAGCTATTGTAATAACTATTAGCTTCAGCACGCAGGTTTCAAATTGGTCCTTTTGTCAGTGAGCAGAACACAGGGCAGGCCTTATTTAAAACAGGAGTGACTCACCTCAGCGGCGCCTTTGCACTCGTAACATGGGATAGGTTTTTTTTCTTTAACCTGTAAACGGTGACAGCCTTTCAGGTAGCAGCTGACAGATAA
Organism: Xenentodon cancila; assembly: GCA_014839995.1. Lineage (NCBI taxonomy): Eukaryota > Metazoa > Chordata > Actinopteri > Beloniformes > Belonidae > Xenentodon > Xenentodon cancila. The sequence goes on along the minus strand of CM026207.1, from coordinate 16,626,945 downwards.
GACATTAAGATGTCAATGGCTCACCTTCAAGCAGGAAGCATCTTCACAATTCTGTCTACACATATTCCATGAGTGGAAAATTAAAGCTGGGCTGTCCTTTCACTCATCTATGCTGAGAAACTGCTGTTAATCAGTAGATTATCGTTAAAGGCATGACATCCAGTTATAAACATCCTTAGTCCTAACCAGCAGAAAGTACTTCCAGAAGTGTGCACATAACATAACCTCGAGACGTCACCTCAGGCTTTCCAAAACCTAAAAAATGAAACACGAATTTCTGTTCCTTTCTAGCATTTTATAAATACATTTCACCCACAAGGCAATTCAAGGTGCTTTATATAATAAAAATAAGAAAAGTGAAGATGAAAAAAATATGAGTTAAAGTGTTGTGGCAGAATAAAGGAAAAGAAGACTTAAACTAGAGTTACATGTTAGTACTGAAATTAACATTGTTAACATCTAAATTCAGGTTTAAATAATTCAATCAAAGGCAGCTGTAAACAAATGAGTGTTTAACTTTGATTTAAAGGAACTGGGGGTTTCAGCATTCCTGCAGTTCTCTGGAAGTTTGTTCCAGATCTGCGGAGCATAAAAGCTGAATGCTGCTCTCCATGTCTGGTTCTGATTCTGGAGACACAGATCAGACCTGAACCAGAAGACCTGATAGGCCTATGAGCACAAATGTGGCATATATAAGGATTTTCAAATAAGTCTGGCTGCACAAATACCGTTTTTCACTTTTCTGTAACAGTGTGCTTCTCAAGTGTCTAAAAAAATAATAAAGATTCAGTTGCACATAGTTACACATCAGTCGGAGTGTAATCTGGTCCTTCCAATATTTGAATATTCTTAGGGTCGTATTCATGCTTGTAAGAGTCCATACGAAGCTAATTTACAAATTTCTAATGTTATTTTTAAAAGTCTGTTAAACAGGTTTCCACTCTTTTATGTAAGAAACACACACACACATATTTTATTCCCAAATGCAGCACCTTCTGAAAAACTTCGGCCAGTGTCTGTCTTTCTAAGACCGAGCCTGCTCTACTTGTACTTGTTCAGCTCATCAAAAAATTGGGGATTGAAATGTAACTTCTCACTCTTTATTTAAGATGGTAGTCATCTGTTTATCAACTCAGCACATTCGGTGAACTCGATAAAGCAGAGCATAATCATTCTTATTTAAAAGGCATGTAAAACATGCAGGACAGCGGCCCCCGAGGACTAGAGTTTGAGACCCCTGATCCAAGCTAAGCTGATGAATGGTGCATTACTATCCACAATGATGTATTACAGGAAAAAAAGTGACACTAAAGTTAGGATTTTCACATTTTTCTGCGCAGAGACTCAAAGAGCAAAGTACAGAGACTTTGAAGCTCCTTCAGTCAACAGAACTGTGCCGGAGAAGAGCTTTGAAAATCACCAGTCTATTAATGGAATATATAAGGAGTATAATAAATATACTTCTCTCTCTGGTACAACATTTCCTACTTCATGTACCCTGTTGATATATTTGTCAGAATATAGTTATTGCTATGTAAACAATATCTTAGAGTTCAGTTCACATTTTTGAGGAAATATAACAACATTTTTAAGTAATGTCCTCATTACTGTCCACCAAGACTGATGTAAACAATACGTTTATGATGTGGGAAGGTTGCATCCTATTTGAGTTGTTACTCAACGGACATAAGGAATACATTGTGAAATTAGGTGTAAACTTATAGCTGTCCACTTATGATGAGATAAGCCAACACTCATCTTCATATCAAGGACAGACAGCCTCAAATGTGGTATGTGTTGATGTAATCGAGTAAAAAGCCTGAAAAATAGGTGTTTAAGGCTGTTTAGAAGCGTTTAATGTGCAAGAGAACAACGGTCTTTGTTATGGTCTTTTGGAATTTTCTACGCACTGGCTGTTTGTCTAAAACACTGAAGTAAACGGACAAAAAAAAAGCACTTAGTATAAGTTCTTTTTAATTATTTGTAATGGTTTTTGCAGTTTTCTCTCTGGTCCCGTTAGGATGAAAGAGTAGCAGGCAAAATTATGAAGTGAAGCAGGACTAATTACATTTGTTTAATTTGACAAGACTTTACGTAACCTAATTACTGCGCTTAAACCAAAACTTTACAATGTTGACTCCAGACTAAACAGTGTAACATTTTTTTTTAAAAATAGCATATTTTCCACCCCAATTAATATACCGTGAAAAAAGATTAAAATAATACTGAGAGTACATTTTGACCATTTTGCCAAAAGACTACTGAAACAGAAATGACTCATTCATTTCATTTAATAGTGTACAGATGTATTTATTTATTTTGCTGTGTCCTAAAGACAGTTCCTACTCAGACAGCAGAAAACATATTTTAGGGAGGGCTGTTGGTGCGTGTATACAGCTCAGTGCAATTACCTGTGTGCTAAAGTGGATTAATAGTATCTACAAGACAAAGCAAGAGTTGTGCAGTCATGAGTTCAGTTTTTTTTTTTTTTTTGCACTTACATATGGAATGATTTCACATTATTTTTCCTTTATTTGCTGTATTATTAAAATGCTTAATGAAAACTTACCAATTCAGATTGCATTACCTCAACTATGGGGTAAAAAGCTCTTTTCCAATATAGATATAAATAATATGTGAGCGACATCATTGCACGCCAACATTCAGCCTTCATGTGTTTTATTCATATGTTTCTTTAACCTTCATATAATGTAATTTGGTTCTCGGTTCGGGCCGCACCCTTAACAAGGTCTTAGGGAGAAAAAAAATCCACGTCAATTGGTTTCCTCTCGCAGTCGTCACTCCAACTTGTCCCACCTCCGCCTTGTCTCCTCCGGGTAGCAGACGTATATAAACAGACTGATCAATCTTCCTCCAGCTTACCCAGTAACATCGTGAAAACCATTACGTGGAGCTCAGATGGGAGGGCTTAGATTGTGGCTGATTTCCACAAGAGGGAAAAAAGAAAAAAAAAACGGAATGGAGTGAAACCTCGGCTACTCATCCAGAGCCAAAACAAGCTCCATAATGTTATGATGCCATCACCTGTTGTTCCCGTCGATTAAAGGTGAGTGTATCATCCTTTACAGCCTTTTGTGAACGGATCTCTTTAACGATTGTGTGAGAATCGTATGTGTGTGTGTGTGTGTGTGTGTGTGTGTGTGTGTGTGTGTGTGTGTGTGTGTGTGTGTGTGTGTGTGTGTGTGTGTGTGTGTGTGTGTGTGTGTGTGTGTGTGTGTGTGTGTCGTGTCTGGTTATCAGAATGTTGATGTTTACACTGACCTGCTCCAAAACGGCTGACTTTTCCCCCCTTTTGTTTTCTTTAAACTAATATCCAAAAATAGATGTGATGAAACAAAAACTCGGGAAGAATGAAAAGAAACGCATACAATACCAAGGGAAAGGGAAATTTTAGCCCTTTCCCTCTCTTCCTCGCCTCGCCTGAAGGAAAATGATTATCATGTCGTCATGTTGCCGTGATTTCATAGGGAAAATGCAAACGGACGTGCCTACACTAAAGAACCGGGGCAGCGACAGATTATGTGGCAAAAAAAAAGGCTTTATAACCTCTTGAGAGAAAACTTCGGAGCAGCAACAGGTGGCATGTTTTTTTTCTGGGCCGGAATCGAGGCGACATGCTGAGGAAGAGATGGACGTGGAAGAGGAGCAGGGCGTCATTCAGCACCGAGACACCGGACAGCTCCCATGTCGAGGGCTTATCGTTTCCGTTGAGCTGCGATCTGAAGAAAATAACATGCTGATTTGTGGCTTCACCAGTTTATTGTTGATCATGTTGACAAATCCAATGATTATACTTGCAGCTTTATGTTGTAGCGTTTCATTAATTTGGTATTTGGGAACTAAATAAATTTTATTTTTTTTTGTAATACCAGATGCTGAAATTTTTAGACTTCCAGAGCCATGGAGAAGGAATTACAAATTGCTTTAATTCAACACTGTTTTCAAACGGTTTAGTGGGCATTATATGTTATATTTTCTAGGGTCTCCTTTTGGCATAAATAGTGTCTTCTCTCTGTGCTCTTCTTTTCTCTAGTTTGCACACAAGGACCCCTCCTTTCCCTGTTCCTTGCTTCCTTCCTCTCTCTAAACTGTCCCCATCTTCCCATCCCCCCTTCCCCTGACTCCCAGTCTTGTTGCATAGCTACCAGCTCAAACACATACCGGGGATGCAGGACATTCTCTTCTCGCTCCCTCCCTCTCTTTTACTTCAAATGTGACTTTATTATATGAAAAACACATACATACACGCTTGCTGGTTAACACTGACATGTTATCAGGATTTTCAGGTAGACACAGCTTAAGATTTCCCTTCACTGCATATGGCAAAGAATATATACTGTAAGCGCTGCAATCCTCTCTCTCTCTCTCTCTGCCGCCCCAACCCTCCTGTCTTCCTCTTTTGAGAGGAGTTGAAAGGTTGGCATTAAAACAACAAAGGAAGGATGGAATGTCAACAGCTTCAGAGAGAAATGCAGAGATGGGGATTGCATATACTGTTATCCTGCAAAAGTTCACAACCTATTAGCACACAACTGGCCTGTCTGCAACACCAGTGAGACATGGGTGTTCAGCAATCGTCTCTAATTCTGAAGTCCACATCGGTGTCGCTGCAAAATCAATATATCAAGTTCAACCCATAAGTACATTGAGGGGTAGATTTAAGTGTTGCAATCCTGTTTCTTTCTCTTTCATCACAGATTGAACCAGAGGATGCAGATGTGCCCAAGGGGAGAGAAAAGTGTTGGTAGTGCTGGGTGGAAGACTAGTGATTTTGTTGTGACGCTGATCAAAGAACAACAAGTCCCAGTCTACCTCTCAGCACAAGCAGTCCCTTCAGCACACGCCAGCTCTAACCTGCACGACTCAACAATGTTGGCGTTAATGACGAGATTTCCTGTTTATTCAGCAACAAAAATGTAGCGCCAACCTTTTTTTTAAAAAAAAAACAAAAAACCTTTAACGTGCTCTGATTCAATCCCTGTGTGAATGATTGTTGAGTAATGTTAATTACTGGCAAAATTGCAATCAAAAGCATAATTTAAGCCTTGTAGTGAATGGTGCAGCAAAAGCTGCTCAGGGAAATACTGTAATTATCTCATAATGTACCTTGTACATAATAAACTGAAACAGCTTACTTCTTCTGTTTTCCACCCTTTCTCAGTAATCTACGTATGCTCCATTTTGCTCTACAAAATGTTTCTTGTTCATTAATCAGCGGACACTGAATATATGCTGTTTCAATTCAGATTGTTTTGTAAATAATAAACAGCTTTTTCACTTGTAAAATAAAGGCTAAAATTAAACCTTTATTGTGTATTTCTGCATTTTCTCACACCAGTTCCCACATATCCACAATAAAGCTAAAGCACTGAGATCAGAGGACATGCCACATTTAAAAAAGAAAACAAAATCCTCTTTTGTATTGTACTATATTATAGGATGGCCACCTGTAAGAAAATCTCATTTAAGGATTTACTACATACCACAATCTGAGACCTTTGTACAAATTACAGATCAGTTACAATATATTACAGTTACTGCCTTGAATCTTTGCACTGTGTCAGGGTTGTGAATGACTCAGTAAAAAAAGTCAGTTTCCCAGATGAGATGCGATGAGCAGAAGTGCAACTACCAAGATAGGCCATCTTAATGATGGAAATATGCATGCAGGAACAAACAAGAGTACATGTATCAAAGAATCAAAATGCACCTTGGGATGCTCAGCTAGATTATTAAGCAAAATGACAATTACTGGGGCCCTTCAGGATCAGAAATACTCTCAAAATAGTCTTGCACCTTCATATCAATTTCTCTTGTCCTTATTTAGCTTTTTATGCCTCGCCACTGTAATGCCTGCGTAGTAGGTGTATGCAGAGCCAGGCCTTTTCTGTGCTTTAATTTTTTATTAGTTAATAAAAAGAGGCAATGGAAAATATCTACAGTTACAAAGAAGACTGAAAGGCATGTTAACACATTAGAGAAGGACCTACCCTTGATGACAATTTAGGTGTTTTGTTGAGAATAAAACTATGAGGAAAGCTAACCTATACGGAAAGCAAATATACAGTAGAAGACACATGCACATAAAAGACTTCAACTCAATACACATAGGCAAAATACTTCATATAAAATCACAGCTCTCTGCAAAAGTTACTCAAAAAAGCAGAGGGAGAGCAGCACACATACATCTAGATGTGAGAAATCATTATATGCACTAAAGCTTGAGGCCCCACGCTTACCTTTGTTCTCGTTACCAGGATACCTGCATGACTGACCTGACAGTATCTCCATCTTTGTTACACATGATGAACATAGTGCCAAACTCACCTCTACTAGCAAAAAGTCATTTATTTTAACTGAATCAAATCACTCGTCAAGCTTATATCAAAGTCCAAAGCTGTCATGAAACCATCATGTGTGTCACATTTGCTTGAAGCAGGATTTTCACGTCTCATTAGCATCTTCACTGACACTAAATGCTAAAACTAATTTTTTATTCATTCATTTTCTATACCTGTCTTAATCCTATTCAGGGTCAAGGGGGGCACGAGTATATCTCAGCTGTCTATGCTGAAGAACTGGACGTACATCCTGAACAGGTCAACGGGCCACCAACCAGTCTCTTGCTAATCTTGGCCACAAACAGCGAGTTCAGCTCAAAGCCTGCAATCTTTTAATTAAAAATGCATTGGAGCTCCATCTCCTCCACACTGCATGCACCCTTTCTCCAGACTGGCAACATCCTGGTTTTTCATATAGAAAAATCTGGGGACTGGCTTTCGTTGCTAAGCAACACAAAAGAGTCAAGTGCATTTGTTTATTGGCCGATAAGAATGCAGAAGAAGTTTCAAGGTTTTTGAGGAAGGTTCTGCAATAATGATAACATGAAAATGAAGAGGAATATTCTCTTATGAGCACTGGTAAATGGTCCGCATTCACGCAGCTCTTTACTAGCCTCATATCAGTTCTACAAAGGTTTTCCCATTTATCTGTTCACACAAACACTCAATACAGCTCCTTTGTTATACATATGCTCTCTACATACAATACATCATAAACTGATTATTAATGTTATACAGAGAGCATCCAAACTATAATCCTTTTCTTCCTCCTGATGTGTTCTGATCTGTTTGTATTTGTTATTATAAGAAAAAGAAAAGGCAAGATGCTTTTTAAAATATTAAATTGGGAGAGATTATGCAGTGGCTCTTTAAGTTTAACATCATGTTTCATACACATTTTATTATTTGTCCTGTTTCCCTTGAATTAAAACCCAGTGTCAGCTTAAAACCTAAGAGTTAAGATGTTTTACTGTGCAATTTCAACGTTTTATCAATAAAAGCTATACAAAATCAGGCAGAGGTTTCATGAAGACAACGGTAGAAATTAGTGATGAACGTGCAAAAAGAAGTGCACAACAGGCGACAAAGCTGCGTCCAACACATTCTCGAGAGTGTGGCGCTTGTGTAATGCATGTTTCTCCCTTCTCAGTGTTATTACTATCTGGGCATCCAGCCTGGTGTGATGGTATGCCAACTGTTCCCTGATGTCTGTACTGGCACCCATCACCGCAGCACTGGCACCTCGGAGAGAGTCTGGGGGTGGGAGAGGCAGTCAGCATGTGGCTACATGTGTGATCATGAAGATTAGGAATCAGGCGACTACATGTCGATATTAAAGCAGCGCTGACATTTGATCAGCAGACAGAACAACGCTGTTATCAAACACGAGCTCCACTTCTTGGCAGATGGATGGCATCAAAAATAAAATAAAAAATAAATATCTGAGTAGGGTCACCTCATGTTATTTTGCTGGTGATAAATATAACACAATTTTAGTCGTGTATTGTGTTAAGCAGTTATGAGTAAAGATGTAGTTTGGCTACATTGGAATCAAACAGGAAGATAAATAACTACCCCTATAACTAACACTATGTTTGGGAGCCAAAACTAAGTTTTAAAGTAATAAGAATTAAGATCATAACGATCCAAAGTTAAATTGAAATCTTGTGGTTGCTCATTTAAATGTTTAATTTCACTGGCCTTTAAGTGGAGAAGCCAATTAAGAGTTTGATTAAAACAGGCATATAAAAGGTGAGGCAGCATAACTAAGGGTTAAATCTGCCCGGTATGTTTCTTATTCACTTAAGCTTTTTATTCATTGTCAGACAGCCTGTTTTTGGTCGTTCGGTGGCTCTGCAGATAAGATACTACTTAAAACACTACACCTATTTAATAGATAATGTTTGAACTGACATTAATTGTGCCAAAATGATAACAGGTTTTAAACTAAGTGTTTAAGGGGTCTGCTTAGATTAGGCAGTCTAGATGTTCCTCTCTCTGCTTTTCTTAAAAATGGAGGCTACAAGCTATTAGTGTCTGGTTTCTTGCGATAATCCCACCTCCACTCAACAACACGAGCTGCTTTTTGCCCCAGACAGTTAAAGAGTTGGTCTTCCTCCAGAAGCTGCTGTCTGCTAGACATTTGGTTTGTTGGTTTTTGAAATACAAAGATCTGGTTCAAAGTTAACCGCTGACTGAAGCAGCGCTGCAAATACATGTTGAGCATTGGTGCGAGTGACTTATATTTTACAATTTGGCACGAATGTTAATGATTTTTAGGAGATCTTGGTTTAACTCAGATGTTTTCTAAACCAGCACCACCTTCGGTCTCCTGTTGGGATTTGCAGTGACGGTGTGGGCTGATTGGTTTTTAAAATGAGGATTCATGATGTCTGAATGAACTTTAACCAATTTACATCATAATAATTTACTTAGCACACAAGGTGATTTTATACTACAGTATAAAAATGTTGTTAAAAGCTCTGTATTCAACTGTGCCTAAGAACAAACGTTTGTTGTGTTAGAAAAACCGAGAAGTGACCTAAAGCAAAACTAACAGGTTATGACATTGTTATGACATTCATCTGAATCTTAATACAATGCTCCTTTTCCATGATCTCATGCATCCAAAAACAAGGTTTCCTTCACGTGAAGCAGCAAAACGACCCCGCAGCAGTATGCTCCCACCACGTTTCACTGTTGAAACTGTTCTGTTTCGGTTGAAGGTCTCTTCTTCCTTTACCAAAGGAAAGCAGCATCCATGTGGTCAAACAACTCAAGTTTGATTTCTCCAGACCAAAGAACAGACTTCTAAACCTATTTAAGATATTGACACACAAACTATAGACTTACTATGGTTGTTTTTCTTGGACAACATCCTCCAGTGCCACTGCGATGAAAAGCCCTCGCTGCAGTCTCCCATTAAAACATCTAGAACTGAAACCTGAATATGCATCTCACATTTAAAAGTGAACCCAACACAGTCCCTAACAACGAGGAATATTTGATCAGGTAAAGTTTCTAAGATGATGCAATCGTTGGTCAGTATTGTGGGGAAATGTTTCCCAGTTTCTACAAGGCTAATAGTTGCGACCTTAACTCTACGTCAAATAATACCTGCAGAACATGGGCTAAACTCATTACGCAGAACTGCTACATCCAGATGATGCGTATTATTGCATCATTTCAGTAATTAGTTAATGCCTTAGAGCACAAAGGTATCATCATACAGCTTATACCAGTAACATTATATTTACCACCAACTATGTTTAACTCCAAAATATACTGGAGTACAGGCAGAAATGATTAAAGTAGGGTTTTTATATCAAAATTAAACATATCAAAAAAGTACTAGGGGAAATATTTACTTTTTTGATGTTGTTAACATAGCTTTTCCAGTTTTATTGATAATTACATGTTATTATGCTAAGACATGATTGTAAACACGCAACGTGCTGCCGACGGCCCTTTCTCCCCATTATTGAAGCTCTCAAAAACGTGTTCTCCTCTTGTGTACTTAGGTGTTTCAATTGCCATAATTTATGGTTTTAAAGCTAAATATGAATGAGAAGGACAGACTAAGGTGATCAACCAACAGAAAAACAGCTCAACAGCACCTCTGGATGTTGACAGCTGTTCCCATGCTGTGAACACTTACCTCTCTTTTTAAACAATCTTCTGTAAGAAGAACCTTGAGGCTTTTGTACACGCAGCATGCACAGTTCCTTAAATTTGTGCATAAAGGTGGAGTAAGCTGTTTCTCAGCAATGAAAGATGTTTCATAGTGAGTGAGTCAACGAATGATCTACAGAAACGGTTACTCATTTCGTCAGAAATCTGAAAAATAAAAAAATACTAATAATAACTTTACTAAAATTACATCTATACTCTGTCATTCAATTTTTAAAGTCAATTTTTGTTTTATTATAAGCCCAATAAGCCCCTGGGAGCACCTATTACTAAATATTTTTCAGAAGGTTAGAAAGTTGTTAACCGATGCAAAGGGAAAACAAAATGTGGCTGCTTTTGAGTAAACTTTCACTACATTTTGTATAAAGACAAGTCAAATATTTATTTTACATGTATATTATACATTTTTATGTTAGCAAGAGTTCTGATGAAACACGTGGAGGTATGAGGTCATTTCATGTGTTCGTGTACTCAGTGAATTCTGAACGATCAGGAGAGACGCCTTTTCTTTTAGCTCATCTAACTGTGCAAGGAGAAGCATTTCATGTTCTGTTAGGTAATGTGAAATTGGATCAGCAGCAGGCCTGAAAATGCTCCAAACCCAATGCTGTTTTGTTCTTCTATATCAGCAATATTGAGCTGAATTCATGAAACTGGACTTCGGATGATTACATGAAAAAGCTCCTCGTAATGCAGCACTTAATTCTTTTCTTGCATCACTGAAAAAGCAGCAGTCAATTCAGAATCTTTTCACTGATGTTTAAACCGTTTCGGTTAAATTGAGTCATTGTGCATCTTGCATGTATGATGGGACACGTGTACATGACAGAACAAACATCCACGTCCAGACAAACAGCACTCAGAGATAACAAAAGAGAAAATAAATGTCACGCACCTTTGTTTTATGTTCATAAAAATGTCTCATATTTACAAAAAAAAAACATATTTAGGATCACAATGAACAATATATATATATTTTTTGGCAAATGATGAAGACGCCAGTCCAAAATACGAAACAGTGTGGGTAGCCAATTTGAACTATATAAATAGTGCGCAGCAACAAACACAGTTTGAAACAGCTCGACATGAACGCCAACCTTTCTGACACATAATCAGAAAGGCTGAAGAAGACTGAATATTCATATATTAAGTTAAAATTGAAATTGAGAATAAAAAACTCTATTATGTCTTCTTATGCTAGAGTGAATGAACCCTCCAGAGGCAGGAAAAATAAAACAAACCGAAGAAATCAGGAAAAAAAAAAAAAAGTAGACAGAGGGCTCTTGGTGAAGGGCACATTGCCTCCCACTGGAGGAAATTTAAAATCTTTTAACACTTTAACAGGTAACGACTGGTCAGAACAAATATGAGCCACTATTTGAAGATGAAGCTGGACAGTCAGTACTAGGTGGACTTCACCAGATCGTAGACATGGATGTGGACATCATCGTCATATTTGATGTAGTATACAGTGGGCTTTGCAGGGACCTGGTAGATGACCAAGCCTGTCCTCTTCAGACCGTTATCTGTGACGTACTCTACCTGTTTACCCACAAGGCTCTCTGGCTCCTCCCCCGGCTTCCTGTCTGCAGGCAGCAGATGTTTATTCTCTGGATGATCAACACACACCACATGACAAATAAATACTTGCAGTGAGTATCATACTTTAGACACATTTACATGTTTTCTGGCAAAGGTTTAACAACCTTTAACAAGGTGTCTTTTCTAATTCTGTGGACACTTATCTCTTCAAGATACTATACTATAATATACAGTCTCACTGTTGCACCAAGCAGAAATACTGCACCAAATATTCAAGAGGAAAAGAGCAACACTGCGATACCGGACTGTTTTGCAATGTAAATTTGTCCTGTTTTGTCCTCTCCCTCCCACTTCTCTGGGAGGAATCTGAAACATAATTCACTGACAGTTTTGTTCTGGCATTAAGCTTTCATTACTGTACCTGACTCTGGCAGGACGCGCAGGTCTCCATCCTTGTAATCATCCCACAGCTGGTACATGTACAGCACCGGGTCCTTCTCGTAGGTGATGTAATACCAGTGGGTCATGATGGGGGCTCGGGACAGCACCATGCCTCGCCACTCATTTTTCTCCCCGTCCTCCTTCTCAAAGAGATGCTCCACTGCTCGTCCCACCAGCTCCTCTGCCCCAGGAGGCACCTTAATTTTATTGTTTACTGTGAGAGGGAGAAGACACTTTGCAGAGCCTGACAACTTTGCATCAAGTATGTTTAATGTGCACATTATGTCTCAAATACCTCAAACGCAACTCCATTTTGCAGCGCTTGATCAAGTTGTTTTTTTTGCCTATGTAGTTATATTAGCTGTTGACGAATGACGGTTCCAGATTCAACACTGTCAGCTGGATCTCAGAGTGTACCCTTGGATCCTTAAACTTTATGCAACAAAATGTGTTGATTCCTTGAATAGTTTAATGACTTTATGCAACGTAGAAGGGGAAATATGCAAATATGGTCCAATCTTTCTTTGAGGAACACTGTTTTTAAAGATTTCTTTGACTTCATTCACTCAACGAAGATAATCAATGCTTTCGTACCAAGTCATAATTACATTGTTATTACTGTAATATGTTACAGACTTGTCATCCAGGGATAAATGCATATTAACAAATGAAATGAAGCCAACAACAAAATGTTAAACATCTTTAATATAAGTCAGATTAAATCTAAGAACTACTGTTTTTTTCCCACCGTTTCTACGCCATTACAACGTTTTCTAATTTGGGGTTGTAATTATTTACCTGATGACAACGAGAACATAGTTAACTGTAATTCTGTTTGAAGTCTGCTTTGTGTTTCTGTGTCTGTTAGCAACAACAACAGTTTGACTGTAAAAAGAAAGGAAAAAGTTGTTTATTTGTGAAATAATTTGAGAAAACCAAATCAGTTTTTAGATGGTAAATCCTGCGAAAAAACGACGCACAACTTTACCTCATTTCAACTTGATGCACAGGGTGACACAACGCAGACATGATCAAGTCTGTCCAAAGTTTTCATTACAACACAAACTTCAACACTCAGCAGATGTAAAACAGGCAGTAGAGAAAGACCTTAAACTCACCAACTTTCTCTGACAAAATCTGCAGGTTGGACACCCGGTTGTCTTTGAAGAGCTCGATGCCGTAGACACAATCAAAGCCGTCATATTTGACCATATAGAGGGAGGTGTTCACAGTGAGGCGCTCCAGAACGGTGCCTTTCCACTTGGTCACGTTTCCCTTCTCCCTCCAGGTGTGCTGGATCCTGCGGCCCAGGAGATTGTCAGGGTCTGGGCTTAAGGTAGATGCTGAGCTTTCACTTAGCTCTCCAATGCTCCGTTTCCTATTATAACAATTGAAATGGTATCAGTACAGGTGAAACAAACATTTTCATATACCTTTCACTGAAGAGAAGCAACAGGTCTCATGCCTTCACAAAACCAGCCAGCATGCAGAATTTCTATTATTGCCCCTAAACAGTGAAGATTAATAAGATGTCACAAAAACATAAAATAGAGGTTGACTAATTAATCAGGTGGATGATTGAGTTTGCAGTAGAGGGGTGAGGCTTCAACTCTAATCACTCAAAGCCCTGTATATTTAATTGGTTAGATATTCAATATTCATTTTAGTGAAGCAGCAGATACCCGTAGGCTACTTCGGAAGTGTGTTGATGGAACGTCTTTTGCCACAGCTTTGGCTAAAACTAGGAGTAAAACACTTATCAGGCTTCAGGCCTAATTATCAAAGACCATTGTATTGATAACTTCCACTACGATCAGAATTTCTCTCCCTTCTTAGCTTTATGTGAGGCAAACCACGCGTACGCACCCACGCACACACGGACACACACACACACACACACACACACACACACACACACACACACACACACACACACACACACACACAGCTACTCAGTAACAATGGGGGAGAAAACAAAATGTTCAAAATTGGGATTATAATTAACTAGAGTTGTTCAAAGTTCAAAGAGCGCTTTGCATGTGACGGCTGAAAATAAACTGTTTTATGAAAGCATTTAGCAAAAAAGCCCAGTTGTCTTTGTGCATTTAGTTTTATTTGTTAAACCTGAGTCTGCTGTGTGTTTTTCTCTAATCTCTTGGCTTCTGGCCATTTGGCTTGTGTACAAAAGTATCATGCAGGTGTGAAGAAATGCAACAATGACAGCTGGGAAGAGTGCTTTCAAACATATAAAGTTGGTTAATTATATCAATATACCAAATGCAAAGTGAGTGACTAGATATTTGGCCAACATTGGCCCTAAAAACATCCTAAATTTGTCCTCATACACTTGTAAAGACAGGGACTTTGTAGGCTCATAATCAGACGCTTAATTAACCAAGTATATCAAACAGGATCTAATTACCACTAAGTTCATATGTAGGTTGAAACACAGTCATTAATCCAAACAGAAACTGCCGCGTAGGAGTCTGTTTTTTTTTCTGTTTAGGTCTAACAATTATTCAATTAATTGAAGGGGGGCTATCAAATCAACCTGGCCCTATTTGGAAAGAAGTAATAACTAAGTGTAAATTAACCACATTTGTTGGAAAGCTGAGACCAAGTTGACTGGCCATACCCAGGCCTGATTACTGCCAGTCCTGCAGAATCACGACGTCTCTTAAACAGAACCTGTCAGACCTCATGAATTAGGATAAAACATCTAAAAAAATGACTTGTGATACCTGAATCGAAAGAAATTTAAAAACACATGAGAAACAAAGTCAGTTACACCTATCAATCTGAAAAGGGCTACAAAGCCTTTTCTAAGGCTTTGAGACTAGCGAACTACAGTGAAAGCCATTATACACAAATGGAGAAAACATGGAACAGCGGTGAACCTTCCCAGTGTCTGTCCTACCAAAATGACTCCAAGAGCAAAGGAAACACAAAAGAACAACATCCAAAGCACTGCAGGCCTTACTTTCCTCAATAAGGGTCATGATTCAACAATAACAAAGAGACTGGGCAAAAATGACATTCGTGGGAGAGTTCTAACAACAAAAACCACTGCTGACCGAAAGGATACAAAGACCTGTCTCACATTTGGCATAAATCATCTTGATGATCCCAGACTTTTGGGAAAGTATTCTTTAGACTGACAAGACAAACAAGAACTTGTTGGAAGGTGTGCATCCTGTTACCTATGATGGTCTGGGACTGCTTTGATGCTTCAGGACTTCTATTGTGGTAAATCTTTTTATTTCCCATTTGTCTGCATATGTATTGATGGTTAACACCAAGTTTGGCAAAACATGAAAGCTACATTTATATACATTTTAATCTTGCAAC
This sequence comes from Xenentodon cancila, assembly GCA_014839995.1. Taxonomy (NCBI): domain Eukaryota; kingdom Metazoa; phylum Chordata; class Actinopteri; order Beloniformes; family Belonidae; genus Xenentodon; species Xenentodon cancila. The sequence continues at coordinate 16,611,562 of CM026207.1, read as the reverse complement.
AGAGGTTTTTTTGTGCATGGGTATGTGTGAGTAGGCTACCATGTTATATGCACTTTATAAATAAAATTTTAAAAAAAGAACATGTTTTTGTCAAAGAGGACTAAAATCACAGACAGTGGGACACAAAAGAGCAGGAAAGAAAAGACAAGATTGTAATGGGTGCAGCGTGGTGACTGTGTGGTGTGTTGTAGTGTATGTGAGTGAGCATGTAACGTGTTGGAATAAAAACAGAGACATTTTAACGTTTAACGTTGGACAATCAGATAGATGTACATACTATATATATATATATATATATATATATATATATATATATATATATATATATATATATATACATATATATACATATATATATATATATATATATATATATATATATATATATATATATGTAAATATATTAATATATAGTCATATAGATGCAGTCAACTATACAGTTAATTGTATATACATATTGATTAATGGTAAAATAAACAAAAAGCAGTCCTTAATAAAGACAAACAAATGTGTAAACACATTTGCAAGCATTCCCATTTTAGAGCTTTTCCTCATACCTGTTTATGACTTGTACATGGTGTACAACACTTGCATATGTGTGTGTGTGCGTGCGTGCGTGCGTGTGTGTGTGTGTGTGCGTGCGTATGTACTAGGACAATTACAGTTTTATGATTTTGCCTTCATACGCCACCACCATTGATAAGAAATAAAACTATCAAGATGTGATTAAAGTCTAGACGTTCAGAATCAGAATGACTTTTTTTTGCCAATGTCAGTGAAACAGGTTCACAGATTAGGAAACTGGTCTAAAAAAAAGTAAAAAGAATAAAAAAAATCAAATGAAATAAAAATCAATAACAATAATAAGTAGGAGGTCATGCAGGATTGGATTGCCTACACACAGTAAAGTACCTAGCCCAGCTTCAATCCCCCAGCCCCGGATCCTGTCTGCCAGAAAGTTTCCTCTTCCTTTCTACAGCTTTAGATCAGTACTGAACTGTAAAACCCTTTTAAATAAGGACATTTCAGTGTGGGTGCGGTCAGTTGTAAGTGGATGTCAGCAGTGATTACTTTCAAAATTGGAAAACATACGAGCACATCATTAGTACAGTAGAGACTAATCAGCTGTTTGAGCCTACCTGCCTCGTTTCTTTGACATGTTTCCATAAATTCACACAACCCTGGGAAGCACAAGACAGGTCAGTTAGGACATACGGCGTAGACCGGCGACGATCACTCAAATCATTTCAGCAAAAACGCAGCCTGTTACTCAGTAGGTTTCGTTTCCGTCAGGTAAATCAGCCAGAGCCACGACAAACAGCCAACAACCGGAATTACCGGATGTAAACACGCAGCTCCAAACGACTTCGCTGTTACATATTTACACGGTTAATAAACATGTAACTTCGCAGAAGCAGGTAGAGTAAAAACCAGCGCCTCGGCTGTCGTCGAAAACGTAAAGTCCCGGTCTGTCTACAAATAAACAGGCTAAGAGAGGAGCGTGGTGAAACAGCTCAAGTTTACTGTCAAACGAGACACATTTCACCAGAAACCGGATTCTGCATTTCTGCACATAAGCTAGCCGAACAAAAGGAAATGTATCGCTGATTTTTTTTCTTCCACTATCTCCACAGCTGTTAAAAATGCAGTAAAAGACGCGATAGCCAAAGTCGATGAATTCATCCTAACTATGTGGGCGACAAGTCACATAGTCGAGAGGCTGTTAGCCTTACCTGATCAATAATTTCACATATGTTTGTCTTTGCAGAACAGATTCTTCCATCTAACGTAGGCTACGCGGAAGCGAACCGACCGTTAGAACTACAACTACCAGGAACCTCCTCTAGCGCGCACAGCCCGCCGGGACTTCCATTCATAATTCGCATTCACAAATATATATTTTGTGTAATAATACAACCAGTTTGCTCATATCCTTTGAGCACCTGTGCGTTCATGCTTTGTTGTGTAGCTGAAACTTCTTTGCTCTTGATATTTTATTTTTACGTTTGAACGAGACCGTTTTGGTATCTCCCAGTTACATTTCCCATCATTCACCATAAGGTGTCGGCAAACCCTTTATGCAGGGACACTGAATCTCCTCTATTATTATTATTTTCATGATTATTAGTAGGATGGAATTATCAGAAGGAGGAGGCAATATTGACCTGGGAAGAGGGCAACGGTTTTAATAATATGGCAATTTCATTCTCACCCTCATCTACAGCCCAGTTTGCTCAAATTCTAAGTTACAATGTGTAACCAGTTATCAAGGCCATATTTCATTAGTTTTGTATTGTGAATGTGGATAGAAAGGTGAGTAGAATACAAGAGAGGAGAAGAAAGGGGCAGAATGTGTTGTGAGAGTTTGAGAGAAGCTGAGACAGGTGAGACTACAGAGATTTTAACATTCCCCTTGGTGAATGGTGTCCGAGCACTGGGCAACCCCTGTTTCTGGTACCCATGTGGTCTCTGCTGAACCCCCATGAGCCTGCAACTAAGCGAGAGGCCGCCCATCAGCAGAGTGAGGCATGCTGGAACGTTGCATGTTGCATGTTGCATGTTCTAAGTTTGATTGGTGAAGAAAAGTGACCAATAATAGCAAAATGAGGATATCAGAGTGGATCTGGGGGTTGATGAAGTCACTATAAGAGGCACAGGAAAAGTCAAGAAAAGAGGCAGTGTGATCTAGAAAACCATGTCATGTTGTTGTTGATTTATTTTTTTCATTTACTTTTCATTGTTAAGGGACACATGTGCCATAGCAGATCTCAAACAATAAGTGACCTTCTTAAGGCTACACAACTGTTTAGTTCCAATATTTATCACACTGTGCATATGAAAATGTTCAAATATGTTGCATCACCTTGTAAGTTGTAATGATGCACTGGACAGCTCTTAACCCTAACTAACTTTATCAGTATCAGAAATCCCCCTTATTGTTATCTTGATACTGCTAAGGAATACATTAGACAGTTAGGGTTTAATGACTATTTTTTATCATCCTACAGTACTTTTCAGATGGCAGACTTCCACCTGTTTGCTTAGTACATTCCAGGTGGTGTATTTTTTCATTTGTTTTTAGCCAGGTAGTGCAATTGTTCGTTTTGGTTAATACTGAAATGCTTATTTCTACCACAAGATGTCATACCACACACAAAGTCTCACTGGCTTTTTAACAGACTGTGATGATGGACTGAGTACTGTGGAGAGAAAATGATGAATTACCCCTGGAATCTGACCGAGAGTGTGTGTCACCAGGGAAGCTGTTAGCTGTATATTGTTTCAAACGACCTGCATATTTATGACATATCTGATCTGGATTTATGGTTGATAAAAACAGTGCACATGCTTAGTTTAGTTAGGATGCATACTTATCAGTTACTAATCCAATTATTTCTTAATTTGTTTGTTTAGATCAATTCCTTCAAAGATTTATTTTCTTTGTCTAGACTTGGCCCATTACTAATGATTTGATTCATCTATATATGGTCAACTAGTCAAACAGTGCTCCAAATTACATGATGCTTTCAATGTTTATTATATTTTCAACCAACTTTTATAATTTTTTTTAATATTAAAAATATAGCCTTTCTACTTTTGTGAAAGCTAAATGCAGTAACTAGTTAAAGCTTAAAAATATTGAATGTAGCTACTATTACTACTACAGCTATTTTGCATACATACATAAATCAAATAAATACGAATGATAATAATAATCAATGATCGTGCCAGTGGTTGCAGGCCTTGATGTCATGATGTCATATTATATATATATTTTGGTCCAGTTAAAACTTAATAGATTCCCTGCAGTTATCAAAAATAACATGTACATAGAAACTCCTGTGTGGTATTTAACAAACTGTTATCTCTCAACAAAATCTTTCCATTTTTGGCCACAGCCTTTTTGTTTTCCATTAGCAGCTATGGTGGTCTGTGTGGTCACAGAGCTAATAGCTGAGTCATGAAGGTAGCACTCTGGTTAAATACAGTGTGGTTGCATATATTTCCGACTTGATTATTCGATGTAAAATGGTAGAAATGTACAGGTCAGTGTTGAAGCACGGTGAAGCTGACAGCATTTGATAGAAACCCAGGATTGTATTGACACAAAGCTGTCTAGTCTCAAAGATTGCCTCCTCTTGTCCTTGCTGTTGTCACAGCAACAAAAAGGCCTGGATGTTGGAGAGATAGGCCTACTTCTTCTTTTTTATATTTCATTTTTTCAAAACACCTCATTAAGACATTGAGTTTATTACTGGAAGTACTGAAAAATTAGACATGAATTGAGACGGCAAATATGTATATTCCCAAATCTACTGTCCAGTGTTTATTTTAGGTATTTGGATTTTTAGAGTCTTGCTGTATGATTTGCACCTGGAAGGTCCAAAAATGCAGATCTCTGAGTCTACTTATCTGCCCGACTAACAAGCAAGTTCCTCTGTAGTGCTGCCATCAGAGGAGGGGAGCCCACAGCAGGCTTTCCTCTTGGGACACCATGAGAACACTGACTCCAAAAATAGAGAAACCCTCCTTCCACCATGCTTCTCTTATACGTACAATAACTGTGTGTTTACTCGACAAAGGACACACAGGTCATCCGTGCACTCTTACGCTGAAGTTATCATGTATTACGGGGAGGTTGGAGAGCAGAGAGACAAGGTCAATCCAATGTTACTGTGCATGTTTGCGTGTGTCGGTTGATTAGATATTCTTATTAATAGCATTTTTTCTCTGGGACCTGAACAGTGAAGCACGGGATATCAAGAATATTTAGAGATTAATTAAACTTCACTTTCCGCATGCGTGCGTGTCGAGAGAGAGAGAAGGAGGCAGGGTGTTGGAGTTACAACTAATGACAGTTTCCTGCCGTTTTAATTAGCTAGGTTCTGTTTTTGTCTAGATCACAGTGCCCCATTACTCCCTGAAGATGAAATGGCAACTATGAACATGGCTGACAAAACCATCTGAGCCTAATCAAGAGCCAGCGTGATGAAACGCTATGCTGTGTTTTGAGAGACTGTAAGGTCAAGAGATGTAGGACTAGAGAGGCTCACATATTTCAAGCGCACTCATCTGAGATGTCATTTCCAATGAGGCCTGAGAATGTTTCCTATATTTAAGGACCTTTAGTCACTTTGGGCCTCTCTGAGGACTCATCCAGCGCCAACATGTTAATCAAAGAAGTATCATCCATTGGAAAGATAGTTTCTTAACATATTCATATTGAATTATCAGCTTCTAGTAGTCCAACCCTTTTGAATAGTGCTGGTCTAGTTTTGGGCAGACCTGAATTCCAAATACAAGTATTTGAATTTTTTCTGTATTTAATGCACAGCACAGATGAATGCATATATGATTACTGGCAACAATACATAAAATATTTCCAGTAAATGAACAGTAGCAAGAAAAAAGGCTTTCCATCCATCCATCCATCCATCCATCCATCCATCCATCCATCCATCCATCCATCCATCCATCCATCCATCCATCCATCCATCCATCCATCCATCCATCCATCCATCATCTATATCTTATTGCTGCTTTTATTACCCAAGTATACCCTGGACAGTAGTTGCCATTGCACTGTAAGGTTAAAAAAAAAAGGCTTTCATAAACTGAAATAAACTATACAACATGAAGCACACTCAAGCAACCTAACCTTGACGACAAATGATTGATGAAATATTGGATAAAAAGGGCACGTCTGTCGCTCTAAATGAAAAATAAGACTTTTACGGGCTACAAAGTGGCCACCACGGCTTGATATTCCTGTTCCAGCAGGAACAGAAAACTGCTGATAGTAGAAGAAACTTAGGGAAGAAAATATATGTGAAGGATGTGGAAAAAAATATCACAGAAACATATCTTACAAACACGCATATTTAGCAAAATCAAGACGTGTGGAGCAATCTGCAGTGGTGGCTTCACTGTCGATCATCACATCTGGTTAACAAGACTGTGTGACCTGGTCGAAATGTCAAGTCCTGTTCTAGCGTGGTTCACTTCCTTCTTATCGAGTTGGAGTTTTAGTGTCTTGGCAAACCACCACCTGTCCGACTATGCTGAATTGCTATGCGGAGTACCCCAGGGCTCAGTTTTGGCCCCGGTTTTGTTCCTTGTATATGTTTTTATCTTATGAGGAAGAACATATTGGAGTAATGTAAAAACCCACTTGTTCTTCCAAGCATTTTAACTATGGCAGATAAGGGGTTGTTTTATGACCCTCATTTCATTTAAATTTTTAATCTTATTCCTTCTGTGAATTTAATTTTCAGAGTTTTCCATATATTTTTTATCATATTTGCAGTTCATTGTAATTGTATTTGCAGCACGGTGGCTTGGTGGTTAGCATTGTTGCCTCACAGCAAGAAGGTTCCTGGTTCGATTCCTGGCCCGGTGGGTCTTTCTGTGTGGAGTTTGCATGTTCTCCCCGTGCTTGCGTGGGTTCCCTCCGGTTACTCCGGCTTCCTCCCACAGTCCAAAAACATGCAGGTAGGTTGATTGATCTTTCTAAATTCTCCCTAGGTGTGAATGTGAGTGTGATTGGTTGTTTGTATGTGGCCCTGGATAGACTGGCGACCTGTCCAGGGTGTACCCCTGCCTTTCGCCTGATATGCGTCGGGATAGGCTCCGACAGACCCCCGTGACCCGGAAACGGATAAAGCGGGTATAGATAATGGATGGATGGATGGATGGATGTAATTGTATTTTATTGTGAAGCACTTTGTGACATCTGTCTTCGAAAGGTGGTATATAAATAATATAGTAAATATAGTACAACATAAAACATATATTCCTGCATGAATAGCAAAATGATTTGTCTTTTTAAAAAGTGAAAGGTAGCGTCTGACATTCAGGACTTAACCAGAAGACTGGAAGATGCAATGTAATTACATTCATTTTGTGTGATAATAAGTAAATCCTCCCATTAATTGGGTCTTAGGATTGTGTAGCTCTTCCTGTCACAGCTAATTGACCCCAAGAATGTGGTGGAGTACATCTGCCTCCATTTATGCACAACTCTAATTAACACCATCGCTACAACCACAGAGGGATACATGAGTACATGTGTATGTGTGACATGAGATCTTTTGACTCTGCAAGAAGGCACATTATGGCCAAAGATGTGCTGATGTAGGATTTACAGTGTAAGAATATTCTAAAATGAACATGTTCACTGTGTCCCTGTTCTAGATGAAGTGAGAGGTACTTAGTCCCTTTTTCTCAGGAAACCCTTTTTAAACCAAATTCTTGTCACAATGTTTGGTCAACTCCTGATCGCAAAAATCTCTCTCTTTAGATAATAAATACTCCACAGCATTCGGGAGCTAGTTGCTGAGATGTTTTGTCATTTTATGCAGAGCAGGCAGATTAGAGTGGTTTTTAAAACCATTTTGTTTAAAACAGCTGCCTGCGTGCCAGAGAGGGATGAGAGGCGTGAAACAAAATCAGCAAAGTGGCAGGTATGCAAACCAAACAAGTGAAATGTGAGGTGTTTGAATCTCATCAGAGGTGAGAAGATGATAATTTTCAGTTAGTTTCTCAATGTAAGAGACCTCCTTCAGAGACAAGTTTGTCTGTGAGCTGTGAATTAAAATAAAAAAAAAGAAAAAGGACTGTGGCTCCTTTTAATTAACATCCCAGCAGATTTTATTCCTGCATAAATCCGTCCTCCCATCCATTTTCTATGCTTGCTTTAACCTGTCCAGGGTCACAGGGCTGGAGCTGGTTGCTAGTCCATCACAGAAAATAAAAATGCACTTACAGTCACTCCTGAGGACAATTCAAAATAACTGATCAATTTATAATCTCATGTTTTTGTACGAAGGAACCAGCAATACTCAGAGAATCCTGTTTGCATTCTCTTCTAAAACAGTTATGTGGATATGCAATTATCTTTAAGTAAGATCAAATTTTACCAGAACCATTATTCAGTCTTTGTAGATTAATTTTAGTGACTGCAATAAAATCTATGTATGGCATACAGTAAGGTTTGAAAATGTTTGTTTTATGAGTTGTTTGTGTTGCATTTTGCTGGGTAAATATGTATAATATACTTATAACTTCTGCATTTTTGTGAAAGAGGCATAGCATCTTGTTCAAGGATATCAAAAGTTTGCTGTGTTCCCGATGAGCACTGTTCTACTGTGGTGAAGTTGGAAACCAACACTATTTACTTACTGGGCAGCATCATTTAGCTTGTTAAATGAACCTTGGAGGTCAAAGACCTATATGCTTCTGCTTCCCTCTCTTCACAATAATTTGAAGATAATAAAGATATTGATTGCCACACCTCCCAGGTGTGTATGCATCTCAAGTTGACTGGAGTATATTTTGATGAGTAACTGTTTGTGTTACTCTCTGTGGTCCCTCCAGCTGGCTCTGGGAGTCTTACAGACTCTGTGTCTGCCTGCCCACACTCTCCCTCTCTTGTTCCTCAATCCTTTAATCTCTTCATAAACCCCCTCTGACTTCATCGCCCTGAGTCATACTGTATCACATCTGACTCCTCTCCTCTTCTGGGTATGCTCTTCCTGTCACGGTTACACAGAACATAGTGGGTGCTGCTTTTTCAAATCATTTTCGATGTTCTTCGGTAATGTGATGGAAGCTAAACTGATAATCTACCTTTTGTCAGTGCATGTAGGTTAATATATGTGTTTCCCTCCCACTGATGAGGTCATGTTTAGCTAATATTGACATCAGATGACACTTAGGTAAATTTTAATGTTTAAATTAAACATTATGACATGATTAGCTAAAATTATATGGTCAAAATAACCCCACTTCTGTACACACTATATTTGCGACTTCCCTCCATAGCATAAATTGAAAATATTCTGTATGAGAGAAGATAGGTACAGTTTCTTAAATTTTCCAGAGTGACTAATGCTGTAAAATGCATGCATTCCTAACACCTTTCTAAGTTGGCCTCAAAAGATCTGTAGACTTCTTTTCACTAACTCTGTTTCATTAGAGTTAAATCATCAAAGGCTGACACTGTGCCTTTGCAATGTTACTTCACCCAGAATAATATAATTTTGGAAGTCTGTGTCAACTATTAGAGCTTTGTGCTGTTTGGAGAAAATCTGAGTCCCTCTACCCTCACATCTTGCAATACTGCAAATTATGTGTCAGGGTTTGTGTGCAGAGAACCCAAAGAAGCTCAAGAGGAAGCAGTATTAATAATAATGTTAATCCTCTATTTTTATTCATTTGTTTTAACAAAGGTTAAGGAGAAATAACCTCTTCCAAAGCAGGTTAATCTGTAAGTTCAAAATCAATCATGAAAGGGTTAAATTGGCAGGAAAATATAAGAGCACAAGTAGACAAACCAGGAGCACAGGAAGCACAACAGCAGCACGACCAAGGAAGTGGCAGGAAGATCCATCCATCCATCCATCCATCCATCCATCCATCCATCCATCCATCCATCCATCCATCCATCCATCCATCCATCCATCCATCCATCCATCCATCCATCCATCCATCCATCCATCCATCCATCCATCGTACCACATAAGCACAAGGAGGACATGCAAGTTGTCCAGTTAGTCAACCTGAAAGAGTCCTGAAATGATTCATGGCATATTTTTTTCTAAGAGTTAAGAGTTAAGAGTAACATAATTGTGATTTTCTGTATGTACCTCACATGTGATAGAAATGATAATAAACGTGACTTTGAATTTGAGGATCCAGCTGCTATAAGAGGTTGAAGCAGTTGAGCTAGAAGGAGTCCAGCAGGCATCCTTTGGTAAAGTGGAGGTGAGGATAGCTGCCTCAGACTGCCTTGCTAAGCTTTATATATATATATATATATATATATATATATATATATATATATATATATATATATATATATATATATATATATACATATATATATATATATATATATATATATATATATATATATATATATATATATATATATATATATATATATATACACATATTTCTTCCACAAATGTGGACACCTTAACATGGGGTCTATAAAAACTGACTTGCTTTTAAGGCCAGTGTCAAGTGATCAGTCAATGAACTGCACTTTTTTTATCTTCATGGATTGAGTCTGATTAGCAAACTGGATGTAGCCCCTTGGATGTGACACACCAAGGGAATTCAGTCTCAAAATAAAACAAACCTAACAGAACAGGAGAACACAACAAGAATCAAACAAAACTCAAAGCCCCAAGTCTATAAAGGACACATTATTCTCTTGTCATTCTAACAATATGATACATGTAGGTCCCACTGAATCAGCATGTTTTTCTCTCCTTGTTGTTGACTGAGCAGTCTCTCTCATTACCCTGTCTTTCTCTCTAGTCTCTTGTATTGCATGTTGGAAGCATCCAAAACAAATAGAAGCTTTACAAAGCCAAGCAAAACACCCATTTGCCATATAGCCATTGACATTTGAAGTATGTTTGTTGTATTCCTCTCTTGGGTTCCTCCCTCTCGGGTCCCTCCTCTTGCACTCTTCTTGGTTGTAACCGACAACTCACCAAACAACTCGTTCTCTGCTATCTGCTCAAAACCTTATAGTGGTCTTCTCTGTGACACCTGCCCTGTCTGGGGGTTCAGTCAATGAGCTCGTCAATGGCTTCAATGCTAAAATGTTAAATGTTATGGACACTATTGCTCCCATTAAGGTGAAGGTTATCGCTGGAAGGAAGAAGTGAAACTCCACTCTGGTGAACAATGGAAAAAGAGACTGTATGAAAGTTGAGTGCAGATGGAAAAAAACAAATCTCCAGGTTCATTACGATATCGATAAAAAGCAACTTCAATCTTATAATTTACAACTGAGGAATGCAAGGAAGCGCTACCTTTCTGACATCATCACGAAAAACAGTCATAACACTCGGGCCTTATTTGCTACAGTTGACAGGCTGACAAACCCTCCTGTGTCAGTGGCAGCTGAACTTCATTCCACCACGACCTGCAATGACTTTGCCAGACTCTTCACAGACAAAATCCAAAATATTAGAGATGCAAGTGGTACATCAACAGCAGGTTCAGGATATGTACTGTGTCCACTGAAAACCAGGTTAAACACCATGACACAGTTTCACCCCATTAACAGCAAATACCTGGAGGGCATCTTACATCAACCGAACTCCTGTATTTGCTGTTTAGACGTCCTGCCAACAGGTTTTTTTCATAAAGGTCTCAAAGATTTTAGAGTCAGACCTGTTACAGATTGATAACTTGTCTTTAATGTTAGGTGTGTTTCCAGAGCCACTAAAAATAGCTGTAATCAAACCTCTGCTGAATAAGGACAATTTCTACTACAGACCAATTTCAACTCCCATTTTATAGTAAGATAATTGAAAAAGCAGTGTTTTAACAGCTCAATTACTTTTTAACACAAAATAACTGCTATGATGCCTTTCAGTCAGGTTTTAGACAGCACCACAGCACCGAGACTGCTCTGACCCAGTGTTAAATGACATATGCTTGAATACAGACAGTGGAAAAATGTCAGTCTTAGTTTTGCTGGATCTCAGTGTTGCATTTGATACAGTTGACCACAATATATTACTCAAAATGACTGGAGAAATAGGCAGGTCTTTACAGAACTGTACTTAACTGGTTTAAAATGTACTCAGAGAACAGGAAATACTTTTTGTCGATAGGTAACTTTACATCTGAGCAGACAGGAATCACATGTGGAGTTCCCCAAGGTTCCATCCTGGGACTTCTTATTGTTTAACATGTACATGCTCCCATTGGGACAGATTATGAAGAACAACAAAATAACCACAGCTATGCAGATGACATGCCGATATATATTACAACGTCACCAGGAGACAGAGGCCCTGTAAAGGCTCTTGGTAAATATATTGAGGAGATCAAGGACTGGATGTGCCACAATTTTTTCCAGCTAAACAAAAACAAAATTAAGCAATCAATCTAAAGAGAAACAATCAAAGGTCACCACAGAGCTTCCATCTATACACTTAAAAACCACCAACCAGGCCAGAAATCAGGGTGTAGTGATGGACTCAGACCTAAATTTGGTAAAATGCATAAAGGCAATAACAAAGTCAGCCTACAATCGCCTCAAAAATATATCAAGGTTAAAAGATCTGATGTCTCAGCAGGACCTGGAAAAACTGGTCTAAACATGTCTCTTTTTTTAAACATGTCTCGTTTTGGTCCTACTTCCATTTATTTGTTTTCTTACCCCTTTAATCCTGTAAACTTTATTGCAACATTTTCTGGAGGATAGAAAATATTTGCTTCAAAATCTGTACATATGATTCAACGTCAATAGATATACGGTTGAAGGACTTAATTGAAAATCATGCACATGTTCATTAAATGCCCCCTTAAGGAGGTTTTAATCCCATAACAGTCACATGATGCAGTAGCCTCTGTCTTCACTCTGTGATCTACAGTCTTTTTTATAAGTCAATGTCATTATTACTGCAATTAATGTTCTCTCTCTCTCTCTCTCTCTCTCTCTCTGTGTGTGTCTGTTTTTCCGTGTCTCTTTCTCTGACTCCCAATCAAGGTGGAGTTTGGTTTGATTTGCAGGAGGTTTGTTGTAATCCCTTCTACTCTTTTCTAATGAACTGAATTACAATGAACTGGATTGAAAAAGTAGTCCATGCATTAATCATCAGTAGGCTTAATTATTGTAACAGCATCTTTACAGGTCCACCTAAAAACAACTGCAGCTCATTCAGAACTCTGCCGCTCCAGTCCTCACTAAAACCAAAAAAGTGGACCACATCAGTCCAGTTTTGAGGTATTTACTCTGGCAACCTGTCCATCAGAGGACAGACTTTAAAGTTCTGATGCTGGTCTATAAAGCTCTGAATGGTTTATGACCATAACACATGAGTAACCACCTGACCCAGTATGAACCTTCCAGACCCCTCAGGTCATCTGGATCCAGTTTTTTTATCAGTTCCCAGAGTCAGAACCAGACATGGAGAAGCTTCCTTCAGCTTCTATGTTCAACATGTCTGGAACAAACCCCCAGAAAGACTCAGATCAGCTGAAACACTCAGTTTATTTAAATCCAGGTTGAAGACTCACCTGTTCTCAGCTGCATTTGAATAAAGACACAAATCCACTGTTTTACTTTTAACTTTAAGTTTCAAAACTTGATTACATTTTAACCACTGATTTGATCTATTGTTCTTTTTTCTTTCTTTCTTTTGTTTACATTTTAAATCATGCTTTTAATATGTGTGATGTTTGGATGTCTCTGTAAAGCACTTTGAATCACCTTGTTGTTGAATTGTGCTAAAGAAATAAACTTGCCTTGCCTATTTTCATTAATGGAACACAAATAATATTGTTTTTTGCCCCTGCCATGCACAGCAGCGCTCCAGTTTTTCAAAGTTAGAAGAAGTCAGATATAAGCTACCAGGGGAATTGCACTGGACTCCAAAAAGTATTTCACGCTTTGGAGTGGAGAAGATAATAAAACTGAGTCTAGAGGAAGAGAAAAAAAAGCAAAAAAAGCAAGATGAAGGTAGGAATGTTTATTGTGAAAAACTAAATGCACCCTGACGTTAAACTATGTTGATTTCTATAGTGATAGTTAGCTATTATCTCTGGATGATGAGCACATGTTTATTGGGTCATATAAACGCAAGGCGTTATTTGCCACCCCCTGCTTGAAGCCAAGCTGAGGGGAGGGAAGGCGAGTCGGGAGGCGTTATCCGCGTAACATAAGACGTGTGGGCGTGTGAATGACGTTGATCCCTACATCTATATCAGCAGGATGAAATATGCTGTCAGACAGGTGTGATTTTCAAAACGATCTATGGATGAACATCGGGATGAACGTTTTTTGGCTGGATTTTGCTTCTTGCAAAGCCAAGGTTTGTCATTTTTGTGGCCTGTTGTTCAAACAAATCCTTTATGGTTCTACACAAATGCTGGTTTATGGCATCCTCAGCTCCAAGGCTGAATAGCTGGCGGATCTCCTTGTCTCCCCAGTTACTCACCTGGCAAATATAAGCCCTACCTGACACCTCCTGCTGCTGTTGTTTCTCTCATCATCCTTATTTTATAAAATAAATAAATAAACAAAAACTCCCCTGGTGGGTTGTACTCAGGTTACAAGATCAACGAATCCCTCCCACAAGCCGCCACCCCACGTTAGTTCTGTTTACATTAGACCTGACCTGCAGTTAAGTGTACCCTTAGAGCAGAGTTATTCACGGCGCTGGTTCAACGGGCCACCGCATGTCAGTTAGGAAAGGACAGACGGCATGCTTGATCCGAGTCTTAAACGCAGGGTCTGCGCAATGTACAAGGGGCTAGTGTTAATTAGAGATGGCGAAAACATGGATAGTAGCTAGGATGTACCTGTATGACCCATATTGATGAGCTTATGGGTTATTTCACATCTGTAAATAATCTTTATGCTTTAATTTATTGTAACGTGGCATATGAATGTGTACATTAGAGTTAAGATATTTTTTCTTCTTTAGAAACACAAGTGTTTGGTGGTAGCAACATTTTGAGTTTCCCTATAATGCTGAAATATGTGCTTTTTACACAACAACAGTTGTTGGGTAGTTCAGTTCACAATTTTGACTAAGGTAAGTAGGTAAGTACATGCTACAAAAAGTGATTCCATTATCAATCTAGACTTCTGACAGATGTTTTGATGATTTGTTTTTAAATTTAAATCATTCATTTTGATTTCTAGAGAGGTGTGCAACTATATAATTCATCAACTTGAACTCACTCTGCATAATCACATAATCATATACTTCTGTAACGTTTAATAGGAGCACTGTTAAAGCATGTTGGAGCAAAACCAACTCCACCTGTCCAAACCAGGTGTCAGAGCCTCCTCACTTGATGACATTATAGCACGTGAGTACACTTAGATGATGAAAAAACCATGCCCTTCGTTAGGTTGTTGACCATGTCTACCACATTTAACATGATCATCTTCTGCTTGTTTTCTCAGATCAGTCACCAGTTACTGCATCAACTAATCTGGTTTAACACCTGCGGCTGCAGCAGGTGTAATCGATTTTACAAGTTAAATAGACATTCCCAAAATATTGATGGTCAGCCAACGTTATGTAACATATCGGTAGATGAAATTAATTGGACACGGTGCCAAGTCAGTGTCGCTAACTTGAGTAAACTAATTACTAAAGTAAAGCTTTAAGCCAATAGGTCATTTTTTAACGTTTAAGGTAAAATGTTAGAACCAAATTCAATTCAATTTTATTTATATAGCGTCTATTACAACACAAGTTGTACCAAAGGGCCTCCAATCTGTTGGTTAGTTTTGTGTAATTGGATGTTTTTCCAGTTTACGGTGACGTGGTTTGATGTAATACATCTGTAAAATGATAGCGCAGCGAATACAACACAGTAGTTTTGGAGTAACTGTGCACCTCATCCTCTTTCCTCTCGGGCTGTCTGTGTGTATAAGTGTGGGTTTTCACGGTGGGGTGGGGACAAGCTTTATGTCTTGATGTGGAGCTTATGGGTGAGGAAGAGACAGAAGGCGGAAGAAAGCTGGTCTGCAGCTTTTCCTATCCAGTGACTCAGCAATTTCAGAGATGAATTTTTGTAAATAATCCTCATTTCTCCTCTTCCTCTTTTCACCCCTTATCCCCTTCACCCTTTTCACACTCCATCAACCTCTCTTTCCTCTTGCCTTCAAATAACCATTTATTTCTCATTAGTTAATTGCTTTGTAAGTAAAAATAACATCTCATTGTGATAATGACTGTCAGAGCAAAGGGGGACGGGAAATTCGACAATCATCATCACACATCCGTTGTTCTATTATTACTCCTCCTCGAAAAAAGGGATTGTAATAGGAAAAATAATCTGGTAAAATTGTCAGAGGCATTGTCTTAATTCTTTTGCTTTGTGGTGTGATCTTTAGCCGAATATCCATCAGTGACAGTCTTCATCTGTTTAGTGCAGACAGAGACATCAGTGGCACTACGCTGAAAGCAGAGAGATGCAAGGACAGAAATAGATCATACTGGGATATTGAGGAGAGCAGGAGAGGGGAGAGGCCCTGGGTATACTGCCATCCTAGATAACGCCGTCTTTCCAGCCTGATGGGGTGAAGGATAAACACCAGCAGAGACAAAGGCGGGCTTGAGTGTGCTGTGGTTATGTGCTACGCTTGTTTTTCTGAGCAATGGTGTGGCTGTAGAAAGAAAATAGGACTACAAGTGAACCCTATTAGATTAGAGCCCAGAAGGATCACGGAGACACTGGAGAACATTTGTAATGTGAGAACACACATGACAAGGGTGGAAAAGGTAAAGCCACCAATGATAATTTGCATCACGTAACTGAGAAGTAATGATTAGCTGCATGTTTTTGTTTGATTAGAGGGTTTGTTTATGCATCATGACCGTCTATTATCAATATTTTATTTAACTGGATTGTTGAGCCTGATATTAGTTTAATGATACCTAAATCCTGGTTGGGAATGAGGTAACTTGATGTTTAAACTTAAAGCTTTTCACATAATAACATATCTATTTCTGTTATTTGAATTTCAATAAGAATAATAGTCCAGAACCATTTTATTTGATCTGTCATGCTGTAATTTACAATCAATGTTGGAAAAACCCAAGTGGAATTTTGTATCATGACTACACAACATTTTCCCAACAATGAACAGCTATTGTCCGCTCTAAGGTGCTTTTAGTAGCAATTGTCAAAGTTTTGTGTGACAGAAAACTTGCATTTAACAGAAATAATGTTGGTCAAGAAGACAGAAGGCTTTCTGAGAGAACCAACATACGTTTGCACTGTAGTCAAGTCCTCTATTCAGCTTTAAAAGACTTTAATACTCATCATACAGAGTGCCTGAACTTTTGTTTTTGGTCCGTAAGCATGATATAAATTCAAGACATTTTTCCTTTCCTTTGTGCCTTCTTAAAATTATAAAGAATTCAGGTTCTTTGAGCTAAATGCTCCACCATAATAACAGGCTCACAATGACAGTGGTTGTCAAGGTGTTGGGAGTTTGAACAAGGCTTGCTCTGATCTTTTCCTTCGTGTATTTTATGCTTTAGTCCGGGTTTTCTGGTCCTTTTTTTGCTGCCGGATTCTTGTTTTATTTTGACAGTGTTTTCCTCTCTTGTTGGTCTGGTTATGTTGGCACCTGCTCAGCTGAACTGTGTGATTGTTGTTGTTGTGTGTGTGTGTGTGTGTGTGTGTGTGTGTGTGTGTGTGTGTGTGTGTGTGTGTGTGTGTGTGTGTGTGTGTGTGTGTGTGTTCTTCTTTCCTTTGCCACGTTGAATGTTTGTTGTTGTTGTCCCTTTCTGTTCTTCCTCTGTTTCTCTGCCAGTTTATGTCTTCTTTTATGTCTTTAATAAATCCCCTTTAAGAGGGAAGAAACCTTGAGCAGTACCTGGATCTTAAGGGGGGACCGTCCTGCTGATGACCAGTCGGGTCGAGGAAGAAAAGGGAGCCAGGACAGAGACGATTAGGAGCAGAGAGATGAGAGGCATAAATATATTGTCAATTATACATAAGACAGGATATATTAGACTAACATACTGTGTGGCCTTCGAGGATCCTACAACACTAAGAATTTCGTTGTCTGACCTTGGCTTTACACAATTAAATTTAAGGAGATATTTAAGGACTTATGTACATGTAAAAACGATTTGACGAGTTGGTATTTTCATAAGCCCTGTTCACATCCTCAGTTTACATCTCTTTCTGGCTTAGACCAGCGTCAGTGGAACTTCACATCCACCAAATCATTCTGAAAATAGATAGATAGATAGATAGATAGATAGATAGATAGATAGATAGATAGATAGATAGATAGATAGATAGATAGATAGATAGATAGATAGATAGATAGATAGATAGATAGATAGATAGATAGATAGATAGATAGATAGATAGATAGATAGATAGATAGATAGATAGATAGATAGATAGATAGATAGATAGATAGATAGATAGATAGATAGATAGATAGATAGATAGATAGATAGATAGATAGATAGATAGATAGATAGATAGATAGATAGATAGATAGATAGATAGATAGATAGATAGATAGATAGATAGATAGATAGATAGATAGATAGATAGATAGATAGATAGATAGATAGATAGATAGATAGATAGATAGATAAAAAGTCCATTGTGACTGATCTCACTTTTCCTTGAAGATCTCGGTGCACACACCTACTCACTGCTATTACTCACCTCTCATTCATGGCGCTTTGGCCTGTCTTATCAAGGTCAGAAATGATGCAGTCGAACTACCACACTGGCTCTGCTTAGCGTTGTTGATGTTTTCTGTATCTGCTCTGTGATGGGCAAAAATAGATTAGTCAGTCTAATTTTGTAGCAGAAATAAACATTTACGATATAGTTCAAAAAAACATTTTGGTTTCAATAGCTAATCATGAAAACTGCACGTGGTGAATATTTTTCAACCACAGCAGCTACAAATCATATAAAGTAAAACATTAATGTTAAAAGTCTTCACAACTGTCATCACTTTTACTACTTAGCGCGTAGGACTGTTTTGACTTCTGAGCTGTGAATAAAGACCTAACACAGCATTTTCATTCATATCTTGGAACGAATACAGATCAGAGTGTCTAGCGGTGGGTTGGCCTGGAAAGTTCTGAGGATGAACATTTGCTAATCTTTTTTAATGATACATATCACAGTTGTTTAGGGAAACATAAATGCTGCTTTCATAACTGTAAACCTGTTGCACAGGGCAACATTACATCAGCTAAGAAAATGTTGTTGATGCGATTAAAAAGTGACTTAAATACAAAAACTTAGATGGTTGCTGAGGTGTGCAAACATTATTTAATACATAAATGAATTTTAAAAAAATAGACTATCTCACATATTTACATCCTTTATTTATGTATTTAATTTTTAATTTCTTTGGTAACATTTCTATTTGTGTGCTGTAGCCCAACAATGCTGCAGTATTTTCTTTTATCAGTCTGAGATAAAAGACTCATATCACACAAGTACACACCACATCCATCAACTTAACCTCAAAATATCCTCCTGTTTTGTATTGATGACATTACATAAATCAGGGACATCCACAGTGATTATTTCTAAAATGTGAATATACCTTCACCTAAGTCACAATTATACTCAAAGACAATTCAACTAAACTAAAAAACACCTTTAAGAATCTTCTGAAATGGCATTTATTCTTTAATGTGTATTGCTTGTTGACTGATCAGAGTAAATAAATAGTTTTATCTCACATTTCTGTTTTCTTAACAATGGAGACTTCAAATGCTTTGAGTTTTGACATCTAAGCTCCAATACTTTGATAATTAATCACCATTTATTAGGTATAAACAGATATTGCTGCCTCTCCAACGAATTGGAGAGGCAGCAATCCATACAGGCGAGAGACATCAGGAGGCATGTAACAGACAAACACCTCTTGCTCCTTAAACACACTTATGAATGAGATAAGAGTATTGGGAATAAACCACGCAGAGGGATAAAAGTGAGCTTAAATCACTGGGGTGATACCTGTCTTAACAAGCTCTCTAGGGTTGCCTCATATTGAAGTTTTCCAGGAAATCCTAAGGTTTTTATAAGACTTTAAAAAAAAACAAAAAAAAAAACAGTGTTGATCAGAATTGGCTAAAGAGCCCATAATATGGTTGACTGTGGGTATGAAATTTAACTTTAGGATTGCACAAGGTTTGTGCTGCGGCTGTCACATTTAAAGCTGTTTGGCACATTTAAAACTAACGAAAGTTTCTTCAAATAAAAAAAACAAAAGGAATAAAAACAGTGTGTCATGCCATGATGAGAAACTACTAAACAACCTGGCAAAATGGGGCACAGCACAGTCTCATTAGAGCTGAACACAGAGCCTCAGTTGCATTTTTATTGTATTTGTTTGTCTTAGCAGGACTTTCCCAAGGTCTGTTCCTTCCCAGAGGAAATGGAAAGAGATGAAGGTGCTGGTAGGACCCAGGGGTGCTCTGTGTAAAGATGATGGATGCTCAAGGATTTCTCTATCCTCCTGACAATTACGACGTCACTTGTGTTCCAGCCCTCAAACAGAAACAATGCCCTGCTTAAAATGCGCCAGCGCACAAACATCAGTCTTTTCTAAGGCCATTTAAAGGCACAACTGGAGATCATGTTTTTGTACAGATCATTGGATTCTGCCGGAAGGTTCAAGACCCGACAGCAGTACACAAACGATTAGGGTTACTTAGACTAACACAGCGACAGGACAGAACAGACCGACCCCTTGGGCCAAAACTCAACAACAGCCCTACAGAGGCAGAACTAAAAAGGTCTATTCAAGGGTCACTGCAACAAATTGCTTATCTTGTTCATACTTTTCTCTGTTTTCTGTCACTTTCTCTGTGCTCCAATGATGTCTGTCTTCTGAGCTGTTTTATTTTTTTGTCTACGCAGTTTGAAAATGCAGCAGTGCAGAAACAAGAATGATGACCTTGATAAAGCAATATTTCATTGCTGTTTCCGTTCCCTTTATAAGCTGCATCAAGATAACATTCTTGTTTGGATTAGGTAATGAGGACTCGACTGTGTGATTCATTACAGCTAAATGTTGCTATTTTATGAGTTGCAGCATAACTTGATCAGGGCAAATTTTCACCCTAGTTCTCTAGGAGGCCACAGTCAAATCAATAAAGATGAACAGGAAAAGACAAAAAGATACTCATGGCGGTATAGACAGATTCTAGTGTGAATATTTGCATATAATCAACTCTTAAATATTTTGACTCAAAAATGAACTTTGATTGCTAAAACTTTTTTTTTTTTAGAAAATAAATTAGTATTGTTTGAAGGCATTTCCCTGCAATCCGTTTTTTTCAAATAAGACATTTCCATGTTTACATTATTCCAGTACATTTTGCAGTCAACTGCCACTGATGTTGAAACCATTACTGTATCAACCTTTACCTGCTGTATCTTGTTTCTTCTACTGTAGAAACTGTTGTGTGATTTCAAACTGGTTTGGCTATTTTTGCATGTTTTGATCACAGGAAATCTATCAAAAAAAAGAAAAAAAGAAGAAGAAAAACTAATGTGCAGATTATTGTCTTGTCTAATATATCGTTTAGTGTCAGGTCATTCTGGCGACGCTATTCTGCATCCACTGAAGCCTACATTTCAGGATGCCTCATCATTGTTGAGTCTAAACATGCCCATTTCATTCAATAATTAAACCACTTTTGTTGTCTGTATAGTTGTCCTTAGTCAATGAAATTTAGGTTTAGGATTAGGTGCAAAAACGTTTTGAGTAGAATAGAATAGAAGATACTTTATTCATCTTGGCGTGGTTACATTCAGAAAACATTTAGTAAGGTTTAGGAACCAAAACATCTTTATCGATGCAAAAAATACAGTTTTGTGAAATTTAACCTCTGGCTTAAAAACTGATGCCAAAGTTAAAATGTTGTCAGAGTGTCAAAAAATGTAAACTAAAGGTGGAAAGGCGCAATTCTTGTAAACAATCATGTTGTGCCTCCGTCAGGTTCCTGCATTAAAACATTGTGTATAAAACTAAATGTATATTTATTTGTTAAAAATGTGATTTCAGATAAAAAAAACTCCACTAGTTAAAGTGACTTTTAATTAGCTACGCAGTGAGGAAACTTTGCAGTTGAATGGTGGGTATCTTTGGCATCCGCTGTGAGTGTAAGTGATGGCGTGTGAACATGCGTTGCCTTCATGTCAGTGACCCTGACAGAGAAAAACAGATGAGAGGATTCAGAAGCAAAGCATTGTCCCGACTCTCATCACTTCAGCTGGCAGCCCAGAGCAAATATTATTGGTGGAATTGCAGAGCGGGAGCCTGTGTTTCCTGCTGCAGAACAACCACGGCTGGGAATGCATAAAGACTTGACAGGATTAAATGTTTTGTTTAATCAAATAAATTGTTTGTGGACAAAAAGAAAAGTATTACTGTCTTCCTTGATATTTTTTCTTCCTTTCAAATTCTCAATTAATCATATTTCCTATTATTCATATTTCTAGAATTCATTGTTATCCTTCCAACGCCTTTTTGTATTATCTTCTGTATTTCTCCCATCCTTTTTTGCTCGGGGTGGAAGTTTCTTAGTCGCCTGTAATGAGATGTGTTTAGCAGTGCAGTGCAGACACATGGAGGAGTGCAGCCTGCACTAGCTGCTCAGTTAACCCGGCGGACACACTTTCATCTCCTCCTTTTTTTTTTCTCCGTTTTCATTTTTATGACAAATGCTCTCAGCACCTTTCAGACTGGGTGAGGTGTAGTTTGTCTTTGTTTAGACTAAGCAAAACCTCTTGTAATTGTTTAGAAACATCACTGTCATTTAAAAAAAAAAAAAATTAGAGCTCTTCAAGGAAGGCTGAATTTGAATGTTTTGATCGTTTACATAAAACGTTGTATAAAATATTATGTAAAACACTGCATTTATTGACTATGCCCTTGTAGCAGCAGATACACTCCTTATCTTTCTCTTCCCCCAAGGAAGTTGTTCAGTGCATAATTTGCTGTTGCAAAAAAAAAAAAAAACAGCGCTTGATGAGAAGTACTGTCACCTTAAATATAGCTATATTAAGGTACATTAAAAAGATAAAAACTTTTCAAGACTTTGAGATTTGTTACATGTGCAGTAAGCAAACACACTATGTAGTCGTTTCTTGATGTCTTCTTTCAGATTGTCAATTGCGGTTTATAACTCAGAGAAAGTGCAAACGCTTCAATAGTAATTATACAACATTAAAAACGCACTTTTCGTTACATGTCTGCATGACTCATCTTAATTCACACCCCAGAAATACTACTTGTAACATTACTGATGATTAAAAAAAAGATATGGCATAATAATTATTATTACTACTATTATTATTATTCATATGTAACTGCATATTTGTGAACATAATAAAGCTTATAATTTCTTTAATCAACTGACATGGTCCTTTGTAAACAATCATGTTCGTGTGACCCTTGCTTCCTGTCTCCTGCTGTGTGTTTTTCTCATGTCCCTCCCAGCCCACTGTCCAGCAAACTGTGATGTTGAGGCTGCCTGCTGCCTGATTTTCTGTATCTTCTTGCTGTCTCGCTTGCTGACTCATTCATGGACTCAGAGCTTGGACCAAATGCTAATCCTGGCATTCAGAGTTGAGCTGTGTTTTCTAAATGCTCCCCAGAGCAGAAAGACAAGGCTGAAGCAGCTTCAGTAGAGGGGAAATGTAGGGGCGGCGACGGTAGCGGGGGTTATTTCTTCTTTTCATGCATGCATGCCAACTTCTCTATGCATGTTCACAGTTTTGCTGGCAGATATTACAGCAGTGATAAGCTGGCAGCCGCCACAGTAATGCATCGCCTAATGTTTAATAATCTAAGATGTCAGTGGTTGTTCGCTGAAAGAGGTCAGTTCTATTCTCATCTCATCACTTTTCTGTCCACAGAGAATATGTTTGGTTCTCACCAGCAAAATATTTTGTCATCTAGACCACACACACACACACACACACACACACACACACACACACACACATATATATATATATATATATATATATATATATATATATATATACACAGACACACATAATGACTTTCTGTGAGGAACTTACAAGGTTTTAAAAGACTGGCAATGAATGGCAACAAACGTATTAAAACAAACAAACAAACAAAAAAAAGCTCATAAGAGTTTGGAGCCAGGGTGTCTGGTGCATTGATCAATACTAGTCCAACCCCGAGATGTGGACTTGCAGACGTCTAATGACACTTGGTTTACACATTTTACCAGAACATAGTAAGATTATAAGATGCAAACATTTTTTTTCTGGACACTCAGCTACAATCTGCGCCAGTTTTTTGTGACTAATGAGAAAAATGCAGATCTTACTTCCTGAAAAGAGCTGGGAACAAACACAGAGCTTTGAGAAAATCTGAAAGAAAAAGAAGCTCATGAAGAGCAGGTGTGGTGAGGCGCCAAACTGAAAGTAGAGGGATGGGAAGGGGCAAGGATACTGCTAAGGAGCTAAAGAAGCAAATTGTCCTCTAGAGGTAAACAGCGAGGAGGGTTGCGCAGGTGATGCTGATATGATTAATTGAAGTAGGACACACAGGGACAAAGCAGAGGACCGGCACAGCAGAGGAAAAGAGGTAAAGGACAATCCTCTGCCATATACAGGATGAAGACACATATAGCTTCACAACTTTGTTTGGATCCGCCTGCAGCCACTATCAGCACATTGCTTCCTCACTGAATTACAATTAAATAGAAAGAGAGAGGGAGCAAAAGTGAGCAAGTGTGTATGTGCAATAGAGCAGAAGAGAGAGGACATTATGTCACGTCAAGGTAAAAGGACGGACACGCACTGCGGATGGCCTCACCCACATTTGTACAACCTGAGGAGGCAAGGCGAGCAGTGTAAAGCTCTGTTTTAAAATCTCACCTTGCATGTAATTTGAATCTTTCTCTCGCAGTGTGGCATGCATAATCACTAATGATCAGTAAGCTGTGTGTGTGTGTGTGTGTGTGTGTGTGTGTGCGTGTGTGTGTGTGTGTGTGTGTGTGTGTGTGTGTGTGTGTGTCTGGAGGAAAAGAAGACTGATAGGGAATGGGTGGATGTTGCTCCCTGGCTGCTAGAGGAATGTGTCCTTGGACTGCCCTCATCTCTGACGCACACACACCCACCCACCCTTTCTCACTCACAAACACACACATACACACACACACACACACACACACACTCACACACACATATTCCTCTTACCGGTTCATTTACTCTCTCTTTCAGACAAAAACAAAACTCAGACTTGCATGTGTGTGCACACCCGCGAACAAATTTCACTTACTGCTGCGCAGCGCAGCGCTGTGTGAGTGTGTCTGTGTGCGTTCACATGCACACAGACACATGAGTGGAAAGCTCTTAGTCAGAGCTCAGACATCTCATCAGGGATGCAGCAGAGCCCCTGTCTGCAGAGAAGAGCGAAAGATCTCAACTGATGTAGGGTAGGATGAGGGTGTGGTGCGGAGGAGCGGTAGCAAGGTTAAAGTGTGCGAGAGCACATCTGTTTGTAGCTGCTAATGTAATTTTAGGGGCTATGTTGAAGTTTTATAGGCATATACATCTACATGCTGACAATACAGGAAACTTAGCACACCAGCAAACAAAATTCACAAATAAAAGTGCACACACAGAGATAAGTATGCCAATGCGCTCATCTTTTTTATTGCACAACAATGTATCATCTGTTTACGAACGCTAAAAGAACATTGCCACTGACTGACAGACCAGTTTATTAAGATTGACCAGGGTGTGGCTCTGTGTTCTCGTCAAGCAGAGGTGGTGGACAAGACAGCCTTTT
Organism: Xenentodon cancila; assembly: GCA_014839995.1. NCBI lineage: Eukaryota > Metazoa > Chordata > Actinopteri > Beloniformes > Belonidae > Xenentodon > Xenentodon cancila. The sequence continues at coordinate 16,586,229 of CM026207.1, read as the reverse complement.
AGACACAGGTTCAAACCAGCCCCACGCCCCCGCCACCAGCATAGCGGCTTGCAAGGACTGGACACAAACAAAAATCACCTTCTGTCTTTCTTTGAGATAGGTTTGGTAGCACTGTGACTTGGGCTGGGAGCTGAGTTGTCCCTGGATTGTAGACATCAACTTAAGACAGAGCTGGAGTTCTGTAAAACTTGAACCTTTTTGTTTGGTTTTTTTTTTTGTCTTTTTTTTTTTGTTGTTTTTCAAGAGCAGAAGCTGAGCACAGCCTGAGATGGTTGCAAACTGGCCTCCAGAGAGAGAGCGAGCACACAAGCTGTGTCAGATATCTGTGCTGTTTTTATACGTGGTGCTGGTAAAGTGTGTCTAGATACCCACATGAAGCGGATCGTGTAGGCTGTGGAATGCTACTAAGTCTAGGGATGTGCTAGAGTCATTTCTAGAAAGCATTTTAGTGTTTTTATTTATTTTTTTGTTTTGTGCATTTTTTTTTCTTCTTTTTTTTTGTGTGTTTGTTTGGAGAATAAATGTAGTCATGACCATTTAACGCTCTGCAGCTTGTGCTGGAACCTGCCTCAGTCTCATGTGGGTTTCAAACCCCTAAATGGCATCATATTCTCAAGTGGGACCAACATTATAGAAGGAAAGGCACAGGAACACACACACGCACACACAAACTCAAGCACACAGAGTCCTGAAGCAGAGAAGGCTTAGGTAAGTTAAGCAGGCTACAGTAGCTACGACACAAAAGTTTAACTGTTAGACTAAATTAAATCATTGTACAGTAGTTGGTACACAACAATGTCTAGATTTAAAGGTCCCACAAGAAATTATACACAGAACTCTGCTTAGATAAGAAAAATACAAGCATGCATTCTGCTTTACCTATCAGCAAACTCAACTGGGAGTTGTGCTCACATCACTGCTGTGGCTCATTAGTTAGATTCACCTTTGGAGAGATTTCTTTTTTTTTGTTTGTTTTTTCTTTTTTCAATGGCAAACACCAGATCAGTGTACAACCAGCATCAGTGAGGATAACTGTGCAAAAAATACAATTCAATAACATTTTCCAGCATATGCACAGCCTATTTACTTTTATATTGTGCAAGCATCTCCACAGTTTTTACTTATTGTTTTCTGTCATTTTTGGCTTCTTGTGGCAAGCAGGTAATCTAAGCTAATGTCTAGACTGCCGATATCCACCAAGAACCAGACAGAGCTCACCCTCTCACTGTAGAAAATGTTTCTTGTAACAGCAGGTTGTGGTAAAAAACACAACAATGTGCCCCACATCTCTGTGTTTTACCGTATGTACAGAACATGAAAGTACAGAGTACAGCGCGCATGGTGTTGGAAGGCTCAAACCAACAAAAATGTGCAATTTTGTGTTTCCCTTATCAGGGAATATTATATATACTGACATTGTCATTGTAATTTAGCAATACTAGTCTTCATCTATAATGGTTTTTACATATATTGCAAGTTGAAAATAAAAACACATATTTGCATTTTTACAGGCACATACATACCACAAAAATAGACTATGTTGAAACTAGATGTACTAGGCACAAGGTATGTACAGTCCATGTGCATAGGGCACACTGTAAAAACAAAGCTGTATTACAACAACCAAATAAAATAGACTGTTAAATAAGAGACAGTTTTACAAACAAAAATAATACCCTGATTTGCTAACATATCAACACCAAGGCATTCAGTACCTTTAATATCTGGTGCAGCAAAAATGAGAGGTTTGAAACTTGGATATCCTCAGTAAATACCAGTCAGTGTCAAATGTGTATGAGGGATGTCAATCCCCCTTCACAGCAAGGTCCAGGAGCAGAGCCATTAAACAATGACACCTTAAACCCCTAACCCCCCCCACCATACCCCACCTCTACCCCCATCGGGCAAATACAACACTGTGTCATACAGACGTGAAGCCAAAAGACTCTGCGTTCTTCTGTCACACAAAATAGATAAACTGACAGAAGCGTGTTTCTCGTCAGGATTGTATCAGCCTCATGGATGAGGGTTCAAACGGAGTGGTGTCGATCAAACTATCTGGGACCCTTTGAGCAGGAGCGAACTGCATACTACACACCTCACCAGGTGGACGCAATAAAGCAGAGATGGCACCTAATATTGCCTGAAATATCACCGCTTTAACTCTTCTCCTGTCTCGCTCTCTCTGACTGTGAACTCATTCAAATATCAGCACTGTCTTGATAGCAGCTTAACAGGGCAACCTCTGGTATTATTAGCATAAAGAAATAGGGGAGAGGACCAATTGATTGCACTGAAACAGTATTGAAGCACACAATAGCCATTGACTCAAATGTTCACAATCATATTGGAATTTTGGTATAGAGAAAAAGCAGTACATTGTTCCTGTGTTGCTGACAAAGCAGGGTCACAGCATTGTAACCCAGGTGTGACAAAGAGGAAGGTTTATTTGGAACATGATATTGATCAAGCAGAAAAGGAAAATGTGGTTGCTCTAAAGTAACAATGCGCCAGGGTTTACAAGCCATAGGATGAAGCCCTTGGATTAGAAACAAACAAAAAAAAAAACGACAAAAAACAATCACCTCATCCTTGTTTCAAGATATAAACAATTCTCAGGATAATCGTTCAAACGATTCACCAAGCGGGACGTCGTGTTAATAACAATCGCAGGGATATGAACACCCTTGGACCTCCATGTTTCTCCATGTCCGCCTAAAATCAAGGAGAATCTTTCGGCACGGTCAAATCAACAAGATGAAAGTGGGATAGATGAGTTTACACAATGGAAAGCCATGCTGCAGCAATTGATACATCTCTCTGGAAAGGTAGCAAACCTGAGTGAAATGTCCATCGCATTGATTTTTACAGTCTGGCTCTGGATCGATGATCAAAGCTGAACAAGTTGGAAACTTTGTTTGATTAAACGAAATTAATCAGCTGCCTATTTTCAATCCCAACTTGCTTCCCCTTCAGTTTAACCACATATTGGGTTCAGGAGAAGTACAGCAACAATTTTAAGAGAATAGATAATTGTTTTTTTTTTTTTTTTTTATTTATTTATTTAGATTACAAGGTCTTAGTGCAACACAAGGTGCTTCACCGAATGTCCTCAGTGCTCTCTTTGGACAGAGGAGTTCAAAGTGGTTTTAACTCACTCTCATTCATGCCCATTTCAAGAAAATAAACTTAAAAAAAGAAAAATTATCGCCTCGTGTTCGATCTGGGTGTCTGATTAAGTATAGCAAAGTTATACCCAGAGAAGCAACAACCCCCAAAACAAGAATACGCAGACACTCAGCAACTCGTACAGCGACGTCCTCATCCTTGCATCATAAAAGCTTCTTTATGTCTCTGTCCCTTTATTTACATGGCAGTTAGAATCTGATTAGCTGTCTACCTTCATTTATGGCATACATTCAGCAACAGAAGGATTTTCGGCTTAACAGGATCAGACTGTTGAGCAAAAACTAACCAAAGCCGTAACCTGGTCCCATAACTTGAACTAAAAACTTGTCACCTAAAAGTCGAGACATTCACCAACGCTTCGGTTGATATGGGGCACATCTTTCTTACCAGTGAGGTGTTTGTGCACTTTATTGCCACCACAAACCCTAATTCAACATAGAATTGAACGTAATAAATTGGGCTATAAAGTGACATTTTTGAGGATCTGACTTACTGAGCTCCAACATGGATTCCTCCTGTGACACTAAACCAGTTTAAAGCAGCTTGTTCAATCTGTTTTTAACAAAAAAGACACAACACATCCTTTCATTCCCTCAAACATTTTTGGTTAAGGTAACAACATGTTCACTGGATCACCATACCTCATGTGAAGCCACAATAGCTGCTGGATTCTTTAGGAATTCACATTAAAAACAAAACATAAAGAGAGAAGTTCAACTTCCTGTACAGCATATATATAGATATTTATATTCAGATATATATTTATATATAGGCGGGGTAGAGTATTGCAGAATTATATTGCATGTGTTAATCAATGAACCTAGACAGAAACAAGCAAGTATACAGTATGGGTTGTTCACAAATGTTTCCTTCCAGTAAAGCTCAGATTATTAAACCATCTTTGCTTTCAGGGTTACAATCAGTATGCTGAACAAACAGCTGACCACTTCCCAGATGAATCATGAAAACGGGGCAGTGCCACCGTCAGCATGTCAAACCACTCATGCTTGACGATGCGATGCAGAGAGCGAGTCCCTTCTCCGAAAAATGGAACCGAAACATATCAACAAACTCACACGCACAAACTTACACCCACATATATACATACACACAAACCAAATATATGGCTTCTAATGTTGAATCAAGGCAGTTAAATAAATGGCATTTTCTTCTATGTTCTTTTCTTTTTTTTTTCTTTTTCCTTTTTTTTTTTTTAGTTGATACAGACACAACCAGACTTGGTGTTTAAGCTCAACTTTGGTTTGGGTAGATACAATGAATATAATATCCTTCCACACTGTTTTTCTTTTTCTCTTTTTTTGCCTTTTTGCAGTTATTTACACATAGATGTAAGATCGACCAGCGGTCTAAAACACTAATTCCACTACTATTTTAAACAAGATGAAGATGTGTGTCCTTTTGCTACAACAGCTTATACAGAAAAATTACACTCAAAACACTTTGAACACTGAAAATGTCATTGTCATTTGACCTCAAGTCCCTGATTTTCATTTTTAAGTCCAGCTCCTGCTAGATTGCATTGCATGGATTCTACACAGTATGCAAAAGGTACATTAATCATACTTTTCTTTATATCTTTACAGTAAAGACAGCAATATACAGTAGGTGTTTGGAAGCAGAGTGAAAGTGGTGATACCAAGACTAAAGGTGCTGCCACAGTAGACTAGACCAGTTCAACCTTAAGTTATATTAGTTTAATTGTATAGAGTCCTCCTAGCTAAAGTGTCTCTAGACATTGAGTAGCTCTTTTCTTTCTGCTGACACCAGCACAGTGCATCCAGGTCGAATGACAGGTGATGCTGGCAGTAGCTGATTGGTCATTTAGCAAGCTGAGAGAACAGCTGGATTGACCACAAACTGAACAGATTCTCCGACATAAAAGGCCTCTCATGAACTCTACCAGGGTCACAAGTTGGAAGACAGCCGGGATCTGGCAGAGTCTAGCTCTGGAAGGCTGACAATTGAATCCTTCTTGGGAACTACAGAGTCTGGAGGTCCTGATCCAACAGCAGCTGCTGCCCCCATTCCAGCAGGTCCAGTAGGTGTGGATGCAAATGCCACCCTCTGCTGAGCTCCCGCTGATCTTCCCACCCCTGAGGGCCCCGGCAAGCTGTGGTGAAGGGGCTGCGGAGGGCCAATAGAAGAGTTGGAAGTGCGGGTAGAGGGTGGAGGGCTGGGGGCTGCAGATGCAGCTTGGGGTGTTGCCTCCTGGGGGAGTGAAGGCTGTGATGCAGACAGGGCCCGGGTGTCCTGGCTCAGACTGCCAGTATGAAGGGAGTGGGTGCTCTTGTGGGAGGCAGGCCTCTGCTGGATCTGTGTGGGGCTAGGTGCATGGTGCTGCACAAGGGACAACTGGGACCCTGAGGGCCCTACACTCGCCATGTACTGGAAAGTCCGCCCTGAAGCTGTAAGCGGGCTTTGAACTGGTGGGCTTGAAATTGCAGATCCAAATGCCCCTCCGAGAGTCTGGGGAGGCTGAGACTGAAGAGGAGACATAGAGACTGGACTGGACAAGTTCTGCATCACCTGGAATCTTCGCACCATACGTGGAGACTGCAGAGTCCCTGGACCCACCAAAGGACTTGCCATTTGGGGGCAGAAACTCATGGCCACAGCTTGTTGTAGGGTGGCAATCGCAGAGCCTGTCTGTGATGGACCTGGAGGGGCGAAGATTCCACCAACAGAGGGGGTCATAGACATGGCCCGGGGCCGCTGCAAGTCCACCAGCTTCACCATCTCGCGATCATACTTGACAATCTCCTGGATCATCTCATTCTCTTGGTTGTTGAAAACCCCAGAGTTAAGATCATGCTGAACCTTGTGCATTAGGATGGAGTTCTTCTTACCTGCGGAAAGGTATAAAAACATTGACTAATGGCAAAGATAAGAGGTAAAAGCATATGAAGGGGACAAAAAAGATGAACAAAGAATCAAAAAACAAGCATTTTCGGATTTTGAAAATGAGAACAAAAGCAGGATATAGCGCGTGATGTCCTTGACACCAAGTACATCCTCTACTAGAACAAGCCCTGAGCAAAATCAAGGTGCCACCTTGTACTTTCATCTCGCGTTACAGTGTCCTGTATCATTTTGATTGAACAGTGCATCTCATTTTACTGCCTATTTCCACGGTTGTATTCTGGAGACATTTTAATTTTCTTTCTGAGTGGATTTTCTGAATCCATAGACACTTCATCTCAGAAGAGTTTCTTATCACATTAAAAATGTTGCCATTGGCATCTTCTGTGTCGGCACTAAATTAACATGTACGGTTAGAGAGCATTTTTGTAACACAAATGTACTCATAAGCCAGGCTCTAATCTAGTGAACGCATTGGAGAAAAATGTCACATTTTCACATGTTAGATTTGATCTTTCTTCTCTTTTTTACCTATGCGGTCTAGACGGTCAATGGCAACAGTCTCGAAGGCTCGTCTCATCATGGGATACTCTTCCAGCACTTCATTGAAGTGGTCAACAGACAGAGAGTAGAGTCGACAGTAAGTCTCAGCTCTCACACTGGCTGTCCGCCGGCCCCTCGTCAGCAAACAGATCTCTGAAGCAGGGAAAGGAAAAGGTTGAAAATAAAATAATATGAAATCCAGCATCAACTTGGAGATCAAGCGGAAGCTAAAAACTGAACTTCACCTCCAAAATAAGAGCCATCGGACAGTTTCATTGCGAGGGTTCCCTTGGTGATGACACTGCATACTCCATGCTGGATGAAGTACATTTTCTTGCCAATTGTGCCTTCCCTTATTATGTAGTCGTGGGGCTGGAACACTTCAAAGCGAAGCTTGGTCAACATGGCGGTCACAAAGTTTGGTTCAGCATTGGCAAACAGTGGCATAGAGGCCACCAGCTTGCGACAGTTAAAGTTGACAATTTCCTGTGGAAAAGGCAGACTGCAATTAAAAAAATGTACTGTGTGTGTGTGTGTGTGTGTGTGTGTGTGTGTGTGTGTGTGTGTGTGTGTGTGTGTGTGTGTGTGTGTGTGTGTGTGTGTGTGTGTGTGTGTGTGTGTTCTAAAAAGCGTTCATCTGACTGCTTGGAAGCAAGTAACTCAAAGGCAGTTTCAGCTTAAAATTATGGAAAACGTGTCTAATCATGTGTGTTTTTGTTCTCACCTCTCTCAGAGGCTCGCTGAGTTCTCCCAGGATGCTCTCCTCATCAAACATCTTGCCCTGGTATCTGTGCTCATAATAGTCATGGATTTTCTGCCGGAAGTCAGCAGGCAGCTTGTGGAAGGACATATACTGCTCCACTTGTTTGTACTAGAGTAAAGTGGGATGGATAGATATGATGCTCTGTTAATGCACTCCATACAGTAAAAACATTTTACTATTCCACACACCCCTATTACATTAAAAAAAAAAAAACTAACCAGCAACAGATGCTGAACACACAATTTCAGCAAAGATACCTAATGCACAATGAATTACTTGCATTTCTGTTTTTAGATGACGTGTTTTAATTACACTCTCCTTAGTAAATAGTGATTTTGGTGATTTTATGTCTGACGTTTCATCTTCTGCCAAAAAGGCCAAAGTAATTTCATCCTGTCAAAATTCACATATATTAACTCTCCATTGCCTTCAAAAGTCTGATGACAATAAGTATTACTTGGTTTGAGTAAACTAAATCCCACTAGAACTGTGAAAAACGTAAGTGTATAAAAATGCAGGTTTACATTTTTCCTGAATAGCTGATTATCTGTTTTTTGGGGGGCTGAAATGTCATCAAGTGTTTTTGAAAACGTGTTGTGTTTTAACTGTATTTTTGTGTATTCTTGTACAATAAAGGCTACAAAAACATTTGTGCTACATTGTTATGTATGAAAGGTACTTTAGAAATAAAGATTTATTATTATTATTATTACTACTATAAGTTTATTCTTTTTGAAGGATTTGTTGTCATTTAAAGACAATTTTCACTTCTGATCGAAACTGAAGTACAGCAGAATCACTTGTTGCTGGATTAAATGCAACCTGTGCCTTTCCCCCAAGGCAGACAAACAGCTTATATTATCAAGTGTAAATATAAGTTTGTAAGTTTCTCATTTTCAGTTTCTCATTTAACCAACTCAAAAGTCCCCTAAATGCTATGTATTACCATAAGACATGTTTTACATTGCTACTGAAGACAAAATAGTGAACACAGAATGGGAGCACGGTGCGATGATGCAACAGATTGTCACGCACATTTCCTCTGCGATTGAAGTCTTTACACTAGAGGGAGGTCCAGGATGTCGTACTATAGAAGTTATTATTACATCTCAACATGGTGGAAACGGTGCTAAATAATGCCAAGCCTGAGACTGTTGTCCATTTGGGGCATTTACACATATAAAACAAGCCACACGTGTGTGCTGCACATTGCTCTACATACATCCCTCTGATCAGACAAGACACCGTGCGTGTTTCAGGGCTGTCCTTGCCGGCAGACTTGGGACTTCTTGTCATCACAAGGCCCCTTTGCAGAGACAATCACTCCACTGACATCTCAAGACAGTCGGATGACCACATTCAGCTATGAGCAACTACCTACTTCCACTGTAAACAGATTCCTTCACAAACCAGTGCCATAACAAACACAAAACAAACAGCTGCACAGCTGCAACAAACGCCCATGCCCTATGATAAACACGCCCTAGACACTATCAAATTTTAACTTGAAAGAACATGTTCAGCTTGACAGAAAAACTGTCAGCATACATCAGAATCCATCCAAAATGAGAGACAAAAAACATAAATAAATAAAAGAAATCTCTTTAACTGTGGAGACAAAGAGATTTTTCTTTGCATTTCGTGTACTTTCGGCCAGTTTACACTTCAACGAGCTGCAATAAAAGGTCTAAAAAGAACACAGCTCAACCCACAACTTATAAAACTGTCTGAAACATAATTTTGACAGGACAGCAGTCTGGCACAAACTGTGTACTCACAATTTTCAGTGACTAAAGGAGTCACTATCCATAACACCTCCAGTTCCAGTGGTCCTGAACTACAACCTGCACGTTATCAAGAAACATCCCCTAACAAAGACTTCAATAGGTTTTCTGCAGAGCAGTGAGACCAGCCAACAAATGCAAGGTCCCAGCTTCACTCCTGCTGCAGACATCACCTCGTCAGCGCTTGTGTGTCCTGCCAGAGGCCCAGAGCAAAACAATGAGGTCCACCTGCTCAAACACTCTGTCTCACAGTCTCTGAGTCATCAAGAGCAGCACTGTAAGTATTACAATGAAAATTGCTTATTATCAGAAACAAATGGCCTGCCTCTCTGCTCTCTGCGGAAAAAGAAAGTGCATTTGGCAAACAAAGATTTCAAGTTTTTCTCAAGTGAAAGCATGTGTACACAGAGAGAATCACTGTTTCAAATCTTTGCTGCACAGGGTAATGAAGTCTTACTTTAGATTATGCACCAAAACGACAGCTCTATTTTTACTTTTGATTACAGCATATCTTTATTTCTTTGTTTTATAAAAGAGTTTTATAATACTATTGGCCTAAAGTCAACATAATGCATAAATATACATGAGGAACAGCAGGTTTTTGTATTTCTCTAGTTGACTCAGCTGGATTATGGATTATAACAACTTTAATAACACTCTGTTTGAGTCATGACACATACTATTTAAGCATAAGGGAAGTTGGACCATGACTGCACATTGTTCTGCAGTGCAGGCAGGAAGACGTACTGTTACTCTGAAAATAAAAGACATGGTCCCCTGATATCGTCACTAAGTTTCTGTCAGGAACATTTAAAAGTTGCCAAAAATGCATAAGATATTTGAAGTAGGCACCCATCTCCTGGTCTGGGGCAGTTATATAAATGTTTGCGTGGCTGTGTTTCCTGACATCTGCAGGTGGACAGCAGCCCCTGTGTCGCAGCTCTTCACGTGTCAATACTAGCGCTGCGGCCGGCGTGCCCAGCTGAGAACAGAAGTGCTGAAAGTGTGGCTGCGGTGAGTCCTGCCAGCCGAGGAAAGCCTCTGTCAGGTAGGTACGCAGCGACCACGCAGCTGCGTTTAGACGTGAAGCCAATTCAAGCAGCTTGTGACTCAGCTAAGTCTGAACTACCGAAGCAGATAGAACCTGATTGCACTGAGATGGTGACATGTCACGACTCGACCATGTCACAGTGTGACGTATCGATCATTCCCAGGTGACCCTGAAATCTCTACAACTTCACAAAAGGAAGGCGGCACACATTTGATCATGCAGAGGAGATGGGAGAAAGACTCAAATGACAGTGAAAATGGTTTTCCGCGCCACTCTGATGCAGTGCATGCAGCAGCAAAACTCCACTGGCATTTTTCTATCTAAACCTCTATTTGGGATTTGTCAATCAGAGGGTTGATTATCTTTTTTCCTCATTCATGTTTTAATGCATATGAACCTGCAGCCATTGTCAGATTTCTCCTCAGCCCCTCTTTCATATCACTGCTACTTATTCATGCTCACCGTGAATGGCCACGTGGATGTATAATTCATTCACTTCGTTCCCTGCTAAATCTCCATATTACAATATGAAGCACATCCACCAAACAAAAGGAAGCTCAGATAGCAGCAAGCCAGAGCTTGTTCAGTCTGTCTTCAATTTCAGTGACGTGTACAGAGGGAGTAGCAACACACAATTAAAAAAAAGTCTCACTAAATCAATTTAAGATTCTAAGGAAATACAGGAAATCATATATCTTCATTCAAAGGGACTGACCGCTTGAGGCGATGGATATTTTGTCTTTTATTTATTAACTTAACCAGCTTAGTGACTATCACTGGCCACAACTGAGGATGCACATCCGGTGAAAGACACAAAACACTTGTGTGTGTGTTTTTGTTTTGATTTCTTCAGGAAGGAATCTTTGTTTTCAATTTACGTCTGATGTTCAATTAGGGGGTGTGATGGCCTAGTAGTTACAGAGGTGGGCTTGGGCGTGGAGGACCCAGGTTCATGTCCCTGGGCTGGCAACAATGGTTAATCACTATGGGCACCTGAGCAAGGCCCTTAACTCCCAACTGCTCCCCAGGCGCTGGAATAGCAGTCACTGCTCCTAGTGAAACTAGTGATGGGTTAAAAGCAGAGGCCGAATTTCGGTGTGTATCATGAGATATATACTGACAAGAATAATGAAAGCTTGAAAAGCTTGAAGAAAAAAAAATGACACTTGTTCTGGAAATGAGGCAGCCCAGTGGCTTGGTGGCTTGGGACTGGCTCCTCTAGACTCCTGTGACCCTGATGCGGGTATAGATGATGGACGGATGGAAATGAACAAAAGGCAATATTTGTTTTTCATTTGTTTGTGTTTGTTTGGGGAAGAGTGGTTGCACAGCAGGAATAAAGAACAAGCATTTGATGCACAGGATGAATTTTCTGAAAGAAAAAAAATATGAGATGACAAATATGCATATAGTGCAGGCTGGGAAATCTGAAAATACACACTTGTTGATTGCATGTTCCACAGCAATTTGCACCAAGCTTAAAAACACCCCCCTTACATCTAATACCAAAGTTTTTCTGCTGGATTATCTGCCCCATGGCAAATGTTTAAATAATCATATCTCCCCAGGTGCATTCATTAAGTCATCGTCTCTGGGAATGTAAAAGTCTGAGGTTTGAAGCTGTTACTGCCCAAGTTCTAGCTGGTAAAAAAAAGAAAAATGCAGTATGTGATATATTTTCAAACGTCCACTAAGGTTAATATATGCCAGTCAGTCAAACGTTAACAATGTGCTTTTGCCTAACACATTGCAGTTTAATTTTGAACATTTGAACCGTTGAATTACACAAGTGAGACTGTTTCTTTCTGCGTACAGTAGTTCTGTTTGCTTTGTGTCACTGTCACTGTGTGGTTAACTCGCAGGTCTCTGCACCAAAGCCATGTAGTCAAATTCTCCACTAATCTGGCCTGCTGAAATAGAAACCTCCACACAATGCTCACTCGCGCCACTCTTGGACAGCAGCAGTGACTGTCAGCAGCCTTTTTTCCCTTCTGTTTTGCTCGCACCCATCAAATGACACAAATGTCTCTTACACTCCTACTTGGGACCGTGGCAAATGTACCCAGTGGCATCTGCATCTGCAGCAGCTGCAGCGGCATCATTGGCACATTTCTGCTCTGTAGATTTTTCTAATGTTACTTTTCTTGTAATACACTCGTCTTCAACTGAAATACTAATCTGGGGGGAGAAAATCTGACAGCCGGTCAGAAAATGAGCTCTGGGTAATAGCACTTTACTGGCCTCAGCAGAAAAATGACATATGACATATTCTAAAATGGGATGAGGTTGTATTAGAAAATGTTTAAATGCTTGTAGATGCACATGACGCACACAGCAGTACAAAAAAATGTATGATGTCAGTACATGTATGATTCTCTCCCCTCACTTTATCGTTAGTATGAATTAAATTACAGGCTATATGAGGGTTGACAACAGCTTATACAACTCACCACAGCCACTAAATACTTCAAAATTTATTTTATTCTTACTGCTTTGACCACAGAATTCTACAAGACATTTAAATCTGCTGGCAAAAAATAAACCTTAAAGCATTAGTCAAAGAAAGATTAAAAAGGGTATTGTGCAATTGTCCCTTTCTGTCAGTGACCACCACTGGAGGATAAAAAACAATGGACTTGTCTCCAGCCTTTTAACTCCCATCCTCCAGGACAAACCCTATGGATATAAGCACTAGTCAGCAAAACGCAAGCCGAATCATTGTCCTCTAAAGCCTTTATCTGTCATGATTCATCCTGCCGGAGTTTTACTCAATGATAGCCAGCCAAAAGCAGCAGAGAAAACCACACTAAACTCTGATGTGAAATACACAGTGTTCAAATATCCAGGACTCCGTCTCCCACAGGTCTCCCCTCCCCCTCGCTTTGCTCCCTGTAGCAGCCGGGTAGCACTAGCGCTGCACCTTTCAAGGACACCATCACCAGGAAGGATAGAGAAAGTGGAAAGGAAAGAAAACAGAGGAATTTCGATCAGGAGGTGAGAGCAGACGGAGACCAAGAAAAAGATAGAGCAATAAAAACAGGTGGAGAGGAGGAGGTAGAGCTTAGGGAAAAGGGGATGACATCATGTAAAGCGGGATCATTAAAGAAAGAGCATGCAGGTAGAGTGAGAACCAGTGCGAGAGTCATAGGGAAGAGATGGGAGAGAAAGGAAGCCATGGGTGCTTACGTCACCTTCAGGATGACATTGGCAGGACACACTGGTTTGCTGCCTCATCAATTCTACGGTTGCCCAAAGGGACATCATATCACACATACACACGTACACACACACACGCATATGCCCGGCTCCCGGCAATGTGGCTCTACCTGGCCGAACACACCCGCAGCCTCTGATTGGCTGCTGGCAGCCAGCAGCTCTCCCCCTGCTCCCCAGCCAGCAAGACTCTGCTTGGAAACAGAAGGGCTGAGTTTCTAACACCACAGGCCCCTGCTGCAGCGCTGATCAGCAGTGCTCTGCTCCACAGCTTTGTTTCAAAAGATGCACCCAAGAGGTTTATTGTGAAAGTTAACGTGTAATCAATGTATTCTGATGTTAATTAATGTCAGTTGTGGTAAACTTACCCCACAACTTGTTACTTTTCAAAATGTACATGCGTAAGATAGAAATTGTGCTTTATTTCAATAGTGAATTGATGGGATTAGATTTAAAAGTTAAATAATATTGAAAAAAGCAAAATAGTTCAAGCAAACAGTCAACATAGGGGGTAGCATCTGGGAACAAAATTAATACCTGTTAAGAGACAAATGCAGATACGTTTAGGGTTTAGCGGATGAATAAATTGAGGTCAGCAGCCAGGTGGCCTGTAAATAATTTGAAAGTCCTGAGCTGTGTTTTTAATGTGAACCAAAGTAAATCTGGGCTGTTATTTGGTGATTTCTACTCTGCAGGATCTCTTCAGAATTTAGGGATGATCATTATGGGTTAAATGCTGAACTACAAAAAAAAATGATTGTATTATTCATGCATTTGGGTTTTTTCAGTGCTTGTTTTCGTTACATATCATATAATTTTGAGTGTCCTGAGCCTTTCTGTTTCACAAAGCATTGCTAATAAAGGTGCAATTAATTTAATCCATGCCTTTATTCAACGGATTTAAACCTAAATTCAGAAGCTGTTCATCGTTAGTAACGTTTATAAACTGTATGTGTCCGATTCAGTACTTACAGTTTATTAGTTCACAACAAAGTGCTGAAAACAGTGAAAAACCCTCTAATGATACAAATAAACACTATATTTTAAAATCGTTGTATCTTGTTTGTTAAATCAATAAAAATGTTGTGAAATACTAAGTACTGCTGACTGTTTGTTTGTTGTGACCTGTTAATAACTTGCCCAGACCCCCAAAACGTATTGGTTTTATCCAGAAAGACAGACGCGCAAACTTTAGTACCCCCTCATCTAATCTAATGCTTTTCTGTACAAAAAAAAAAAAAAAAAACATATAAAAGATCATGTGATCACAGCCGGCCTGAGTCTTAAAAACAACCTCACAAAACTATTTCTAAACAAACCACAAGACCTCCGCAACAATCTGCTATGGACAGAGGAGACCAAACCAACCACAGCATTCCTGCAGAAACATTAGATTGTCTGGGGTTCTGTTGTAACCACAGCTTGATCAAAATTAGTTGAAATTGGATCACGCAGCAGGACAGTGGGTATAAGGTGTTAGTAAATCTACATCAGTATGACTAAAAAAATAAAACGAGCCATGTTTCGGAATGGTTTAATCAAAGTCCAGACCTCAACCCCACTGAAATGCTGTTGTGGGACCATAACAGAGCTGTGTATAAACTTCAAACTTTAATGAACTGTACCAGCGCTGTAAAGAAGAATGGGCCAACTTGCTCCACACTGATGAGAGAGACTAATGAAGTGATTTAAGAATCAACTACTTCATGTTATTGCTGCTAAAAATGAATCTACAAGCTGTTGAATCATGTTGAATCAATCGTATTGCCTGAATTTTTTGGTTTGATTTTGTCTTCTGAACAAATAAATGGCACAGTCTAACAAAAATATGGTTGTTGATTGACTCAAGGTGTACTTGCCTAATACTAGGATTCAGTACAATCAGATTATATTTAATTAGTTTTTACAGACACAAAATAAATGCAGGATTAAAGAGGGGGTTAGTACCTTTTAAATATGACTGTTGTGCACCACAGAATAACATAAAAGTAAGTGTTTTGTCATGTTATTTTTTTCTCAAACAAAGCGATATGATATGTAATTCAAAAGTGTTGCTGGGATAATATCATCTTCAGACAAAAAAAGACTGACTACTTTCCACAATTTCTAATCTTAAACTAACTAGTCCAGTTTCTTACAAGAGTGTAATCTTTGAAAATGTGTTTTTGTGGCAAAATCACAGGAGGTGTTGGATACTTTCTGCTTCGAATGACTTATAGAAAAACCATCAAAACAGATGTGGATTATCATGTCATTCTGAGTCGTCTTTGGGGTAGTATTGTTATGGTTGCATGGTTAATGTACACTCAGTGACCGCTTTGTTACGTATATCAGGTGTACCTAATAAAGTTGCTGGTTAAAGGTTCCTTCTTTTGAAGAAATAGATGAAAAGATGTGAATGATGTGCAGGAATTGCTGTTTGTCTTCAGCTAACCTGATCTTTGCCATATTTAATGTTGTCAACTAAGTGAAAAAGCACATTTACTAAATGTCAGTCCTCCCCTTCAGGGGGATGTAAGAGGAGATTATGGAATTTTAAGTACTTTGAATTAGAAACAACAAATACAAAGAGCTGAGTAAATGGTACAGGGTTGTCTCCTCACCTTTTCTTGATACTGTCGTCTGGAGGAGTCCAGGGACTGGATCAGAGCTGTTGCATGGCCTATAAAAACAGCATAGCAGGTAGCTCCTACTATCATACTCAGCATGGTCAGCCAGATGTCTGACAGACTCTCCGGTGCCTGCCGACCATAACCGATGCACAGCATGTGGCTCATCGCCTTGAAAACAGCAAAGGAGTACAGTTCTGACCAGGTATCATTCTGTTGAAAGAGCACAAAAAGGAATAAACACAAAAATAAATAAACAATATACAAACAAACATTGTTATAAAAGGTCATGGTTCAAGGGGGAGTGGTGGCAGACGAGAACCGTTTTAGGGAAAGGGAGGTTATGGAATAACTGATACAAATGAGAACTTGAGGGACTGTATTGCATTAGAAGAAAAGGAGGAAATGGAAACAACATCAGAGAATCCTTTGAGGATTAATCAGTGAAGTAGAGACAGTTTGTGAATTATTTCCTCGGAGAGGAATGATAATACGAGGTAATTAAATATACCCTTACAAAGCTCTGCGAGCAGGGATCTACTTGAGGCTGCGACAGCCACACAGCGGTCACTGCCCTGCTCATGAGGAGACTCACGAGAAGAAAAACTTCTGCCTTCAGCCTAAAACGGGACATTCAGATGTGGTATGATAACAATGACAACAAGTAATGAATAAAATATCTTACAATGTAGTTTTTTGGTGAAACATGCACCTTCACTAAAGAGGAATAATAAAGCTGAACAGAGCTTAGGCTTCTTTTGTTTTCCCTTTAGTCTTTCCATAGCAGTGAATGGTGGCTGGTAGCTGTTATGACCTCAGCATGACCTCCAATCCTGCCGGCATTTGCTCGAGGTAAAAGAAGGCGAATTACGTTTTTAATTTAATTGTTAGCTTCAAAAAATGCCTGAGCAATGTTTGTCTGCCTAAAGTATCTTAAAGTATCTATGTCTGCCATAATCCAGGGTTTATGTTATGGCTTTGCTTTTATATTTTTGTGCTTCTTGAGTTTTTATTTTCCTAGTTCTTCCATTTTAGTCAAATTTTCTTGCATATCTGGTTGCATTACTTCCTGTTTTAGTTTGAAAGTCTGTGCATTTAAATCTGGGTCGACGTCCCACGTCTCCTTGTCTATCCGCTGTTTCGCCACTTTGTTAACTTACTGTACCATCTCATGGGGCAAGTTACTGTTTCAAGGTTTCCTGGTAAATCAACAGGAAACCAGACAACGTTAATGTAGACCATCATTTAAACTCACTTCGCCAGTCATTATTTCAGTGCAGATGGATTTAAAAAGGAAAGGGAGAGAAAAGTTGTTTGGAGCTAAATGGTGACATAAAAATGTCATCTGTTCTTCACCAAGTCTTAAAATTATGTTAATATTACTACAGAGAACAACAATACATGGCTTCACATTGTGTATAAAAGCCAAAATGCAGAAGCAGTGTTGAGAAGGTAGTCTGCCGATTTCCTGGTTCTACGGGGATTAAAGGGTAAACAGGTGCCCTTAATCAAATGCACTCAATTAATAGATCCTGAGAGAAGCAATTGCTGCTGTCCCTCAGTCTATGATGGGTTATAAAGCCTTTCCCACACAAAATAAAGTTCATTATTCAGCAGCATGGGACATAATTCACAAGCTGAAGTTGTTTAAGACAGTTGTCAATCTTTTCAGGAATGGATGCCTCAGCAGTTTATCTCCATACGATGTATGGTGTGATGTTTACGAAAGAAAAAGAAAAGAAAGAGCTATATTTCAGACAACTACGCCACTGAGCATGTTAAATGTCAAAACTTCCTCATATTCCACAGGTTAATGTGAAGCCATCTGTCCAACAGGACAGCTATTCAACAGGACAATAATCAACAAAATGACTGAAAAAGAAAAGAAAGAAATATGTTGCAAAGACTAGATCAAACTCCAGACCTCAACAACCCCAATACAGCTGTGAATAAACAAATGCCTGCAAGCCTCAATAAACTAAAGCAAGGCTGTAAGGTAGAGCGGCACAAAATCCTCTATAATGATATGAAAGACTGAAAATGACACACACACACACACTAAACAATTACTTCATCTTAGGTTGTGTTTATATAATTTTAGGACCCAAGGCCCAGTGATGATGATGACAGTGGTGACAATGATTCTGAAATAGCGCAGGAAAGAGTCTCAACAGTCCTCAGAGATTTCAATTAGATAATCGTCCTTTTCTTTGTTGGTAAACAAGATCTCCGTCGTTTGTTTTTTCTGTTCGAACTTGGCTGATAAGACAGAGACATTAAAGTGCATCCTCACAAAGAATTGAACTTTACCTTAGTTTGGGCCTTTAATTTTTCCTTCTGCCCGTGTTTCACACCCGGGTTTGGTTACTGATTGTATCGTCTTAGTCATTGATGTCCTCAATCTGGCTATTTTCAAGGCACATACTACACACTGCATTTACAATGCAGTAAACACTATTTACTGTATACTAGTCCTGCAGTTTGTACGTATTATGACACTGTAAAAGCCACTGCTGCAGTGGTGCATTGCACTATGGGACAAAGAGGGCAAAGTAGATGGGTCAGCTGCACTGGACAGTTTCCCACATCAGGGTCTGTTTTTGTGTTGTTTTTTTTGCGCATATGTAGATTGTGCAGTTATTTACTTTCTGCATACTCTGTATTATATTGTGACAAACATGAGTACTCACTAGTGGTGTAGTATGTTGTTGAAAATAGCCTCCGCATACAACTAGGTTTCATTCCTCGTTGATAGTTTGTGTTTTCTGCTCATCATATCTGGCCCAGGCTCAGTTTTCTTGATTACCTGCCATGGCAGTGCGTTTCATAAAAGTTCCAATAATATTCTTTTCCTGACTTTCATAGGTTCAAGGTTTATTTAAACTGTAACACACCCAGTTTTCAGCCTTTCTAGCTCTCATTTTAAAAAGAGCATGATTGATCAAGCAATTAAGAAAAAAAGGGTTGGCCAGAGCCCGCATACCAGGAGGTTCTTTGTTGTTTTTTTTTTGTTCGGTTTTTTTTGCTAAACAACTTTCCTTCTCTCAAAGACAGAATTCAAATGCACAGATTGGTCCTCTGAACTTCTAACAGATCAACCCAGCACGTGGATGAATCCCCACGTGAGATCAATGCGCTCGCGATACACGATTCAGTTCAAAAAGAAACACTGTTGCTGTGGCAAGTGACTGGAAGTAACCAATGACAGTCGAGTGAGGTGGGAGCAGATCAAAGTGCTATAAAATGGGACCTTTTGTTTGGATAGAAAGTTTTATTTAATCCAGATCCTCCTTAATGTCAATTGTGGCCCTGCATTTGTGTCCTCAACTCTCCGCTCACAGTGAAATGCTTTAATAATAACAATAATGTAATTGTTTTTATATGATAACCACAACCAAGTAAGCTGCACTGCAGTTGTGTCTCTACAAGGAATTAAATATCAGTTTACTGCTGTCAAAATGAAAAAGCATTTAACTTAAGAAATGTATTGTTTAACCTTGTCAGCGGCACAGCTGTAAAACTTGTGTTTGATAGTTATATGAAATGTTTTTAGTTACCAAGCGCTACATCAAAAAGCAATTATGAGAAAATCAATGAATGATGTAACAAAGCCTCTGTCCTGGCCTTGACACACACCCTTCAGTTTAGTCCACAAAGGCTTTTCTGAGTTCATTAAGCAGTCGGGTCTGTCT
The DNA here is from genome assembly GCA_014839995.1 of Xenentodon cancila. Lineage (NCBI taxonomy): Eukaryota > Metazoa > Chordata > Actinopteri > Beloniformes > Belonidae > Xenentodon > Xenentodon cancila. The sequence continues at coordinate 16,566,505 of CM026207.1, read as the reverse complement.
CCTCCTCCCTTCTGCTCATCTGGTTCTGAGTATGTGTGTGATGTCTCTACAGAGCGTCCTGTGGAGTGGACAGTGACATCTGTTTCTTCTGAGCACCGGAGTCAGAGCAACGGTCACCCTCTTACACCCCTGTAGTAAAAACTGACTGGAAGATTAGACAGCACACTGGACAACTTTGCAAGGCTCTTAAAGACAGTGTTTAGCAATGTGCGCATATATTTTACAAGAACAGGCGTTTGTTCTTGGGTGGAGCGTTTGTCATCATCGCTGAATTTTAGTATAAATTGTGCTTTATGGAGGTTATACAATACATGCGTGGGTATGATGAAACAGCTAAATTAACAGTCTGACCACCAAATATAACACATTTCCCAGGATACAACTTACTAAAATTATTGTTATTATTTATATTTTTGTGGCAAAGCTCCTATAAACCAGAAAAAGCCATTAAAGAGTCAGAACAAGACCAAGTGGTTTTCATTCCATATTACACTTTTGGTCATTCCCAGAATGACATTTACATCTTCTTTCGGCATGCTTTCAATTATGCTCATATTTCTCAGGTTGTAATCTGTAATTAACATTCTGATATGGTTACTAAGCATCACTGAACAACATGTTATTTCTCATATGTGATTTTGAAACTGTCATATGTTCTTACTGCTATTTGGGAAATGTTTAATTTCAACACAGAACTTCTCATTCCCTGTAGAAGCACTCAGCTTCTTGAGACTCATCAGAATACCACATCGGCGCTCAAGTGGGACTGACGTTTCCCCACAGTCGCTTCTCATCCAGGAAACAAATACAACCTTACTTTTAGTCCATGTCCAGGGGTCAGACAGTGGCTTTTACTTTTCAGGTCGGCGTGTCGTTACTGGCCCATGTACGTTCAATTAAATCTGCAGTAAGCCACAGCAGACCAGTAATGTCGTCTGGTCAAACTAATTGCTGTGAGTAAATCAAATGATTTAGTACCTTACATAGTGATTACTGCCTTATCTTCACCATGAAAGCAGATTTCTGTCCTATGAAACCCCTCCTGCTGATGGCAGTGAGGAATTACAGGAAAGAGACATCTCTGTGATGTGGATACAGAAAGAAATGGATACATGAATGTGTAATTACAAAGTTGAAAGTATGCACATTGTGTCATTTAGCACTGCTGTCACCATTATTCCCACGTTGCCTCTGTAACGCAGCAAGGCTCTCGTAGCGTTCCCTCCTGGCAGTTTATTTTGAGGCTGATAAGGCTGATTCTAAATATAACAAGATTAAATATAGGCTTGGAAGTTGGGGTGTAATGCTAACACAACTTATGTTCCCTGAGGTAGTTCAAGTTTGTCAGAATCCAATTACAGACTGGTGGATGTCATTCAGAGTCCGAGTGTTCTCAAACACCCTCTGTGGGTTTGCCTGCGGGTCCCGCACCTGCAGAGCTACTGCAGGGTGCGAGGATTGACGCATGGCCTGGCTGCGACACAGTGGCTGAAGTTGTCAGCCACTCAGTAGGCGGCGGGTCTCAGGTGGCTCTGTACAGCCTGTATGACGCCAGAGTGGGCGTTTCGTTTGAGCGTGACAGCTCTCTGGAGACTGGCGGTCTTTGATTACACAGCGAGGACAGCGCAAGAATCAGTGACCTGTCAGCTCCAAACTTCATCAACATGGACTTCAAACTCACACACCATTCGGTCGTTTATTGCGCCTCCTTTATAGAGCATAAATGTTTTGTGAAGGTGTGGTTAAAATGGAAGAGCAAAGGAAGTTCACAGTTGTTTATGCAACTGCTACGTTATCAAAAATGAAAGAAAATCTTCTTCGTCACTTCAGTAAGTTGTATTTTATATTCACATGACGAGCTGTCTCTAATGATTATTTTAATTTTTGCCACTGTAATTTCTCAGTGTTCAACGTCATAATTCTCTCAAAACTATATTGATCATTAAATGGTTTACTGATCATTTTCTCTATTAACTGATTGTTATTTAATTGTTTACAATCAACATGTGAATAAGTATACATTTACTCCAAGTAGATATATAAATGCAGTAAATACATTTAAAAATAACTTAATCAGAGGCCAAAATAACATAATTATATTGCATGTGTGAGTGTTTATGCATGTGTGCTTGTGTATGATTCCCAAAGTTTTGAGAGATTTTATTTTTCTTTAGCAAACAGTGATCCTGAGAGTAAACCAGAGACTTACAGTAATATAGTTTGAAGACATTTGATTTTAAGATATTCATTAATAAGTTATTGGCGACTAACTGATATTGTCTTTTTATTTCAGGGAATAAACAGTCTTTTCACCGAAGCTACTGCAAAACTATGTTTTTGATCACCTTTACCATCAAAAATAAAGAGAAAATGTTTGGTTTTATACAAATAAAGTTCAACAGTGTCTCATTTGCCTACTGGCTGCTCAGGCTCTCTGTGTCAACCCATATTGATTTATTACTGAAAAGAACATCAATAAAATTGCATTATGTTCCAGTCTAGCACTTGACACAAAAACCATCTCCTTTCCTCACACTAATATGGCAAGGAGGATATATTTTGATAAAAATTATGTTCTTTTTTTTATTTCTTTTTTTTTTACTACCATTAAAACAAGATTCTGTGTTTTCATCCAAAAATACTTCTAATGTAAGATTTACTGGCCGTCATAGCCAGCCTACACAGTGTCTGGATGGAGCTTTATTCGTTTAAAACGCTATCAGGATTCTGCCTTGTGCCTGGTTTGACGTGGTCAGCCGTCGCTCACTAAAAGGCTCGGTTGACAGACAGACCTACAAACAAACAGCTTTTATCTCTCTGAGAAAGACATGGCAACAAAGAGCACAGCTGCTGGGCCATATTCCCCTGCATCCCTCTGTTTCCCCCTTTTTATCTTTCCTGCCATCACCCCACCATACAAGGCGAGGGGGATCTACAGGTGTACTTAAAACTCTGGTTTCTTTCTCACTGATTCTTCACTAGTAACCTGTGGTTATTTTGTATGTTTGGCACATAGGTTGGCCAGAAAACCTCTGCAAAAGATGGAAACATCACATGTTTTCTTCACTTTGAAAAATACTGGCCCTTCTCTTGATGCCAAGTGTATATTTATGTTGGAGTTGCTCAGAAATCACTTGCTCGATTGCAGTTAGTCCAGAACGCTGCTGCCCGTCTTTTGACTGGTGCGCGGAAACAAGAGCACATTACTCCCATTTTAGCATCACTTCATTGGCTCCCTGTTCGTTTACGCATTGATTTTAAAATTCTTTTATTTGTTTTTAAATGTCTTCATGGTCTCGCTCCTAAGTACCTATCTGACCTGATCCAGGTGTACACCCCTCCTCGCTCCCTCAGGTCAGCAAATCAGATACAGTTAGTCGTCTCCAAGACCAGGAGGAAACTGAGAGGTGACTGAGCCTTTTCAATCTTCGGACCAAAGATCTGGAATGAGTTGCCCCTGGACCTCAGACAGATGGACTCATTTTCCACTTTTAAATCTGCTCTTAAAACATATTTTTTCACTTTGGCTTTTAATTGAGTTGGAATCTGGAGACTGTATTGTATTTTAATTTTCTTATGTCTGATTATTGCCATGCTCTTTTACTAATTTTATGCTTTGTTCAGCACTTTGGTGAACCTTGTTTTGTTTAAAGTGCTTTATAAATAAAGTTGAGTTGAGTTGAGTTGAGTTGAGCCAACAACTAGAAATTAGCTGTCGCTTGACATTTGTCAAACTTCCCACAGCTTCTTCTGAAATTAGAGAAGGCAATATGTAACTATCTATTATAAACACATAATATTCTAATAAACACAAGTTGTGCATTAATGAAATGTAAAAAATGTTGGAGTCCTCCGGTGAACCTTAATGAAGATTCATGCTGGATTTAAAACCTTTTGGTCAAAATTCTATATTGACCAAAATATAGTAAAGTGTACAGCTTTTTCACAATAAACTAAGAATGAAATGTGCAAATCTTGATCTTGTGTGACATGAACAGGAGGAATATTAAAGGAAAAACCTGACTGAATTTCAGTTGGACAACTCAATGAAGACTTCAAAAGACTTTTCTCATGATAAAACACGTGAGTTTTAGCATCAAGTCTCTGATTTAATAAATCTGAACTTTTGGGGCTTAGAGAGAGAGATTGGGGTAATGAACATAACTAAATCCCACTTCCATAGAATCAGAGTCTACGGGTGTAAGCTGGGGAGGAAGCGGGATTTTAACAGTGGCAGCAAGCTTGGCAGGCGAGAAACATCAGAAGGCATGTGAGAGACCAAGACCTCTTCCTCTCTCAACAGACGTAAGAGTGAGATGGAGTAATTGGAATAAACCATATAGAGGTGAGAACAAGCACAAAACACAAATCGAGACAAATGCCTGAGCTGGCTCCTAGGAGTCGCCTCACAAGTTAAACAATACAACAAATTAAGATCCTTCTGGGGACGCTGCATGGTTAAAACATTCCGTCATTCCTGTGGCATGTGTAAAGGTGGCGAGCGGGACAAGTAGATTATGTATCAAGATGCCAAACAGAAAAAGGCCTAAATGCTTGTAAAGAAGGATTTGTAGTTTGGACAACAGGTTGATAAAGTCATGAAGAGTACTCCACTGGCTGGCGTGTTTCAATAGCAGTGGCTAAATTACCTCTAAAGAAGAGAAACCAGTGGACAGAGTCCAAAATTGTTTCACAGCCACATAATTTGAGATCAAGGCTGCATCAATGTGATTTGTAAGGAAAAATACAAACTTTTGCAGAAACAGACTTGTAGGCAAGGGACAGTATATAACAGTATAGATGCAGCGCATAAACTTTAATTATGAAGATGAATGCACAATTGCGAGTTCACTGGTGCAAACAAAAGCCTTAACCACTGGTCTACGGAGATGTGGAGAAAGTGACATGGTCAAATGAGTCAGCCCTAACCCTGTTCTCTGCAAGAGAGTGCATGTGTGGTATACACTGTGGGTGCTTTTCATTAACTTATGCTTCCTCGCATTCCCTTACCTCAAGTGACTTGGAAATCAAGCATAGGAGGACACATAAGTGTATCCTAGCTATCTGAACTATCTTACCAGTTGAGATGATGTACATCTCAAGATGGACTCTATCAAACAAACGATTTTGCATTAAATATCTTCTGCTCTTCTACATCTGGTTGAAGCTAAGCTACAAGGAAAAGATGCAAGTGAGGAAAGCAAGTTTGACAAAATCATTGACCCATATAGAGAGGGGAGTCCAGCGGCTCTCTTACGTCACGGGAGCATTTTGCTGCCATGGTTTGTGCCCAGTTGCTTCCTTAGAGGGAAGGGTCATTGAAAAACAATTCGAAGCTGCTCTGAGTTTTTGCCTTTATTCTGTAATAAACCATCCTGATGGGAGGGGTCTCCCCCAGAACGGCGAAAACCTTCAGATAGCCAAATCTCATGTCAGCTGAAAATTGATGGGAGATTATGGACTAAATAGCATTTGTCACAGTCTTCATCAAAGCACCAAATAAGGGAATATGTTTGAAAAAAATTGTGTTGCATTCCTTACAAACATCATGGTGTACCTTTGTCTTTTATTTTCTTTACCGCCTGTGTGTTTATTCAAGTGGCTTCACACAAGCCAGGCTCCCTCATACATACCTCCATCTTGTTGAGGGACACCCAGCAGTCTGAGGGAAAGTCCTGCAGCATGGGAACCAGGAATTGTAGGCAACCGTCCCAGTGACACAGCAGCAGCATCATTCCAATCAGGTTAATGATCCGCATCACTGCACTGGCCAGGTCGTAGGTCATATGGAAGATCTGGATTAAGACCATGAAAACAAAAAGAGTAGATGAGCTGAAACATGTAGAGATGAACAGCGTGTTGGATGTTGGACGGTTTGATTAATGAGTCAGGGAAGCAGTGAGCCATCAGTCCCAAACACAGCAGGAGCAAGCGAGACATTTTTTTCACACAGAGATACATGACATCAGTCAGAGGCTCAAACACGCACAGGGTCCAGTCACATACGCGTTACACTCACGCAAGCCTGCAGGCACAAAGATACAGTAACTTCACAGACAGATATGTCATCACATACACACACTTGCTTTCACACAAGCAGAATGACTGACAGGGACCATCATGACACTAAACAACTGATAGTCTGTCTCATCTCTCACATCAATCATCCTCTGTCACTGTACAGTCCTTTAGGTCAATCATCTATCACCTGTCTGACCTGATGACTATGTACAAAACTTAAGCGCAAAAATACTTTATAAAGGGTGTAAATATGTGGAAAATAGAAGGGCTTTTCACAATAAAGCACATTTGACAATCTGATGAAGTCTGCCATGAAGGAAGAGGGTCACTTTCACAGTCAGTTCAGCTGGGAGAGAAGTGATACTCTGTGATGGGAATGAGGAGGAATGAGACTGGACATGAATCACATGCGCTCATTTTTCTAAATGCAGCTTTAACCTTTATGAGGTTTTTACTGTCAGTTTCTATAAGTCAGTAACTGGAAAAATAGAGCATGTGATGAGAGAAACTGCACTGAATACAGTTGTGTTGTTCTGGCTGCTGTATGTGTTCAGTATGGATGGCTCTCAGGAAGCTGCAGAAACAGCTAATTATTTTAATGATCGGGCAAAAAGGATATATTAGTTATTATTGCATGTGTCGTGCTGATCACGTGACTCTTTACCGGTGAACCCTTGCAGGCCTGGTCAGTAATAACTGATACGGATGGTGTGGGAACGTTGAAGCAGCTGTGATGGGAAGACCGGTGGTGTGGTTTTACCATATTGGTTATTTGGCTGTTTGTGATGATGGGACTGGTACTCATGTTTTTGTTTTGTTTTTTGTTCTTTTGTTTATTTTTTTTGGGGGGGGGGGGGGGGGGGGGGGGGGGGGGGGTGGGGGGTAATCAGTTATTTGTTTCTGTTGGAGGGAATAAACCAATTATTATTATCCTTTGTGGGCTGGTTTGTTTGTCTTTTGTCATGTCTTAGGTTATGGTTATGGTATTTTGTATTTTAATCATCTTCTTTTTTTAATAAATATATCCATTCTACTTCAACTTATCAGCATTTTCAATTTTTGTTGGGAACCTTCAAGGGGATTAGCAGCAATAATGACAGATAACATTGAAGAAGCAGAAGCTTTTGAGCTGGGCATTCTCTGCATATGCCGATGTCTTCTTCTCCATCTCATCTTCCACCATGCATGCCAAGTATCACTTCCCATCATGCATCGCTGTGTGTGTATGTGTGCATATCACATCATATCTTCAGAAATCCAATTATCCAAAAGGTCAAGTGAGCAGCCGAACCCCACTGCGCTGCTCACTACTGCAAAATGCCAACACCAGGCTGCCAATACTGGCATATATGAAAAGTCGAGTGATTTTTGTGGCATCACTGGACCTGTTGAGACCCAGGCTGTTCTTCTTGATGTTAGGAGGTAATCCAAGGAGGTGCATGCCTTTACAAAGTGCAGATCTCTGAGTGAAATATACAGTGTGCTAAGTTGAAATGAAAGAAAAGGGGTTTACAGTTTGTTTGTTTTTTTTGTTTTTGCTCTGAAAAGGGTTCTAAGCTGAATTTCAGTTAAATTCAGCATGATAAAATCATCAAATCCCAATGCTGTTTATACTCTTTCAACAAGATTCCTTTCATAGGTTTCACCCAAACCCACCTGCAGTTTGTAATTAACTGGTAACATACAGTATATAATCATAGTCAATTGCCCCCTAATCCTCTATATTATCATTATCCTCCACCTCACCTGCTCCTCCTTTTATGCCTTAATTGATAAACTATATTTGCCCTGATAATAGGTTGCTCATTCGACCTCATGATGCCAGCTGCAGTACTGTTAAACTAGACAGCGAGGTAAAGGGGTGAGGTGGCTGTGCACTAATAAGAGTAATTAGAATGCAAAGTTCGTTAATGCTCAAATATCCTGCTGGCATTATATTGCTTGTTTCTCACCAGGTGGCAGGTGAGAACATCGATACTGAGCCTTCAGGTCAAGGAGAGCAGGATGCTTGGTGCTAACAGAGAGGCAGATTGGTGGTCTGGTCATGAGCCAATAGCAGCATATTGAAGCAACTCTGTATCATTTTATTGCAAACTGCTTCCAGTTTTTCTATTATTGTGATTGGTAACTTTAATATTGTCATTGTGTTCGGGGACAGCCAGGAAATGTTTGTTCTTACCTCTTCCCACTGGTGAATGTAGCGTATTAATCTGGAGAGCCTCAACAGCCTCAGAAGACTTAGGATCTTGGTAAAGCGGACTATCCTCAGGGCCCGAGCAGTCTTGTACACCTCAGAGTCGATCCCTTTCTCCACTATAAGGAATATGTAATCCACTGGGATAGAGGAGATGAAGTCTACAATAAACCAAGTTTTTAAGTACTTCTTTTTAATGGTTTTAGGGTCCAAAATTATATCTGAGTTGTCCTCTATTATGATTCCAGTGCGAAAGTTGAGCACCAGGTCCATGAGGAAGAACGTATCGGAAACCACGTTGAAGATGATCCAAGGCGTAGTAGTCTCATCCTTGAAGAAAGTGATGCCTACAGGGATGATGATTAAGTTGCCCACCATAAACAGCAGCATTGTAAAATCCCAGTAGAACCTATCAGGAAGATGTGTAGTTGTGGTGTGAACATAGCAACATATATATGTGTGTGTGTGTGTGTGTGTGTGTGTGTGTGTGTGTGTGTGTGTGTGTGTGTGTGTGTGTGTGTGTGTGTGTGTGTGTGTGTGTGTGTGCGCGCATGTATATATGGGTGTATGGGTGTGAGATGTAGAGAAGGGGAAAAGGAGACAAAGACAAAAATAGACACAGATAAGAGAGTGGAGTTGCTGTAGAAAGGCACAAGAGAATTCTGCGGTGTAAACATGTACAAGTATGCAGGGAATAATAATAAAAAGATGCAAAATTGACAAAAAAAAACATGTACTACAATTAGTGTTCATGAGGAATATTCCTATCTAATTTAAAATGAAGCCAAATCAGTTTAATGAAGCCACGTCTTCTGAGTTTACCTGAAAACAATGCAAAACCCTGCATATCCTTTACACAACACTGTGATTAAGAGTGGCTTCAGAGAGAAACTTCTTCTTTTATCTTTTATGCAAAAATATGTGTTCCTTTAAGTGATTAATAAAGAAATATCAATTTAAATGGAATGGAAAGGAACTGAATTACAAACACAAGTTTTTCTTTGTCTTTTTTTTTCCTTTTTTTCTTTAATTCTGTGGTTGAATTCTTAACTTCAAGACCAGTTTTGTGCGTTGTTCTAATAAAATTAAGGAATGCCAAGAAGTATATTAAGAGTGACTTTGAGTCTCCATGACCGCCTGCCCTTACACTGGGATTCATTAACAGGGCTTTATTGGGAGCCAACACATTGTAGTTTACATGAAGACCAAAAACACGCCTGCCTAACTACTGACTGACAGTGGAGTGACATGTTGGGTGAAAGTAGTGTGGATTTTGGGCAGTCAGATGAAGCCCTGCAGGACTGGGGCAGCGCTGAGTCATTTTACTGCACCTTATGCAACAAGCTCTGAGTCCTCTACAAGGAAATAACAATAGACGCCCTGATAATATTATCTGAAACAACTTTTGCTGCTTTAACCTTGCATTAATCAGAATAAGAGCTAGGGGAGGGGAACTGCAGCTTCTCCTCATGATGGAGTCTGCGTGACTAAGAAGGGTCTTTTATATGACCTGTTGTCATATTACATCCTGACTGTTGAGAATATACTTTAGGTTTTGCCTTTAATGGCCAACTGACTGGACTTCATGTGATACAAATGGACCAGACATGAAAGGCGTTGAGAATGCGGTTTAAAGGTCGCGCTCAAACGCGCGAGGCGACTCGAAATGAGAGGGGAGCTGTCCACTCCCTGTGGTGCTGAAACCACCCGATCCGGCCGAACAAATAACCAACTGGTTTTCTAACCCAACTAAAATTCACTGACTGATATGTGTCGAAATAAAGGCTTGTACTTAAGCAGTAGTCACGGGGAGGCTCTTGACTCGTGGATTTACCCAAATATTAGAATGACAAAATTGATGATGGACTACCAGCTGGGTTTTATGTGTTTGAGCCGCGATAAACAGAGCGCATCCGCTGATAAAATGCGGGATCCGGAAAGTCGTACAGGCGTATAGGTCTCAAGTGAGCATGCTTGAGGTTTTCGCACACTTGGCTCAAGGTGACATTCCATTACTGAGTGTACCGCATATACACATACACACACATAGCCTACATCCTGCCAGCACGGCTCTTGTCGCAGAGCAGACATCACAACAATTATTAGCCTGATTCTTTAAATTTTGTATTTTAAATGAACCCTAAACGGCGTGGGAGAAATGTCTTCTTTGATAAATGTTATCGTCGTGTAATGAAAAGACGAGATGTGATAGCAGGCCTGGCTTGTTGAGCACACCAGACATGCTACTGTTCCGACTTGATTTGTTTACAACCTTGAAAGGACGCTAAGTGTCATTTGCCTGACAACAGGTTGTTTAGGGGGAGGGGGAGTTAATGGCAAAAATGTATAATGGATCAATTAAATTCTCTTTAGAATTAATCGTGAGGCACTGGAGTAGAGATCAGAAGCTGCTAGACCCTACAGCAACAATGCATGTGTCTCCAGAGTCACTCTGGTTCGGCTACTCACTGTAAAGTAAGTTGTAGATGACAACTAGGACCCTTATGGGCCTCTCTTGACTTCCACCTTGTAACCAACAGAAGCGCCATCTCTTACCTGAAATCGCTGTAAGGGTGGATAATCCAATTTCCAGCCGATTTTACCCTCTCTTGTTCCCTTTCCACTGCCTTTTGACTACCATACATGCGTAAGGAGAATTTGTTAACTCCAGGCTGCAGCATACTACTAAACTGCCGCTGCATGAAGCTGGCTTGGCTGCCTCGGGGTTCCGCATCCTCGGCGGGCATAATTGACGGTCCATCCTCCTGCTTCTGGAAAGTGACAGAGTTCCTTGGCTGCTGGGTCTGACTCAGAATCGGGCCATGAAGCGAGGATGAGGCTTTCCGGCTTGGTGCGTTGGAGAAGGACACCTTTGAGTCCTTTTTCTCAGGGACACCGCTGGACACTGGGGTGACTCCGGGGTTTGCGCTCTCCCCTCCTTGCCCCCCGGTTAGGGACCCGCCTGGTGTGATCGAGCCGTCCATACTCGTGGTGGTTGAATTACAGGCTCCTCGTTTGGCACCCCCTCCGTCCTCGGCTCTCCCAGACCCCGTTGTCTGCTTCTCCTGCTTGGAGATTATTGAGCGCAGGCTCCCGGTACCAGAGTCTCTCCTGCATTCTCCGTTTTTGTTGCATTTCATGCTGGAAACTGAAGAGACGCCGTTGCAAACATCACCCGCTGTCGCGTTTAAAACCTCGACCGCGACCTCAGATTCCGACGCCTCCGCCCCAGATGCTCTGCTGGTCTCGCCGCGTTGGGCAGCATCGCCCGGACTGGGCGTCTCGGTTGCTCTGAAGGCAGCAGTGGGCCGCGAGGCGGCAGGAATGTCCTCTGTGTGTGTAAGGCAGGGGTCCTTGTTGGAGTTTCTCCTGGAAACCGAGGACGCGGCTCCCCCTCCTGGCGTAAAGTTCTTCATCCTGATACTGCCGCCACCTCCTCCACCGCCTCCTCCGCTGCCGCTCCCCCCGGCTCGGCGCAACCGCGGATGCTGAAACTTGGACTCTTCTTCTCCGTCCTCCGTCTCGTCCATCACGACGTTGCTGGTCACACCTGGCTGCTTACCGCTTGGTGCGAAAGGAGAAGCGGAGTCCAGACCGTTTTGTCCGCTGTTGCTCCTCGTGCATTTGGATGCGACAGCCTTGTTTGCGCTGATGTGGCTGCGTCCACTGCCACCCACTGTCTTCTTTTTCATGGTGGCAGCAGACGCCGGTGAGACCTCATTCCTGTCCATGACATTGAGCATATCAAATTTTGCCTCCAATTATCTTTGAAGAAAGCCAATCAGAGCAATGGCTGGGGGTGGAGAGGACAAGGGACAGGGAGAGAGAAAGGAGGGATGTAGAGAGGGAGGGGTAGACGTGACTTATTTGCAACTACTGCACTTATGTCCTCATTCATTGTGTCAGAGATGTCTAAGCACCAAAGCACTTTGACGCAGTCACGGAGTTCAAACTATTAGTTTGTTCAAATGGAGCCTCTGTCATGTACGCCTTAAATTTGGTTAAGCATCCAAATAAGCTCCCTATCCAAATGAACACAGATAAATCTTTACACTACTTAAATCTCAATATATAGTCTTCTCACACCAAATGTTTAATTGCTACGCATTAATGAAGATTTAAATGAAGTCATGTCTTTTAGGAGACGTTTTGACAATGACAAACGCATTTGATCAAGGGGTGTTTAGTGCCCTCTCGTGTCTTGACCAATGGCAAGAATGCCCCAGCATTACCTGTATGCTCCTGACACAATTTCAAATACTGGCAGTGGGAAACGGTCATAAGCAGCAACAGATCTACTGTGAATGTCCAACTTTCAGTATCCATGTGGACATTTTATACAAAATGTTATGTGAAAGGCTTCTGGCTGCTGGAGTGTTTTCATGTGGAAAGCAGCCCAACAACATCTAGACCTGCAACAACCATGAGGAAGAAGGCAGTGGGTGGAGGGTAGATGCATCCAAAAATTTTAAGATACATTTTTCTGCTTGTTTCCTTTATTGCATTTGGTTCTTTTTTGTTTATGTTGATAAGACTACAAATTTAGTAATGCATCAAAAATATCAAGTATTTTAATGTGGTCCATTTGTGGCCAATTCTTTATATGTACTCCAATGAAATAGTTGTTTTCTTTTCAATAACTCTAACAATTGCTGTCTTTTACAAAGTTCTCTTGGAAACCAATATGATTCAACATTCAGGAACCAATTCATGGGTGCAAACACATATTGTATAATCCAGTCACTGGCTGAGGTATGGGTTCACCTAAATAACACATTCATGATGGGGATAAAATTCATACTTTAGAAAACATCTGATTCCTGCATAACTAATGTATCAACCCTGATTATTATTATTCAATGGATGAATTAATGCAGGGTGTATCATGACTCTCTTTTCTTAAATTATAAAATCAAAATAACTTAAAGTGATTAGTGTGCACTTTTGTTTAACTGATATAAATGCAAAATATATGAATTCCACTATCTTCATACACCAGCTTCATTGTCTTTGGAAAGCTCAAACCAATACAGAATTCAACACCAGCAACACATTCAAACACAGGAGAAAGAGACATAATATGGAAAAGACCAGCACTTGACAGGTGGGGTTGTCAGGATTGGATTAAGCAGAAACATCCACCAAAGGTTTAAAAAAAAAAAAGAAAAAAAGAAAGAAAGAATTGTTTATGACTCAGCATATTATGTCAAACTCAATTAGATTGAAAAATGAAAAGAAACCGCTGTTGAATGCAGAAGACCTTAAAGCCGTCACGCAGCACTGACTGAGTATTCAACATGCCACCCTGATCTACAAAGCCTCATGAACTCAAAGGTACCGCAGAAAACCATAATCGCTCAATACAACACTGTCTACTACCGCATCAAGAAATTCAACCTGAAACTGTATTACACAAAGAGGAAGCCACCTATCAACTCTAGACATCGACGCTTAGTCCTTCGCTTTGAACGGACTCAACAACGCCTCGGGCAGCCAGCAAGACAGTGGACATGTCTTCTTTAGGTAGATGAGTCCATGTTTCACATTGCTTTTGAGATAATAAGGATATCAAGTTAAATTTGCCAAAAACCATTAAGACCATCATGTTCTTCCTTTATTTAATGTGCAGGCATGTTCTTTCATATTCAAATGTCTGACCAAAAATTCCTGCAAATTTTAGGGATGGAATGATTTCCTTCAGGGTTGTTCAAATTATGAAAAATGCTAAGAATATCTTGGCTGTTAGCAGATTTATAGTGAGTGTAACAAAACTATAACTTTTATTTGCATAGAGATCAAACAAGATCCTATACTATTTGACCTGCTTTTTGCTGCATATTCCTAAAGGAGTTTCCACAAAAACCTTTGCAGAGGTTCAATTCAATTCAATTCAATTTTATTTATATAGCGTCTATTACAACACAAGTTGTCTCTAGGCGCTTTCCAGAGACCCAGAACATGACCCCCGAGCAATTATTACATAAACAGCGGCAGGTAAAAACTCCCCTAGTGGAAGAAAAACCTTAAGCCAAACAGTGGCAGGAATAACTCCCCTTTAAGAGGGAAGAAACCTTGAGCAGGACCTGGCTCATGAGGGGGGACCCTCCTGCCGAAGGCCAGCCGGGTAGAGCAAGAAATAAGAAAGAATAGAGACATAGAGACACCGTCAAAGGTACAAGATAGGATACATTAGTAACTGTCCTTGGTAGTCCAATTAGACTTCTGTGAATATGGGTGATATATGGATAGACGGTGATACAAGGGGATGAGGACTGCAGGTCGGGGTGTCAGCAAGTATCCAACAGACATCCATACAGACAGGTGAAGGCAGACACTGGGATGGTCAGAGGTGGAACTGCAGGTCAGCAAGCAGCTCCTGAGGCTCTGGTCCGCAGGACATGCAAAGAAGAGGAAAAGAAGGGCCAGACAAGCACAAAAAACTTCCAGAACAATGGACCACAATTAAGTTTATGGGATATTGTTAATAAATGAGGGTTGAGGTGAAGAAGAGACAGAGAAGGCAAAGAGAAACAGAGAAGGTGAAGGGCACCACTCAGTGGATCATGTTGGTGCCCCCCTGCAGCATAGGCCTATAGCAGCATATCTACACCGAAGCTATGTTTAAGATGAGCTGCTCTAATCTGGTCCTGCAGCTGCAGCTTTGACTACTGGCCCTGACACATTAAGGTACTAAATATACACTAACTATATGCTTTATTAAACAGAAATGTTTTAAGTTTAGTTTTAAAGGTGGAGGTGGTATCAGCCTCCTTAACCCAAACTGGAAGTTGGTTCCAGAGTGATGGTGCCTGATAACAGAAAGCCCATCCTTCAAATCTACATTTCGATACTCTAGGAACTTTAAGTAAACCTGCACTCTGAGAACGGAGAGCTCTATTAGGAACATAAGGTTCTATCAGGTCTTGCAAATATCGCGGCGCTAGGCCATTTTGGACTTTATATGCCAGTAATAAAATTTTGAATTGGATTCTAAATTTTACAGGGAGCCAATGGAGGGAAGCTAAAACTGGAGAGACGTGGTCTCTCTTGTTGGTTCCTGTCAGCACTCGCGCTGCTGCATTTTGGATCAGCTGGAGGCTGTTAAGAGAATTACTTGGACATCCAGCCAACAACACGTTACAGTAATCTAGTCTAGAAGATACGAACGCATGAATTAGTTTTTCGGCATCACTCTGCGAGAGGATGCTCCTAATCTTTGCGATATTACGGAGGTGGAAAAACGCGGTTTTACAAACCTGATTAATATGCTGTTTAAATGACAAATCCTGATCGAATATAACGCCAAGGTTTCGCACAGTTTTACTGGAGGCCATCGCACCATCTAATCCCTTCCTAAGCTGTTTGGGACCACAAAAAACAACCTCTGTTTTATCAGAATTTAGGAGCAAAAAATTTCTGGACATCCAGTCCTTGATGTCCTTAATAGACATCTGAAGTTTGTCTAATGGTTCTGTTTCATCTGGCTTCATAGACAGATACAGCTGTGTATCATCAGCATAACAATGAAAATTAATGCCGTGGTTCCGGATAATACTTCCCAAGGGCTGCATGTATAAACTGAACAGGATTGGCCCTAGCACTGAACCCTGCGGGACACCATAGCAGACCCTCGTCTGTACGGAAGAAACCTCATGAACATGAACAAACTGGAATCAGACAGATATGATTTAAACCAATCTAGAGCTGTCCCTTTAATCCCAACAACATACTCTAGCCTCTGCAGTAAAATGCTGTGATCTATAGTATCAAAAGCAGCGCTGAGGTCCAGCAGAACCAGTATGGACACTAACCCATTATCTGAGGTCATAAGAAGGTCATTCGAGACTCGAACTCGAAAATGTGGTTTGTAATTTATGAATCATGTGTCACTAAATATTTATTTAATCAAATCAAGCAGATTTTATGTTAGCAGTAGTAAATACGAAAGCTAGAGCACCAGGAACTCTGGTGGTATATTTTGAAATGAGTTAGTACCAACAACCAAAGCAAGAGAACCACAGAGCACCATCCTCACACATCTAGGCCATGATAATGGAGTGCTCTGTCAAAAGGGTGGAGATAAAGGAGTTAACCTGTTTTCTCTGAACCAGTTTTGGTTTAGTCTAATTTTTTCCCATATAATGTATATTATTTAAACTTTAGAAAACATCTGATTCCTGGCAACAACAGTTCACATCTGTTGAATTAAAATATGGTTAATGACATGTACTGCGTTTGTGCCGGGATATCTCTGCTACATCTCTCATCACTGAAGTCACTGGCATCCTGTTTCTTCTCCAGTTCTGTCCTGACTGTCAGCATCTTCATGCCATCTTTTCCTTGCTTTATTAGTCAAAAATGTAGTTAAATATTCAGCTGCACCACGGTTCATTGTAATTTCCTAGTAGGGGGATGTGGCCATGTGATGCTCTCATAGTTTTCAATAAATTATAGACCAAAAAGACAATAATACTGAGCCAAAAACATGTTTCAGTGGTGCACAGGTGGAGGAGCCACAGCCTATAAAGGCCTGTCCATTCATCAAAGTGAAATGTGTTAACCTAGATAAGGAAGATGAAGAGATAACCTTATGTGTGGTGCAAATTACACACACAAGAGATGCACATTTGTATCAAATGGGGACACCTGATCTAATTTTACTTACAACTCTGATACCTTCAGCAATACATTTGATCAGGTATTCTTGTTTATTTTCAAACAAAATCGCAGGTAACTGTAGCAAAAGATTAAACAGTAAATGTCAAAGAAATATTTTCCTTACTTTTTTTTTATTTTGGTCCAAATATTTCACAGGCATGTTGCTTTCTTTAAAAAAAAAAATTATTGAATACTTTTAAGTCTGTTTTTGTGAACAATAATTAGGGTTTTGTAAATACCAAGACTCAAAAAGAGTAAGGTGGCAAAATCCCAAAACAGACTTTCATTTACTGAAGCTGGTTTTCTTTCCTCAGAGCAGGTTTCCTGTTCTACTAACCCCACGGTAGCAGACTGGGTCAGAATTGCCGTAAACAATAAGGAAGCCTGGCTCGATCTTTGTGATTTAATGGTATACTTGAGGCACTTCAGTACCAATTGAGGAATTAAACAAATCTGTTGTTTTTAGCACTTTATTGTGACTGTACAAAAATTCAGCAGATAAAATAATAACCCTTGTATTGTAAAATGTATTTGGCCATTTCCAGAGGTAAAATCATCTAATGCTTTTTTTTTGTTGTTGTCGTTAATACACTGTTCAATTTGATTTTTACAGGTTTGAGAAACATTTCACAAAATAAAACTAAAAAAAGAGAAAAAAAAATGGGTCAGCTGTAACCATCTTTACCACATCAAGATTAAAACACTGGAGTTAAGTTCAAATAAAAAGAAAATTCACACATATTCAAAGGTTTATTAATTGCAAAGACTAAGATTTAAAAAAAAATTTGATTTTATACAGTAGTTTATCAGATTCACATTATTCAAATACTCACATTCACTCAGATCAGGCAGAATCCTGTGCAAAATAAAATGTGCTAATAAATAAATAAAAAAGGAAAAAAAACCTAAGATGCAAAATCTCTGTTTGTCTCAGTGGGGGCTTTAGTGTGAAGTGTCAGCTGTACAGCGGCTGATATTTCAGAATGAAGTTTCAATCTTTGCATCAAGTAACTGCAGCCCCACAGACAATGTTTCGGTTTTTTGTTTGTTTAGTTGTTCTTAATTTTGATTTATTTTTTTTTAAAGAGCATTTTGTCTTTTAAATATAAAATATATCCTAACCTAAAGGCAAGGACACATTTCAAGGACATGTCTCCAATCCCATTTGTATTATATTTCAAATCCTATTTGGATCCTCTTTCAACTAAGTCTAAACTCCTCACATACTCAGTAAAAATAGCAGCAGGAGCTGGACCCAGCATCTGTGCAGCACGGGGGGAGGAATGATGACTGAAGTTGAGTGTGTCCCCAAGAACTGAGACCGTAACTGTCTTGGTCTGAGCTGAAGAGATGCTGGGTCCCAGCTTGGCGTGGAACTTTCAGATGTTTACAGGTGGTTAAAATCTATGAGTTGCTGGCAGCATTCTCATTACTAGGTGAGCTTGGGGAGGATGAAGAGGAGGAAGAGGGAGAGAAGTTCATTCCTGATAGCTCTGGTGGGTCTGTGGCAGTGTTCTGTCCACTAAGACTCTTTCTGCACACGGGACACGTGTCATGCTGTCAGGAGGGAGAATCAAAACATTATTAACTGGTTCACCATCAATACATCCATAAACTATTTGTCAATATGAATAATTAAATGTTCAAAGACAATGAGCAGAGTAGAATGTTTTTGCTCGCCAACATCATACAACTAAGACATTGAATTAAAAAATGTAAACTAACCTAGAACATGATTCGCTAAACAATCTAAAACAAGCATTGAGAAAAAAAAGTCAGACAAGTTTATACTTTTCAAACAAAAAATGGTTACAAAAGGATCATCTGCCAAATGCCTTCTCTCTCCCAACAGGAATAGATTATGGCTCAACGCTGTCTTAAATTTCATCAAGTATTTGATCAGTTAAGATGGATATCAGATGTTCACTCCCAACCATTTTTGTCTTATCTTGGGTACTTATATACTGGCTTTGCACCAATTATTAATAATCATGAGTATACAACTTCCTGCACCTGAGATAATAATGTTTTAAGTGTTTTTTTGGCTGTTTAAATGTAGGGAGGTTCTTAAGTGTTGACTGTTAAAACTTCTACAAGTTTTCCATGAAGCTGACCACTTCTTTCTTGATGCGATGTCTTTAGATTTTAAAGTCAGTGTGGTGTCCATACGTATCTAAACACTAAACTGGCTACATCCCTGTCTCCCATTATAGCTGGGTCAGGGATAAGGTGGGACATAGCTGGAGGCTGTCCTTGTACATCCCCTTCCCTCTGAGGAGGAATCTGTCATGAGGTGGAACTTTCTTGACTGTCCATAGTTTACTCTAGTACTGAAATAAAGTCTTGCATACAGTTTGCAAGACTTATGTACATTGTCTTTTTTTTTTTTCTATGCAAAATAAACACCTTGTACATCTCTTAATTTATTTTTTTAATTACTTCTAAGGTAAGAAATAATATCTTCAACACTTCCATCTCCAAACATGGAAAAACATGCCATGTACATTTAAAATATTTCTCATTGCAAATTTGCTAATTTCTGCATCCGGAAATGCAACCTGAAACTGTGGTAAGCAGGAATTTCACCTCTGCACAGAGATACTACTGAGTTCTCTGAGCTTGAGGTTCATCTTAGAAACATATCAGGTTATATGTGCTAAAAATCAGAAATGTCATCAATGTTTTTATAAACAAAAAGTGCAAAAGAACATCTGTGGTGTTGAGGTGCATCAGTGCCCACAGCATTGGTACCCTGAACGTGTGAACTGATGCAAGAGCTTTTTGGAAAGTCAAACAAACAAAGGGGAACCTTTTCTCTTGAAGTCTGAGGATATTTTAGGACAGCGAGTACATTCACCTGGTCAGTAATAATCTTACTGACCTCATTCTACATATGAGAACACTGAGATGAATGCAGCAAACCTTACAAACACAACACATAAACGTAGCTTATTAGTTTTTCAGTCATCACTTACACTGAATTATGGAGGTAGTTAGTATTAGGCTTAAAACTTGTTTTTTTGCTGTCATTTTTATAGTGTCACAGTGAAAAAAAAAGGTTAAATGTTCTGGTTTGTCTGAGGTTGTATTTGTCTAATATTTAGACCTAATATAAATCTGAACATTTTTTTTTTATTTTAACAAAACAAAACAAAAAAAAAAATGATGAAGATGTGGTTTTCTAAAACCAAGCATAAAAGGCTTATTGCGATGTCATACAGGTTTTAAAGTGAACTGTTAAAAGGGAATATTGTATAAAACTTTTCCCACCACTTGTTTTTTTAACAATGTGTTAAAGAGTTGGCTTTACATATTTACACTGTAACTTATAAGAATCACATAGCACAATCAGTATCTGACATTAACGTGCACTTCTGTTTTACCCATTCAAACTAGATATATACATACCTGCTCCAGCCACGGTACTATACAGTCATTATGAAACAAATGATTGCATGGGAGTTGCCTAACACTCTCCTCAACACTGTAGTCTTCTTTGCATACAGGACACTCTAAACCAGCACCTGAACAAACAATAAAAAGTCACATAGGGTCTCTTGATTGTTCATATGTAATCTAGATGAATAAAAACTTTTCATACTGAATCTGTTTATTTTGATTAAAGTCAAGTTATTGAGCAATATCATTTCATTAAATTCATGAAATGGCCTATTACATGTTTTAAAAAAGTTATAATGCAGGAAATAAAACCCAGAAAAGAAGTAGTAAGAGATCAGTTTGAGAAGGACTTACTAACGTGTTCTTGTGTGATGGAAATTGTTGGCAAACTCTTTATTCTTTCTCTGTCTGCAGGAGGAGGACCAGTATTTTCAAACTGGTTTAATAACTGAAATTAAAAGGCACTAGATTCAGAAATAATAACCGAGGGATAAATTGCATGTGTAAAAAGCAATTTTAGAAATGACAACATTTAGATATCCTCTTCCAATAATAAGATGTGTCGTTTTGAAAAATTATCTTTCCAAAGATTGCGTTTCCAGTTTCAGAGATACACTCATTTTAAATAATCAAACAAATAATGCTAGTGATGTTCTTCATACGCTTGATTATTTTCCTTTTGTCATGCAAAGAATCATTTTGGTGTTCTACTTTTTACCTGTGTAATGATAGCATCAAGTCCATTGGCACCCCAGGCGTAATCCATTGGGTTGGAATGTAGCATTCCCCTACAAGACAAGTAGCCAGTGAGTGAAGAAGTTTCAAAAATAAAAAATAAAGAGAACAAAACAAAACAAGCATGTGAAAATGCCACACAGTTTTGTTAATTTTTTTTTTTAATTTTACTTACCATGGTCCCATCCCGATATTTGGCATGGCTGTAGGTGCTATGATTCCATTTACTAGCTGCTGGATAATTCTGTAATGTGCAACAGAAAAAAACAAACATCACAAGGATTCACCACATGACACAACCAAAGAGATACCAGTGCCAGTTGTACTTCTTAACCATAATGCAATTGCCTTGCTAATAAGTTTGTCCACGTGTGGCCATTTGACAACAGATTTTCAGTTTTTAAGAGATAAATTTGCATATGTGAAATCTCAAAGAACTATAAACACAAAGTGATGTGAATTTCAGGGCCAATTATGTAAACCAAACGTGCATAAGGTTGCACAAGAAAATCCATTATTGTAGTTTAGCAGGCTGCTTTTTTTTTTTTTTAACTGTTGCCTAAATTTTCATGTAGCAGTAGCCCTTCAGCACATCTGGGCACATGTGTCGGGTAGTATATAGATAACCCATGTAGCCTCAACCAGAGCAATTAATCCAGACGTGATTTTGGTTTGAAAAATACATTTCCAGAGTCTGAGAATACAATTACTTCTCACTTGATCCGTGGCCTAAACAGTAAACATGTTTCTGATGAGGCTATGATCTTACTTTGTCATATTTTAAGCATTAAACTTTTGAGAAGTGTAATGAAACAATACAGGGCTATATTATGTTTATACCAACAAACATCAGTCATCTTAATATGCAAATGAAAGTAATGCCATCTGCAACCATAATGTAAGAAATTATATATTAAAAAATATAAACTATCTAATATATTACAACGTATTCATATTTTACACAAGCTGGGCACATTATCAGGTACACTTGGTGTACCTAATAAAACAGGGGTGTCGGACTCCGGTCCTGGAGGGCCGCTGCACCACTTGTATCATGGACATGCAGGATAGCGGCCCTCCAGGACCGGAGTATAATAAAATAAGAGCACCTGTGTGTAGCTACATAAAAGATACGTAATGTACTGTATATTTCACATACTACAGACCCTGCTGCTTAAAAAGTCTCACCCCTCTAATGTGGGCACGCCTTCATGGCGCATTCCCTGTCGTCGAGGGACATGTCGGCCCCGTGGCTGCCTTGCACTGTATCGTTGCCGTGATGCCATTTCCCTTTCTCTCCTGTTTTCTGCCTCTCGATTGTCCTCTGTGGATAATCGTGTCCGAAGGTCAAAGTTTTCATCAAAAATACCAAGGGCAAATGGTCCATATCCAGTGGGAAATGTGAATAAGTGTTGATGGTCCATGTTCTGCTTTAAAAAGGAACAATGGAGGCAAAGTCTAATTAAGGTGTACAGTAAAACAAGCTTTGCCCAAAATAGACGATTAACTGTTATTGCACTCACCTCAATGAATGGGCGGTTCTGATCTCCGGTAGAGGTACTGGATGATGACACATTTTCACTACTGTGTGAGCATATTATATGAAAATGTATGACTTAGACATCTACACTAACATCAAATAAAATACAACATTTATGAGACACAACGACACTCTTTACCTTCTCTCTTCAGTCAATTCTTCAATAAAACCAGATTCACAGTGTGGACATGTGTAGTCCTACAGAAAACAAATAAAAGACAAATGTATAAAACACACCAAGCGTAACACATACACAAGGCTCTGTTTGTCAAGTCTAACACTAATATATTACACAACAGCACCACTAAACAAAAACATCTCCTTATTCAGGTTTACCACAGCTTCGTGAACACGGTGTATATTTCACATGAGCAGTTTACTGGCAATTTCTTGACAATGCACCATCTCCCAGCTATGCAGCTGAGCATAAAGTAAATGTTACTGTAACGTTCAAGAAGCTTCCTATGAAAGGCTTGACAACCAATTGCTGTGGCAGAAAGACAAGCTCTCGTCACAACAGCAAGGTCAGCCGACAGAAAGTCACTTCACACAGACGCGATGCATCACAAGTTTCACTTACAATCTGTAATCCCACAACTACAGTCCACTACTAGCAAGCCTTATAGGAAATACATGTCCAAATAAAATTGTATAGGTTTTCCCGACAAAAGACCGTTTTATTCTGGATTGAAACATGAGTAATTAAAAAAAAAAAAAAAAACATAAAATCAGGATGAAACAGTCGCCGGTCAGTGAAATATCTGGTGTGACACGCAACCGCCGCTGGGCTCATCAAATTGTAAACATAGTATGTATTTAGATTGTTAAGTGCTGGCAATATGACTAAAATATACATTTTTAAAGCACATGTTTTACCACGAGGAACCCAGAAACTTCGTTAATGACACTTCGTCAGTGCCTGGACGGCTAGCTTGACTGCCGTAGCTGTACGGCAGCTACGAGTGGACGCGGCTCTCTGAGATCGGCAGACGCGCATATAACCATACGAGACTAAACGCAATTTGTCCTGGCTGGTGTGTCCTTTAGATTCTTACCGGTAAACGCGGGGTAATCTCTGCGGAACACCGGTGACAAAAAAACAGGCAGGGCCGTGGAGGGGCTTCAGCCATTTCTAACCGACGAGGAGTACGCTGCAGACGGTAAGAGGCGAGGGACAATTAACCCGAGCTTCGCTTCAGTTCAGTTACAGGAAAAGCACGGTGTGAACCGGAACGGTCGGGGTTCCGTTACAGTAGAGTTGAAGACGCCCAGGAGAAAGTCTGCATTTAAACACTAACTTCCAAATTTAAATTATAATTATCATTTCAAAAAGTCAACCATTAAAGAAGTGACTTGTTGGCAATTTGGCTTTTAACTATTTGAAATGTATCCATCGTTGAGGCTTCACAGCACTATTTCTAATGAAAAGAAAATCTAATTGGCCTCCAAAATTGTCACTGGTTCCGGTTAATAAGATTATTTGCGATAAAAAAATTCTAATTATTCTAGTAAATATTCTTTAAACAGTAAAATTCAGTGTAATACATCGGAAACATGCTGAAGGTTGAAGATATTAGTTGAGGTCTCAAATTTTAATTTCGGGGACTTCAGGAAACGATGTGGTGTTTGACATATTCATTTTTTATTTTCAAGCATATATGTCTCATATTTATAATTGCCCAAGTAAATAGTAAAATACATTTTGGTTTTGTTTCAAGCAATGTCTAGGTCTTTGCCTTTGCAACACTATTTATCGAAAAAGAATGCAGCTTTTATTGTGAAAGCTGAGGCCGGAAGTACGATTCTCATTCATGAAGCCTGTTAGCTTTCACAGAACTGGCATAGGCCTTATTGTCGTCTGTAAGCGTTGTTCCTAAAATACATTTTTATTTGTTGCTACGGCAATGGAGTCTGGCGATGCAGGTAAATGTAAACATTGTCGGTACATCAAGCTTAAATATGTTTTAGCTCCGTTTAGTGACCACAGGAGTTTATCGCTGTTAGCCTTTAACAAGCTAACTTTTGTAGCAACAATTCGCTTGTTAGCTCAAAAAGCGTAAAGTTTATTAGCCGAAAGGTTGCTTTAACTTTGCAGCTGTAACATCAAGGAATGATATTTTGATATAATAATTTTTTACATAATGAAAAAAATGACTTTGGCCTCTAGTCATTCATTTTTAACTCAACAATGCCACTACAAAAGGTCTCTGTCACCTAGATCAAAATCTATAAATGCTTGTTTTTTTATTCCTTTGTCCTGCGTAATTTATAAAAGAATAAAGTATTTACTAGGTTACCTATCTCAATTAGTAATTAATACTGCAAGTAACTTGAGCAGCCAGTGATATGCGAGTCATTTTTAAATTTGCCATAGGACGAGGAGGATGGAGGTCCAAACCAGTCCAGCAACAGAAAAACAAGATGAATATGAATATTCTCCGTCAAGAAAAGCTGATTGCTCAGAAGAAGAAAGAAATCGAAGCCAGAATGGCAGAGCAAGCAAAAATGAATGAGCAGCTTAATAACAAACCTCTGCCTCTGCCTCTAAGGTAATTGCACACTTCATAATGTGGCACAAACACATAGCAAAGATATAGGCTATAACATCCAAAAAAAAAAAAAAATCATTGTATTTTCTGAGAACAGTTTGTTTCAGTCACTGAATATAATATAACTATATAACATATATATAACTATTAAATGTTGCTTGTGCTACCAAAATTGAACTGAAGTGTATTTTGGAATGTGTTGTCCTTGCTGATTCCAGCAGTTCTCCCAGTCCACAGGGGCCTTCCTCCAATAAGTTTGCAAATGATGGAAGCTTCTTACAGCAGTTCATGAAGATGCAGAAGGAAAAAGCAAATGTGTCTGGTTAGTATTGTAGTTTTTATCATATTAATATAAAAGTTGGATTTACTACATCAGGTAATTATGGCCCTTTTTAGACCTGGTCTTAACATCTGTCCTGAGTGATCAGATCACAAGTGGGGAGTTCTAATGAGTGCTTTATTTTTCCACATCGATCAACAATGTATGGATGTAATGTAAACAGTGGACGAAGCATTAGGTGACAGAACCCATTTGTTTCTGAAGAGCGCTTTTGAGGCCTATTTTTCTTCATGCCATGTGCAGCCATGTAGCTCGGGAAGCCGATGGAAACATACCCACCACCCATTGGCTACTGGCAGCTTCAGCGGATCATATAAGTGTTATATGAGCTGTAAGAACCATACTTAAGGAGGTGTACAATGTGAGGGAGAGGATCTTTGAGGAAGCATGAAACTCAACTGGTGTCTTGTGAGAATAGTTTACTTTAGTTATTTCTTGTGATTACATTAACATATTTTTGACGAGGAGTATGAATCATTTTGAAATAGAACTGTCTGAATAGTATCATTTGTATTAATGTTAGTACAATATTTAGTTTAGAAATGTAACCTATTTCATCTTCTTTCAAGGTTCCCCTATTGAGACCAAGATGTCCTCAGTTTCCACTTCATCTCCAGGAAGTAATGTTTTACAAAAAAAGAACACATTTGTTGGCCAGCGGCCTGGCCTTGGAGTTAGCAAAATGCTTAGTCAGTTTAGGAGCTACTCGCAGTCCAAGAGGAATCCCATTCTCAGCCAGAGGCCAAGCGTGTTTTCGTCCCCAGATGATGATGATGATGAGGAGGAAGAGGAAGAGGCGACTGATTACTCCAAATTCTTAGAAATGAAAGGTAATTCAAGGCCTGTATTTTTCAGTGAATCTCAGGACAGGGAATTTGATTGGTTTCACTACGTACACTTGTGGCAAAGTTGCCCTGTGACTGGCATTTTGTCATTTGTGCCCAAAGAGTAAATGTACTCATAGCGTGCTTAAAGTCTCTCCCCCAGAGGATTCAGACACCAGACTCATTATTGACAAGATGGCTTCTTTTGTGGCGGAAGGGGGACCTGAGCTAGAGAAAAGAGCTAAGGAAGACTACAAGGACAATCCTGTTTTCTCGTAAGTTTTGCAAACATTGAGGCCCAGTCAGATTCATTTTATTCTCAGTATTTTAAAACTGTTGTCGTTGCCTTTTAGCTTTTTATATGATAAGAGCACCTTGGCGTATCTCTACTACAAAAAAAGAGTTGCAGTATTGAAGAGGGATTTGGAGGAATCTAAGACGGCATCGGATAATGGTAAAATTATATCAATTTTCTCATACTTATTTTTCTCTCTTGTATTTCCTTTCCTGGACTATAATTTCACAGGGATATTGCATTATTATTGCACTATTTCATCAAAATCATGTACAGATGGCAGGCAGTTATTAGTTACTCTTTATTTAATTTATTCCAAAAATCTTTATTAGGTTTTGATAAGTACAGGTGAGCTGCGATAGACCAACCTGCTAATTCTCAACACCTGACTTGAGTTTGATTAATAATATTTTCTTAAAGTCCCAGAGTAGAAAGAGAATATTTATTGAAAGCCCAAGATTTTGTGTTTGCATGAGTTGAGTAATGTCTTATAGTGCGTCAGTTAAAATGCATAAACTGTTCCTTGTCACTGTGCTCATGTCAGATGTATTTAGTTGGATTTAAAAATAGTGAAACATCTTGATACAGTATTTCAAAATAACATCATTACTCTCAAATCATTTTCAAGTAAAACTATTAATCTTGTAACTTAGGCTGCATATGTACCAGGACAGGCCTCCTCAGCTTTCTTTTCTTGTGAAAACCATGTTTTTCAATTTTACTGTGAATATTTTAATTGGTTGAGTACATTTTAGTCAGTTTAAACAGTTGTATACTACATTTTCCCAATATTACTCCTTTTAAGTTTTACTCCCTTTAATCTGTTTTTGAGGTTATTGTAAAGATTGCATTTTTAACTGTGTATATATAACATTGTACATGTAAACACAAGGTTTACAATGCAACAGTACATGTGGGGGAGACTTGCAGTAAAAGCCTCACATCCATACAGTTCCCCATTCACCACCCCTTTCCCCCCCTCATTCCTCCTCCCCTTTCCTCTTCTTATCCCCTATTGGCTCTAGACTGCTGGTGTGTGAGGGCCAGTTGAATATGGTACAGTTGTAGAGTGTGAATTGAGTCCCAGTACTAATAGGATGCTTAAAGTCTCCCCCCCAGTGGATGCAGAAACCCAACAAATGGTTGAAAATCTGGCCAGATTTGTGGCGAAGGGTGGCCCTGAGGTGGAAGCCATCGCTATTGAGCGCAACCGAGACAACCCTGCCTTCAGGTCATTCACGTTATATTTGACTGTGTTCTGTAATCCTGAACATTTGTTGTTTTTTTTTTTTTTGTTTGGATTTTTTTTCTTGCACATTTTTTGCATTCTTTTATTTATATATTTTTATATATATATATATATATATATATATATATATATATATATATATATATATATATATATATATATATATATATATATAAACATTTTTTGGTGTGTGTGTGTGTGTAATATTTATAAAATATATTTACTCCTGCAGTTTTTTGTATGATAAGCTAAGTCCAGCTCACCATCTCTACAAAGAGAAGCTAGAGGAATATCGAGGCACATCCTCCCAGAGTTCTTCTCCTCCAGCAGCAGACTCCAGAACTGATGTTCAGCAACCAAGTGGTCCTCCAGCACCAGAAATCCCTCCACAAAATGTACCTATGCCTCACAATGAGGATTCAGAAACACCACCTGTCAAGCGGAAAAGAAAGAGTAGATGGGGGTCCGAAGATGATAAAGTCCAGTTGCCGATTCCTCCTATAGTAATTCCTCAGGAGGCTAATGTTCAAGACACTAACACACCATCCCTTACTGGTACATACAATTGTTTTTATTGTCGTGCATGCATGTGGTCATACTCAGTGGAACCTGAATGTTTCTCAATGCGACATTATCTGGGTGTGGTTGTTTAAATTATAGCAGTCCTGTTTTTTTGTGGCTGATGCCAAATATTTCCCGCCCTATGTATTATGATGTATGCATGCATTTTTAAGTCATGACAGTGACAGATACTGAACTAAGCTACTGTGACAGTAACCTAATACAAAGTACATTACACATTTTGGTAATGTTTGTAATATGTATGAATATACATTCAGATACACGGTTTTTAATTTACACAATGACTATCAGCTGCGTGAATGGACATTTAATAAATTAGTCATTTTGTTGTAATATGTTTTTCAGCCCAGGAGCTAAGTGGTCTTGGTTATAAGAAAGGGAAGCCGCTTGGTCTGGTTGGAGTGACTGAACTATCTGAGGATCAGAAAAGACAGCTCAAAGAACAACAAGAGGTACAGACTGAGAACTTCATCATCCCATAGTATTTAAATTCATTTTTATGTCAATAGATTTTTGTATATCTTTAACAATTTAAAGAGGGGGATCATTCTCATCCTAAACTAGTACAACAGTTAATTAAATGCATTAATCTTTGAGCGTTTTTCCCCCTCTCTTTGTACAGATGCAGGAGATGTATGATATGATCATGAAGCATAAGCGTGCAATGGCAGAGATGCAGAAGATGTGGGAGAAGGCTATTCGAGATCACCAGCATGAGTATGACAGTGATGAAGAAGTGGATCAGGATGTTGGCACGTGGGAACATCAGCTGAGAAAGATGGAAATGGAGAAGACACGGGGTAGGACTGAGCAGTACCCTGAAGAAGTTTTTACATGAACTTTATTAGCAACTGATGATGATGAATGTTGACCATTCATATGAAGGAAAATGCTTGTTCTTTTCTTGAAGATATTATTTTATGCATTTCCAGAGTGGGCAGAGTCTTTGACAGAGATGGGTAAAGGGAAACATTTTATTGGCGACTTCCTACCCCCTGAAGAACTTGAGAAGTTCATGGAGACCTTTAAGGCACTTAAGGTTAGTTTTTCCCCACAATGTTCTTTTTTACCTGATAGTTGAAAAAAAAACTATAGACAAGACTTAATGCATAGCATATTGTTATTGTGAGGTAAAGGCAACATTTTGGAGTTTAACTTTAGGATTTTTGTGCTTCTTTTTTTTTTTTTAATCTGGAATTTACCCAAAAGTACAGAAAAATACATTCATACATCTCCAATATAATTAATAGGGACGTTTCCAGAAAACAGCCATGAGCTGGGGTTAGTTTGACATGTAAAAAGGATTGTAATCATCCATTCATAAGCTGTTTATACAGATCAGCGTACCTTATTTACATCTGACAGAGCAACATACACAACCTTTTCTCAATAAATTCATCTTACAACTCCCAAACGGAGCTGCAGAGAAAGTCTGTAATTGGCAGTTGTTTATCTGAAAAACTGGTTGATCCAGCACTGTTTTGGAAACAATGCTTACTTTGCTCTTTAAATGTCTCAAATTAAGAAATTACATGTGCAGTACCAGTAAAAGTATTTTCTGTAATTGAGAATGAACATATAAACACGGGGGAAAGAACATTTCTGTTTAGATCAACTTAACTGGAGGAAAACATCTCATCATCTGTGCTCAGTCAGTGTAAAATTATTTTGGAATAATTTATGTTTCTTGTAAACCCGCGTAAACAGAAAACGAGATTGTCTTAAATTGAGATGCATTATTTGTGGCATGTCTACACTATGTTCTGTACTTGTAGGAAGGTCGGGACCCAGACTACTCCGAGTACAAAGAGTTTAAATTGACGGTGGAGAATCTTGGTTTCCGAATGCTCATGAAGATGGGCTGGAAGGAAGGGGATGGTCTTGGAAGTGAAGGACAAGGAATCAAAGCTCCTGTTAACAAGTGACTCTTCATCTTTCTTACATTACCTCTTACACTGACTTTTCTGCTTTTGTTTTTACACAAACTAATACATGAGCAGTCAATTGAAGATAAGATGAGAAAAATGCCATTCATTTCAAATTCAGCATAAAGTTATAAAAAGAAGTTTATTTTCACATTTTGAAATGACCTTTGTCTAATTACTTAATCAGTCCAACAATTTGACTCAAGCATGTATAAATCCACGATGAAATGTGGACATATCTAACCTTTCATCTTATGCTGCTGGTCTGTTACCAGTTGACCTGTTACACCACACTCCAAAAGCAATTGACAAGGAAGATATCTGGAAGCTAATTGGTTCCTTGGCGAGCATTGAATTGCAAAACTTTCCAACTCTATATAAATTTTGTACCTTCTGTGCTCTAAAGTTTTAATATTAAAATGCAAAAGAGCTATTTTGCTTCACGTCTAACTACCAGAGGGAAACAACAATAATAATCTCCGTCTCTCTTTAGGGGAACTACAGCTATGAATGGAGCGGGATTGGGTATTGATCGTCCAGCTGAGCTTTCGAAGGGTGACGATGAATATGATGCTTTTAGAAAAAGGATGATGCTTGCTTACCGCTTCAGACCTAACCCACTGGTAACATGTTTTATATTTTCTCTTCTTCAAAAATTGGTCTATCTTTGCACCTTTTAGAGATTATGTTCACTTCTGAGTGTATAAAAATCCATTTGCATTGTTTAAATGTTTCAGATGTGTACATTTTTATTATACATTTCTTTTAACTTTACTGTGTTATGATGTGCACAACTTAGTAAACTTTCATTTGCTTTATTCTATTGTAATTACTTTCTTTTCTTTCCACAGAATAATCCACGAAGACCATATTACTGATGTAGATAACTATTGCTGTTTATACTTGGTATTATTCTTTGAAACGTAAAAGCTAGTTTCTGCAGCTGCAGCTGTATCAATCTTGCAGTTTTAATTGTGTGTGTGTGTGTGTGTGTGTGTGTGTGTGTGTGTGTGTGTGTGTGTGTGTGTGTGAGAGAGAGAGAAAGAGGAAAAAAGAGAGGATGAAAATTGAAGAAATGTTATTACAATGAATAATTTGGGAAAGTAATTGCTTTCTTCACATATTTGTTCACTGTTTTGTTACATTTCAGATTTTGTTCTATTAATTCTTTGCACTCCTAGCTGAAGAACACTTCAGTACAAGTACAAATCTGCTCTGTATTTCTTGCTTTGAGTAGGATCCTCACTGTGCAACATGTTATCTCCTTTCACTGTATGTAATGTAATGGTCACAATAAAAACATCCTCTTACTTAAGTGTAATGTTTTCACTTTAATTCACCACCTTTGTTAATAAAAAAAAATATATATATATATATATATATATATATATATATATATATATATATATATATATATATATATATATATATATATATATATATATATATATATATATACACGCATCTTAATAAAAGGTGGTAAATTACAATTGATAGTAACTGTTTATTAGGAAGCATGTTTTTGTTAAGATTAACTTACTGCAGTTTATTGGCACACCTGTGTGACAAGTGTAGGTATTCTTGTTACCACATTAATAGCTTTGTTACTTAACATTTCTCCATGGTTCTGAACCACACTGTCACAAAGCAAGCTTGACTGGGCTGAGGCAGCCAGCGGGGAGGAGGGTAACATATCAGTGAAATAAGACCTTCAGTTTTACATTCTCTAAAGAGGTTTACATGGGACAAATATAACTCATGAGATCCCAGCTAAGTAAGAGTCACTCGCAGGACATATCATCGGAGGGTGCAGAAGTCCTTATCGAAGAAAAATAAAGGATTGGTTGCCAAATGACAAATGATGCTGGAAGGCAAATGTTTGCACAATTTATGTTTGTCCTGTAAAATATGTCTACAATAATATTAAGATCTTAAGGTCTACAAATATGGCTTATTTTGTCTGAAATTTGACCAGAAATAATTCCTGCAATCTTAAAATTAAGTAACTGCTCTGTTATTGTAAGGTTTCAGGTCAAACACTAAATTCTGTCACCAGAATACCAAAAAGAAATTGTTTTATTGCTGTTTGATGGATGCCTAGTCATGTTTGGTCTATGATCATGGTGTGTGCTACCCAGAATACAATGCCACAGTAATTAAATATGATCATAAATTATTACTATTACGATAAACCGACTGCAACATCTAGTGAGTAAAGACCCAATCATTTTAATAGCTGTATTATAAGAAACTCTAATTTATTAGTGTTAAAGAATCCAAAGTTAATGCTGTGAAGACAAAAAAAAACATAACAGATTTGATGTATTTGTAGGATCACGTGGTAGTAGAGGATATTAATTGTTTTTTTGCTTCTTATCATAGCATTATATAAAACAAAGGGCAAGACACTAAAATTTTTTATTATTAATTTTTTTAAGGGGGCAATCAACCATTTTGATAATTTTTTTTATCGTTTTCTACCTTGTTTTGTGCATTTTGTACAATCTTTAAAATGAGAGAGAGAATTGGGAGGTGTATTTAATTCAAATGTGTAATTAAAAAGAAATAGGATTTTCTGTGTGTTATAGAGTATACGTGGTTGATGTTCTTTTTTTATTTTGTTTCATTACATTATCTCATTTGTTCTGTTGTCGTTTGCACACATGTGGTTTGTATTTGCCGTTGTTACTATTTTCTTGATTTTCATTTCTGTAGTAAATTGCTGTGTTTTACCATTTATTTCTCATTTCGGCTGTTCTGCAACATTTTTCCCAGTGACATCACTTATGCTCCCTCTCCTTGCAGCTAGATTTTAGGTGAAATGTGCTGCACTTGAAGTGTTTTGTATTTGGGCTTTTTGCACCCCTAGGTTTAACTCCGAGTGGATGTTAAACTATTTTACTTTTTTTTTTTAACCAGGTCTCATGGTTTCCACTTTAGCCAATTTAGCGGGAAAAAATAACAATAATAAAAAGAAATATTTCAGGACTTGTATTACTGTTTGTCCTCTTAAAATATGCACATTTAATTTAAAATATAAAAGAAGGAACATGTCATTGTGTTTAAATGACTGAGTGCATCAGAGGAAAACGAGCGCTTGCCTTAAAGCGAGCCGTGGCCGTGGTTCGCGCGGATCGTGCGGGATCACGCTTTGATTTGACGCAGTAACGTGCGCGCTCGTCTGGCTGCGCGAGTTCGGGGGGTAAGGTAAACAAGATGGCGACAACCTGAGAGGCGACAGCAACACGGACAGCCCCAAAAACCCGCTGCTGTTGTGTCCGCCTCGGGGGACGTGTCGGCTTCGCGGAGGACGGCCGTCGGAGACTAGATAAGCCCTGCCGCGGGGACGCGTTCACGTGGATCTAGGTGAGAGCCGGCGGCAGCGGCTAGTTAGCTCGTAAACCAACCAGCTGGCGGTTTACATTGATATCTGAGCGCCTTGCTAGCCGTCGGTTAGCCTGCGTTAGCCGTGCTCATCTGGTGTGTTTGGTCTGAGCGCGGTGGGTCGTAAAGATGATATTTGACGGGCTTAACACAGCGCGGCCACAGAGCCGTGCACGTCACCTGGCGTGAAGCCCCGTCTTGGGTAAATTAGGCGAAGTTTGCTTTTTTTAACGTCAGACGGAGTCGGCTAGCTGCTGCTGCTGCTGCTGTGCAGCCTGCGTTAGCTGCAGTTGTGTGACGACGTTTCAGTCGCCCCCCGGTTGTCTGCTCACAGCTAATAAACAACCGTGATTTTAGAGCCGATGCTGCCCGTGGTCGCTTGAATGTCTGCACACTGAAGAAGCACGAAGTGACAGCTCGTTGTTGGGAAGCTTTTCATTCAAGCAGAGCTGGCTGCACCGCGGCGCAGCCGCTAGCCGACGGTCAAAACTCTTTAAATGTTTAAAGGAAGATCGACGCGTATTTGGAGGTCGACCGGGTCTTGTTATTTTAGCCGTTAACCAAAAAAGGCTCGAGGTATGTTTTTTTTTTTTTTTTTTTTTTTTTTGGTAACATTTAACGAAGCAATAGCCCACAGTTTTGTCAAAGAGCTTGGTGAGTCGTTTGTGCAATCACAGGAGCGCCCGTATAAAAGAGGATTGCGTGTATTAAAGAGCTGCAATTTCGAAACCCTTAAGTTTAGATTACCATCAAATTAAAGCTCTCGTGACAAGTTGGATCTCAACTCACTATGCAACTGAGACTTGCAGCATTTTGTTGTAAATTAATTAAAATGACAAAGCCAGTCAAATCGAAGGTGTGTTGGGGGGGGGGTTGGTGTAAGACACTACTTTGCATCACTTCCAACAACAAAAAGTACATTTGTGCATGTTATGTAAGGACGAGGATAATATATAAATAAGTAAACATAGTGTAAGTTGGAGTTTCTGTGTTCTCTGTGCTGAGGGAGAAGATAATTTCCATTTGTCAAGTTTACAACAGAGAAAATTCAATAAGGCAAAAAAACAACTTGGTGTTGATGCAGGAACAGATTGGTTTCCAAAGAAGGCTAACTTGGTTAAGTGAAATTATATTTCAATTTTCATTCATGCGTTAATTTTTTTCTTTTCTCAGGTACCAGGCTTTGGAAACTGTGGTGACATGGAGGACACCTGAGGACGGTTCAACACATTTGATGGGTTATTTGACCTCTTGGAGCCCTGTGACCTCAGAGATTAGACTGATACAGCTGCATGCTTTTGGTGCTTGGATCCAATCCAGCTATACACACTTGTGTGTCCTATGGAAATTATGCCATGCAGCATGGACCTTTGACAGAAATGCAGTGCTGCAAGGTTTTGAAGCAAGACTGGTTGCCTTTACCTAAAGTTGTATGGTATCAAACTTATTAGGCAGTAATCAAGACTGACACAGAGGAGAAGAACAGCATCAAAAACTTAACTTTTCAAATTGGTGTTCAACGGCACTCACCATAGACTTTGTTCATGATGCAAAGTATAAAGCACTAAATCGGCACTGTAGCCAACAAGCTCTGCACCCCTTTAGGCTCCTCTTGAGTAAAAAGAGCCCATGTGTTTACAGATTGAAAATTGAATTCCCCCCATCTCCTTCTACTCTCAGGCCTTGTTACTCTCTCCCATATTCAGTATTTTCTAATTAATCTTGTTGAATTGAAGCACTCGGTCTGCTGACCCCCCCCCCCCCAACAGCAGTCGTAGCTATTCGCATTCACATTTTTCTTGCATACAACATAAGGTGTGGTTTCAAAACTATCAGTCATGAGTGCCAGGGAGCTACATCATCTCGACTACCTGAATGAAAATGAACTCATGGAGATGGATACTTTCATTCACCGCATTGACTCTACAGAGGTTATCTACCAACCACGGAGAAAGAGAGCAAAGCTAATAGGAAAGTACCTGATGGGGGATCTGCTAGGGGAAGGATCTTATGGCAAAGTAAAAGAAATGCTGGACTCTGAGACGCTTTGTCGCAGAGCTGTCAAGATACTGAAGAAAAAGAAGCTTAGGAGGATTCCCAATGGAGAAGCCAATGTGAAAAAGTGAGTTTTTTTTATTTGTAGCTCTCTTTTTGTCTGTCTTTTTCTGCAGGTTGCCATTTAAGATGCACATATTCCCTCTTGAATTGGAGAT
Source organism: Xenentodon cancila (assembly GCA_014839995.1). Classification (NCBI taxonomy): domain Eukaryota; kingdom Metazoa; phylum Chordata; class Actinopteri; order Beloniformes; family Belonidae; genus Xenentodon; species Xenentodon cancila. The sequence continues at coordinate 16,530,597 of CM026207.1, read as the reverse complement.
GGCTTTATAGTAACACAATGGCCTTTACATGACTTTAATGCTGGATCAAAATATCACTTAACAAAATCATTAGTTGAATTTATTTATGACTGCCACATTGAGAATAGGCTGTCATGCTTGTACCATTCTTCTGTCATCTAAACCAATGGTCTTCAACCCTGGTCCTCGGGGCCCACTGTCCTGCATGTTTTAGATGTTGCCTTGCATCAACACACCTGATTCTAAGTAATGGTCATCATCAGCTTGTAATCAAGGTCTGCAGAAATCTGTTCATGACACAATCATGATTATTAGGGTGTGCTGGAGCAGGGAAACATCTAAAACATGCAGGACAGTGGGCCCCCAACGGCGACCAAGGTTGGAGACCCCTGATCTTAACTTTTTATTCCTTTATGCACATTTTGTGCAATTTTAAGTTCAGTTCCTTTTACAGTAATTACAACTGTTGTTGTTCCTTATTCGGACACACATAGCAGCTGCAATATCTTAGTTTCAGTCCACCTACAATACTGTAATACTTTGGTTTACTTTAACCTTGTTTAAGTCTCATTTGAAAATTGGAGTTTGCTCAATCATGCAGTCTTTTCAAGTGTCGTGATATCATTGACCTTAACTCTGTGTATTCTCATACACTCATCTGCATAATTTTTTGAGTTGACACTAATTAAATTGCTTTAAAACTGTAAACACAACCAGCAGTGATATGAAGATGCTGCTGTTACAGGAAGTAATGAAACTAACAAAATAGTTAAAACTGCCTGATGCCTCAAATTAGCAACCTTTAGTTCCCTACACTGTTTATCCCTATCCATATAAATAAGATTTAAACTCAGTATTATTCATTTTCGCCCCCACCCCACAAAAAAAACAACTTAAAAGCACACCATTGTGTCAAGCTATTCCATAATTTAAACTTGCCACTCTGAATTTGACAAAGACGAGCCTCTAGAAATTGAAATGGTTGTAAAGCCGTATGAATACACACTAGGCATTATACCACAAACCTTAATAAACCACAAGTTAATTTGTACATAGATCAGTGATTTGCGGTAATTCAATGTTGTTTTTTTTAATGTTTACATGTTTAAGGATGCTCATAAAATCAAGTCTTAATAAGCGAGTTAAAAGCAAATGAAGTAGAGAAACTAGTAGATTGACGTAATTTCAAGAGTAGCTTGATTTTTCATGTGTATATAAAAGCATTGGGGAAAGTGATGCTTTATTCTGATTAAACATCTTCTCAGTGACATCTTTTACTATTTATACATGAATATAGTCTATACAGCCAAAATTGACTGTGACTGAGGAAGTGATAAGGCAACCATAAAGATCTTTAACTGTACTCTACCATAACATTAGTTACGCAGTCATTTCTCCATAGCTGCCAGAGTAATAACACAGCAATTTTCTTATTTTCTGGGCTCTTTTTATCTCTGTTCTGTCCTAGGATTGCTGTCATTTGGCTTCCATTCATGTGTGTCAAAACTTTTTTTCTGTATAATCCCTCTCCTGATGAGTATCAGAAGTTTTAATCACAGTGGTATTGTTAAATATTACTCAGTCTTTTCCTGTGGGCTTGTTCTAATTATGCAGTTGGCTTTTGGAAAATTGTTGAAAATGGTTCTTTGGATGGGAAAGAAGCACAGCAAGTTGCTTTAAGTCAAAATGGTAACACAATATTTAAAAAGTAGTTTGACAGTTCAGTGAGTATAATTTTATTCAGAATTGTCATAATATATTGTGTTATGACCCTACTGGATTTATTTTTACTGAAGCCCTACCATTCTGAGATAAACAGCTTTAAATTAGAAAATTTTGCTTTAATGCTTAATTTAATTTAGAAGTCTTTTGATAATACTCTCAGAACTTGATGCTCCTCAGTTGCAAATTTTACTATTACTACTTGGGAGGTTAGTCCTACTATGTATCCCAAAACTGTGGCAAAACAGCTATTTATAGATTATGGTCCAGTATTTTCTGTTTTAAAGGATATCAAAAGATGCTTTTACGCTCCTAGTCTTAGTAGTTGGAACCAGCTATTATCATGGCAGGCACTCAGACAGTTCTGGGTCAGTTCACTTTCTGAGCAGCCCTATTTGAATGCAGAAGCCTCAATTAGTCACAGTGCTTGTGTTACATGACAGACAGTTTGGCCAAAAGCTTGTAATGCCTCTTCATGATTGGGTACCAAAGAAGCTCCCAGCATCTCCATTCAGCAAGTGTGGAGCATTCCTTGCTACCAAACACTTCCTGCTTCTACAGTATTGTCTTTGGGAAGAGCATGCTCACACTAGTATTTATTGAGCAACGTGACTTGTTTTTTCTATGGTAATACCCCCAGAATGTGGGTCTGGAATGACGAGAGGATACATGGACACACCAGTACTGATAAGATGCAGATTTTTTTTTTTCTCTCTGTTGCTGCTGCAGTACAGCTGCTTCTGTATCATTTAGTGTTGCAATCCAGCCAGCTCTACAGCCTGAAGGCCATAACATTAAAGGTCCTTCAGTAACTTTTGAACTCGGACTGCGGATGGTCTGTAGCATTCACTTCGTCTTCAGTTTCTATTTGCCATTTCTGTGGGTTTAGCTTAACTTGCACTTGTTTTGTTAGTTTTAAGACAGTTTACAACTTGGAAAAAACCTGTTTATTACAGCTTGCATAGTATTCACCATGTTTCTCTTTGATGTGAACATTAGTGACTTTTCCCAGAGCAGTGATGTAGCAGGACCTGGTTGTGTCTGTGAAAACGAGAGGCTTACAAGGCCTAGAATATTCTTTTGTCAGTGGTAAGGCCACGTTAAATGCAAAGCACTGACACAGCTTATCCTTTGCACGGTGATAAGACTCAATGTCCAAGTTTTGTTTATTTACTTTTTTTTTTTTTTTTTGAAGTTATAGACGGATGTAATAATCTGTTTTTATAGAATATAGTGAATCTCATGTCTTTCCAGGAGGGATGGCGGAAACATCAATTACTAAACAACATTCTGATATATACATTTATATTATCTAAGACAATCCTATTAATTTTCTTAATATGCATTTTTATTGCTAGTGTGCTGTTATCTGGGACTACCATATTTTAAAGTTACAAGACATGTCGTGGAAAAGGAAAGCAACTCAGATATGCATTTACAGGCTTACTTGGCATTAATTGGAGCCTTTTCCAGATCCTCATGTCTCAACATAAAGTGTGGATTACAGTAACACTTCCTATGCCTTAATGTCTCACAGGTTTACAACAAAACACACTGTTTATACAACAAAAGTTGTATAAAGTTAGGAAAAAATTAGAGTAGTTTTGTGACACACTGTTAATACATCTGTGAGGCAAAAGGGAATGTTACTGCATAGTAGGGCTGCAACATATAGTCAACATAATTAAGTTGATTATGTAAGTTCATTTGGCATGAGAGTGTTGCTCATTGTATGTCCTCAGATCTTGTAGACATTGTAAATACATCTCTGCTTTCAGGTATATTTCCTCAGTGGCTAATAAAGCTGTCATTGAGCCAAAAAATAATAGTCTAGACAGGTCAATTATGACCAGCTATAGGTTCATATTAAACCTCCCCTTTCTCAGTAAAATCATTAAAAAAGCAGTTTTGCAACACTTGACTGTATCCTGAAACTAAATTATGGTTTTGACGTCATACTCTCAGGTTTCCGGCCACATTACAGCACTGAGACAGCTCTAATAAAGGTCCTTAACGACATCCGCTCAAATACGGATAGAGGCAACATTTCAGTCTTGGTCTTACTGGATCTCAGTGCGGCCCTCGACACAGTCAACCATAACATCTTGATAGACTGGTTGAAGAGCTGGGTGGGACTTTCTGGCACAGCACTTGCCGGATTGAAGTCCTATCTAAAAGACATGGACTATTTTGTGGCTTTAGGTAACTACAAATCGGAGTTAACAAAAATAACATGTGGAGTTCCTCAAGGTTCAATTCTGGGGCCTCTTTTGTTTAACATCTATATGCTCCCACTTGCTCAATTTATGAAAAAGAACAAAATGTATTACCATAACTACGCTGGTGACTCACAAATCTATATAACCATCTCGCCAGGAGACTGTAATCCAGTTTAAACATTGATCAAATTAAAGAGTGGATGTGCCAGAATTTTCTTCAGTTAAATGAAGACAAAACAGAAATAATAGTATTTGGAGCCAAGGAAGAAAGATTAAACATCAGCACTCAGCTTCAAGCAGTAAAGCTAAAACCCAACAGCTAAGCCAGAAATCTGTGAGTGGTTCTGGACCCAGACTTGAATTTTAACATCCACATTAAGACATTAGTGAAGTCATTCAAGAATATATTGAGGATTCAAGGACTGATGACTCAGAAAAACTTGTCCACACTTTTATCTTCAGTAGACTGGACTACTGTAACGCTGTTCTCACAGGTCTCCCTAAAAAAATCCATCAAACAAGTGCAGTTAGTTCAGAACGCTGGTGCCCAGGTACTCACTAAGACCAAGAGAGTGGACAATATAACTCCAGTTCTTACATCTTTACACCCATTTCCCGTCTGTCACAGAATAGATTTTAAAATCCTGCTGCTGGTTTTTAAATCTCTGAATGGTCTATGGCTAAAATACATCTTTGACCTCCTGGTCCATTATGAACCAACCAGAACCCTCAGGTTGTCAGGGTCATGCCTACTTTCTGTATCCAGAGTTGGAACCAAACACTGTGAGGCAGCGTTCAGCTTTTATGCTCCTAACCTGAGGAACAAACTCCACAAATTCATCAGGGCTGCTAAAACTCGGTTGGTTTAAGTCAAGGTTGCAAACCTTTTTATTTACTGCTGCATTTCAGTAATCCACCATAATGTGCTGCAACCTTTTATTTTTTGCATCTCATTTGTTTCATTCTTTATAAGTTATGTCGCTCTGTTTTACTCTTTTACTTTATAATTTTTTTTAACTCTTCATGTAAAGCACTTTGAATTGTCTTGTACATAAAATATGCTTTACAAATAAACTTGCCTTGCCTTGTGCACAAAGTAGAGAAACGGTACAAGTCAACAGCCTTAGGTTTAAGCATCTGGAAAAAGTCATGAAAAAGCGCAATGCAGACTGTGTTACAAAGCTGTCATTTCTTTTGTGGCATTAGTACAGCAAATCCACAAATAAGAATAAGTAAGATAAACAGATTTGTTGCATTTTAAGTGGTGTTCCTTGCCGGTGATTTAAGTATCTACCTTGGATAACAAAAGAAAACGACAGGCTATCTGTTTTTAAAATGAAACTCATTTAATTAATTGGCAGTAAATCCATGTGGCTGTTTTGGTGGGTACATGTTTGCTGTACATGCAAGCTGCACTGATAACCACAAACATGTAAGGTTATACCCTTGCAAGTTAATTTTATCTTGACTCTAAAGATTTTATCATTAGCAGCCACAGCTACTGCTGACAATTGTTTCCTGCTCAGCAGCTTCTTACAACAATACAGTATTTAAGTGAATGTAATATACGCTATGGAGTAGCATTTTTGGTCTAGTGAGCTGTTGTTTAGTATCTTTTCTTTTACCTACACTTGCAGCTGAAATAAACCAGTGTTAAACGTTCCTGCTCATTTATTTGGCTTGATCTGTCAATATAATTTCTTCTCTTTATGTCCATTTATAGGGAGATTCAGCTGCTAAGACGCCTCCAACACAAGAATGTCATTCAATTAGTGGACGTGCTCTACAATGAAGAGAAGCAGAAAATATATCCATACGTTTCTAATTGAGTTGTTAAATAAATCTGTATCTGATAATGTCTTGTATTATCAAAGTATTAATTTGTTTGATATGGTAATTTTTTCCTTGACTCTTGATTTACGTATATGGTGATGGAGTATTGCGTTTGTGGGATGCAAGAAATGCTTGACAGTGTCCCAGAGAAAAGGTTTCCAGTATTTCAAGCTCATGGGTAAGTTTGTTTTTTTTTTTTTTTTTTTTTTTTTTTTTTTTTTGTTTCTGTGTCTTCCTCTTCCTTCTCTAAACTCTTTCTCTGAGCCTCTCTGCTTTATTTAGCTTGATGCTCTTGCCAGCCACTTCTGCAGACCTAAGTTTAGATCAGTGTCTACAAGGTCTCTTCTGTTAAAATAACCAAGCCACAGATAGTATGAATGTCTGCTCGCTGCCAAAAAGCCGCTGAAGCGCAAAGTCATTAAGCTTTTTATTTACTTATATCCCTGCTTCTCTTTAAATGGTGTACATGAATTCCTCTTGTTCTCTGTTTTTGCAGGTACTTTTGCCAACTTATAGATGGCCTTGAATATTTGCACAGCCAGGGAATAGTTCACAAAGACATAAAACCAGGGAATCTGCTGCTAACCACAGACGGGGCGCTTAAAATCTCTGACCTTGGAGTAGCAGAGGTAAAATCAGACTATTACTTTTGCTATCACATTAAACCAAATCAAAACTCATAACTCCTGCTTATTGTAAGTTTTAATCTTTTATATGAAAGCAATGAATAATTTGTGGAGCAAAATATACGCTTTAACTTTTAATGATCAGTAGTTGTTTTTTTGTTTTGTTTTTGTGTTAGCATTTTTAAAGTTTTTATATATATATATATATATATATATATATATATATATATATATATATATATATATATATATATATATATATATATATATATATATATATATATATATATATATATATATATATATATATATACATATATATAAACTTTAAAAATGCTAACACAATTTGAACCTTTGTTTTTATACAATGTTGTGTTTATTGTATAATTTTTATGTCCTGGCTAGTTAAATTTAACCACCATCTAATGTCTGTTAATAAAAAGCAAGTGGAGACAAATTGTGTAGTAATTTCTGAAACCGCATTTTATGGTTCTCTGAATTCTGTTTTCTGTGTTTTCAGGCCCTTCACCCATTTGCGGAGGATGACACATGTCGCACCAGTCAAGGCTCACCAGCCTTCCAGCCCCCAGAGATTGCCAACGGACTGGACACCTTTTCAGGGTTTAAAGTGGACATTTGGTCTGCTGGAGTAACACTGTAAGTAACACAGTCAATTTCATACATACAACTTTACACATTTGTCCATCACTAAGGTCACTAGCCTTTCCTGCTATTCTTGACTTTTGCTTCTCTCCATTTAGATACAACATTACGACAAGTCTTTATCCGTTTGAGGGAGACAATATCTATAAGCTATTTGAGAACATTGGAAAAGGAGACTACACTATTCCCGAGGAGTGTGGACCCCTCTTGTCAGACCTGCTGCGAGGTAAATGTTGTAAACAAAATTTATTTAGCCTTAAAAGCAGACTAAGCGGAATAATCACACAAAGCTATTTATAGACATACACTTAGGTGAAGTCTTCTTGTGCTGGCAGGAGACAAATATGCAAAACATTTTACTTTGTTTAGGATATTTTTGTTTAAAGAGCTCAGTGTTTCCCCAACTATTATATTATAGGGGGAAGATCAAAGAAGCTTTGACTAGTGAGAGGGAGTGAAGGAGAGCAGCGTACATCATGGAGTCATGAGTTTGGGGGAGAAATTTCTGTGTGAGGTGTGCAGTGTTGGGCCCTATCTGCAGCTGCTTCAGAGACTACCACACCAGATTAGGAAAGAAAACAAAAACTCCTGGACATTTGTTATAAAACAGGCAGGTTTTTGTTTTTCCCCCTTTAAACTGTTCTTGCACAGTCAAAACTACACAGTAACACTGAATAACTGCCAGATATTTATATTTGAAGTTATCTGGAAAAAGAGGCAGAAAGCAAAAGTTGGAAAATATGTTGTTAACCACCTTGTTAACATGTTTTCTTTTTAATGTTTTAGAAAATAGTTCAGCTGTTTTATTGACAGTTGATGTTAAAGAAACGCATGAACGGCATGATTCTTTAGTGTGTGTGTGACTCCATTTGCCTGCTCTCCCCCAACCAGCACTGGAGCTTGTAGACTGTATACAGTCGGGGCATTGCAGTATCCTCATATGGGATTTTCTGACTGTTCTCCGTTAGTTTTAGAACTTTAACAGCTCTAGTCACTGAATTATTGATTATTTTTCTGAAATACTGCTTTCTTTTTCACTTGGCTGTAGTCCCTCTACGTCTTTTCAGATTGCTGAGTGGAACAACTAGAAAATTAAGTTGCCTGAACTGTGCCGGATAGTGGCTGTTTGATCTTTTCTGTCTGCGTCCAGTAGGTGGAGCTGTGTCATTGAAAGTCACTGGCTTCCAACCACAGTCTTCCTCCAAACAGAAAGAAATCCCTTTATCTGTTGACATGGTTTCTATTGATCTGGAACCAGCAGCAGAATACTAAACATTTTTTGGTCGGGCGTAGCTTTTCTTGAGTTGAATGCTGCAGCATTCCAGTTTCTCCTAAAGTAAAAGAAGAGTAATCCGTTCTTTTCTTTTTCCCCTTGTGAAACATGTTGTTCTGTGTGAAAGCAAGCCAGCTGGCTGTTAAAATCTGAGAAGAATGTTGGGAACATTATGTTTGTATCAGATAATGAATCCCATGACAGCTGATTGGCCACGTACTATTAAAGCCTCTTATTTTTATTTTTTTTAATAGAAATGAATAGGTACCTTAAATCTGGAGCCTTTATACCGCTATTTGAAATTACTGCCTATTGGAGATATTTAGATTTTTGTTTCTGCTACAGTGAGTTAGATATTCAACAATAACTGCAGGAAAAAAAATATTGCTGTTTGAAAACACGCCGGGCCTTGATACCCCCTCCCTTTTTTGTGAGTGTGTGACGTCTTTCTGTGATGACGCAGCGCCTGAGAGACAGTCATTCCATAATTACATGGGCTAAAATAAACCTAGTACCATAAAAGGTGTCCTTCAGCAGACGCAGCGGTACTATCTACTCTGCTTTCTCCCCTTGTCTGCCGAGTGAGGGAGGGTTTCATTATTAGAATAGGCAGCACATCCCCTCCACCTTATCAAACGCACTGTCAAACACCTCTGTTTTTCTCATAGATCTGTTGTACATTATGACAGTGAAGGCACAAAAATTGCTTTACATCGATACAGCTGTTATGCTGTTCATATTGATGTTTTCGTACATTACCTCATTGATTCTTAAAGCTACACAGGATGCTTTGACACAACAATGAATAAGCTTATTTTTTTCAATTAATTGAAAGGACGTGCAAATTTCTGTGGCAGCCGTCTCAGCAGTTTGTAAAACAGTCAATGGATAGAAAGCAGTAGAGAAAATATCCACCATTTTTTTTTTTTTTTATTAAATCCATCTCTAAATTTTTTTTTTTTCAGGAATGCTTGAGTATGACCCTGCAAAGAGGTTTTCCATACAAAACATAAGGCAACATAAGTAAGTGTTGTTTTTTTTTTTTTTTTTTAAATTTTCTTATTGTTGTGCCTTTTTCCCAGTACTAGAAATGTGCATGCCAGTAACAATCTAAATTATTAAATGACGTAAAACTCATTAACTGCAAGTTTGAATGAAATGTATACACAGTTAGAAAAATGTGTTGGTACCTAACCATTAAAGAAAGAAAAAAAAAATCAATCTTTAAGAACTTATTTTCAGATTTGTGAATGAAGAATTGCAATTTTCATTTTTCATTTAATGTATTGTGTATATTAATTTGTTTTTCTTCACCAACTCACTAACATCATGACCTTTTCTCAAAACCTTGGCAGCTGGGTACGTAAGAAACATCCTCCGTCTGAACCTCCTGTACCCATTCCTGCCAGCGCAGAAAGCAGGGACCCATGGCGGAGTATGACGGTGGTTCCCTACCTGGAGGATTTGCACGGCTACACAGAGGATGATGATGACGACCTCTATGATGGAGAGGATGAGATTATATACACTCAGGACTTCACAGTGCCAGGTAAGAGTGGGTACAGTTGGGCTTGAGATGAGATGAACTAAGACAACTTTTTAGGCACAGATTCTGATACTGGAATTTGGATATCTGTCAATGCTGATTAGATACTAATACCCGAGATGTTTTACTTTACTATTGTTAGTGATGGTGAACTCGGTTGCTATGCGTAAGGCGGCTAGTGGTTAAAATGAGCAACACAGCACTGTTTCTTTTATTTCTGCAGTTTTCACCTGTGTTTACAGTCAGTTGTATGGGTTCACTTCACACATGCTGACATTTAAAAACTATGAGACGATCCCCTCCCACACTAATGTTCTCCATCCTCTGCATCTCTGAACAGCTGAGATGGCATCGGCTGGCTCATTAAGTTTATTTAGCTGCCCTTAATTTGAAACACAGACTGCAATTGGTTAATTACAATACTGTACTGCTGACGGCAAAGGTGTTTTCTTCTCTGTGTCTGCGGTGGGGATGAGGTTGAGGGTCAGTGAGAAACCTGTGATTTGTTAAAAAACTGAGCATTACGCTTAGTGCTTTATTTTGAAAGAAATCTTTTAAATTTCCTGAAAAGTCACTTACCGCAGCTATGTTATCTGTTTCTATACCTATGGAAATATTCCATCTTATCCCTACTTACTAATACACTACCTGGCCAAAGAAAGTGTGGCTTTTTAATGTTTTGTTGTGCCACCTTATGCTTGGATTACAGTACATGTTTTTGTGAGTATCTACACAGGAAGAACAGTTTAAAGTTATAGATCACGGGTCACAAACAGGCAGGGGGCGATCCGGTTCCGGACCCAGTCTTTCTGGTCTGGACCCAGACCCAGAACCAACGTATCATTAAGTTTTGTTCAGTTTGGCAGAGATTACAGTTTGACTGGCGACTCTTTTCAAACATCTCTACATTGCTGCTCTGCAAAACGGATATCCTACCTGTCTCTCTGATTGGCTAGTATGAGTCATGGAAAATATGCGTTCTAAGTGAAAACTCTTGAATTTAGAGTAATTGAGTCCTTGTGGAGTGAAATATGGGTTTTGTGAATTTTTCTTAGTGGTACTGAGACCATTTTTTAAATTCAGTTATATAATTGCAACAGTAATTCTTTGGACCGGTACTCAACCAAAGTTTATCCATGCGGACCTACTTAAATCATAATTGTCAACTCCTGCTACAGATTGTGAAATGATGAGCTTAAGGTTGGAAATCTGTTTGATTCCATGTTAGAAAGGCAAAGACACTAGCTCAGAGTTGCTGTCTTTCAATGCTGAGTTTTATTCTGCGATTTTGTCAGATGCTCTGTTTCGCTCAGCCTGTCTCTTGACATTTATTTCAGTCTCACATGTTTGCTATTGTTCTAACTAATCATTATTGTTATTGACATCCATCTCGCCAATATCATTTTTACTTGACATGGAAGGTCCTGTCATTTGCCAGTATGACAGGAACAATTATTGATATCACTTTGAGTTATTTCTGTGTCTTAAAACAACTTGTTCAGCTGTACATGAGTATTGTTTTTTGTCAGTTTTATATTATTATAGCCAGCTGTGTAGTAAGATAATTACCCCATTTTTAAAACCTGTCTGCTCTAGTCTCATCGGTTCACTATTTTTACGATTGTTTCTGCGTGGCAGAAATCAAGACTTGGTTTTCTTAAAACGTCCTTAAACTAAACGGTAATAAAACGGTAGATTCTCCTCATTGGTACAAAATGAACTCTATCCAAAACTGAGTTTTTCTTGGTTTCCACAATTGTTCTTTTCCCCCCTCCCAGCAGGTTAAGAGTCTGCGTGTCATCCTCGACAGTAGTTTTATTCTCCAATCCCACATCAATAACAGTACCTGCTCTGCATACTTCCACCTTTGTAACGTTAACCACCTCTGCCCCTCCCTTATGCCTCATTCCCCTGCTATCTTCGTTCACAGCCTTGTCACACCTCGTCTGAATAACTGCAATTCGCTGCAATTTGGCCTCACTCACATTAAACTTCAACTGGTTCGGAATTCCCCAGAACCCCCTCCATCCATCACATTACTCATAGATCACCTATAGATTCCTGTAGCAAGTTTTGCATCAAATTTAAAATTCCCCTGTTAACATTCAAGGAAATTGCAAAGAAATTAAAATCAAAGTAAATGCAAGAATCACCATTTGGTTTTGTATTTTCCTTAACATTCTTTCACCTTTTCTTTCCAATAAGGTGTTGTAGTAATGCAGGATTATACAGTCGTCTATAGAGAGGTCCTGGTTACACTGGGATATTAAATGCTTCGGAGTCTGTTTTTTTTTTTTTTTTTTTTTTTCTGGTTCAAATCAGTGTATCTGCATTTTTAAAATGAAAAAGGTTCCTCAGTAAACAAAACTGAGATGTGTGCATTATTCAGATGTCTGGAACAAGCTCACTTTAGTCCTGTTTTGCTCAGTTTCAGAAAATGCAGACATGTTTCTGTTTCTGTTAATTTTGTTTCCGAATCCCAGTCTCCTATTGACAGATGTTTGGAGGAAATGATAACAGAATCTTTTATATTTGATTTAACTTGTTCCCCAACTCTTCTTCTATCAATTTCCCCTTAGAATTCGCCTCCTTTTTATATGTTGCTAGGCAACAGCCAGTAGTGATAAATTCTGCAGTCAATGTTGGGTATCTAGAAGCGGTGCCCCACATAAAAACCTAACAGAGCTGCAGAATGTGAATGAAGTGATCTAAAAATAGTCCAGTCGAGGGGTTTTGGTGTGGGACTGAATGGTTTTCCAAGTTTCATTCCCAGTTACACACACACACACACACAGATACACACACAGATACAAAGCATTGTCCCTTCCAGGATGCTTCAAATGTTGATGGACAAGTAGTATATTTGGTAAACTAAACAATTGTTTAACTTCAGCAGTGCTTGAAATATTTTCCTGTGTGTTACGGTGTTTGTTGTGTTGGAACATGGTCATTTTCTGAAAGCCTCAGCGGCACACACAAATATGTTCTTTTGAAATGAAGAAGTAACATTAAAGTCTGGCTTGTTTTTCACATAGTGAATTTCCATGTGTCTGTAATTACCGATTTCTCTCTCATGCTACGTGTCATCTGACCTGGCACTGGACTGGTGGCGTACACGGATCGGCTTCAGTGGTCCCATCTGGCAGACCTGTTTGTAGTTAGTACAGCTGCAGGTCTAGAGTTTGCCAACTGTTCTGTTGTAGGTATATTCTCTCATGTGGTTAATTCATCCTTACCAGAAAGCAGAAGGTATCATTTGTGTGATTCGCTTTTTTAAAAATTTTATTTGTATTCAATCTTAAATGTTTGTGTTTTGCCTTCAGGGCAAGTGACTGAAGAAGACCAGGATCAGGGGAGCTCAGACCACAGCCCAGCTGTAGCCAAACCAGTTTGTGTGAATGGGACAGAAGGAGGATCTCTGAATAGCAAGGCAAAAGCCGAACGCAGGTCCTCCTCCTCATCCAACCCCTCGCGTAAAGGAGTCTCCACAGCCAGCAAAATCCGCAAGCTCTCCACCTGTAAGCAGCAATGACGCCCTTCTCCTCCTCTTTCTCCCACAAAAACAACCCACCTGGTGAGTATCTTCAAAAGGTGAAATAATGTGTTTTTGAAAGGATTTTTTTATTATACAGGTTTAGAAACTATTAAGGAAGTGCTTCACATCTAGGTGAAAGGCGGAAGTGAGGAGAGGCTAATGTAGTAAAACAGAATGAGAAGTAACATTGAGGAGAAGGAGGTGGAAAATGGGGATGGAGAGGGAACCCGTTGATATTCAGAAAGCAGAGGCTGACTCAGTACTACTCCCCAGGCAAGTACAGGGGCGTTGTCATATACAATTAAACAAAAGAATAAACTACCTTTGGACTGGTCCATCTTGTTGTTCTCTTTTAAGGAAGGGATTTGTATCTGCAGTTCATCTTTTTAGGGGGTTGTCAGTGGTCCTCATTCATGTGAAGTGGGGCACAGTTTTGCTGCAACCATATGCTAAATTTGAGGAGGTTGACATTTTTTTATAATTTTCTTCAGTTACCACCCACAGCTGCTTTTTCTGCCTTGCACACATACAAACCCCTCGCTGCACAAAGCCATTTGTCACGGGTGCAGTGCAGAAGAGATGCTGTGTTTTAATTTGTTCAGGGGATGACTCACCCTGGATGTGATAAAGGGGCTGTGGGATGTTTTTCTCTCTCAGTCTGTAGGTTGACTGTTTCCATTTTAACAATTAGTACTTGTAAAAAATCTGTCATACTATTTAAATTGTCAGGATTTTTTTTTTTTGTGTGTCAAGCTCTGAAATACAAAGAGAATGCAGCTCAGATTCCACCAGACATGTTATAATCTGCTCTGGCTTTGTTCCTTTCAGGTTGATGTGTCCTCATCCTTCTGTGTCTGGACTCCTCGCAGTTGTGAGAGGAACTTGCTGACTTTAATGTCCCCTTACCCTCTCAGACAACTGGCCTGCAGAGTCTTTTGAAGATGAGGTGGAGGAGACCAGGAGGAGGAGGAGGACAGCATGAAATGTTCTTTTTGCTCTGAGACTAAGGCACTTGCTGTGAAGTTGATGTTTATTTTCTACATTATTTTGGCTCCTTCCAACTTGTGTCATCCAGTTCTGTCCTCTGGTCATTTCCCCTCGTCATTCTGTCATCCTCTTCAGAGGACCAAGTGTTGCACCGGACATTGGACACCATCATCCCTGTTCCTGCCAGTCCATCTCTCTAACCTCACCTTCTGTTTCTTTGACTACCTTTTGTTTTTACAGAACCCAAATGGCAGTTTTTAATACACATTGTGATGTGTAAAGAATTAAAGTGAGAAAAAAAACAATGTTATGCATAATTCTATATTTAAATTTATGAAGAGAGAATAATCCTGATAGTACTACCACCAACATAAAACCTGCATGCTCTACAAAGATGGAGGAAAGGGAAAGTGCTTGATTTGTGGAAAGACGGACAGACTGAAGATCCACCGCTGACCTGTTGAGGATGTTTGATTTAGATTTTATTTTTATTTTTCCAATGAATATTTTTTTTAATTATTATTTATATAAAATGTGTCCCACACAGGCTGTTTTCTTGAATTATCCTTTGTTTGTATTTAGGTTAGTGCATTTTTGTTATTTAATACAGTACAGTTGTATGATTTCTTTTTTTCTTTTAAACTCATCTTTTAGAAAGCTATAATGATAAAGAAACAAACAAACAAAAACAAAAAAAAAAACATCTTTCTGCTCGCAACTGCATTTTGCAGTCGGCACCGATGTGGTTCAGTTGCAGGTGGTGATTCCTGACGAGTACCGTCGGCTGCTCTCTATTGATCCTTTACTGCACTGATCACACGGGCAGGAACCGAGCCACAGTCTTTCACATCCAGACCCATCATGAGCTCCTCACTGCGAATAGATCAGAGAGCAGGTGAGTCACAGCTGCGAGGGAGGGAGAAAGCGTTGCGTCCCACGTCAGCAGGGTTGGCATAGAGACCCTCGGTTCAACGGGAACAGTGCCATGAGGATGGACTGATGCCTCATGCTCACAGGCGGAGGAACATTTCCACATCAGTATGTGAGGACACTTCAGCTTTGCGTTTCTGTTCTCACAGTCGTCATTGTGCCGCTTCAACAGTTTCACAATACACCAGCTCACATGAATCATTACAGCAGCGACTCAAATAATTATGGAAGGAGGAGCTACTTGTTTAGTTTTTTTTTTATTTAGTTTTTTTTTTTTTTTTAATTCATTAAAGTGTTATGGTCAAAGTATTCACGCCATTGCCATTTCTCAGCTGTCAGTTTCCATCATGAATTGCATCTTATATTACAGGAAGTGATGCTCTTCACCCTTGAAATGCTGAAAGTGTCCCCTGATTAAAGCTGAAGCAGTTCATTCGTGAAAGCTCTTACCTAAATCGCTCTTTCTGCGGTTGGCAGCTTCACTGATGTTGTCTTTCACAGGTTGATGAAGCAAACGAGGTGTCTGAAGTTAATGAGAATGATGGCAACAATAGTTCAACTTTAAAAGGAAAATCTTCAAGGACCACCATGAGGAACCTTCATGGGTTCTTGAGAGTAGAACAATAAATATGAGGAGTCATGTTGGTTGAGATGGGTTTTAAGTTCCTTACCTGGACTTAAATCATGAGGGGTGTTGAGTGTTTTTTTTTTTTTTTTTTTTTTTAATTATGACTCTTGACCTTGCAAGTAAAGGACATTTTTTTAACAAGCTGAGTAAATTCAAAAATAAAACTGAAACGGGGAGTGAAAATATTACAGGAACCCTTTTCCCAGATATCAAGCAATGCTTGTAAAATCCAATGAAAATAAAAAAATGTGTCTGTCTTTCTAAAAGACCGATGTCATTCCCACTTCTCTGTGGTTCACTCTAGTTTTAATAAGGGTGTTTAAGCAAAAAACCTAAAACTTTTGGTCTGCGAGTCTTCAAAGTTCCTGTGTCATTCGTTTCAAAAATCACCTGAGTCTTGTCTCAGCAAGTCTTCGCTGGAGCTCCTGGATACCACCTCCCTAACAGATGCCCACCAAACATAAACATGGATCAAGTATGTGTATGAAATGCTCATTGCAAACACAATTCTAAGATCAAGTCTTTTTCTAGTTTTTATGGATTTTTACTTTTAACACAGAGTGTATTTTCAGATTGATTCAATGTTCATAAAAGAGAAGGCTGCAAGCACTGAAGCATTGTAGTGTTAACACGTTCATGGTTCTGATTCATATTGCCAAATACAGCTCGCAAACTTTCCTTCTGATGACTGAGATGAGAAGGACACTTGAGGAAAAATGGGGTTTTAAAATTAGAAAAATGGATGAGAGCGCTGTTGTCTTTCTTCCCATCAAAGTGCTCTTTGTTTGAAGGTAAAACTATTCACTTGCACAGCATTTGGACCTACAGTAGCATGCTAAAAACTCACAGTCAAGTCTGAAAATATTTGTTTTCTAGTGATGGGTTTACATCTTCAAAGTTAAACGAACTATGCATTTTGATCTTGAAGAATGATGACCAATAGAAAGGGGCATCACATGTCACATGGCATCACAGTGGCAGTCAAAGTCTGAATGGAAATGCTGGAATAAACGTCCAAAAGGATAGTTTGGTTCTTTAGAAGACGTCTGACAGAGTAACTAATGATGGTTGACCTCTTAGTCCTGTTTTGGTTTATAGATGATCTGAAAGAAACTGATGAAGGGTATGGCATAGTTAAGTGGGACTGAATCGAGGGGAGGCTGTGTGAGACACGGTGAGGACTTCCTGTCCGGGACTCTCAGCACTCCGCAGGCTGCCGTAGAGCCTCTCTTCCACGGACATGACCAGCTTGTCTGTCAGACTGCCCTCCGACTGCAGGGAAACCTCCGATAGAATGGCTTGACTGCTGTTGTTGTTCCTGTTGTCTACTTTGGGATCCATGTGGCTCGTTTGTGTAGTCACAGTGCTCACAGGCTGACTGGTTGTGCTTTCTGTGTCTTTGTCCAAAGAGACTTCGCAGCCATCAGTCTCACCTATTGACTCTGCACAGACAGAGCTACTTCTCATTGGATCAGTTTCTTCAGATGTCCTGGTGGCCACACTTTCTGTGGCATCCCCTGCTGCTCCTTTAGACGATTGATCTTTGCCTTCTGCTCTCTCTTTGGCCGCTTCCTCAGAAGACGCCACCTCGCTGGCTTCTTCATCTGCTGCGCTCGCTATGCGTGAGAGGGTGCTGTAATATCTGGTATCCAAAGGGTAGCCGGCGCTGTCACCCCTCCTCAGTGGTGTAAACCTCTGCCTCTCCAAAGACGGTGAATACCTTCCCCCAGTGACCGAACCGGGGTCACTGTATTGCTTATGTCTCTGCCACTGTTTCCGAAGGTGCACTCTGGATCTGTGCCTGGAACGTACTGGAGAGTCCTGCTGGTCGAAACGTGGGTCATGACGAAGGAACTCGTTAAAAAGAGCATCTGTCTTCTCATCAATGCTATAGTCGCGTCGGCGGAGACGAGGCCGATGAGGGCTGGAGGGCAGCAGGACTGGCTTCATCAGTGGAGACATGGGCTGAGATTGTGTGTCTGAAGATTTCTGCGGATGTGAGGATTTCAGGAGTTGATATGGTTCTTGAAGGGTGAGAGACTTGTGCTTTAGTTTCTCCTCTGTGTCTGTGCTGTCTGCCATTTGGTCCTCCAGCTCTTCCTGGAACAGCCTGGCATCAACACTCTCACATACTGAACCCTTTCTTCCAGAGTTGGTGAAAAACAGTCTTCTCTCAGAGGCTGTCTTCCCTCGAGGGACTCCAGGAGTCCCAAACAGCCGCATCTCCTCTGGAGCCCTGGATGGAGCTTCAATGGAGGCATAACCACTGTCCATTTGAAGGAGCTTCCTGTTTCCTCCCTCACCCTCTCCTCCACCGGCTCCACTTCCCATCTCACTCTCTGGACCTGATGCCCCTCTGGTTCCTCCCTCTAACCCTTCTCCCTCCCCTTCCACGTCAGGCTCATCATCTAAATCTTGTGACAAGCAGCTGTCCAGGCCAGATCGAGCTCCTGCACCTCCAAGTGATGAGACGCTGTCTGCATCACTTCGGACGGACTCCCGATCTGTACTGCTCTGGTCTGAGGAGGCATATTGCTCCAGAGAAGCTCGTAGGCTCCAAATATCTCTGTACAAGGAGGGAGGTGCCTCTGAGCTCTCCTGGCGGGTCATGAAGGACAGGGATGAGTTTGAGTCAATCCTTCGTCTGGCTTCAGCTCCAAACATCCCCTCATCTCCATCATCTATATCTGCCTCATTCCTTTTCCTCACATCTGCTGTGTCACTCTCAGTTGTTGTGTCTTTAGTTTGCTTTAACATATCTTCAAACATTTCCTGTATGGCAGCCTCTTGTTCTGTCCCAAACAAGTCGTCACCTTCTGCAGCGTCTAGTGTATCTCCCGCTGCTTGAGTTCTTATAACTGTACCAAATGCTGTCTCTTGTTCCACATCTCTCCCATTGACTGTGGCCTCCTCTTGTCTCTGAGTAAAACCTGATGGCAAGCAGAGTTCCTCTCCCCTGGTGTTGATGTTTCCACCTACCTCCACCATGGCCTCTAGTTTTAGCCTGTATAAATGGAGAGTGGTGAGATAGTATAATACAGAATTCTGTAAATGACACTGTAAATTGTGGTGTGATGAGGAAGTCTGTACCTCCGGAGGAAGACTGAAGATGAGGGCACACTTGCAGGATGAGATAGAGACACCGCAGAGAGAGACTGGAGACCACTGGTCTGGATTGGAGTGTGTGGGAAGGACTCAAAGCTGTCATCTTGGAGGGGAGAAGAGTCTTCTTCGGTGTGGTCAGTGGTTTCACTTGCTGCTCTCTGTCTCTGAAAAGGCCTTCTCTTTGGGGATCCTAGACAAAGTTCATGCACATCTTCAAATTTCACAGTTCTGGTATTCTATTGCTATGCCTTTGCAAACTTAAGAGATTTTCCACAAATCAAATATCTATGCAAACCTTTGGCATCAAGGCTGGCAGCGCGGTGACTGGTGTCAAACTTCCACCTCTTAAAGTAAGGCCCAGCTCCCTCAAGACTGGCATGGCGGCGCAGCTTAGAGAAGAAATGTAGAACTGAAGTCTGGCCCAGAGATTGTGAGGAGTCTCCTCTCTGCCCCCTTTCGCCCTCGGTCTCTCCCCTGTCCCCGATGGCTTCCATCTGACAAGAGAGATGAAGAGGCAGGATGACGGGTGGAGGTGATGACACATTAAAGAAGACGACACACTGAGATGAATCGTGACATGAATTGGGAGGCAAAGCCCTCAGGAGACAGCAGTTTGTCATTTTGTCACTCAGTTGCAGCGAGGACTGATGTCACCACGCATCAGTAGATGGGAGCTGGTGGTAGCTGCTTTCCACTGTTCACATATGTCAAAACTGAATCTTTAAATGCTTTATTTATAACTTACAAACATTTTTTTTTATTTTGTTATGGGAAAACCACTTGAGGTTTAAATTTGACAGAATATCTACAGCATAAACCTATCGGAAACTGGATATCTGTGTTTCCAGATATGCTTCTAGTTTCTCTTATGTCTCAAGTAAAGCTTCATAGAAACATCAGCTATGATTTAAAATAATGAAATAAAAATTTAGTGGAATAATAAAAGTGATACAAAGTGCTGGCTGCAGCTCTAATCCTGCACACTGGGGTTTTGTGCTGAACGCTTGAACAAATGCTGACGCTTTGCAGTTTTAGTTTTCATTCCATCATCAAATTAAAGATTTATTCCATTGAACCCTATTGAATTGTCCAAATTTAAAGGACATAACACTCACTGTTTGGGACCAGGTGTGCTGCGCCTTCGTGGCCGGTGAGAACTGTCTGCATCCCTGGTCCAGGATGACAGAGTGATGGGGATCTCCTGGCAGGCCTCCACTCAGACTCTGTCCCATCCAGTCAGGTACTCTTCTCTCAACAGGCTGGAGACAAAAGCCAACAGGTTTGTCTTAGACTCAGACCAAATTGTAGAAGATGGCACACATTTCAAGCTTTGTTACCTGGTAGATGGTCAGGGGTAGTTTGGGTGCTGAAGTCTCGCTGATGTTAATGGTGCTACTTTCGGCTGAGTCACACTCCATGATGGTGAGTATCTTCAGATCACTCGAGGCCGGAGGCAGGTGAAGGTGGGTCAGTCGGGCCTTTTTCAGGTGATGGAAGTCGCCTTCAGTCAGTGTGTACCTGAGAATGAGGGTTGATCATCTAATCTAAGTCATTAAAACTTCTTAGGGGGGAGAAAATGATATTAAGGAAAATAAGCTCCAGCTGTACCTGCGTCCTTTGTCCTGAGTCATTTTCTCCTGTTCATAAAGTGCAGATTCATTGAAGGAGACTCTGCGGCCAGTAGACCCAGTGGAGACAAATCGCTCCGACTCTCCATTATGACAGCTTGATGCTGAGAGAGCATCTGATTCATCCAGACGAATTGTGATTTCTAATGGGAAAAGACCACAAGGACACACCAAGAGAGACAAGCAATGGAGTTAATGATGATACTGGACCAGAACACACATGTGAACTCAAACAAATAAGAACGGCACAAGTCAGACCTTGTGTGGGATGAGAATCCTCAGCATAAGTGGTATTTGTCTTCTCAGGATCATCACTCGCTCTGTATACAGGAATGGGTTCACATTGTAGTTTTCCTTTCATTTAAAAAACCCCCCTCACACCAGACTAATCTCAGTTACATGTCTCCCTGTAATCCCTGCGTCATTCCAAGCAAACCCCAGACCTGCACACACCTGGAGTAGCGTCGTCCACTTAAACAGCAGCGGTGACAGAAGAGCAGCAGCAGGGAGAGCAGGACTAGTGTCCCCCCAGCAAAGACACTCAGCAACACCAACAGCAGCACATATTTCTCCACCTGTCCGGCTGACACTGGCACGTCCTGCAACCACAAAAAAAACAGTGACTACTATTTTTTATTTATTTATTTTTACTCATTTTATGTGCATTTTATCCTGCTGCACTACATTTAAGAGGGAGTTTGTATCCACTGGCTACAACAATGAAATGCTGTGTATAAAGTGCAATAATTAAATATTAGCACTTATTCTGAAACGGCCACATGGGTCAGTCTGCATATCTTTACATTTTATACTTAAGAACTGGTCGTTACACTCCTTTTTCTACCTGTCTGTTCTTAGTTTAGTTTTGTTCCCCTCCGTTGTCTTCTGGTTAATGTATTTCATTTTTACTTTACTCAGCGTATGGTGGCACTTTTTTTTGAATAAAGGACTTTTGCCTCCAGATGGCCGGAATTTAGGTCATCTCTTTGCCTGGTCGTAACATAACTGTGTTCACTGACAATTATTTTCAGAAGTATTCTTGAAAGCATCCATGGATTTCCACAAAAGAGTCATATTTTTAGTGCAGTGCTGCCTGAAGGCCTGATGTCAACACCATTTGTTTGTGTTTTGGAGTTTATTCTTTGTGTACAACATTTTTGCAGATTCTCTAAATCTTCAACTGATATTTCATATGAGTAATGAAAAATTATTTTACAATTTTTGTGTTGTGATATACAGTATCACTCTGATAACGATGATATGGCTGGATTGCAAAGGTAGGAGGTTTTAACATTTATATTCTCTCTTTTGAGAGAGTATTTCCTGTTTTGAGTGAATCTGAACATTTATTATGTCCTCAGTTTTTCGGTCACATTCTGAAAAAAATCTTTAAATGGGGGGTAAAAAAATGAAGTAGAAGGTGAACATTTAGACCCTCGTTAGATGTGATTGCAAGACAGAGCTATACTTAACCCTAAATTCACCCTTTCCATCTGCATGGGGAGTGATTTTACAATTGTTTTCATCAAAGCAGAATTGTTTGCAAATGAACTCTTTGTAATCCTGTTATCAGGCGTGCGTGGGATCGGACAGGGCCCCGGTTTCCTTTTTTTTTTTTTAGCTGCTTTTTTTTAATCCCGATATTTTAGAGACAGGACTGGTGTTAACCATGCAAATGCCATCCTGCAAATTAATTGCAGTACTGTTGTTTGCAGTGATCAGAATATATAATAATAATCAGATATATTTCACCAGACTGGTGAAATAGTTACATCTGTAGTACTTGTAGTAACTGACTTTTTCTTTTTCCTCTGAACTTGGCAGCACTGATGTGTCTCTTTGTGAAATTATGATTAAGCGCCTTGATATTCATTGAGTGGAATTAACAGCGAAAAACCCTCTTAAGTCTTTGCGCCCTCACAGTGATCCTTATCCAGATACACACTCATATGTGTACTGTCAGCTCGCTCACATACTTGCATAAATGACAGCACTGCTCTCTTCTGTATAATACTCTCACTATTGGGAGAGCGAGGCTGAGGATGCTAATCGAAACATCAGCCAGACCCTTAATTCAATTTCCCAGCTCTTCTCAATGAGAGGGAAATGAGGCCTCCGCGGGCTAAAAATGGAAGTTGGAGGAGGAGGAGGAGGATGCCGCCGACGCACATGAGCAATCCCCACCAAAGACTTTCCTGGCTTTGCTCCCAGTGCTAGTTTCAGAAGAGGGATGGAAACTAATTGGGTCTTTTAAAACATCACAAATGGAAGATTTATCAATCGCAAACATTTAATGTTATCTAACTAAAGTGTTGCATAAAAAAGGGCTTTGGAGAGTGAGAGGCTCCACCTGCAGCGCAGCTCAACATTTAGCTCATGACTTTAGGAACTGCTGCATGCCAAGCATCCAAGTCCCCATTTCAGGTTTTTGTCCGATCAGACCGTCAAATTCCAACATTCATGTTTCTCCAAGAAGAAAATGTACAAAAAAAAAAAAAAGCAAGATTATAACAACTGCAGCTGCAAACTGACCTCAATCAACCCATAAAAATGTATCAGAGAACAAAAAGTATGTGAGAAGAAGCAAATACAGCAGACTGTATGATGAGTCTGCTTTCACTGTCAGTGGGTGAGGTTCCTCTGTCAGGCTGCAGATATAGAGGTACATGCATGAATCAGTCAGCTTCCATCACCGGCAGACCCCTCCACGGAGGAGAGGACGCAGCTGAGCAGCAGGAGCTGCCTAGAAAACCAGATACGGCCAACAATGCACTCGTGTAGATGTAAACTTTGTTTTTTCGTTGACAAATAGATTTGTTAGTGTGTTCTGGACTGGAGCAAGTTTGAAGCTCAGGGATAAATAGAGTACAGGTTATGTTCAGAGATGCAGCAGTAGCCTACATTTAGATGAACCTGCGTGTGTGTGTCCATAACACATTACGTTACAAGTAAGGAATATAAAAAAATTGGATGTTTTTACAAGTTCTGCCAAACAAAAGAGCAACATAAGTCAGGTTGTGTTTCTAACACTCTGCAGAGTGCATCTGCAGTCAAATCTCCCTCATGGCAGAGATGGCTTTAACCCACTAATAATCACTACCAGCTCAGATACCACCCAACATCCTCCTGGGAATATGTGGCTCACAAACCCACAAGCACACTCAGTCCTGCTTTTGAATCAGCAACAGACAAGTCTGCTCCACATGCAGCCCAGTGCTTTTTTACTGGAACGCTGACTTGTCGTCTCTACTTGTCTTTTTACGCGTTTCTCGTGTCAGCTGACCTCCAGCTTGATTCATGAAAATATTCAAGCAAAACCATCACACAGCAGAGTGCCGGCACCACCCGAGAGTGTGGACAGTAGGTGTGGATGGAGCCGACAGAGAGCGAGGGGCTGATGCAGCATTACTCACGGTGGAGTTCTCGGTCAGACTTGTCAGAACAGGCAGATCATTGCTCATGGTCCAGGTCAGTGTGAACAAGCCCTGCGGACAGTGAAGAAAGAAGAGGAAGGTGAAGACACAGTAGCTGATTGATGCGGATGCAACTTCTGTTTCCAGTGAAGAATACTCAAAGTGCATACTACTTAGTAAATAAGATAAAACTCGATCTAATGACCACAAAGTCAGAGTTGAAGAGCTCTCACTGTTTTAGGACAAGGTCTGATTTAACATGTTTTTATGAACCTTAAAGCTACATAAACACACCTCACATTGTGCTGGGTGTATAAGTATAGTCTGTGTGTATTCTTGTGTATTTTCAACATTCCTCCTGTTCTTTGAATAAAAACTAATAATAGCAAAAGATGTGTATTAATCTGCAGCTATAAATAGTGCCCTACTAAAGCACTGTTGTAAACCTCAAAGCCTCTGTATTTTAAAGAGACAATATTTAGCTTATTCACAGTTATTTACAGGTTTATAAATGTATTGCTTTACAGGCTTTAATGTGTGAAATAAACCTTGTTATTTTGTAAAACTGTGCATTGCCACAGCTTATATTTCCCTGTTTAGTCTGAAACTCTCTATTTTTGAAACACCCATCAGAAAATATCCAGTTAGAGTTAAAAAAAAAAAAAAAAAAGAATAAATAAATAAATAAAAGTGGTGGCATGGAAGGCAGCGCCTCGTTCTTTGTTGGAGCTTTACTTGGCATACCACTCTAACCACTTGGCAGTTTTTATTAAAATAAATGACAATGAAGAGAATTAAAAAGAGTTTGGAGGAACGAGTTCAGCAACAGTGTCTTTGGGGACGGAGAATCACTCCCATCAGTGTCGACTGAGGGCTTCTACTTTTCAAAATATCTACATAACACGCTGAAGAAAAGGGAAAAGGCATAAAATCACATATTTAATAGCTCACACACAATGTGTGACATATCACAGCACCTCGTAGGTGTGCTCATCGTCTCCATATCTGAACTATGGGTCTAATAACACGGTGCACAAGGGGTTTATGTGCCACTGACTCAGAGGGCTGTTGGTTTTTAACAACCTGGGCACCACTTTATGTTTATATAACAAAAAAACAAAAAAAAAACACAATTTTCAAAAAGCAAAACAAGCATAAAACAGATTTCAGGAGTTAAACACATTTAAAATCCCAGCTGCAGCGTCTGATGCTGCAGAAGATAAACTGCATGCTCCTTGTGAAATTCCACATCCTCCGTGTCCTTTAAATACCCAGTTTGTGATTCAAGCTGTTTCGGTTTTTAGATCTGATGAAACATCACTTCATTGTCAGGCTGCAATAAAAAAAAAATCTCCTCAGAACTACAGAAAAGGTTATACAACTGTTTCTGTGTTGGTGTAAGGATCCTTTAACATTACCAAAACCTTAACCCTAACCATTTTCTGCAGCTGTGTTTTGCTTCAAAGACAGACTGACATTAACTGCAGCCACGATTTTCTCAGAGCTCCATCCCTTAAAGGTCTCACCCAGTAAAAGGACGGACCTGCAGCAACGTCTATGAGTCCTGCTTGTGTAACATCAGTCCATAATCACGTTCCTCTCATATGCTGATAGCACATCTGCACATTCCCACACTGTGAGAGTCATACTTTATATAATAACCGAGCTCAAGGTAACTAGAATGTGACTGAAGCTTTGAATTGCAAGAACACACACTCACACACCACACAACCTTGTTCAGTTGAGTCATCTTCATTGACGGTTTACACCCAGTCAGTGCCACTGGATCCTTTTGCACAAACATTAGTGTGTGTTCACACTAATGAACACAGCTTTCTCTCTTGCTCAGATTACACAGAAACTGAGCATCACTTTACAGATTGTGGAGAAAGATACTACGATTTTACAAAGTGTCGGGCTGTTTGAGAGCCTGTCTGATTACTTATCTGCTGTCTCACCACAGCTGTGGTGAAAACATGTGCCTTTGCTTTGCTCACGGCACGTCAAACAGATGAAATTGTTGTCAGAGGAATTTTACAAGCTGGTTTTATACTCTTAATCATCCAAGACCTCCACAATCATCCCACCAAGCACCCTCACATTTTGTTTGTCCCGTTAACACAGCAGGGCACGTGTGGGTTGAAACAGAAACCTCTCAGTTTCAAATTCATTTCCCGGGTGAATTAACTGATCAAGAATATTATAACCACACAACTCAACTCATTAAGGTCAGATGATAAATGTGATGATTACTTAAACTAGTTGAGTGCTATATTTTTTTTGGTCATACAGTCAATCTCCACTTCATTAGTTAAACTACTTCACTTACAGCATCCATGTTGAATCTATGTTGAATCTTTTTTTTAAGCATCTAAACTTTGCATGCATGACTTTTGCTGTGATGAAAACGCATGTTAAATTGTGTTGTGGAGCCCCCTTTAGAACTGTCATGCCCACCAGTGACTTTATTTTAAGCTGAGATTTCAATTATGCTGATGCTGTCTGTATTCCCATAAATACTAGTACATACATGGAGAAGGAGAGGAAGACTGCAGCACATCACCCTCACGTGTGAGTGAGAGGTGAAGTGCTCCAGATGTGCTGTATCTTACTGTCTTTGCGGGCGGTGTTGAAGGAGCTTCCCTCCTCTGTGCAGAGTGACTACAGTGATGCGCTGCAGCCGGCGGCGCTCAGCATCAGCATCAGCATCAGCAGCATCTTCCCCTCTCCACCGAAAACCCGCCGATCAGGGCTGTCCCATGTCACAGCGTCGCGTGCTCTGAGCCTGCGGTGTGATAAATCACAACAGGTCACACGAGAGCATTCATGTGGCGGACATATGCGGAATCCACCGGGGTCTCTGCGCCTCAAATACGCCAATAAATCTAGAGCTGTGTCACCTATCCCACGTCTTACATAATGACATAGTATCACAGTACAATGCAAGCAAGTCCGTAGATCCACGCGTTAATGGTTAGGTTAACTGAAACCAACAAAAATCAGACTCACCCTGCTGTAAAGTCTGTTTTGAAGCGGTGCACTGGGCGCCTTCCCCGTCTGCATACTTTAATTTGGGCTTCAAATAAAGACCGTAGTTATGAATGAAACCACACGCGATTGGACACACCCACCGCCCGCTCCTGTTGCAGCACGTGACTAAGACTGATGATGATGGTGGTGATGATGTGAGATGGAGGAGAAAACCCTTTCTCATTTATATCTCAATGAATGGCAGCTGCTTGACAGGGCGGTGGGTTGGTTATCGCATTATTTCTGCCATTATTTAATTTTTGACACAGTCTAGCCAATAACAAAAAAGATCACATATCTTCAGTTTGATGTGTTTGTCTCTGTGTCGTTGCGAGTTAAGATGCACAAACATACCGACGGGTGCGGTGACCGTTTTTGTAATCTCACCCTTCGCCACCTGGTGGCAGCATTGTCCAGTTGTTGGGGTTTTTTTTACAGTTAAAGACAGGATGGCGGTTATGTCTGGATGCAGCATTTGGTTTATAAAATTAGAGCCGCTCCATTTCACTTTTATTTAAAAAAAATACTTTAAAAATAATCTGAATTTAGACCAAGTAACCACAACGGAAAAATATCACCCAGAAGTTCATGTGAGTCCCATCTCTGTTATAAGTGCTCGGGCTTCAAATGGCATGAGTTCAAGGACACCAAAAGGAAACCTATGAGGGTCAGATAATTAGCTATAATGTGATATTCAGATAAACAGTGGTCTTACTATCCCCCTTATACATTGAAAATGTGTTTGCACCACATAATATTCTACTGTAGCACAATCTGCAGGCTCGGCGTCTGCAGTTTTCATTTTGTGTAACAAGGCTGTTTTGCACAAACTGAACATGTCTCACCAACCACATGGCAGGAGGTGTAGAGTATGCCTATATGATAACATAAAATCGTTAATACAGCTGAACGGCTGAAGAGCAGATTTTCAGGTTCTGCAAAAGAAAAAAAAACTTGTTGGAAATGTTGAGAAACTGGTTTAAAACCGGAACAGACTGAGTGATAGAAATAGCAGCATATGGCGAGTCTGGGAGGATTAATTCAGAGCAGCTGGATGATATTAATGTGTTTATTCACGGGACTACTTAAAACAGTCCACTGCAGGACTAAAGCATTGCATATTTCGTTTTTCATCTACCAATAAGGATCTGCGGGACTTAAATCAACAGGATGATCAGGTCACTATTAGACTACATATAAATTCCACTGAGTGAATACAAGCTGTATCCTGATATGGGAAAAAAGTGTTGCCACTCCCAGATCAATTTCCTAAGTGAGACCTCAAAGAAGGTAAAAAAAAAAACTGAATATTTTGATGCTTCCTACAAGACATGTTTATATCAACATGAACTGCATTATATTGATGCATCATGAATTAATCTTTGTGGATTTTTTTCAGTGTTTGTGCAGTATTACTTCATTCTGTATGAATCAGTATCACGACGTTCTTGAATGACGCTGCTCAAGTGGCAGCCTGTGACAGCTGCTTTATTAAATTGGGTATGTTGTATTAATTTTATTTTAAACTGAACTTTTACTATTGAAACCTCGATTTAACAAAAAAAACAACAAAAACAAATGCTGGATGCTGTTGCGCTTGAAGGATTTCTGATGGTAATTCTGCCACTTTTTAACATTGATATGATGAGTAGCCACAACGGTAGAACGTTGTTCACACGTGGAAGCACAAGATTCGCTTTCCACAGACTGGCTAATGTTTTTTTTTTAAAAAGACCTAAAATGCAGATGAGCTGAAGAGGAAAGGTCACAGATGTTACGGGTGCAAAAACAGATCTCGAGTCGATCCTCATGTGATGTGTCAGACCCTGCGATGTGGGATGGATGAACTTGTAGTGCTGAGAGGAGATGTATTGTAAGATGTGACTGCAGGAGTGTGTTCTGAAATCTATCGTCTCTCCATGTGGATTTGGGGTGATACAGGAAAAGTAAAGACCCCTGGGACTCCTGGAGTGCCTGCGGTGCTTGTTAGCAGCAGATGGTGTAATCCTGGACCTGGGACTGCGAAGGAGCACCTCCTGACTCCACATGTTGCACTGCTGGATGTAAGTGTTCATCAGTGCTGTCTGGAAAAGACGTCATTACTACAGTTGTTTCCACATTGCAAACACAAGACTCTAAAGCACTAATGCAAGGTGATCTGTGAGTTCAACCACACCTACAATTTAGTTGTTTCTCACCTCCTGTTTACTTTGATTTTTGAAATTTACACAGCAACGACAACATTTCTTTTGGGGATTATTTCAATTCAGTTCAGTTCTACTGCAATGTTGCTGAAAGTATTTACACACCAGTGGAAGATAAAGAAGACCTGATGGTGAGGAGAAAGCGTCACTAGTAAAATGTATTTTACTGAGTAAAATCACTCCAGTTCTGAAAGGGTTGTTTTTTTTGTGCATGTTACAGTGCCATATTTGTCTTCATCTTGGTGGGAAAATGAACACCTTTAACTTCACCACGGAAAGAAAAATTATGTTTGACATTTTAAAAACGATATATCCAAACCACAACCTTTTACCAAATACATTGTTTTGTCGTCATACCCAAACTGAAAGTGCAGATTTCTTTCTCTGTTTCTAAAAACATTTGTGCATGTTAGTTTGAATTAAGGCATGTGGTTT
The DNA here is from genome assembly GCA_014839995.1 of Xenentodon cancila. Classification (NCBI taxonomy): domain Eukaryota; kingdom Metazoa; phylum Chordata; class Actinopteri; order Beloniformes; family Belonidae; genus Xenentodon; species Xenentodon cancila. The sequence goes on along the minus strand of CM026207.1, from coordinate 16,500,841 downwards.
TCACAAACCATAGAACTAACAGACTCTGTTGGAGACTTCAGCCACATTGTTCTCTGATATTTGCTTCAGGGTGATTTACACTAAAACTCTGTCTTTTGCACATTCCTCTCACAACATGCTCTGTATGTTATTTTGAAATAACACCTGTGAACCTCGTTTTAACAACTACGATCAGATCATCAAAGTATCAGTTGTTTTAATGTGAGAATCCCTGTTTCATCATCTATAAAGTAAAATCCTTTGGTTCCCACAGGAGGAAGATTAAACAGTTCTGATTTGAGCTAAAACAATAATAGACTAGTATCACTTCTCTACATTATATCTGAAAAATAAATGAAGACAGCCCATTTGTCATCTATACTCACTTCATCCCACTCAGGAGGATTAGGGGGTCTGATGGAGCTTCTCCCAGCTCTCAGCGCACACTGGGAATGGGTTTATATGGTCCCTCTCGGGAAGCTTTTGGAGTATGCTTTAACATGTTCTGTGGGGTTTAAATGCATTCTCTCTCCCATTTTGATCACCACCAATAACATAAACTGAGAGGAGCTTTGGGCTTTTTCAGTGATGTGGTAGCGCCTTGATTACTGCACTCTGAAAAACTGCCATGAAAAATGTAATCTCATAGTGAAACACATAAATAAGTTAATTTATTGCTGAGCTACAATCTAATTTTCAGGACATGTCCTTATAAAGCCATACATTCTTTCTTCCAGCAGTAGCTGTATTTCCAGACAAAGCCACACTCATTAACAAGATCCACCATGAAATAGTCAGGACCACATTCCTCACATACAATTGCCTTATTTTAAAAAAATCCAGGATTGCTGAGGTGTGACATACCACAGCACTGAAACATCTGGGAAATGATGCCAGGAGAGGCTGTGCAGAGGTGGGAGGAATTTTAAGGAGAGGGTGGGTGCAGTTAGTCTGTGTGTGTTGCTGGGTCGTTGACGTCAGAGCTGCGTCTGTGCATGCTCTGAAGAGCAGGACATCCTGTGGAATTGTTCTCGCCAAGGCTCCAAGAATCTAAAGCAGCAGCCTCTCCCGTCTCGCTCATTTTGGTGAAAAGCTTTGGTGACAGAAGGGGAGGCGGGACAAGCTCAGGGAGGACAGGCTGTTCATTAAAATATCACACTGTGATCATCATTTATAATGATGACAATAATCCCGGGAGAGGTCAGGGAAAGATTCCTTCTGAGTTACAATGAAGTTCAACGAGGACTAAAATATATTTTGTAATTTTTAAGGGAATAATAATGGAGCCTTTCCCAAACTGCTATGGTTTTTAAAATGACTGAGGCACAATATGTATGTAAGACGGAGGTGAATGAGGATGCGGGATGAGGGGGTTCATATGGGAATGAAATGACACAGGCTATAGAGTCGGGGTGTTGCTGGTGCCACTATTTTTAGCTACTATGACGAGACCCATTAACTGCATTTTGGTGCTCTCTAGCTTCCTACGTCACATTTTACTCCAAGCCATTCCTCCTCTCTGTGCGTCCCATGACAGTCACAGCTCGAGAGCCTGCTGTTCACCAGAGGTTGGACATGCATACTAAACAGCCGAAGATGTGAGGGACTGCAGAATGTGAAGAGTGGGTATTTTCTGTAAGCATCTCCCCCTGTCAGCTGAGCCATGAGACTAACAGGAGTCATTGATGCATGTGAGCAGCCCTAAGGTGTTTCACTGCCGTGAGTACTATGCATGCTGGTACAGGACTCTGTGAAGCTGTTAAAAAATAGTACGAATATTCAGTCATTGACCTCACTTGTAGGTACACACCCAGGAAATTACATTATTTGAAATAGCATTACAGTCATCTACAGCTACTGGCTTTACCATCACAGTTGGATGTTTTCCAAAATATTTCTTTTTTAGTACTCAAAAACGAAATGATTGATCATTTATGAGCCATTCAGACGTAGGCAGCAGCCACATTACCACCACCGTTACCAAAGAAATCTTTAAAATTATATTTAATGTCAATGCGTCTGCTGTAGGGATTTTGTAGGACACCACCATGGACACCAAACACACTTGAGACTACCTCATATTGGATTTACATGACTTTACGATCAGGTATAAATACACTAATTGTTTTGTGATTGTGATTGTTTTGAGTTCATGACAGCCACTAGAGAGCACCACAGTGCTGACCTTAACTGCAAGTTACACAGTGACAGAAAGAACTGAGCATTTTATTGATTAATTAAAGCCCCTGTTGTGCTATAAGCCTAAATAGCCTAGAATGAAATCAGATAAAAGATATATTTACCATTTCCAGTTTGTTGAAACAACAGCTAAACAATCCATTGAAACAACCCATTAAAAACCAGCTACTGCAGGTTAGTGATTTGAAACGTGTGACTAAAGTTAAGGCCCTTAAAAAGAGGCAGCGTAGTCTCATCCATCCATTATCTGTACCCGCTTAATCCGTTTCCGGGTCACGGGGGTCTGTCGGAGCCTATCCCGACGCATATCAGGCGAAAGGCAGGGGTACACCCTGGACAGGTCGCCAGTCTATCCAGGGCCACATACAAACAACCAATCACACTCACATTCACACCTAGGGAGAGTTTAGAAAGATCAATTAACCTACACTGCATGTTTTTTTTTTGGACTGTGGGAGGAAGCCGGAGTACCCGGAGGGAACCCACGCAAGCACGGGGAGAACATGCAAACTCCACACAGAAAGACCCACCGGGCCGGGAATTGAACCGGGAACCTTCTTGCTGTGAGGCAACAGTGCTAACCACTAAGCCACCGTGCTGCCGAGAGTAGTCTCAGTCAGTAAAAAACAAAAACATTTTCATGTAAATATTTTTGCTTGTAATGATTATGCAGTAGGCTCAAAACATCTGGAAATTATGGTGAGTATGCACACAAATCTTGGGGGGCGGGGGGGGCGGGGGGGGGGGGGGTGTTAATATATATGTAAAGAATGTCAAAGTGTGAGAAACTGTGAACATGGATTTGTTTTTTTCTTTTAACCATGATCGTCTCAGAAAATAGTTGCTTTGTTCAAACATTCAGCCAAAGGTCATCACTGAACTGCCATCACATGACTGGATGAAGTGTATAATGCAGACCGCTTGATGACACCGACTTTATAAAAGATGGGACAAATTTGTGGGCAGTTGCTTTGAAACCGAGAGAATTTTTCCATAGACACGCTGGAAAAGTTGCTCATTGCCTTTGGGATGAAGATGTAAAGCGAGGCAGAAAGAGTTTTAAAGTTGAGTCTGTCTGAAAGTAGCAGAGGGTTTGTTCAAAAAGATCGGGATCCAGTAAAATCCCATTTAAAAAGCTTCAATTTGTGTCCTTTATTACCAAATTAATGATGTTTTTCCTACATGTCATAAACTACCGTAGATTTACTCCCTCTGATTAGTGTGCTGGTTGGCCTTTTAAAAATAACTCCATCATTAAACAGATGTCAAGCCAGGTTTCAGAGAACCCTCAAACTCCACCGTCCTGGCGCTACTATCACATGGAGGGTGTAGAACACATCTCCAGCGACGTCCAACCAGCTCTAGATGCAAACGCAGTCGACTATCTACAGAAAGCCTTAGGAGACGTAAGCAAACCTTGAGAATCCTTTATGACGTGTCAGAAGCAGGACACGTTGAATGTTTTACCAGTTTTACCAGTCTCCATTATCACTTCTCACCACGATGCAAGAACTGAAAAACTCGTTTCTACAGCAAGCGTTTCCAAACTGAGATGTCAGTCATGAAATTCCAAAGTACAGGATGCCCAAACATAGTATTACAGCATGTGATCCACAGCATGGTGAACACGTTAATTTTGGTGGCAGATTTACATTCCAACGTTGTAAGACTTTCTTTCTTATCTTTGTTTTCATTTAAAGTACGTTATATGGAAAAGCTTGGGTTGGTGTAAGGGTATTAGAATAGCAGGAGCTATAGCACAATTATTGTGATTTCTCTTCTCAGAGCTCAGTAAGGACATTTTAGCATGATAACGCCTGTATAAAATACTGATGTGTGAGCGGCATCACAATGAATGGTGAGTAGGCACAAGCCGGGGCGGAGCCATTTGATGGGAGGACTCTTCATATTGGACAACGAAAGCCCGGTGCCTCTGTCTGATTGGCTAAGAGGGTGGGTGGGCGTGATTTCCTGTAACAGGGCTGTTTTACTCTGGTAGTACAGCTGCTTCTCTCACAGATGAAAAGAGCAAGTATCACGCTGTGTTGTGGTCGAATGGCCCTTTTCTTCTGCTTCTAAAGAGACCAGAGGAAGGGTAAAAAAAAAAGACTAAAATCTGGTTGGAAACGTAAAAACCTGTGATTGGATGGATCAGCAGCACCACCGTGGCTTCACTCCTCCTCGGTCTGCAGCTGGGGCTGCCGTTCATCCCCCGATGCGGCTGTCGGTCACCTCGACCACCGGCATCCCGGTGGAGCTCACAGTCCCCCGTGGAGAGACAGCGGAGGGGCTGAGGACACGTATCTCCCAGAAACTGCGACTGCAAACAGACAGAATCGTACTCCTGCACAAAGACAGGCAAGTTGTACCACACTACATCCTTTGCACATAGCTTCAATGAGAGCATGAGATTTAAATGTGTTTATATTTCACATATAAATCTATCACAACCGACTACGCATTGTGTTTTTTTTCTTTTCTATAATTATTTTTAATATTATTACTGTGCATGGATTGTACATTTTAGGCCCCTGACAGCTGGGAAACTGTTTGAGCAGGGTGTGACTGATGGCAGCAAACTGACACTGGTCCCGGTTGTAGAGGCAGGTTTCATTGTAAGTAAGACAGCACACATCGTACACATACTGACATTGTTAAATATTTGTAATCAGTCTGTTCTGTTTGCATCGCCACAGTGCACCACTGCCAGAGAGAGGACTGTGATGGACATGTTGGAAAGGTTAACAGAAGTCCAGGTAAATGTTTTCTTTAATGGCTCCTTAATTCAACCTGTTACACGTTCTCCTGGGAGCTCATTCTGAGCTTAGTGCATTGTTCATATAACCATAAAGTCTTGAAAATTGTATACTTCACCTTAAAATATCTCATGTCACTGAAAAACTCAGTTTATCTGAAAAAGGTAAGGTCAGCTATTTTAAGAGAGCTGATTTTGGTCATTTGGCCTTGCAGATATCTGATCTTTGAGAAAATAAAATCACACAGAATCCTATTTTAATGAGCTGCAGGCAGACAGGGATACACATGCCGACATTGTGGGTCTGTGCACTTGTGCAGCATCTTCACATACTCAGACACACTTCATAAAAAGTGAATCGCAGTGTGTTGTTGATGTGTAGTTACATTTAAATGTAATTTTCCTTCAAGTATGTGTTCGAAACTATTTATGTTTATTATTGGGGTTTTTATAGCTTTTTTTTCTTTTGTAAGTGGCAGAATAGACCATTCAAGCCACTCAAAAACTGTTAGACAGGACAAATCTGTAGAAAATTATGCAAACTGTCATCTAATACATCTGTGACAACTTTCCTTTTGAATGTATTATGTCTTTCACAAACACGAGCTGCTCCTCTTTTTCCTTCAGCATCCACAAGGGTTGTCAAATTAATAAAAAGAGACATCGAAAGCCTTGTAAAAAATCCTTATGTGTCTGTCTTTCAGATTAATGATTTCCTGTCTGGGCGATCCCCTCTGACTCTCAACATTGGAGCTGGTTCCCACACCATGTATGTGGAGCTCCAGCTGTCTGCACAAAATGTGAAGGAGCTGCACCAAGACAAGGACTTAAAGGCTCAAAGCAGTTGCAACCCTAAAAGTGACCTTCACACTTCCAGCAGTTTGAGCCATCCAGATTCTCCTTCGTCCTGGTCCTCCACAGAACCCAGTACCTCTCAGACGTCCTATCCAGCACTTAATTTGACTGGCTCTAAATCCTCCATCCAGTGTAGCACACAGAGACCCAGAATTTCCTTTAACTCACCCACTAGTGTCCCTAAAGCAAGCTGCCACGGTCCCGTGTCTCCTGATTGTTCCTGTTTGGCTCACTCGTCTCCATCGCCTTCAGGTTTTCCACATTCCAGCTGTCCACTGCAAGCAACCACGCCAGTCTGCTCAGCTGGACCCACCGGCTCCAGCCCGGGACCCCTCAGCCCAGCATCAGCCTCAACATTTTCAGAGGTGAGTCGACAAAGATTAATACAAAACACCATGAGTGGTGTCTCTTTTTTTTTTCATAACAAAGGGATGTTTTTTTTCCTTGTAGGGTGATGTTGATGCAGAACTGTCCAAGCAGCCAGGAGCAGTCATAGAGACTCTTGTGAGTCACTCTCCAGGTGTCTTCTCTGGGACTTTTTCTGGTACGCCTTTAGTTATGGGCACTACACACATAAAATAAATCACTTTGGAAGTGGACTGACTAAGATTGAAATAACAGATAACACATTTGACCAACAGGCTTTTTTTTTTTTTGTTTGTTTGTTTGTTTGTTTGTTTGTTTGTTTGTTTGTATGTTTGTTTGTTTTTTACCCCCATCAGGAACACTGGCCCCTTGCACTCACAGCGACATTGGTCATCCCCGACGTGGCATCGCCATAATTCTCCAAATCCTCAACGACCTCCTCAGAGCCGCATACTACAACCAGGAGGGAGCCCCGACTTACCCTCTCCTTCAACGCTGTCGTCCATCAAACCTGCCAGTCAGCCAGCTGAGCACAGAGGAGCCCTGCAAAGCAAGAAGCAAGCCACCACTAACCCACAGGGCAGAGCACATGGGTAAAATTTTATTTGTTTTTAAACGGTGGAAACACGTAATTGTACACTTGCTTACTGCAGGAATAGCTCTGCGAGGTAAAGTTACTCTGGAACAGGTGGCATTTATCTTGAAAATCCTGTGCTTAGCATGTTTAGAAATGCTCTTTTTTCAGTTTTTGGTGTGACCTTTTGTATAATTGAAGTCTCTGATGTGTTTATATTTTTGTGGAATGAAACTTCTGTTATAAAGCTTTAGTGTAAATGATCCTTTCTTGTACTTTGGACTGTTCAGACAAAACCAGGCATCTGAAAACCTTAGTTTGAGCTTTAAAAATATCAAGAGACAATGCTTGTTTCTCATCTAAGTCGTGAACCAAAGAGGACAAATCTGAATTAGTGAATTTGTTGGCTTGTTAAAGGATAATATAAGACCAAACCAAATGATTCATGTTACCCAATATGAAAAAACTTTTAGTTAACAACATTCAAGTATTAAATCATCTACTATACTCAAACAGAAATTCCTTCAGTGGAATTTAATTAATCTATAAATACAATAATTCAAGTCACTGGAAAATGTTTAATAAACTCCTGCAAATAATTTTATTTTTTTGTTACTTCTTTCCTCTCATGCAGGTGATGACAGCCAGCTGCTGCCCTCGTACAAAGATGAAAATAAGACACTGCACTGCAAGCTGGAGCGCCTTCAGCTCTTGATGCATCAGAGGCGCCTCCGCAGGCGGACTCGTAGGAGCTCACACCTCAGGCAAACCTTTTGCTTGCACCAGCATCGTCACCATCGCTCATAGTCTTCTGGAACAGAGGAGATCCACTCACTGTGACAGCTTTGGGTCGGGACGACAAGTCAGAGAAACCATAGCTGGCCTCTGACTTTGTAAGAACGGCCGCTCACATTTCAGCATAATATCATAAATATATTAAAAGAAAAAGATCTGGGTGTGCTTGTGTCCTACATTTCTGTCTCTAGTAACGCTGCTCTCTCGGTGTGTGTGTGTTTGTTTTTTTTTATATTATCAAAAGTGTCTAAGTGTCTAAAAAAGAAAATTCAACATTTTTAAGTCTTTTAAGAGCCCTCCTATTTTCTGTCTCCTTCGACTTCCATATTTTTCTTGATGCCATTTGTTAGCCGTTTCCTGATATTATGTAAACAGTCTGTGGAGGGCTGAGCTGTGCGTGTATGTACCTGTAGCCAATCACCTCTGTTGAGAGATGATCTTTCTAGTTTGCCGTTTTCGATCACATGGCTATCTTCAAGTATTAAGCGTTTGTAACCCCCCCCCCCCCCCCCCCCCCCCCCCCCCCATGCGTCTATTTTATGACATTATTAAACATTCAGCCTGTATTGCAGGTTTATGCTTCAGTGGCCTGTGGGACTGAAATCTGTGTGTAAAGCTTCTTCTCAGTATCTCAGTGTTTTAACATTTGTCATCCTTTACATGCTCAATGCAGTCCAAAAGGAGCCGCTTGTTTTTGGGGACAGCTTAGTTTTGCTGTCTAACAAGTTTATATGATTTGTGAAGACTTCTGCTACTTGGGTTTTGTTTTTATTTCCCCCTAGATGGAATCCATACAAATGAGCTACTGTGTTTCTCTCTGCAGTATATATATATATATATATATATATATATATATATATATATATATATATATATATATATATATATATATATATATATATATAAAAAAGAAATATATGAGAAGAATAAATGAAAATATGACAAACATGCACATCTTTATGACTCAAGTGTATGATGTATTAAGAAAAACAATTAGGATTCAAGTGAATTTACAAAAATAATGCGTTGTATTATCAAAAAGGTTCAAATGAAACAACCAAAATGACTACAGAAGAACTGTTAGATAAGAGACAATATCATCCTTTTTTTCAATTATTTCCTCTCATTGGTCAAATGGAGTTGTTTTAGATAGGCTTTATAAATAAACTTGACCTTACTTTGGTTGAAAATGAAAAGGAGAACTCCAGTGAAAAGTCGGAAAAACCCACTCAATACAAAACATCCCCTAAAGACCTGAAAACAAACAGAATACAACAAAACAAATAGAACTGCTGAGACTTTTGAAATAAAACATTGTTAAAATAATCAATGAAAAAAAAACGGAATTATTTTACCCATTACGGTCGTGGAGATTGTGGTTGTGATTGTTTTCTCAGTATGGTTATCTACCTTTTCATTGGAAGGAGAGGGGAGCTCCTGTTACAAGATCCACCTGAATCAGACTTTTTTAATGACCGCTGTCACACTACATTGAACAGTAGATGGCAGTCATTTGCTGTAAGCTGGAAGTCTGAATTTGAGACGGTTTCACTCGCAGAAGAAGAGGAGGGCCCGCACAAATAAAAGCCGAGAACTCCTCCCACTTTTCCTCATTCGACTGCACTGCGACGGCGGAGGTTGACTTGTGAAAACCCAAAGGGAGAAGGTAAATCCGCTTTAAGCACTATAATTATTTCGATGTGTCGACAAGAGGTCTTGAATTTGCTCTTATAATGATATAAGTATTTGCACATTACATGTGGTTTGAATAACGTTGTGAAACGGTATTTGTTTAAAAATGTGTATCCACGTTTTAATGGAAGATCTTGATATAATCGCGATGTTGCGATTAAACGTCGTTGGCATTGCCTTTGTTCATGCGGACGACCCGTTAGCGGTAAAATGGCTCGTGCGCGGCGCGGCCTACTGAAGCGGGTCGAACAAAGAAGACCACGATGCTGCAAAATGGCGCCGAAAAAAACTGCGCGTGTTCGGTTACCAGTTTAAACGCTTCAGCGACGCCTCGATTTGTGTTGGAAATAAACTGACACTACCTCCTTTTTTGTTTTTTGTTTTTCATTTATGTGAACAAGATATTACTTGTATTAAGCTCAATAAATTGCCCTTGTGCGAAACTGCGCCACGCACGATCGCCATTTTAGCTGTGGCCCCGTGACCTACTTTCCACGCGGCATTTTTTTTTTATTTTAAATGTAAAAATGTGTTAACATGACTCATCGGTATTTTAATTACTTTTGTGTTTATAGCTACTAAAGATGTCTGACGAGGGTAAACTGTTCATTGGAGGCCTGAGCTTCGAGACCAACGAGGACTCTCTCGCCGCTGCCTTCGGCAAATACGGAACCATCGAGAAAGGTAAACCGGAGTCCTGCTGCTCCTCCACGTGGACCCGAACTCACAAATAACGTTTTCCCTGTTTTTTTTTCTTTTTCTAGTGGACGTGATCAGAGACAAAGAGACTGGAAGATCTCGTGGGTTTGGCTTCGTGAAATACGATAACGTTGAGGATGCCAAAGATGCATTGGATGCCATGAACGGAAAGGTAAATTAACCTCATTGGCGCAAAAGCGCGGCTGTAATGTGTATGTACATTTATTTATATTTTTTATTTTTTTACTTCAAGACCCTAGATGGCAGGGCTATTCGCGTGGATGAAGCAGGAAAGGGTGGGCGGCCCAGGGGAGGGTTTGGCTCAGGCCCAAGAGGCGGCAGATTCAGCGGTTCAAGGGGGAGGGGCGGACGTGGGTTCTCCAGAGGTGAGTCAGGGTAGTGCAGCTGTATTTTCTCCTCTGGCCCCACGGATGTGTTTTATGCCGTTTTTGTTGTTTCAAACTAACCTGAAGGTGGATACAACAGCGACAGGGGGTATGGAGACAGGAGCTACGGAGACAGAAGCTTTGGAGGCGATAGGAGTTTTGGTGGTAGTGGATACAGAAGTGGAGGATATTCCTCTGGTGGCTACAGGGATAACAGGTGAGTTTCTGTGCATTAACAAAGTTATGGCTCGTGACTTTAAACTAAAAACTAATTTCTCTTTTTTTCTTTTTTTAAAATTGTTAGGAGTCAGGGTGGATATGGCGAACGCTCTGGGTCATACAGAGATGGATATGACAGCTATGGTAAGTAAATTGTTTTTATTTGAGTAATCTGTTTTTAGGCTGTCATTTTAGTCTTGAACTACACTGCTAACATGTACGTTTTGGATTGTAGATTGTAGTGACATGACATTTTACATTAAGTAAATTAAATGTAGACCGGCTTCATACATATTTGAATACATCTCGTTTCACTGGGAATTTTTCAAGTACATTAGTTTCACAGCCCTGACATTTGAAGACTTGTGGTAATTTGCCCCTCAGTTTTGTACCTGAGCCTGAACTGGTGCCTCTTGGCATTTGGTTGCTGAATTTTGCTGGCCCACTTCCCACTCTGGTCGAGAGTTTGGCAAAAATGTTTGATACGCCAGAGTGAACGTTGCCTTCTCAAAAGTTGCTCATTTCTCAACTGATGGAGCCCCTTAATGCAAAAACCAAGGGAGGGTGTTAAGACTAGTGGGTTGAGGGGATGTTTTGAAACTCCAGTGTCGGAACTTTCAGTGTCTTTACCTGTGTGCCCACTTCTTATCCTCCAGCTACACACGAGTAAACATCTCCCTGATTCAAGATCATCACTTGGCTGGCTGTAAATGAAAGATGCACACCTCAAGAAAAATGTCCACGTCTTATTGCTTATCCTAGTTTGTAGCTCTCTTGTAGTAGCTCGGTGTCTTAAATGTAGCCATTTGGTTTTGGTCGTTAAACCCTGTTACCAGTTTCAGTGCAAGAACTTTTTCGGAACATTTTTAAGCTTCTGTGAAATCTGTAATGTCCCATTTTTGAGAATCCAGCAGCTTTCCAAATGGTTCACTGATCGTTTTAAATGCTTGCTGAATTCTCAACTAGGTCTTTTTTTTCCACTTTATTTTAACATTGAGATTTGATGGGACTACTTTTTTTTTCCTTTTTTTTTTTGTCTGAGCTACCTCCTGCCTAATTTTTAAATTGAGGGAGATGCTAATAAAGACTTTTGGGGGGCTACTGTTAAGGCCCTTGAACTATTAAGAGAACCTTAGATTAGCCAAGGCTCCTTTATGTTCAATTTCCCAAAAGAGTGAATTCCTTTCAGACTGGTGAACTACATCCGAAGTGGCCGGCTGTTCATGAAGTTGCAAAATGCAGCATGCTACAGTCTGTCCAAGGTATCTTCTGTGCTCTGCTCAACATCTGCATTTTAAATGTGCTGTAAAATGGACTAATCTTGTAAGTGATCTCAAAATGTAACTTCCTTTACCCAAAGTAAAATATAAACGGGAACAGTTTTGTACTTTATGTTCTTTGTATGATTCAAGATTTTTTTTTTTTTGTCAGTTTGGCTTCATGAAGCCTATTAAAACAACTATGGAAAATGATGCTGATTCTGTTGCCTGTTCAAAAATGATTGCATGGGGAGTCAAGTTGGGAGCCATCAGCCTGTATTACAAGTCCTCCTGCTCAACGTTCTTGGAGAAACCAAAGGACAAATCAATTGCATCTTATGTTGCAAATTCATCAAGTGCACATTGAATAAGTTACCAATTGGACTCTTGCTAAATTTTAAAGTTTAAAATGTATAGGCTTTTGGGGGCCTATTTGATCCAAATGGCCATGTTGCATCTTCAAACTTGAGTGAGGTTGGAATAACCTCAGTGGCTCCAGCTCAATGGTGTTAAAATGTCCGTGTGATCTCAGTGCTTCATTACGTTCAAGAATTCTGCTACTTCACAAACCTTCAAGTCCTTGGAGAGTGAAGCGTTGCGCCTACCAACAAGTGTTCCTCAGATGAAAGCTGCTCTTGCCTAGGTCTTATGTGGAGAAAGTAGGCCAATGCACGCGAGGTAAAAATCTCCTTTTGCTTTGCTCACATCCTTAAAATTCAGTTCTCATTGTTTCCATGAATGCCTTCAAGTTAGTCGCTGCTAAGTCCTCTGCCTCAGATGTGTCCTACAAAAGTTGCCATGGCCTCTGCCCTGATTCAGATTCCTAAGTCCACTGGGGGGAGGGCCCTATGAAGCTTCCTGGGACTGTAGTGCGCCATCCAAAAATGTTTACCCCTTAACTCAAGGATAGCACTGCTCAGTCAACTTGATCCACTCCATTGCTCACTTTTTGCTCCAGTAAAGTCCCACAACAGCCCTAATTCCTAGATTGTACACAACATCTGTCCTTTTGACTGGTTTTACACTGTTGCATGCAATTTACTGGCTGCAATGAGTTGCCTGGCTTAATCAGTCATCTCTTTTTCTCTAGACTGATTTGACAAGCTGATGTCTGGATCTCATCTCGGCTAAAGTAGCCCGCTGTAAGGTGGAACTGGCAAACTTGGATGCTGCATCAGGTAAGCCCTTTTACTGGCATGAGTGGACTGGTTGGTGCCAGTGATTTGTTTTAACAATTTTTCCTTATGTATTTCAGGTCTGGCATGCAGTTGCAAGCAAGATAAGCATGGACCGTGAGCCTGCCATGCAAACTTCCGGAGGGGAACATTTTGCAGATGTTCCAGTAATTTCACTGGTGGGCAGTTGGGCAAACTGTTGGGGTTTTTTTTTTTTTTTTTTTTTTTTTCCTCCCTTCCCCTCTAACAGTATTAAGTGGCAACTCTGAAATACTAAAATAAAGTTCTTAATCATAACAAATTGTCTCTTTATTTGGCACCATAGCCCGCTTTGGGCTGTTTCATTTTATTCTAGGTATAAATGCAGATCAGTTAATTACTGAAAATACTAATACTGTAGCTGTCAACAAGAACAATAAGGTCAGTTTCTTTAGTTAATTGTAGGTTTACCAGCTTGTATATGACAGTAAGAGCTCTTCCACCTGGATTGAACCTTTTTATAGGGTTTTATAGCCTAAGAAATCACTTATGTATTCAGTCCTGTAGAGATGAACTAGCTGGTTTTAAAAACAAGCAGTTTTAAATTAGGCTGTTTTAGAAGCTAGAGAAAACTTAACCTTTTTCTCCCCATGCTGGTTTTTGCAGGCCACCCTGTAGTACAGTTAAAATGGATCTGAGAATATTCAAATGTTTTTAGATCAATTCAGGCTGTTCTACTTGCTCATGTAATTAAACAGGCAGCAAACCAGCACAGAGTAAAGGCGAGCAGGAACTTCAAAATGGACAGACTTGACTTTAGTTTGCACAGGATGTTACTGAACAAAAGCAGTTGACAATCTAAACTGGTACAAGAACAGTAAAAAACAGGACATTAGTACATGTTTCTGCCCATGGAAGCCATCTGAAGAAAAATGTACACATAAATATGGTGAAAAGATGCAGAAGCCAAAATGAGGTACAGAAAAAAGATTTTAATATTGAACATTTACAAGCTGAAGGGATGGAGGTCTCGTATCAGTGTTTCTGGTCAGTTATGGCCGTGTCTTAGTGGCGATTACACGTACCACAAGAAGCCAAACCGCTTGTGCAAAAGCTCTTCACGGGGCCGCAGGTTAAACAGCTCCTGTGTCAGAGGAGTGACCCAGCGGTCTGTGTGGAAGACGCTCTCACCGACCTGCACGTCAGAGACACGTGATAGGCATCTGGAGCTGGACGGTTACTCAAACTGGGTAATTACACTTAAAAGCAAAAACCACTGCAGTTGCAATATTGATAAAATTAAAGTGTTACTTGCACATTTTTCATAGTCACACCCCTTTTCTGTGAAAAACAGGTTGGATAAATGTGCTACATCATAATGCATTGTGTTTTAAGTAAAATAAACAAAATCCAAGCTTGCCTCTTACATTCTCAAGAGTAAAAAGGAGAGATCGCTGAATGAGATGAAAGTGGATTGTGGTAATCAATATAGGCAAGTCAAACGCCACAGCATTCTATTGATACACTTCACTGAAAGCAGATTTGAATCGTGTGTCACAGTATTGCTTCACTGACTGCAAACGGTAGGATAAAATTAACTGCTGCAATACGTTGAAGGTATTCTATCAATGAAGATTCATTAAGTTCAACATGAGTTATTGGAGTTCTCTTCCACAACAGGCTCAAAAACAGACCACATGTTCTCTGGTGGGAAATTGGGAAGTAATTAATGCAATTAAGTTGATTTAAATGTAAATACAACAAAGGAGATTACAAGAACAGTGTAAAACTGTAAAAAAAAAAAAGTAAACTCTTTAAATTATGCAAACATACATCTTCATCTTCATTCTTTGAATGTTTGTAGATTTTTGAAACCAGATAGACGTTTTAAATTTCTCAGGGTTGTAGTTGGTCCATCTCGCATACTGATACCATGCACTGAATGGGTTAGTGTGAAGATGATTTAAGATTAATTTAATTAATTCTGGAGTGATTAATTACAAAATCTTTACCAATTAAAATATCTAAAGTATACAGTTCATGGGATTGTCAAAATAACAAGTTTTTGACTTTACCTTCCACCCTGGAACATCCTTCATGAGGATTGCCTCTTCTTCCAAGTTTTCCCTCAGCATCCTTAACATACTGTCAAAAACAGATAAACAGCCGTTACACAAACAACTGATTTGAAGTTTTAATTGGAAGTCAGAGTGAGAGTTTTTAATGTTACCTCCGGTCTTGCTCTGCCTGCAGCAGAGGCATCATTGCTATTCTGGCCTCCAGCTCCTCAATCTGCAAGCGCCTGTGACACAAACCAGACATCCGCAGAGTCTGAGCTTCACCGTGAACGTTAAACAGGAAAATCAAGTAAATGTGAACCACCACACGAACCATCCTACCTCCTCTCTCTGTTCCAGCTAAATAGCCTCCAGTATCCAAACACCATGATGCCGATGCCAATGCCAAACATACTATATCCTGTTGATTAAGAACATCACTTTAGCACAAAAGCACTATCAACTAGTTCATTTTCAGCATTAAAATAAATGCATTGCTGACATAACCAGTTTAATTATAACAATTTACTTTACTGCTGAAAAGGGGGGGAAATATTAAAAAGGCATAAATGGTACAATTCAATAAAACGCGCTCTCCCTAGTTTTTATTCTGGTGTTAAAAGAATGAAATAACCTTTGGTGAACTACAGCAAAAGAACTGCATAAAGACGCAGTTAAGAACAAACACCTCCAGAACCTGCTGGACCGCTCAAACCAAACAGCGATTCAAGCAACCATTCACAGCCTTATACCGTTTGTAGAGAGGGTTGTGAAAATAATCCACATTTACAGGTCAACTCATCCATTCCAGCTAATTCATCTGTCAAATGAGGTCTGCATATTGTAATTGTAAAATGCATATCAAGTAAATCAAACTGTGAAACACTCAGAGCAGTACTGGACTCTACACACGACTGCTCCACCTGGCAGGACATTTAACCCACAAAATGAGAGAAAACATGAAAACCCTGCAAACGTTTAAATGCCCGGGGAACGCTAATATACAAACTTTAACTGTTTAGAGTTAAAACATCTGTCGGTGTTGCTGATAAGCTATAGTCTGGTTATTTAAGTTACTTTGAAAACTTGTAACCTTTTTATTTTATGTTAATGTTTTATTTTGAAGTGTCGACCTTAACGCGTTGTTCGCATATTGTTGCGTCAAATCTAAATGGTGACAAATTTGCAAGCACATTTTCACACATTGGAGTGATGCCACATGTTTCAAACAGAACCGTGGTGCTGCAGCCGCGTTAGTTTGCAGGTCGATAATCGTAAAAAAACAACTTTACGACCGGATCTACGGAGCCCCGCTGTTAGCGGTTAGCATGTGGCTACCGTGACGTCACGGACTGTACGCTTAGCGGCTTTAAGAAATAACAAGATATTGTTCCAAGAAACGAATATTAATCCTTCAAGTGAAACGCATAAATACATGAACCTCCAGCAGTTTTAGGACTTTTACGGAAGATCACGTCTTCGGAGCTTGACGCCGAACAGTTAGCAGAGGCTGCGGCTTCCTCGATACCAAACACCCGCTTATCAGGACTCGTGTAACTGCCTGTAAACGAGTGTTGGTGGGTCACACGTACCCGAAAGTCCTCGTTTCGGTAGATTTCTCTTGTAATCAAAGGGAGCGTAGCCTCCCGGAGGAGGCATGTCCTGCTTCACCTTGGACCCCGCCATCTTCCTGCAGCCGCGGAGGCAGACGTCACGCGGCCTCTTCTTCGATGACTGGTGGAGGCTGCAGAAGCGTGAGGCGGCACCGCCCTCACGTGTCCGGATGACAACCTCCGACTTTATATTCATTCATGCAGTTTAAAAGTTTGATTTTATGTATAGTCAAAACTCTGGTCTATTTACAAAGCCTTATGCTTGCAGCAGAAAGATGTAGGAACTATCCTCTTTTCTCCAGTATTATCTTAATTACTGGAGAAAAGAGGAGACAGTACTTTCTGGGACAAACCAATTTTCTTTTGTGAATTTGATTTTATAGTCAGAATTATAGAGGTTTGTTTGGATGTATGTATTTGTAGTAGTTTAGTATATTAGTATTTCAATTTTTAAGTTTAAAATGTCTGAAAAAGTTTTTTATTTCTTGCATTTTTTTTCTTAAAGATTGTTTCAAGTTTATTAAGCCAGACATCCTTCTTACTCGTTTTTGTCTTACAAAGTAATAAAGTAATGGATCTTTACAGTGTTTGAACTCCACCATCACACTGGATTTTGACCAAATGAGTGACTTTAAACATAATCTTACATTGGGCCTCAAAAAAGCTAGAAAAGGCACCTGGATTTAAACACATTAACCTTCTAAAAATAGCATCACAACAAAAAATTCATTTTACTTCCTACTGAAGCAAAAATAACCATACTGCTGAACATAAAAAGGCATAGCACAATTAATATGTATCCATTAAAAGTTAAATAGTGTACATCTGCATTACTGTACATGTCAGAGTCATTGAGGTGCACTTCATCCAAACTATTTAAAAATTAATCTAAAAATTATCAGCTATAGCTGTTACATGGCTGTAGGGGGAAAATATAGCTCTCTTGAGCTATTATATCAGCGATTGCACTATATTTTTGCTTGTTAAAATTTCATCTGTACTCTTTTCATTTTCTTAACCTCACTTTTACTTGTTCTCTTAAGACAACAGATCTTCAAAACTAAGAGGCCACTGGTTTGAAAACATGGACAAGATAATGTATTTAAAATACCAACATAATTCAGCTTTGCAGATGAATTCAGTTTTTTTAATTTGAATCAAATGTGGTTCATAAAAGTCTAATCATTATCATCCATGTGAAGATTCATTCTTGGGTGAAATGCTGTGCAGTTACAGTTCTTTAAACATGCAAATGAAAGCAGCCAGTTAAAATTTATAATTTTTATTATTTCTTTAGGAGCTAGGAAAAAGTAAACAGAATAAATTTGAACATAACTTTGAACAACGCAATTAATATTGTTGGAAAGCAGAAATATTATGTAACATGGAGAAGTCAAGATGGTTTTGTCTAATCTGAAGTCTTAGAAACTGGGCGATGTTACCCTCAGGAACCGACTCGGGGCATTGAACATCCCACGACAGGGATTCTTGATAAATACTGGAGGCAAGTTCTCTGGCTTGAATGTGGCAACTTCAGCTCCTTCAGAGTTTGCATTTCTCAGTGACTTAACACTTAAAATAATCTTACAATGTTAACATCAATATAAAATAAGCAAATTACTTATGGTAAATACAGATGACTTGAGCAATGACACCGCGCTTCTTCAGCCAAGGTGCTAAACGGGTGTGAGGATAATAATGCTGTTAAAACGGAGGAAAGAAAAAAAAAAAGAGAGACAAAGCGAGAATAAAGTCTTCATCAGTGAAAACCACATTATACTGAGTGATTTTTAACATCAGTCAAAAAACAAAATAACTTACTGTAAATACAAAATAAATCCAAACCTTTAACTACACAGGTGATGTCATGAAAATTTTACAACTTGGTTATTTTGTTTTTACTTAAAATATATTTTTTTCTTTTTCGTTTTGTTGAATGGGAACGTTTGGGTGGGACAATGACCGTTCAAGTGTCAGAAGATTGGGCCCATCTGATCCACATCATGGCAGAAAGGGCTAACAAGTCTAAAACAGAGTCCTCGTTTTAAAGCAGGACACTCGCAGCAGATACATCCGCCTACAACAGATCTTTAAACTCTTCAGGATGGAGAGCAGAGCCCAGACGGAGCCCTTCAAGTATTGTTCTTTCTTTGTCCCACTCAAGTCAAAATGGTTTCTGCATATTTATCAACGAAAAGCAAACTTCAAAATAAACAAGATAAATTGTGAAAACTAATAACAAAAAAAAATATATCATACAAAGTTAATTAAGGAACGTTTCTTCACTTTGAGAGATTGAAACTGCTTTAACAGTCCTGCAGGGGTGCTGTGGACCGTGATACTGGAGCTGAGAAACTTGGACAAAAACAAATGCGGAACGATGGAGCACTGAATTTTCTTTTATTTCCATGTGTTTGCAGTCTGCGAGATCGATGAGCGAGAGGGGATCATGTCCAGCAGGTACTCCCTCTGACGAGCGTCCACGGCGGCTGAAGTCTTGTGACCCGTCAGGCTGGGGTTCACGTAGGCCATGGTGACTCCTGCGAACATGCAGCACAGCAGCAGGTCAGGTTGTGGTGCAGGTGACATGCCATTAATTTAAAGGCAGCTTGGCGTAATTGATAAAATAGCAGTGAGATGTGTAAAATGTAATATAGAGACACCCATATCCCCACAACACAGACACACACACACACACAAAGGAAAGGTGAACTTCTACTCTAAAGCACTGTACAGTAAAGACACCCAGAAAAATATGCGACCACAAATCTGAGGGACTAAAGTTGGAAAATGGACAGCAATTCCAGGGAGGGAACCGGAGAAGAGGGACTGCCTTGTCCGAAAACATTTCCTACTAAATGTTAACGTTTTTAATTTTTCATCTTTTCTTTGGTTATATAGTGATTTTACGTCACAGGATTTATTTTGCCTCAAGGATTACGTAATGCTAAAAAACTGATTGGATGGACTGGGCACGTTTGAGGATTGCTTTTGGACCAGACAGGAATTGAAAGAGATCAGATGTCAGGCGCCAGAGTTGGACTGTTAATAATGTCAGTCTACCTTTATCGATGTTGCTCTGCTTCTTCCATGCAGTGGATGAGGCACTACCTCCGCTGATATTCCTGCTGCCGCCGATCCCACTGCTGCTCACCTTTGAACTCTGGACAGAGCGGTGGGAAACATGGGCATGCTTACCTGGCCGACTGACCAAAGCTGCGGCCGCCACTGCGCTCTGCAGTTGGGAGGAGGAGGAGAAGGATTGGGGGAGGCTTCTCACCCCCATCGCTGAGACACCATGGGACAAGTGGCCCTTCGAGCTCTGTGTACAGTTGAAAGACACAAATAGAAAGCTTGAGTTTCAACTGCGCTTGATTCCATGACTGTTTTTCTTCTGAGGAAAAAAGGCTTTCCTAACCTGTTTGATGGAGTGATGATGAATGATGTTAACTCCCTGGCTGGCCTGGTGGTGGTGCTGGAGGGAGGACACTCTAGCCTGAGCCTGCTTCAGCTGCTGAGCCACCAGCTGCTCTGCCTTCAATGACGAGGAGGCAGATGAAGACGATGAAGAAGTACTATGGGAGACTGATGAGGATGTCTGCTGAATAATACGTTGCTCTATTTCTTGCTCTTGCTGCAGTGCTTTGACAAAAGCAGCTTTCAGCCTATTGGTGTGCTCAGCTTTCAAAGCCTTTTTCTGATTGGATGACATGCAATCCTCACAGAGCACAGCCCCGCCTTTTGTCTTGTCCTGCCTCCAGCGGCACGTGAAGTCAGTATTGCACTGGGAGCAGATGAAAGGGTCTCTAGTGATTGCCTTGGACAGCGAGACACCCGTCTTTCCTGGAAAGGGAGAGATGGGAATTGATTTGGGACTAAAGGAAAACCAACTAAGACATTTTTATGGCATGAAATAAAAGAAAAAGAGAAACAAATTGATGCAGTGGGATATAATCAAACCCTGGGTGAAAGCGAGCTGTCCTGACTGCATAAAGACAACAATCATAAAATTGTTGAGCACAACCAGCTCCTTAAAACACATCTTTTTTTTCCCAGACAATCAGGTGAGAAAGATTTGCTCACTGAGACTAAAGATGATGGCAAAGTCACAACATAGCGAAGATATTCACCCAACAATATTCAGTTCGCTGTGAAATCCAACAAAGAGAAGCAGAAAATCATGGCATTTACGATTAAAACAAGAATCAAATGTTGGAACGCGGGTGGTTAAAGCACATAGTACAGAGGTATTGATAGAAAAAAGAAAAATACCACACCTCTGTGGATGGTATCAAGCAGATTCTGTACAACTTCCTCCAGTCCAACCAGATAGATGAACTCGTTATTGGCTGCTGAGGGGAGGAAGTTAAACTCTGGGGCAGGTGGTTTGGGTGGGGGAATCTCCAGGAGGGTCTTCTCCAGTTGCTTCCGCAGGGCCAGTTTGGCTGCAGCCTGGCGGCTGGCTGGAGAGTCGTTAACACCAACCACAGACACGCTACCACTACCTGAAGAGGAGCCCTTCAGACTGGAAGCCGAGACCTTTGGAAACATGCAAAAACATCAATAGACACATATGTAAACTATTCAAGAATAATATTCTGCAAAAAATAGATCCACAGAAAAAAGAAAGGTCAGAAACAGAAAAAAGATCATGACATCATTGACCATCGCTGCTCAAGCAGGGGTGGGTGAGTTTCATATAGTGTGAGATTAGGTGCCGAACCATGGGTCCCATACAGGCAGTTCCTCTGAGTGTTATCAGAAGATAATGGATAGCAGTGGATGACAGAAGTAGAACTATATTAATATGTGCATTTCAATACCAATCAGGTCTTATCGACCGTCTCCTGATCCAAACGGCTCACAGTCCTGCAGCTCCGTGAGCCGTTTCAATATGGAAACAGGACTGAAGACAGAGGTGACGGGAGCAGCCAGTCGGCTTCAGAATGAAGACGAGGACAGATATCATCAAATATCGCGCCTAGCACAGTGAGTCCCAGTTTTGGCTGACTTTAACTTGATGGTTCTATTTAAACGCTTCTCCTCCCACCGTGTCACTAAACTCTTAAGTAAGTTTGTTTCGTATCTGAAGCCATTATTACTCATACATTTCAAAGTCACTCTAAAGTATTATCAAGTGATCTTGACAGAAAACGTGCATTTAAGACATATCTAACTTATCTTTCATTTTAAAATTACTTTCAATTTTGCATTTTTATTTTGACAACATATCACATCTATTCCATATGTTGTGGCTGCGCATCGTCTTTGAGATACCAACCAATGAGTTCGCGCTGCCGCCGACTCGGATGAGGCCAGATTGGATCATGCCTCTCTGGGACGAAGGGGCCGAAGTCCTGGGGCCCAACAACAATGGAGGCGGTCCAGATCCGGAGCCTCCAGTGGCAGCAAGTTGCTGCTGCTGCTGCTGCTGGCGGAGAGCCTGGATCTGCTGTGGAGATACAGAGATGGGCTAACCAGGACAATGTGGGGTGACGTGGAGGAACATCACGAAAAAAAAACACAAGTTGGAGAGCACACAGAAAGAGAAAGAAGTGCAAAAAGAGATCATAAGTCTTGAGTGTAATCATCACCCAGCAGTTTATCTCTCGAGAGTTAAGAGCCAACATCTCAGACTGTGACTGTCCTAACAAAGTCCAGATTAAGATATGAAAAGCATGGCAGATAAAAAAAAAAAAATCTTGATTAAACATCATTTATTTATCATTTTCCCCATGACTCACCTGTGCTCCTCTAACCAGAGGTGGCATGGTGATCTGGGAGCTGTGTTTCGATGACATGCTAGACTGCTGCCCTCCTCTCACCAGAGGCGGAGGGATGACCGTGCCCGAACTCCTTCCTGTCAAAATCTGGTGGCAGAAAAACGAAATGTTTTAGTTAGAACATCATACATAGTTATATGTACAACATAGTTAGTACTTTCACATTACAAGTCTGCCTGCATGCATGTGAGATGAGAGCATTCACCTGCTGGGAGCCTTTGTTGCTTGCAATCGTTCCTCTAATTAGCGGAGGGGGGACGGAGGAACCAGATAAACCAGAAGGCTAAAAAATATTCAGAGATAAGTATTAAACAACAACAATAAATATTGATCTCTGTATGTCTAATTTGTATTATCTCGAAGTCACTACTTATGTGAAATTACAAAGTAAATGGATGATTCTGGTTTAGTGAACAACTTATACAGTCAAATTCCAAAGCAAAGGTTGGGACACAAGGAAAAAGGTAATAAAAACTGAACTGAAACGTGCCATCTAAACAAAAAGTGATCTGCATTTGATGGTGGCAAAATGTCTTTAAAAAGGGTGGAGCAGGGTGATCTTTATGACTGTTTATCTACCCTTCTTCTTCCATACACATCTGGGAACGGAGGAGACCGACTGCCAGAGTTTGGGAAGAGGAATGTTGTTTCTGTCATGCGATACTGGGACCGGAGCTGCTCAACCACCGGGATATTCCTTGTCACATTTTTCATTTTATAACGCAACAACCGTGTTCGGTTGCTGAAAGGTTTGACAGACCATCTCTAGGACTGAAAAAGACGGTCTGGATGGGAACGTGTTAAGTCTTGAACCTTTCCGCTCTGATGTTTCCCTCCCAGATGTGTAAGCCAGTCATTCCATAGACACTAATGGCGAGACCTCTCCTCTTCAGTCTGGAGGACATGTCATCCATGGTTTACAAAATGAATGTCAAATGCTAAGTCACCTGATCACAGGACAGTTTTCCTCTTTCCATTTTAATTGAGCTCTGGCTGTGAGAAGGCGGCAACGTGTCCTCACTGATTCCTGGATGTCTTCCTGAGACCGTGCAGTGATTTGTTTACACGTCATGCTTGTTTTTAAAGCAGTGGCACTTGAGGGCCTTTCCCCTGAAGAATATGATTCTGAAACTGTTGTACAACTTTACTTCTCACATACTCTTGCTTTCTCAGACACTCTTTTATACCCAGTCACGTCTTGTGCTTTCGTGGCCCATCTTCCAGTTTGTTTTTTTTGAGACAGGTCGCCCCCATCAAATATAAAATGAGCTCACGTTATTCATGAAATAATAAGATGTTTCACTTTCAACATTTTACGTGTTTTCTACGTTCTGTTTTAAATAAAAAGTGTTTGTGAGAATTGAGCAATTGTTACATCGATTTATTTTTTTCGGAATTCAAGATGCGTACAAATATATAAAACAGGGAAGACACGCATTATATGGTAAAGTGATTGACTAAATAATAATGCATATATTATATATATTATTATATTCTGATGCTTCTGGAGCGAGTCTTTATGAGAGGACGCCACCTTGAACCTGCAGATGACTGTAATACTTTACTAGTCTGCTGCTTATGTGACCTTCACACAGCGCTACAAGAATCTGGTCTCTGCTTCCTGCTGATTCAGTTTGGACTGACTATCCAGCTCACAGAGGATCCCCCAGAAAGGGAATCAGACTACTATCGCCATCTGCATGTCAAGTGACCCGGCTGGCATCCAGGTAAGGGAAACGCTTCAACTGAATGGATGTTTTTCTCTTAAAACAGTCATCGTTATCTGTAGGTGTCCTTTACAGATAAACTATTCATTCTTTTAACATCAATGTTTTTTCTAAAGAGACTGCTTCACTGGTTGTTCTTGACCACGACAAATTACATGATAATCCTAGTTAACTGAAAACAAAATGATGCACTCAACACATAGAAAATAATCAGCGAGTTTAACAGAAGCGCAACTGAAGTGCGAGTACGTGACGGTGTGTTCCTTCACCTTCTGCAGAGTGTCCCTCTGGATCTGGCTCTGGCGAAGTTTCTTCAGCAGCACCAGCTTGGCCTCCTCCAGTCTCAGCTCCTCCTTCAGCTGCTTGATGATCCGCTCCCTCTCTGCTGGGCTGCTCTTCTGCAATCAAAAGGTGATCAGAGCATCACTTACATGACCAAAAAAAACAAAAACAACACTTGACAACAAAATGAAACCAGAAAATCCCATCTGATGATCCATTTTCCATTGCTTTGAGTATGAATAGCCACAGAGGAACTAATGTTTCAGAGGATAATGTTTTCTGGGATGGTAGCATCACATCCATAACTTCTAAATTAGATAGTTTTTTTCTGGCTCACCATGAGCAGGTCTGTGTCCAGCTCCTTAAAATGGCTCAGGCCGTTCATCGGTGGACTGGGTGAGTCATTATCTGACAAGATGATGACATCGTCATCTTCAGGGGATGGAGGCCGCTTCTCTCTTTTTATACTGCTGGACAAAACAGGCACGAAAGCATTGACATTTATATTTCTGTATTATCTGTACATAAACCATGACTCCACTACTGAGAATCCAAAACAAGATTAACTCAAAGTCATTCAACTATATTAAAAAAAAAAAAAAAGAAAGTTTAGTCCATTTTTAACATACAGTTAAAACGCTCTTTTCCCCTCTCCGGTTGTTTGTAGAAAGGCAAATTCTCTATTTCATCTAATTCTTTTCACATTCTCACAATACAGAAAACTGTTTTTATTTTCACTGTGGCTGCCAGTCCATAAAATGAAGATCTTCTGGATGTTCCCTCCATACACTAATGAACATATACTCAAATTTAATCATATCTGGACGTTTAGCTGCTCAACACTATGAGTGTAAGTTAACAGGTCCAGTAGGACTGAAGATGTTAAAAAAACATTTATTTTACAGTACAAGCTTTTATAAGCAAAAGTAGCCTGACAATACTGTGTTTTGTAAGGAGGTCCGTCCCTCACCCGCAATTATAATTTTATCATCACAGGTTTATCTGCTCCACTATAACGTAACAAGTCCAGACACATCTGTGCACACAGCTTTTCTCTTTATGCTGAAGCCGTTCCAATAACATGCAAATAGTCCTAAATGCCAGGGAGGGGCACGGCTGGCCTTAAAGCTCCAGCAAATGTCTTTAAGTCACAATGAAATGGCTGTTTTACAGTGTATTTCCTGTTGAAACAGGACACTGAGGCAGGGTATAGCAGGCCACTCAGGCATCTGGGAGTGACCTGTACGTCGCTAAATGCATCGCACAAAGCATGCTAAGAAAACGAAAGCAACGGCTGATCTTGAAGGCAGTTGGGCTCAACCCGTATTTATCGGTCTTTGCTGTACTGAAATCTCATAGTCATGCATATTTTACTCATACCTCCCTCACAACATATTTTGGGATCAACTGTGAAGTGCCAAGTTCAACTGCAGGCTATATGTTAGCGCAGATGACCTAAATTCTTTGTCAGCTCCAAAGCTGAAGCGCGGCAGTGATGTTCCTGGAAAAAACCAGGATAGCCTTTTGATTGCAGAGATTAATGTATTTTTATGAAGCGTAAGAATTTTTCCAAAGTCAACACATGACAGCATGAGGCCCGTCTCTCCTAGCTGCCCTCCTTATTTGTGTGTGTGTGTGTGTGTGTGTGTGTGTGTGTGTGTGTGTGTGTGTGTGTGATAATCTCTCCTCAGGGCTTAGGGCCATCATCACTTCCTGTGGATTAATCACTACTCTTCCAAAGAAGTCACATGACCTCAAAGTCATCATCACGTGACACATTTACACCCCCACCCCCCCCCCAACCCCCCAAATGTTCCTTCCACTGTGGAAACCATGGCAACAACCGGCTGGAACCGGTTTCTGAGACACAGCTTCATTTTGTCTGCGGGGAGGTTTTAGGGTTCAGGTGGAGAGGGGAGGCAAAATGGAGGGAGACCGCCAGATACACCCGACAGACACCACCCTCACACGTCCACCCCGACACGACCAACGCTTTAAACAATACCAGGACTCCAAAAGAAACCTTAAAACTCTTGTCACGTTGAAGTACAGCATTTCTAAAAAGGCTCTAGAACAGTTTCTAGTTAAGTCTCCTAAAGAAACGACACTACTTTCTGAATGTGATGCAGGTGATCAATCATGTGATCAGTGATGCACAGTCAATGTAAAAAAAAAAAAAAAAAAAAAAAAAGTAAAACCAAACAAAAACTTTCTTGCAACACTGTGACTTTCTTTATAGTTTGCTGTTTTGTTCCTGTGTGATATTTCAGAATGTATACACAAAAAACCTCTGCAGGAAACACGTCACAGGTACGGTTCTCACCCTCTGGCGGTGCTCATGTCCACAGGCTGCTCTGTCTGAACTTCAACTTTAATGGTGGCCTTCACCTCGCCTGCAGCCAGCATGCTACTAGACGCTCTTGGCTCTGTCTGCCGAGCCCGGGTCCTCATATCCATAGCCGCCGGCTCCATCCTTGCCCTGCTGGCTCTGTCATTGCAGTCAGTCCGATTGTCTGAGCTGGGTTCAACCATCTGCTGCGTCTGCGTCCGATCCTGATCATCCTGCGCCGGCTGCGAAGCCGAGGGTAACGCTAAAAACGATGGCAACAGGCTCTGCTCTTCCTCCTGCTCCTTCTCATGCTCTGATCTGGGTCTAGTCCGACTCTGAACGTCCTGTGCCAATAAAAGGTCAGGCTTAGATTTAGTTTGTGCCCCTGTTGGGGGTTCAGATGGGTCCAATTTAGGTTTTTTGCTGTCATTCTCTGCATCTGAGGGTTCAACAGACTGTGGAGCAGCCTCCCTCTCCAGCGCCCTCTTCTGGCTGCGTGTCTGGCGGCCAGGATCCTCAGACATCCCCTGCAAATACAGAAAAAAATATTATCTATATTGTTCTATATTTGGATAAGATAACGGTCACAGGTTAAATTCCACAGGACCCACAAATACTTCTACAATAACAAAAGCTCAACTGAACGGAGTCCTGTCATCCCACCAGATTGGAGCTGCAGCTGGTAAAAATAGCGATACACATATGGCAGTAAGACAATGTTCCAGTAGCCTGAAGAAGTTATCCGTCATTCCAGTCTAGAAATGAATAGAGCTGGAATGCAATAATGAATACAATAATTCATGCAGAAATTGGTTGGCAGGGGCGTTGTAAACCAGTTAAAAGCCTTAAAATGTGAATTTCTTACTTGTAAAATGGACACGAAGTTTAATCACGTCGTATAACTTCATATTTAAGTTGCAATTAAAGGAATTAAAACATTGTAATCACATAGCAGATAGGATTGTTAATATATAATCCTGGAGATGTTGAACTGAAAACTAAGAGTGTAAAGGCAGTTAAAATTCTAACTTAATAAAATCACCATTTCTGGTGCTTTTAACAGTCATCTATAAACCAACGTGCTGCTCTGTGGAGGTGACCTGTACCGGCCATCCCATTTACTTTACTGTTGGATACACAGAATCAGCCTGGTTCCACTGGGTTCCACTTTTCCAGGAGGGAGTACCAGCGGACGCAGAAGAAACGGCCTCTGGACATGCAACATAGGCGTGCGACGTAGGCAGAGCGCCAACCACACTAGTATCAACGAAAGAAATCCAAAATGCTGTACAGCAGCGAAAGTTTATAACTTTGCAAAGCTCGTAGCTACATATTATAATTTAGTAGTGTACACCATTTTTGTCAGTAAATAAAGTTGACAAAATTTTACAAAAACTTACATCATTGAAGTGTCATGGCCACACAACAATGTTTAAGGGGAAAAAAAGTGTTAACCTCCAGTCTGTGTCACATTGCATTCTTTTACTCTCAGCATGATAATAAAACCCCACAGTTCAAAAGTATTATTATAACAAATTATGATTTTTTTTAACTTTATTTAAAGTACTGTTGTGATAGGTTCACTATCATTAAGCCCAGTGGCAGACATAACTGACCTTGGATCAGCTACAGGGTATGGTGCCATACCAAAATGACCCTCAGACAAAACATGATGGATTAGCACGGTCACATGACCAAAACGCTGACACCCGTATAATTTCAAAACATCTAATTATCCAAATTTCAGTCCAAACCAAAAGCCAAAAGCCAAACAAAAACTGAAAGAAGGGAAAACCGTTATGGTGCAAAAACAAAACAAACAAAAAAAAAGCCCATAGGAGCATCGTTACTACAGACAAAGTTTAGGGGGTAAAAAAAAAAAAACAGACATAAATTTATAAATATGTTTTTCTTCTTCTTTTCATTTCTTTCTGAGAGACACACTAAGCAGCACCACATCTATTACTGTCGAATCCCCCCTGTACTACACAATCAATTTCATCAGATGTTGACATGGCAGCAGTGGTGGAGAACGACAGCAGCTCGCACTGAAGGACTCATGAGCATTACAGAGCGCACTTGTGCCCTCGCAGTACATGGCACACAGTGTCACACACTATCCCGATCTAACACTATCCAACAGTGGCTGCTCTCAGTCCCTCAGTCATGTCAGAAACGAGAACGGAGACACGAGGAGATGGCAGACCACATCAGTTGGTACATTTCTACAGTTACAGTTCCGACTCATCATATCTTATTTTTGTGGTCATATTTGATGCACTCTCAATTTTAATGGACGAAGACCTATTTATGTTCTACTAAGAGGGTCAGTCTTCCTGCTGGTTAACCTGTGGTCAGATAACATAATCTGACAGGTGCTCCTTTCCAAACAGGCATCAATAATATATATATATATATATATATATATATATATATATATATATATATATATATATATATATATATATAGTTCCCTTAACTTAACAAGCAATGTGTCTAGTAATGTTTTCTGGTACTTCGTCTCATGGCTCATATTCCCACTAGGAAATCTGACTTCTAACTGGTGTTATTAACTTTTTCACGCCAGCCGTAAGTTACAGTTTCAGATTGCTTGTGCCACTGAATGCACTCTCAGTAGTACACCAGTTTTCTATTCATGAAGAAAATAAAATTGTCTCTCAAGACTTAAAACACAAAGAACGATACCATAACAACATTGAAGCACTGAGTTAATCAAACCTAAACGCAGCAGGGGAATTACAACGTTATCTTTGAGTGCTTATTTAACTGGCTTTAATATAACTTCAGCATTCGCATCTGTGGTGCAAAGCTTCTCTAACTGAGGCCAGTTCATGATTGGTTGAACTGCAGATAAGGAAACCTTAATTATTTTAAAATAAGATGACAGGTAAAGTACTTTTCTGCCATTTTGGTTTATGCTGGTGTGAGTTTTCATGGTAAGGAGCTGTAAGCCTTGTCATACACGTATGATGAGCTTCAACTATCACTTATATTGTATTCATGATTTGTGCACAATAATTTGCACAAGTCTGTTGAACCAATTTCAAAAGAAGCACAACCTGCATGGGACATGCAGCAGAGTCAAGAGTGCTTCTTCACCCCCTAAAAAACACTTGATATGAAAGGGGCAGTAAGTCGTGGTTGAGTTGTGTAAGGAGCAGATGTACTTCATTTCTGTGGCATTTCGACCAAAACATGCAGTATTACCGGTAGATATGTTCTATCAGTCTTTGAACTTGTTAAAAAGAGGTAATATGTCTCATGTAATTGGTTTCACTCCCTCGATTTTCTTCTTTCTTTTGCAAGACTGGAGTCAAGTCTAGAAACTATGACCTCCTCCAGGGAAAAAGTTTGTGAGCTACAACAACACAGATGGCATTACACTGTGCCCTGCAGGGTTAGAGACAAGTCCTCTGAAATTTACAACTTTCTGAGGT
Source organism: Xenentodon cancila (assembly GCA_014839995.1). NCBI lineage: Eukaryota > Metazoa > Chordata > Actinopteri > Beloniformes > Belonidae > Xenentodon > Xenentodon cancila. The sequence continues at coordinate 16,470,660 of CM026207.1, read as the reverse complement.
GATTAAGTTTATTATTTTTGACTGAACTGTGGAGTCAGCTCCACACAGCCGAACTGAGTGAACTACCAGGTGTTGCGGTGCAAGTTGTTGCTGTGAGGTTCAGAGCCTCCGAATAGCACTGTAAGCATGCACCTTTCTTTACTTTCAATGATGTTCGGGATTTTTGCTCTCCACTTTTGCTCTCCTGCATGGTCAAAAACCCACTGTACCAACTACTGGCCAGTCTGATACTCAAGGCTTTGACATGCTTGCTAAAATCTCAACACATCTACACGCTTCTTGCATATACTTGTTATTGTATACAGCCTGTAAACATACATTATTTCTAGAAACATAACCAAAACAATTGTTGGGTCACTTTGACAGAGACAGGCAAAGCGTGGCATGAAAGCCTCTTGTGCAGGATCCAGATTATTATCATATACATGTTCCATTACTGGATAGAGGTGATAAACCAAGAAACATTGGTCATAATCCAAAGTGGAAAAATGTAAATGCACGTTGACCCCGGTTGCCCCATACGGGATGCTGAAATAAGAGGAGAGACAACATTTGCTCAATGTTCACAGAATGTGAATCTGAAGACCCAAGTAATGTTCAAAGACATCTCTCCAGCTGCTGGACGACCACAAGAAGGAAAACAGCAAAGTGAAGTTCAGAACCACATTCATGCATTTAATGTATGTTCAAGAACTGAGACACAGAGCTTGCAGACCATATAGGCCTGCTCAGTGACATGCTACAGGAAGCTATGATTTTTGGGAGGGGGTGCAAGAAAAATGACTACAATTAACTCCTACAACCTGAGCTACTTCTCCGTGACACACCGTACACACTTCTACCTCCTCCTCTTCCTGTTCTTGGAGGCGTTATGACGGCAAGGATCAAGCCCACTTACTACATGACATACCTTTACAATATACACGCAGACCCACAATGCAACATGCAAATGAATCATCCGATAATCGAGAGCTAAGTTGTTGGTAGGTTTTTACTTTCTTTCTTTTTTTTTCTTTTTTTTAATACACTGACATCACTGAGACACACATGACATGACCCTTCCCAGGATTCAGTGGGACACACAAAGCACTTTTCCTGAGAACCGGTTTAAACCGGTTGACTAGTGTGTGTGTGTGTGTGTGTGTGTGTGTGTGACCGAGAGAGAAGCTGAAGCTGGTTTTAACCCTTCAGGTGCTGAAGCAGGCGCAGGACTTCCGCAGTGACAGCCATTATACGGTGTCTGCATGCATGTGGTTATGCATTCGGGTGGGGACTGGGGGTTGCAAGACTACTGGGTTGGGGGTCATATCGCTGCAAAAGGATGCCAGTGGAAGAAGTTGGACACAACATGCGCCCATCAACAGCACCCCCTCACCCCAATCTTACACAGACAGTGACCCTATCTTTGTAATGGGGGATGTGAATGGCAGACAAGTTTCACGTTTCATCTCCGTGGCAGTTACGCACAATTCCTTCATACTGTCAAACACACAAACGCAGCATGCAGATGTGCGCCCAGACTCCAACACACCCTAGACCTAGACCCAACATACGAGCATTAAAATGAAAGTCAAGCTTAAAAAAAAAAAAACAGATGCTAGAGAGACAAAGTTAGATGTTTTACTGACACACGTGATGTGATTATACAAGTGTCATAGCACAGTTATATGAATTGTTTCAATTATAATATGACCCTAATAAAAATTTAAATAAGATGGAAATTCCCAAACAGCTCTTAACACTAAGACTTGGCTCCACAGTGAGAGATAGTGGTCATGAGTGTTGCTGAGCGGCTTTTTTTGTGTATAGCTTTCAATATCAACATATGTATAAAACAAATCCCTAAAAACAAAGACTCGTCTTTGTTCACAAAACACAGAATTTCTCTGCCTTTGACATTGAGTGAAGAGTCTAATGTCTGTGCAACATGTATACCAAAAGCATGTTCTTTTTACTGTTAACAACCACTTTTAAAAAATACCTGGATTGTAGCTTTGTTAGTGTGTCCATATGACATTTTATTTTCATGTGCAAGAACACATTTCCGTAACACAGTACCGTCAGTGTACAGTGCAGGGGACTTCTGCTGTATAAGTGCTTGTAACAGTCTCAAATACACTGATTCATAGTTGGGGATTCATTTCTAATTTATTTCTAAAGGAGCAATCCCATCAATTGCTGTTTAGGATCTGTCAGAGCTGCCAAATGGGAAACTGATTAATCAAAAAATTAAAGTAGTAAAGTAAATTATTAAAGTAACATGATTGCCAATGTAGCTCAAGAGTACCTGCGCGAAAACTAAAGCGGATTTTTACCTGGAATAGTAGTTTCAGCACAAACATGTACATAACTCATCGCTCACTGGATGGTGTTGTTGTTGCTTAAAAGAGCATCACATCTGTACTGTGTTATAAAATACAAGTCACACTTCTGAACTCCGAGACCAGACAAAAGAGACATAATACTGGTATTCCGGTTTTCTTTCTTTCTAAGTAATATAATTAAGTGCATAAACATTTTATGACTCAATTCAACAGTTCAGAGAATGGCTTGCTTGGATGTCAGTCTTAACTGAAGATGGATGGAGACTGAACCATGCGTCTCATTAAAGTTCCGCATATCAGTAATTGTTATGGAAAGTCCCAATATGCAAGGGACTTTCCATAACATGCAAGCATTCTATATAATGCACGGGTACATGCTGGTGGGACTGCTGGTGTGCTCTGGTGTCTGCACAACTATTGTGCATCCAAATAAACAAAAACATCTTAAGAAATTGTGAGCTTTGCGTTATCTTGTGAAGAACACATGTTTGGCTGTGTTATTACTATCTTTATCATTGTGCATACCCTGAAACATCTTGTGGCTGGTGAACAATTTTTCTCTCTTGCTTGGGCCAGTATGTAAAGGCCAATGGAGTAAAATTGGATGCCTAGTTTTATGGAAACGTTACGGAATATCAGTATGTGAACGACTCGTGACATGCCAATCAGCAAGTGAACCCAAACTAAAGGGCATACAACTTCAGTCATCAATTAACTAATAGGTGCATCGCTACTCAAGAACAAATACTAAACTGAGTGTAATTTTTTATTATTACCAAAAGAAAAAAATTCAACACAAAAAAAGAAGAAAATAAGGAACCTTTCTAGTATCTAAATATTACATTATTCAGAGGTGTTTATTAATATGTAATTTTTGTAGCAACAATGTAAAATAGTATTTGTGATTACAAAATAGTACTTTATTTTGCACCACTTTTAATCCAGCTGCTTGTCACAGTATTTTAAGTAAAAAACAAAAAGACTTAAAGCATAAACAGATATTTCTGAAAGGATTAAATTTATGTTGCATCACTTGTTTCTGTATGAAGGCACTACTTAAGGTATAGTAGCATAATGACCACAATGATGGAAAGCACCATCTTTGCCATCATCATCCAAACAACATCACTACGCTGTCACAATTAAATGAGTAAATACACCCTTTAAACACATTAAAGGATATCCACTTTAGGTCTAAGTAATGTGTTTTGGAGCTGAGTGTTTCAGCATAATTCTCAATGATAATCTTTTTGTGGTCAGCTGCTACTTTATTTCAGATGATGTGTGTTTGGGTTGTAATGATTTTTATTGTTTTTTTCCCGCCCAATCATTTATCACATCAAATATCACATGAACATGTTCCATGTAACTGAATCGTAGGTATCACTACCACATGATCACATTGTGCTGTGCAGGTACTTGACTGCTGACAAGTGTAGCTTTCAGCAGTGCAGAATACACATAATTTCATTTGGTACCAGGCTGTCACCACTGTCTGGGCACTGCTCTTCTGTCTTCAATCCTGCTTGGAAGTGATCATTTACCTAGTCACTTTTGGTTCCTGTCAACCATCGACACCTAGAGAACCTCACTGAACCATCAGCAAATGTCTGGTTGCACGTCCAGCAGGGGTTCAGAACTTTATTTACTTACAAATAGACCTTTACCCTGAGAAAACATTTTTCTATATTGCACAAGGACGTCAAAAACTCTGCAGCCATGCAGCCACACTACACTGTAAAACTGCTACACCAGCAAAACGTTCTTATTGGTGCAGTAACAAATGATATCAAAGGTAATTTTCATGCACTTAAAACAAAGCCCTGATGACCAGCTCATAAAACTTTCTTTTATCTAAGTTTATTCACTTGAAAATAACTGACTTGGCTCAGTCAAAAAACTATGCATCAACAGATGAGTTATTACAGCTGTCTACAGAAAAAAGAAAAAGCCCAGAAGAAAGCATGTTGCTGGCAGAGCATTAAACTGAGCCTCGGTGACTCCATCCCTTCTACTCAGTACCCCAAAAACAGGTCCATGACCCTTTACAGAACCATAGCTGATTGCATAACGGCTGTGGAAAGGTCTTGCATGACACAGCTTCGAACGGTCAAATCTAAAACTCGCAAGCATTTTCTCTATTATTCTTGTAATGTTAATGCTACCTGTATGATGTGATCGGTCAGGACAGGCAGTTCAGAAATTTCAAAGTCAAAGCGAACCTTTTACCTCTTTTCCGAGTGCTCTATTTACAAGAGGCAATCAGCATGTTATTAACACACAAATAACACTTACAAGGTGTTTGTTCATGTCAAAAACTAAGAGTTCGTCCAGATCTATGGAGAGACACCATGAAGTCTCCCATCCCACCATCTCCTCCACACTGCATATGTATTTGTGCTTTGTAACCGTGGCAGTAGTACTAACTATCCAATAATGACTGATAAGGTGAGTAAGCTGCAGACTGATTACTCAGCAACAAGTAAAGGTAAGTTTTCATACTATTGCAACACTGAAATGTTTCCCGTTAATGTGCCAAAACTAAAACATGTCACACCTAAGAGACACCAAAACTTAGATGGATGGTTTTAACAGCTTTTTCACAGTTTATAAACAACCAGAGGTTGTAAGGATTTGCATCCCCTATAGATATAGATAGATCTCTTATTCGTGTTAAAAATATATTATGAATATTGTTATGACTGTGCTATTTAAAAAAAAAAACACGACGTTCATCATCCATTAATTTACACACACACACACACACACACACACACACACACACACACACACACACACACACACACATATATATATATATATATATATATATATATATATATATATGTCTAACAGGTGCAGAGGCAGCAACACTATAAGCAACACCTTAGGAAACTAAATAAATAAATAAAATGTAATATCACATATGGCTATATTTGAACGATCACGAGAAACAGACACGATGGTGCATGTGGTTTTGTGGACATACCGTCAGCAGCACCGGCTTCCGTCATATTCACTCGTCAAATAGTAAAATATTTTAAATCCACATGAATCCGTCCACATAAAACAGCCGATATGTTTTGGTTTTTTGTTAATAAATTGGTCCGGTGGCATAAATCATAAGATACAGCTTTGTTCTAAAGCGCCGCAAACTCGTGAGCGTAAATGAGTGTGTGTGTGTGTGTGTGTGAGCGTGAGTGCGTGTGTGTGTGTGTGCGCCTGTCTGGGTGAGAGGAAGAGGCAGAGTAGGAGCGTGTGCGGTGTGTGCGTGCCCGTGTGTGTGTGTGTTCAGCTTTAAGAGGAGGAAGACTACGGTTGTCACAGAGAGAAGTAGGAAGATTAGCTACCAGATAGCAGAACCAATACTGGTGCCACGGGGCTCGAGGCGGGCAGCCGCGTCCACCATTACCGTTTCACCAGCCACTACACCATCCAAACTAAAGTCAGCCCTTTAAAAACTAAACCCAGCCCACACTACATGTGCCACTAGCCGGCGTTTTTATTGCTGACACCGCCTCGGAGGAGGTGTGCGTGTTATTAGTTAGCGAGCTAACATTAGCTGCATCGCACAAACAAAAACACGAAGCTTCATTAGCGCGGATAGAAGCGGGTCCACGTCTGGACCCGAACCCGCGCCGGACACTACATGTCAAACTAGTTAAAGTCCTCCAGCCTCGGCGACTGCTTCGATACCGCGACCCGCTCAAGCAGAACCGAGCCCGAATCGTTGACCTGGCTTGCACCCCGATGTGGGACAGCCCAAAGGGAGGCAGAAACTTTCACCCTGCTTCCGAAAAAGTGAGGCAGAAGGAGGCTCGTCGGGACTGTTTACCTGCGTGTCCCCTCCTGAGGAAAAACGTTCGAGTCGGAACTCATAAATTTCATCGACCGGCCCACGGACTGAGCTTGCCGCCGACGATTGTAATGTTGTAATCCTCACTTCATTTAACGACTTCTACCGCACAAAATCCAGTCCACTTGGCAATTTTACAAGCCAGCGCGATTAGGAAAAGGTTAAATAAAATAAAATTTTGTCGCGCTTACCCCCCCTCCCCCTCCCTCTCCTACCCAGTGCTCAACCTTTGGCTCTGCGGAGAAGTGTTACTTTTCAACAGCCCATCAGCTTCTTTATCGTCACAGATAGGTGGAGGAAAACCTGGCTCCTTTCGTCGAGTCCGAATAAAAGGCTCCCCTCGATCCAGTTACAAAAAACTTAAGCTCCACATAAGTCAACTTACTTTGTAGCTTTATCGCTCGTATTCGCCGATGGTCGAACCAGGAGCGTTTAATCTGCAGTTAACCTCGATAAATCGTAGCTTTTTTTGAAATCCAGGGGATATCCTCTTTTTTCGGCCCTCCCCGCTGCCGCGTCTGTTGCCAAATAATGCGCCTCAACACACATGGAGCCGCTGCGTCCTCTTAGTGGGCATGCGCACCTCAGCATACCAGGGCGACCAGATCACATCATGTAAGCCTCTGACCACCAAGGGCCAAAGCCGGGTGACAATGTCAGTGCCCCCGGGGTCCTCAGAGTAACCCATGTCTGCACCAGCAAGTACACAAATACCCTCCAATGCACACTTTCACACTCAAGACACACAGTCAATAAGTTACAGGGAGAACCTAAAATATCTAAACACCCCCATCACCCCCCATGACAGGCAGCATCACATAAAAACTCAGAATTAAGATCTACTGTACAGCCCGTGCAATGAGTACACAGAGTCTAGTTATGCCACGGGCAACACAGACGGATCATGGACAGCAAAATTTGCATAGTAAACAATGGGCAAAGAGGAGTTGCAAAAGCATGCAAGCAGGAAATCCAGTCAACTGAGCTGGGGTCGAGGCCTGGCAGGTCTCCAGAAGTCCAATGTCCAGTGGGGTTTGGTCTTTTGATTAGGTGCTGATATGTTTAGGAATGTGCGCCACTAACATATAATGTCAGCTAACATGGGTACTGCATTACTCTTTAATAGTATAATAATGACGTTGAAAAACGTGTATATATATATGTATATATATATATATATATATATATATATATATATATATATATATATATATATATATATATATATATATATATGTTACAAAGTCCTGTCAGCACACATAAACTGTTTTAATATGGGTACTATTTCACTATATCACACACTTTTTTCACAAAGTCTGTTAACTCCAGCATCACATTGTCCAAACAATTCAAGTAATCACTATCCCATCCTTAGCATTACATTGTTTCCACAATCCTAAATCATGATCTAAATTATCTCAGGTTTCATCATCTGTAAGAGTAACTATTCCTTATCTCCTGGTTCAAAAATACTAACTCTTACAGCCATGATGCAACAGTGAATAGGATCCATGAAATACAAGAGTGCTGTTCTTGTGTATCACTGTACACTTGGGATCAGAGGAGGCTTGCTGCGACGAATGGTCCCCGAGGCCCATTGTTACAGTCAGATCCAAACAGTCCAGAACACTCTAAGCAGGGCTACCACATCAGCAGCAGAGCTGCCCCTGTAAAGGCTCCAGCTGGCTTCCTCTTTCATGACAAGACCTGCATCTGTTCAAAGCATCCATCTCTGTGAACTCACCTAATTCTCACTCATCCACAAACACGAATATAAACGCACGTGTGACATATGATTCAAATTGTATGATTTAACTAAGACTTTATAAAGCCTGAAGTGGGGACTCTGTTCTCCAACAGCTGGGGTGGTGGGGGTGGGGGTTGGGGGGTGGTTAAGTGCTTTGTCAGCCTCACCCGGCTGTTCTTTAAATGACAAAAAGAGAGCTCTCTCTAGAAGTTGCTGTGTCATCAGGTCGGATTGTTTCTGTCCTTTCATACTACCACTCCATCTCCTGATTGTGTCGTTTGAAAGCAATCAAATCTGTAGGAAGGGCGCGTCTTCTCTTAGCCACCGTGCACAAAGAAAAAAATCCATTAATGTTAACACAATTATATAGTGTAAACTGGTAATGATTCATCTTTTCCTAAGTATGTTCATGTTGTATCATGTGCATTTAGAGAAAGAACCCCAGTCACTAACAGTTCTTGGAAAATGATCAGGTCTGTAGTTACACTTGAGTTTACCGAGGTCTCATCATTTGTCCAGTTTCTACATATGTACCCCTTATTTGTCCTTTTTCACATCATTTTAAGCAATCTGAGGAGCATTTACACTGTGATGGAGGGATTATTGGAAGAGAATTTGAGGCAAAACACTTCCAGGGCACCACTGACATTAATAAACTATATACTGTCTGTGGCAAATATCAAATCCATCTGTCTGTCCGTCCATCCATTATCTAAGTTCATTTCACCCTGTCCAATCTGAAAAGGGGCTGGAGCCTATCACTGGACAGGTAATCAGTCCCTGTATAAACATTTAACTTTAAAACAGAGGGGTACATCCTGCTATCCTCATGGTGGCAACAAGGGGAAAGTCTGGGATTCATTGAAGTCATTAAGAAAATGTAATAATTTGTGTCTCTCTTTTTTTTTTCATTTCCTCAGATTAAAGTAGCAAACAATTTGACACTGCATTGAAATATGGATTTTCCGAACAAGCCCCAATAACCAAACCAAGATCCCTAATTTCAACTTTTGGAGATTTCTTTTTGGACTCTGGATCTTGTCAGAGGTCTTCATCTGGATGAGGGGTGCAAACCATGATAAATAACACGTAACAGAAACACTTTGCTGCAGAACCCTAAATCAGATTCATTTGAGAAAGTATGGAGATGTGAGTAAAAGAAGCTGACATTCATTTTTAAATGTATTTCCTTTTTTCATTGCAGACAGGTGACATCAAGGGACAAGGTAGAGTTCAGTGTCCTGTCCAAGTACACTTCGACAGGTGACCGGGGATCAAACCATTGTCTTTCTGGTTGGCACAGCCTCTCCAACTGCCTGCTTGTATCCTCAGTGTCTTATTATTTGTTAACATTCATCCATCCCTGCATTTCAGGACTGCAACACATTAAAACAACAACAATAGTGGGGTGATTGAGAGCTACCAATAAGGTGAAAAAGGATGTTATTCAAAACAGGTGTTTGTAATCATGACTTGATTAAACCATTAATGGTCTCTCTGCAGGTTCGTGTATGGAAACCCTGCTATGACTTTTACTTTCTCTAAATCAGGGGTCTCGGACTCCAGTCCTCGAGGGCCGCTGCCCTGCATGTTTTAGATGCTACCCTGCTTCAGTGCACCGTGATACAAGAAGCTGTGTCATCAAGAGTTGTACAGATCTTGATGACAAGCTAATCAGGACTGTATATTAGAATAAGGCGCCGTGGTGCAGGGACACATTTAAAACATGCAGGACAGCGGACCCCGAGGACTGGAGTCCGAGACCCCTGCTCCAGATAGTCAAGTTTGATCGTCTTCTTGGCACTCCACGAGGGCTGTGAGCGACTCCAGCAGCCATGATCTGAGGACCTCCATGTGTTTTGAGGGAGCAAAGGCAGATTATCTCAAGCTTGCCAACAAATGCATAAGAACATAATTTCCATGTTTAAAAACAATATTTCTAAAGGAAAGATTGGAAAGGGCATGCGCAATTGTCCCTCTACAGTTCATAATGTTAAAGGATTCAAGGAATCTGGAATATGAGTGTGTAAGGTGCACAGTTTGGGTGCACTAGGGCCATGCCCAAGCTGGACATGCATGATCTCCCATCCGTCAGATGGCACTGCATCAAGAACCATCATTCATCAATTACTGATATAACCACATGGGTAAAGGATTACAATCGGCCGGCTTTATCAACCAACACAATGTGGAACTACATTCAAAAAGGCCACCTTAAGCTTAACAGTAGAAATAATAAGTTAACCTTCTCCAGAAGGAGGATATATTTCCCTGCCCTCCAAGGAATCGGGCTTGGCCTTTGGACGTGAGATCACTGATGGAGGAGCCTGGAGAACTTCCATGCTGAGACAACACCACTGTGCATTTGTGGTCATCTATAGCGAGCACACCTTTATTGCTGCTACGCCAACCCCGCCTGTCCTCCTGTTTGTTGGACTATCCTGACCTTAATAAGAAATACAGCTTCTTATTATTATTAGTAGCTTATTATTCTAAATACCGGATCACTTTTAAAGTATTGTGAAAAGGAATCGCAACTTTATAATGGAGTCGAAGCTTCAATATCCCAGGTGTTTAATGAACGTTGAGGCCTGGATCACATTGATTGATATATTAACAAATGACAGAAGCCATACAAGTCTTAACATGAAATATGTTGAGTTAATTCAGTTTGCTTTTTATGATTAGGAGTTGTATAATGAGAAGACATGCAGTGCTTATTACGTAACTGGCACATGGAGCTTAAAATAAAAATAAAATCTCCTGTTTAACGTCATGGCCATCATTTCTAACAAGTGGTGATTCTCTTGAGGATGAGGTGATAACATATAAGTCAGTCAGCAGTCCTTTCCAGGTAAAGGGAGCAGCTCTGAAATGAAACAGAGGTGAGGTCATCCAGCTTGTCTCTCCTCTCCTCTCTCCTCTCTCCTTCCCCTCGCTGCGGAGCAGGCCTAATGGCCGCCCGCTACAACATGACAGCTTCAACTTAATCCTCATTAAGCACTGTAACAATGCAGGAAGTAGCTGCTGCAGTCACGATTAGACGGGCTCACTATTTGGCAGGAAATGGCTCATTTCAGCTGCTGCGTCCAAGACACCTAGAGCGTCCCAAAACTTTTCACTTCTCGCCGATACCTCCGCTGGTGGAAACTGTGTTCCGGCAGCATCGGGGGGCGACGAGGGGAGTTGAAATGTGGCACTTTGGGGGATCTGGTTTCATTTTGAAAACCTAAATCTGATGAGTTCTTGGAGGGCGTCCCCTCATCGAAAAACGGCATTTCATCCTTGAGACGCGACACTCTGCAAATGCGCGGCATTGTTTTTTTCTTCTTATATGTATCTGAGTTAATTCAACTCATCAACTCATCTGTAAATTAACTTATTTTGACCAAACTTTTTCAGAATTATACTTTATGTCTTAGTGGTAGCTGCGGTTAGGTTTTAAATGAAACTGAACATGTTTTTTTTTATTTCAGAAGAAAAGTAAATATTAGTTGTAGGCCCTTAGCGCGTCGCAATTGGCTTAAGGAACACATTTAATAAAAGCAGTGTAATTTAGGTAATAATAACAATAATGATAACAATAATTCACAACGTCTTGCTACTTAGAAGACAATACTATAAATAAGTTATGTAATTACAACTGCAGGACTGCAGCATGCAGATGTATATTGTATATGTCCTGCTGTCTCCCTCTGAAGCAGGACCTTTCAGGAACAAAACCTTTCCCCCCTCTGTACCTAGTGGGCCTTCACTAACTTCACATGGATACATTTGCTGGTACCCTTCCATTTGACAAAAGTAATCAGTAATAATTTGCATAATTAACCAATGAAAATTAGACATTAATTTTGACTTGTGGTTCAACAGAATCCTAAAGAAACTAATGAAACTGACCTGAACAAAAATGTAATATTTTGTTGCACAATTGTTTGAATCAATCACTGCAATCAAATGATTTCTGTAGCTGTCAATGAGAAGTCTGCACCTGTAGACAGGTATTTTGGCCCACTCCTCATGAATAAACTGCTACAGCTTCTTCTCCAGACTGCATGTTTCAGATCCTTCCACAGATGCTCAGTAGGACCTTGCTCCGGACTCATAGAGAGCACCTTTAGAATAATCCTGTTTTATTATTAGTTTCTTAAATGGGTTTTGAAACATTATCCTGTTTGAGGATGCATGACCTTCAACTGCGACCAAGCTTTCTGACACTGCCAAGCACATTTTGCTCCAGAATGCCCTGATGGCTTTGAGATTTAATTTTACCTGCACAGATTCAAACCAGCCAGATGCAGCAAAGCAGTCCCAGACCATAACCAAGCCTCCCTCATGTTTCACTGTACATTCTTTTCTTTAAATGCTTAATTTCAGAATCTCAACATGGAGCTGATGTGACTTGGTAGGAAGCTTCAGCTATAGTTGCTTTTCCATTGCACTTTTGCGCAAAAGAAAAAATTGAATTTCTGAAACTGCAATAAAAAGGTAGCAGTGCAGGGGTCAGTGTTTCCATTGAACAGTGTTTTTTGAATAAGCGTAACTCTCATTATTCTCTATATCTCGTCCTGTGAGACTTCTCCTGAAAAAACAACGAAAAAGAAAATCTCAACATTGAAGAAAATGGACAAAAACATCTCTATTTTTTGACAAATTACTGCAATTGCCACTACCACTGGTGAGAAGATAGTCAGATGATGAATGCAGCAAATTATCATTCAAATGATTATTCAGAGGTAAAGCCCTTATGTAATGCATAATAATGTAGTGTTATAGCTCAACTATATCATATTAATGAGGCCAAAAACAGCTGGAAACTAGATTTATTGACTTTAGATTGACCGACTATGTCACATCCAACACTGCCAGAGACGTAGAAATGCGCAAAAAACTATATGGGTTTTGCGCAAATCTAGGGGTAATGGAAACAAGACTTATCTATAATTTGTCCAAATTAGTCTTCCAGAAACCTTGTGGCTTCTCAGTATGCATTGACAAATTCCAGTCTGTATTTCTTTTTTTTTTTTTTAATAATTTCCTATAAACAGCAAAGTCCTCCTGAGCCATCCACTTTGGTTCAAACAGTGACAGATGGTATTCTGACACTGATGTGACCTTGGACTTCACCTTGAATCTCTTTGAAAGTTGTTCTGGGCTCTTTGGTTCCCATTCATATTATTAATCTTTTCAATTTTTTATTAGTTTGCCTCTTGTGGGCACAGCCACACCCTCAACTTTTGGATATAATACGCAACTATAGTCAGAGGAACATCAAGCTGCTTGGAGATGGTTTTATAGCCTTTACCTTTAACATGTTTGTCTATAATGTTCTTTCTGATCTCCTCAGATAACTCTCCTTTACTTTCTCTGGTCCATGTTCAGTGTGGTGAACGCCAAACAGCAGAGTGACGACTTTTAACTCTTTAGACTGACTGAAGACTGAAGACACCTGTGGTGATAATTACACACGTTACTATGATCACATTATCTATGATCATCTTTTCTTGGGCTACCAACTAATTTGTCCAGGCCAGTGTCATTATTTTTTATTTTTATTTTTTTACAGATTCTTTAGAACCTTTGTGGGGTCATTGTGGGGTTCTCTCTCTCCCTCTAATGGGAGGCTACCAACAAATGCGTCAGTGTGCACATTTTGACCTAATGACAAAAGAGGATAGAATATTTTCAAAAGAACAGCTTCACATTGTTGTCACATAGGGGATTTTTTTTTCAACCTAAAATGAACAGTCGCCAGTCAGCGTCCAAACAGCAAACATCTGGTTCTGAATGTTTTGTGCCCCATTTCTTCCACCCAAAATACATTATTTTAAAATAAGTCAGAAAGAATGTTGGGATAGATGGATTTCACTATGAAATGACTCTTTGATGACGTTTGTGTCAGAAGTGATGGAGTCTTGATGGAAGAGCTTGATTATGTTTTGAGACGTCTTTCAGTCTTGCTCTGCTTTTTCTAGGTGGTCAATCACCGTGGACACTTTTTCTGATTGCTATTGCCAAGTCAAGCTTTAAGTCTTCGTAAGTTTCTTACACCATAATTAAAAGACTCAGCACTTGTGATGAAAATTGAACTCTTTAAATATAAACTATGGAGTTATTTTCATTTTATAATTATACATATATTAATTAATCTTTGCTCGTTTACATTAGATTTGTTTTGTTGGCTGTCTTCCGACTGGAAGGCTGCTTGATTGATCCCCACTCCCCATGATGCGTTGGAGTCTCTGTGGCAGGAGACTCAACTCTACGTTGACATCAACCCAGGTTAGCGCCCAGGTTGTGTCAGAAATGGCATCCAAAAAAAAAAAACTATGCCAAATCAATTTGGAGAACATGGTGATCTGAGACGATCTGTGACAATCCTTAACCCCTTGTAGCCTGATATATGAAATAATGGACAGAAAATTATATTTTTTTAAAGTGCTCATTGTGGCATGCACTGTCGCCTCATAGCAAGAAGATTCTTGGTTTAATTCCCAGGCCTGGGAGGGTCTTTCTGTGTGGAGTTTCAAATTGAGTTTTAGAAATTAAAAACACCCTACAATTTTTGTCTTTGACTATTTTCTTAAATAAAAAAAAAATTAATAAAATATATATATTTTTAATTAATGTATTTATTTTTTTTAAACATATTTTTTATTATTTTGATTTTGGGGGTTGTTTGATCCGGGGGGGAGGGGCAGAGGTGTCAGAAATAAGGCATTAAGCAGTTAAAAATGGAACGGTTGAAACAACTTGATGTAGTTTGAAAAGAGAAGAGAAGGGAAATTCATGGTTAAGGAAGCACTCTGAAAGTGTCTTACTTCATAATTTTATCCAACAAAACTAGTCAAGTCTTTAAACTTTAGATTTAAAAAAAATATTTATAAAAAGTTATGTCGGTGTTGAAGGAAAGAGGTAAGAAAACAATGGCAAAAACACAAAACTTTTAAACGTCATGTAAAATGCTTGTAAAATAAATAGTATCCATACTGCCTGTTTTCCTGCAGTAATCTATGGAAAAAAATCAAACTCAGAGTTTGATTTTTTAAATAAAATCAGTAGAGACTAACAATTATTTTATAAGTTTATAAGTATTTCCTACACTTTCAAAAATGAAAACAATAGTCCCAGCAGTCTTTTGATAAATATCAAAACTGTATTAAATCATAAATGCAAAGAACAATCGCATGGACTGAAATGTAAAAGAAATTAAATAAATAGGTTAAATGAATTCAGATTTGCAACGCCATCAACTGGAGGAAACAAGTAAAACAGGAAACGAGAATAACAGAAAAACTATTCAAAGATGCTCATGTGAAAACATTACAAACAATACAGGAGTTTCATGGTGTACAGAGAGGTAACAATCATTTATTTAACAGAAACACGGCTGGTGTCTTGACTCCAGGTAAAATGTGCGCAGATAACAATCATACACCAGAGTGAGAGATCGACATGTAAATCCGTTTTATGATTTAAGTCTATAGCTTATAGTTTAACAGTATGGTCATCTTGAATGGTACAAAGTCTCCCACTATTAAAAAGTTTACTTTTGCATCTGCTGATACAAAAGAAAGATGACTTTTTAATAGATAAATACAAATGCAATAAAAAAAAAAAAAAAAAAAAAGTCATGTTGGCCTTGCAAGAAAAATAGTCACAAGATGAACTATGTGGAAATGACTCAGTGTAATTCAATTTAAATTTATCAAAAGGAAAATCCATCCTTTGGGTTCACAATAAATACTTCCATTTTTGTGCGGAGCGTTATATGTAGCTCGCCGTTAGGTGCCTTGTCTCAATCTTGGATACATCTACACCTGAGGCCAGATGTATAACCTGCGTCCGAAGCAAATAAATATGCAACGGCATTCTTTTCAGCGATGTGTAAAGGTGTCTGTCTTATAAAAGTTACGCATCCAGAACTCAAACATGTCCTTGAGTGATGAGCCTGATTTCTACCCCCATGGATGTAGATGTTTATCATGTATTATTTGTTTATAAAAGCACAGTTTGAGAAACAAGTTTTTAGACGTGTCAGCAAAAACAAAAGCGAGAAGAGGAGCAGTTTTACTGAGTCTGAAGTAGCGATGCCTATAAGAGAAGTGAAGGAAAAGGAATGTTTTATTTGGTGCTTTCATTTCAGCTATTAAAATTATAATAATAACCACTAATGAATAGAAAAAACAAAAAATAATGCAGTTTATCTACTCTGAGAACTTAAGCCAAACAGGTAAATTAGACACCAGACACTATGGAAAGACCACTTTTCTGACTCTTCTTGTTTAAAAGCAGAAAACATTTTTCACATTAATATTGGTGTTTGTAAACGCTTGTGAAATTTAAACTCAGATTCACCTGAGTTTTCTTCATTCTCCTTTCTCCATTTCAGATTTGACTTCCTCTAAAAAGAAAACCTCACGTATGCTTTATAAATATGAGCTTGTGCGTGTACATGGTTTTCTGTGAACGCGTTGTTTATTCATCTGGCCCTAGCTGTTTCTCTTGTATATTATCCATGTTTACCATACTGGTGTGAAAGTAAAACTTACAGAAAAACTAAAAAAACCTTTCTAAAAATGTCCCCCTTTTCCCATATTTTAAGACATTTGAATATTTAAGTTACTTGAAACTCCAATCCTGGTGCCCAGAAAAGATGAAGGGATGACCAAATGGAGCTGGCATCTCTTTCTAATGTCATTACCCTTCTGTTCCTCTTATCAGTTTATCAGCTGCTTCTCCTTTTTGTCCCCTTAAGTCTTTTGTCATTGTCCATGCAACAGCTCTCCAGTGTCTCACTGCCCTCGTCTAGGTGGCATCCTGTTCTCAGAGCAGGCTGGCAAGGCTCGTCGTAGGTCCGTTCTGAGGCTGGAACTGCACGGGAGGGAGGCCGTCTGTCCACTGGAACACAACACGATCCACAAAAGCTTCTTTAAAAGAAACCACATACAAGGTGGAAGGATTGTGTTTTTGTGGTTTAGATGACAGACACTCACGTTAATGAGGTTGTGGTCAGGGAGGCTGCAGGCTGCAATGTGGTCCTGCAAAAGCTGCTGGGAAAAGTTTTGATGCATCTTGGCCGCCTCATGTGCTTCCATAGTGTTTTCACATGCCTTGTTCAGATCTGCAAGGATGTCAGATCCTGTCTTAATATCCTAAGATGTATACAATTGTTGCACAGTGATGTAATTTTCCAATCACCCCTGTCTAATTCAAATTCAGCTGTGGCTTCATAAGTTAGAGTGAGGCTTTAACTGGATGAGATATGACAAATGTTTCTTCTGCAAGGGATCTTTCTCTGTATGGTGACTACTGGACCATGTATTTAAACTATTTCAGAATCATGCACGCCTCTCTGTCAGACAGAAGCCTTTCTACAAGCAGCCTATGGCACCTTCAAAGCCACCAGATTCCTCTGACAAAGCAATACATGTATACACAGAACATGCACTTAAGTTGCACAGTTACGTTGCACTTAAATTAAACTTAAGTTGCACAGTATTATTAACCAACTGATTGAAGCAATGCTTGACCGGGCGGTCCAGCTTCCTGTCAGGTAAAATTAAATTTGTTAGATGTGGTTTTGATGGCTTCAAACAAGCAATAAACACCTGTGCAACATTTTCCTACAAACATGTTCCTTTCTGACTCAAAACTGCTTCTATTCACATCGTTGCAGTCCCCAGTAACGGTTCACACTCCTTACCATCTATTAACAGACCTAAGGATCTTTTAACACCAAAAAGTTCCTTCAAGGCTGACTGACAGCTCTACCTTTGAGAAGCGCAGATGACCAGAGCTGCACTGACATGTCGGGAATCTTGCTGGCCAGTTGCATGGCAGGAACCACCATATTGTTACTTTCCTGAAAAACATGCAAACCGCATATGCAGCAAGGAGCACATCTGCTGTTTTAAGATAATTGTGGAAACGTGTTTGCGGTCTAATGAACAGAAGATGTGGCAATTTTTAAACTCACTCTGTGGTTGCCTAAAACAAAGAAGATGTGGCCCAGCAGGACGAGTGAGCAGGCAGTCAGTCTGTTCAGATCCTCCGCATTCGACATCTTCAGAGTCTCTCGTAAAAATCTTCTGTTGATGTAAATTTGCATGTTCAAATGTTTTGATTCTGAACAGAACAGAAGAAGAAATGAACCTTTTTGGCGCAGCCGTTAGCGGGAAAAAGTGTCTGCTCTTACTTGGCCTCATTGTAACGTCCCTGGAAGAAAGACAGGAGTCCTCGAATGTAAAACGCTGATGCTCGTAGACAGTGAGAGCTGTAGAAGTCAATTAAATGGTTTTAAAATATTGCATCAAAGGTAGAAGTAGTTCATCAGATGTGCTGCTGTCCACACAGCATTTGTAGTTACCTTACAGGAAAGTTGTTGTCGGGGTTAATCCTCTCTAAAAGACTGTACAGCTGTTGATTCAAAAAGTGTTAAGCATGTATATTTTTGCTCTTGTACGTCTTAAAAAGGTTTGCTGAAGCAGCAGCTTTCTGACCTCCTGATGTCTGTTCCCTTCTCGGATGTAAACGCTGGCCAGGTTTGTCACTATGAATGTCCACAACTCCTGGTGTGTTGTCATCTTGTGGAGGAAAGAAGCAGACACATCCTCACTGAGCCATCTCAGAATCACATAGTCACTGATAACGTCAGTTTCACTGCTGACACTCGGTCACATTGTGTTCTCAAAAATATTCACTTTTCCGAAACTGATAGATAGAAAACATATTTCATATTCTACTGAGCTGAGTTAATCCATATCTTCGTTAACGCAAGAGCTCAGAGAGTCTCAGTCTACAGTGACATTGTGATCGATGGGAAAAAAAGAACGAAAGAAAACTAAATCTGAGATCAAAGAGCGCCAGTGTGAAA
This sequence comes from Xenentodon cancila, assembly GCA_014839995.1. Lineage (NCBI taxonomy): Eukaryota > Metazoa > Chordata > Actinopteri > Beloniformes > Belonidae > Xenentodon > Xenentodon cancila. The sequence continues at coordinate 16,451,860 of CM026207.1, read as the reverse complement.
GTCACCTGCAGAGCAGCAGTGAACTGTGCTTCAGCGTTGTCCATGCAGTTCACAGATATACAGTAGAGACCCTGACACGATAGAAAGAGAAGACAGATGTAAATGTGGGACATGCACAACTTGTTAACAGTGTACGGTTCTACGGCTACTTAATGCTGTAAGCAAAGCACTTAGAAGGTTATAAACTAAAAGAAAAGGGAAATGTCTTCAATTATCTGTTTTCTTTGCTTTGAGACTTACCAAGAGTGTGTGAAGCTGGGCAGCGTGATTTGTAAACAACCTGGGTGACTGCTGGCAGAGTTGGCAAACCTGAGAAATCTAAACACAAACCATCCTGAGCTTAAGCTTCAAAACTCACAAAAAGCTGGTTTTGTGAATTCTGCAGTTTCAATTGAGAATCAACAGCAATCTGGCAAAACCCTCTCTTTATCTGATGACTCACTTCTTGTAAGGCTGTGGCCTTGTGTCCTGTGACCAGCCGGCACATGATGATATGCTCCAGAAGGATGACTTGGAACGTGGACAGGATGGGACTGTTGTCCAGCACTTGGAGCAAACGCAGGCGGATCAGAGTTGGTCTGTTATCAGTGTCATCAAGGGGGAATAATCGGTCATCGTATTCCAAAAAACTTACTCTTCAGCTTCTCCAGCTGCATGAGAGCTTTGTCTGTGTACTTCTGTGCTTTCTCTAAGTAGCCCGCCTGCATGGAGTGCATCACTGTCACCTTTGTTACAAAAAAACAAAAACAAAGCACGTTTCTGTGCTGTTGCTTCAGGGATTACACATTTCCAAAGGCTGTGCAAGTGTGACAAAATCTCACCAGGTACACAAGCACACACATGTGCTCCTTGGGGAGCCAGTGAAAGAGAGCTGCTGGATTAGTAGGAAGGATCTCATCGTCATGGAGGGTGGAGATGGTCTGAATGCACTGCTGAAGCTGCTTCAGACATGGCTTCACACTTTTCACCTGAATCCAACAAACATTCACTCTATTAACAGCTGACACAGTCTCACGTAGCTGATTTCAGCATTGCATTTAGTGTCATAAGTATTTGGACAATGACAAGATTTTTTTATGATTCTCAAGACAATAGTTACAAATCTGTTGAAGCCTAACATAATTTTTAACACAAACTAACACAAAGTACTATACCAGTTTAAATTTTGATAAACTCTTAAAAAAAAGCAACAAAAATCAATAATAAAATAATCACAGCATGTCTGGAGTTCATTTGTGACAGACAGTTGATAGAAGAATATAGACTAGTACCTGCCCAGCGTCCAGGTAGTGTGTAACCTGCAGCACCAAGAAGAAAACTCTCAGAGACTCCTTCTGGATGGGGTTTCCTTGCCAGTTTTCCACAATGGTCCCACACAATGTCAGCAGTGTCTGCACCTCACTCAGCTTCCTCTCAATCAGCAACAGCTGCAGATCCAAAAACACAAACACAGTTTGCACGGTGAGAAAACAAGACCATGACACGTATGGTGCCTTGAATGAACAGAGAAGGATATAAGCTTACCATTCCTTTACTTAACAAGAACAGAGCTCTGCAAACACACAGAAGAACAAACTTAACGCGAGATGCGCCACAACCACAAATCAACATGCAGCATGTCTCAGTGATCCGTTTACCGTGTGTATTCTGATCCCATGACTCTCGCATACTCTGCACCCACTCCCAAGAGGTCACAGGCAGAAACTAAGTCTTTTTCTAGAGCATGCAGTTGCTGTTAAAGACAAAAAGAAAACGTTTATAAATTAAACTTCAAATCGATGTGCTAAACAAAAATAGCTGGGTACTGAGTGATGATTCTTACTGCCAGCTGAAAAAGTAGTCTACAGTGCCAGTAGGGCGTTTGCTGAGAAATCTGGATGGCTTTGCGCAGCACTGGTTTTGCAGAGTCCACCAAGTTCTTGAAAAAGGAGAAGCCAGTGGATGAATAACTAAGAGAAACTAAAATAACTAAACAATACAAGCTGTGTTACTTTACTTTTGTTTTCATGTTATGGTCTTATATGGTCCTCTATCCTCAAAACATTTCACTCAGTTTTCCACACCACAACTTTTTTATACTGTCATACAGGATGGCATGTCATGACATAAATGCACTGACCTGATGACAGTAAAACTCTGACAGGATACTTGCAGCTTCAAATTTGACGTCCTCAAATTGAGAAATCTGGCACGCATCATTAAGGATATACAATGCAGGACCTGAACGTTTTCATAAAACGTGTTGTCTTTAGGAAATGCCTCAAACATGATGCAACATGCTCTGCATCCTTAGATGTATTACATTTTAGTTTTATAGATAGAAAGGATACTTGTTGTGACAGGAACCACTGAGGAAAGAAACACAAAAGGGGGAAATATCAGTGTAAAAATCAATTATATGGCAAGTGAGTTGGTGTGAGAAACCCGGCAAACACTGCATGACAAGCTTTTTTGATTCTGTGTCTGTCTGTGATTCACTGTGAAGCTCACCGCTTTCTGCAGATGAGTCTGGGCCAGCTCGCTGTTCTTTGTGTGGCGGTATAACACCGACCCAAGCTGGAGGTGGGTCCGGGCCTCGACCCTCGGGGGCGGCTTGAAATGAAATGCAGCCTGCAGACAGTGGACGCAGAGGCGGATCTTCGGCGGACTCGACGTGCGGAAATGTTCCGCGAAGCCCAGCAGGGCGAGGTACCAGGGCTCCAGAGCCTCTGTGCTGCCTGCCATCCCGACTGCCTTGGAGCCAAAATGACAACAAGTTGACTGCGTTTATTGTCAGGACGAAATCAGCGTCGGTTACAACCTCTCTAGTGTTTTCAGTTATTTGCGTGGGGAGTAGTCAAAAGGAGGCAACTTCCGGTTGAAACGAACATCATTTTTTTCTCACAACTCAAATAACTGTATTCACACAATCTAAAAACAAAGATGCAACGACACTAATCATAATCACTTTAAGTCATAAGTATACGGTGAATATTGTAAATGTGTGACGTGCCTCCTGTTTTTTTTAATAGAAATTATTTAAACGTAAAACTCCAAATACCTTTACAAATACATATCTACATGTAATAAAGCCATTCCCTCTGAGTTTTCAAATATATAAATGAATAAGCCACATTGCTTTTAATTCAAACAAAATATTTAAAGGAACGAATGTTTTTCTAGTTTACGTTGCGACGGGACAAATATATGTGTGAAACATTCAGCGCAATCTGCTATTCACAGACGTCGACGAGCTGCTGCCGTTCACAACATGTGACATTATCCGCTACGAAAACAGCGCAAATTCATCCGGTACCGGAGCAGGCGGACTGTTACTGGGCGGAGGTAACCATTCATGACATGTTTTAAAGGATTTCTCCAAAGTAAGCCTTAAGTTCACCGTCTGTTTTACAGCAGCGGCTTCGTTGAGCTGCAGCTTTGTAAAGTGCATCTGTTAGCCGACCACGACTGGCGTCTTTTCCGCTGTCTGCACATGACTTATGCAGCTCCGCGCATCACGGCGTTTGTGCTGTTCTGACGTGACTGCTGTTGTTACAGAGCGGAGGGGAAAAGGGTAAGCAAATAACGTGGAAAGATGGCCAAACGGAGGATCACCCAGGAGACGTTTGACGCTGCTGTCAGGGAGAACATGGAGGAGTTCGAGATGGACCCAGACGAGGCTCTGACAGACGCAGTGAAGCAGTTTGAATCTCAAGGTATATATAAAGTTACAGCCCCAGACATGGAGTCACAATGTATTTTTCCCCTTGTCCCCCATCTTTTAATAATCCAAAGGCCTTTGTTTTGATCACTGGGTAGTTGCTCAGACCTTAAGTACAACTGTGTTGCGACTGAAGCTCTTCTCATACAATGAGGGGGAAAAAAATCAGAATGTGACGGTAACACCTATCCAAAATGCCCAGATATGAGAAGAGATCCCACTCATGCATACCCATCACTGCTAACACCCTGCATTTTATTTTTATTCCCACGCCTCAGTGCTTCCAAGATTTACGAAGCTTCACTGCTGAAACCCTGTTATTCTGGTTTATGTCTGTGTGTCACTGCATTCTGAGCCAGGACAAATATATCAAATAAAAGGACAAATACATTTTATATCTCTGCAGGTGTGGATCTTAGTTTTATAGTAAAAGCTGTACCAGCTGCATCATGTGATAACAATCAAGAAAAGCAAACACACGAGGTCTTACAGGTAAATATTTAAAAAAAACTTTTTTTATGGACATTCTTCTGCACAAAGATCTCTTAAATCTATAAATTTTTTCCTATTCACAGTCTTTGGAGTCACTTCGGATTGGAAAAGACTCTGCTGATGTAAGTGAGGTGAGAGCAGGCATAAAATGCTTCGCTGACCAGTGCTCACTTGGATTTGCGCAGAGGTACCTGGCTGCCCAAAAAGGCGCCTATCCCATTATCCTCTCCTATTGCAAAAGGGGCGTGGAGGAGCAGGATGCCGTGCTGGCGGCTCTGTCTGCTTTGGCTGCACTGACTGATGGACAGCCAGACATGCTGGACGCAGAGGGCCAACAGTTCCTTTTGGATGTGCTGAAAAAGTACTGGGAAGATTCCTCAGTGACACGTGTTGCCATCTGTGTTGTGCGTCATTGCTGTTTAAAACATGAACAAAACAGGCAGGATTTTATAAAAGCTGGTGTCCTGCCGCTGCTGACTGGTGCCATTACTCGACACAGTGGGTGTGCTGAGCTGGTCAAAGAAGCCTCTGCAGCTCTCAGGGTCATGACATTTGATGATGATGTCCGAGTTACATTTGGGCATGCTCACGAACATGCCAAGATTATTGTTCTTGAGCACAATGGACTGAAGGTTTTAATTGAGTCCGCGAAAGGTATGTCTATCTCATCGCATTTTTTTTCTTTATTAAATAGATTTTGCTCCATCATTGTTTTCAGCCTTTTCTGCCTGTTGTAATATGTTGCTTCATGTGTCCCCTCCTCACAGCTCACCTTGGTAACAGTTCTGTTCTGAGTGAGCTGTGTGCAACTTTATCCCGCCTGGCCGTCAGAAATGAATTTTGTCAAGACATCTGTGATTTGGGCGGATTAAAATTCATGATGTCGCTGCTTGCGGACAGCTTTGAGTCAGCGGTAAAGGGGAGGGGTGAATATACAAATGGATTTGAGATTCAGCCTGGGCGCATGTTATTCACTCTGTTTTTCTTCTTTCAGGAGCTGGTCCGACAGGTCATGAGTGCAATACGAGCCATAGCAGGAAATGATGACGTGAAAGATGCAGTTGTTAGTGCTGGTGGAGTTCAGCTCATTGTTATGGCCATGAACAGACACATGAGCAACCCTGCTGTGAGTTGTCCAGCCATCCATCCTCAATGATTGTCTTTTTTTTTTTTTTTTTTTTCTTCCAACTTTTACCACAAAAATGTTATTTTGGAATGAGAATTTCAGTAGATGAAATGAAATTTGGCTTGTAGAGAAAGACAGCAAGTGATAAGACTTTTTATTTTTCTGAAGGTGTGTGAGCAGGGCTGTGCATGCCTCTCTGTCCTTGCCTTACGTAAACCCAACAACTGCAAAGTCATCATGGAGAATGGAGGTGCCTTGACTGCTGTGCAGGCTATGAATGCACACTCTGATTCAGTCAATGTACAGGTAACATGAGCTCATTAATAAAAACTATGCTTATTTGAAGTCCAAGGTCATGTTCCATGTTAATCCCCTTTACGTCTCTGTATTTCTTATTTTGTAAACAGAAACAAGCGTGCATGCTGTTGAGAAACCTAGTTGCACGTATGCGCAACTACAGCCAGCCAATCTTGGAAATGGGAGCCGAGGCCCTGATACGTCAGGCAGTGCAGATCCATCAGGACTGTGGTGATGTGGGTAAAGCAGCCCTCAGAGATCTGGGCTGTAAGGTGGAGCTGCAAGAGCTGTGGATGGGCAAACATGGCAGCATTACCAACTGAAAGTGGAGCTCATACACCTTCACAAAATAAAAAATGAAATGCTGTTGTGTATGTATACACTGTTTGCAGATACACTAAAATGGTTAAATACTTAACAGTGTAGCTGGTGTTGAAAAGTCACATCAGTATAGCACAAAGCCCAGTTGTATTATGTTTTACAATACATGGAAAAAGTCCAAAAAGGCCTTTAAGTTCTTGTCTTTTTAAATAGCTAACACTTTTATGTTCATAAGATGTAAGTATTTTGTGTCTCCATAAGTTATAAAAAGGCATTTGATGTTGTTTGCAAATAGGTGAACTGCTCTGCATTGTGCATCCCCCATGTTGGTGGAGCCAAATTTTTTTTATGAACTGAATGCCTCCAACTTAAAGGATTTTTTTTTTTTTATTCAAGTTTTTTTTTTTTTTTTAAATCTTAAATGTATTTTTTTAATATTCATTTTCTGTGAAGCACATTATAATGCAGTTGTGCTTGAAAGTCTTAACACTTTTTATTCGTATTTATAAATTTGGCCACAAGATCAGTTTCAAAAAACATGTCAGTAAGTTGAAAGAAACCAAATAAACCAATGGTTGGAATGTTGTATTTGTTTTTTTATTTACTGTGGTAAATTTCACAATATGACAGATCAGAGCCCTTTTAATAGTTCCTATGTTATGTAACTCAAAACACAAAAATTTGAAAACGTTTGCATTTAAGGTGGATTGTGGATTTCTTTACGTAACCACTGGCTTCAGGTCTTTTCACTTCTGATGATTAAGCCTTAACTTGGATTCCAAAACATTCAGTTGATATATCTTTACTTATACTTTAGTAAAAAATACTTTTAAGTACTTTAACTTGCCATACTGACGTAGGCTCCTCTGGCTTACACACAGCTTTTTCATATAAGCTTTAGCAAACTGAAGATAAACAGGATGTTTGGTTTTTCTTTTTTTTTGTTTGTTTTGTGTGGGAGGGTGGCATTGTCTCTACAGCTCTGCCTGTTTGTGATTCAGTGAGCTTCTCATAGTGGACTTCTGTTAACATTATATATTATTTACTCAGAAGTTAGGCATTTCTGCATGATCTCGAAGACTGATTGTCATTCCATTAACTGGAAACTCCTGTAGTGTATATTTCACTTTAAACTTAAATTTCATCATGCCCTCATTTGCATACTTTGAGTAATTTTACATGTAAAAAAAAACGTGTTTTTCTCCCATGTCATTTGTTTAAAATATTTTTGTGGAAATTGATCACACTTGAGGTCATATGTACACAGATATACAGACTTTTACAGGTAGTTGTCTAACTTTTAATCTGCACTGCATAATAATGAAAACAGCATCTATAAGTGAGTTTTTAAATAACAAAATCTAATGTGATTATAGTGGTACCTTTCAAATTTGTGAGCCAGTTTGCATTCCCATTCATCTGGCATTATAGTCCAGTCTCCTCCCATTTTAATAAAATCTGTTGGGTAGAGGAGTTTTACTTTGGAAACTGATCACTTTGAGCATTTGCACATTTTAAGCAAGTTCGGTGTATAGATTGACTATTACTATGAAATAAGTTTACTCTTTGAACCTTCTGAAAACACACGCACACTTTCCATCACACCCAAGCCAAACAATAGTCAAAAAAGTGTTTTTTAGGTGAATTTCACAGTGAAAACACACACTTGCGAAATCCCTTAGCCGCCAAGCGTGACCCCTGCTCACGCCCCACCAGCCGACCTATCCAGGCGTGCCTCTATTCATACGGAATACATTTCCCATGATGCCCCGGTGCTCGTCCTTGTCAAACCAACCTCACTGTGGTCAGCTAACGTGAACTGTCACAGCTGAACTACAGCAGCGTGCAAGATGACTGTCAGGTGAAGTCACCGTCGGGCTGCCAGCTTTGAAACTTGTACGGAAAATAGTGCCTTTTACACAACAACACATTCTCTGTCAACGCTCAACTTTATGGTCAACATCTCCACTGCGCCGCGGGAGACGGTAAACCCGACGGTGGAGGGGCGATAAGCTAACGGCTAACTTACGTTATTTACGTTTAGCTTCAGAGGAAATACCGCGCAGACGACTCAAATTACACCAAACCAATGGAGGATATCAAAGTATAACAAAGTCTGAGTGCCGGTGTATAAGGTAAGAAATCTTGAGATCGTAACCTGACGTAGGTAGCTGTCTGCAAAGACTGTTTCGTTAGTGTACAAGTTTAAACATGACAGGTACATCCATGGACAGACCTACTGACGGATAAACATTGCTTTTATTCTCACAATTAATGTGTCGTTGGACTAAACTGTTGTGGGATCGTTGCAATGCCGCATCTGAGTTTTTGCCGTCTGTGTTAACTCGTGAAATGGGGATAAATACTAAATGCCAATGAAAACAGTAGCGTGTGGCGTTAAATGTGGCATTTGCCCAACGACAGAGCAGCCAGGCCTCCTCAGATAATCCAGTTTAATTGTTCTCAAACGATCTCATTTAATCTCCAGAAAACGTACTATCAAAACGGTGAATTGATTGAATCATTTGATTGTGCCTTTTGTCTATATTATGTAATCTGTAATCCTTTTAATGTTAGAACTGGTGCTTTGACAAAGATGACTTGGAAAAAGTACTATACTAGTAGTAGTAGTTTTATGTACTTGTCAAGTTTTTAATGTTAAGCATTTAACTGACATCTTACTAGTCACCATTATCTACCTCAGCTGAATAGACAGGACGGTTGCATAATGCCATGTACTGAAAACTGCTGTTCATTGTTGCTGATGCATGTTTATCTCTGTGTGAGTTTTACCCGTGTGAGTTTCACAGGAGTAGGAAGGATTCACAAAGGCGGCTTTTGGGCACACAAAGCAAGCATAGGTAGCACTGAGGGACAAGAAACTGTAAGATGATACGCATGCTTGGGAGGCTCAGGGGATTGCGAGGGAAGACAGTGGATGCGATTTGAAAGGGGCCAGGGCAGAGGTCTATGTGCGCTTTTCTGGATCTGGCTTGAAGCCCGGTTGTGCCGATGCCAGGCTTGGTTGCGCCTGACAGCCCAGCTTTTTCAGAGACTTGTCTCATTGCTTTTTTTTTTTTTTTTTTTGTGTGTGTAAAACTTCAACACAAAAGTTTTATAATTTATTATCAAGTAAAGTTTAGAATTTACTAAGTTTGAATGAGGACGCATTCAGTGAATTTTTAAAGCTACTGGCATCTTGTACTTTGTTGGAAAATAATATTAAATGGGTATTGTATGCATTTGTAATAACTGAGTAACTTCAGTGACTGAGAAGTAACAACTGGTGCTCTCAGTGTTTGTTGCTTTTTCCTTACTTTGGCATCATTGTTATTATTCAGACAGCGATATAATAATGTCTTGGGTGAACTGTAGGTTTGCTGTAGTTTAAACACATCATTTTTACGTAAAACAACATGTCAAAAGGAAATATGAAGGCATAGAACTCACTTCAGTCTGCTGCTTCTCCTGCCTTCATAGGGTACTTTAGCTCATTGTCTTGAGGTCGAGCCCAGTGTTTTAAACCTGTTCCTCGGTACACACTGCCTTGCATGTTTTAGATGTTTTTGTCATTCAAATGCACCAGATTGGATCACCACCCCACCAGCTGGTCATCCAGGTCTACACATGTATGTCATTGGCCCACTAATGTGAGCCAGGTGTGTTAGAGCAGAGCAACATCTAAAACAGGGCAGTGTGGCCTAAAGTACAGGGTTGGGAAACACTGGTCTAGGCCGCAGCATGTAGTATGTAGTATCATCAGTTTAACTCGCACATCAGAGCATTGGTTCTTAGAGTGATGGATATGCTACCACCTCAGCATCAAGCAGTAGTCACACACAATAATTTGCTTGTAAGCACTAGTTGAACACTTAACAGCTGAAGACACACACACACACACACACACACACACACACACACACACACACACACAGGTCTTTGCTTGAGTAGCTGAGCATGATTGTTGTGACAGTGGACAGTCATGGTGACTGTAATCTGTTATACAAGTAAGGGAGATGCCTGAATAGCGCTTGTGTTACTACAACAGCCACCTTTCACCTACAAGTCCTCATCACCATCCTTCAATAGATCATTTTTAGGCATAACATATGGTAGCTGTCCTTTGCTCAGTGTCTTTATATAGCCTTCTTAGGTGTGGTGGTTGGTCACAGTTACTGGCTTATTCTCTAAGTAACTTCTTAACGGAAGTATGTGTTGTGCCACAGTTTCTTCTTAAATAAATCCAGCCTCTTACTTTGATTAAATGATGGCTTTTTTCTGTTTGCCTAAAGGGAAGTACAAAGAGTCCTAAACTAGAACAGGTCTGTTTTCCAATATTTACAATCTGTGGTTTACTAATCTGGTTTTGTGTAAGGAAGAATAGCTTCACCCTTTGGTAATGACACTTGATCCTGAAATGCTTTCTCAGCGTAATGAGAACGAGCACAGCCAGCTGCATAGCATGGTGGTGGTTTTATAATCAACCATTTATAGGGCAGTCAACACAATTCTTGAAAATAAAAAAACTTTAACTCCACAGGGTTATTTGACAATATTTTAAAGGATCTTCTTTACTTTGTAACTTGTTTTTGTAATGATATTACTGTGTAGGTCAACTGAAGTTACCAAATATGGTTACATGCCTGTAAAGGGTTAAGCTATCCTAAAACTAACCTTTTTTTTTTTCCTTTTTTGTTTTCTTTGACCTCTACAGCTCTCAGTTCCTGGTGGTACTATCACTCCCCCCCAGTGGGCTGAATTCATGAGTTTGTTTGGAGTATAGTCCATGGGGATGGGGAGTGGAGTTCACGAACAACGGGCATCACTGACACAGGGAGAAGTGCTGCCGCTGGCTTCCTCCAGCCAGACTGAAGGGAGCCACGAGGTAAAATCTTGCCAGACTTGCCAGACTTGCCAGACTTGATTTTTCTTTTTTCAAATTTGTTTGGAAAACACGTGATCAACATACTAAAATGCATGCAAAAAAAAAATAACGAAATGCTCATTCCGGTTCAGGGTAGGCACAAGTCCCTCGTAAACTTTAAATATCATCAAAATGTATTTGACATTGAATTGACGTAAACTGGCTGTTACTATTATAAACTCTTTTCTTGAAGGATGCACACAAATTCACTGTGTGCAGTCACAGTAGATTTTTGTTTAAATTGCTTGAATATGTTTGATATGACACTTCCCAAGTGTATCCAAAATTGTTTATAGTTGATGAAGTATTGTCCTTTTTTATGCCCACAAAAGATATATGATTGTTTGAAGGTCCAGAACTGTTGTTTGCTCTTACAGTTGGTCCAGAGCTACTAAAATATTAGTTTTTCATCCCGGCTTCTTAGATTTGTCTTCTTTTTTTTTCTAAAATGACAGTATATATGTTGATTATTACAATAAAAAAGTTACTTATTTACTTATTGGTTATTGTATTGGTATCAGCCAGGCAGAAGCAGTTTCGGTTTTCAGTTATGGGGTAAATTTCAGTTACTACGCATCCCTAATTCCTACGTTTCTTTTTTCATAATATACATAATATTATAATATTATGTGTATAAATATTATAAAATATTATAAAATTATAATTTAAATTATAATTTCATAATATTTAAATCAGTACCGGCTATAACATACAATATGTCAGAAGCTATTTAATGTTGTAGCAATGAACAATATAATCTGTCTCTAGCTTATTTTTACCATTCTCTGACTTCAGCTGCAGCAGCTCTCGAGGTCAGCAGATATGGAGTTTGGCCAGTAAGGAATTTCCAACAGTTTATAAATAAGAACTAGTATATCCAGTCACTTAACTACTGAATGGTCAGACATGCTACAGACATAACTATTATTCTACCAGAGTGTTAATGACACAAACCAACCACAAGTACAAACCACAATTTGTATGCTGGGTAATTTTTCATCTCTAAAAATCTATTTCTCAAACGGCAATCCAAACAAAACAAACTAAAAATGAAATTGCGAGACATCTGTCTATTTGATAGGCATTGAAATCACATGTCAGTGTGTTTGTTTGCTCCGCGTCTACTTTTCTACTGTATGTTAAGCTGATGTTTGGCGCTTAGTGGCTTCATGGCCATTATGGTTTGTTTAAAATCAGAAATCATAGCATTTATTCAGTTACTGTTGGTGACTCTAAATTTACTCCCTCTTTTGCTGCGCAGGGCATGAAGCGTACTCGATCCGTCCTCAACTCGCTTTTCTCAGGAGCTTTAGCTGGAGCTGTGGCCAAGACTGCTGTTGCTCCACTGGATAGAACTAAAATCATCTTCCAAGGCAAGTAGGATCTACTGACCTAAAAGTGGATTTATTTTTAAAACATTAAGCTGAATGAATGACATGGAATTATACTTTATCTATATGTTTCAAAAGAGAATATCAGGACTCATAAAGAATGCTGCACAGTTCTTATTTATATTGTTTTTATTTGTTTGTTTGTTTAGTGTCTTCTGCAAGATTCTCTGCAAAGGTATGTTTGAGAAAGAGCATGAAATATTTCATATCTGCTTCTTATGCAGTGTAATTCATATCCACAGCAGTAAACATTAGCCACTTGTTTTATTCACTTATTAATAGAAAAGCTTAACATTCATAGATGTTTGTTTTCATATGACCTGCACAAAATAGTAATTATAGTTATAGTTGTAGTGGCACGAAGGACTTTTCATGTGAAAACACCAGTTTCAGTTTATTATGTGAAGGAATATTTGCCTTTATTCTGGAAGTGTCTCCTCTTCCCAGTAATGTTTTTATGCACTCTGTGTCACATCAGCATCAGTGACGGTTGCTCAAAGAGCTACAGTGGACATCTTAGCAGAAGCAGCTGACTCAAGAATGTAGTTTTGACAAAGAAATGAAAGGAATGACAGAGCAAGAGATTGAACAAAAGTAAATCTTAGACCAGCAAACAGCTGAAAAACTGGAAAGGTTCCTTTTACTCCCCTGATTAACTAATTGAGGAGCAAAAATGTAACAAAGGAGTTTAATTTGAACATGAACAAAAGCATTCATGTTGTTTTTGCTCAACAGGAAGCTTACAAGTTGATCTACCACACCTACCTGAATGATGGCTTCTTCAGTCTGTGGAGGGGCAACTCTGCCACCATGGTGCGAGTCATCCCATATGCTGCCATCCAATTCTGTGCACATGAGCAGTACAAGAGGCTGCTGGGAGGCTACTATGGCTTTCAGGGAAAGTAAGTGTCGTCTTTGTTATGTCCTTGGGCTGTTTATGAATTTCTGTTACATGATTTGTTAATTCATGGTTAAAGAAAATGTGAAACACTGACATATTTCTTCTCCTCCTGGTTTCAGAGCCCTACCTCCAGTCCCAAGATTACTGGCTGGGTCTATGGCTGGTTCCACAGCAGCCATGCTGACCTATCCTCTGGACATGGTACGAGCTAGGATGGCTGTAACGCCAAAGGAAATGTAAGGCTATTTTTAGTGGAAATCAGATGTTACAGTATTCGAGCCCACATCACTACAACATAAAACCACTTCATCTGCGCTACACTGTTGATATTTCAGATGAAATACCACAGTATCTGGCTTATCACAGGCCATGACACTCCTGAAGTATAATTAACTTACCTACCTTTGATGTTCTTTTTTTTATTTTGTTTTTGTTTCATTGTTTAGGTACAGCAACATTCTGCAGGTTTTTGTGCGAATCTCTCGTGAAGAGGGCATGAAAACGCTGTATCGAGGATTCACTCCAACCATACTTGGTGTTGTGCCCTATGCTGGTCTCAGCTTCTTTACTTACGAAACACTGAAGAAGCTGCATGCAGGTACTCCTTGTGTAAATGCATTCTTTCAATAAATTCATACTTTGTGTTTGTATGAAATGCCTTATGTCCACCCTCTTCCATGCAGAGCACAGTGGCCGCTCACAGCCCTACTCCTATGAACGACTGGCTTTTGGTGCCTGCGCTGGTCTCATTGGCCAGTCAGCATCTTACCCCCTGGATGTGGTAAGACGCCGCATGCAGACTGCAGGTGTCACGGGTCACACGTACCGAACCATCCTGGGCACCATGAAAGAGATCGTGTCTGAGGAGGGGGTTATCCGCGGACTCTACAAAGGTCTTAGTATGAACTGGGTCAAAGGACCTATTGCAGTGGGCATCAGCTTCACAACATTTGACCTTACACAGATCCTCCTGAGGAAGCTGCATCAAATGGGCTACACGCGATAGTTGTAATACAGAGAGGGAGAGAACAGCGGGGAGAGGGGCATGAGATCCTCACGATCACCCAGAAGTGGAAAAAAGACAGGGAATTGAGAGACTGAAGAATGTTAATTGCTGAATAGAAGCAAACACACAGTGACTCAGGATGTGCAGGTGATGGCAAGTTGTTGTTGTTGAACAAAGGAAAACGGAAAGCAGTCATTTTGTCTGTGTGTGCACATAAACTGTAAAACTCCAGTCTTGGTGAACCAGACATCTGAGTGCATTTTCGACAGGTTTAGGGGTACACACAGCTACAGTGTGTGTGTGCGCTTATAACAAACGCTTTTTCACTGCCAAAGGTTCTGATGTGGACTTGCTGCAGATTATACGATTTTAGTCATGTTTAACGCTGGTACAATGTTCCCCCACACAGATGAACATATAGTTTGGTTTTCTTTGAGTTGACTATTTAACCTTTCTGAGTCTGGTGTTTTCGAGTGGGGCCCTTGAAGAATGAACTTTATTTGTAGTTAGCTGCCGCAGTGACAGCAGACAGACGAGCTATTGCTATGTGCCAGTGCCAACACGTCTGAAGTATTAAGAGTGCCCATATCGTTTTATGTTTGTTTTCATTGTCCACATTATTGGCTTTTAAAAGACTGTAAATTGTGGCTGGCAGTTGTTGTCTGAATCAATATTGATGAACTTCAGTTACACCTCCTACTGACGTGTTGTCTCGAACTCTTCAAGCAATGTAATGGATTATTCCACAAATCTGTGATTTTGCACTCGTCTAACATATAGTAGATGTGATGTTTGAGTGTAGTAGTTTACACTGATCCCTCAGTGTAAACTACCTTTGCGAAGTCACATTTCTGCTGACACCATGTGTTGCTTTAGAGATATGCTATTTTTATTTTGTGTGGGGTTTATAAGGCAACATATTAATGCATTTTTAACATGGTCATCTGTATGAAGATGGTGTAAACTCAGCATGAAGTGCTGTCTTCCATTTGTTGTCTGTATGACAGCTGCATGATGTGTTTCTTCACTGTCTGTTTAATGACATGACAAAGCACTAGTTCAGACTGTGATAGGTCACGAGATAACTTAAAAGTCCTGCTTAGGGAGGATCTCTACACTATAGAGCTGTAGCAATATTTGACTAACTTGACTGGAAATATGCAAACAACTTGTAAAGGAGATTTACTTCAGTTTCACTAATTATTCAAGCGTTAACAGTATTGTACTTTACCTCAGCAAAGAATCAAATATTTGTCTAATTGTCACATATTGGTTTGTTGAGTGGAGTAGAGGATTACAAAGGGACTTTATTTTAAAGCAAAATAGCTCATTTCAGGTGTGATAGATTAACATTTGGGAACTTTTTGACGCAGGTTCACGGTTGTTGATGAGTGTCAATGGTTTCTATACTGAGAGGGCACGCATGAGATGAGCAGCTGAATGCAGGGCGGGGCAGGGCGGGGCGGGGCAGGGCGGGGCAGGGCAAGGTGGGGCAGGGCAGGGCGGGCATACTCTGCCAGAAATGATGATGTCTTTACTAAGGCAGAACAAGTGACTAGTTATCAGTTATCTTCAGTCCCATAACAGCCACCAGAAGACACAGTTTTGTATTTAGTTTGATAGTTTAAGTGGAAAAAAAAAAGTGCCCTTTTTCTTTGCAGATTTTGTAAACGGGCTGTGTTTTTGCTGTTTTAAATTAATCTGATTAACAGAACTCTTTTTTTTTTTTTTTTTCAATTAACCCATTGATAATACAGTGAGTGTTTACTAGTTCTGGAAAACGTAGTGATTGTGCATAAAACATACCTGCATTTCAACAACACCCTCATCCGGTGTTTCCCAACTCGTGTGGTCAGGGCTCACTACCCTGCATGTCCACTGATTGGTCATTAACTGGCTTGTACAAACCTTGATGACAAGCTGAAGAAGTGATCCATCCATTTGAGTCTAGTGTATTGGAACAGGGGGTCACCTAAAACGTACAGAGAAGTGGACCCGGAGGAGCAGGGTGTGGAAATGCTGCCCTAACGTGTCTGATCATCCTGTCATTCACCTCTCCATCTGCTTGCGGATACTGTGATTCTCCTCACACAGGACGAGTGTGGAGATCTGGTGAGCTGTCCTTTGTTCTCATTTTCAGTGGAGCAGAGAAGCTTAGAAGCAGACGAGTCTCTTCAGGTGATGATGTTAGTCTGTACAATGTAGTCGCTAGTCTTTTGTCTGTACACAGATTATCTTCATGGTTCAGACTACCTGGAAACTCAAAGCTGAGTGATGGGTAGTTAGTGACTCCTAAGTGCCTAGCGAGGAATAGTAATGTTTTTACTATGACAGAACTCTGCTGACCTTTTTAAAGGTTGCTTCCACTTTTCAGCCTTCTCTCACTTTTGAAGTTTTGAATACATGGGAGGCAACACATTTTTAAGGTGGTTATACGTTTGGTGATGATTTGATCCCAGAGAATGAATGTATTAACTTCAGGTCCACTTTTTGTATGTGATCTTTGTACAAATGAAACTGCCATGTCAGAATATCGTTGTTTCTGCAGATACACTTATTTAGGTTCCCGGATCATCCAAAAAGCTCTGGATTTATCTTAAAGGAACATAGATCACTTTGAAAACTTTTTTTTTTTAAACTTTGTTCCGATTGGAAGAACAATGAAAGAACGATACAACTTGTAACATAATTGCAAATCAGATAAGTTGTGTAAATGAACCACCCTGTAACAGTGAGATGCTGTTGGACTCCAAGACAATCATTAAATGCCAAAACAATGTATGTTTAGCTTTTGTTAGGGAATTAAAACATTTAAAAATAAAACAAAATGGGCTGTTGTCACTTAACTTGGTTCCCTCAACGTCGTACTGTGGTAAGAATAAAGAAGGCACAAACGTGGAGCGAGCGTCAACTTCATAACTGGGGGGGTAAATTCTCAAACACATTTCAGGTATAAAATCTAAATGTGCAAGGAGATAGTACAAGTCTGTGAAAATTCCAGCAACGTCACGTTAGGTTGCACAAATACATTATGCATAATAAAAATGCATAATAAGCAACATTTTTGCCCGTTAACGTCTGCAATTAGCATTCATTTAGGTGCCTATTTACCAGTCTGTGGTAAGAATAGAGGGGCACGCTCGCTGAGCCGCTGTTGGTTTCTTTTCCTCTTCCTGTTCCCCTACTACTACTCCGTACCAGCGCGATGGTCGCCCCCTAGTAGTGCCTGGATGTGCAATAGCGCCAAAGTAACCGACTGCCATAAAATCAGTAAATAATCAGTAATTGGTGAAATGGGAAAAAAATGATCAAAATAGATTAGGGTGCTTGTTTACCCTTCTATTTTCAACCCTCTACTTTGCGCTTTTGTGCCGTGAGATCAACTGCTATTGTTGTGCTGTGTGTTGAGACACACAAATGCATTTCTGCATTTCCGTGTCTCAACAGATGATCTTGTATAAGTTTTGCTTCAGTGCAGCAGTTATTCAGAAGCTGTTTTGTAAATCCTTGTGATTTGTGCCAACTGAATGTAGCATATCTACTAAAATCACCACACCGTGTCCAGTCTCTAGTGATGATGGTGCATCTGTGGAAATATTTGCAAATATTAAATTCTTAAATAAAACTGGATGTTAACAGTTTAATTTGTCTTCTTTTTACAATTATTTTGTCTGTGGTGTCTGTTGCCTGTATAGATGTGATTTCACTGAGATTAATCACCTCTGCATAAATGGGTTTTCAGCGCCGTCACTTCTTTAAGTCTCTGTTGACACTGATGAATATGCAGAGCTTGAAACCAGGTCTGAAATAAGGTCCATCTAGATATGAGGAAATATGAATTCACTGATGCACAATCACTTACTTTACTTGGGTAAAATACATCACCAGTGACAAAAATGGAGAAAAAAAAACTGGCTTTATCAATGGCAAAAAACAAAGTCTATCCCAAATGTACCATATTTAAAGCAGAATTGTTTTTTAAATTCTTTAATGCCTGACATAAGGATTACAGTTGTCATCCGCTGTAGTGTAGTTTTATGTCTTAAAAAAGATTTAAAAGTGTGTAGTGAAAGCAAACAAAAAATAGACAAAGAACACACAATTAGTTGTTCGAGCATTTTAAGAATTAAATAACAAGCACTACCACATTCTTGCTTGTTGTTATAAAAGAAGTTCCACAAATCTTTTATATATAATTTTTATACTTTTAACACGATTACAGTTTACAGCAGTTGGGTTCAACGTTGGTCCTCGAGAGCCACTATCCAGCATGTTTTAGATGTTTCCCCGGATCAACACACTTAATTCTAATTAATTATCAGCTTGTCATCAAGCTCTGCACAAGTCTGTTAATGACAGTCAGTATTTGTGTTATGTATGCAGAAGCAGGAAAACATCTAAAGCCTGCTGGATAGGGGCTCTCGTGGACCAGGGTCGGACTCCACTGCTCTACAGTCTTTTGGATAAAAGATTCATCCAATTTCTTTGATAAATTGTTGATGTTTTTTTTTCAACCAGATAACATTGAGATTGTAACATAAGAAAACACTTTACGTACATATGCAATGTTTCCACCACATGTGCCTCGACATATTCTTGAGATGTTTTATCAATTAAATGTGTTATTTGTAAAAATAAATAAATAATCATGTAGACCATCTCTTTGATTTATTTCTGTATAAATGAATTGTGTTTGCATTTGCATGTGCACACTATTTGTCAGATACACACATCCATGTTACACTGCTGATTCTGATGATCAGGATTTAAAGTCTCTTTAGTCTGTTTTAAAAAATCCTCTGATAAAATATATTTTAATTTAAAGTAATCACAGGTTTCTAACCCGTACTGTATATACTAACTCAGCAAAAGAGTACAACTCCTCTACCACAAATAAAATTTTCACCAAGCTTCTATATTTTATAGTTGAAGATGTCAGGATGACGATGATGCTGCAGCTTTATTCATGTGTTGTTCTCGCAGTGTTTAACAGGTGCTGCCAGTAAAATACCTGCTAAGGGTGTGTACAAATATAAAGCCAGCTGTTATAAAATAAAGATGAAATCATGAAAATAAAATTATTTGGGAAAAAAAGAAAAATCTTCCTGAGCTATCAGATATAAATATCTGATTATTAATGATGATCAAAAGAACAAGTTGTCTTTCGCAGAGTAAAAGTAAGTTGTTATTATAAATCTGTTTTCTTTTGATTTTTAATAACAATGACAATAATGAAATGGTTTAGGAAACTTAATATAGAAGAAACAAGTGGGAGAGAACTGGTTTATTTCAGATCAGACTGTGTGAGCAATCATCATCTGAATAAATGCAAATTGGGTCTGCCTCCATCCGGCATCATGCCAAGTATCTATAGCAACCACATCTTCTGACAGTCTCCTTCTTCCCTCCCTTCTTCATTCTCTAATTAGCCCTCTGTCTTCCCGGCTATAGCTCCTTTCTTCTAGACCTTTTGTGTCCATGCTCTCCAAAAATCTTCTGCACAAAAAGCCTGAACCGTACAGTCTGGGGGGTTTATAAAGAAATTAAATATAGAATGAACACAAGAACACACAAAGCTTATATTTCCACTCTGAATAAAAAATAAACATTTTTTTCTAAAAACCAAAATATTCACAGTTGTATCCCAGGCTCCAACTTGGCCTTGGGCACAGAAAAACTATCTATCTATCTATCTATCTATCTATCTATCTATCTATCTATCTATCTATCTATCTATCTATCTATCTATCTATCTATCTATCTATCTATCTATCTATCTATCTATCTATCTATCTATCTATCTATCTATCTATCTATCTATCTATCTATCTATCTATCTATCTATCTATCTATCTATCTATCTATCTATCTATCTATCTATCTATCTATCTATCTATCTATCTATCTATCTATCTATCTATCTATCTATCTATCTATCTATCTATCTATCTATCTATCTATCTATCTATCTATCTATCTATCTATCTATCTATCTATCTATCTATCTATCTATCTATCTATCTATCTATCTATCTATCCATCTCCTATGATTCTTTGCAAACAAGAAGTAAACAAAATACTTAAGAAATATTTCAATTAAACACAACCACACAAAAGAATCATCTGTCCTATCGCTGCTTGTCACATTTGAAATTTTCTGCAGGGCAACACGTCTTTTATTTTATGTTTTTATTTGATCTAAGCCATTGTTAGAGTGTTGTGGAGGGCTGGGCTGGTGCGTGGCAGGTTCGACAGCTCACTACTGTACATACCAGAGTCAGCATCTGCATAATCAGTTCCTGTAATCTACCTCTAACAGGGTTCCTACACAAGGCCCATAGTTGCATAGAGGGATACATAATAACTCAGTTGCTATATATATATATATATATATTTTTTTTTTTTTTTTTAAATGTTGTGCCTCATTGAATGTGGTGTGAATAGAAACAGTTTTCCAGCAGTGTGGGACTGCAGCTGACTCAGTTGTGCTGGATGTTGTCCGGCAGAGGGCGCTGTTTGTTTAAAAATGAAAACAGGTAGATTCAGCGGATTTTAAGTTAATTCATGTTAAATTTTATGCTTGCCCCCATGTGTGCTGATTCTTTTCTTAGCATTTAGGAATGTCTGTATATGTGTGTGTGTTTGACTGAGAGAAAGTGAGTGGGTGTATGTGTAGATGTATCTTTATGTCTGTGTGTTTTGTCAGTATGTTACAGAGGAACTGTCCCACTCATATTTTCCCTTCTGCTTTCTCCCATCAACCTCTTCTCATTCTTTGTCTTCCTCCTCGTCATCACTGTTATCTCACTCAAAATTGTCATGCCTCCCACCAGCTCAACATTCTCTTTTCCTCCTCCTCATGTTCTTCTTCTCTTAGTGCCTCTCCGAACGCCTGGGGTCCTCTTATGTCCTGGACAACAAATATAAATCCCAGATCCAGTCATAGAGACTTGTGAGCAAGACACGCGCAGCACTTTTGATCATCATATTATGGCTTTTTAAGCGTACTGATTTTCTATGGTGCTGATGTACCTCCATGGGGTTGATGGTGATGTTGAGTGCAGCGCTCTCCCAGTCCATCTCAGGATCTTTGATTTCATCTTCGTCCTCCCTGGACCCTTCCTGATGGGTGGTGTGGATCTTGTAGATGCCGATCACCACGATAACCACTAGGGCAGCGATGCAAACCACAATAACTGCTGTGGCAGCAGGAGGTGCTGCTTCTGGAGGAGAAAAGAGGCGTACAAATATTAACTAAATATAAAAATAGCGGCATTTCTGCCTACTGGTTTGCTGCTAAATTCTAACAGGTGACATCTCAACCCTACTGGCGTCTCACCCGACATGTGTGAGTTGAAGGTGTGGATCATGAGTGGGTGATGCACCGGTCTCATGTACTGGGACTGTGCCAGCATGCGATTGACATGCTCCACAGGCACTGCTTGGTGAAGAACGCTGACCTGCAGTGTTGAAGCACGAAAAAGAGACATTTTTCACACAGAAGAGTTGTAAAGACAAGTTGCTGTTGTGAGACAGGTAAACCCTTTATCCCAGATGAGAATATTTAGATAAAATGTCAAACTCACCTCCAACCTGAACTCGTTGCTGGTGTAACGCCCGTTAAGTTCAGAGCAGGTGAGTCGAAACCTTCTCTCAGCCAGAGTGGCAGGTCGCCAGTTCCTGTAGCGCAACTGTCTCAGCGCCTGCTCATAGTGGGACATGGAGTCCACGCCTGGAAAAGAAAATCAGTCTCACTCTGGCTGTGTGACTTTCACGTTAGTCATAAATAATCTCCAGGGATTCTGCGAACGCACTCAATTTCCCAAACCTTTCTCCTCGTACTGAGAATAAATTCCTATCTAAATTTATAGATAAAGGATATTTAAAGGAGTAACAGTGAGGGGAGTTAGAGCCACAAATCTGTGTTCCTGTCCAGGAAGTAAGCTGTTCCTACCATAAATTGATATTTCAGAGGTAGAGCTGCTCCTGTTGTGCTGAAGGCAAACGCTATCTCACCTACACTCGCCATAACTGGATCGCTTTCTCATCTTATTCCATGTGACGTGGGCATTTGGCATGTCAGAGACTGCACAGTAACCAAAAGTGAGCATTAAAGATACACAGGAGATGAGGCACATTGAGGGAGGAAAACCTGTCATCACAAGTGGCAGAGTGCAGAGAGCATGTGTGTTCAGATGAGCTGCTTCAGATTGCACAGATCTATTCTCGTGCAGGAATATTCCAAAGGGATTATTTATTATTGTCCAGTTGATTATTTCCCAGTTATCCCTGAGTTGTGTCGTTCGAGCTGTTTGGGGTGACATTATCGACATATCCCCTCTAGGTACAAAAAACTTCACTACACTCCAGATAAACAGGTTAATATTCAATTGAGTTTTATTTATATGGGGTCCACTACAACATAAGTTGTCTCTAGGCGGTTTCCAGAAACCCAAAACACTGAGCAATTATTACATAAAAATGGCAGGTAATAACTCTCCTTTAAGAGGAAAGAAACCTTGAGGAGAGAGGAGAGAAAAAGGGGTGAGGGGCACCAGTCAGTGGATCATGTTGGTGTCCCCCTGCAGCAGGTCTACAGCAGCCAATCTAGGATGAAGCTGTGTTGAAGACCAGCTGCTCCAGTCTGGTCCTGCAGCTGCAGCTGTGACTACTGGTCCTAACACACTATAGTTTACACTAACTACATGCTTTACTAAACTGAAATGTTTTAAGTTTGGTTATAAAGGTGGAGGTGGTGTCAGCCTTCTTAACACAAACTGGAAGTTGGTTCCATAGTGATGGTTCCTGATAACAGAAAGCCGTCCTCCAAATCTACATTTGGATCCTCTAGGAACTACGAGTAAACCTGCACTCTGAGAACAGAGAGCTCTATTAGGAACATAAGGTTCTATCAGGTCTTAAAAATAACATGCCCCCAAACCTAATCTAATCTAATAATCTAGTCTAGAAGATACAAACACATGAATCAGGATTTGTAGCATCACCCTGGGAGAGGATGCTCCTAATCTTTGCGATTTTATGAAGGTGGAAAAACATTCTCACAAACCTGATTAATTTGCTGTTTAAATTACAAATCCTGATAAAAAAGTAACACCAAGGTTTCGCGGAGTTGTACTGGAGGTCATCGCAAAGCCATCTAATCCCTTCCTAAGGAGTTTAGGACCACAAACAACAACCTCTGTTTTATCTGACTTTAGAAGAAAAATCTTAGTGGACATCCAGTCCTTGACGGCCTTAAGACACACCTGAAGTTTGGCTAGCGGTTCTGTTTCATCTGGCTTCATAGACAAATATGACGGTGTGATTTGCACATCTGAGCTCTTCTAAATGTAATCCGAGTAATGGACTGCTTCTATATTGCTTTAAGGGCACCACTGCAGAATGAAATTGCTTTTATGAACATAAAGCATGTTCTTCATACCGATGTGCTCGTAATTTGTGATGCACAAATGTGTTTAACAAATGTTGAGTCGGAGTCAGCTCATGATTCATTAATCTTGCAAAAGTAGTCTTGTTAGGAACTGAGTTCTGGAGGCTCTACAGGATGCCTAATTCCTTACGGGACTCACTACAAAGTGTTCAAGTAACCTGATGTCTGCCAGACCAGAGGCAGTGGTACAGCTATGTCCACAGCTGGGCTCATTCAGTGCTGGAGAGGTTCAAAGAGCACCTGAAAGGCTGCTGGCACCGCTTGGCCAGTACTTGTGGTACACTGGTTTATGGTCCAGAGCCACAGGAGCTTGGGTGGACACACCCAGCCGTTGCTCACTTCATGTTAAGCCAATAAGACATTGTTTGTATATAAACATCTCCACGGTTATATTAGACTTGGTCCTGTGACTCCCGCACGGTGGTTGTGAGGACCTGAGCAGATTGCCACCCCCCCAGATGGGGCTGGGGGGGACATGGTCATCTGCAGAGGAGATGGGGTGTGTACGTCACACTCTGATTAACTTGACTGGAGTTGTGTTTTTTTCTCCCTGGCAATGAACTCCCATATTTCTGCTTTCTAATCAATGATAGTAAATATTACTATGTGTTACTATGCTCAACATGCCACCCTCTTCTTGAGCCACCAGCTCCAGCTCTCCTGCACTACCAGCTGTGCTCTTCACATCCACCTTAAGACCTTTGTAAAGGAAAGGTGCACGTGATTTGACATGTGCAGATGCTCCCGCTACGCTAAAGAAAATGAAAATATTCTTTTGGGCCACTTTCAGCAGAGGTTGTCCAAATTAACTGAGAACATGTTTTGTCTGATAACAGAACTTTACATTTATGAAATGTTTAAAGCTGCATCCACACTTGCAGATTAATTTTAAAACATTAAACTTTTGTTATCGTCAGCCCTGACATCCACACTATTCCTGTGAGTTTGATCCTCAAAAAATGTGAAACTGCTGTTTCAGTTTGGAAACTCTGTGCATCGAGTGTGACCAGATGAAATTAAAAGTTTAAGGAAACAACACCATATTTGCACACATTAGCATCTGGACTCCTGGGCCAAAATGTTTCCTTCCCTGACTTACAAATCCTATTTTATATGATCATGGACCACAACCTGGACACATATGGGTTTTGTTTTAACCACACTAATGTGGACATCAACTAAGATAATGCAGTGAGACTAGATTTAGTCCTGTCAGCAGCTGCACATCAATAAATCAGCACATCAGCAAATTATGATTCAATGATGAACTTTGCTGGATGATGTTGGAAAATTATATTAGTGGGGTGTCACAAACAAAACCAAGCAAGATCAGTTTGCTGCAACACAAGTCAAGGAGATATACATGTATTTCTATTTAATATTGTCCCCCATTGAACTGTTTGACCCAACATATGGCCCAATCAAACAACTTTAAGATCTTGTAGCCCCCAGTGGTCTTCTGTACCCCTCAGGGATGCTCAGGGGGCCCATTGGAGTCCATGGCACAAGTTATAGTTAAATCAGACAACTTCAACGTTTTGGTCAAAGGTGTGTGTATAAATAAATATATATAAATAAAACCTAACATGTAACTACAAAACATTTAACAAAGTTAAATCAAATGTGTAGTCTTGTGACTAGTTTAAAGTTTGAATGGTGTCTCTAGTTGAAATTATGTTGAAGTAATTAGGTTTTCATGGATTTGAAGAGTTATTATTAAGTACCTACAATATTTTTTTGTTTAATTGGTTTTGATTTAATTTAACAGTTATTTAATTACATATGATTAAGTATATATATTTAATGTTGTTATTGTTGTTATTGTTGTTATTGTTGTTTAATGTTGTTATTTGTCTTTGTATTTACATAGTTATTTATTCATTATATATATAATCTTTCTGATATTAATTACTAATTGGAGTCGTTTATTTTTTTTAAATCTGTGTATTTATTATTTACTTATTATTATTTTTACTTAAATGTTTTAACTTAAATTCGCAAGTCTAATATTACCCGTCCACCAGATAGTGGCAGAGCTCAACTGTCCCTATTTCAGGTGTAATGTGGGGTTTCCCGGGCGCTCCGGTTTCCCTACAGTACAAAAAAACGTCTTAGGACAATTTTCTGATTTTAGCCAAAAATCAGCGGGGTTGAACTATCAGGACAATCAATAAACCTGTGGTCTGAGGAAGTCACCTTGGTGTTATGGGAGTGCTAGGTCGGACTGGGGTTTGTTTCCATAGACAACGGTTTTGGAGGAATATGCCTGTTCATGGGGATACTTCCGATGACAAGGTGAAAGCTTTAAAAAGGTACTAAAGACAAAAAAAGCAGCTATAAGTGTCACATTGCGGGACAAAGTCCAGAAAACAACGTTTCTGGTGGATCTCGTGACAGTTGTCTTCCCGTCACTGAAGAGCTCAAACAAATAACTCAACTACACCATGATACATTCTCAGTTCTGCAGCAGCATCCACTTTAACGTGAATATTGTTCAGGTCAGTCTGGGTCTTGTTCGTCCACCAGGATTGGTGGCTGCTTCTACGTTGGATTATCAATAAGTACATAGTGTATTTATTCGAGGCCTACCTTCCTTACTATTTGTACTTGTAAAATTTGTTATTTGTAATTATAGATAGATAGATAGATAGATAGATAGATAGATAGATAGATAGATAGATAGATAGATAGATAGATAGATAGATAGATAGATAGATAGATAGATAGATAGATAGATAGATAGATAGATAGATAGATAGATAGATAGATAGATAGATAGATAGATAGATAGATAGATAGATAGATAGATAGATAGATAGATAGATAGATAGATAGATAGATAGACCATTATTAATCCCTCACTGGGGAAACTCATAGTGTTGCAGAGCGCTGTAGAAGAAGGTATACACAGTATACAAATAACCCAACACAAGAAACACATACACAAACACCCATCAAAACAGCACGTGGAGTTGAAACAATCAACTTAAATAGTAACACAATTACAGGCACAGTAAAAGAAAACAACAGATGTGGCCTCATACCGCGAAAGCTTTTTAGTGTAATGACACATATTGTACAGTAGAGGGGGATCCATCTCCATAAATGTGCGAACCCGCTTGGTGGCAATGCCAGATGCTGCCGACAGATGGCGACACAGCACAGCTCTGGCAGAGGTTGGTTGAAGTTCTTCTGCGCCCGAGGCCGAGCTGGAGCCTGTGATACAACCGTGAATGTAACGCAGCAGCATATGGAATAAAACTCCTGCATTATTGATTGGGAAAAAAAAAAAAAATCATATTCGAATATGCAATGTATTAGTTGTAAGTTGATTTTGAGGGAGGTTTGCAAAAGTTTTTTGAAAAAAATGTTTATTTTTTTATTCAGAGTGGAAACATAAGCTTTGTGTATGCTTGTGTTCATTCTATATTTAATTTCTTTATAAACCCCCCAGACTGTTCGGTTCGGACTCTTTGTGCAGAAGATTTTTGGAGAGCATGGACACAAAAGGTCTAGAAGAAAGGAGCTATAGCCGGGAAGACAGAGGGCTAATTAGAGAATGAAGAAGGGAGGGAAGAAGGAGACTGTCAGAAGATGTGGTTGCTATAGATACTTGGCATGATGCCGGATGGAGGCAGACCCAATTTGCATTTATTCAGATGATGATTGCTCACACAGAATGATCTGAAATAAACCAGTTCTTTCAATCTCTCCCACTTGTTTCTTCTATATTAAGTTTCCTAAACCATTTCGTTATTGTCATTGTTATTAAAAATCAAAAGAAAACAGATTTACAATATCAACTTACTTTTACTCTGCGAAAGACAACTTGTTCTTTTGATCATCATTAATAATCAGATATTTATATCTGATAGCTCAGGAAGATTTTTCTTTTTTCCAATTTTTTTTATTGTCATGATTTCATCTTTATTTTATGACGACCCCCCCCCCCTTCCCATCCCTTTAAGAAAGTAAAGCCATGTTGTTATTTATGTCCTTGTTCAATGTGCTAAAAAGTAACATACAAAGAATAAAACATTTAAAATTCTGCATTTGTTTCAGATTTTGCATCCTTTTTTCTGGCTTTGATCTTGCAGCATTTCAGGATCAAAACTTTGTTTCAGGTCAGTGGTTGGACTTCCACAGGTAACCAGCATGCAGTGGCCCAGTGGCCTGTTTTTCAACCACTAAATTGATGGTAATAATTTTTAACTTAACCTTTTTTTTTTAACTGGCATGTCTAAAAAGAAAAAAAATCAAACTAAAAACCAATAGGGCCTTTTTTGTATTTGAGGGATTAAGACAGACGTCGGTAAAAAAAAAAGAAAAAAAAAAGAGAAATTTATAGACAGGACTTTTTTCTCATGTAATGGCTACTGCTAATTTCTTTATATGAAAGAAAGTAGTATGTTTTTTTTAAATAAAAAGACACAAATTATTTTAATTAAAACAATTCATATAAAATGCTTACCACAAACAGATTATTAACATTTCTGGTCCTTTATTTATATACAAGCATTGTGTCAACATCAGAAGCTTTAGATATTTTCTAACAATTTACTTTTAGAATAAAAACTGAAAGTAAGTAATAGAAACCCACTGGAGAAAAATAATAAAAATACTATTTATTTACTTGCTTTATATTTGTACACACCCTTAGCAGGTATTTTACTGGCAGCACCTGTTAAACACTGCGAGAACAACACATGAATAAAGCTGCAGCATCATCGTCATCCTGACATCTTCAACTATAAAATATAGAAGCTTGGTGAAAATTTTATTTGTGGTAGAGGAGTTGTACTCTTTTGCTGAGTTAGTATATACAGTACGGGTTAGAAACACGGGCCTGTGATTACTTTAAATTAAAATATATTTTATCAGAGGATTTTTTAAAACAGACTAAAGAGACTTTAAATCCTGATCATCAGAATCAGCAGTGTAACATGGATGTGTGTATCTGACAAATAGTGTGCACATGCAAATGCCAACACAATTCATTTATACAGAAATAAATCAAAGAGATGGTCTATATGATTATTTATTTATTTATTTCTACAAATACCACATTTAATTGTTAAAACATCTGAAGAATATGTCGAGGCACATGTGGTGGAAACATTGCATATGTACGTAAAGTGTTTTCTTATGTTACAATCTCAATGTTATCTGGTTGAAAAAAAAAATATCAACAATTTATCAAAGAAATTAGATGAATCTTTTATCCAAAAGCTGCCAATCAGAGATTTCCCAGCACGTTGTCAGTCTGCAAAACAACACAGAGACAAATTACTGACAGAATAAAGAGACGTGTATACTCAGGATCAGTGAGATTTACTAAAACGCGACTGTCACAGGCCTGACAGCAGATACCGAACACAACCGTATTTAAAAACTTAAAAGGGAAGGAGGGCGTTGCTGGAGGTGTGAAGTACACGCCCTCCGCATGACGTACAGGGTCTGTCTGCATCTGAATCTACACTCTGACCCCAACAGTCTAGACCATAAAGAGGAAACGCGCTCAGGAGGGAATCCCACAATTATGCCAGAGGGGAAACACAGACACACACGGTTCTGGTGTCTGGTTTTGCACCGTCATGACTGAACAAGATAAGGACCTGACAAGCCAAAAAGGGAGGCAATCCTAAATTGTTAGACCTTGTTTTATCATGACTACAAATGAGAATCATTGATAAGAAGACACACATTTAAATAATTCATCAATACCTTTCATAGCACCTACAGTCACTTCTTGTGGACCAGGCAGATTTGAAATGACAGTCTCATTTGTAGCAGTGCAACAAGGCATTGTGGGCAGTTGAAATGAAGGAGTCTGTGGGTTGTGAGGAGGAGGAAGAAGAGCTCAGAGCTTCACTACAGTCTCGGAGTAAATGCAGGGTTTTAGACATTGGTCAGTTGTGAGGGACCTTCCTGAGAAAGCAGGGCTCGCAGGGGAGAGCCCTCCACCCACCAACCACGCACAGAAAGACTGTAGACACTGCAATGTTGTTACACTTGCAGGTTTTGAGATCTTCTTAAATAAAAGCAAGCAAGAATGCTAAAAGCGAAAAAATATAATTGTAATGAAGATAGAGGTTCTTTGTTTTTTCTGTTTGTTTTCACAACACACTAAAAAAAGTATATAGTATTTTTTGTTAAGACATAACGCTGCACCACAGCGGATGATAATTGTAATAGTAATCCTTACTGAAAATAAATATGAGACGTCTTTGGGGTGGGACTAGATTTTTAAATTTTCTTCAGTAAATGGAAACATTTTTATTTTCTTTCTGTATGAAACTCTAACACACACATACACACAGACACACACCCTTATGCTGACATTGTGTCCATCCAGAAAACGCGTCCCCACAGTCCCCTCATTATAAATACATGTCATTGGATCACAGCTCGTCTGAATCCCTGAGTCCGCTGCGCTCTAAGTGGCCGTGACTGAGCCCTGAATGGGTGGCCGAGCAACAGCTCTACCAAAAGAGCCAACAGAGTGTGTGTGTTTGTGTGTGTGTGTGTGTGTGTGTGTGTGTGTGTGTGTGTGTAGTTTCAGCCTATGGGAATGAATGCTTCTCAGTAGGACAAGGTCAGAGGTCTGGATGTCTGTTATATGCAAGTACGCGTATAAACACACATGCACTTCTGAGAATTTTGCATCTGCTGCTTACAACTAAAGAGATGATACAGAAGAAAAGGAAATACATTTCTTCAACAGTTAACTGCCGTATGTGCTACGCAGGTCTGCATTAAATCTGGGGCAATAAGTTTCCTGCAGCCTCAACAATAAAGCTGCAGGAATGACGTCCTAGTTCTGTTAGAAAGAGGGAACAAGTTGTGTGTGCGTATGTGTGTATTTGTGTACTATAAATTATGTGTGAGTGTTGAAAGAGCTCTTCCCATCTTGTTATGCAAGAGAAATGCGAAAATGTCTGTATCCCTCCGGAACCACAAACCAGGCCATGGCGTTGCACCCTCACTGCTCCACTTCTTTCACCATCAAGGCTTCTATTTGTGAGTCAAAGCTTGAACTTCTGCGTTTAAAAAAGTTTCACTTATTCCACGTACTCTGGAGTAAAGGCTGCTTACTCCATACTTACTTAACCTCCTAAGACCTGGTGTACACAAATGTGGACATCTCTTGTATTGTTGTCTATAAACGGAGACCCAAAGCAACAATTAAAAAAAACAAAAAACCAAACATCACCAGGTCTTAGGAGGTTAATGTTTTGTTTAATGTTTAATGAGGTACAAAATTAAGCACCAACCTGCCGAAAGCATGTGATTCCTAACAAACCGAGCATCGGGTCGGCTCCACAGGGATCAGCGAAAGTGAAGAGTAGTGAGCTCAATTTATCAATGCAGTTTTTCATATATGTAACGTTGTTGTTTTTTTTTTTTTTTTTTTTTTTTTTTTTATTCCCTTTCTTGTCAGTGTGGACATCGTGCACACGCTGTATGTACGATGCACACCGAAATTAGTCTCCCTCCCTCGCCCCCAGTGATTTACCATTGTGGGCAGCCCTGGGCTTGAACCTGGGTCCTCCACGCCCAAGCCCACCACTGTAACCACTAGGCCACCACTCCCCATGAGTGATGAGTTTGATTTGATGTTTGTGTTTATGTGTTAAAAGGTTACCCCTCAGAGAAACATCTAACTACCATCTTATCCAAATTCATAGGTGCAATTATTTAAATGTATTGCTGTAAAAGCTTGCTGTAAAAGCTTTAGCCAACATTAGTTATACTGAAAAATGTTGGCACAGAAGAAATCTCAAATATCTAATGAGGCAGTCTGATGGTTCGGAGGCAATGAGGAATAAAAAGAGCTTGAAGAAAAAGAAAATCATTGTCAAATGCAGAATAATGAATGATGTGAGCATGACATCCATGTGAGGGAAAACAATAGAGTAAGGGACAAAGACGGTGTGAGAGAGATGTGAGTCTTTAAAAAAGTGTCAATGCCAGGCTTCCTTTAGGCATGAGCGAGGAACTATGAGGCCTGGTGGCGTGTCAGTGGTTTAGGAACACACTTGCAAACACGCACCAATACTGCAGGATCAACACACACACTCTCACACACCCTCCCTGCTGAGCCAGAGCCTGTGCCAGAGGCAGGTCTATGGGTCTATTGAGGGGACTGTGAGGGAGCTGCTCCTTTCTGTAGAGCTAATGAAGCCTGGACCCACAAGCATAAAGGAGCGGAGAGTTAGTACTGCACTCCTTCCCCCATTCACTCACTTCCTTCCTTTACGCAGCTCCTGATGAGGTAATGTGGTCTCCCTTAAAGTGATACCATGACAAATACATATTTATACATACTTACATGCTTTGCAATAGGTCGTTACGACAATATATTTTGCAAAGATGTTTCTGCTCAGGACCAACATGCTATGACAATATGACTAGAGGTAAGATGAAAAAAGCTTTCCTGCTGGGTAAAAAAATCATTTTAAATTCTACATGTTTAGGCTTACACGTTTCCTCAATGTCATATTTTTGGCTTTTGTGGAAAAAAAAAATCATATGAAAAAGGCCAAATCCAAAACTTTATGTATTCAATAACAGTGTCGATCTTTTAAACAGTATATTCATTTCAGTCTTATAGCAGCAGCTTTGCACAGTAGTTGTTGCTGATTAATACGAATGTGTTGCTGCAGGAAAAAAAGACTGTTTTTATGTAGACCCCCCCCCCTCCCTTTTTTTCCCCCTTTTTGTTAAAGCTTTAATGGTTGGCTGATCTACATCTGGGGACACAGATAGAAATATGCCTTCTTTCATGGTCTTCATCTGAGGTTCCAAAAGCTTTAAATTAAATGTTGCTCCTTTAACAACAAAAAACATCTAATGCTTTTCCTCTGTGCACCAATAATCTGATGACCAAAGACAACGACAAAACAAAATGACTGGAATATTTTTATTGTACTGACTTTTTCATAAATTGTAATCCGGTATTGACAGCCATATCATTTGATGAAAGGGTTACAACAAAGACCGCGTTAGTCTTCAGACATGGTCTAAACTGGCTCGTTCTTGGTAGGTTCCTCTACTGTGGAAACGGGGAATCTTCCTGCGAAGCTGCCGTCAATCAGTGAGAAACAAAGACAGGCACCACACTGGAGAGTTGAAACCAACATGTCACTCAGAGAAGAAATGTCACAGAAAGCAGGCATGTGGGGAGAAAAGGCTTCCATAAAACACAATCACACTTCCAGCAGGGGAGGTCTGACTTGAGGCTGCCTGTCTATCTGCCCGTCTGTGACTCTGCTGTGAGTAGAACATGATGAAGGAGCTCTTGTCCACATCTACACCCAGTCTAGTCCTCTCTGAACAAACAGACTGAGCTAATAATAGACAACAGTGCTTATCAAACAGCCTGGTGACTTCATTTGCATCCCAGACGTCAGCTAAGAGGCTGAAGACACACACATATGCACACATGAACCAGACAACCTCCTCCCTGCCCTTGACCCATGAACTCCAGGGTCCTCTTTCACCTGCTGCAACACTATTCATGCAAGCAGGGCCGTCTAGCCAGTGCCTGACTGCTCTGCATACGTCCTCAGTTGATTCCCACGCTTCAAGCTCTGAGCTCCAACGCGGTGGACGACCACAGAACCAGTATTCATAAGAACCATTATCAGCATCACCATTGTATTAGTGTCTGGCTGTGTGACTCTTTGGGGGCCTTTAATTAACTGTACGGTATTCTATTATCACAGATCTGACTCTCACACACACACATAAGAGAAAAATGGACATACTACTAATTTTATTTCCCTCTAAACTGCTTAACTTTGCAGTGTCCACACAAAAAGCCAAGACGGCCTTGTTGCCACATAGCGCTCTTGTCACCTGCCCACCACTGCTCTTTGCTCGTCTCCTTGTTCCCATCTTGTTCTTGTTTTGTTGTCTCTCCTTTCTCCAGCACATCAAGGGTAAACTCATGACTCGCCTCACCTTCCCTTGCTTTTCCTCATTCTTAACCGCTCGCCATTGGCTGACTGCAGCCTCACAGATTCTCATTGGCCGCCGTAACGTACAGAAACAGTGATGCGGCCGACGCAAGCCTCCTGTAGTGTAGGGGTGTGTAAGTGTTATTGTGAGAAATGGCTGAGAGCATCTCCTGCAGATAATGTAACCGTCAGATGGAAGGGAGCATATCAGCTCAGGTGATGCAGACCCACACAGGCGCACACTGGATTTGTCTTGCAGCGCAGCATATGGACACCTTCCACGGTCTATGCGAACGCCTGAATCGTAGACACATGTTCCAAAACGCTGACAAACTAACCCCCCTTCTGAAACCCCCAACCCTCCAGTCCCTCATTAATAGTTCCTCCAAAAACCAGACGCCCCCTCCTTAAATAATAACCTCTCCTCTTACGACTCCATATCCCCCCACCCCACAGTCTAGACCCCACAAACTATGTCTCTCCTAAACCAGACACCCCAAAATCCCCCCATCCCCCATCCCCCACCTCCCACTCTCCACTCCTCGGCTCCCACGACCAGCCGACAGAGCCCATGATTTGCGTGGCCACCATTTTGCTGCCCACACTACACCTAACTGTACTGCACAACAGCTGCTTTGATGGCAAATAAGACCACTACGTTGTTGCTTATTGTTGACGCTCCCTCCCCTCAAAAGAATAAAAAAAAAAAATGCTCGTTCAATCATAAAGGCAACTAAAATAGAAAAATGCTACATGCAAGTTATATGAGTACAGCAGAAAAAGAGCTCAGTCTTATTATGCAAAGAGATTAGTCGAGGAACTTCAGCGTTTTTTTCTTTTTATCGTGTGCAAGGTGATATTACGAAGTCTCGGTGCAGATGCAGAGCAGATCACAAAACAGTGGTGAAAGCTACGATCCCGTTGTCTTCAGGCAGACATTTTAGTGCCACCGCCTATTCATATGTTTCACGAGCAGCTAATTTCTAGACAAATCAGACATCCCACAGTTTGTTCAATGCCATGGCAACCAGACACCCATGTGCACGAAGATGAAAATATATTGGTCTGTGTATCTGGACTTTGTTGGGCCTATGGATCCCTTCTTAATTAGAAAGTGACTGAGCTACAAGATGTAAAAGAAAATAAAGATGCGTGGCAGAGTGCTCTCTGATTAAACAAAGCCTGAGCTGAAGCTTTTGTACAGTCTCACATTTACATACAAGGGAATCACACGCACACATGCACGCCATATGGCACAGTATGTCTAGACACTTGATCTCATCCCCTAAACACCTATCAAGTGCATTTTGGGGTGCAAATACTTGCACCCTAAGAGAAAAACAAACAGCACAGGATGATGTTTGAAGAGATCGCGCCAGTCCTGTTTGCTTGCCGCCACGCCGCCACCTCACAGAATCAACAATCAACACACGCTAACGACGTCCCGTTTGAAGGTTGGGCAAATGCAATTAGCCCCGATTTGCATTTCGACGGCAGTTAACAGACGTACAGATGGCAGACGTCCGAGTGGTGCTCGCCATCTTTGGCAGAGGGGAAGACTGGCGGCCATTTTGTCTGAAGCTGTGCCCATCTGGATGGAAACAACCATGCTGCATTACTGTGACAATGACAGCAGTTTGGGAGCTGTGGGTGTACGCCGCCGCTGCTGCTCGCACTCAAACACACTCCGGGCCCAGCATATACCATCCATTCACGCTCACTGAGAGCTCTCTGATGTAGATAACGCCGTCGACGGAGTAGCCGCCTCCTCGCATACAAAATGCGAAGAGATGATTTATAATAGAAAACAAAATTAACTTCCAAACATTTTTTAGAGTTGAAAAAGCAGCTTGTACAGTTAATACAGCTGCACTAGTCACTCCCTCTCTCTCTCTCTCTCTCTCTCTCTCTCTCTCTCTCTCTCTCTCTCTCTCTCTCTCTCACACACACACACACACACACACACACGCACACACGCACACACACGTACAGGCTATTTCAGGCAATATGTGAGGTAATGAGAGCACATTCAGAGTTGTTCATAATGTGAAGTGCTGCAGAGAGATACTTGCCATTTCACCGTCTCCATTGCAAGGTCTCTCTGTTGTGTGATCTTCAGCATATCAATCATCTTCTCTTTTATGTTTCTTTATTCTCTCTCTTTTCTTTTGCACAGTTTAAAATTGAATATTATATGTCAGACAGGTAAAAAAAAAAAAAAGGACTTTCATACTTCTCATACCTCTTCTGGCATTATCTCTGGTGTCTGCAGCTCACCAAAATAACTGCAAGCCGAGAGTGGAGGAGAAAATAAAGATTGCAGTGTCTGTTTGTCAAATGTTAAAACTAGTTGGGGAATAAAGTAGCAGATGAGTTGATGATGGAGAGTGAGTCAAAAGCAGAACTCCCATGCTGGTTTTTAAACAGCCAGAGGCAGAAGATGGGGGGGATATGCCAATCTCATGATGAAGAAAAAAAAAAAAGGAAAAAAATATCCCTCTCAGCAGACGTTCGACATTGTGGGTATCTTTTGGTGTGAAATCCCCTTCAGCTGAACCACACACAGCCAGTGGAGAGCTAGATTAAGGTCCAGTAAGGAGCCGGGGCTGCAGCTGAGAGAGCCACACAGGGCCTGTCCTTTGGAGGTTTGCTGCCCCCCTAAGCCACTGAAAAACATAGGAGACCCCACTCAGAGCTGTGAAGATTCTGTGTTTCATATTGATTTCCCCTGCATGCCGATAGCTCCAGAGGTAATTCTAGCCTTTGGGGACCTTATCCATCCTTCCCAGCCCACTCACTAGCTGCCCGCCTGGGCTTCACTGGCTCTGCTGGACCCCTGGATGGAGGTACGAGCCACGGGAGGAGAGGAAAAAGACAAGAGCCCCTGGCAATGATGATGAGCTGTGCCGGGTCTCTGAGTTCAGTCATCTACCAGCCTTTATCCAGCCTTCCAACCACCCACCCTTGTTTCCATCTGAAAAAGGGAAAATAGAGAGTGTTTTTCAAAATCTCACCTTTGGCATTCAGCATCCCTCTGCTCAATGCAAATGCAAATGTAAACACTAACACTTTGATTAAAAATATGTGGGAAGAAAACACCAACTTGCTCTTTTGTCACCCGCCCTAAGGCTTTCACTGCTATACAGAAACAAATAAAAAGCTCAACATACTGTGTGCAACGAAAAAACATTCATTCTAAATGTTGTCCAGAAATATGTAACCTACAGGTTTAAATCATCACACCTAACCTCTACTGCAAAGAAATATTATCCATATTAATAATTTTTTATGCACACACATTCCTTTGTTGCAAAGCATCTTGAAATATTCTGAAAGTATTCTGAATGCTGTTATCATGCTAATACGATCAGGTCCTTTGTGCCTTTCTTTGTTCTTTTCTCCAAGAAAAAAATGAATTGCAGGGGCCTCTTTCAGCAACCGTCCACTCACCAGCCCCAAATTTCTGTCAAACCCAGCTACAAAGACATATTCAGCTCAGTGTGCTCACTGATGGAAAATTAATGAGAAAGTGGTAGGTTTAATTGGCCAAAGTCAGTTATGGGGTGGGTTGTTGGTGAATTTCAGTTTGCTGATGTGTGTTTTCATCATATAATAGAGGAGTAACCTGAGTAGCCCCAAACTTGCTCTGCATGGGGCGGAGGGTGACGTGGGTGAGATTGGGTGAGCTGGAGGAAGATTCAGACACAATGCCCCTATTGAGGGGGTTCAGACATGGGTGTTAACTTGCCATTCCTTCACACACAATAGGGCCGCCCACTAGAACCAGCACGAGAGACAATGTTGGTTCAGGGTAGCCCTCCACTCAGTGAGAAAGAAAGAAGCTGCATTATCACGATGTGAGGAGAGGGAAGGTTGGAGAGGGGGCTGGGGGAGCAGGAGGAGAGAGACGAAAGCAGATAGAGGGATATGTTTGGGTAGAGGAGGACTTAGGGGGAGAGGAGCCCCGTGACCCATGGCTTTGGACTTGAGAAACAAAGCAGACATACGTCACAAATGTAGCACCACTACCAGGGATCCTTAAAAGCCCTAACATTTAATAGAGACTCACTAAAATACTTAAAGCAGTATCCAACTTTATTACTGTGATAAAAGAGTCATCATCATCCTGGTAGTAATGAATCTAGATATATATTTTCTCTTGGTGTAGTTTTATGTTTTTATCTTATTATCACGAGACAAGCAAATACAAATAATTACACATATTTTCAGGGGTGTGGATTTTATATATATATATATATATATATATATATATATATATATATATATATATATATATCTTGTGGAATCAATGTACTAAGAACGATGAGTTTCAGCAAATTTGGAAAATTTAAAAATAAATTATGCAAATAACTCTAAATCTAAAGAGCACATTGTTCTTTGACTAATAATTTGCATTCTCATGCATTTTTGACTTGAACACATTATTCTTTTCCAAACTTAAATGAATCATTACTCCAATAAAGTATGCTTTTGTATGAAAATTTGATTTATCACATTGATATTTCTTTGATGAATGACTGACATCAAGTCCTTTCCACTGTGGAGCAGATAAAAGGTGAATAATTTTCAGACACAAATTAAGTCTACAATCCAGCTTTTCAGATTCTGCATGCTGACCTTTCAGCAGTTACAAGTTACATAGATGCTGCATGGCACTTTTATGAAATGGCACACAAAACTGACTACCATTAAAACAGCTTATTCCTCTTATAGTGCAACGTCCGTGTCCATCAGTGGCTTTTTATTTTTGCCATTTTCTATCCTCCTTACTTGTCTTTGGAAATAGATGAAGAGAGTGACATGATAGAAACAGTTAATAAAAGCAGGAGCATCTTCTTGTTGAAGTTGCTCTAATTGCAGACAAGTTCTTATTCTGGGAGAAACAGTGGGTAAAATACCAGATTGCTTGTGGGAAACATGGCGCTCAGTTGTGAATTTGACATACAGTGCATACACACACAAAAAAATAGGAGGTGTTTATCTGCTGCTTTTAATGGCATCATGTTTGCAACACAGAGCAGGAAGCTCATCCTTCAATGACTTCAGCAGTTTTGAAACGTCTTCAGCGTTCTTCCAACAACCACATAACAACCATTTGCTTGTCGCTGTTGCTTGTTATAGTCTCCGTGTTTGCAAAGGAGCAGTGTTTTGAGGGTGTGTTTAGAAGAGAAGCTGACAGCGTTAACAAGCCACTGGTAATATAAGTGTATCTGCTTTTATCCTACATTCCTTTTCCAGACAGGTAAAGCTCCTCTAGCAAAAACAAAAGGGAGGTTTCTGTTTAAAATGTATAAAAGAAACTATCAGTTTGGCTGTTTAAGGACATGAGTCTGGGTAGATGGTATTTGGGGGGGGCAAGAACAGCTGGAAAATATTTATGGATATCCTGTGTCTCTCTGGGAGCCTAATAGATCCCTGTGGCTGGAGTAAAAGCTCATTGTGCCAGTGTAAAGGATTACACTGGTAAACTGGTAAAAACAGGGGACGGAGCCCAAACACTCTCTACCTCCTATGGAGAAGCAATGACCCATCGAACAATGATGGGGAGACTATGCTGAAAGCTGACTTGTTTCATCAAGAGAGGGAAGGAAAGTATCAGAGGGACTGTGACTGAAGAAAGATAGAGAAAATAGATTATGGAGTTCATATACATGCATGTGCACGAGTAAAAGCAACCAAACGAAATAAAAATACAAAACATAACAGCTGCACATGGAGTGAAAGAAAGATAAGAAAAAAGGGGGAGAAAAGGAGGATGCATGGATGGTGGCTTCAGTATTAAAGGGTAATATGGGCAGATGATGTCTGTCTTGCTTGTCTGTCTGCATCCTGAGTGACAGTTTACAATCTCTGAGGCAGCAGACAGGCCCAGCAGGTTGGCTCTTTGTCTACACACAATCCCTCATTTCCTAAACCGATTTTTTTCCTCTCGCTCTCTCTTTAAGTCTGCCTTCCACCTTCATCTGTTTCCAGCCATCTATAATCTCCTATGTTCCTCCTCCACAACCCCCACCTTTACCTCTGAATTTCGGCTAAGTTATTTGATCACCAGGGTCAACGCTATCTTGCCTGAAAATGTGACTTATTAATTTTTTCGACTTCAAAAGCTGCAACAACCCTGTACAGTGAATATTTCTAATAAACAATCTTGTCCAAACAGTGATCAGTGACCTCCTTAGACTTAGTCACCGAATTCCTACTATTTGTCAGCAAATATTTCTAGGAAAAAAACAAATCAGGAAAAGGTGAGCACCTCATATGTACAATGACCAATGCATATTTTCCACAGATTTCACGGACAAGGTAAGGCGTTACATTCATCTCATTTGCAGTTTAACTGTAAACCACGCTGTGCATAATGCATCATCTGCATTCAGCAACCTGCCACACTGAAAGACTCCTCTCCTTTCTATCAATCTCTTCATCTCTGTTCCTTCAAAGGATGCCGAGAGTGCATTCAAACAGCAGGATACACCCTGAGCTAACAAACCTCATTAAGGGCCCATACACACTTTCTCAATGCTAACACTAGCTGTCACACATTCTCTGTCAATGCACACACCGGTGGCCACACTGTCCACAACAAAGCATCTTTACAGAGCTAATTAGAAGGGTCCCCCCTTCCCATTTGAAACTCATCTGAATAGACAGGAACATGATAATGAGGAGGGGAGAAAGAGACAGACAAGCAGTAGAATCAGAAACAAGGAGGAAAAAGGGAGTCGCTCGCAGAGAGGGAAAAAAAAGAGAGGATGCTTGTTAATATATTCACAGAGAGGGTGCGATTTTCATAGTGTGGAATTAAAGCTGGGGGTTCATGTAGGCAGGGGGAACTGAATTAGTGTGACACTGCTCCGTAAAGCTCTGATGCAGCGATGGAGGCGAGTGGGGAGGGAAGTGAATGCTGCACCATTTTGTTTGGTGTGCCACACCGTATCTAGAGAGGGACAGAAGGAAGGAATGGGAGGGATCCCGGCTTCACGGGAAGGCGCTAAAAGAGCAGCTGCTGCCGTAGGCAACATTTCAGAGAAATCTTCAGAAACTGAGCCACACTAAAAGAAAATAAACCCTTTTGATGTTAATATTCTGTTGAACGAAAATCCTATCACATAAAACATCTTTATTGATTCAGATGATTACATTTATATTTGTGGAAAGACAGGAGGTCACATTGGGAGTTCATCTCCGAAACGTCAGTGCCAAAAGTTTCAGTTTCCATTTCATGTTAGAAAAAATAAAGATAAAATCCTTTTTTTTAAGTTCTCTTAAAGCAAAAAACATGTGATATGTGTGTTGGCTCCTGTTACAGACTTTATTGGGATGATAATCTATCACGATGTAGTCCAGATAATATTAATCTTTCAATCTTAACATAAGGATCAGCTTAAGCCTGGACTTTTACACTTGACATTCCCAGGAAATGTGTGAACATGCGTGTATTCTCCTCTGAGGAGACTACAACTACGCGTCTATATATTTATTTGTATCTGCGTCTGTGTGTGGGACATCCGTGTGTTGCCGTGTGCAGACGATCCCACGTCCACAGTCAGGATTTCATGTCAAGCACAAGGCCAACTTTGTCACACTGATTGAATGGACATGATAAACTCAGCAGAAGTAAAGTTTGTTTCATTATTTGAGAAAGGAGATTGTTGTGTTAGATTTTTTTTTAAATAACTAAATATTCATTTTAAAAGATTGCATTTTTACATTTTTAAATTTGAATATAAGATAATGTGATATCCTAAATTATTTAAAATGCACACACACAAAAGAAAAAAATCCCAGTGCAGCCTCTTTTCAATCCTCAGCAGAAATTTAAGTTCAAGTTGAAGTTATGACCTAACTGTTGTCTCATAAGCCCACTGGCCCCTGATGGGAGTGCAAAGCATTCTGGGAGAATGGCAGGTGTCCCCCTGTCACAGAGCTTCCCAGACAGCTTGTTAATTTGCACAACATTTACACATGGTCTCTGCATCTATGTGTGTGCATGTGTGTGTATATATTAGCGACGGGACTTGACCCTAGCGAGTTGCGGCAGTGTTTCGCGTCTTGCTGGGCGTGGGAAAAAGACGGGATCCTTTTTCACAGCTGCCTGGCTGAAGCCTGGACTGCTTGGGGGCCCCTGTACCCCCTCCACATGCACCCCTTTTCTCCCTTGTCCAACCCCCCCCCCCTTCCTCCTTCAATCCCATTCAAACTCCAGCATACTGGCTTTCAAAAGCAGGACCCCCTTCCCAGGCCTTCATAAATACATCTCATTATTCAAGCCCTAGTTTGCATAGGGATTCCAAAGAGATCTCTTCTCGGCTCATGAGGCCTGAAACCCCTCAGCCTTTTAGACCGCACAAGTGCAAATTTCGACTTAGTAATCTCCCTGTGTTAATATTTGTTTTAAAACAATGTACACACACACTTTCAAATCTGCTTCCCCAGTGGTGCAACTGAAAAAACTATTTTCAAATTTGATGCGAGGTGCGCTAAAATGACTAAATTTGATCAGAAATGAAGCAGAAAATGTTCAGAAACCAAAGGCAGTGAAAGGAGAGTTTAGCATGACTATTAGCAAGTGCTTTGCCAGTCTTTATTCCATCTGCCACATGCTATTG
This sequence comes from Xenentodon cancila, assembly GCA_014839995.1. Classification (NCBI taxonomy): domain Eukaryota; kingdom Metazoa; phylum Chordata; class Actinopteri; order Beloniformes; family Belonidae; genus Xenentodon; species Xenentodon cancila. Next base: position 16,409,659 of record CM026207.1, on the reverse strand, counting down.
TACAGTACCGCTCTCTCTCTCTCTCTCTCTCTCTCTCACACACACACACACACACACACACACACACACACACACACACACACACACACACACACACACACACACAAACACACACACACACTTGAAACCCTCGACAACACCCCCTCACCCCCCAGCCCCAGTCACCATTCGCTGCAATGCATTACTGCAGAGATTTATCTTCTATCAGCCTGTATAATACTGAGGTTATAATTTACACCCACTTTAGAAAACAGGCTGCTCCTTGCATATGCTAATATACAGCTTGGGAAAATCTGGGCGACTCAAAGAACTCTGTAGTAAATTTGAATAACGGTGCGTTCTATTGAGCTCCAAGGTTGTGGAACCACGAAGATGTGACCTTGCTAACAATACGTACATATTGTTTAAACCTTAATTCTCAGCCATCTATGGAAGATTTGGAGGGAAGGTTCTGACAACCTTGAATCTGGGAATGTTTGTTTCCATCTCGCAAAATAACCGCGTCGCCTGGGTTAACAATTCTTATTCCTCAGCAGCCATTCATTCATTTTTTTTTTTTTAAATGAAGTGAAGACTAAAAATATTTTGACCAGCTAATAATCTCAGACAACATAATACTACTGCCGCTGAACTCTACATGTGCTTTAGACGCGCGTAAATTTGCACATGGTGATCAGGAGACTATGAAAGAGAGGGAGGATGTCTCGTCAAGGTGTAAGAGTTGAAAAGGACAGAGCCACCCAAACACTATTTCCACATGAGCACGTCCAAACCTTTGGGGAGCCCTGCACCTCCCAGCTCCTAACAGGATAAAGAACCGCCGAAAAGATTACACGGCAACCTCCCCTGCACCTACCACACTCTACCTGACAAATAGGATCATAGTGTTTAAAGGGATAAAATGCTGAATGTATCAGAATGAAAAAGAGAGATGCGTGTGTTTGAGTGTGAGGAAGATGGGGGTGGGGGAGACAAAAATGCCAGAACTTCAAAGGAGAAAAGCAATGATGGAATTCAACATGGACCCCGTACTTCACTCACTCAAATCAGGCCATTTAAACTCTCTGTGGCTGCAGGCTACAGTCTAATGCAGTCACACACTGTACGCATATTGCGGGATGTACATGAAAGGCATAAAACTGACATTTATGCTGTGTGAAAGTACAAATGGCAGAATAATACGTCTCTAAATGCGCTCTGTTGTTTGCTTAAGATGCTGAAGGTTTACAGCAGTGTAAGAGACATCAAAATAACCACAATAATAATTATTATAGTTGATATTATTATAATAATTATAATAACAGAATTACAACTATTTTTGCCTGTCATTTTGACAGCATCAGACAACCACATAGCTTTACAAAATAAGAACAGATACACCTAACACAGCTGGGTGTATAAGCAGCATCTGCACTTGACAAAATGACCTTTCTTGTGTATTTACCTGCAGGCAAACAGGTGCTCCTCATTATGTCTGCTGGCAGTTTGTCTCACCATGTTCAGGACTGATGTGGCAGATACTTCCTTTAAAGAGAAAAGAAAAGAAATGAGTATATGTAAAATCATACGAGTAGCACTCTTGCACTTTTCTATTCTTTTCTTTAAAAAAAGAAATGAAATGAAAAGCCTGCATGAACAAATAAATGCATCTGAGTCACCCTTGCAGCAACCTAATGTTCTTTTTTTCTGTTCTGCACTTCACATTATTTTTTTCTAGTTGCAAGGTTAAATAAATTTACCATTGCATATACAGAAAATATGGATTCATCACAGTATATATGATATCAAATTATCTATAGTGGAAAAAATTTAACCAAAAAAGGGATGGTAGAGCTGGACAGTATAGTAAGACGAAAAGGCACGAACAATATTTAGGATAAAATTTGACCAAAAAAAAAAAAAAAAAACTGACAAAAGATTTCTGTGATCTCTGAAACTGAACCGAAACACACATAAGACACAGTCTTTGAGTCCTTTACATCAGTTCAAGATGGAGGACGTGAGGTTGAGTTCGGCTGCAATAGCTCAAACTGTGCACTTGCAGACATCAACAGCATAGCACAGAAAACACCATCTGAGCTCTCCTATTTAATGGTGCACATCAAATATTGTCAGTCATGGTCTAAATAGAGCATGCTGGGACTTCAGGGGTACTCAGTTATCTCTAAGGCTTGCTGATTCTGCTCTAAGAATAGACCAAACTCTGAACTGGTGTCCTATTTTGTTCTTATCTAGCAGGCAAACACAAAAATAACCAAATCAGGAAAAACAAAGGAGAAAAAAAAATCATAGTTTAAAAATGTCTACCACTGCTATCTCAGTATTGGCTGGAGAGCAAGTTTGAAAGAGGCTGAAGATGGCCTTCTTCCCCTCTCTCTTTTTAAAATGACAAATGGTATGTAATGCAGATGTGCTGTAGCCTGCACTTTGTAGCCAAGAATCAAACAAAGTACAGTAACAATGTGGCATCAAGATGACAGCAGGAGTTGAGGTGACACAATAGTTGAGTCCAGAGCTTTCAATCAGCACTCATGTGAGACTTTCACCAAGTGATGTTCAGGTAATGTGCAGTTATAAAACACACTCCTAATGTCAAGATAAGCACAATTATGAGACATCACTCAGACGACACACTCATAAAGGAAGTACACTGAGAGTACTGGAGAAGTCAGCACTCTCAGTGGATGAGGCTCTAGATGCAGTCATTCTGTGTAATCAAAGCTATACCAACTTCTAGGACTACGAGATATCGCATCAACATCCATCAGATCGTAGAGAGCGATCTGATGCTGCGGCTGCCAACACCGTCACGTGAATTCTGGACTGACCAATCACATGGACGCTTTAACTATTTCTGCCTCGCCACTCGATATATGACTGCTACAATACCCACACACTTATGACAACTACATGGTAGCGCACAATGTGGGTTAAGGATAATTTCCCTCGTGCAGCACCCCCTTGTACCCGAAAGTTGGACTGATTTAGGGGTTCTCAACAGGCCCCAGCATCACCGATCCCCAAAACACGAGCCCGGAAAGCAGCAACATTCACGCCCTCATACACTCGCAGGTGGCTCCTCTATATATGCATGTGCAGCAGGCACCCTCTCCGGAGAGGGGGGCGGCTGTAAGCTCTGATCATGCCGGTGTTTTCTCCCCTTCCAGCACTCCTCTTCTACACGGCGTCGCTCAGCCTCCCTCAGCATCCGTCTCTCCTGCTTCATCCTGCGGGCGCCCCGGCACCATCTCCTCCTCCATGCCCACAGAGGGGGGACCTCCGGCTCCGAAGTGCACGGCGTCAGTTCGTACTTTCGGTTCTCTAGCTTTATGAAATTAAAACTCATACAGCTAGATAACCAAAGACACAAACTAACCCTCTGTCTCTTAAAGGAGCCGCTCCCGCCATGGAAAAACAGAGAATAGAAAGAGACAGAGAGAGAGAGAGAGAGAGAGAGAGAGAGAGAGAGAGAGAGAGAGAGAGAGAGAGAGAGCCTGCCTGCGGTCACATTGCACGGAGAGCCCCTCACACACACTTACATTCACACACAGAGGAGAAGTGGGATGCTTAGGATAATAAAAATGCATGTATGTTCATGTTTGCTTTATAACCTTAAATGCAGAAAAAACACCGAACTGCATATCATGACTGAAACAAATGCACACTCACACCTCTCACACACACTTTGACTGTCATACTACTAATATGCCACCAAGAAATTTACCTCAATTCACATCGTTATGGTTAAACACGCAATTGTTGGTGGGAGGGGGGTGTTAAAAAACCCCTAAGATGCACATCTCATCTCCGTGTGAAATCAGCATGCACGTAGGCTCCCAAATTTGAGCCTTTATTTTCAATGATCAACTTGAGCAAAGTTGGCATCAAGCAGGATTCAATTGTAGTCCATGTTGTAATGCTACAGCTTTAGTCTATATTTCTGGTAAAATACGGCACAATGCACACCGAGATAAATCAGACAAAGAAGCATGCCATCCCCTTTTCTTGGAATAAGGACTATATTTCCACCAGACATACAAAGCCAGCATCCTACCTACTTACACGCCAGGATGAATCCACTCCTCAACAGTCAACATTCTCCAACAATTTCAACTCCGAACGGGATTTCTCTAGTTTAACCCGTGTTTGGTTTGATCCGGTTAGACGAAAAAGTGCAAAACACAAGATTTTTAATGCTACAAAGAGTCCTATATGTGTGCGGACTTGCAAAGTAGCGACATCCTCTCCCTCACACACTCCGGCTGCGACTGACAAGTGCGGAGAGTCCTCACGGTTTGCAGAGGGGATAAACTCCGCCTCAGAGAGAGAGAGAGAGAGAGAGAGGGAGAGGGAGGAAGAGAGAGGCGGGAAGCAAAGACCATCAAAGCCGGTTTGAAAATGAATGCAGGTGTGTGTCGCTCAGTGAGCTGATTTCCCAAATTATCCTCATTAGTTCGTGCGTAATAGGAGTGCGTAAATCATTACAAAGAGCAAATTAGGACGCAGATCGAGCTGCAGGGACCCCGATGTTGTAATTACAGATGTGTAAAAACGTTGTCTTTTCGAACGAGCTCGAATGTACTAAAATACTTTAAATCCGTAACAATATTCTTCGTGTTTTCAAACTACACTAAAGAAACAAACGGTCTTCAAACAGCAGGTTTTAATTACAGAGGATTTTGGGACACTAAATGGTTGATCGTTTTTATATGTTAAATAATCTCTACATAAAAAAGGAGAAAAAGACAAACAAAAAAAAACAACAAAAAAACAAAACAAGTTTGATCTGTAATAAGAGTACTGATATCTAAAATGATCCCCCCATTGGTCCTCTTTCTCTGCGCGGTTTACTTACATAGCCCACATTTTATTGAAACTACTGAGAGATAACGCCAAGCCTAGTTGCCCTACATTCCAAATACTGCAGGATGTGACCCGATTTTGCAGCTATACATGTATTTCTTATTATCATAAAATGTAGTCAATAAAGCCTACAGGCTTTTCAAAATGACAGTCTTGATGATAGTTGAGTATTAGTGTTTTATGCAGTACGTATATGGTAAAGGCCTATAAATGAGAAGAATTGTTGCAATAGCATGACTTTTCAATTTAAACGCCGTGAAAATCCACGTTTTAGCCCCCGACACATATATTCAGGCTTTCCGTGTCCTTGGTGCAGGCCTTCGTGGCGAACGCATCCTTATCGAGTACGATTTTATGATGAGAAAGATACCTGGGTGGAGGAGATGAGATAGTGAGAATGATTACAATCAGCTTTGATGGAAGAAGGCGGTGGCACAGACAACACCCAGAGAGCAACTTGCAATATCTCTTTAAAACTTTGAAAGGATATTTAAAAAGGTGCTGGAATCTGTCTGTGCGTCTATATGTGTGTCTGTGTGTGCATAACCAATAAAAGAGTAGAAACCTACAGTACATGGTTTCAAAAGAAGCCTGGATCAGATAGCCGTCTCATATCTGATTATTGCGCATGAGCAATCTGTTAGTATCAAGGAGGTGCAGCGCTCCTGTCAGGCTGCAGCACAGGTCGGACTTTCCTGTATGAATCCTCGTCATTACTAAGCAGATCTAATCAGCCGCGGCCTCTGCTGCTGTCACCCTGTAATTGAACTTTCAGCACTCCGTGTGTTGGCGCGCTTAAAAAGCAAGAAGGTTGACACGCACCCTCTTTATTTCTACCCAACAATAGTTCTTGCAACATTAGCATGGGAAAGGTGTATTGCAAGGCCCTCTCTGCTCCTGAGCATGCGCGCCCCGTCATGGACTGCACGTACACCAATGCGTGTGCTTTCAAAATATACATTACTAAAATACAGACTCCATACCTTTTTGCCGCGCGAGACACGCATAAAATTCATTTTTATAGACCTAATATGAGAGTAGGACACGGGACCTCCTGTTTGATAAAAAACCTTTTGTCAAATAATTAAATATTTGTAGTAATATTTGTAGCTTAATAGAAGATGCAAAACGTTTTAAAAATTACAATTAAAAAAATGTACACATTTTTTAAATATCACAGAAAATCAATAATTAATTTCAGTATATAAAAGTATGTGCGTGTGTGTGTGTGTGTGTGTGTGTGTGTGTGTGTGTGTGTGTGTGGGTGTGTGTGTTTTCAGAGCTGGATTTTCCCACAAACAGAGAAAATTCGCCCCCTCCTCAAACAACCCCATCAACAAAAAAAAGAAAGAAAGAAAGAAAGAAAGAAAAAAAATCTCAGAGAAAGAAAGGAAGAAGTCAACATCAAGTTCAACAGCGTGCCGGAGAGAAATTAACATGACAATCCGGTCTGGGATCCTCCAGGTCCCCCCACCCCGCGCAACAGAGTCTGGCGTCAGCCCCGCTACACTTTCCCAGGCTCATAACAATATCTCCCTGCTGAACTCTGCACTGCAGCGCTGCCTGGGGCCTCCTCCTCCTCCACCACCACCACCTCCTAACACATATACATGCTTCATACATTAGGACACGGCAACGACGATTCTCATTAACTATTCCAGAGTTTCCATGATTAAAACTAATTGGCACTACATGATGAAAAACAAGTTTAAAAGATAGAAATGAGATAAAAATGATTTATGGTATAATTTCTGATGAAATAATGACATTGTTATAATTTACATTTTGCCCACAAGTTTGACAAATGAACATAGATAAGCAAACTTATAGAAGAAAAGCACTATTATGTCAAACGATTCTTGGTCTTGCCACGGTATTTTGTCAGTTATTGAAACCCCAACATTTGTCCTAAAATAAAAATAATAAATTAAAAAAATATTGAAACTAAAAATAACACGTTGCACCCTTTGAAGAAATATTAAAAGCTACTTACAATTTATTGGAGAATAATCCAAAATTGACATCCACACATCGCCTGGATTTTTTCTTAAATAAATAAATGCATCGCTTAGAAAGTGAGTTTGCTACACCTTCTTCTTCGTCGTCTCACTGCTCTTGAACTGCGCTTCATAATAAGAGTATGAGATGTGTTGCCACATAACTCCTCCTTATCTTGATTTACTGTATCTGCTCTGCACATTATGTAGAAAATCCCTCTCTAAAGCTGGTCAGACAGGGGGGTGAAAGCTGTCGCTTCAGACAGTGAGAGAGGAGAGCGGTGCTGGTGAGGGTGATGATGCTTATGAGGAGGAGGAGGAGGAGGAGCAGGAGGGAATACAACCAACTCAGTGCCTATCAAATCTGTCAAAAAAGCCGTTTTGTTTAGGAAAAACAGGGAATGTATAACAACCATATAGACGAATGCTGCTGAATGTATTTTGAAATACAAATCAGAATCCATCGATGGATGGAAGGAAGAGCCGACACTATGATGATGTGGGAAATATGGTGGGTGATGTACACCCACACATCAAAAAAGCACAGAACTCTTCAAAACTCAATAAAATTTGTGTTGCAAAACGTGTTTTTTAGCTGTATTAATTTTCCCAATCATACATTTTTCGGTTGCCCCAATTATCGAGACTATAATTAACACAAATCTTTATGCTTTGCTGGCTACACGGGTATTATATGCACGAAGATGAGAAGACTCTGCTTAGAAGGGCTGCTTCAGCTCCCATTTCAGGATCAATTGTACTTTTTTCTTCCAACGTTTAGTAATTCACGAATCTATTCATATGCTAAAAATCGATACTTCTGGAAATATAAATTGATTTAACTTTTAAAAAGGTCTTAAATGTGTACCATATTCTATACATCTACAGGTTTGTCATTAATGCACTATAGCCAGTTAAAAAATCTACCTGACAGTCTAGTGTAATTTATTGCGAAATTATAAATCATAATTGGCCGTTGCACTTGAACACCATCCGCCTGGGTCTGTTAAATGAGAGGGAAAATTAAAATCCTAGATATCTAAACCAAACGAAACGTTACAAAACCATAAAATGTTGTCCTCTCTCCCTTTCTCTGTCTCTCTCTTTTTTTTTTAAGGAAAATGTGTGTTTTAAGGAAATACAGCGTACAGTACAAGTGGAAACGCTAAAAGCTGAAACAGCGACACCCCTCGCTAAGAATGAGTAATAACGTCTCGCAAAAGACGTTTACAGAGTGAAAGTCTGCTTTGTTTCTGATCAATTTTAATGTCTTGTGGGGAACTTTTTGTGTCTCAAAGGTCAAAATATTGATAATATAAATCAAAGGATGAGAAGCGTGAGAAAGTCTACATCTCTTCTGCCATGGGCAAAATCAAAACAAGTAGATGAAAAAATGAAAACGGCCAAACCACATCTACTGTGAAGTGAATGTAACATTTTAATTGTAATAGATATTACATATTTAAAATTTTAGGAAGCTAACAATGTTATGAATACAAGTCCTGACCACAATCTTATTCAAGTATTTGTATGGATAATTTGAGGTGTTGTATAAACATATGACAAGTAAAACTAAACACGCTATAACATTTATTTTCCCATTTTGTAATCACAAACAATTAACCTGCTGAAACTAAAACTTAAATACAAGTTATAAAGTTTCCATGGGTGAAAATAATCTATTATTATTATTATTATTATGGTTTTTACTTCACACATAGCAGAATTTTTACTTCCATGTGGAATTGTGGTATTTACATCACAATATCCTCTGTGAGTTAGTGCAAGTGACATGAGCTCACGAATGAGACTAAAGTAATTCTGATCTAATCACAGCCTCTGCGAATCTTTAAAACATTTTTTAAAAAAAGCTGCTCCCTACTGACACTTCTGTAAAATAATAATTGAATAATAATTGATCCCATCCATTTATCCCTGCACCGCTTGCTTTTATTCAACATTTTAAAAATAATTTAGATTCTGTTTTGTTTTAATTTTTAGTTTTTAATCTCTATCTCTCTTTTACACCTCTTACAACAGACTTACAACTCTGACATCATTATAATCAAACAAACTTAACTTGAACTTAAGACTTTCTATTTTTATTTCTTTCTAAATCTTAAAGCTTCGTTGAAGTGCTTTTAAACTCAGAAGAGGCAGAATATATAATTTGATTTTTATTTGACCCTGTACATTACATTGATTTTATTCTATTTTTTATTATTCTATCTTTTATTCTGATCAGTATTCTTAAAAGGATGATGCATCAAATAAACTGCGCTCTCTATCAATATGTCTTCATCTGTGTGGATGAGATTTGTTTGTTATTTTTCCTCTTTGATAACAGAGGGGGAAAAAATCAAATTGATCTAAAAAGATAAATGACAAATGGCTTTTTGGCATAAATGTATAAATATGTCACTTTTAAAGATTTATACCTGTATAAATGTTTCTTTTTTTACAATTGTTGCTATGGACTTTATTGAGTTTGTGACACATCTGTGCACAGTAATGGTTTAATGTTGTTTGTCATCACTTGCAGGCCTCATCTAAGACCGACACTTATGAAAGACTGTAAGACAGATGCAGCATCAGGCTACAGAAGAAGACAAACTGGGACTGTATCTTTACACTCAATAAAAGTCATCAAAAGTATTTCTATGCATTTTATGTTGACTGTTTTATCTTATTGTTATTTATTTTAAGTAAGATGTATCCTTTTACTTCCTTTTCTGTTATGTTGACATTTAAATGCTGTGCTAGTGACACAAAGCCCATGGATTGGTTTGCAGATTTAATTAAAAGGTTGGATTTCTGTGGATGGCAAATTGTACACAAGTTTTAAACGGAAAATAATTTCCTTTTTTTTCATTATTTTAATTAAAAATAGTTTAATGAACTAATTAGGATATCCACAAAACTCGACATTTTTGTGCAGGACTTTTGGAGAATAGTTTTTTTTTTAATTAAAATAAATAAGGCCTGGCAACAAAAGAAAATGAAAACACCCCCAAATAATATTTTCACTTGACACCTGCTTTAAAAAAGTGTTAGATGAAAAAAATTTAATACATATTAACAATAATTATATTATATATTATGTGGATATTATTATTATTGCTATTATTATTATCATCATCAAAAGTTGTTTTAAACTAGTAATGAGTAACCTTTAAAAAAATAAAAATAGTTTTCAGGGAGTATCAAGACAAGGTTCAAGAGTCTGTGGTGGACGGAAGAGTACAGTCGAGGTAAGAACTTCTGGAAGTCTACAGGATAAAAAAAACCCAGCTATACTTTAGTATGTTCTGGATTATTTTGACATGTTTCAGTAGCACAACAACCCATCCTCTTACTGTGACGCGCAGCATACAATGAGTGTAAATGTGAGTAATAAAGTTCTTACCACAGCAGGCTCGCGCAGAGAGCTGTTAATTCCTCCTCTGCCTGGTGTGAAAGAGGGACCGCGAGCCTGAGCCCTCGTGCCTTAATTTGAAGCAGACTGGGTTTTATGATAATCAGAGTTGACACCGGCCTGTGCGCCATGAATAGACGGGGATGGGGGGCGGTGCGAGCCCGCGTTCCCACGAGCCGCATTCCTGCGGTCAAGTTCAAGCTCAAAGCACGAGCGGACATTAACTATGCGAGGCGTGCCGCGTGGCTAATTCCAGAAAGGCGCGCGCTCCCCGTCGTGGGAGAGTTCGTCACCTCGTTTTCAGACTGCAGCGGCGGCAGACGGGCACGTAGGCCCACTGTGTGGCTGTCAGCAGCTCTGTGGACTAACAAAGGAGAGAGGAGGCTTCTGTAGAGCTCTCACTTTTATTACGTGAGTAAATAAATGCATCAAAATAAAGTCCAGGCTGATTTTCGACTAAAAAAAATAAAATCAATTTTATTCTCATTGTCTCCATGATTCTCTTAAAAATCTTTACTATTATTATTAATTTGCTTTCAGTTTAGTACAAAGTAAAAGCCTGCTGCTTACAGTGTACAGTGCTTACTTAAACACACTTTAGAATCATATATATATATATATATATATATATATATAAATATATATATATATATATATATATATATATATATATATATATATCATAACTTTATCTCGGTCTATAAAGCTAAACTTTATTTGACCCCTTGGCCTGCATGTTTTCCATTTTTCCATTGCCTACACAACATGGTTCAAGTTATTGGCTACTTAACTAACTTGAAGGAAGCTGAAGAAGTGATCCGTTTATTTGAATGAAGTGTACTGGAGTAAGGAATTCTCTGAAACATACGGGGAAGTGGGTCCTGCATACCAGGATTGAGAAACGCTGTTTTACGCAGTATCGTCATACAAACTGTCAGCAACGTCTTCACCTACATGAGTGTAGGTGTGGATTATTATTTGGACCAACACCTTTTTAGAAATAAAAGAAACCTTGAGTAATGCAAAAGAATTAAAACTCAGAAAAAGGCATGTAAAAGTATCATCATGCCATATGTGGCCATATCTATATTGTATATTATATATAGTTTACTACAGACTATACGTTTGGTCACAGTATGTCTTAGATACTCCAGTGTTTAAAGTATCAATTGATTCACTAGTGAGATAACTGGTAAAATACAAAGTGAACAGAAAATGTTCCTACATCTAAAGAACATTTGATTTTTAGGATGACAAAGGAGCAAAGAAGGGAATATGTATGATGGTTACAGGAGAATAGCAGTATATTATATAAGGACATCGGATCTAAACAGTTCTGATGTCACTGCTGAATGCTCAGACGCAGTCTTTTGGCTCTTTCAGTTTTCTAAAAATTTTACATTTGAGGTGTGCTGCTATAAGCGTAAAGCCATTACATTCTTTGTTGTAATGCATAATTTGTAGTCATGTAGATTAATTTGTGTTTTATCCCTGACTCATAATGTTGTGCAATCTAAAAATATACTGATTCCTTACAGGAAAGAAGAAATACTCTTCAGTCATATTTTTTAAGGAATCTATTAGAAAATCATGCTTACAATATTTTAAAAACTTGCGGTCTTCTACAAAATATGATACAGTCACAAACATGTCACGGTAGGTTTTATTCAGCATAGTAGTTTTGGATTTGATGAGTCATTTCAACAGTAGGACCAGGTGTCCCGTTACATGAACAGGAGTTTGGATAAGTTGATTTTAGAGGATTCCTGCATGTGCGGCGCGTAAGAGTGATGTGTCTCGCCAGATTATAATTGGCTGGCTCAGTCCCAGACAGCCCTGTCCCACCTCCCCGTGTTCCTGCATTTGAGGTCCCATATAACAGTGTCTGCTTCGCTGATCCCATGACCCCCGAGGGAATAAATCTTTCACTCATGATTTGGATTCTCCACCCCTGTCTGTGATGGTGAAAAGAAAAGTTTTACATATTAAGAAGTCATTCGTCCACTGTCCTTGAATCATGTAGCTTTATTTTTACAAATGCAAATTCCTCCTTTTTTATTTTTGCAAGTAAGACTAAAATGTATTGTTACAGTGACATGCAGTCTGCAAAAGTAATATTCACATTTACAGTTTAAAACAGGCATTGACAGTGCACTGAATTATAAAAATCGACCGAATCACACCACCAATATAACTATGCTTTTGTGCTCTGTTTACAGGCCTACATGCCTTTTCCATTTTACAGACCCCTTAAGTTGGCATTTAAAAGGATGGACAAGCTCATAAACACATTTTACATTCAACTCTCTGATGTCCTACAAAAAGAAACAGATTGATCAGTGTGGAGGGAACCGCGTTATAATGTAGCGACAATAAGGAGGGCCGGCCAGGTCAGAGGTGAGACGAACCCCTGACCCTCCCTGAGACGCAACGTGTGCCGCTGACCACGAGCCTCTTGATGAAGTCAGAAGCAGCGGACGCTGCCTTTGGTGACCTTTGCTGTCACTTGCCGGACAGCAGGCGGATGTTTCTTTGACCCAGTCGGCACTGATCAGATGACCTGTGGAGGCCAGAAGGAGCACTGATTATGAAGATGTTATCTCGGAGGACTGTTGCATCTGAAAGAAAGAAAATCTATCTATCTATCTATCTATCTATCTATCTATCTATCTATCTATCTATCTATCTATCTATCTATCTATCTATCTATCTATCTATCTATCTATCTATCTATCTATCTATCTATCTATCTATCTATCTATCTATCTATCTATCTATCTATCTATCTATCTATCTATCTATCTATCTATCTATCTATCTATCTATCTATCTATCTATCTATCTATCTATCTATCTATCTATCTATCTATCTATCTATCTATCTATCTATCTATCTATCTATCTATCTATCTATCTATCTATCTATCTATCTATCTATCTATCTATCATGCTTACTATTTATAACATGAATATAGAATACATTTAATATAACCTATTTTATTGTCTTCAGAGACAATGCAAAAACATTTGAAAATTACTTTTTAACATCCAATCTAAAGATACGTGACTACGTGAATAAAAAGTGAGCTTTGACCAATATTATTTTCCAAAGATCAGATGATCCGATGTCCATCATCAGTTTGTGCAGCTTCAGGACAAAATCAAAAGAAGACACTGTGATCTCCAGCCAGATTGTGACAACAGGCCGTCAGACATAAATCACAACACTCAAGACTTTACATATAAACAAAGAAGCACCCCAAGGTAGCTTTACGCCGGATTTGAATGAGCAGTAAATGATTTAAACCTTTGTTAAAGTTCTAAGATGCTTGTATTAGCTTGGTCTTTGATATGTTTGGGAAGTTGCTCCCCATCGGTAAAATCCGTTCACAAATGCTTGATAGCCAGTCTCAAATAGGTTGGCACTGGTGGCAGAGATTTCCCCAGCTCATCACACACACACACACACACACACACACACACACACACACACACACACACACACACACACACACACACACACACACACACACACACACACACACACACACCACAGGGCAGTCATTTTTCACTCAGCCCTGTGGGATTCTGACATGTCTGGGAGAGGGTCTGCATCCATGTAAGGCGGACTGAATGACACCTCCGTATAGCAACGTTAATTATGGGCATCTGTTTGCATGTCCCAGTCTAGGGGCCTTCCAGGGTCCTTGGCTGTTGCCATAGGGACAGAGGAGAACCGTTGGTGGTTCGCCTGGCAGACAGAGACCCCGTTATTCTCCTGAGAGGTGGCCAGACATGACCCCCCACGACTCACTCCTTTTGATTTGGGTGGGAAACATGGGAGCAGCCAGCCAGAAGACAGACAGATCGTTTCAAGTCCATTTTGCAGACCCTGGGTGCAAATGCAGTGAGATGGACTACACAAATAAATAAATAAACAGTTTGAGATCAGCAAAGGAATACCATGACAAAATGGTTACTGCATTAAAAACTATTTCTACATAAAAAAATATTTGTGAATACAAATATTTCAAATTTACACTGTAGATAACTCGGCTAAATTAAGTAGGTAAATTGTTATATGGTTCCAAAAACGTAAAGGGCAAACCACTCAGAAATATTTAACAATTCACACACACACACACACACACACACACACACACACACACACACACACACACACACACACACACACACACACACACACACACACACACACACACACACACACACACACGCAGACTGCATAAAAACCCTTTATTGCCACTTTGCACATATTAGCCAGTGTCTGTGCTCTCAAATGTATTGTTGTGTTTTCCCACACCTCCCTATTTGACGTCTCTTTTGTCGCCGTGAATAAAAGCAGACTGATGAATGGGAGGTGGACTGCGGACCCCAGTGAGGGGGAAGCGCACACCGAGACAGGGACAGCGGGCGACCCCTGCTGGACCAAATGTAAACAGCAGCGTGAACTGAACACCGTGATCTGAAACTTTACAAATCCAGGTTTAAAAAGTTTTTGTTGCTTTAAATATTCGAGAAAGTTGTAGAGGAGAAAGAACAGCCACTAAAACAGATATGCAAAATCGTGCAAACACTGATTTCTTCTGGAGATTATTTCTTAAGTATCATAGGCCCTTTTTTGAACCACGTTGCTGTAACATTGCCTGAACGCAGTTGAGTTGAAAGTTTCTGATGAAAGAAGCAAGTTGTTACCTGAAAAAGACACAATCTTTGTGGCAGCCTATCGCTGCATACAGTTCTTTGCAAATGTATTGTTTATTCTTAGTATTGTTTTAAAGTCTTAATGACATGTGTATTTATTTGCCTGTCTATTGCATATCTAAACAAAAAATACAGGAACCAGAATCTTTCAAATCTAAAAAGAATGACATCTTAATTAATATTATTACAAACATCTGTGTGGGATGGTATTCTTAAAAAAATAGTTTCTTGGTGCTTGGGTCTGAGGGAAGTCTCTTTATGTACTGACATTTGCTTGTATAGTTATTTTAATTTTTTTGGCATTTGAATTATAATGTCTGTCTTTTATGTTTTGCGGCAAATTCTGCTGTTTTCTGTTGTTTTAATTGCGTATTGTATGGTTGATTGTTGTACGGTGACCTAGAGTGCCATGAAAGGCATCTTACATCAGATGGTATGTACTATACATCATTAAAAAGTATTTGCAATTTTAAATGAGAAATATACTTCTATAAGCTAATCTTGTAATAAACTAATTTTCTTTCTTTCTAGTTCTTTTATTTTTCTTTTTTCAAACAAAAAAGACCTGAAATAAAAGGTGAAATACACTAATTGGCTGTGTTATTGGCTGACCGATACAGAAATGAAACCACACAGTGTTTAGAACAAAATAATTCTACAAGTTCAGTATTTTGCGTGAATTTCCTCAGAGCCAAGCACAGATCTAACCGTGTTTAAAGAGACTGTCCCAATACAGATGTTTGCTCTGATAATGATCAGGACTCCTGTGTGTTTACATTTAATAGATCCATGTGTCTGGATTTCCGTTTGGTTGGTGCCACAAAGGAAGTTGACAGGGTAAGATGTGATCAGCTGTGGCGACTCCTAACAGGAAAAGCTGAGAAAGAAGATTATCTTAAAACCTGGAAAATAATTATGAAAATCACTGAAAAAAACAATAAAACTAAGGTGCTTAAGATTCCTATACTACAACTACAAACCAACAGAGGCATGTCCTGCAATCCTTGCTTGTTTTATTACTTCACTGAACAAACATAAACACAATAGGATGAAAATAGCTTATTCCACTTTTAGAAAGAGAAAGTATGGATGTCCTCTCTGTCCTTTGTTTCTTTCTTTAGCAGGGACAATGCACAATGCTCTACATACGGGCTAGAGTCTCCCTGTTCAGACCAAATTGCGCCACTAGATGTCGCTAAAGTACCAGCACGAATCCACTACATCATTACGTTACCGACCTTTCCTTTTTCTTTTCTGAAGTAACATCGAATATGTGGTTAAAAAAAAGGACATAAAATAAAATAAAACAGGTGAAAACAGTTTTACTCTGTCAAAGTTTTCACACTCAAAAATTCCACCGTATTTGTTTCAGTCTCCCTGCTGTCACTGTGAAGACATCCTTGACAAGACTGTAAAATCCTGGGAGACCTTGTTCATGCCTTTCTGTCTTTCAGCTGAATCAAAGTGAGTCCCAAGCGAGGCCCTGAGGACAAGCATCTGCAGCTTGGTGTTCTTCAAGAAACTTCTTTCATGATATTTATCCACAGAAGATACAGCAGCAGGGCAAATGAGATAACAATGGTTACATTACCTTGGAGAGATAATTAGTGTAACTGTGCTGGATAAGGTAGGAATTAGGGCAAATGGAGAGAACTTGGTATTCACTAATCCCTCCTAAGACCACTGAAGTTTCATTCAGACCCTTTTTATGTCACCAAAGCATTCAAGACTATCCCTTTGCACTTATCGAGTGCATTATTAATAAGCTGGCTTGGAGTGTGCGAGTGTATATGATATGTACATTTACAAACCTTAAATCTACAAATGAACTAATTCTGGGGAGCAACACATCTGCATGTTCAGCCACTAGTCATTCTGTGAAGGATGATGCTGTGGTGCTGTGATTTGTTCCTCTCATATGGTGTTCTTTCTCATAGTTTGAAGTTATCCACACATCCACATAATAGTAATAATAATAATAAACTCAGCGGTTAGCACGGTTGCCTCACAGCAAGAAGGTTTCTGGTTTGACTCCTGGGCCCGGCCTGTGTGGAGTTTTCATGTTCTCCTCATGGTTCCGTGGGTTTTCTACGGTACTCCAGCTTCCTCCCACAGTCCAAGCATAACGTATGTGAGGTTGATTGATGTGTGAGTTTGGTCAAGTATGGTTATTTGTGAATATATGGCCCTGCAATGTACTACCAACCTGTCCACAGTGGACCCCTGCCTTTCACCTGCTGTGAGCTGGGATGGGCTCCAGCCGACCCCCCGTGACCCTGCATTGGATGTAGTTGCAACAAATACATTAATAAGGTGTAATCCTGTCTATAATATCTTCTGAAGTTATCTACAGATGACATGACTGTTAGACTCACCACATCCGCCCCACAGTGATGGAAAAACCGCAGATTTAAAAAAATTGTCTTTTCTAAACAGCACAAAGTATGGTTAAAAAGGTTTTGGTAGGAGGACACAAAGTACTGGCAAGGACAAGTTTGATATTGGACACATGCAAGGTTGGGTGAATGCAGAGGCTAGAAGGTAAGCGGAGACAAAGTGCAGTGGGAATAATTATGGACTTGATTTCATACGGACTGAGGAACCTAGGGGCCAATTTGCTGGAGATGGATTTCAAAGGAATGTCGCAAGATAAGAGCCAAACTTTCTGCCCAGGTTAATATAGGAATCTATAAATACATAAATAAATGTATTTATTTAGGAAATCTATAAACGGCGGTTGTGGTCGGAGGTGCGTCGAAGTCCAGCCAGTGCATTAGACCAGATCAGCTTGCAGCGACAGGTGTGATGGTGGACTGAAGTGATCGCAATATCACTCTCATATGCGGGGAACAGTGAAGGCTGGTAACCCAGGGAGATTTCAAAGGGTGACAGACTAGTGGCAGCGGAGACGTGCAAATTTTGGGCACACTTGACCCAGGGGATGAATTGGCTCCATATCAGAAGGATTGGTGGACATAAGCCATCAGAGGGTGGTTTCAAGTTCTTGATTCATACGTTCCGTCTGACCATTGGACTGGAAATGATAACCTGAGATGAGAGAGACTTTGGCGTTGAGTGCAACACAGAACTGTTTCCATACCTGGGAGGTGAATTGACGTCAACGGCCAGACAGGATCTCCTGGCGGATGCAGTGGAAACGAAATATATGTTTAACAAGCAACTGAGAAGTCTGGAAAGCTGATAGGAGATTTCTGAGGGGAATGAGATGACATGCCTTAGAAAAACGGTCTATAATGGTGAAAATGGTGGTCATACCTTTAGAAGGCGGAAGTTTAGCGACGAAATCGTTCACAATATTCGACCAGGATCTTTTCGGAATGGTTAAGTGGGAGGATTTATAGGTGCGCAAACAGGACAAGCAAGGACGTAGTCTTTAATGTCCTTGTAGATAGACGGCCACGAGAAGTGGCGGTTAATATAGGCAATGGTTTGACTGATACCAGGATGGGTAGAAAGTTTGTGCAGAGTGGATCCAGTGAACGAGACGAGATCAACCCGAAGAGGGGATGTATATTCTGTTTGGTGGAGCGTTGCTGGGGTCTGGTTCATTCTGGAGAGCTTGGTTGATGACGTCTTCAATATCTCAGAGAAGAGCCCCAATGGTGCAATTAGGCAGGATGATAGGGTGGAAGCTAGGGTCTTGTCGGTGTCCTAGTTTCTCTCTGCAGAAGACAATCTGCAGCAAAATCTAAGAATTGTTGGAGCTATTTGCATGGTTGTGGAACTGGCCAATCCAGGTCTGCTTTCATTTTCTACATCGTTTACTAGGGCTTGAAACAGGCTGGGGCACTGCAAAGTCCGAAAGACATGACTAAGTATTCAAAATGTCCATTGGGGGTTTTAAAGGCTGTTTTCCATTCATCTCCCTGGCGGATCCGGGCGAGATGGTAGGTATTATGGAGGTCAACCTTAGAAAGAATGGTGGCAACTTAAACAGATTTGAAGTAATGATAGGTAAAGGATATTTATTTTTGATGGTGATCTGGTTTAGTCCCCTATAGTCGATGCAAGGTCAGAGGTAGCCATCTTTCTTGCTGACGGAGAAAAAGCCCACCCCCAGGGGAAATGATGAATGGTAAATAATACCTGCAAAGAGTGATTCATGAATGTACTTCTTCATGCCTTCCCTTTCTGGATGAGAAAAATTATAGAGCCGACTGGAAGGTAGTGGTGAACCAGGCAGAAGATTTATTGCACAATCATAGGGACGATGAGGTGGTAGAGAAAGAGCTTTGTGCTTACTACAGACTTGGCCGAGATCATGATATTCTTCAGGGATGAGAGACAGGTCAGCAGGATTAACATCTTCAGGGTTTGCTGGGTTCGTGCTTGGATGAATGGCAGCTTGTAACCAACAGGAAAAACAGTTACAGGATCAGGATTTGATTCTGACCAGTTAAGATGTGGATTGTGGTGCTGGAGCCAGTCAAATCCAAGAACGATGGATGAGTGAGATGTTGGGAAAATGGATGGATTAGATTGAAGACCCAGTAGAAGCTGAGTAAGCTGATCCACATGCTGGTTTGTGATATTCACTGAGAGACCTAAGAACTGTATCATAAGAGTGGATTGGAGAACTTTGTTCAGCTAGAGCACTCCTGAAAGTGTCTGCTGGGTCGGAATGGCCAGAGTGTTCTTTCATGGTTTTCTGCAAATACCTGACCCAAATGCAAGACTCTCTCAGGAGGCAAAGCATATTAAGGAGTTTATTTCTGACGATATGAATGATAGTGCTGGATCCGGGTGTGTTCTGGAGTCAGGAGGTTTCGGGAGCTTGTGAAGATGATGAAGATTTGCCAGGGAGGAATGAATGACATCAGGGAGGATATGTCCAGGTGGAGGTAAGTGGAGAGGAGTGTTGAGTTGATGGAGACAGCTGATTCCTGAACTCAAGATGAGTTAGAGTACAAAGTATGTTGGAAGGCCGACAGCTTATGCAAAAGCTGAGGGGAGGAAGGAAGAGGAGCCTTGTGAAGCCAGTTATGGGTGAGGAAGTCCAGAATCTTCACAGAGGGTTTGCAGTTGGTCGAACAGAAGCCAGGAGATTTCATAGATTAATCCAGAATGCAGGTAGATGTAACCACAGTATGATAACACTCTGGTGTCAAAGGGCTGGCAACAAGCTCATCTTGTCCTCAGTCTGAGAGGCTTGATGATGTGCAGGTGTGCAATACACACCCGTTGGAGTCCAGCCTCCTGTAGAGCTGCTGCTCCACGATGCCCTCTGATGGAGAACTGCAAGGACTGAGAGGTGAAAAAACTGCATAAACTCATCCTCAGATCCCAACAAAGGGGTGTATGATATGTTTGTTGTAATGTATTCAAAATAAGTCACAGATATTTATTTCAGACTTTACTTAATTGTGTCAAACTTTGAGAATGGGCATAAAAAGTCTCCTTCAAAGGCTAATATAAAAAGTTCAAAATATAACTAATCTATTAGAGAAAAGTTCATCTCCAGAGGGTTCTTATGTCATTAGAGTAATTATCATTGTCATTGTCAATAATTATGGGATGTATGGGACTTTTTAACTTCTGGTACAGAAATAGTCATTTTTGGCTTGACTTCATCTTTTTATCAGCTATAATTGAGATTTAAAAAAAATACACACAAGAATATCATGTCATTCAACATAAACTCTACTACTTTGGTTCATTCTCTGTAAAATGTCTGCAGCTGCAGCTTGCAGCTGGTACAAGGACAAGAGATGCCAAATCAAAACTTTACATTACATACATTATTAACAACTACTTGGAGCAGTTGTGGTGCATTTGATGAAGGAGCTGGTAGAACACGAAAACACATCTACTGGTAAAATATTGAACTGATATCTGTCAAATGGTCAGAAACAAGACTCCAAATGAGAACAAATACTGCTTTCTGTCTGTTATTCCCACAACAGCTGTCAGCTAGATGATGTGTGTCAGTATATCAGTCTTGCGCTCCTGACATGTCTCCTGTGCCAAGTGAAACTGGAGCAAAATAATTAGCTGTCACTTCAACCTTTCCATAAACATGTGCCTTGAAGATGCATAATGTCTTCATTGGAGTTATGGGATTTTAAAAAATATGTTGGATTTGTGCTGTGTTAATTTGCTCACAAATAAAATGTGATGTAATTAGAAGAAAGCACCAGATGGACATTTTCATCCGTGTTGTTCAATGTAGGAGTGTGTAACAGGGATAGAGAGAAATGGCAGGATGGGAAAAAATAAGGTCACATCAAAATCATTCATTTGTACATACATATATTTGAACAGGAAAACACAGAGATGCATTGAAGGCAAATGACCCTTTTTAGTCACGTATTTGACTAATTTTAAAGCTAGTATTGATCCATTGGGGATAAAACAAAAAACAAATAAACTCACCGGTGGTTTTCAGCTGGTCCCACTATCACCCCTTAATAATAAGCCGAAATCAAGAAATCAAGAAAAGTTTTCTCATTCTGAAATGTATTCAGTGAAAGGCTGATGCAGTTAAAACCTCAATGAAAAAAAAACACAAAAAAAACAAAAGAAAAACAACATAACAACAAAAACATTATATGTCCATCACAATGCTGAACAGTGGATTTTAGGTCCTCCTCTAGAACTTTTTTTTTTTTCCTCAATCTGCACCAAATGTGTCTATTTCTATAATTGCTGAACAAAATAATCTGGTTTGTCAGGGCACATTTTTCCTACTGGTCTTCCTTTATGCCCATTAATAAATTCCTAATTCTGGTTTCACAGTCTATTTGGAAAGTAAAACAGTTTTCAGGAGATGTGTAACACAGGTCTGACTTGAAACGTGGGGGTGCTTGTAGGCTTCTGTGTCTAACACTTTGCTCTCTGATTGTCTGCACTAAAGGATTTAGAGAACTCTTTAAATCTCAGGGTGCTGCACATTTCTGTAACAACAGCAGGTCATAGATGTATGAGATTAAATAAAGTACTTATTCTGTGACTATGTACATATCAATGACTCTGAATCTGGAATATCTGATCAACATTTAGGAATAAAAGAGTTAATCATATGAATCACTTACTTCAAGGCACCATCTTTATCTGACTACACTGAAACAATTAAGCCTCCTTGTCCTCATTTCATGTCATTTTACACTGTGAATGACTGATTTTTTTTTTTTCAGTTTACTCTCCCGTCTTTTCTATAATTATAGGATCACGATTGTATTTTTTTCACTAGTGGGCTGAGGCCACCTTCCCCAACCTGGAGGATGAACGATGTGCCTTTGTGTATAAAGACTCTTGTGTTTGCAGTGATGGGAAATGGCTAAGATTCTTGTTTTCTGTTTTCTAACAGCAGCCACTGAAGAGGGGGGCCGCCAACAGACAGAGACATGATGAAAGGCTTCCTGAAAGGTGTTTATTCTCTTATGAAATCTAGTCCTTGAACATTGTTAGACGTGTTCAGTGAAAAAGCAGATAAAAACCGAGCATGTACTTTGTCAAAGCAGAGTGAGGCCAGACAAAATACCAACTTGTGCAAAGAAACAGTTTAAGTCTGCAGCTTTGGCTGATGATGGATTTTTATCAGTGCCAAGAAGGCAGAGTGAGGCAATAACTATGAAATACCCTTAATTTTATTACTAACTGAGGCAATCTTACCTGTCGCAACATTACCTGTGGCAAGGTGAAAGTGAGCCAGAAGCTCCATGGATGCTACTTTGACAGTTAGAAATGAGATGAAAACGTATATAGAGATCTCATTAGAGAGACAGACACATGTTTCAGTCACATCTAGACATGACAATCATGATAATGTACAGGTCCTCCAACACAGCCTTATATGTGCATGAGCACATTCTCACATCCACAGCTCCTCCTCCACGCATGACTTGAATTTTAATTGGGGAGGTAGATTTAATTTAGCATGTGAAGGGTGTTTATTTTCTTTGTTTTAGATTTTATCTCTGTCTCTGTCCTTTGCTCTCTCTCTGTGCACATTTGAGTGCCAGGCTGTGCATGTGTGTGTGGATAAGTGTGTAGTTCGAGACAAGGGAGCTAAAAGATGTCAGTCAATCCGGATCAAATTCTCTCACGCAACAGCCAAACTATGAGACAAGCACACCAGCACAAACAGACCAATGCTGAAACTGAACAATATGCTTCAAAGATATATATAAAACAGAAAGACAAGTGCAACCAAAAATAGCATCAGTCTGTCTCAGAAGTCTAGAGCTCAAACATTTGTTTTATTACTGCAAGTCTATTTTTGATTCGTGAATTGGTAGTGTCTTACATTTTCTCCTTCAGCTTAAGAGATTTTTCATCCCTTTACAGAAGAGACAATGAATAATATATTCTTTTTCGTAAATATATCGTAATAATTTTGGTCTTAAGACTGATAATGTATTTTATCTTAAAGCAATTTATCCATATGACAACTTCTTAAGGATTATCTAAAAAATGTTGAATGCAGCTTTACTGTTGAGAACCTTATGTTTTGGTTAGATATGCTTTTGCTGAGCCAAAACAAAGCAGAGGTTATATTTGTTGAGGGCTTTTAACCTATTTTAGATGAAAAATCTAATGGAATGCAATGGGAATGTCTTCCTTGGTCTTTTTCCAGTTTTCTAGACTTACGTCAGTGCTTTGATCATGTGATCATAGCAAAGGCATCTTCATGACTTCCATGAAAACCTTATCTTTTGATGAAGACCGTGGAATGGAGTTATGCTCTCTGTGAAAATAATATTAAAAACAAGTTTACCTAGTAAAGGGTGTAAAACAGGGACAGCTGAAAGGGTGGGAGACATTTTCAGCAGTTCGTCCTCAGAATTAAATGTAGACAGCAACATGGCTCAAGGTGTGAAGGTGAGTAGGTAGGTAAGAGACTCCAGTCTACAGTATTTACTTTGCGGATGCAAGTAACCCCATATCGGATTCTGATGTCGGGGTAAATGAGGTTTCTCTCACTTTCCAAGTTGGAATTCCAGCTTCAGGCAGATTCCAGTTGTAATGTCGGACTTGGAAATTTTGACTTCTGTGTGCCATCATGGCTGCTTTCTCACTGACAAAGTGAACATTTGGCTTATTTTACTGTTTATAGCTGTTTTGTCTCATTTTATTCATATTAAGCCAGACACACATTGAACTTCTAATTTTTTTTATGTGTTGCTATGCTGTTTACGTATTTTAAATTTCTAACAATGGCTACCGGTGGTAACTGGCAGTCCAGCATTTGGAAAGGTTCATATTCTGACTTTGCAACTGGAATGCAGTTGGATCAGGTGTGACGTTATAACAACCTGCATCCTTACTCAGACCAGCTTCAATGTCCGCATTAGTGCAGATTTTGTTTGAACTTGAACAAAATGCTGAGACGTGTAATTGAATCCACTCGCTCAAAGCATGCTGCAGATATAGGTTTTGGTAAACTTCCAGCTTCAACTAATTGCCAACATAGTTGACTTGTGCAGCTTACCACTCACCTGGAAGTCATTTTCTGCCAGTGATGCATCTGATATACTAGCAGACATGAGGAGCGTAGCAGCAGCACATCTGTTAATCTCCAATATATTCCTGGTGCACCTGAACATCCCTTATCACCATAATTCTGCAAAAGTAAAAAGAGGTGATCCTCAAAACCAGCAAAACACACACAGAAAAAAAAAAACCCAAGAGAATCTATTATAAATAAATATGTTGTAGGGAAAATTCGCCTAAAGCAAACATAGCACAAGACCCTGGGGCTCGACACCATGAAGGTACAACATGCGGGTGATGTAAATGCTAACCACGTCTGCCTGGTTTCCTCCCTGGCTGCACCGCTGCCACATGGAGCCACTTGGCTTGGAAACACTTAAACACAGCATGAGGATTTGCCTGAGTCTGCCTGATCAGCAGCCTTGAGACTAGAGTTCAGAAAATCCAGTGCAGCAGACCTGTCTCCTGATAGCCGGTTTCCTCTCTTCTTATGTGGCTCCTTTGATCTTTTCACATTAACAGCCTCCCCTCCAAAGAACAAATGAACACATGACTTTACACACACAATCATGGCAATGAGAAGAAACACTGTTAAAAGCATCATTAGGTTTCTTCAGAGGGCCCCATGTGTCACTTAGAAATGTTATTATGTTCTCCTTAAGATGTAGTTTATAGCTTCCAAGAACTTGTTTTTATGGCATTTTCCACACCCTGCCTTCATTGTATGGTGTGTTTTCTGCATTATGTATGGATGACTGCTCCCACTGAGTGACTGAGTTACACAGTTTGTCTTTTTGGCGAGGCAGACGTTGAGGCTTCACCAAGCCACCTTTCATGTGTTTGAGGTTGTGGTTACATGTATTACATCACCCAACTGTGTAATCCTCTGATAATATGAATAATAATAATGATAATAATAAAATACACGTATATAAAAACAAATGTGTACTTTCACAATAAATATAAATCTGAGCATTGTGTTCACAAAGCATCTCCTGAGCTGCAGCAGAGCAGCTACAAAGTAAATAAGAAGCTGCAATGAGCAAACATTTTTCATCCTACCACATCACCACTGGTGTGGTTACGATCTTGTAGTATTTCACATCTTCAGAGCTTCATAGTCACTGGAACAGCAAGGACTTTGCAGGGACGAGTTGTGGAGCAGCTTACTTGCAGCTGGAGCCCGGACCTCTGCTGGGCTTGCTGACCAGCTTCAAGTGGGGACCTCTAAAAAACTGAAGAGTCACTGTCCATTTGTTGATTGGATACTACCCCCCCCCCCCCCCCCCCCCCCCCCCCCCCCCCCAAAAAAAAAAAAAAAAAAATTAGAACCATTTACTTAACAAAATAACATGACATTCATGTGGGCAATACCAAGTATCCCCATCATTCAGTAGGTTGTAGATCCGCCTTCAGCAGCAAAGACGTAGTAATTGTTTCCTGTATTAGTCTCACACATCCCTGTGGAGGATTTTTGGCTCCTTCTTCTTTTAAACAGTGTTTCAGTTAATTGAGGTGTTTGGGCATTTGTTTATGCCCAGGTGTCTAAAGGTCCAGCCACAACGCTTCAGTTTGGTTGAGTTGGTCTGTACATGACTGTTTAATTCTTCAGTCCTTCTGATGTAGATTTGCTTGTGAGCTTCGGATCATTGTCTTATTGCCTGACCCAATTTCAGCCAAGCTTTAGCTGTCAGACAGATGGCCTCGCATTTGCCTCTACACTACTCTAGTTTACAGACGAGTTCATTGCTGACTCAGTGACTGCAAGGTGCTCAGGTCCTGAGGCTGCAAAACAACCCCATGTCATTACTACTGCAGCTCCATGCTCAGTAAGTAAGAGTTGTCTCTGCTTAAATGCCATGTTTAGATTTGGCCAAACATGACACTGACCATAAGAACTAAACAACTCCACTGTGGTCCATAACACATCGTTACAGAATCCAGAATTATTGTGGTTTGTTCAGTTCAGTTTTGTAAAC
Organism: Xenentodon cancila; assembly: GCA_014839995.1. NCBI lineage: Eukaryota > Metazoa > Chordata > Actinopteri > Beloniformes > Belonidae > Xenentodon > Xenentodon cancila. The sequence continues at coordinate 16,383,227 of CM026207.1, read as the reverse complement.
CTCAATTATTCATTTTAGAAAGAGGAGCCTTTCTCCTCACAACCATTCCTAATAAACTGTACTAGTTTAGTTTTGTTTTGCCAAGTAAGATATTTTTTTAATTTTGTTTCTCTGAGTATTGCATGTCATAACCTTGTGATAAATTTGTTGGTGTGACCTGGAAAGGTAAACTGTGGTAGAATAGTGAGCTCCATATTGTCTGGAGTTTAATCATTATTATTTTTTAACCCTTAAATGATTATTTTTTTCACTCTTTCCAGGCATTGATCATCATACGAACTTAACTGTGACTTCATCTCTGTTAGAAAAACAACTAGAAACAAACACAATTATATAAATTGTACTATTTATAAAGGTATTTTCATTTGGTCTAAAGACTCCACTTTCTAGATCATTGTATAAATATTGCATCATAGTTTGTACAGCTTCAACAGCTATGTTGGGTTTTCCAGTCCAGTCTATCCTGAGAACGCTGAGGACGTTGGCTGAAACAACCTCCAACTGTTATTATTTAACCGTCATTATCTCACATCCAACTATACTCTCATAACTTCTATAAGGTAAGTATATGGAGATGTTACAGTCATGATCACATTTATTTGTCTCTGAGCAAGGTCATTCAACTACTACCAGGTTTGTTTTTAAAATGAAGGTACTGTAAGTGTTTCTCATTGCATATTTCAGACAGAAAGACAAATCAGTGTTCCATTATTGTAACTTTAAGTAGCTTTGGAGCAGGGGTGTCCAAAGTTGGTCGTCAAGGGCCGCTGTCCTGTGTGTTTTAGATGTTTCCCTGCATCAACACACCTGATTCTAATTAATGGTCATCATCAGCATGTCATCAAGGTCTGCACATGTCTGTTAATGACACGATGTGTAGAAGGTGGGAAACATCTAAAGCCTGCAGTACACCGGCCCTTGAGGACCGACTTTGGACACCCTTGCTTTAGAGGCAGTCTATGTAGCATTACAACACTAGACCAAAGGGGGCAGAGGGAAAGTTAACCCAACTGGTTTTCAAACCATTATGGTCTACAAAATGCTCAGGAAATGAGGCACGAGTTAATTAAATTAATTGAAATTAAAATTAATTCAAATCAATTATTTTTCTTTCTGGGATTAATGAATATTTTTAATTGAATTGAATTGAATAAGCACGCATAAAACACAATTTGTGCATTTGAAAATGTAAAGAGGGATTAAATTATAGCGCAGCCGTTTGTGCTACAGTTTAATCAGAATGTGAACAAAAAAAAAGACAAGGATCATGAATAAAGGATGGATTAGGTAGCAGACGGTGAAGGTAGTGATTGTGCGCTACAGAATCCAGGGGATGAGTTAAAAATCACTTAATGAAAAAGTAGTTACCTACTCCAATTGTGGAATGGTGCGTTGTGTTTCTCCTTCTTGCTCTACATGAATCCTTCCTCACAGTGACATCACCCCATTATTTGCTCTCTGATTGGCTGAAGGTTGAATTAGTACTCACCTGACAGGGCCGGATTTATAGTACTCAAAGATATCCATTGGCAGTCAAAGAGGATTCATGATGGCAAGTGTTGTTCACACATAACTGCTGCTTGTGAGTAGAAAACAACACCAGTCAGTGTAATTATGTATACTTTAGGGTACCATGATTACCAACATTTTCACTGGCTCTTTCATCAACGCAGCAGATCCATGTGTTTAACTTGGCATCCAAAAGGGTTGTTTTTCTTAGTCATTTTAAATTCACTCAGTGATTCTTACATATATTAAAGTGTGCAATGTTGCAGTTTGCAGGTTCTAAGTTACAATCCACTATAACTCTAGTGTCGTGTGGTACATCTGTCTAATGAAGCTGCATGATGTATTGACTCAATAAAGTATTTAAACCAAAGAGTCCATATTTATGCTACACAACTGACATAAATTTTTAAACTTCCCTCTAAATTCAACATGTTAGCTCTTAAAACTTTGGAGGATTGACCAAATGGTGAGTTATCTGGGTTTAAATGAGCTTGAACTGAACAGGCTTTATTGATACTTTAGAGAAATATCTAATTCCTGATCTACAAGCTCAATAAAATGCTTTAATTCTCCCAAGGCTGGATGACCTGGATGAGTAAAATTAACTCAGAAAGTCAATGACTGTGATTATTAGCACCATTAGGGAGTAGATTATGATTCAAAAGCCACTGCCCATCTCACTTACACAAGGGAGCATGTATAATGCAAACTGATCTAGACCACCAGGAACTGCAGACCTGATGAATATCAAAGAGTGCAGACTGTGCTTCTTACTGTGTCACAGACAGAAATCAGTGTTGGCCTTTGGCTGGGAAGCCTTAAAATAAGTATTTCTATCTTTATATTCTTTTGCCAACTTGCTGCAGTACTGAGGATGCCATTTGGTGATCCTGTGGCAGCTGTGTTTTCACTGATCGCTGGTTACACTCAGATTTGTTCATCTCTGGACAAATCCTGCACATATTAATTGGATAGATACAACATATTGAATTTGTTTGATTTGAACAGAAGTCCCGAGGGTTACAGACTATGCTTGCCTAAACGGTGTAATTTATAGGATATATAGATTACAAGAGAACATGACATACGGATCTATGGAGGTTCAACTTATGGTCACCAGATCAGCATTTGAGGTTTATGAAATCGGATTATGGTCTCATAAAGAACAGACCCCCCTTATTTTTTTTTTTTGTTTCACCCCCACCCCCTCTCAGCCTCTCTCTGACGGGGGGGCGCTGCGTCTGCCTGTCACCTCTTGCCTCTTTGTTCAAACCGATGTTGCCTCTCTCCGTCAGTAGTATTGCTGCTGGTGAGAAGAGGGGGGCATAGGGACTACCTTGCCGTCTGTGTGCATGAGTGTCTCTCCCTCTCTTCATCTCCTCTCCTCTCTCTCTCTGTCTAACTGTGTGTGGTGTGCGTGTGCATCTATTCCGATCTGGTAGATATCAGTGTCTGGCGGGATGACCAGCGCATAGGCTGCTGCTCAGCGAGGAGAGGATAATGTTGAGGAAGGACTGAAAAGTCAAGGGACAAACCCCTGAAGCACTCGTGCACACACTCGCGCCGGCTTCCTCTGCCTCCGCAAAGTGCTGTTTCGCCCCCGTCTCGTCGTTTGCCGTCTCTGCATCCACCGGGAAGCTTTGGGAAGCACCTTCACTGAGGCGCAAAGCTTTCACTGGCATTCCTGAGGATTGCACCAGTAACACGATTCTTGGTCTGCCAGATACGGTAAGAGCGAGAAAGAAAAGAGATTTCATTGAATTTTATTTAATTTTTGCGTGCAATCATTTGGCCAGAGTGCCATTGCTTGCAAACCAGTGGGTGGCCGGAGGCGCCAGTGACACCGCTCATCCGCGGGCGGCGGAGCATTTATGTGACTGAACGTCCAGGCTTCAATAGAGAAAATGCACTTTGGAGTAACTTGAGCTAAAACAAGAATTTTTAGGTTGTTCACATATCACGCACCCTCAGTTGCAACGGATATAAAGCAAGTAATATTACTGCTGACCATTTTATGCCCTTCTCTTTCCACAACAACGGCGCCAGCCACTGACACGCACACAAATCGCACTTATTTGGGACATCATTAATAATTTATGGGTGAAAGCTTTTAAAATTGGTCTATATTTATGACTCGTGTAGGTTCATGGATAAATCATCAACTCGGCTTGTAATTTTGTTAGTGCCGTGTTCACCTGGTTTCATCCCAAGAATTCATGTCTTGTGTCACAAGAATGCTCTGGTTAACCCAACCTTCTAAATGTTTCTTAGAGATGACACATATAAACTAAATCAAAAGTGGGGATACTTTCTGTTAATGCGATGCAGCTGTGGAAGTATATCTGAACTCTTTGAACAGGCCTCTGTGAAATCTGTTTTCTAAGACATCAGGTGAACAGACAGTATGCCTTGAATAACCACCAAAATCACATCTGCTATCACTCCACCTTCAGATCTATCACCTGGCATGATATCAAAGCTACTCTATGAGAACTTTTAGTCACGACTATGTCTCCAGGTTCTCAGGTGCATTGTGTCTGTGCAAAAGTTTGCTTTTGTCTTTTAAATGATAAGAAAAAAAATAAATGATCCCAAAAAAGTGAGCAAGCGATGGCAAAAAGAATGATAGCCCGGTGATGAGCAGGGGACTAGCGCCGAGGTGGCATATATTGATGAGTGCTTGCACTGTAAACAAATACTGGCATGTACAAATTACAGTAAGGTAGGAGAACAGCTTGGGTCACCTTGACGAATGAGCTGCATTGTTATATGAGAATATGAGAGGATCTGTTACCCAATAAAGCCCAGTATGTTTCTTTTCACCACTTCAGTCCGAAGGACTCCAAGTCTTTTCTTTTTTGGCCTTGTTAGTACACCCACCAACAGCTGCATGTCAGCGTGGCATAAAGAAGGACGAGTGTAAGGCAATGCCTCATTATAGAGGAGCTGGAGCTCAGGATAAGCATGTGTCTGTAAGGTAAAACAAAAGCAGAGAAATGAGGTAAGAATGTGAAAAAACAAAGTAAAGAGACCGGGTTTAAAAGTTTACAATGCATTTTTCATTTTCTTTTTTCCATTGTCTGGATGTGGCTTGGCGTTTCTGCGTGTGTGTCAGGGAGTGAGTGAAAATGTGCGTGGACTTTCATGAGACCCAGTACATAAATAGTAGTTAAGTGTGTGTTAAATGCACTAATACAAGCAGATGGACTAGAGAGTATTGTGGGGAAGTAAACAGCTGGGTAAAATGCTTTGAGATGGAAGGAAGGCTATAGATATAATATCTGATGATAATTATTTAACAAAAGAAATATTAAAATTATTTTAAATTACTGTTCAAACAGAAACATAAACAAAACAAACAAGAAAGAAAACTGGGTTTTACTTTTTAACTGTGAGCGTTAAGAAGTCTACTATGACTTGAATGAACGGAAAATGAACAACTATTAACACAATGTTTTAAAATGTTTTTTGGCCATTTATAAAGAGATACACTAGTGAATAATTAACTCTTGAAAATAATTTCACCAGACTGAAATTTGGGTAAATACTAGTGGCCATTTTCATAATTTTATGAGAAAAAGAGGATAATTTGTTTAAGAATTAAATAAAGACAGTTCAACCTGAGTTGTGTAGATCTACACATGTGTAGATTTTTCCACTTGGCTTATATGGATGCAAGTCCAGAGCGTTGCTGATGGGGTATTTTCAGTGGAAGCCAAAAGTAATTCTGAGTAAGGGTTTGATATTATTCTCTACAGTTAAAAGGGCCCACTCTAATATGTCACTTAGGTGATTATGGGTTCTATTCCGCCCCTAATACAGTGTTAATAGCTAACAGAATGGGGCAATATAAATGCAAATGAGTACAGACACTCACTCATAGCAGCCAAGTTATGATCAAAATAAGATCCTCCTTTGAGAGAGCCACAAGCTTGTTGCTTTATGAGCACTCTGCCTTTAAAATGGAAGTATTCCAGTTGTTTTGGAATGTGATGAGTAGGATTGTACAGTTCAGCGTTTTTTAAGAAGGGAGATCCAGCTTTGAACCAGGTTGTGGGTTACAATGGGATTGTTATGAGCTCTTCTCTTTGAACTTTGTGCATGGTTTAAAGCCAGGAAGGGAATATGTTTTAGACAAACAATGCATTATCAGTTACAGGAGTAAAAATTGTTCTTGCTTTCAGCACTGGACAGCTCCCAAATCTCACAGTGAATACCAAAACACAAAGCGCGCAGAGCAGTGAATAGCTTGGGTTTCAAGGTGCTGGACTGGACTTTTTCAAGGAATTTTGAAACCCTCCTGCAGAGTGAGTGCCCTGCCACCAAGACCTAGAGGGGATTGGACACACCAATCCATCAGTCAGCTGCAGTCTTTAGCTGGGGAGGGACTAAAGCAGCCCACCAGGCCAATCATTAGACGCATAGATGAGACCATGGCAGCACAGCTCACCCACACAAAGAAAGAGGTCCCTCTCTTTGTCTTTGGTGTGGAGCTCTCCTCCAAGGTTTTGTGGAAAACACATATTTTGCCATCCAGAAAAATAAGTTCTTTGAGGTTGCACCAAAGTTTTATGAGCCCCTGTAACGCAAAAATTGGGCATGCTCAGTGGTTATTGCACTTCAATTATTTATTTATTTAATTTTAGGTATGCAATGTCATCCTATTTTTAACACATATTTTCAGATATTCTCAGCTGTTAGATGCTGATGTTAGGCAAGCTCCCGGCTCTCAAAGCATTTTGAACTGGTGATAAACGGTTGGACGACAGCGTTGCTTTTTTTTTTTTTCCTTTCCTTGCCTCATTGGTATTCCACAGACTCAGCACATCATTAAAGACAAGGAATTCTTGGATGAAGTCCCACCAGCATGGTCATGCTTGTGTTCATTATTCCATTTCATTTCACTGCTATTCTCTTTTCTGAAAATCTTTCTCCTTGGATGGAAATGTGGTTATGCTGCGGTCTGTGTTCTATTAATTCAAAGAGAATAAGAGTATGACTGAAACCATAACTTTAATGCACTCAGAATGATTGCTGAGTTTTATGCACCTGATTGAGATGGGTTTTATTCCCATGTTCTGACCTCAGGACCTAACCTTTAACCTCTGCTGAAACAGCTGGTGTAGTGGCCACCTAGACTGCATGCTAACTTCCACTAGCTGCTTACATCTAACGTCTGACTCACAATTCATTAATTAAACATTTCCTACAAAACATTTTGGCCTCTTAATTTCCAGCTAGTACTTAAAGCTTAAAGCAATCTCTTTTTGACAAGAATAGATGAAATTATGCATGAGTGACGTGGATAGCAGTGTGGAGATTTTGAACCTTTTTTATTTTCAGTATGGGCTGCAGCGTTAGCGTGTTGGTTAACTCTCACTGCTCTCATTGTGTCATTTTCTCCAACATATCTGACACCAAACAGCAGACAGACAACATTAGCTGCTTACATCTGTCAGTGACAATGTTAAAGCCACTGAGAGCGGAGTACGTAACTCTGATCACTTTGTTAAAGCTTCTGACATGTTTCTTTTGCAGGGGAGACTGGATTTTTCTTGACCATTCACCAGAGACCAATGTATCCGCTTGACAGCATCATCAGTCCTTTCCATGATTTTGATTGGCTAATCATGTTTTCTCTTACCATGCTTATTGAACTAAGACTGCTTTAGTGTCACAGTGCAAGATCAGTTACATGACAGCTAGATCCATGTGTTTAGACCTGAACAATAATATCTCTGGACTCTCGGGACAAAGTATTGACCATTATCTACGAATTGCATGATTTGGACACGCAAAAAGAAAAATAAATGCTAATTTTTTTTTTTTTTTATCATTTAGATAGATGTCAAATTTTTCTTCTCCAGTGAACAGGTCACTGGTTAGAAATCAGTTAATGTTGGTGTAATTTGATTTTTTTCTAATGCATCACTGAAACAAGTCCTGAATACTCCCACTGAGGCTGCTTTCTGTTTCCTCTGACAGTGACAGTGCGTGACAATATTCTCAGTCTCGCACATATATGGGCACATGGAAATAATGTGTCTCCCTCATATGTTAATGAAATGCATTTAAATAGATTTTTCTTCTCCAGTTCACAGTTGGCTAACTCACAGACTCCCATATCCAAACCTGCATATGCACAATCAACAAAAGCACATGTGTGGCAGTGCCAGAGGGATGCTGGGAATGAAGAGTTAGAGAAAATAAGAGCATGCAAGACCATTTAATGCAGCTTTTTGAGTGTAGCTCCAGTGCAGCTTAGTGGCACTGCAGGAAGGTTAGAAACAGATGTAAGAGTTGTCCCTCTTTCTCTCTCTGGTGTTGGTGATACATACATTTAAGTCTGTTACGTCTCAGCTACTTAGTGCAGCATTTTGAGCCAAATAACGAACAAGTTAAGAGTTGGTTTTTTTAAATTACCAACTGAAAATGACAGTCACTACAAATCCAAGTGACAGCCCAAAGTGATTGTCTTCTCTTTCTCCTAATCTCTGGACATTTCCATCAAATACTAGTCAAGATGGAGCTAAATAGTCTCTTTTACCCTCTTTATTGCTCATGGATCTAACCTTTGGCTCTTCCGTGCATTTTTTCAAGCTAGTTTGAATAAACCCTGTCCCTTTGCCCAGTAACATCAATGGTGTCACTGTGAAAGGACAGAGGGTGTAATCTTGAACTGGAGGAACCAACAGCTTTTCAGAGTCCTCTCTCCATCTGGACCCTGGGCCAGAGCTGCATGAGTCATTAGTTTCTTTAAGTGTGATTAGTCACCACACGGGCATGCTAAACACAAAGACTGTCTCTGTATTTGTGTGCACAAAGTGAATGCCAAATTCAGCTCACCTCAGCTTTCTTCTACAGTGTCTGCTTCCTGAGCAGCAGATGCTCATACACTTTGGTTTTACGGTTTCTTTTATTGCACCAAATCACCACGGTGACCAAGTCTTACTGAATTTTTACCTTGTCCCCAGAATTAAATGGTGAAATTAGTTTCCGCACAAGCACTAACAAACTCAAGTTCCAGCCAAACTTCCTCTCAGCATGGACGTCCATCAGCTTTTTCTTTAACAAAAGCAAATAAAGAAGATGCACTGTTATGGACTGGCTTACAGTCCCGGGTGCACCCCTCCTCTCTGTGAAAGCAATTGGCATAGGCTCCCCATGACCCTGAACAAGATGAAATGGGTGTAGAAAAATGAATGATGGAAATAAAGAAGAACCATAGAGCTCCTGCAGGTGCTTTTTTTGAAGAGCATTTATTAAAGCAGCCTGTGATTGTCGAAATGTTCATAAGATGACCTTCCTTTCACTTCTCTTCCTTCTACTTCCCCGCAAACCTCACTTTATCTGTCACTTATCTGTAGCTGTTATTCTGATGTTCATGCGGCTTTTCTCTGCAGGTGATAGTTATTTGAGCTATGATTAAACAAAAAGGAAAAGAGATCGTGACCTTTTCCTGTCACGTCAGTCAGTGTTGCCAACTCCTCAGTGAGGAAAGTAGCTATTGGCTTTACAATTTGTATATAATTGTAGTGGATTCCGTAGGAGAGCGGTATCAAGTAATGGGGAAGATAAAAAAGGGAGTAATAAACACTTTGTCTAAAACTACAAATGAACTTTTGTTAGTTCTTCTTCTTTTTCCTTTTTTTTTTTTTTACATCACAATTCCAACCCTTCTCCTGACTACAGGCCAGTGCAGCACCATTGAATATTTATTCTAATCATTTCATTAATTAGAATTATACATTAATAATAATAATTATTATTATTAAATATTATTTAATGCTGCTGGACCAGTGCAAGATCAGCTGGGTTTGGCGTCCCATTCATTTCTAGATTCTTTAAACTATAGCATTAAAAAAAACAAAAGGACCAGCTAAACAGTAAAACAGTGCAGTCATCCATCCTAAGCAAGCATGAGGTGACAGAAGAGATGGAAAAGACTCATTAACAGGACTAAAACCTTCCAGCAGAACCACACTCGAGGAGGGCAGCGACCTGCTATGATCAGTTGTAGGTCTGACATAACAGGAAAGAGAGACCAACAAACACAAAAAGATTAGTTTAGGGATATCTGATAATAATAACAACATTTACTGCAATAATAATGACAGATACATACAGGAAAATTAAAGGGAACCTAGTGAAAAAAAACCTAGTGCATCATGAAGTCTAATGTATATATTTCACAATAAGTGATGGCTTTTGAATAGCATGTGATAAAACTATTAAATTTTTTTTTTCTCTGACACATTTCCGTCTAAATTCAAAAGGGCAGCAAGCAGCATGACAACTGTGATCTGAAGGGATAGTGTCACTTTAACTTTTAACATAAGTTTGATTTTGACCAACAAGATGAAGATTATTTGTTACCTTGTGGTGTAAAAATAAAACTCAACAGTCATGAATTAACCATCAAGATGGATGTCAGTTACCAGTTTGCTTGTGCTTTGTAAAAAGGTTTTGGGCACACAAATGCACAAGGATACTGTGCATTTTCTGGGACTTGGAGTGTTTGCGTGTGTCATGAATCAAAGATGTGACCTGGCCTCATTACATAAAGCTTTTCCATCAGTGACTCCACTTATACGTGTGCAGCATGATGGGGACACTGGAGGCATTAAGCTTTTGTGCTTACAACACTGATCTATCAGCAACAGATAAGATATCTTCCAGACTTTCTCATACTTTTTCTTCCAGCATTTGTTCCATCAACTGCATAACCTGAAGATGTGGGCCAAAGAGACTATCTCGCCTGCGTCATGATGACCATTAGGCCACTTGGTATCCTGCTTTAACAAAGTGACAGCTCAGTGTTGAGCCATAATGTGGGTCTGCCAGCCTCGTCTGTTAGCTCTCTTTACATCTCCATCAATCTGTTCGCCAGCTCTTACTATGAGCCAAGAATGCATCCCATTCAGACAACGTCACGAAAATGTGTCAGATGGACATCTACATTGAAGTCCACTGAAGCATTTTAGAGACTTCTGGCTCTTTCCTCTTCAATACACAACTATGCCTGCGAGACTGAAGTAGGGGCCATTTAAAGGAGGCGTTCACAACATCTGATGTCTCGTCCTTAACAAAAGGCGCCACTGGTTAGTATGCTGTGGGTGTGATTGCATGACCACTGCACTTCGTGGCATAAATCCCCTCTGGTAAAACGTTGAATGGTTCCTGTCTACAGTGTTGTATGTTGTATAGCATCCATAATTATGTCCCCAGGCTAAAGTCTGTATACTGTAGGTGTGGTTAGTGGCTGGTGGGTCCCTGCCAGTCTCAGGTCCTCAGACAGAACACTTTTAATGGTTTTTGTTGGCAAGACTGGGCAAACCTCTTAGTGTCATGACCCTCTGCAAGACTTTAGAAATCTCTTGTCAGCCACCCAACAAGCTCAATTAATAGTGCAGTGCTTCAAGATGCAAAGAGTCCAACAGTTCGACCCCAATCTGTCACAGCCCATCACAAGGTCCTAACCCACCTTTAGAGGTGAGCAGTGTCTTACCCACACTGAAATCCCTTTTCCGAGACTCCAAGACTGAAATGGCTGCACACTCTTAAAAGCTGAAAAACAAATTCTTGTTTAATGACTGTATTGTTTGACAGAGAAATGCTTTCCTTTAACACACGCACAGTCTAGTTTTATAGAGTTAAAAGTTTTACTGAATTGTTATTATTTCTGTAATTTAAAAAGACCTGAGCTGCTGTTGCATAATCTTCTTTCAGAGCATCAGGGATACTGTTGGCATGAGCTACTGTTACCTTGGTGAATGCAGAAAGGCCTTTCTTGGATGAATTATTTAGTTTATGTAACTCACATCGAGACAGCTGAATGTGGACTGTAAATTTCTGCTGTAATTTCAAATCCTTCAAATATTACTCCAGCGTACCTCTGTTACTGACATCTTCTTATTCAAGAATGTATGCATTTGTTCACAAGTGCATTTATAATTGGTGCCTAACTTCCCGTTCAATCATCATGATGAAAACAGTTCTGTTCAAAGTCCGTACTCTCTTCTTTATGCACGCACAGACTCAGGCTCCTCATTGAGCTGTGAAGCCTTGGGCTTCAAGCCAAATCCTCGGCAAAGTCAGCAGCTAATTTTGATGTGTTGGTAGGATTTTCACGATGTTGTGCAGTGGCAGTGCAGCGGAGTCACTGTTTACTGCAGTAAAGTAGAAGTTAATATAGCCTTATAGGTACTCTAAAAATTAGAAGGATACCAGCATGCAGTCACAGAAACACCAGAAAGTGTATAAAAGAAATTGTCTGCAACTTCAAAATGGGTTACGTTCTAATTTAATGGATGTAAATTGTGAGATCACAAAACATCCCATGTTGTTTTGTGTATGTCAAAGTCTAGGTGAGATGATGAAAATCATGATGTAACCATCCAGTTTTTCTGTTTTAACCTAAACAGTTATGTACTTTCAACTCCAAATCTTTAACATATGCAAGTGATAGTGAAGTAGAAACGGGACAGGACTATGGGCAACATTGGGCAGGATGGGTATGAAACTTGGTGTTATACATGAAAGTCAGCAGAATAAAGCCTTAGAGCATCCATCCACATTCAGGTGGTAAACATAATGCCGAGTAGGACAGACATCCGCTTTAATCTTACAGAAGCAGTCGTTGTTGCACATATAAAACCATTCCCAAATAATTTGGTGTTCAGTGTTTCATTGGGCGAAGGATTATCCACAAGGGATAGCATTCAACACAATGTTCCCAGAAGAGGATATCCCAGTAAGTTTATCCCAAGTGTAGACTGTAAAATCCTCGGAAAAACTGCAAACAATATAAAGAGCTATGTCTTAAAGTCTACAGGTCACAGCTAGTCTATTAAGTGTTAAATTATTGTTAAAAAGGCAGAAAAGGTATGGCTTTTTGTAAAGGTTGAAAGGAGAAAGATTTCCCTCTTAACTCACGGCAACATGGTTTAAATTTGTAAAGTTGCATCTGAATAAACCATAATGTTTCTGGAAGAACACAATTTGAACAGTGAGGAACAAACTGTAGATGTTTGGTGCTGTGTTTGGACAGAACCAAGCACAGTTAATCAGCACAAAGACACTCTGAAACATGGCGGTGATGGCACAGGTTTGTTTACAGCTCCAAAACCTGGCCAGCTTGCATCTTTTCATGGACCACAATCGCCTCTATCAAATGGGAGGCCATCTGTCCAACAGCTAAATTAAGGTCATGCAACAGGTCAGTGATCCAAACACAGCAGCAAAATTACAACAGAATGGGTGAAAATTAAAAATATTGGGCTGCAGTGGCCCGGTGAAGGTTTATTCTTTAGTGGTTGTGGTTGTCGGGCCTTTTATAGGGAACTGAGTGGAATTCTTGGAATACTTGGTACATGGCGGCAAGTCTCACATTATGGACTGCTTTTTTCCCCTGTTTACTTTTATATTTGTATTCTTTTATCTCAGTCACAATAAGAAATGTTAATATGAGTAATATTAACATTGCCTGATAAATGTTAAATGTCTGTATCAAAGCTCAATGATAAAAACTTTTAAACTTTTTTTTTTGCATGCCTCAATAAATACAAAAGAAAATCTAAAACTAATCATTTATGTGACTGTCCAGATTTTAGAACACACATTTTGTCTCATGTCACCAGTGATTCATGTTTACATTGTCAACCCTGTTTCACTGCTTGCCTCTCTGTTTTCTTAGCCCTCTGTCAGCAGGTCGAGGATGGTGACCACTCAAAGCGCAGCTGGACGACAGATCCCTTCTGCTGTCATGCTGCTCTTGCTGCTCTCTTCGGGTTTGGGTAAGTCCTCTTCTCTTATTCTTTTATTTCCTTTTGCTGTGTTATTTCCAGTAACAGCAAAAATTAATCCACAGGTTTAGATGTAAGTAAAAAAAAAAAAAAAGCAGGCAGTAGAAGTAAAGTGATGTCTGCACACAGGTGAGTTCAGGGAAATATTCGAAACGGGGTACAGACGTAGAATAAAGGGGCACCATTGGGGAACAAAAGATTTCCGAGATGCTGGCTACGGTTTTATTATCGCAGGTTTGACTTACCTCATGCAGCCAACCGACTCTCGCTGAATTTCAATTGTAAAAAGTGGTGCTGGTGACTCTTGAGAAGATGGGGTTCTCTTCTTTGTCGTAATAAGTCTCTTATTCCTGTGTGGAAACACGAAGCTGCTAAGGAGTCTCAAAGGTCTTGTTGGAAGACATCCTGATTGGAAAGGACAGTGCAAATTCCTTCTCATCTTCTTCTCTGGTTTGTTCAGAATAGTGTTATACTATAACTGCAGGTTTAAAATGTATTATATAGGAATAATCTCGATACGGGGGCCTATGTGATGCATGTGCAGTGAATCACAATGACAGGAAATCACATTTCTCGCCCTAAATACAAAATGTTGTCAGGCATGTTTTCAGTCATGATCAATTTATTGTGTTTCCTTTAGGTGCAGGCTCCAACATAGTGAACATGCGTAGGGTCACCCATCCTACAGTACAACAAATGCTGGCAGGCAAAGCCGTCCTCCCCTGCATCTTCACCCTCCAGACCAGCTCCTCCATCCAGCCTCCACACCTCCTGTGGACTCGTACCAGACCACCAGCAGGACAAAGTGCTCATCAGGAACAAATTGTGCTTTCTGCTGAAGGTAAAAAAAATATAAAAAATAAAAACATGTAATTTTCATTACTGGCCATGGATTTGAAATATATTTGCTCAGAGAGCATTTATAGTAGTTTGATCCTCAACTTTAACACCCCGCTGTTTTCACACTAAATGCCTGAACCCACCTGAGTGGAATAATTTCAAGGCTGAGCACAGATTAGACTCAGAGCACCTTTAAAGCTTTAGTGTCTTTTAGCAGGTTTATAGGCCCCATTTGGTGAGTTTGGTTTTCAGGAGCACTGTTGGCAGATGTTTTCAGTGATTAAAAAAAAGAAAAAGAAAAAAATAGTGGGACATCATGGAACACTGGGTAGCTAAAGAGCAATGTTTCTCTCAGAAATTGGAGTAAAGCACAATAACAACTAAAAGGAGTAGAGATATCAGATTTACATCTGCCAAATATAAAGAGGCACAATGCAAAATTAATGCAAATGTGGTTTTGTATGTCTTTGATGCGTAAATATTTCAGTGGTATGTTTATAGTTTGTTTCTGCTGCTCTAAGTAGACAAAAAGACTCTTACTGTGGTTTGCAAATTGACTCAAAACACACTGAGGGGTGATAATGATGTTTTATCCAAAAACGAAGTCATTCAGATTACTTAAGGTGGGGTGGGTATGGCCTTTAGAAACTGGTGGAAAAGCAAACTACTTTGGACTTACATGTAAACATCTGAAGATGTTGCATCATTCACCAAAACTCAAAACTTGTGTAACTAAAAGGATTTAGGCAAAATGTAAGACCAAGTATGAATTATTTATACTCTACTATATATAATTCATTCTCCACAAATAACAAAAGATTGCACATTTTAACACTCCTGTAAACTTGGTTTCAATCCATTTTATTTAACATCACATTTTTGTAACCAAAACAACAAGACTTATCTCACAAAACAGTCATACATGTGTTATTTAAGCCTGCTTTGTCAAGAAAAGTAAGTGACATCCCTGTTTTTCAACCTCCAACCAGCATAAAAGTAAAGACAAGCACAAATATTAATATCCTTAGGGGGAAGTAGGCATTTATTCACCTAACTCTGAACGATTGTATGACCATGTAACATGTCTAAAATAACTTTTCAGGGTCTTTGAATCTACATGCATCTTGAACCCTTAACATCTATGTTGTGCTTCCAAAACCTGAAGGATGCCAGACATTTGTAAAGAAGGAACTTTTCTTTGTGTGCCAAAGGTGATGTAATCAAGGTGAATGAGGCTTTCAGTGGCCGCGTCTTGCTGCCAGGATACACTGCCAATCCTCTGAATGCTACCATGGAGATCTCCAATCTCCAGCTCAACGACTCAGGCACTTACCACTGTCAGGTTGTCATGGGCAACAACTATGAGAGAGACACTGTGCCCCTGGTGGTCTCTGGTAAGTGCAGCAGGCACTAATGAGTTTCATTTATAAGAAAAAAGTGCCACAACTCCAGAAAGGACACATTTTAACAAAGTGCAAAAACTGCACACTTACTGAGCTGCCACTATAGAAGAGGCTGCAAAGCTGTTGTTCGATTTCATTTTTTTTCTTTTAATGCAATCAAGAGTTGATGTATTAATGCCAGCTAATGGCAGCTTTCAAAATAGGACCATAGCAAACCAATTTTAGTTTTGACATTTAATTGAACTTTATTACATTAACATTATAATTACTGACATATTTAATATGACTTAATGCACTCTGAGCATGTGTTGTTTTGTTATCTTGTTTTCCACTTGAATAATTGTGTCATTCTTTAAATTAAAGTATCTTTACAGAATACAAATGATAACTTTTCCATGTGTTCATCAGTGAAATTCCAGCTCAGACTCATAGAGTTTACTCGATCTGTTATGTGGTTACGACAGCATGTTCACACGTTCCTTTGATTTGATCAGTTCTGAAACCTGGCTGTGCTGGTAAATCTGTAACCTGAGACCACCTGTCTCTTGTGTAGGTGTGGTGTTTCACTATCAGTCTCCTAACACTCCTAACGCCCTCTCATTCGCCGATGCCCAGCGAGCCTGTCAGGAAAACTCGGCTCAGATCGCCACGCCGGCCCAGCTGTGGGCAGCATACCGTGACGGCTTTGCCAGCTGCTCAGCCGGCTGGTTGGATGATCAGACTGTGCGGTGAGGACGCAACCAATACCACCTTTCTACAGTTGTTTTTTGTTGTTTCTTAATATGAGTCTAAGTAATTTTAAGAACTCTTCCACAATGTTATCACCAATATTACTGATTGATCCTTTATCATTTTTTGTAATTAATTTAATTCAAGTCAGTTTTATTTATATAGTGTCTATCACAACACAAGTTGTGTCTAGGAACTTTCCAGAGACCCAGAACATGATTCTCCGAGCAATTATTACATTAAAAAAATTATGTGGTAACATTACTTGGAGTGCAGACTTTATATTTTAGTTGGTATCAGTCATTATTATCAATGGAGATTTAGAAAATTAGCCCGGTGATCACACAAATCTTATGTAACTACACGGCATGTTTTGCAATCTTAAAACCTTGAAGACAACAAATGAACAACAGACACCAGAAGGCTTCTGGTACACAGGTCTTGTTTTGCTAATAGGTTGTGCACATTCATATGCAGATTTCAGCTTACAAAGAAAATCTTGCTTTGTTGAGTGGTTGTACTGCAGCTCTATCACACTGCTTTCAAATTCATTTTAATCTCTGTATAGTGATTTACACTGGAAATCAAAAATGGACTTGCATACAAAAAAAAAGAGATGCAACAACGAAACAATTATTCCTTAAAACTTAAAACTTCAAATAATACAGAGCATATTTATCTTTGAAGTGCAGTGGAGAGAAGATTTTTTCCCCTTTGAGCAGTGCTGGTTTAGTCATTTTCCTCTAGCTGGTCTTGCTTCATTCAGTCAGCTCAGCCTCGTTCTTGTTTCAGCTCTCTCAGCCCTCGTTTCAGATGTAACTAGTTAGTGGTTCAGATAGTCAACTTGGAAAGGTACTGAAATAATCCAAAGAGAAAGTTCCCCAACCAAAGGATCCAACTGCTGCAAGAGGTAGAAGCCGATGGGCTAGAGGCAGTCCAGCGGGTCTCCTCTGGTCAGCTGTGGATAGCAGCGAAAATAGCTCCTGTGTACAGCTCAGATAAGCTCCCGAACCCTTTTACGCCAACCTAAAACCAGCCACAACAGTCTCTTAGTGCAGTTCACAGCACAGCATGCCATATTATCTTTTAAATAAAAGTGACTGTACTCTGTAAGGTCCTCATTAACAACTCAAAAATCAAGTCCAGACAGAACTGGGCACGAAGTGGCTAAATGATTGACAGCTAGCCATTGGCTATGGCAGCTGTCAATCAAAACACTATGGCCCTAATGATGACTAGATTTGAGGTTTTATACAATTTTTTTTGATAATACGTTATCAAACAAGTAGGAGACAGCAAACAAGTTTCCTGTTTAGTTTAATAGTTCTCAAATATAGGTAGTCATGTATGGCTTATTCCCTCTCTTTTTCAATCAGACATTTTTTTAGAATATTCTTGTTTTGTACCACTTCATAAGCTTCAAAGTGTTTTTTTTTAATTTATTTGGTGGTTTATTAAGTGTTATTTGTATTTTATGTATTTTATTCATGCTAATCCTGACCAGTGTAAAAGTGAATACAAAGATAGAGATTTCTAAAATTAATGAAAAATACAATTTGATATGAGATTCAATAAATTTATGGAATTTATTTCATACTATTTGTTTAAAAATAATAATAATAATAATGGGAATATCCATGCAATCCACTCATAACTCTCATCTGTTTGCATTCACAGTTATTCTGTCCAGCGGCCAGAGCTTGGTTGCTATGGACACAAGGAATACTCTGCTGGAGTGAGGAATTATGGGAAGCGGGACCCAAAGGAGTTGTTTGATGTGTACTGTTTTGCTAAAGAACTGGATGGTATATATACACACACACACACACACAAGCACACCTACACACACACACACACACACACACACACACACACACACACACACACACACACACACACACACACACACACACACACACACACATACACAGAATGTATTAGGGGGAAAAAAATCACATTTAACTATAAATTGAACAGGAATAATTTGCTTGTTTATAAGCCCCAGCCTGGTGTCTTCCTCCTTCAGGTGAAGTGTTTCACTCCTCAGTCCCAGACAAGCTGTCACTGCCTTCAGCCTCAGACCGATGTGTGTCCCTTGGGGGGCAGCTGGCAACAGTGGGACAGCTGTATCTGGCCTGGAGGGCTGGCCTGAACAGCTGCGCCCCCGGCTGGTTGTCTGATGGCAGCGTCCGCTATGCAGTGGCTCGGCTTCACCCAGACTGTGAAGAGAGCCAGCCAGGAGTTCACACTATAATAATCAACACCACCACTGACAACACTACAGCATTATATGATGCCTACTGCTACAGAGGTAACGTCCGATAAGAGGAAAACCACTGAAGTGCTTTTGCTGATTTTGTCATATCTTTTTATTACAGATAAAAGGATAAAAACATAACTGTTGGTTTTGACAGTACAAAACAGTAATGCAGTATTTGAAAAGGATTTTTACTTGTCAATCAATTCAAGCATGCAGAGCAGAAATGTTTCAATGCGTAATTAAAAGTACCAAAGCTCTGACTTCATTGCTGTCAGTGGAGTAAAAATGACAATAAAAGTCATTGCTGCTGTTGTAGCTATGGCAACACTGATTTCCCCGTCATGTATCTGACAGATGCTGTTGGAGAAAGAGAAAGAGGACAAGATATTTTTAAATATCAAGATGCTCAGCTGCCAGCTGAAGATTTTGTGTTGATATTTTCAGCTAGATTAAATCACAACTAGCTTTATGATCCTGCAGTGATTTCTTTGAGCAAAAGATCTCTTTGACTTGTCTTGTAGGTAAAGTGAAGGATACAGGCTCCATCTCGCAGATTTACACCTCCCTTTGGAAGCCCTGGAGCTATCTCACAGGCTCCAGCGATGCTGAGTCTGCAGCGACAGACAGCTCTAACATGACTACACATCAAACCACCACCCTCCGAGGTTTTACATTTACCTATAACACAGCATTGGTGTCAAAAACCAGAAGATTAATTAGTGTCAATCAATCAGAATCATTTCGATATAATAGTAATGTATGTTGACTGGTTTCAAGACAGTTTTTAATTGCACATGTATACATGGCCCTCAGATGACAGCGAGCTTTCATCTTCCAACTGGACAGGATTGGTTGACCTTGAAGGGGAGGTTTCCCTTTACAGTGTCTGTAAGTTTGACTACTTATTTTGGTAATGGTTTCGACATCAAATAACAATGGGAATAACTGTTTATTATTCACCTAAAGTGACAGACCCCTGGTCCTCAGAGACCTCAGAGTCATTTGTGACCCTCCAGTTGATTCCTGGACACAACTCCTTTGACTGGGGTGAGTCACTGGAGCCTGGCCCTGACTCCGAGGAGTTTCTCCGACCCCCAGTTCACCCAACTCCTGCTGAGAAAAAGGTTGGTTTTCTGTCCTTTTATGAGATTTTAATTTCTGGAGCAGCACTACACAAAATATGAAATCTGCTAACCTGTTACTTTAGGTGATCTCAAAGATTGTCAGCTCCATTTGGAAGCCTTGGAACTACCTGGTGGGTACTGGAGATGAGGAAGGAACCCACGCTCCAAGTGCAAATGGACAGGAAGAGCTGACAGCAACAAAAGAGACTGATGTTGAGCCAAATCCTTCTAGTGCTGCCTCACCAGGTGACGAGTCTTGCACTGTTTTAAATACTTAATGTATGGACATTAAGTGAAATTTACCATGTGTTAGGGTTTGTGATGCCTAATTAAATCAGTGTAACTATATCTTGTTCATAGTAATACTTTGAGCAGCACAAAGGAGCTTTTGTAAATTTTACATTATATTGCCAAATAATCCGAATCAGGTGTTCCAATCACTTCCATGGCCACAGGTGTATAAAATCAAGCACCTAGGCCTGCAGACTGTTTGATGTATGGCCGAGCAGCTGCATCCAAGCCATACATCACCTAGTGCAATGCAAAGCGTCGGATGCAGTGGTGTAAAGCTCTTGGGCAGGGCAGTGGAGATGTTCTCTGGAGTGATGAATCTCACTTCTCCATCTAGCAATCTGATGGATGAGTTTGGGTTTGGCGGTTGCCAGGACAAAGGTACTTGTCTGACTGCATTGTGCCAAGTGTAAAGTTTGGTGGAGGGGGTATTATGGTGTGGGCTTGTTTTTCAGGAGCTGGGCTTGACCCCTTAGTTCCAGTTAAAGGAACTCTGAATGCTTCAGCACACCAAAACATTTGGACAATTCCATGCTCCCAACTTTGTGGGAACAGTTTGGAGCTGGACCCTTCCTCTTCCAACATGACTGTGCACCAGTGCACAAAGCAGGTCCATAAAGACCTGGATGACAGAGTCTGGTGTGGATGAATCAGACTGGCCTGCACAGAGTCCTGACCTCAACCTGATAGAACACCTTTGGGATGAATTAGAGAGGAGACTGAGAGCCAGACTGGTCCAACATCAGTGTGACCTCACAAATGCACTTGTGGAAGAATGGTCAAAATTCCCATAAACACATTCTTAAACCTTGTGGACAGCCTTCTCAGGAGAGTTGAAGCTGTTACAGCTGCAAAGGGTGGACCGACATCACATTGAACCCTATGTATTAGGAATGGGACGTCACTTAAGTTTATATGCACGTCAAGGCAGGTGAGCAAATACTTTTGGCCATATAGTGTATCTCAGAGGATCTCCCGTAGTGGTGTAGATTAAGTAGCCTTTATTACACTGTCTGAGATTCATATTTTGGGTTTATCTTGCTCTGTCACGTTTTCCTTTTCTCTTCCAACTGCCTCTGCCACAGTGTCCATTGTAGCTTGGTGAGGCTACTTCATTGTTGTTGATGTGTGACATAGCGACACAAAGTGATGCAGAGACAACACTATTTATAAAGTAATCAAATATTCTCTCAAATGAAATTCAAACTAATATTTTAACAAGAAAAGGCTCGACTGTGTTGCTTTAAAGAATGGCTGAGTTTTCTTTCCACCTTCTCCTCTAATGCATAGGTCTTTCCGGCATTTGTGATTAAATATGCTTGACTGATGATTTGTGTATGAAAGAGGTGTGCCACAAAATTGAAGGGCAGTCACTTTCCATGTGTGCCAGAGCGATCAACACAACCACATAGTCTGACTTGTGACAAATGCCATCCTACAGCAGTGTGTGACGAGGCTGGTGACCACCATGAGAAGGAGGTGGCAGGCTCTTGTATGTCGTATGGTTTTTCCACATGCTACTGAGGTGCCCGTTTGTTAAATAAATAACTTAATTTTCCAATAAGGTTAGGGTCTTGTTACTTCAGACTTTAATCTTCCAATTACTCTCCCTCTCATATATATATATATATATATATATATATATATATATATATATTCACACACACGTATAAAGCAGTAGTCTACAACAAAGTTAGATTATGTAGCTATGACAAAAGAGGAGATGTGTCTTTCGATAAAAGCAAAATCTGCTTTAAGCGTGACATCTGCAGACAAACCAGTCACACTGATCCTTCCCTGTAGCTCAAGCCTGCCTCCCCTGTAGCCCACTAACAAATTGTGATTGATACCAGGTGTGACAGTTGACGACTTCCAGCTGTAAGCATCACATTGTACATGAGCTCCACTGAAGATTTGTGTCAATTTTTAATTCATATTCATGAAAAATGTAGGGGAAATATTAAATATTACTATTATTCCTTGAAAATAGTCTGTCACTGGAAACACTACAGAAATGTTATCAAAGAAATCCTCACACTATAATATCAGAGAAAGTTCAATATTAAAATGCTGAGAGGAATGAAAGCAGTGAAGATCCTGCCTGAGACTTTGATATGTGTTATGCCCCATTCGCATGGGATTAAAATTATCTGGTGACCTGCAGGGATTTGTAATAATCACAGAGGATGTCTGCGATTTTAATTCTGTCCAAATGCGCCATGTCTGTGATTTGTAAAGCCAAAATTCCAGCCCAAATTACCTACTCTATTTCAGCAAACACCAAGGTCACAAGATCAATTTCATTTCTTTCATTAAAAGAAAAAAAATCCTCTCGTTACCTTTTTCTGCCTCTTTCCTGGTGTAATTTCGGCAATTGCGGTCCATGGTGTGATATTATCTTACAACTTCAGCTTAAATCCACCCCATATAGTGTGATGGTATGAAATCTTTAGCTAATAAACATACAGAAATGA
This sequence comes from Xenentodon cancila, assembly GCA_014839995.1. NCBI lineage: Eukaryota > Metazoa > Chordata > Actinopteri > Beloniformes > Belonidae > Xenentodon > Xenentodon cancila. Next base: position 16,360,793 of record CM026207.1, on the reverse strand, counting down.
TCTAACATTAAGCTTCACACGGACTAAACTGAAACTAGTCTAGATCAGCAGAAGAACGACAATGAAATGAAGACACGTGCGGCTGCATCACGTAGTAAAAAACTTTTTATCATTCATCAAATCCTCTCTGACCCCCCAAAACCTTTAGGTCTTTAACAAAAGCTCTGCTTACCATTACTGTTACCATGGAAACTTAAACCCTTGACTGATACGCCATTTTCCAATTTTATCTCTTGTCACAATGTGACGCGTCATCACTGAAATCTAACGCTCAAGTGTCTGATCAGATGCTTTTAACTCCATATTTAAATTTAATGTTAAATAAAAGGTAATTGTTTATAAAATGTGAGGCGTTGACTTCACTTCTGAGTTGAATGTCTGTAAATGACAGACTTCACTTATCCAGCGTGAATACATGGAACTAAATACCAATGTCGGGGTGTAATTTCAGAATTACTGCAAGTCCAGGTGTAATTTCAGTCCAGTGTGAATAGTAGATTTCATTTAGAGAGTTTGCAGTCTAACAGTTTCTTCTTCCTTTCATTCTCAAATTTCCAGAAGCGTATATCCATCAAAGTGCAGTTCAAGCTACTTGCAAGGGATGTTTTTAAAATGTTTTGACTAATTGAACCATTTTTGCCTGTTCAAACCATGGTTGGCTCTTGTTGTCATGCTGTTGACGACTGAGGCTGCCCATCAGGCTTGAAATATTGTGTTAAGAAAATTGAGTTTCTTTCAAAGACTAATACAAGTAGATTATTAAAAACAAGTGAAATCCATCTCATCAGCCTCTTTTGCCAATTTGACCTGAGATCCAGCAGCATCACAAGGCTTCCTGTGTGGGCAGTGGATGGGAGGGGTTTTCAAACAGCAGGTTCAGTGTTTGATGGAGCCGTGTTTGAGAGCTGCTGATTTAATTCTCAGCCAGTCTGTACGACTGTGGAGCAATTTAGTTGATTCTAGTGCACAAATATCTCTGTCTTTACGTGTAGTGTTCTTTTTTTCTGTAGGATCCCACAATACTGCTATTTCAGAGAGTCGCCAATATGCTGCTGTTGTTCGGTTCATATAAATTAAACCAGAAAAGGCATAATCTTGAGCAGTTGTGGGCTTTCAGACAGCAGGCCGCGTGTCTTCGCTCTGTTTTGCCCCTGTTACTTCCTTTCAAGGTGGAACAGTGGTGTAATGAGAGTAGTTCAAGGTAATTCACACACAAAACAAGGTGGAATATCTGAATAGTGTTTAAATGTTTTTATTTATGTTGTCCACAGAGATTTGCTAGCTGGCGTTGCTGATAGTTAAGTGTACTCAGGGCCAGTACAGTATAGTTAAGCACAGCAGAAGGAAATCTCTGATGGCTTATAAGTGTTTATTTTCTTGCCTTTGGCAAAGTGAAGGAAATCCACAGGGTGGTTTTCACTTTGTTTGTGTCTGTTCACTTTGTCTTTTTGTATTTGCCTCTCCATCTGCAGTAACTGCTTGCTTTGTGCCCTACACAGGTCTGTTTTCCTGGGAGAGTTCATGGCCCAGCAGTCCCTCCAGTAAAAATACTCCACCAGCCGGTGAAAATTCACCGACTCATCAAGCGCCTACTTTGGCTTCCACCAGCATCTCTGTGACTTCAGAGAGCACCAAGAGCTTGGAGCGCTCAGAGACAACCACATCGTCTGCCTCCAGTCCTCCACCTGAAATCTTCACTTCCAGCAGAGAAACCTGGATCCGTGTTAAAGAGGAGACCACAACACAACTGGCCGACAAGAAGAAAGAAACGGTGACCTTCAGAGCCAGTGGCAGGGGAGGAAGAGGAAGAGGGAAGAAGAACAGAGGGGAGGACAAGAGCAAAGGAGATGAGAAGGTGAGAGGAGAGGAGAGGGGGAGAGCAGAGGAAGAGGGGAGCGGAGAAGTTATTGGTGCAGAAGCTAAAGGGGAGATTCAAGTCTCCCGTCGACCAGTTGGAACAAGTAAACCAAGAGAAAGGTCCAGAGAAAGATCCAGAGAGAGGGGTCACAGGAAAGGACACTCCACCACCACCACCACCACTACTACCATTGCCCCCACCAGTACTCTGGAGGCCACCGTGATGAGCACAACTGGGACAGAAAGGGACTTTTCAACACTTAATTACCAGCCCACTTCATCCCTGTTGGCTATACAGGAACCATACCCAGCCGCATCCTCCTCTCCATCCCCAACACCACTCACCTCACCATCTGTGTCCTCTTCTCAGTTGTACCAATCTGAATCCATTTTAGATTCCACATCCCCATTTGCATCCCTTCCCTCTTCCTCCTCCACATCTCCAGACACTTCCTCACCCCCATTCCATTCCCAGACTCCTTCCCTCTCTCCACCACCGTCACCATCCCATCCCCCCACGCAAAATCAAACCACTGGACTGGGTCCGTCTCCTGAGGCAGACATTCAGGTCAACTCCACTGACTCTCTAATGCCATTTCAATTGGTCCCAGAGGAGAAGGTGGCCTTGAACAGCTCTCTGGATGATCACTCATCACTGCTGGGACCTCCGGATGACAAGGAGCCCGCTTGGTCTCATGCTGTGGGCTCAGGAGCCCTCTTACTTAACAATATGGAGGAGGAGAACAAAAGTGGAGGACTCAACATCAGTGCCACAGCTGTCAGTTCAACAGGTACGCATGGCGTGTATGTTTTCATATATTATGGGTTGAGATTTTTGACTCTTGTCAGATTTTTAGAATAACTATTTATTTTGACGCAATTACCATTTTGCTGCACAAAACATATACTGTTCTCACACAAAACTGCTTTGATTCACATCGTTTTGGACCATAATGAAAGTTCACACTCCATGCCAGACCAAGGGTTGTGTTAACTTCAGAATGTTCCTATAAAATCACATTAAAAAAAAAAAACCTGTTTGCAAATCATAACTTTTTTTAATGTGTCACCTCCTTTGGAGTTGTGTTGTTGATGACGTTATGATTTCCAGTTTCCATTAGTTCTGTTTTTGGTCTCCAAAATCGGCCTTTTGGTCCATTCCAGCTGGACTGAAGCTCCTTAATTTCTTGTTGCTGTTCTGCGTTTTAGTACGAGGCAGAGCTGGGGGTCAAAGTTGCTGTACCACTGCTACACCTCTTACCCATCAAAGGAGGTCCTCGTACAGCTGAACTGCTGTGTGCATGTAATAGCGAGCCAGTGGGGTTTAATTGCAATTACCAACAGTGATATTGTCACTGGGCTTATTCTGCAGTGCTGGCCTGTAAGCACATACTGATTCTACCCTGAACGTCCTAATTTTGTTCATGTGAATTATCAAGGAGTGACAGCAGCAGGGTGTTTTACTTTGTGGATGGCTATAATGAAAATCTGTTATTGCTTTTAAAGCTGTGTGTAAAGAAAAAAAGACATTTTGTGTGTCTCTGCTTGAATGAAAACATTTTTATTTAATTTATATTCATGATTTAGTCTAAACTTGGCTTGATAAATGGTGAAAAAAAAGGTAAATATCCTGTTTTTCTTTGTCTCTGACCTTGCCACTGGCTGGTTTATTTTAACAGTTTTTCCCCAGGTACATACTTTTTATTTCCACCACAAGGAGAGTCTACATCTCTGCCAAAATACACAATCTGATGATTAAGTCTGCAGCACAGTACATCTCAGCGATGCTCCTGGCCTGCCACCTGGTTTGCTATTTATTTCTTGCTTGATAATGAGAGCACACGCAGGAAACATCCTATCACTAGATTTAAAAGCCCCATGGGCATCATGCTATCAGACATTTCTATGCTCATTTATTTTTGTTGCCTCTGAAAGCAGCTCATGTGTGCAGTAAACATGGTGAGCTGCCTTCGAGGGAGTGAGGAGTCTTGTGGATGGAAAACAGCTGTAAACTGTATTGACATGAAGCCGAGGGCAACCATCTGGGCTGCTGGTGCTCAGTGTGAGTGTTGATTGATTGACTGAGAGACCCCGGAGTCATGCAAGCACAGGGTCATAAACAGACAAACACACACTGATATGTTTGCTACACAAACAGCACAGGTGGATGGATGCACTTGGAGGAGATTGGACTTGAATAATGACTATCAGCTTCCATTTGTCTTTTGTGTACACGATCCAGCTGTAGTTCCGTCCCCTGTGGTTGGAGCTTCGTGGTGTTAGTGGTCGTTATTTGCTGTCCTGACTCACTCAATCACATCACACTTCATGAATCAGTTCAATATATGGAATATGAAGTGTTAAGACAGAAGCCTAAGGTTGGATTTAAGGACCTTGTCCTGCGTGTATTTGCAGATTTCTCCCCATTGTCAGACTTTTTTAAACAGATTCTCTTACCATGAATTTTAAATAGCTGTAGGTTTCTTTGTTCTGTTTTTTCAATTCTTCCCCTCCTGTCTGCTGGTGAGGACAGGAGGGTACAAAACGACAGCATTGTGCCTCTTCCAGGTTTTTTCCTGTTTGTGTTGGTGGGGTGCAGAGCTGAGGGCCGTCCTCTCTGTCAGCTCCTTCAAGAGAGTATTGATTTTTCTGCACCACTCGCTTTAATGTATGGCCAATTGCACAGGGTTTATTTAACACACACACACGCACAAACGCTTTAGTAAATCCTCTTGTCATAGCAGTTGATATTTCTCATGACACGCCGTGACCTTGACTGATGTCGAGGGTGCAAATGAATGCTGGCCCAGGTTCACGTGCTTTAATGAAAGGGATGGCTGGTTTTAACACCTGACTTCAGCAGAATTCAGAGAATAAGCAGGGAAGAGTAGCATGTAGTATTTCTCATGGAGAAGAAGCTATTGAGTGATCTTATTCTGTGCTGCTATCCATTACTTTACATTAAACCATATTATTATTATTTTTTTTTTTTCTAAACCATGCAGATATATGATGATAATTCAGAGGAGCTGAGGTTGAGATGTCTACCATTGGCTGCTTATTAGAGAAGCAAAGTCTCAGGGTTAATCATAGCCAACATATTGATTTTCGCTCATGCACAAACCTGCACACAGCACCATCTTCTCCAAAGCAGCCTTCGGTGTCAGAGCGATAGATCGCACAACAAAAGGCTCCCACAGCTGAACCGTTTCGGTCAGACTCAACGAATGGCGGTTTTCAAAAACCTGAAGTTGCTGTAATGAGCGGCTCGAGGGGGGAAACACGTGGTAGTGTGTCAATTGACATGGAAATTTGTGTTTGTGGAAGGAGACCACACACATGCGAGCATTAAGGGGGTGACTGGTGGGGGTGAAGCGCTCAGCGGGAGGTCTGCTCATTTCTGTTGAGGTGGTCTAACGTCTGAAGTTCTCACGCTGCCCACTACACCCAACGGAAAAAGCTGAGGCTTGCTTTCCATATGGTAACCATGACAACTGGGGCTGTGAGTGGATGGAAGGATTGGAGCTTTGGCTTTGGATCCTTTTGAAAACAGACAGAAGGTGAACTGGGTATGCATATGTTGTAAGAGCTGGTTTTGGCAAAGCTGCGCAGATGGAAAATTAGGATGTCAGTTTTTTTTTTTTTTATTTTGAGTCATTTTACCCAACATCAGACCTGCTGTGAGGAAATTAGATTTAAGCTACCTATCTTAAAAGGATAAGCATGGAAATACGTATGTTGAAAATTATATCTGATTTAGCTGAAATTATTAATTCACAGAATCACTAATCAGCTTCCTTATTTTTTCTACTTTCCCCCAACCACCTACACACACTCACCCCCCCCCCCCCCCCCCCCCCCTTCCATGAATACCCGTCTGTCTGTCTAAGCTGAAGTGGAGCCCTGCGTGACAAACCCATGTCTGCACGGAGGAAAGTGCCTTCCTCAAAGCACGGGCTACAGCTGCTACTGCCCACAAGGATACGCTGGGGAGAACTGTGAGATTGGTGGGTGATGACTACTCATACACACTCTCACATGGCAAACAAACGAACACCAGCACACTGATTTATTGAAGCCAGCCTATAAGGAGTGTTATAGGTCACCTGATTTATTGTGCAATATTGTGTGAATGTCTGAATTAAGCCTTAAGTAACACAGAAGTTTGTGACCAATGCTGAAATTACTTAATGATACACATTTGACACATCGATGGAGCCTTTTTTTGTGGCGAGTCGAAAAGTAAATTCTGTTCAGTCTGATTCACTCATTTGCATTCTCAGATACACACATGGACAGATTTGGTAGTGCCCGACCATTAAAGAAAAAACAAAGCCTCACCATGGTCACTGAAATACGTTTAAACTGACAAAAGTAATAATAAATCATTTGCTGAAAACTGATTAATGGAAATCAGACACTACTTTGAACCCCAATAATTAGGGTTCAAAAGACAACAATGGCAAAAATAATGGGACCTTCAATTTAATATTTTGTTGCACAGCCTTTTAAAGTAATCGCTGCAATGAAGCAGCGATTGCCTTTCTGTAACTCATGTAACATGTTAGTATTGTAAAATGTCTTTACATCTTTTCTAGGTGTACAAACTTATTTGCTGAGTTTCATTCATTTAGATTTTTTTTCTTTTAATGATTCTGATGAACCACAATTCATAAGCAGTGTCTGATTTTCTTTGGTCAGTGTTCAGTTATTTATCATTTATTGCTATTATGAGTTGCAACTTATAGTGAGTTTTTCTTTCTTTTTTTTAAGGAGGAGTACCAACAAATCTGTCCATGTTTGCAATTTCCCTGTATAAAGACTGTCAGGACTGCATTGCATGCATTAAAGAAGTCATCCTTAATTTCAATTCACTTTAATTTTATTTTTATCACAACACAAGTTGTCCCTAGGCACTTTGTCAGAGACACCGAACATGACCCTCCAGTAATTATCAAAAAAACACTGACAGCTAAAAATGCATTTTAGTGGGAGGAAAAATCTTAAGCCAACCAGTATCAAGGAAAAACTCCCCTTTAAGAGTAAAGAAACCTCAAGCAGGACCTGGATCATAAGCAGGACCTGGACTCTTCTGCTGAAGGCCAGTCAGGTAGAGCAGGAAAAGGGAGATCAGAAAAAGAGAATGAAGAACATAGAGATGAGAGACACAAACACACCGTCAAAGTTACAAAAGACAAGATCTATTAGTATTAATTATCCATGAGCTGGAAGAACTAAGAGTTCCATGTACATATGACTGATACCTGGTTAGTTGGTGGACTACAGAGACGACTATATAAACAGGTGTAGAGAGCAGACACTGGGATGGTCAGAGAGGTGGGACTGCAGGTCAGGATGTCAGCAGGTATCCAACAGGGACATCTATACAGACAGGTGGAGGTAAACACTGGGATGGTCAGAGGGTGGGACTGCAGGGCAGCATGCAGCTCCTGAGGCTCTGGCCTGCAAACATGTACAGAAGACAGAAAGAGGAGTCAGACCAGCACAACAAACTACAAGAACAATGGAGCACTGAGCATTGAGCTTAAGAGAGGAAAGAGAAGGAGAGGTGAGAAAAGGGTTAAGGGGCACCACTCAGTGCATCATGTTAGTGTCACCCTGCAGCGTATGTCTACAGCAGCATATCTACGACGAAGCTATGACGAGCTGGTCCTGTCTTTATCCCTTTTTTCAGAATTTAGGAGCAAAATGTTAGTGGACATCTAGGCCTTAAAGTCCTCAAGACATGGCTGAAGTTTGGCTAGCGGTTCCGTTTCATCTGGTTTCATAGACAAATACAGCTGCGTATCATCAGCATAGCAATGAAGATTAATGCTGTGGTTCTGGATAATACTTCCCAAGGGCTGCATGCATAAACTGAACAAGATTGGCCCTAGCACTGAACCTTGTGGGACACCATAGCAGACCCTCGTCTGTGCAGACGAAACTTCATTAACATGAACAAACTGGAACTGTCCCTTTAATCCCAACAACACACTCTTGCCTGTGCAGTGAAATGATGGGATCTATAGTATCAAAAGCAGCACTGAGGTCCAGCAGAACCAGTATGGACACTAATCCATTATCTGAGGCTATAGGTTATTAATTGCACGCACAGCTGCAATAGACTGGAGCAAACACAAATATCTAAGAGGTTTTAAGAAATTGAGGGTATAAAGTCATTCCATAATGCATGTTGATCTTATTAAGTCATTCTGCAAGGGAGCGAACATTTCACTATTAAATTAGTGCTTACCTCACAGTCTCATTGCTCTGCAGGGTTTGTTTATTCAGGGCTCCCACAGACAGAAAGACCGACAGACAGACAGACAGACAGACAGACAGAGAGACAGACAGACAGACAGACAGACAGACAGACAGACAGACAGACAGACAGACAGACAGACAGACAGACAGACAGACAGAGACGACGACTGCTAGCAGCTGTTGCATGGGTATGTTGGGAGGCTTTACAGTGAATCTGAAGAATTTGCAATATTATCTCTCTGAGGACCAGTTTTCCTTTTGCATAATGGATGAAAGGGACGATGTGATCAGAGTTTTAGTATTGAACAGGAGACTTGAAGAGGAGCGGAGAAACAGCATTGTGTGTTAAACTGTGAAGTCACACGTCTTCAGGTCATTCAGCATCACAGCAATCATAGTTCTGCCAGGAGTTTTTCTTTTTATGACTATAATGTTGATTTTTGTGTTGCTGCAACAAACTATTTATTTTAGTTAACAGTTTGCACATAATCACAGTTTAATTGATGATTAAAATGGTTTAAGATCTTAAAACACACACAGAGAAGCTTAACTCTGCTTTTATGCATATCTGCCCCCAACGTGCAGCCTCTGTCACTTTCATTCATCTTAAAAGAGCTGCAGTTTTCACAAACAGGAAAACAACATCTCCTGTGAGACAGAACTTTTCACATTTTGAAGCTTCAGCAGAAACTACAATTTGAAAATAATGAATTGTGGATGTATTGGACAAGGCCAGAGGTCATTGTAGTTTGATCTGTTTTTAACGCCTTACACCTGCTGACATTTTTCATCTCTCTGTTTTCATGTTGGAACTATGTAAGCATCAAGTTGTGAGGAAAAACTCAAATGTTTAAACTTGGAAGTAGCTTTCTTGTCTCACCCTTGCTGTGAGTTTATAATAGATTTCTGCAGTCCTGGGGTGTATCTTTTATTCTTGGTCCTGAAAAATCTTTCGCAGTAAAGATTACATGCTGTCCATTTACTATGATAAAGTGATGCTTTATTGATCCCTGCAGAGATAGCTTCCCTTTGGCTGCCTTTTCTCACAGAGTGGTGAGAGAGGACAGACTGCTGCAGAGCAGCAGCCCTCGAGCAGGTTGGGGTTCTGTTTCTGCTGTAAGCCTCCTTAGCTGGGGGTGAAGTGTGCCAGAGCTGTAAACTGAGCCCAAACCCTCCGGGCAGCTTCCAATTAATGTATATCACTCCATAATTGCAGTAAATTAACCAATACAGTGTGGAAGCTTCTGTTTCTTTCTCATAAAGGTATTTTTAAATAGAGCTAAAGGACAGAGACCAAAAAGTGCATAAAACCCATGTAAACACACACAAAAAATAGAACATAACACTTAAAGGCCTCGTATAGTCTCTTCCTTTTCAAAAGAATGAGTATAAACAATAAAAGTGAGGTCAATCAGATAATTTACACTCTCCTCACACCCTCAATTATGATAATGCCCTCTCTGGGCCACAGGGAAATGTTTCAGTATTTGAAGCAAGACCAATAGCCAGGTCATTTTCTGTCAAAATCTGAATTACCATGCTGTGTTTTTGTCTTTGTGAACATCAGCAGAGTACACCTTTTCACTTTGACCCTTAATGAGATCAGCAGCTGGTCTTCTCTGGCTGCCTTTTTTTTCCTACCACAGACGTAGATGACTGCCAGTCAGAGCCTTGTGAAAATGGAGGGACTTGCATCGACAAGATTGATTCATTCCTCTGCCTTTGCCTGCCAAGTTACGGAGGAGACACATGTGAGAAAGGTGAGGTAGAGCTCAGCAGTAGGTGACTTCAAGGCGTGAAACGAATTATTATTTGCATTACTTAAATGTAACTCACTATACAGCTCCAGATGAGTCGGTCCCACTTTTTTTGTTTTTACCAAGGTGGTGATTTTTTTTTTAAAGATCCCTGTGCTGGTGGAAATGATCTTGTATGTTTAAATTGAATGTCCCATGGCCACATTTCTGTGCAGCATATTAATGTGTCACATCCCTCCAGGGTGACGAACACTGGTGAAGCTCAATTTTATGCACACACTTTCCCAAGTATTAGTAACTGCTTGCCGTCGTTTTCAAATGCTTATTTAAAATGTGAAAATAAAGGCATATCTTTATATTTAATTTCATCTGCGTGTATATCCTGCTTACAATATTACCCAGGGAGGAACAATTTACGACTGTCCTTCAGACTGCTGATTATATTTCCCAGAGCGTGTGTAGAGGACCTCACATCTGCCTGTAAATTTACTGTCTAATCCCCCACATTAACAGCAGAATGCTTGACAATTAAGTTCTGCTACAAGTGGAAGATTTGGCCAAATTAAAGGGCAACTTTTGTTGAATTGTGACTGTAACGTCACCATCCTCCTCCTCCTGACGGGCCTTGGCGCCACTTGATGTCTGATGGTGTTTCACCACATTTGATGCCAAGTTTTTTCCAGTTGTTTTAATTTCATCGTGAGGTTAAAAATGTTTTATTCTTTAGCACAAATTCATAATAGTGTGTACGTCTGTAAAGCAAAATCTGTACTATCATTATTTATTTTACAGGTGTAGACGAACAGGTTGGTCATAGATATCGAGTTTGTTTTTTGGGTTTAATTTTTTTAATGTTGTACAAGTAAATTTATGGTGCTTTACTCTCAGCGTTCCTCTTGTGCATGTATATAAAAATGAAATCTTTTTATGCATTGCTTAGCTGTGTACAACAATACAAAATCAAAAGTTCTGAGGCAGAGAAACAAACAAGAGGTTGCAGGTGGATTTGAAGCATTTGTCTAAATATAAACTGGACTAAGCCTGCGCTGAACCAAAAATACATTACAGCCTGTCTTTAGAAAAAAAAAAGAACATCTTGAAACTATTTTAGGTAATCACAGCGGCATGTGGCAGCAATCATCCCATAGATACTGGGTTGGCAGACAGCAGTTCGTTGGAAAGGAGGAAATCTGGTCTCTTGAGCATGTTTGTTGTGAGTGATGAACACAAGCTCTGTCGTATGAGTGCCCGTTCACGTACTCAAACATTAAAGTGCTAATTCAACACCTGCACAAGTTAAGTCCAGCTCCAGCCCCAGGTGTCACACCCGTATATGTGTGTGTTTTGTGTTGGCATTAATGAGGATTAATGAATAGCCAACCTTTGCAGTTACAAATGAATGCACAGGGCTTGGTATTATTAATGAATATCAATAGTGCGGAGAAAGGGCCACATGTGCCGTGAATGGAAAATAGGTGCATATAATTACGGTTCATGTATTCAGCTTCTCAAGATGACACAATCATATATTTTAGTCTTTATTTGCCAAGTGGAATAGAACACTTCTGCTTCCTCAGATCATCCACAGACTTTTTAATCTAATTATTATCTGGCCACCCACTTGAAACTATAATTTAATCTTATTTAACTCCATTTCCTCTGCTCTTCACAGATGTTGAAGGTTGCGAGCATGGCTGGAAGAAGTTTCACGGTCACTGCTACAGGTAGGAATCATCACAAAGGGATGTGGTATGAAAACGAATGGAGTCGTAATGTCTGCCTGCAGCCACAGTTGCCTGATCCATCCAAACGTATCCTTTTTCGTTTTACGTTCACAATTTCCATGATCTACTTAAAGAAGCCTGTGTGGCACATCCATCCGCACGCCCGCTTAATCCTGTACAGGGTCCCAGGCTCTGCTGGAGCCGATTGCAGCAACCGTGTGGTTGCATATAATCAGAAATATGCTTTTCACATGGGCTTTTACCGTGTCGTCTCGCAGATACTTCACCCACAGACACACATGGGAGGATGCAGAGAAAGACTGTAGAGAGCACAGTGCCCACCTCAGCAGCGTCATCTCCAGCACTGAGCAGGAGTTCATCAACGGTACGCACGGCTGCTCGGTTTCTGTGGATTGATGTCATTCTGTCACAACCTGCAGACCACAACACATTTCTGAATAACGAGAAAACGATCTACCAAAGTTACGGTTCCATCCCACAAAACCAAAACATCACAATCAAAGCACACAGAATGAGTTCAAATAAAACAACACCAGCAAGGTTCATACAATTAAAACAGGACATATAAAAATATAACTTTTATTATAGCTATTTTTAAACAGAAGTGTCAAAAACAATAATGTTATTGCAGGTCTTGGTCATGACAATGCCTGGATCGGACTGAACGACCGCACCGTGGAGGAGGATTTCCAGTGGACTGATGCGAACGACCTGGTCAGTGATCCACTTTCAGTTTTGTTGTCACATGAGAATCTTAACCTTGTAAGCAACCAGTTCATGATCAAAATGTTGTGATTGATAACATTTATGGCTAAAAAAAGCAGTCAGGTAGTTTGATAAAGTCATAAATCAGATTTTGATTGACACATCCTGATAAAAAAAAAAAATACAGAAATCTCATCTAAAGGATTTTCTTTTTGTCTGTCAGACATCTCCTTTTACGTTGAAATCTTGTCCTTTATGGGCAAAAGCTCATGTGTAATATCCCAAACGTCATTTATATGAAGCAATCATCTTTGCTTTTGATAAAGAAAGATGAAAAGAGTGAAAATATCCAGTCTTACAGTACTGTCGAGAAAGCAAACGCAGCCAACGTTTTCTTTTGCGCAGGTATATGAGAACTGGAGGGAGAGCCAGCCGGATAACTTCTTCGCAGGCGGTGAGGACTGTGTGGTTACCATTGCACATGAGGATGGCAAGTGGAATGACGTGCCATGCAACTACAACCTACCCTACATCTGCAAAAAAGGCACAGGTAATGTAATACTGCTGAAGCCATGCGAAGGTGCAAAAGCTTTTCTCTTTGTGCTGTCAGGATTTGAACAAAACTTGACTTGTTGTCATTCCCTATTTGACAAATGGTGATGTTTTCTCAGCACATAAACACTTAATAATCAGTGCATGCAGAGAGACCAGCTGGCCAGTTATTAGTCATTCGTGCTCATCACCACCTCATGTTCTCTGTACGTAGAAAACACCTCTTTTTCACCAAGTGTCTTCTGAAAGGGTTTTGCATCACTTACTGTACTTCTTTTTTTCTTTCTCCACAAAAGATCACTGCAACAGCTGCTGCAAAAACTGATGGCAAAGACAAACTTAAGTGAAGATTGTGATTCAGTCTAAAGCCTGTATTGATTTTTTGAGAAGAATATCAATCTCAATGCTTCGTTCATTGTCGTCTCCGGCCCCATTTAGACTCTTCCCAGGCCGTGGCAAGGTTAGAGCGAACACTGGAGGATTACAAATACTAAAAAAAAATCCTCCAAGGATTTACACCTTTTCTATGGTATTCAGTCAGCTTCGTAAGAAATGCAGCGACAAGGTGCAGGATGCACAGACAGCACAGATCATGGTCAGGAGGTGTTAGAGGAGGAAGGAGAAAGATGAAAAAGGGACAATGAGATCTGGATTAAGCTTTTTTTCCTTCTTCTTCTTTTGCTTCATCTTTGTGGTCTTTGAAGAGATTAGTTCCCTTAGGCCTGACTTCTGCTTTCTAAATCATAAGTTAGACGAGAAGTAGGCAATCTTGATCCTGGTCCTCAAGTGCCACTGCCCTGCTTGTTTCAGATGGTTCCTTGCATCAACACAGCTGATATTAATTAATGGTCATCATCACCTTGTAATCAAGGTCTGCAAAAGTCTGTTAATGACAGTAATTTTTATTGAAGCAGGGAAACATCTAAAACATGCAGGACGCTGAGGACCAGGATTTCCTTCCCCTGAGTTCGACCCACAAGCCTGCCATCTACAGGCAGCACGCAAACCTGCACATTTTCATTGCACTTGCACTTAAGAAACCACTAAAACACTCACCGGCCACTATCAGGCACACCTGGTTTTCCTAAAAAAGTGGCCAGTGAGTGTATATAACCTCGGACACAATCCTGCCACCTAAATTCATCATCATCTTATTGATGAGAACCTTCATTTCATTTAATTGTATGTGGCAGTGTTATGTGGGACTCCGCCTGCAGTGGAAAATGCCCATTTGATCGGCCGGCGGAGATCGCATTATGACATCCATTCAGTGGTGCGTTACCAGTGCACAGAGGGCTTCTACCAGCGCCACATCCCCACTGCACGCTGCCGGGCCGACGGAGGCTGGGAGAGGCCCAGGATCATCTGCACAAAGTGTGAGTGTAAAATTGTGCATTATGTGCCACTGTTGCCAATTGTCTTCTTGGGATTAATATGATCTAATTCTGATCTTCACGGCCTTCAGTGTTCAGCCCAACAACAAAGTTATTGAGGCATTAAAATAGGATTCATATATTTCAATCACTGAAAGTATAATGAAATTAGTGTGGAGTGCAGGCTGGTGGCTTTGTGAGAGCCTATTAAATGAACAATAATGCATGATTTCTTTCTTGTATAATTTTCTGAAAGCTTTCCATTGCTAAAAGGATTAAAAGTAGAAGTGTAAACTCCAAAATCCACCATGCCAGTAAAGTTACAGTATCTGTCAGCTGATTCACCAAAACTTGTTAAACATGCAGTATGTATTACAAAGTCAGAGTTTTTAGCTGCAACAGAATCATTTTTTTGTGTGTGTGTTTGTGAGTCCTCCGTGAGGTTTCATTGTACCTGCAGATTCTTTTTTTAAATAATCTTTCGTCTGTGAACACAGAGCTGATGTGATTTGCCAAAAAGCTCCAGTTTTGTCTCATCTGTCTTCAGGACAGTCTCCCAGAAGCTTTGCAGACTGTCAATCATTTCAGCAAATTCCAGTTTTGCTGTGCATACATACTAGTCTGTAGTACTACTACCACGTATTCCACTTGGGATTTTATCATGTTTTCACACAATAAAGTTCAAATGTGTAAAGTTAGATGCACATGTAATAAGATGTTTTCACACATGTAAAATCTGTGTATTTTGTCTGGAACAGTTGACATAGATATTCAATACTAACAAGTAACTGAAGCTTTCAGATTAATAAGGTAAGTACAGCAGAGATCAGGTCATTTGTTTTAAAAAATATATACTTGATTGAAAGTAATTAAGTTATTTTTTTTTCATTGCAACCTGTTCACTGATTCCCTCTCAATTCATCAGAAGTCTTCCATTTAAAGGCTTTTTTTTTTTTTAAACTTTGTTCAGAGAGTGCTTGACCCCAGACACCTCAAGATGTTATAGGGCGTTCACATTTTTATTCTTCATACTCTGCTTCAACTGGCTGACACACATGACATGCAACAGGGCCACGCTTCACAAACACTGTGTTCATGCTGTTGAGATGATGAGTGCGTGGGTCTCGACAGCTGCTTGTGAAGGTTTAAACAGGGTATGCGTTGAACACAAACTGACAATAATTCTGGCCTTCAGAGTGATGACAACTACCCGACGCCTCTGATGTCTTTGGAAAAACAAGTCGTCTGGTTCCAGAAGGATATCTGGTTAGAGCTTTTCATAAGAAAAGTCAGCCTTTGTTTGATTCAAGTCCTACTGTTAAATGACAAAAAAAAAAAATCCTCCACAGTAATTAAAGGGATTCACCAATAATGGATAGAATTGTACTATTTACTGCATATATCTTTGAACCAGTGAAACTTTTATTTCCCCGTTCAGCCTCTGAGCTTAACATCAACAGCTTTCCAGTGATTTAAAAGAAAAAGGGAGTTTTGGTCCCCTTTTCCTTTATGTCCCTTACCTTCATTTAAGGTTTGTGAATATTCATTTATCCACGGTTCTGTTAATGATGCTGTACATACAACATACTCAGGTTGAGGTTGAGACTTTGGACTCTTGCAGCACCTCGATTCTTTTCTTTTTCCGTCATTCTGGCAAAGATTTCCAGTTGTGCTTGGGATCATTCTTTGGTTGCACTCAGTTTTGTTTTGCCATGTACAATAAAAATAGATATTTTTTAGTTTCAACTAAGCTTTAGTTAGAGGCCTCTAATATACTTTGGTACACAGAAGTGTTCATTTTGGACTTGATGACTAGAAAGTGTCCAGCTCCTGTCGTAGGTTTTTAAAATCTAACACATCCAGTTGTGGGAGTCGTGTTATACATATCCACAGCAAAAGGTGTGTTCTTTTTTCTGCAGCTCGGCGTTCTCACCGGTACCGGCGCCATCACCACAATCAGCACCATGAACGTCGCAGGAACAGGAGACACGGTGGAGATGGGCACAAAACCAGAGAGGAAGCCCACAGCTACTACTGAACCAAATAATACAACATCTGCAACGCCTAGGTGCTAACCATGGCCCATGAAGACAGACAGTAGTTCACGTCACTCTTTATCTCCTTTCCTGCTTCCCATCAAGCTTTCCGCTTAGCTTTATTCGTCTTGATAAATGAAATCATCTTCTTCTAACATACAGCTGATCTGATCCCTGAATTCGATTGTTTTGATAATTCCTTTAACAGAGGTCCATGTGAACACTTACTATAAGACTTACCCTAATTACACTCCCTAACATTTCAGAAGAGTAATTTCTCTGCCTTTCTAACAAACTATAACCTTCTCTTAGTGTGTCAGACTCACCGCCGTCTGCAAGTGTGTGACTGATTCATGTACGATGGAAACCTAGACAACTGTCACTTGTTTGTAAAAGTGTGCTTGTTCGACATGACAAAATAACTCATCCTAGTAATCTGTTTTTACAAGCAGCAGTAATGCAAAATAACATTTGATCTCTGGCAAACCTGAGGTGTTTCTGTCTTTACTGTGGTTGTTACTTTTCCATATTGCGTAGCTGGTCTTTTTTATTCTACTGACATGCTTTGTTTCTAATATTTGCTGTTTGTGTATTTTACTATTTATTATGGATCATTTGCTAGTGGAGAATATAATTTCTCTTTTACTCCAGAGAGTCAATGTAACACCATTTTTTTTTCTATACCAGTATGTGAGTCCAACAGTCGATCAGTAACAAAATCATTTGATTGCCTCTAATCTCTGTTTTGTAAATATTGTGTTGTGTGTTATTGACTGATCCCTAATCAATAGATAGACCTCCAATAAAATAGACATCCCAAAGCCCATAAGAAGTCTTTAATAGAAGATTATTGAGTGGGTGTGGTTATCAAAAACTCTTCTGAGGTTAGCACTTGATTGTACTGAATTAGTTACAAACATTCAATCTTTGCACGGCTATTTTTACATTTAAGGTAGAATGTCAGAATTCTTTTTTTTTTTTTTTTGTCTTTGGTCCTTTTGATATGTGATCAGTCATCCCCCTTTTTCTTTTTTGGTGTTCTTATGACTTTTTGCCCTGCTGTTGTATTCCATTCTTAATAAAGTGAATAAAACAAACAACATCTTTGACTTTTTTGGATGTATAGTTGTCTAACCTCCCCAGTGCATCATAGACTCTTCACAAAAGTAATCTGCAGTGTGTAACACAGTAAATACAGACACACGCTGTTGCCTAAAAAAACAATATTCTTCCAAATTTTAAAGTAGGCAGCCCAACTTTAGCTAATTCTTTCACCTACAGATGATGTATTGCTGTCATGACAGCAAAACAGACGTTGTCTTTTGTGGCTAATGTATTGCAGAAGGTTTGTTTCTGATAATAAAGTTTTAGATGTGGGATTGGCTCTTGTGAGCCTTATATACTTACTTTGCTGCATCCTGGAGCCTAGATTTCAAACCTGGATAAAAATCTTGTTTGGCTTAGGTGTATTATTTGTCTACTTCCACAATACCTTTTAGCATAGCTCTCAGTTTTATAATACATTTCAGCCTGTTGTTTTATAACATTATTGTTATTGTGTTTCCATGCAAACTTCAGCATGCGTTTTGCTAGAATAGAGGCTAAAATAGTTGCAGATGTCCCTGTTTTACAATTTCCAAATAATAACACAGAAGATTAGAAAGTATCGGCCGTCATGCTTGGGCATTTCCTGTGGCATCCCCCAGGGGTCAGTTTTGGGTCCAAACGCATTTGTTTATATCAAAATTTACAAGGTATCTAAAATATTTGAATTGGTACTACTTGTGGATAACACTAATATTTTTTGTTCTTGGGAGAATTTCAGTGAGCTACTGGAAATACTCAGGTCAGAAATGTGCAATATGGTTAAATATGATTTGAGACAAACAAATTATCATTAAACTAAAATAAAACTAAATTCATGATTTGATCGTTAAAAAAATTAGGACTTGTGAGGAACAGGTAGATGGACAAGACATTGAAAAAGTTCATTAAAATAATTTTCTTGGTGCGATAATCGATAAATAAACTGGAAATCTTATGTCAAACATGAACACAAACTTTCAAGAAGCATCACAGTACTGATTAAAGCAAGTGTACTGTATGTATATTATAATGATGTATAATAGGTAAGAAAACTTGTGTTTGATTATTTCTTTTTTGTAACAATGCTTGTTGGCAATACATCTTATACTGTTGGAAAGCCTGTGTACTTCCTTTTTAAATGGTAGCACATTTGTTGGGAAGATCCATTTGTGCATGAGTAGCAGTGCTGAGTATGTGGGTTTCACCCAAGAAAAATGTGTCAAATCTTTGCCGATGCCAAACAAGTTTGAAGAAACAATTGGTAATTTAAGCTGGTCCCACACATGTTCAATAGGGTTGAAGTCAGGACTGCTGGCAGGCCATTCCATCCTTTCTATTCCCAAATTCTGGAAGTGGTCTCTGATAAAACCCGCTCTGCAGGGACGAAGCGGTGTCATCTTGGAGGATAGAGTTTAGTCCCAGATTGTGGAGACATAGGATTGCCACTGGTTACAAAATCTCATCTCAATATCTTTCTGCATTGAGATTGCCTCCAATGATGATGAGCCTTGTTTTTCCAGTGAGAGAAAGATGTTAAAAAGATGTTACTCTATCGGTGCGGCAATCAGTATAGCGTTCTCCGCGTCTTCTCCACACTTTAACCTCATGCCGTAGGCAGAACCTGGACTCATTGCTCAACATAACGTTTATCCACATGTTCAGGTTCCAGTGCAGGTGTTGCTGACACCAGCCCAAACGGACCTGACTGTGAAGGGCAGTCACGGCCGGCCCACCGGCAGCCTCTACGAGATTTGGCAAATTCTTCATGGACACAATCCAGATACTCAGCTCTGCTGCTCATCCCACAAATGCATGTTTCTTACAAATGTGGCACCATTTAAAAGGAAAATAAAGATGCTTTCCAACAGTATAAGATTTATTGCCAAGAAGCACTGTTAAAACAAAGAAATAATCTACCAGACACATTTCCTTATAATTGTGTTAAGTTTAGATAGATGTATAAAACATTAATATGTGTACAACAATACTTGTTTAAAAGGAAACATTAATTCGTTCATTCTTGCATTTACTTTAACTCATTTGCAGACAGTATGAGCTTAAGATATTTCATGTTTTTATCATAACCTTAATTAATTTTATATAGTAATATACATTAATTCTTGCATTTCAGGCCCCCCCCCCCCAAAAAAAACGAAACAAAACAAAAAAAACTGGTTCAGTCGTAATGACGGTAAGAAGACAAAGAAAAAAATGATGTTATTTCAAATAGGTGATGTCAGCAGGTGATTTTTCATGATAATTTGTTCTCGAAGCAGTATCCGTGACAGGCCAAGTCTTTGCGGATTAAAGGATAGTTAGAGGATGTCAGTTTTGTTAACAAATGCATGGAAAAATAATTCAAGTATTTTAAAACTGTGCTCCCCAGAAAGACTGGAAGGGGCTTGCATATTTCTCTTTCAAACAATGCATAATATTAAATTATTCAAGGAATCTGGAAGAATTTCAGTGCTTTTAGAGCAAGGGTGCAGGTCTAACTAGGTCTGGACAACCAGGCCACACAGGAGCCTTGTCCAATCCTTCAGACAGCATTACATCAAGAATGGTCATTCATTAAAGCCCCACTTTAAGAAATATCTGCCAAACAGTACAATACAGAGCTACATTCACTAATGAGACTTATTCTGTGGATAAAAATAAGTCATACGCCAACCTTGGATGGATCATCACACAGTGTGTTATGGTCAGACAAATCAGTATTTCAGTTCAGAAATGTTATAACACCATATTCTGCCATCAAGACCACATCTTTTCCAGCCTCCAGATGACCTTGAATACAACTGAAAGCAGGTACAGAAAATGACTGTTGGCATGGCGACACAAATGTGCCGGTTTAAAACTTAATCCATGCGGATATCAGTTGCTACATTTCTGACAATGTGCAAGGTAAAATGAATACCTACCCCAACAGAAAATAGATTTGAGGGAGAAAATAGTAGACTGAAGCTGGAAATGGAGTGTGCCAAGTTCACATTGATATGTAGAAAAATTCAGACCAAAGAGGGGGGGGTTCTTATTTTTGTAAATCCTAAAACACTAGGTTGCTAATAAATTCAATGCGTGAATAGATTAAAAATAAAAAATCTTTACTTTTCTTAACATATATTTCAAGTAAAGGTTTTTTGTTATAATGTATTTATCTCTTTATGGAAACTGTGAACTACACTTAGACTATGAGGATCATTATAATCCAAGACAAACTGAGCAACGGACTTCTGATCAGCGTGTCATGTGATCATTTGTGTGGCTGCTGTGTTCAACAGTTCACCTAAATCCAGGGTTCACCTCTTATCAGTCTGACAACTGCAGCAGTGCACAGCAAGCAGTCCTCAGCGACATCACCCTTAAAGACAATATGGAGCACTTACAACACAGGGCTGATAAACCAATAAAGCCTTTGATTTGTGAATAAATGCCATTTTCTAAAGTCACAGAGAAACATTTAATAAGAGGCTCAGACTCTGCAGATCTGAAATAGTGTATGAATGCAAATATAATGTAATCAAAAACACCCAACTAGGTCAAAGGTCTGTTTCCTTTTCTGACTGTTTTTAGTTTTATAACTAAACAAAATGTACAAAAATGAACATGAAAGACGGAGATGCAGTCAAAACTGTGAGTGAAAGGGTACATCGAAAAATTGATCGCAGATGGAGGAAAATATTTTCATAATCATTTAAATTATAATTTAAAAAAAAAAAAAAAAAAAAAAAAGAGTGATTTCCCTTTCTCTAGTAAGCATCCTTTGTATTTTCATATTTAACATATTTTCTAAATATAGACTTATGTGCAGTTCAGCCAAAAAAAGAATTGAGGAAAGCTTGTAGACGCAAGTGAATATTATTTTTATGTTATCTTTTTTCTTTTAAAGTACAAATATCTTTCTTCGTCTAATTTTAACTTATGTTGGTTTTCTCCTTTACCAGCTCTTACATTATGTATCCTTCAAAGTATTCAGTGGATCCGCTCAGTACATTTATTGTACTCACAGTTTATACAGTATGGCAGCTGTGACCGTTCATTGACCCCAACAACTTTACACTTAAAAATAATTGAAAGTGGAGGATCTGTGGAAGGTCTGGATTTCAGTGGCGTGCTGTGGTTAGAAGTCTAAAACCGGGTTGACACCAACGGGGTATCTGCATGTGTCACCTGAAAGCTGTGTGATGTAATCACAGTCCCCTCCTCCATCAACAACCCTCTTATCAGGGTCCAACAGTCCACGCGGGGAGTGCCGTGTGAGGTGGCTGGTTTCAAACCTTTGACTGAGAGAGCAATGTTTTTAGATTTCCCCTGGGTTTTAAGGTTGAAAATAAAATGTGTAGTTAATGCAGTTTGTGCACCAAAAACAGTCCCCAGAAAACATTAGTCCTGTCGAAGCTTGAAGTATTCCTTGACAGTCAGAGGCTGGTGAGTGGTCTAGTTTTTCTTCTTGTCGTCAGTGGTCTGCCCCTTGGGAACGGCTTTCATAAAATAAGCGGGGCTGATGTGGCAGCGCAAGGCCAGCAAAGCTGGCAAAACAGCAAGCACCACATTCAGGGTGATAACAGGCCACCGTTTGTCTGCTGGGACTCGGTACGTGAAAGGAGTGCGAGAGTGCAGAGATGCTCCAATATGGCACCACTGGGTCTGGAGAGAATCGCACGGGGGGAGACAAGGTCAGCGTGAGTTTCAGAACATTAATAACAGAAAATATATAAATAAACACAGTTACCTGTGCCATTGCTCCAGCAAAAAAGATGCTCCAGTCCAGCATCCAGCTGCATCCTGGCATCTTTAGACCATAGATGAGGACAGAGAGCAGCGGCACAGCGTAGAACAAATACACCAGCATCTGAAGAATCACGTCCAACAAGATCAGTTATTCTTTTAAACAAGAATACAGTGTGTTTAGCTCAACAAGGTATATCGTTTTGTTTTCTTAGACTGACCATAACCCTGGGAAAGCCAACCGGGTCTTTGAGATACGGCTCATACTGGTAGATGTAGGTGAAGCAGGAGTCCAGAGGACAGTCCACCACCACCTGGAGCGCAACACAATGACAATGTACTCAAATGTGTTATCTCGCATCCGCATGAGCGCAGTGAAACACACAAGCATCTGAACAGAAACCATGAAGGGTCACAATGCTCTACTTACAAAGCCTCTGAAAACAGAGAAGGCCACGGCTCCCAGTAACAGGAGGGACAGGAGCAGATCAACGGGCCGAGACAGCAAACTTCTCCTCTGCTCTGCAGCAATCTACTCAAAACACACAGACACTGAGGTAACCAAGACACTCAAGTCTTTAATAACTTTGCTGTTGAAACAAGATTGATCACTGAATTAATACACTTGACAGATTACAGACACTGGCAGACTGTACACTCATACTGATTGTTTGTGGGCTCGGTTTTATATTTATGTCTTTGTTTCATTTGTGGTTTTACTTTCTTTTTTATAGTTGCTGTTAAAAACAATAAAATAAGGGTAATTAGTTGTAGTTTTGTTTGTAATCTTCTATGTGGGACCTGAGGCAGTTACTCTGCTGTCTTTGCTGAGAGCCAGTTTAATCCAAAGGGAAGAAAAAGAAGGGGGAAAAAAGATGAGTCTTCACTAAAAATACTTTTCAAATTTCCTCCACAAGTGAAATCTAAAAAGCTGAAGACCTGCACTCATTATTGCTGTTGTAGAAGTCAAAATGCGCCAGGCCAGTTACTGAAATGATCTCATTTTTACTTTTAACCTTTAAATTAACACTAATTAAAATTTCCAGATTTTAAAAGCGAACAAAATATCCAACAACTCAAAATGAAACTTTTTTTTTTTTCAAAATCTTTATACTCTGCATTTGCTTTTGGGTCTTTAAAGGACGTTTAAACGAAACAAAAGTAACACAGAAATATTTCTCTTTGATCTGGTCAATTGTACTTCACAGACATGCAGCTTTCTGATCAGCATTGGTAGGCTGAGGTCATACACATCACATAACACAAACCTCGAGCCCTGACACTTGCCTTGTCTGCTGTGATGACTGGCATGTCCCTCGGTCTGCTAAAGAGCAGGGACGCTGCCCAGAAAGGCACCACAAAGAAGGGGACGTTCCTCCAAAAGGCTGGGCGAATGTTAGACCCATACTTACCTGGACAAATAAGGACACTTTCCCATTAAAAAAAAAAAAAAAAAAAAAAAAAAAAAAAACACTAACAGCTGTTCTGAGCAAACAAGGCAGTAAAAGGCAGCCATCTCTCACCAATGACCACTCCTGGAATGAAGACAACTTGATGGGCGATGGACGAGCCTGCCCACAGCAGGCCCAGGCTTCGGTAGGACTTCCTGCACAGACAAAAAAAATGAACAGGATTCATCAGAGGTCCCACTAAACACTGACATGTTGCTGTGGTTCTGATGAAGAAGCTCACCCTGCAAACATGCGGTGGATGATTGTGAGGAAGAGGATCAAGTGCACAACACCTTCCCAATAAGACGTCATCACAGCATAGGCGGTGCTGAGATGAGGCTCACCCTGATGAGAGGGACAGACCACCACGCAATGAAATTAAACTTCACTTTGTCCACATGTAAACTTATATCAAACCACATACAAAAAGAAGAACAAGGGTAAGTTCAGCGTCTGTAATTTTACCATCTTTACGTAGAAGTCCATGAATCCAGAGATGAAGCCGTCCTGCTCCAAGGCATTGGTCAACCCCACCATGCAGGTGAAGGAAAACTCGGCAAACACTACACACACAGACAAGCCCAATATAAGAAGAACAAGCACTCCATCTTTGTTTTAATCATTTACATCGAATTGTGGTTTTGTACCATAGAATAAGGGGTCCACTTTTGTCCTGTGCCGTACCGCCAGGAGGAGGAGGAGGAGAACAGATCCCAGGATGATCATTCCCATTCCCAGAATAGGAAGAGGTCTAAGGTGACAGTAAGAGAATCAGTTTATCTGTGCAACTCTGCAGCCTGCACGTACTTTAATCTTTGCTTACCTAATAAAATAACTGACAGAGACAAAGAAATCTACTCTGGAATAATGTTGATGCCTTATTGTTAAAGTCTTTTCTTTGTTTTTCCAATATCAACTGGTCTAGTTGAGTGGCTGTCAAAATATTAGATTAACTTTAAGATAAAACAAGCAGCTACGTGTTTTATTTCAGCAGCACACCTTACCACCTTAACTTCTTAACAGGCTTTAAACTGCACAGTGAACATAACCAGCAATTAATAATGAAAATAAGGAGTTGAAGCCAAACTTCATCTCAAATCCACACTACTGACTCAAACTCACAAAACATGAGATTATGGGGTTTTGAAGCTTTAGTCGATGCTGAAATAAGTTTACTACCATTATGATACATTTTGTTTTAGAAACAAATTGATCAAAAGGTTTTTTTGCATGGAAAATTGATCCAGTCACATCCATCAATCAATCAGTCTCCTTCATCTCACAGACTGAAATCAACCACTTTACTGGTGAAAATGTTTAACTCGGTCAAATTTAGGGCAACATCCAACTCATGTGAGCTTGTTAATTAGATTGTTTCGTTTTTAAAATATTAATTTATGGATTAAACCCGCTGATATTAGGACAGAGGGCGATGAAGTAAATCTTGTAACTTCACTTTTCACGTTTAAAACATTTATTTTTTTAGTTTCATTTCTGATTTAAACAAAAAAATCGTAGTAGACTTCAATAATGTCAGCAGAAATCATACATTCGACCCAGGATGTGGCAGAAAGAATCAAACAGCAGACTTACTCCTGTAACGCAGGGATGTTGTTCATAGTGAACAAAACTCCGGGAGCCAACAGAGACAGCAGAAACACAGTGACTTCCACCGGCGGCCTCATTCTTACAAAATGATTAGTTCAAACTCTCGGATGACTTTTAAAACTGTTGGATTGGTTATATTTCCACCTAAACGAGTATTTTAGCTGTGAAACGATTCATGTCAAAGGCCAGCGCACTCTCCACCGCAGCGTAGCGCAGGGAAGGAGGCGTGTCACTGGTTGCTTTTTGACTGCAGATAAAGCAATGATGGTGCTCCAACACACCTATTATACAGCAAGTTTCAAAGTTTAACTGGGGGTGGGGGGGTTGAGGGAAATCATCTTCTTTCTCGTGTGCATATGCACAGGCCAGATGCCTTGCAGCGCGTTGCTGCCTCTTGCCGGTTGGAGTAAGGTTGATGACTGAAAACTTTTGAAATTTAGGCCTCCACCGTTTCTGTCACACACCTGGATGTCCTTGAGGTGTCAAACACAACATTAGAGAATAAAATAAAGTCTTAAAACTGTTAGAATGTGAAGTCCTGTGTTTTGGATTCATATATTTAGCAGTCATGCCTAATTACAATAGATCACATTAGATTTAACTACTGTCACTACATATGTCACAAGTACAAGCCCAGGAAAAATGCAGTTAACTTCTAACCACGACTGCAAAAAAAAAGTAGTGCGGTATATTTGTAAAATCTGAATGTAGAGTGATGCAAAATATTGATATTACACTGTGGACATGTACAGACAATACTTTTATCTGCACAGCATGCAAGTGTGAGTCTAAACAGATGTTATGTTTAAATAGACCGCCACCTGGTGGCGAATCTCTTGTCCATCAGCTTTACCGGCCTAAAAGAGCATCCCAGAGTTAAATCAGGTCTATTATGGCATGAACGGAAGCAGTTTTGATTGAGAAATGAACATGTGGTTGCAGCAAAATGAGAAAATGTTAACTCTCGGAGCCTCTGACAAGGCTTAAAATGTCATTCAACTTTAGTGATAGTGTGGATAGGGTCCCAACGGACAAACCGAAGTAGTTCTAACTTTGTACACGGACAGAAACTGTTTACAAAAGATTGTTTGTACAGGCGTCTCCTTCCTACGCCACAGGTTTACATGAGCTCACGTTTTTTTTTACATTTACAAAATTAAAATAACCATATTCACACTATCCACTGTTAAGCAGAATTATATTTTTGATTCTTGTCAGATGCTTAAAATACCTTTTTATCTGGACACAAGTCAATTTCTCCAAACATTAACTGCCATTTTGCTGCAAAAGCATATTCAGTTCTAATTTAAAACTACTTTGATTCAAGTGGTTTCGGACCCTAACTAAAGTTTTCACTCACCATCGTCTAATAACAGATCTGGGGTTGTTGCATCAGGTAGGAGGTGGGATGTACTGAAAGCAACACATCTTAAACATGTGTAAGTAAAGTCATAACTTGTCCTTTACTGGACTATAAAAACATAAAAATGCAAAAATAGTTGAACCATTCTTAATTTTTTTATTGTGCTTTCTAATAAAATACAGTTGGCAGGATCTCGCTGCACAAGGCGAGCACGTAATGACAGAGGTCATACACATGTCATCTAGGTGGGGAACGCCTCAGCTCTGCTGGCGGTTCATTTAAGGGACCATCTGTCCTATTTTTGTAAGATTAAGAACTCCTGCCTCTGATGTTTCCAGTCATGATTAAACTATGGATTATTTCTGACACAGAACATAAAGTTCAGGACAAAGATAATTGTTTTTTTTGTTTTTTTTTTGTTTCTGTCAGGCTGCTATTTAAAACAGATAATTTTTACAGCCCTTCTTTCACAACTTCTTTACAAAAAAGTGGCCCGTGTCACTCTTTTTTTTTTTTTTTTAGTATACTATGAAAAAAATAAATATGTACATTATGCAACGGCATCTTATGCACGGACGAGATTTGTAATGCAGGTCTGCATCTAATGCAACCTTATCTGCTATAATAAAGCTGCTGAAGAGGATTATGCTGCTGCTGCTGCCACAGAAACTTAGTGACCAGTGGAAAGAAGGAGCAGAGTGGGGTGGGAGTTCATGAGGAGAGTAGGAGCAGGGAGGCGATTATATACAGACAACTCTTTACCCACACGGCAGACACACTTTTTTATTTGAAGTGAAAGAGACTTTGTTTTACCCAGTCTGTTACCATGATACACCCTTTGATCATTGCTATTATGACCGTGAACACCTCCATGACCGTCGTCTACTGGGCCTTCCTCCTGGGCGATGTCTACTTCAGATGGATGTTAGAGCCAGAAGACAAACCCAAGAAGATAGTTACCCCAGCCTGAGGGAGCCAGCATGGCTCTACCTGACTGAGTGACTGGGGGTTATTTTGTTTAGGACTAGGATAGAGCAGTTCGGCTTGCAGCGCTTTCTGTGGAATTGAATTTGCAATTAATCTGCTTTCTTTTATTTTGTGCCTGGGGAAGATTTGGAATCCAGCTTGAAATTTGAAATTGCTGAACTCAAAGAATCCTGAGCACGTGCGAGGAAGGCGTCTTCTTGCAGGTAATCTTTACTAAACTTTCTTATTGCACCTCATTTGAACTGTCCTCTTGCTGTAGCTCTTTGTTAGTGTGAAGGAGCCGCTCAATTACTCCCCTCCACCTGCCTTTTTGCTGACTCAGTGAAAAGCTAGAGTGTGTCACTCAAATCCTATAAGGATTAGTTAAGAAAACCTTGATAAAGGTACGGATATTATTGCCCTCTCATTTGCTTCATCCCACCTTTGGTCTGCTTCTTCTTCCAACCTCCTCCGATATGGGTCACGTCTTCTACTATGGCATGCACCCAGTTTCTTGGTTTATTCTCTTCGCGAATGTGACCATCACCATCATGGAATGGCAGTTTCTTATTCGCGAGTATTGCAGACTTAGGCGGCTACCAAAAGCACAAGAAGAAGAATCGAAATCCTAGAGAGACTCACCTTTCTGATACAACACCCAGAAGATCAGTGAGAACAAAAAAAAAAAAAGATTTTTGATCGTCGCATGTCTGCCTGCTTGTAGAGTAAAACACAACGCTCAGAGGTTTGTTTGGAAGTCCTTTCATTCCAAACTCAAGGAAAAGAGCTGACCAGCAGCTTCTGTTTTGACTACACTGAAGGTAATTAATCTTATATTTTTCACATGCCCTTTCTTTAATCCCTCATTTTCTCCTTTATGTATTGGACAGTGTGCCAGCATTTTGCTCATTCTCAATTTCCTATTTGCGATAATATTTAATAGTCACAAACTGAAACTGAAAATATTGCTTGATATCACTGACTGATGTAAAGGGGCATTTATTGAGTAAAATAAGTAGACTTAGTTGTATCTAAATTCAAAGTATGCATGAAGTAATACCCATTCGAACTTGGTTGCACTATGTATCGTGCATGTATGTGCATGCAACACGGTTACATATGACTATAATCTGCTTTGCCGCTCTGCTGTCCACCTCTCCTTTCACATATCTCTAATCCGTACAGATGGAAAGCTGATATTCCTCTATGACTGACTGAATCCTATTAACTCTGTCTGTCCTATATTCCCCTACCCTCTGTCTGGTGCTCCTCGGTCTGCTGGAAATTTGACTGAGGTTTTTTGTCACCTGTACAAGAGAGCAGAAATAGGAATGTTAGGACTTAAGTCTATATCACGGAGTTGGAGAAATGACTCATGCATGATGCGAGACCTACAATATTGAGCTAGCTATTCTTTCCGGGTCTTCTTTAAATGGAAAAAGACAGTGTGTTCATGTAAAAACGTCCCCCAACATTTCCATCCCCTCGCTCAGTCCCACCATTTTCTCCAGCTTTACAAAAATGTTTAATATCTTGAAATGCTCAGCTTCTTTCTCAATTGTGTCACCTCTTTTCCAAATATTCACAGTAAAGAAAGAAACTCGGGTCTCCAGCAAGACTATAAAGCCATCATCTCTTAACAAACAGGCCCCAACGCTAGACTACACTTTCAACTACTGTCCTGTGAACAGTTTCAAAAATCAACGGAGCCATGAAGCATCAAATGGCACCAAACGGCTCAGGAGGAGCTCTACTTTTGAACCTTACTCAGCTGGCGTTTAACTACCGACGGCTCCTCCAATTCTCCAGACGGGAGGAGGAGGAGGCCTACTTTGTGGACTACATCCCTCCAGCAAGAGATGCTATAACTCTTCCACGCAGTGTGGTCTATGTCCTAGTCGGAGTGGTGTTGATTGTAGTGGCCACTTATGCCATAGTGGGTCACCTCATTAAAGACCTGTTTCATGACCTGGCAGGTAACCTCAGGCAGGAACATCCTCGAGGGATGTCCTCCCTCATTCATCTGTCCCTCTGACATCTATGATCATGGTGTTATTGTGTCCCATCAGCGTCTTGTCGTTTCCTTTCCTTTCCATTGTGACGTGATCTGTTGTTTGACGACTGCTCCTTCACATGCACCCTTTGGTTTGTGTACAGTGGACCCAATGGTGTTACTGTTAATGGAGGTGACTCCCAGCAGCAGATAAATTCACAGAAAATGACTACTACTGAAACAGCATCTTGAAGGGACACTGCTTATTTATGATTGCAGTTCTAGAAAGGATGATTCACATGCAAGAGATCTGCTACTATTAAACACTACATCCTTATTTCCCCCTGTGAAACCCAATACTGCCCTTTTCCACTGCCTGGCTGCCCTGGTTTCATTGCATAATCTATTGAGAAAGTTATTTTTCACATGCTGATTGAGCAAAAAGTGAAGAAAACTTTAAATGTAAAACATTTAGTCGCGTGTCCCTTTTAAACACACACACACACAAGTGTTACAAAACAAAGAAAAATGTAATTAATGTCATCATGTTTCTTCCTATTACAGACTGGATATTTGGCCCCAAACCAGTGGAGGAGGATCCAGAGGGAGAGACAGCAGAGACAGAAGAGGCGAGGAAATTCAGCGTTTCCAGTAAGCTGCTGGAAGCAGAAGACGGGCTGAGAGTGGAAAAAAGACCAGACATGTTGCTGCCTGGTTTCCACCAGGAAGAGGGACGCCCTCCACCGCTGAAAAGTGTCATTGCTACTTCATACTCTGCAGAAAAAAGAATATCCACTCATAGCGTGACCTTCGCCTGCCCTGTTGCCCCTTTTGCCACGTCCCTTTGAGTTTTCATCACTTTGTCCCTGCCCCAGCTCAGATCAGCTCCTGTCACATGCTGTACGTCTTTCGGTCCAGTGATCAGTGTTCTCCGTGCTGTAGTTATGACTAAGCTAGGACATTTTTGTTTGTACCCGTGTAGTACGTAGTTTATGTAAACATGATCCAGACCTATTCACTTGATTGCACTGCATTGTATCAATATCCGTTTTCCAGTCTTTGCTACTCCAAAATGTATTTATTCAGTATGTAAAAAGATGTTTAAGTGAAATGTTGATGCGCACTCATCTAAAGATGTTTGAAAGCAAACACAAGCTTTCACCAAATGCTGCAAAAAATGCACAACTATCAGTGTTTTTTTGTTTTTTTTCAGCATTTGTGTACATTGATCAGTAAACTTGGCATAACCACCACCTCCCCTCCATACTTTCATCACACACTGCTGTAATGTGCTTCTGAAGAAAATGTGCATCACTGTACTTGTTCTGGTGTTGGACTAAGCTTCATTCCAGTAAACAACCTAATAACACAAGTGTGTTGATGTGTCTTATCTGCTTTCATTAAGCACTCTTATCTCAGTCTAATACCTGCCTGTGTCAGGTGTGTGGTGACCTTGTTTATAAAGGCCGAGGATTAATGCACATCGTCCACATTAGGCACTGATGTAAACATAAGCATGGTAGATAGATAGATAGATAGATAGATAGATAGATAGATAGATAGATAGATAGATAGATAGATAGATAGATAGATAGATAGATAGATAGATAGATAGATAGATAGATAGATAGATAGATAGATAGATAGATAGATAGATAGATAGATAGATAGATAGATAGATAGATAGATAGATAGATAGATAGATAGATAGATAGATAGATAGATAGATAGATAGATAGATAGATAGATAGATAGATAGATAGATAGATAGATAGATAGATAGATAGATAGATAGATAGATAGATAGATAGATAGATAGATAGATAGATAGATAGATAGATAGATCAGGTCCCTGGGAGCACAAAGAAGCAAGGATTTAACAATTTAGTACCTGGAAACAAAGTAAGGAATTTTTTAAGGTGGTACAGTTTTTTTTTTTTTTTTTTTTGCTTTTGGTGTAGTTTAGCAAAAATAACAACAAAAGAACTCGCCCAGAATACCTAATTTAATGATCTTTTCGGTAAAAACGTTTAAATAAATCTGATTACATTGTGTTACCTTATATTATGTTAGTTTATAGACTCTTGTTTGAAAACAGAGTTGTCAAACAGAGCAATTCCCCCCCGTATATCGTTTTGCATGGAGCGCATTGTCATAGTAAATCCCCGCGGTGCCTCTTAATGCAGAGATGGGACTGAGACATTCAGCGGACTTACTGGCCGACAGCACAGACAGCCACTCAGGAATGGAAGTACCAGTGGGGAGTTTAAATATCCGTTACAAGGACGAGGACGGCACCGTGCTCTATGAGTCTTATATTCCTCCTTCTCGGGACGCAGTCCACCTGCCTACCTACGTCCTCTACCTGCTCATAGCCGTCACCGTCGTTTTTTCTGTTCTTTATGCCATCATTGGCCACCTCATCAAAGACCTCATCCATGATTTTGCAGGTTTGTTGCAGCCTTTTCAAAGTAATAATGATGTATATTGTTACTGGCGTTACTGGTTATATTGTTACTGGTTACTGGAGTTTTTCCTGTGGCATACCATCTTCACTCCTCCATCCTTCTATTCCAGACTGGCTGTTAGGGGAGCAGCCTGAGGAAGTGGTGGTGAACTACTGCGAAGCCAAGGATAAGTTCATGGCAGACTGGTCCCCGGAAACTTCCCCTGAGCTGGAGGCGATGGCTCGGGCGGAGGAGAACAAGATAGTTGACAGGGACTTCATGAAAGCTCCTGCTATTTGGATCATCTCCACGGAACCTCGGGGCACCAGGACTGGACCCCGTGTGGTTTTTGGGAAGATGACTTAGTAGTGCAGTGATAAATAAATGCAGAAGATGAAATCAGAACAGAGACTTCCTGCTGATGCATATCTTTTATATGTGATGTGATGTCATAACTGAGATTATGATTGTGGTGAATCATTATTGTTTGAAAACTTATGCTGAAATAATTTTTTAATAAGCTTTCTTCATCGGGGTTGAATGATTGTGGTTCTTTGGTGACATCTAGCGTTTATTTCTGTCATTACAATGGATTGAAACGGATTATTACCCCAACTCCATAAAGTAGACACGAGCATGCCTTACATAAAATTTGTTTTTGTGAAAAAATGGTAAAATAAAAAAGGTTAAAATTAACATAATATTTATACGTCTTTGGCAGTGTAAATGGTAGTTGTTAGTCTTGCATCACAAGCACGAAAAGTACACACAAGTAGTTATGCATTGAGGAGTTTTTACTTTTCTCTGCCATCTTGATTATACAATATTAGTGATAGTGATAACAGTGATATTAATATCAAAACATAATTAAGTGCTGTTGTATCAGCTGGCTTTTAAAAACCATTTGACACTTTAAAGCAGATCATGGGGCCCAACTAAGCGAGGGTAGTCAATGGCAACCACTGACCAGGGGAGGGTGCTGTGGTATAAAAATAAAAACACCATACGCTACCTTATGATACCACATAATGCACATCATGCATCCGCTCAGGCATGCTTGGAGGTTCGGGATATCTTCCAAGAGTGATGCACGTATGTGTTTGTATCCTTATTTTAAATAGGGGTTGCTCATTGCTTCGGATATCTTTAATTATATCAATGAATCTGTGACCTTTATTACATATTTAACTGTAATGGATTCCTCAAACAAACGGTTGCTCTCATTAACTCTGTCCCTCAGATACCCCCATATCTCTTAAAGACACAGATATTCCTTAATCCTGGCAATGCTTGCAGGCTTTTATTTAAACTTTTGCAATTTTTTTAATTTAAAACAAGTAATTAAGTATTTGTGGAGACCTATGTTGCTCTACCTGTTAACAAATCTACTTCACCCATGACTGAAGTTAATATATCATCATTCATTTTAATGTAACACGCCCTAGTTATATTCTCTGAAAACTCGTGTGAGGCCAGATTTCATTTGACAGCATCACGAGGTCCTTTATTTTTAAATAAAAGCTATTTTCTTTTAGACTGCAGGTATGTCAGCAGTGAGAATCTTTAAAAGAGGGTTTTGTCTTGTAAATGCATGTTTCCTCTTCCCTAGCTGAACAGCAGGGGCTCTGCTACGTAGTATGGGAGCTCAACACACACACACACACACACACACACACACACACACACACACACACACACACACACACACACACACACACACACACACGCACGCACGGACGCACGCTTAACCAGAGTGCTGTGCTGTGCAGCGCTACGACCGCTGCAGATGACATGGCTCTGACCGTAGAAGGTTATATTCAGTAAAACGGGAGGAATGAACGGGTGGTTTGAAGGCTTTGCGGCATGGATGCGCGCTGACTGAAGCAGAAGCCTTTATGGATTGGAGCTCGTCGTCGCCGGAGCAAATCTGGGGAGAGTCAGAGAGGTGAGGCGGCAGATGGATCGCGCGCGGGGGTACATCATTGTTTTATTCTTAAATCTTACAAGACAAAATAGACAAGGCGACGGCAAAAAGCTGCGTGTCTCTGTCTACTGTGGTCAAGTTTTTATTATTGTTCATGCATTCAGTATGACAGTAGGCCATTTTCTGCTCGCAATATGTGGCTGTAGCCATCACTGCATTGGATGCTTTATAGATCTGATCTGAGCTATTGAGCTATTGAGGCTGCTTTTTACCTTGTTAGGGAAACATTGTCAGTATATTTCCACACAGAAACTACATTTGTAAAGCAATTCCCAGTTACAAATAAACAACTTCGCGCTCCATGCAGTTAATTGACCTACTTTGCACAACTGAACATACATTTTAATCAGAGGGCTATTTTGAATGGCACCAGTCTGCATTTGGGGATATAGAGGCCCAGAAATATTTAATGTGGCTCACTTACATTCAATTTCTTCATTAAAATGAAGATAAGTGCCAATGAAAGGATTGAAAGGATACGTTTTAACCTTTTAAAGGGTTGTTGTCCATCACTTTGCACAACGTGGTGCATTGTTCAGTTTCATATATTAACCTAATTAAAATTCTCACATTTAGGTGGAATAAATGTGCGTGGATTAAATCTGCAAAATATTTATGTAAGTGTCTTAAAGGCGCCAGATCAAATTTCAGTGGATGAAAATTCCAAAATCTTAGATTTTATTGGATTACATTTGAAGAATCCTGAATTTTAAAGATGAGATGTGCATAACTGTGTATTATAGAGGTTATAGCGTCATGAAGCACTGTGACCATATGGAGCACCCCAAAGAAATTTGCATTAAGAAAACAGTTGTGAAAAGTGAAGCCCAGCCCATCACAGTAATGCTGCGTGGAGAGTATTTATCCACCTGGTCAACTTCTAAATCCTTGGCATGCAGCAACTGTCTTTACATTTTATGACTCAGCAGCAGCTGTATGAGGTATTAACTGTAGACCGAGTGGGAGCAATGAATGGTAGTGAGCTTGTAGTCGCAGTGAGTGCATGTAGTGCTTCTGCATGTTTGATTGTGGAAGCATTATGGCATGGTTAGTGGCAGTATTCGAGATTATTTTAATTGTAATAATTAAGCCTAAAAATGTGATGTTCTGGTCAGTCGGCGTAATGTTTTATACTCTCAATGGTTCCATTTAATTAAGTAAAAATATTGTGAATGCCTTGTGAAGTCGAGTCTTGGTTGCTCAGCAGCAGATGTTCAGGGTCACTTGATCTCTGACCCCTAGGGTGCTCCTCCCTGTTCCTCGTACCTCCCCTGCTGAGACCCCCCGATGACCCTCTGCTCTCTTGCAGGGATGCAAATGAGTCTGTGAGGTTCTAGTGAAATGATTTACTATGATTTTTGTATTACATAACATCTTTTTCATCATAAAGTAAGGCATCTTGTTGTGTTACATTCAAAGAGCAGCAGCTACTTTTAGGGGTTTGTTTTGCATTTATTTATTTGGCACCCTTGTCTCCTGTGTTCTGCTCATCTTCTCTGTGCGTCATTTTGTATTTTGTCGTTTCTTTTGCAGTACTGTCGAAGAGGAGTCTTCACCCAAGAACACAGGTCACATGACAGGTGCCTTCACTTTTAACACCCTTTTGTAAAACAAAAATGCCCATGGCTTCTGCTGCTCCCTTAATATCCTGTTTTCTGTGTTTAGATTTGTGTAGTGATGAGACAGACAACTCTCCTCCTCTTCAGCCTCACACGCTCAAGCAGTTTGAACAGGTGAGATTTTGTATTGATGCGAGTGGCACAAACTTGTTTTTGTTCTTGATTAATTGCTGTTTGGATTAAGTGCAACATGAAAATTAACTCTCTAGAGCCATCTTGTGGTTTTCCATCCTTTGCATCATAAACCTATGTTTAAAAAAAAACGCAGACCCAAGTTCAGTGCCAGGATACTTTACTGAAAAATTCAGGCACAAAGCCAAGCCATGTGAGGAGCAGCCTGTACAGAGAACGTGAACACCTGCAGCTGAGAATGCAGGATGGAAAACACCCAGAAACCTCCTGCTATTTTAATCTGCCTCTGGGTACTCCATGGCCCACTTAAGGTTTCCATTTTCCTCTGCACCAATATTGGACGTTGTATAACTGCAGTTTATAATCCAATACGAAGCTGGATGAGTACCTGAATGCAGATTTGGGGGCCAGAAAGTAGTACAGAGTAAGAAAAGTCTATTAAAACTATATTTTCATTGTTTGGCAGCGGGGTACTGTCAGAGAACTGTCAAAACTATTAAAGGAACATATGAAAAAGTGAATAAAAGGCGACCTAGACAGTTTCTACTATAGACTGCTGTCACTGACAGTAAAGCAGTATGAAAGAACTTTGACAGTTTTTACCTGAGCAGGTCCCCCTGTAGATGTGAAGGTCAGTTCACTTTATACGGCACAAAGATTAGCTTAGTCTTTTGCTTGGTTGCTCTTTCAGGTTGTCTTCTATTATTCATTCCTGCCATGAATTCAACTGTAGTTTTACTGTTGCTGATTTGTCATATGCAAGAGAGTCTAAAGTTTCTTCTGCTCATTGTTGCCAACAGTAGGAACAGGAGACTGCAACAGCCAGACGTCGCTTCATAAAAGTAGTCAAATGTATCTTCAAGTGAAACTGAAAGTGAATTTTAACATGAATGTATTTTCTTTAGCTTAAACTCGTTTGAAGTCATATTTATTTAAATGATTCTGAGTTACCGTAACTGGCGAGACAAGTTCTACTAAAACTGTTAATAAACCCCGGCTTGTGAGCTGAGAACAGTCAAAATTGAACCATTAGTCATTCACACAAACACTTGATAACATCTGGAGAAGATCTGGAAAATTCAGTCCAGACCTCCTTTGTGAATTCTGTTTGCATGTGGACTTTATAGCTGGATGCATTTTTAAAAAAGTATGTGGTGGAAATCATTATGTATTGTTTGCAGTATGTTGAGAACTTCAGATGGAGCTCCTTAAATAATTATAATGATGACAGTAGTGTTGATATGGATGCAGGGGTCGTAGTGTGAAGAAGCAGGTCTTTTCAGTACACACATGCCTGCTATACGTTTCATTGCTTCCACGTATCCGATCATTTTCCATTCAATCATTTCCCAGAGTTATCACTTGGTTACTAGATGGATAAATGAAGCAGAAACAATGCAGCTAGTATTATGAGCAGTTCAGTTTTTAGGTGACTCCCCTCTGTAACATGTTTTGAATCATGCAGAAGTGTACGAGCATTTCAGAAAACTGCTTTAGTCACTCAGGAAATACCATCAGTTTATGCATTTACTGATTTTTTAAACATGCTTGAGTTTGTCTAATTTGCTTTCTTGCAGAGAAGCAGTGGGTTTTTTTTTGTTTGTTTTTTTTAAACTTTACACAAGGAAAAAAAAAACAAGAAGAAAACATTTTTCTGTTAGAATAATGTTACGCTTAAAGTAATGTCAGGAACCAATAACTATAATTACCAAAAACGTCTGCAGCTGCCTGGAACATCTTTTATTTGGTCATCTGTTGTCATTTCTTGCTTCTGTTAACAAAATCAACACAGGGAACCTCCAGTATCCTTCACTAATAGTGCTCATGACTGTGACGGTGACCTAGTTTGAAAAAGTGTTTATTGTCCAATTGCATCAAAGTCAGTTTTATTCGCACCTTAAACTCTTTGTAAAACAATTAACACAAGTATGCCTGATTCCCTGAACTCTGTCGCAAAGTATAACATTGATTTCCACCACTTTCTACTACATGTATCTCAGTGCTCATCTGGAAAACGATTGATTTTTCAGACATACACGGAATCATGATAAAATACAGTTGCTGCAGGAGGAGCTGCTGAACCCTGCTAAAGAGGGAAGTGTGGCTGACTGGTCACAAGCTGACGACGTCCCTCGGAGCGGGAGTCACTTACACGGGTTCACTTCATGGATGTGTCACTTTTACACCTCATATAAACACTTCAAAGGACACGCGCGCACACAAGCACTTCTTATTATTAGTTATTTATCAAAAGCTAAAAGTCGTGTGTGTGGGAGAGAGACTGTGATTTATTTGCACATGGGTTGTTTAAAAATCTGCCTTATGTATATGATGTCATCCCTAATCTTATATGGAGATTCATCTTGGCGGCTCGCCTATCTTTGCTCTGAATTATTTAGCAACAGGATGCAATGTGACACTACAACCGGCGCACTTACCGAATGCATCAAGATTTAAAGATGACGTAACTGTCTTAGTCACATTATCATGCAAGCTTGTTTCATTTAGGGATGACAGAAAGGCTTACATTTTGTAAAGCCCCTGTTCGGTTTCTACTGCTCACTTCTTTCAGTTCATTCATCCCTCTGAGGGACTTTCAGGGATTCACCACTGAGATTCAGGACACCTCCCTATTAATAGCACTCTGGTGCACAGCTCCCAGGTTTCCAGTTTCTTCCCCTCACCTGTCTGTCTCTCTCTCTAACGTAATTTCACAGTGCTGGTTAGACTTTTTCAGAGCAACTTCTGACTTTTAGTAGAGCGCCTGATTCACTCTTGTTTCTTCACACAGAGTGCTGTCAGACAAAAGCACTTTATTCAGGAACCTAAACATACTTGGCTGTGTGTTTGCAGTGCTTTCCATCAAGTCACTGAGGAGAAAAATGCTCACTATGCAGCTATGATAAATCTATATAAAGCAATGAACATGCAATATAGCAATATACAGTTAAGACAGAGCACACTCCTGCTGTTGACATCAATCACGGGCTGACTGAGAATCAGAAATGTTTGCCATTGCAAGTGCCAATCATGGTGCCAAACCATTGCTGCTCAGGTTTCCAGCAACTCGTCTGAAACTTACCACCTCCTGGTCAAGTCACTTGAATTTGATGTATAGAGTTCCTTCGAATGTTCAAACCATAAACTGTAAATAAGGGGGGGGCAGTCAAATGCAAAATGCCGGGCTTCTGAAATGTAGTTCAGTGTGCTCGTCACAGTTAACTGTAGAGTATACAATCTATGATTCGGCCTCTTAGGGATTGTGTGGTCAAAACATGACTTATCACATGAGAAAAGGTTAAATCTGGAACTCTACGTTTTTCCTCAATATGCATCCTTTTGCTATTATACTTTTGCAAAAGAAAAATCAGTTAAAAAAAAAGAAAAGTTGTTTTTTTTTGCTTTACTTTCTAAGTGTGACATTGTCTTCACCACCACAAGTCATAAACCCCTAAACTATAAAATACCTTTTTTTTTTTACATATAATAAGATGTTTTTAATAGAGATTTAAAAAAAAATCTTAAACTTATTCATCTATGTGCCTGCTCTTTATTCCAGTGTCTGTACTATCTGCATTTTCTGCTATCTAATTTTGGCATTTGTCTTGGATAGTTATACCTTGGAAGAATGACAGTGAAGCTGAGTTAAGTTGACAATAGGAACTTGCTTTCCCTCTGGGTCATTTTTATTTTACATGGCATGAGACCTAAAATAATTAAGATACAACCATACACTGGGTTAAAATTCTAAATTTTATTTAACATGGATGTTACGTCTTCCTCTGATTTCAGCGTGTAGCACAGACCTTTTATTTAAGGACATTGCTATGAAATATGTGGTTATTTTAGTTCAGCAGTCATAATGGTAATTTTAGAACCGGTATAAGAGGCATCAACTACATTTTACTATAAAAAGGGCATTGTTTGCCTTAATACAATGTTACATTTGATTGTTTTGACTTGTTAGCTGAACTGGCGCAAGTTATTTCAAAA
Organism: Xenentodon cancila; assembly: GCA_014839995.1. NCBI lineage: Eukaryota > Metazoa > Chordata > Actinopteri > Beloniformes > Belonidae > Xenentodon > Xenentodon cancila. The sequence goes on along the minus strand of CM026207.1, from coordinate 16,321,131 downwards.
ATTGTCACCATTTGCAACATACAAACGAAAACTTCGATATAATATTGTCCGGTTCAGTAAAGATTAAAGTCACATTTGTGGGTAGCTGTAACATGGAGACTGATGTAGCCGAGTTGGAGTCGTTCTATTTAGGATTCAACAACTGTAGTTAACAGTTAAAGATTTTATTCAATACAACGTGGGGTCATAGGAAGGCAAAATGACGGCAACAAATTACAGTCAACATCTATCTTATTCTTTCTTATCGAGTCCCTGTTTGCTTCTCTCAGCTCTCCTTTTTGGCAGAGGGGTGAGATTTCCCTCAGTACTGTGTTACAAGTGCCAGTAAGCCCTCTGCCTCCCCCTTCCTCATCCTCCTCCTCTTCCATCTATCTCCCCTGGTAGTCTGGGATTCCAGGGATGTCTCCTCCAGTAAAATAAGATCCGGACCCATCCCCAGACAGACCACAACACACCATGGAGCTGCCGCGGCTGCATGTCTGACAGCAGGGCTGCAGAGTAGCCCTCTGCACTACAACAGCCCAAAAGTCTTGACTGTGTGTGAATGTGCTAGTTTTAGTGTGTGTGGTGCTGTTGATGGTGCTTCTATGGCCTAGGATGCAACTTTGTGATTTTTAAAACATCATGTTTGTTTTTTTTTTACCTTTTTTGACAATGTGCTCTTCTGGAAAAGTAGGGAGCATATCCGTCTGTTCCTGGACTCTAAGAGGAGGGAAAGATTTGACGGTTGCTGTCCATTAAAATGGACTTCATATTCCCTCATGACACGGAGACGTGCAAGGCTACTGTTTGTTTCTGACTTATAACGGACATGACAAGCAGTGTCAGTGCTCTTTGACGGACATGTCTAACGGTTACCGTACCTTATCACAGCACCTGAATGACCTGAAGAAGGAGAACTTCAGCCTCAAGCTTCGCATCTACTTCCTGGAGGAGAGGATTCAGCAGAAGTACGAGGAGAGCAGTGAAGATGTCTACCGCACTGTGAGTATAGCTCTCCTCAACTAATGCCCGTTAATTTGGAGTCATTGTTCTACATCGGAAAGGCTCCCTTTCCCCCATTTGGCTTAGTAACGGCACCTGGCACTGAGTGGTTGAACTAAAGAGTTCGACTGTGTCTTAACCATCTTTTGTTACGTTCATCATGTGTTACTTTCTCTGTTTGTCGAGCCAACTATAACACCGGTTTGGTTGAGATGTTGTGACGTGTCACGTGTTTGCTTTACAAAGATATGTCCAAGCTGTGAAAAACTAATGTTTGTTGAATGCAGCAGTAAGTGGATAGATGGCATTTACACTGCGAGTCTGACTGCAAACAATCCAGAAATGACAAAGAAAGGTGTATGATTTTTTTTTTTTAAATGAAGAGAAATAACTGATTTACAAATACGCGTGGAACAGATATCAGATCCTTGGTCATTCTTTATTTAATGCTTTATCTATGTATGCAGCAAAGCAATATTCCTGATGTGACCTTTCTTTAAAAAGTATTTGTTGCAGTGAGGTTACAGATTTGTATTTAAAAAAGTGAGCATACTGTTACAACAAGGTTTTGACTAATGTGTTAATTATAGATCAGTAAATCTTTGCATTTATCCATGCAAATTTAATTTAATTTAATTTCATTTAATTTGTGTTACTGTTTGTGTTAATATAAAATGAAACTTTTTAAATTGAAAGCACCAGATAAGCCCCATCGGTGACTTCAGCATGCACTACCATACATGTACATCACTTTAGGTAGATTTTAGTGAAACGGCAGGTAATTGCTCTGTCAGGACTGGGAAAAGCATCGCTCAGGTCAAAAATGAACATTTAAAATTTGTTTTTACAAAGCTTTGAAGCTCAGCTATCTTTTTTCTGTCCTGCTTTAGCTTTGGCAGGTCATCGTTGGGTATATTTGTCAGTTTTAAGTTATATCCCAAGCAAAAATCTTTCACCAGGTACACAGTGGGCCTTTTTTAATCACAAAATACTTCAGAATGTAAAAGAAACAATGAAAATCATTCTTTATGACTTTAAAAAAATGTATTTCTTCAGAAATTAGTCCCCACTGAGGTTACGAATATCACTAAATAGGGTGCTAACCCTGTAATGTCAGATGCATCATATTTGATACCTGAATTTATAAGACATCTCCACTGCTCCCATGCAAAAAAATGGAGAAAAAAAAAGTTTATACAGTAAAAAAACTAATTTACCCTTGTTTTATTGCTCTTTTTGCTTGTAATTAAAAGATGCTGAAATGCCAAATCAACAAAATAACCAACAAATGTGTCTTAGAGACTAACAGAAGAAGCATGAGAGTTTTCTGCTTTTCTGATCTACAAAGTCACAGATAATTGGTGACACTGTTGAACATTTTTGGCCTTTGAAATGGACATATGTAGCTGATAGAAGTCTATGCAGAGACGCCAGTGTGGAAGTTTGTACGTTCCTGTTGTTGTACCCTGTTTCTAAATGTGTCCGTGTATTTATCTGCGTGTACAGCATGTGAAGCGTGCTTTTGTGAAAAGGTGACCCAGTTCAGCTGTTGTCTGTTTACATAACCCAGCATTTAAAACTCTGCTCTTTCTCTCGCCTTTAATTTTAAATCCCCCCAGATCACCAATGATTCTTTGATATGAGAAAACTAAACGACTGCGTGAGCCAGCCAAACAAGCCCCAAGTCTTTTTCCACTTATCTTCAACTATTACTGCATGCCAGCGGCGATTGAGTAAAGCGATCCCATTATGTATGCACACGCAGCTGGAGTTTAACCCTCGTACTTCACAATCTCACGCTGTGCAACTAAAGGTTAATCAGTCAGACAGATCCCTTTTAATGGAAACTGAATATTTGTTCTGTAGTTGATACCTGACCTCAGTTGCTCATTTTAACTACAGAGTGTGCAAGTCCTCGCTCTGTCTCTCTGAAACATTTTACTGTAACACATTACAGAGTAGGGGCGCAAGTCCTGGTACATAGTGATCTCTCGCAGAGCTCAGCAGTTTCTATTTATAGAGCCGCTTCAGCGTGCTGATTTATTTATCACATGTATTCAGATTGGTGTCCACTAGACATGACCTGCACATCATCACACATCTGTAGATGGGTTCGTCTTCTCCTTTTGTCAACACACTAAATATAACATCAAGATTTAAATGTATCATTGGAAAAGTGTCTGAAACATGTATATGAAACAATGTTTGCAATATTCAGTTTGTGTTGAAGCTGGAGCTCATCTAAGCTTCTCATTTACACAAAAAATATAATTCAAAGGATGTTGTCTGCTAAGTGAGTAACAGCGATACTACAGAATCAGAATGAGCAGGTTAATCGATAATAGCTATTTTTTAAGGATCAGTCAGAAAGTTGCAGGTGTGTTTAGTTTATGTTTGGTGTCACGGTTTAAAGTGGAGCTGTTGCTGAGGACCCAGCGGCCAGGAGGAGTAAAAGCAGCAGGTGCGCAGTGATGATGCCTAAATATAGATCTGTTTTCAGGATGGGAAGATGTCTGTCCATCCGCAAAGAACATTGTTGACGTACGAGGAATACTGCAAAAGTGTGCGGCAGCCCGGGGAGGACCTCAGTGTAGGCAAGCAAAGGCTAAGATGAAATAATCAAAGACTGATTAACAAAATACTTTACACACGGTTTTAAAAAGAAAGGCAAGCAAAAGCACAAATGGAGTAGAAACAAGGCTGGAACGAAATTCAGAGACATGACAAGGACCTGACAGAGTACAAGAAAAAAAAAGACAGGCAGTATTTGCACTGAAGGAAGTTACTGTGAACAAACAGCAGATTACTCATCCAGATTAATCACACCTATAATATCATTTTAGAGAATTTAGCAAATTCTGTTCATGGCTGATCAGTTCTTAAATTCTTCCTGGTCATTTTGTTCAGTTGTTATTTATGGAAAAAAATAAAAGGTCTGACCAGACGTTCAGTGTGTTGCTAGAATACGCAAAGAATAAAACATTAAAAAAAAAAAAAACAGAAACTAAAGCTAAGTGTGGAAATACAAATGAAAAACCAAGAGAAATGAAGAATCACACAATCAAACACATCAGGCATAATAAAAGCACTGTTCTTCTACTCCTGTGTTTCAGTATTTATTTTTAGACTCGAGCCAAAGTCTTTTATGATCATAAGCTCTGCTCTGATTTTACTGTTGGTAGGCCAGTAACAATCAAATGTAGTTGAACAACTTTATGGGATTTTCTGTCATTTAAAAAAAAAGACTATTTGTTTTAGATTAGTGGTATTTGCGCCTCTGACCTTTCACCTCGTCCATGTTACTGGCCTCCTTTTTTACATTTAGCATTCAGACAAAAATGTGCTCACGATGGCGCTGTGGCATTTGACTCTGACATTTACGGCAATAAATGCTCACTCAAATGCGCACAGATGAATATTAGTAAAATTGAATCCAAATCAGCTCTAGCATTTACACAAAATAATCACACCTGTGCAAGTGTGTATTTGTTATCGAACCTGTTTCATCAGTTGACGCTCCGCTGCAGGATCAGAGATATTAAAAACTGAGAAGAGTATTCATCTGCTTTGCCAAACACATCCTTCCCTTTATGTTACACTGTTAAAAAATGTATCTTGTCCAGATATTTATGCTTTTCTGAGACAGTTATTACAGTTGTTTCTTTTGTCCTTGTTTTTTTGTTCTTAGATTAAGCAATGATTTTCTTTTTTCCTTATAAAAGGTCATAACTAGGCTGATGAATCAACCTATTGATTAACCTGGCCAACAATCTGTTATTTTAGGTTAAATCCCATTTGTTGGTTTGATCAAATGTTCTGATCCTATCAGTTTTTTTAAAATTTAGATTTTAAATGAAAGCGTTTCAGGTGATCTTATATTCCCAAACAGCGTGAGTCTTCTGTACAGTGTTCACATATGCAGAATAAATGTGTGTGCATGTATTGGCCCGCAGTATCTATGATAAGGTTTCATATGAGTGATCTTGATGACCAATATGAGTAGAGCGTAATAATGAGCCAGAGAAAGACTGACCAGTCGGAGCAGTATCTGTTCTGCTCCGGCGAGCATGTAAACGTGTCTTTGGACACAGTTGATGGAAAGACTGATCCCCAGCATACACCCCTCTCTTTAACTCCTGTGTCACCTTGGCTAGTGTGAGAGCAGTTATCAGCCCCTCAGACACCCACTGTGGACCCCAGCAGGTAAACAAACTGTGGACTTCAGCCCCATGAATGAGGATCTGAGCTGCTCCGAATTCTTCAGCTCTAAATATACCAGCTCGGACAGCACGGTCAGATGTCTCTTCCTGATGACACACAACGCCCCGCAGCCATGATTCACACAGCAGAGATGAGAGAGTGATGTAGTGATGAGAAAAAAAAATCAGAGAACAAGATAAATGATAAATAAACATCTGAGTTAAGAGGGAACCTTGGGAATCTCAGGTGAGGTATCCCATCCTGAAAGTTTTCATTTTTCTCTCCTCAGACCATCAAAATTAAACTTTACATAATTCAAAAGCTGTTTTATCCATAGGGGTATTAAAGCATAGTTTACAAGTGACTTATTATTGATTTTCCTCACTTGATTAGTTTTTGATCAAGACTGAGAATATTCACAAACCACTATCATTAATGTAGCTGTATAGACTTTCAAGTCATTTATGTTGATTGTGAAATACTGTGGTCAGTGCAGACAAGGCACCTCTGACACTCCTGATTGCATGATCACATGACTGATTAGCTGATCGCCTTCTGATATTCATCTGTTGCAGAACATCGAGCTGAAGGTGGAAGTAGAGAGCTTGAAGCAGGAGCTTCAGGAAAAACAGGAACTTCTGGACAAAGCCCTGTAAGTGCACAAATATTGCTCAGAAATATGTTTTTACTGTGCAGCTCAGGTCCTATCATGAAAACAATAAAGTTTTTCAGTTTGTAAGTGTGACTGTTGTTGTCAAAACAGTTTTCCTCACGCTTGTATATTCATGATACATGACACCAAAGAGTGCTTTAGGTCACCAAGTCACCGTCAGCTGTTATTGGTGGACTTGTTTTAAATGAAGGTTATGAAAAAGTGTGTGTGTGTGTGTGTGTGTGTGTGTGGGTGTGTGTGTGTGTGTGTGTGTGTGTGTGTGTGTGTGTGTGTGTACATGCAGTCGTACAACTCCATCGATGATGTTGGAGTGTGTACCTGCTTGAAATTAGTGTGTGAGTCCCTACGTACCTCTGCCCTAACTGTGGTACCACCTCACATCTCCAGCAGCTCATTCATTTGCAAAAAAGACAAAAACTGAATTTCAGATCCAGTAAACTTCAAAATCTTAGTGAGTCCACAACATTCAGAGGTTTGTTGAAACAAATTGCGTCTAGCAGCTGCAACAAGAGTATTGGTATTGTTTAAACTGTTTATATTGTGCACATGTGTGTGTCTGTGCTTTCGTGGTGAAACCTGCCCTTTGATGATTTGTACGGTAAGAAAAACTGCTGACTGTCTATCAACAGACAGTTTACTGGATTTAAAGCATCTATGTTGGTGTTTATATGTCTGTCTGTGACCAGATGTGGTTAATTTTAGAGTATTACAGGAGTGCAAGATATAAATATTAACCTTTCCAGCTGCGTTGTTGGGATGAGGATGAAGGTCACATTCAGATCTACTGATCTGACCTATGAGTACCGTTGAGAGCAGTGGTGTTAGAGGGACCAGAAGCGCCCCACTTTACACCGTGATTCTTCTTTCCACACATAATGTGTCTGAATCTGATGTGAAGATATAATACTTTAGAAGATAGATGTAGTCCAAGTGGCCATTGCAATGTTATAAAAACTTTGATTTTTCTTCATCTAAAGCACAGAATACTCTGAGACAATTCAAGGAGTATTAGGGTTTGTCACTGCGATAAGGCCAAAGTCAGAATTCAGTGCAGCTTGCTTAAAAGTTGATGTCTGTAGTTATTTCAGCAGGATGACAGCAGACCTCGTTCTGATTGACTTAACCCTATACGCCCAGCCTAATCGCAGGCTTATGTTCTTAAATGACATGTGCCCCCTGCACCGGGGGCTCCCAGGTATTAAATCAGCGTGACTTCAGATCAACCAAGCACAGAGAACATGTGCTTTGTTGGGCTGCCTGAAGTCCAGAGTTGTCTGTTATTGGACATGCACAGCATTTCCCTTGGATGAAAGTCTGTATTTGTTTGCATTTTCTAAACAAATGGTCAATAAAGTTCCTGAAACTGAATTTCTTGAAAGTTGTGTCTGCACAGTAAAGGTTTTAAAAAAATAGCAAATTATACATTCAAACTTTTGTTGCATTTACCTAATTACAAACCTTTTCTGGAAATCATGTTTGTAGTTGTCAGACCAACGTTACTAAATAGCCTCCCTTCTCACTTCTTACATAAAGTGTGGTCTGTCCGTGTACTTGGTGAGTCTTGTCCACTTTACACGAAGGACCCTTGTCCTTGAGACAGACACTTACATTGCTCAGTCTGGTTGAAAATATCACAGTTATCTGAGCTGCTGCATGTGGTGGTGCGAGTTAAAAACGTATGCAGAGAGTGCCCAGAACAGGACTCATGGCGACAGGGTGGCGTGTGCCATTCTGGGAGCATCAGTTCTGGGATGCAATTGTTGACTAAGTGATACATGTAGATGCTTACACCGTTTTTAATGAGCGAAGGAAACCTGAGCCACTTAAAGTGTAAACATGTTTTATGCATGTTTAATTATCTGTATCAATGAGAGTTTTACTACTTTCCATAGACTCATCCCATCGATAACACATCATCCTGCTGTGTAAACATCAAATTCACTTCTGCAGTGATATATGAATATAACAGCTTACACCGTGGATGGGACACTGACTTTATACCTGCTATAAGTGGATGAGTGTAAGGATATCCCATGAAGCCTGTAGAGGACAGTAAAAGTGATGATGTCATACTTTCACTTGGCTCTTACTGATGTCTCCCTCAGACTCTAAAACTGACCAGCCTGACATTTTGTGCAAAATCTAAACTAGTACACGAGTTAGAGAGAATGTTACTGCACGTTTTGAAATCTTAACCCCATCAGTTCCGTCATCAAAGCTCAGTAAGCTCAGTGTTTTTGGTATTGCTTTTTGTTTATAACATCAACTTGTAGTGATAAAAATGTGTTCGGTGCCATGATAAAATATTTACAATTTTTTTTCTTGTATAGCACAACAGCAGAGAGCTTGACCAATCACAATGAAGCAGAGCTCCAGAGACGTTGTCGAGAGAGACAACAGGAAATCGACCAAATGCAACAGGTGCTTGAGACAAAGATTCAGCTCCTGCAGGAGGTTGGTCTGATCATCCTTTGACCAAGTTGTACGCATAAACAGGCCTCACTTTATAAAGTCCTAACAATTTCTGGGTTTGGGTTGCAGGAGGCCCAGCTAGCACGCAGTGAGGCTGAAAGGATGGCCTCACTGGCGGGATCACACTCCCACGCCTCGCTCATCTCCTTAGATGCTGCCATGGAGGAGATCCTGGAGGACGAGAGGTCTCCAAGTATCCTGTCACCATCCAACACCAACAAAGACAGGTGCAGAGTTGTTTAATTTCATGCATGGCATTCTCTTGTATGGAAAAGGCAAGCATCGCATTTCCTCTTCAAAGGGATGTCTCAAGGTTTAGTCCTGGGACCTCTTGTCTGCTTGCATGGTTTTCTTGTATCACAGATATCCAAACACTACCCAAATGTACTTATCATACTTACCAAATTACCTTAAATGACCATAGCACACATCAGCTTGTCTCACATTTTTACATGGATAAAGGGATGACACCTTCAGTCGTTCTTCTAAAACTGTCCAGTCAGTCCACCCAACACAATATCTGCATAAAGAAAGCACCTCTTCAGATATCTTCACCATCAAACACGTTCATGATTAATGACCATACGTCCTTCTACCACAATGTCGGAGCATCACTGATATTACTTTGTCCTTACCAACATACTTGGTGCTTATGTTTTGGTATAAGCCATTGTTAACTCCTCTCCTAGTACGTTCCCCAGCAACCAGTGTGAAATCCCTTTGAGTAGTCCAGAAGACAGTGGTATGTCAGGAAATAGCCATCACATGTTGTTAGGACAGGGATGTTCCTTTCAACGTTCAAAAATGCCTTGAAAGGAGCATCATCTCCAAGAACATTTATTCTCCCCCACTGGAGGTTGAATACTGCTCTTCTCTTGTAAATCACTTGGAATATGAGGTTCTGCTTATTAATTAAATCTAGAAGTATAGTAAATTTTAATTACTAGGAGCAGAAAACCAATCAAATCTTTCCCTCCAGACATTGACACTTCCTTTTCTTGCATTCAGGTTGATTGAAGAACTGACTAAAGAGCTTCGCTCCAAGGAAGCCCTCATCACAGAGCTACATGGAGAGAAGACAACGCTGACACTCAGGGTGGGAGAGCTGGAGGGACAAGTTCAGGAGCTGTCTTCATCTCTGCTACAGAAGGACAAAGATGTTGAGGTATTTTTGGCCTTTTAACTTCTGCTCATTTCACATCACAAGCTATCCGAGGTCTCGTCTGTGACTGAGCTACACAATTTCCTGGCTTTAGCTGTAGAAAATGTGAACTCTGATAGTTAAAAATTTTACAGTTTTTAATTCCGACGGTCTCCCTAGAGGCATGGAGGTTAAGTTGCTTTACGAACATATGTGAAAAAAATCCTTTGTACTGGTCTGATAGGCCTTGTTGTATCTGTTATACCCTTTTCATATAAAGTGATTCAGTTAAGCCTTGAACATTTGAAATAGTCTTCTAGTATTGCTGCATTCCAGTGGACCACAATGTCTCTTCAGGCGAGACGTCTTTCTTGAACAGATGCTACTGGTACAGCATATGTGGCATTCCTCTGCCTCTTTTAAACAACTATTTATTTAGATCACAAGAGCGGCTGGCGTGCACTAAATATTACTTAAATAAATGCACACATGTGTGAAGGTCATCGCACATAATTTAATGTGGTGAAGCAAAACATTTAACATTTCTGTGGAATTGTATTTGTTATTTATTTGTGGAGATTCCCTTTCTACATACATCTTCAGATGGAATTTTGGTATATACAATAGGTTTATAATTTTTTCCTCTGTGATTTAGTTTTATCAGGAGGAACTTGGTCAAGAGAGGCTGCGCATCGAACAGGAGATGCAGGTATGTGGATGATCCACACTTATATAACATACGCTTATGTTCGTAAAATATACTTTTTTATGAACGGCATCAAATATATGGTTGAAGAGCAGGGCGTTTCATCGGACAGACGCTGCCTCCCTATGGACAAGCAGAGATAAAGCATGTACAATTTTCTTAATATTTTACAAAGACAGTCTATCACTGTAGAATGTTTTGTGTAGAAATCAGCACAATACACTCAAGGAAAGTACTGTCTGTAATAATAACAATCCTGTCTGTAGATGATTTACAGAAGCACAGTCCTGTAAGGCTAACAGAGTTCAGGTCAGTTCAGTTTTATTTACATAGCCTCTTCTACCATACAAGTTGTCTCTAGGTGCTTTCCAGAGACCCAGAGCATGATCATAAAATTGCTAAAGGTTTTTGTAATTTTGTCAAGCTTCCAGTGAAAACACAGGCCATCTGACAGAGGGGTGTCTCATTATATAAAGGGTCAGAATCTCATTTCATTTGTTTGAAGGACACACAGCTTTCTTGATATCTAAGAAAACTGTCATAGAGAGGCACCATTGCCTTGATACCGTTCCAATTTGGCCGGAAACATGTTCCTTGTCTACACCACGATGATTATACTACTGTGCAGTATTTTATCTTGTTATCCAGCTGTAGCTTGAATGCCCCATCGTTTTCCTCAAAAACATTTATTTTTTGCCGTGTATGCTCGTCACAGACAGCGTTTTTCGTTTTCAAGGTGCCTCCGCAACTGTTTTAACTTGTAAATCAGTTTTTAAATAAAGCATGCAAATGCACTGGTCAAGCAGGCTCTCTGCTCAGATTTTAAACCGGATGTATTTCTGTATTAAACCGTACGTGGATGCTCCTCAGTGAGTGCTGAGGACATAAAGTAAGCTGATCTGGTCAGTAGGAGACATGTGAAAGAGTGGGTTGGTGTGTCAAATAGAACATATGATAAGTAACCATTAATGTGTGAATAGCTGCATATATGAAAATATAGAGAAATATCAGGAGCACATTTGATTTTTTTACAGTTGTATTTGAATGGTTTATGTAGTAACAGATATTGGCTGAATAAGGGATGGATGTGAGAGTGCAGTGATACGAGAGAGTCGCTTAGCTGAACTAAACAAAACATTTCCATTGATTTGTTTTGGTCTTCTTGGCATCTTGGTATCTATTTTTCTGTTCATGGAGAAATATTCCAGAAATATAGCCTTGCAGCGTTTTCAACCCTGCAAGGTGGCTTGTGAAACAAAATATTCTGATCACAAAACTGTGCTGTTTGCTGAGTTTTGTTGATGAAATTCAACAAAACTTTACCTTTTTTTTTTTTTCAAATTTAAAAAAAAGAAAAAAATATGCATTTCAGACAACTTTTTTGCCATTTAGGTTTTGTGACAGATGCTGTTCTGGGGTCTTTTGCTGGGTCTTACTGGGTCTTCTGTGAGTGTGTGTGTGATGTACATTTCCATTAGGTGTTCCCTTACATATGTGCGTGAGCGGTTAGCGTTTTAGTGGCTCTGGTTTCAGCCGAGTTGTCGATAGGTCAGGTTGACCTTTGAGTGCTCAGAGACCCCTACACTGCTATCAAGTTGTTTTGACGTTTCAGGGTAACAGCAGTCATGAGAGACGTCAATTAGCTCACCAGACACCACAGATGTTTAGTCAATATATGACTGCTGAGGAGAGAGCTGAGGGCAAAGAATAAATGTAACCTGAAACTTTGACACATTTATAGCCAAGGTTTCTTCTTCAAGAGCAATTTGCGATAATGAATGTTTATTTATAACATGACGCTGTGTTGTATTTATGAGGATTAGCTTGCACAATAGCTCTACGGTAGGTCTTGGGTGGGGGGTTCCCATCCCCATCCCTATCCTAATCCAGTCAATCAAGCATCGCTTGGCTCACACATTAATAAGAATGTGCAGGATCACTGTATTTGCTCTGCAGAACTGCCTAGAGGATGTAATCACATGGATGGTGTACTCGGAAGTCAAGTCACATCATGACCATCTGTTTGTGCTTCTTGGAAAAACAACAATGGCGCTGGCTGCAGAGATAAACCTGCATGGTTGAATGCAGAATAAAGACCTAGCTGTTTGATCATCACAATGAGAGCACTGTTAGATACCAGCACCATGGCAGCAGAAGATGGTAAAAATAAACTAAAGCCAATACCATTTTTCTATTTGGCCGTGTGCAAACAGATAGCAATGGAATAAATCATATTACATGTTTTACTTTACCAAAGTAATTTTGATGTAATATTTGAATCTTTATAGTAATTCATTTTATGACAAAATTCTAAATATAGTAAGTAGTGGAATAAGATTATTTCAAAAGCACTATTAGTGATTTTATGAATGACATACATATTAGGCTGTTAAAAATGTATATGTTAATGGGAAAACTGGCTATAACAGTACTGATTATCACTTTGATTATTGGTTCATTGCATTACCAACCAATGTCTTGTGCATGTGTGTTAGAGAAGGAAAGGGGGAGGAGAAAATGAAGCTGCGTGGCAATTATTACTGAGAACCATCATAAATAAATTAACTAAAAATAGGAACTTTCTTTCTCTCTGGGTCATTTTTATTTTACGCGGCATGTAAGTGAGCATTTCACCTGTCTAGTCAGGCGCACAGAGCTTACTAAACCGGACAGGAGGAAGTCACAGACGTCCAGGGGAACAACACTATGTCTCTTTGCCAAAACAACTAAATTAAGCTTTTTGTTCCCTGGGGTTGGGTGTATGTGTTTGTCTTATGATTAAAAACGAACCCACTTGAGTCGGATTCGAGGTGATTTTTAATGTGTGAGCCTCCCTCTGTGACTGCACTGGGCTTCTCCACCCCCGTTTTCGTGGAGAGTGGTGCGCTCCGCCGCTGCAGGTCTGGCTGTGGTCAGCCTCAGACAGCCACAACGCTGTCAGCCCGGAGCGTCTGCGTCTCCGTGGAGGAGCGAGTTTGTTGCGCGTCCCTCTCTGTCCGCCGTCGGTCGCAGCTCTGAAAATGAACGGACTGACTCTTCTCCGGACACGTACGTCGGCGGAGGAGTTAGAAAATCGTCCCCGGACGTGTGTTACTGCTGCGTGTCCGTGAGGAGGCCGGTGGATTATCACTGCTACCTGCTCACGATGAACCTGGCGGCGAGCGCTGCGGCTCGTGTGTCGGTCCGGATGGGGAACGTGGAAAAGCGGTTCGCTGCAATCGAAGACGGATTAAATAGATACTGCATGTGATTAAAAAGACAAACCCAAGGTGCGCCATATTCCTGATGCACCTGCGCCTGCAGCAGATGATCCTTAACGGATGGATACCTGACACTTGGTGTCTCACCATCTGCTTTTACATCAAGCTCTTCTGGAATGCCAAGAACCACGCGTGGAGTCATTCTCTACAAGCCAAGATGATTCGTTTTTATCTACCTGAATTACTTTATGATTAAATTTACTGTCAGTGCAGTGACTTATACCATTTGCGTGCATTAGATTTATTTCATTGTGGGCTCCCTTTATTAAAAAAAAAAGATGTGTTACTTTTAAAGCCTGTAGAATGCTTGATCTCAAGATGAAGGAGACGTGTCGTATCTGTGGACGGGAGCTCTGTGGTAACCAGCGCCGATGGATCTTCCACCCGACTGCCAAACTGAACCTACAGGTGCTGCTGTCTTATGCTGTGGGGCGCGAGCTGACCCGAGACGGCAGAGGAGAGTTCGCCTGCTCCAAATGCACCTTCATGCTGGACCGCATGTATCGTTTCGACACAGTCATCGCCCGCGTGGAGGCCCTATCCATCGAAAGGTTGCAGCGGCTCTTGCAGGAGAAACATCGGCTTAGGCAGTGCATCAGTGGCCTCTACCGGAAGACAAACTCAGAGGAGGGTGCTGTAACATTGACGGGAGCTAATGAAAGCCCAGGAGATGGGATGGTGGATATTTCAGGTCTTACTCATGCAAAGTACTGCGCCCTGCTGCAGGAGGATTTGGTCTACTCTATGTATGAGTCCTGGGCCGATGACGGCCTGGACTGCCACCATCACCACCCTCAGTGTTCTGCTGGTCCAGGGTCAGAGGCCACAGGTGTGGGCTCACACCGCTGTGTGTCGAGCACTCCTAGGAAATGTCGAGGGTGTTCCTACTGGCGGGTGGCTGATTCTGACTATGAAGCTGTCTGTAAGGTGCCAAGGAAGTTGGCACGGAGCATTTCCTGTGGGCCATCAACCAGATATTCAGCCAGCATTATCGGAGGGAGTGTGACTGGAGGAGGGGGAGAAGCCGAGAGAAAAAATGTGGACAATTCAGAAGAAGCCCCATCATCTCTGACATTAGTTCCTGGATCTCAAGACCGTTCTAGGATGTCGGACAGTGATCGCACCCTGGCTGGACGAGTGAGCTCCAGCCCTTCAATTGCATCCCTGGAGACGGGTGAAGAATACACTCATCCTGGAACCATATCAGATGGGCCTCTGAGCTCCCCAAAGGACGCAATAGATGACCGCATGTCCGATTCCCTGTCTGATGAGCGCATGGGGACACCACATGACCAAGCCTCCACAGGACCCAGCCTATCTCTGGCCCTGTGCTTGCTGCAAAGCTATGCTGTCTACCGGCCAGTCCGGAGCATCAAGGGGAGCAAGCTGCCAGTCTTGGTTCAACGTGGTCCCAGTAATGGAGGCACAAAGTTGAGCTTCCCTGATCACGTTCTGGAAATGTCTTTTGGGAGCCCAGATGGAGAACAGGGGAACCACATGCCAACACTCGAGCTGGAGACCCCTTTGATCAGGTTGAATGAAGATCGGGATTTGAATCTGGCTGACGTGGAGGATTTATTGGAAGATTTATTCAAAGAATATCCTCCCCCTCGTCCTCATCAGGTACAAATCCTTAACAGGAACAGTGAAGGATGAACATTCTGAAGGATGATGTGTATTGAATTTTTGCCTTCACCCTGCAACCACAAAGCCCCTGCGGCACCATGAAAGAACCAGACAAACAGGCTTTGATGCGTCACTGTGCACCCTGCCCTATGAACAATTATTCCCACTATTTCCTTTTTTATTTTTTTTTATATTCAGCCTCTTAGCTTTGACCCAGAGGATGGGAGGTGTGGCGTTGGTTATGCGTGCTTAGTTTTCCATGAGTGAAATACATGGTATGGTGTATGGGCATTATTCTCCTGAGTGCTTCACTGGCTGCCTTTGAAGGTGTAGATAAAGCTTATACTCTTCTAGTGCTTGCAGGACAGTAATGCAGTACATTACGAATGCAGTCAGGTGTAGGTAAGCAGTTGCACATGGCACAGCATAATTACCTAATCGGTGTGCGTGAGTGTGCACACACAAGTTGCTGTTAACGTCCACGTCACAAACAGCAAGGAGCGAAAGCTCAGCTTGTAGCCTTGCTGCGCTGCAGCAGAGTTTTCTGCTCCAATGCTCTGGGTATGTGTGTGCAGTGCTAAAGACCCAGTTTCATCGCATGAACTATCCTTTCTGGATGGTTTGCGTTTGTCTCTGAGTTAGATGCTATTACTTAATAAGACTGTGCCAATCGTGAGGTTGGACTGCTGACAGAAGTAGGTTAGATAAGGGAGGACATTAAGACAGAGTAACTCCACTACTGGCCTATTTTCACTCAGCCCTTGAGGCAAAGTGATGCACGCAATGTCAGGCCACACTGTCATCTCAACACTGGTTGGCTACTACAGAAACGCTGTTAAATTATATTTAAGTACATCTACATAAGAGGAACTGCTTGAAATTACATGGTTTATTGATTTGATTCTGCTCCACACTACACACTTCCACTTTAATTGAGTTCACTGGCAAACACCTAACAGCATCCTTCTTGCATCCAGTGAAAGCTGGAAAAACTGGTTATGTCAAGAAAATCAAGAGGACTTCTTCGTCAGTTTTTTTTTTTTTTTACACACATAAATGAGTAGAATTAATTTATATTGTAGGCTTACAGTATTGCATAATCTACTCTGGTGGCTACGCAGCTTATTTCCTTGTCACTTTAAACTTTAACATCTTAGTTGGTCTTTGCAGAGCCTTGTTGAAGAGCAGCAGAGTCAACTCAACCAGTATGAGTGTGCGGCTGGTCAGTGTGTCAGCGAGCTGCAGAAGGCCCAGCTCCAGGTGCAATCCCTGCAAGCCAAGATCCACGAGAGCGAGGCCAACAACATGGTGCGGCGCAGTCAAACTGTCAATTATGCCGACTGACGCCAACAGCTCCTTGACAGCCTAACAAACCCGGTTCTCTGTCTGTAGAAGCTG
The DNA here is from genome assembly GCA_014839995.1 of Xenentodon cancila. Classification (NCBI taxonomy): domain Eukaryota; kingdom Metazoa; phylum Chordata; class Actinopteri; order Beloniformes; family Belonidae; genus Xenentodon; species Xenentodon cancila. The sequence continues at coordinate 16,304,671 of CM026207.1, read as the reverse complement.
CAGGAGAAGCTGAATGAGATGGAGTGCGAGCTGCGTTCACTCCGCCAGGCTACCCACAGTCAGGAAAGAACCATCCAGGGCCTCACTGAGTCCATCAGCACCAAAGACAGCGAAGTGTGTATTTGCTGTCCACTCAGCTGTAGATGAAAGCGCCACAATGTGAGATGATAATCCAGATATTCATCTGAAGGAGCTTATTTGTATGATTAATCCTGCTCTTAGGCCCAGGAGTTGTACCGGCTGATTGAAGGGCAAAACAGCACTCTGTGTAAGCTGCAAGAAATGGCCCATCGCAACCAGCTTGCTCAAAGCAAGGTGAGACCTGATGTGTACTTGTGGTGAAAGCTCAGTAATAAAAAAGGCCGATTGTTTGATTGATAGTAGGTGAAGACTAACTGTCTGATCTTCGTGTGTGATGTTTGGTTCTCCAGGCTTCCGTTGGTGTGGGTGACTCCCTGACTCTGGCCCAGCTGCAGAGCGAGCTGCTGGCAGTGCAGAGCTCCCTGTTCTCTCTTGGTCTGGAGCTGGAGGCCAATCAGAGGAGTCTGAGACAAAGCCAGAGGCAAGGAGACGACCTGTTGAGATTCAAGGACAGACTCAACTCTGATCTACAAGAGGCACTGCAACACAGGGAGGTCACAGAAAAACACAACCAGGTCAGTGTGACTCTTATCACGTGATTAAACCGAATACATGAAGCAGTATGTGTAACTTCCCATCTTCCGGCTCCAGGACCTGCGCAGTGCCCTTCAGAAAATTCGCTCTGAGCTCCAAGCTAAAGAAGCAACTCTGAAGGAGAGTGAAGCTGAGAAAAATGCAGTGATGCATGAGAAAGACAGGGGCATTGCACAGCTCAAATGCTCCCTGCAAGATAAGGAACAACAGCTGCAGGTAACTTGCACAATTTCCATTCACACAAATAATCAGATCTATATACAGACAGCAACTTTTACTCATGCATGATCACATCTGTAGGAGTACTTGGAGATCCTGGACTCAGCAGGAGTCTCCAAACCAAGAGATGCCTTACTGGAGAAGTTAAGGGAGCGGATTAAAGAAAGAGACAGAGCTCTTGAGGTAAAACAAAAACACATGCAGGCATGTTTTTATAACTGAAAATAAACGATGCTCGTTATACTGTCATTCATGGATCTGCGTGAACTGCACATGGTAACGGCTGAAAGGCAGGGCGACACAAAAGAACACAGTATGCATCTTGTAGAGGTGAAAGCAAGCCAGAAATGAAAGGATTATCGAATAGGATGAAACTGAAATGGTACAAATCAGTGAAGTTTGATTAACTAGCCCTGTGCTTCCTGCAGCGCTCCATCGACGACAAGTTCCACTGTCTGGAGGAACTTGAGGGTCAAGTGAGGAGACTACAGCTGGCCCTCAGAGAGAAGGAACGAGACATGGAGAGACTCTGCTGCATCATGTCCAACAACGAGGAGACCATCACGGTACACTTGTCAACACGGATCAGAGATACTATGGTTTGGTTTACAGCTAGTTGGGAGGTGTTTCATTCTTCTGTTTGGCCTTCACCCGACCTTCAGAGTCTAGATTCGCTGGTGCGAGGGAAAGAGCTGGAGTTGGAGCAGGCAGCCGAGGCCTACAGGAACATCCAGTGGCTGAAGCAGCAGAGCGAAGACAAGGAGAAAAACATTGTGAGAGAGAAGGATGCCGTCATAAACCAGCTACAGGCCGCTCTGCAGGCCCGCAGCCAGGAGACGCAGGTAACGCCTCTGTCATCAGTCACATCTGCTCCAACAGACAACATAAACAAAAACGCTCCACTGCAACACATAATTTTCCTTTGGGTGTTAATAAAGCATTATTGGATTAAAGAGAAGTAAACTAGTCATTCTGCTCTGAAGAGCAGCCGTATCCATGTGGACAAACCTGCGTTACCTGTTTTAGTTTCACTAACACGACAGGTGTGCTCGCGCTGCTCTTTTTGATGTGTGCTCTTTTGTACATGCGTGCAGGATCTGACAGCTGCGCTTGTTGCCAGAGTCCAGGGTGGTCCCAGCGAAGTCGTGGAGGAACTGAAGGCTCGGCTAGCTCTGAAAGACAAGCTCTTCCAGGAGCTTTTGTCAGACCGCAACTGCCAGACTAATGAACATCAAGCACAGGTCCAAGATCTGCTCGACATCCTCAGCTCCAAAGACCAGTACCTGCAGGTGAGCGGTTGTGCTCAGTATGGCTGTGCAACTGACATAAAGTAAATTTGAGTGCAACATAGAGCTTTACAAAAACAAAAAAAAAACAAAAACGACTTCACTCTTTCTCGGGCAGGACTACTCTTACAGGCTTTCCTTAGTGATTAGTGAGCGGACAGGCCAGCTGCAGGAGCTCCGCAGACAGCTGACACAAAAGGAGCAAGATCTGTGTGAGTTGAGGCGGGACAAGGAGAGAGAGTTGGGAGGCGAGAAGCAGCATCTGCAAAAACTGCTCAAAGAGAAGGAGGCTTTTATCAAGGTATTTGGGTCATTCGCCTCTTTTTGCTTTCCACTTTGCTACGTCATCTGCACACCTGGTCCTCAGAGTACACTTTCTCCCAGGAGCTGATTCAAGCACAGGAAGATGCTGTACAGCCATTTTCAAAGGAGAGTGAGGCAGAGGTAAAGGCTCTGAAAGAGGAGTTGCAGCTGGTGCTCAAGAAGGAGATGGATGCTCAGGTATCTGTGCATGGACCTGGAAGTGATACCACCAACACCAACGTTGTTTAATCTCACTAGTCTTTATGTCCTCCCCCCTGCAGAAGGAACTTTCAGCTCTGCATTTGGCTGTGGCTCAGAAGTATTCGGAGGAAGCTGTCAAAAAAGACAGCATTGATCAATTAGTAAGATGTTGCGCTATTTGGATCATGTTAAGATATTTCTTTTGCTCAGGATTTATTTGTATGTATTTTCTTTCCAACTCCATCCTGCCTGCCGTTGTGCTCTAGTGTGTGCTGGAGCAGCTGGTGTCTGAGTACAACAAGCTGAATGATGCCCTGAGGGCAGAGAAGAGATTGTACCAGAATCTGCAGCATGCTCACAGTAATGACAGGTAATTAGATTGTACTCAGGTCTTGTTACTGCCAAAGATGCTGTTTATACACTAAGTTGCAGGAGTTTACCAGAAAGAAAACTTTTTTGTGTTCTTTGTTGCAGCAGCAGCAGCTCAGAAAATATTCAGGTCCTCCACACTGAGCTAGATTCTGTGCAGGCGCTCCGTGGACAGTTGGAGGAGGTCCTGTCCAGGACACGCAGCATGGCCCTGGCACTGGAAAGGGCAGCTAAAAGGCAGCCTGACTTTGGAGGTGGGAATGGGCAGGGTGAAGCCTCCAAGGCTGCAGGCGGCTCTTTCTCTAATGCTCATTGATACTCAGCAGCAGAGGGTTAGGCTTTTAGGGGGGGGGGGGGGGCAAAAAAAAAAAAAACGGTCATGAAATCTCTGATGAGTAAAATCTAATCATGACCTGAGACCAAAACCCGATTCTTGGTGTGCAGACAGCTTTGTTCAGTTAGTACAAGCGCTACTCACACAGAGAGCTTATTTATCTGAAATGGAAATGTCTAGCTATGTGTTTTATTTAATCTTTATTAATGTGTGGTGTGGACATGCTTTTATATTGTCTTGAAAAACTGCCTGATTTGCAGATTGACTGTTCTGTATTGCCATTTCTGTCTCTTGTCACTCACCAATGTCACTCTTCCAGCCTTACTGTCACAGTGAAGCAACATCTTGTGAAGAAATTCCAGTTCATGCCTTACAGTTAAACGTCTCACCATCCATTATTCGTTTGACACCATCTGTTTGTGAACAGGATGTGCATATCTAACAAAGGCCCAAATTGCAATTAAAAAAAAGACGGCCAAGTTCCTCAGTTCATTCCTGTGTGGACCTTTAGCATTATATGATGTGCTTTAGTTGCATCTTAGTCTACAACGTATGCATGAAACGGGTCAGCCTCATTAGATAAAAGCTGGTAGGTGTGTATTGATTAAAGTAACGTTATGGTAATTTATTGAAAGATGCATTATTTCTAATATACCTGCTCATCAGTTCAGCTGAAGTATCATATACGCCAGGCAGCTGTAAAGCCTGCACATGTCCCTGGAGGTCTGAAATAACCCAATAGACATTTATAGAAGTTAGAGGATATTTTCCAGGGATGTGTACCCCTATTCTCATCTAGCCTCAAAGATGGAGTCATTGTTAACACTTTTTTGTATTTGAATGCAATTAAAATAAACATGTGCTGGCTTTTTTCTGTCAAAGTCACCCCTGGTATTGATTTTTCTTTGTGTTTAATTGGGAGTTAATTAGAAGAATAATCCAAACCTGAAATCCCCCAAATTGTTCCCAATTTTTTACCTTCCCACTTCCTTCCTCCTAAAAACCAACCCTCGGTGCGAGTAACGCACCTGAACCACTATAGTAGAAACAGGTTTCATCAGATGTTGAATCTTATGGAAGAACACACACTATAAATGTGGCCTAAAGTATCATATTTCTGATAACGCAGCATAATTTTCCACGTAAAGTTCTGCATCAAGCATTAACGTGTATTAAGAGTCCAAATGAGTTTTTCCTTCATGACCTTACTCCCTCATGCATGAGACTGTGGCATGGTTTTCATGTTTGCATGACTGTTTTCTTGTAATATCCAGTTGGATAAACACAATTAGCCAAACGAGGAACATTTACTGCCTTTCCATAACAATACTTCTGAAATAAATAAAAAGAAATATATCAGGTTAAATAACGTCGAAGCACACGTCTATGCGGTGGCGTTGTGAAGTGCTGTAGTGCCACAATGTGTAAACAGGGCCCCACATTCTCCCAGTTCAGCTCACAGAGCACATTGTTACAGATATAAAAGCCCAGTGTTTCGCTGCAGCTCATTAGTGCCACAAAGGCGGTTTGAATATTTAAATCACACTTGTTTAAGCATGGAGAAAATTTAGGAAGGATGAGGCTTTTTTTTAAACTTATTTAAAATAATACTAAAATAAATTCCAGCAGTGCAGTGAGTAGCTGTGACACTCACCTGTGAGTTTCACTGCACAGCTTGTGCTGTGTATCATGGCAAGTGCCTGCTGTCTATCATTAGTGTCAATTATGTGGAACAGTTTCCCTTTAACATTCCCATCAGTCACTTTTCCACTGAACGTCTGCTTCCTGCAAAGCAACATTTACTCTCGTTCCTCCCATTCTCTTTGTGCGAGTGCGTCCGTGCACGCTGCATTGAAGTAACACGCCAAAGAGGAGGATACGTGGTAAACGATCACCACAGCCCTGCTTAAGGGCAAGAATCCAGAGCTTCTGTGTCAGTTCCAAGTGTTTAAAGTCAGAGTCAGAAACAGGCATGCACTCTTTGCTGCACGGGTTTGAGTGTTTGGCTTGCTAAAAACATATGACATAACATTTTCCTTCAGTCACATGACTTCCAGTGGTGTGATTCAGTGCAGAGACAAATGTGTGGAAAGGGGAGGATAGAACGTAGACAGAGGAGCCAGAGAGCTGAAAAGTGACAAGACTAAAAGGAATAGTTGAAGCTTATATATGTAACATAAAATAAAGGAACTAAAGGAACCGGATTTTGTCCTTAAATGTGATTTCAGAGCTCAGCACAGAGGAGGAAGGAGATGATGAAGAAGGCAGCAGTGATGAGTTCACAGACAGCATCGAGGAGGATGATCCTGCTGGGAAACATGTGAACTCTGTTCAGGTAAAGTAATATTATGACACTTTATTAAGGTGTTATTGTTTAATTCCTTTAATGTAAAACAACCTTTAACCCAGAAATATAGTGAAATTAATTGTGGGGGAAAAAACATCATTTTTTTCTGACGTTTTAGGATTGTGTGAAAGCTCAAGGAGATGAATGTGTGACTGGAGGTCCAGTATTTGAGAGATTCACCCAGAAAGCTGATATAAATCAGCTTGAGGAAGCAAAGAGAGAGCTTGAAGGTGAACTTGAAGAGATAAGGTCACAGCTGGAAAGTGATGGATACACCTCTATGGCTGAGATGAGGTGTATATTTTAGAATCTTCTCAAGCAAATCCACATTTTCTTGAACTTTGTTTTAATTGTATTATTACAATTATTATTGCCACTATTGGTATATTTTAGAAGTAGAAACCTTTTGTTGTTTGTCACTTTCTAAATTTTCATTTTGCACTAGGAGTGCCCTGGAGATGTTGCAGCAAGAGAACCAGGTGTTGAAGGAAAACCAGGGAAGATCTGGAGCATTGGGGCTGAGGACAAACACAGAGAAGAATCTGAACCAAGAGGAAGAAGAGGAGGAGGAGGAGGAGGAGGAGGAGGGGGAGGGCAGTGAGGGAGAGGATGAAGACTGTGAAAACTTTCCGGTGTTGTCGGGGAAGCGAGGTCCTCCTTCTGTTGGTTTGAGCAACGAGCCCGGGAAAAGGCACTGCATGAGACCACACTCTCTAGACCTGACATCCCACCAACACAACACGGTGATACATTTATGCATTTCACATAATTGTCTAACTTTTTGTCTAAGTTTTTGAAGTAGTAAAGTGAGTAGATTATTTAGGAATTGTGCTAAAAATCATTCACTGGAGTTAAAAGACTGAAGACTGACCTGAGATTTGATAGGGAAAAAAAATGGACCCGTATATTTCCGAAAAAGAATTGCCAGTTTCTGGTTTGTGTGTGTGTGTCTTACATAACTCATTTATTTATACCCTGTGAATGTTAACCCAGTAAGACCTGAGCAGCCCTCTCAACTCAGACGACTTTGCAGTTTCAGGATAAGGGTCTGGCTGGTGGCAGCAGTCAGCTGGGAGGGCTCTGGCAGGATATAGAGGAGGGTCTCCGAAAGCAGACCGTTCGCCTGCGCTCTGATCTGGCTCAGAGCCGCCAAGAGAACCAGGAGCTCCAGGAGAGGCTGATGGTGTCTGAAGCCACCGTCCAGGCTCAGGCTGAGCAGCTGAAGGACTACAGAGACCTGCTCAGTAAGTCTCTACCAAGAAACATTCAGGCTGTTGTTAGATACGTCAACTAAAATGTGCAAAAAGACAAACAAAAACACATGTCATGTTGTGCAGCAGAGACATCAGTCCAGCAGGCCAGTAAGCAGGTGCAGGTGGACCTCCAGGATCTGGGCTATGAGACCTGCGGCCGCAGCGAGAACGAGGCTGAGAGAGAAGACACCAGCAGCCCAGGTGACTCAGCATTTACCAAAACTGACCATATTCTCATCCCCCGGTAAAATTAAGTCACTGCCTCTGATTAGCCATGGTTTAATACGTCTCCTGATCTTTTCCTTTTTCCAGAGTTTGATGACTTGGAGATGTGTACGTCACTGTCCCATCTTCCGGACTGTGAAGGTGTGAGCACGAGCTGGTACACTCAAAACTGCAGCAGTAACAGAGACGCTTATAAAATGGGGGATGAGTCAGCTTCTCTCCAGCACCTCGTTCAGGATCTCCGCTCACAGTTGACCCGCTGCCACAAAGTGATCCGTGGACTCCAGCTGCGAGTCCGCTCCTTGTCTGCCACCAGCGACTATGCCTCCAGCCTGGAGCGCACTCCTCGCAAGGTTCCAATCATCAACCCTGTTTTTTGGACTTACTTTAGGTTGCATTCCAGGGGTTTATTTTCCTTTTGTCCTGACCTTTCAGGTTAACTGGGCACTTGAGACATCATCAGCCCCCAGCGGTATGGAGGACGATGAAGGCTGGATGTCTGACACCCAAAGAAATGCTTCCAGTTCCAGGCCCAGCAGAGAGCTGCAACAGCTAATGGATCGCGTTGCATCGCTGGAGGCTCAGCTGAATAGCACCAGAGCAGAAGGCAAAGGCCAAGCAGAAGAAGGGAAATGTGCCACCTGGCCTGGGTGAGAGGACAAACAGAAGAAAGGAGAGGCTGCTGCTCCTTTATGTTACTCACAGTGCAACTATAATCCCTGTTTTTCTCCTCAGCTGTGTTTATTCTATCTAAATTTGCTCAATAGATGATCATGAGAGTGTTTAGTCTTATGACCCAAACCATTCAGTGCAGAGCAAAACCATTTAATAAAATAATCACTATTCATATTGTGTTTTCCTTCATCCCTCTGGCTGTTGCTATTCCTCCCTTGGCAGGAAGTACAACTCTCTGATACAGGCACAAGCTCGCGAGCTGTCCCACTTGAGGCAGAGGATGAGAGAGGGACAGGGAGTCTGCCACATCCTGACCCAACACCTGGGCGATACTACCAAGGTGCTGCAGACTGCATTTACTTTGTTTAACGATTAGCTGTCTCCAATACAGGAAGACCAGAAAAGCCATGAGACAATTTCCGCTTCACATTCTCGTACTTACTCACATTCTCCGCACCGTTCAGGCTTTTGAAGAGCTCCTGCGGGCCAATGATATCGATTACTACATGGGTCAGAGCTTTAGAGAGCAGCTGGCTCAGAGCACTGCTCTGGCACAAAGAGTTATCATCAAGATAAGTGGACGTAAGAAGCATCTTTCTACCATAGAGACTAAAATTCCTTTTAATTGTTGTCATCGTTAAGCTCAAGTTGATGCCTTTCCCCCTTTCTTTTCACCTCATCCACTTACCCTGTTTAACGTCCACAGGAGAACGTGCAGAGAGCCATGATGACAAGACAGGCCATGAGCTGCTTGCCTTAAGGTGAGTCAGCTTGATCTTGTTTGTGTTTGTACGTGCAAACATGCTCTTGTGCATGTGAAACACCTTTAACTTCATAAAAGATATGTATATGTGCTCCTGCAGAGTCCACCTTAGCTATGTTTATGTCCTGTGAACATTTATACCAGTTTACTGGTGACAAAAAAAGATACAGGCCTGCAGTCGCATGACAACAGGATGTTGACCCAGTCATTAGATCGCTCTCTTATGTGGCATGTGGCACGACAGCAAAGCTCCACATGACTGCTAAAGGAGATAAAAGGAAGGTGTTAATCCACACTGGGGTCATATAAGGTGCTGTCATAGAAAAGACAACTTACAGGTGCCCCACTAATTCACATCAGACACTCGCTGCTGCTGCATCTTCATGAAGCAGTTGGGTCCTGAAGTGCAGCAGGCTCGTATTTATACAAAATCCTCCCTTTTTTTTCAATATCTAGCATTCTCTACTAGCCCATCAGGACAAAAGTGAGGGAAGATCTAGTTTAGGCAGCTCTTTGTTTTTCTGGTCAGGACAGACACTCACACGGTTCTAACAGCAGCCCCACATACAGGAGCTTCCTGTGGTGTTTCACCGATAGCACGTTAGACTGAAAAACTCTTTTATTGTGCAGCTGGAAAGATAGAAACCTAAAATATTAGATATACACGTGCATATAGTATCAACCAGGCTTTAAGGTTGCAAAAATGTGGCCACCCTGTACTCAGATAGCCAAACCTAAATACAGAGAGCACGTTGTCCTTTGTTTTTAATCATCAAAATGAGTCATTAAAAAGCAAGTAGGATTTTATTTCTAAAATAGAGATTTTTACAAGTATAAAGTATTTTATTATTGTATGATACAAGGTGGAGGGTTAATGTTATATACTCAGTTGAATGAAGCAAAAATCATAGTTACCATATCTTCATGGGTGATTTATCCTTTAATTAGTTATTGATCTCTCTGTCAGTATTTCAAATATGAAAACAAAAAAGGATTATGTGCAACAATCCTAAGTTTCTGGGTTTACTATCATCTATCAAGGTACAATAAGGGATTTCTCTATAATGTCTTGCATGTTGGCTATTGTGAGCAAATAAATAGTATGTCTGCAGCTATTTTGTCTGAATAAAACTTGATTTTCTTCTTTGTGTCCTCACACAGGCTGAGCAAGGAGCTGCAGCAGAAGGATAAACTCATTGAGTCGCTGCACACCAAGCTGCAGCACCGCAGTGAGACCCCGTCCAGCTGCCACGCCCTCTCTGAGACCACTGACCAGTCAGACAGGACCTCCTTGGTGTCTGATGAGTACCAGACCAATGAGGACTTGGAGCTGTGCTCCGATGTAGACTCCAAGGAATATCAGGAGGAGCATCGGCTGCAGCAGCAGGAAGTCGCATCAGGACCAGATGGTAATGTTAAAGCTGGATCTTTTATTTTGTTTAAGAAATAGATCTATATATATCCCTTCACCTTTCATTCCCCTCTTGTAGTCCGTCCATCTCTTCCTCCCCCTCCCTCTCCTCATGGTCTCCTCAAGACTTCCAGCAGCTGTCCCAACATGCTTTACTCAGCCACTGTCGGTCTGACTAGTCGATCCGCTGGAGGTATGGGACCGATGGATGGCTATGACTTTCTTTCTTTTCTTTTGTTGCACCTCCTACTTTATGTTCTGTATGTTTCATCTCCTGTCCTTCTCATCCAGCCCTTTTCAGTGCCCCCGTCTCCTCCTCCCTCTCTGCCCTCTCTGGCCCTGATGTCTGGGGTTATGAAGTCCCTTCTGACCCCCGGCCCAGGGCCCTGTCTGTGATCGCTGTTCGCCCAGAGCTGGACACGCTGTACAAACAGATGAGTGAGCAGCACAGGGGTGAGGGGCCAGAGAGAATGTGCCATGAGTGTTTTAAATAGTGTGAAACTACCATGTTGCTCACTGTTTCACCTCCTCCGTTGCCCTTTGAATGTTCTCACGTTATGTTTCACTCAACCTTTATGATTTGTGTGTGTGTCTATGTGTGCTTACAGGACTTGCATTTCCCCATGAGAAGACTCTGCTCAGTCTTTCACCAGGAGTCCACAGCCAGCACGACAACTCTGGCTACACCCAGCTACCCCATCATGCATTTCAGCAGTACCAGCTGGGAGGCATCCAAAGGGGCCACTCATTGAAGTCTGACTTTGGCCCAGTGATGGGAAGACCTTTGTGGGATGTGGAAAATTTTGTTCAGTCGGTTGGAAGCTGCTCTGGACACCAACCTGGAAGCAGCGAAGCAGGTGTGATGCTGAAGAACACTTCAGTCATAACTTCATATCAGTTCTTGACGTTGACTTCATCAGTTGTTTTTTTTTTTTTTTTGTGCATAGTTGAGAAAACATTTGAAAAAACAGTTTCATTGCTGTGGTGTATGTCGTTAGGTGTAAACTTGATAGAGGAGCACCTGAGGGAGGTGAGGTGTCTTCGTCAGCGTTTGGAGGAGTCTATCAGGACCAATGAGGGACTCCGACGGCAACTGGAAGAGAAGCTGGCCTCTACTGGGCGTGATGGAGGTATTGTGTCCTACAAAAAAGCCAGAATTAACGCTCGGTTCTCTCTAAGAAAAGGAATAATACTTTTTTTTTTTTTTTTTTTTTTCCAGGAGCACCAACAAATATTTATATTCAGGGATTGGACACAGTCACTCAACTTTCCAATGAAATAAGGGTCCTGAAAGAGGAAAATATTGCTCTACAGTCACGGCTTCAGGCCAGCACAGGTGCTTTAACGTCAAGCAAAAAAAACTTAAGAAAGTTAACCTTGAATTGGGATAAGTTTAATAAAAACCCATTTGGTTTCTCAGACACAAGTGAGGAGGTGGTGCGGTTGCAGGAGGCGGTGTTCACAGCACGAGCCCGCCTGAAGCAAGCAGAGCTGGAGGCCGAGCAGTGGAAGGAGGAGCTCAGACGGCTTCAGGCCCACAGTCAGGAGCAGGGTCAGCAGATTCACACTTTAAGGCAGGAACGACAGGCCGGCCAGGAGAAAACTAACAGGTGGGTGTGTTTCTTTGAGAGAACATAGTTTTGTGTGTTGTTTTGTGTTTTTCTGACAAGTTTTTTTGTGCTTTGCCAGGCTCCAGCACGAGGTGTCTTTACTGCAACAGCAGCTGTGTGAGAGCAGGGAGCTCATCCACTCCCTGCAGAGTGAGCTTCATGTTTATGATCGAATGTGCTCGGGTACAAATGTTAAAAAAGGTCAGTCTATCATTTCTGGGCAAGTTGAACAGTTTTGCACCTTTTATGCACAAGCATTGATTTCCTTACTTTGGCTCCATCTAGTGGTAGATAAATGCATTGATAAGGAGGAAGAGGAAAGAAGAAAACTCAAATTTAACCCATAATTTCTTTAAATATAAAAAAAATATTCAAAATAATCCAGATTTAATGATTTAAATGTCCACAAACATCTATTCAGATTTTGGCAGGAGTACAAACTAAAGTGTAATTCAATGCTGTCACTGTAAAAGCCCTATTGTCTTCAGCAGCTGTGTTTTTCTTCCTCAGGTTACCTGTGTGAGGTTGGAGGTCTTCCAGTGGAGCTAGGAGAGCTGCTTGGGGAGCTCCGAAGTCTGCGGGCCCAGCTGCAGAGCAACGTCCAGGAGAACAGTGCCCTCAAACAGCTGGAGCTCCATAAGCAGCTGGAACAGAAGTTAGGGTCACCTCGAACTCCGTCTCTCTCTGCTCTTACTGCCAGCCCTCAGAGAGAAAATTTCTACAGACGACAGCTGCTTCATGGTGAGACAGAAGTTTTTCAAACGTGGCCTCGGCATGCAATGCAGCATGTTTGCCAGGCTCGTAGTGCTGTTGCGTGGTCTGGCCTACCTCCAAGCCTGGTTTGTGATTATGTGTGCCCCACAGACCCTGCTCCATCTCCACCAGTCAGGGACATTGGTCTGTTTAACTGTGGATCTCCTGGTCCCCCCTACTCAGACCTGGATGACAGCCATAGCACAACCAATGGTGTGACTCTAACTGCATCACTGCACCTTAGTCTGACTCAAAGTTTTTATTACAAAGAATCGTGTGCTGATTTGTAATACTAATAACAGTTTTAATACTAATGATGTTTGTTTTTTTGTTGTTGTTGTTTTTTTTTACTTCTTAACCTGGTTTGGCATTACAAACACAAATATATTCTTGTCAATATCTTTCCAAAATACATCCCAGCTCTGTTTCCTCTAGCAGATCCTCTTGATCCCCACTCTGAGCTGGAGGGGGAGGCACCTGACGGATCGTTCGCGAACCGTAACGGTCGCCACGCCATCGGCCATGTGGACGACTTCAGCGCCCTGCAACAGCAAGTCCTAGAGGGCCGGAGTCTTATTCAGCGCATGGAGGCAACCCTGCAGGCCTGCCTCAGCCCACCGCTGATAGAGGGGAACCAGAAAGAGAACACAAAGCTGGTGTGTTCCTACAGTCCAACTAACAATTAGAGCAATGACCGTAGAAAACATGTATATAATTGATCCCTTCCTGCAGATTCTGGACTACGGATGTGTGAAGAGTCTTCTGTCCAACACTAAGACGCTAAGGCAGATCTTAGAGGAGGCAATGTCACTGCTCAAGATGTTCTGGAGAGCAGCTCTTCCCAGCACCGATTCTTCCGCTCAAAACCTAAAGAAGGTGTGAAGCATGCATACATTTATCATTTATCTCATAACTTCAATATTTTACCAAACAAATCTTATTATCATCTCATCTCATTATCAAAATAATATGTGTGTTTGTAGGAGCAGTGCATGCAGGAGGAGATCTTGTCCCTAAAACTGCGCATGTCCGAGCAGGAAGAGGTTCTTAAAGGGACGATACAAAGACTGAGAAGCACCAGCCGCACTAAAGAGAGCATGGAGCACTTCATAGTCAACCAGTGTGAGTACCTCAGCGCACGAGTGTGTGTGGGGCAGTGGCAAGGGGGAAACAGGAGACCTAATAAGGTATGAAAAGGGAGGTTTTGTCAACAGGCAACGCTGTAGACATCCAAGAAGAGACATTTCAAAATTGTGTTTGACAGAAGCAGTGACCGAAGGCGGTTTATCGTTCCTCGACGTCTAAACACAGCTCTCTGCAGATTGCACATAAAAACAGTAAATCCAAGGCCACATGGGGGAAAAAAACAAAAAAAAAAACATCTTTTAATTCCTTTTTTGTCATCCTAAAAAAACTTTTCTTCTTGTTTTTTCTTTTTGGTTGTTTGTTTGTTTTGCAGTATCAAGGACCCGAGATGTACTGAAAAAAGCAAGGACAAATTTAGAGGTAAATAAAAAATCCCTCCTTCACGTGCAACTTCAGTTCTATCGCACAGATGTTGTGAGGTCATCTGTGAACATACACCACATTACTGTTTATCGGGGCCACGTGGTGCGAAGTCGCTGCTGTCTGATGCGTCTGTCGTAAATTCATCACTTGTTCCTTTTGTCTTGAATTTGTCTCTCCTTTTTTCTTTTTTTTTTTTCAAAACCCCCAGAAGAATGAGCTGAGACTTTCATCTCTAAGCTCTTCCTCTTCTTCTCCTCCTTGTGCTGGTAATTGTCTGACTTCTTGTGGCCTGGTGAAACAGATACACGTTGTTCCAGGTCCGCTGGATTTCACTAACCCGCAGTCTACTTTAACTAGTAGTATAAACTACGATAAGCTTTTGCCTGTTTTTTGTTGGGTTTTTTTTCCAATGATACTGACATCACTGCTTCACCATCCTGTTTGAATGTTTACATGTGTTTGCGTGTTGCGTGTCAGAGCCGAATAAGACAAAAGGATACCACACATGCTTGTTAAGTGTTTGAGCTCTGCTTTCCACTCAGGACACCACCATTACCTGCACATATGCATTCACCTTCCAGAACCATACTACTATATCTTTAAGCAGTTATGATTAAAAACAAGGTTGTTTTGTTTTTCAGCAGCAGACTTTCTAAAGTTTTAAAAATGAGCGGTGACACAGACATGTGGACTCATTTACAAAATACAACAAAAGCAATATAAATAATTGTGTGTGACGGGGTTTTCCCTAACTGCATTGCTTACTTTTGATTCACTCATTCTCAGCTTGTCATCCGGAAGTGGTTCTGTTTTTGCGCGTCACATTTTGCACGTTTTTGCTGCCTTGTTGTGTTTTCAAACGGGAAATGTACGCATTTGCTATGTTCCTTTTGTATCTTTTGTAAAGACTGTTGATTTAAGACTCTTTCATTCTGTCCTAATCCAGCTGAAGACCCAAGAGGTTCTGCCAGAGACCGGCCTGCTTATTGCAGTGTCCTGAGGACCAGCGGGACTTCTGGAGTCGCTGGAGCGGCAGCCAATCAGCTTCCGGCAACAAGGAAACGCAGCAGCCAATGCCTGTTTTAGAGTTTTACAGATCCAGCCTCAGCCGCTACAGCCTCTGACCTCGAAGCTAAAACAGCCATGACCTTCCTAATGCCGTCCCATACACCAGCCTGCCCTCATACAACCTGTCCCAAGCTCCACTTTTACCTCTGTCTAGCCATTCTTCCTGTTTCCAGGCAATATGCGCGCAGTATAATCTGCACCTTGAGCCTTACTGAACTCCCTTCTCCCGTTTTACCCGTTTGTGATATTCCCTACCCTCCACCAGTAGTATTATTGTCTTAGAGTGATGCGGTCAGCAGTTTGCCTTGTCGTGCGTGTGCCAGAGAGTTGATGGAAATGTGGGCCTAGTGGTTTTTGAGTCATGTGCGTCCTACTGATGGAACTGGCTGAAGATGCTCTGACACCACTGATCTACAACCACATACATTTTTCCGGTGGTTTTCACCAGGTCGGGGAGCGTATTACAGAAACATTCTAGTTACGCATCAAACATGTTTCAAAGGTTTCTATAATACACTCTCTCATCTGCACCTAAATGCATCGACTCAGAACCAGACAGCTCGAGGACGGAAAAGGTGTTCGTGCATGTTTAAAATGGCTTGTGAGGGGAATTCTGCACACACACGCGCACACAAATACAGTTGCAAACATACATCTTTTCGTGTGCGATCGAACACAGCTCACTCCAAGATAAGTCTCACCTACAACTGCCACAAAAATGCAAGTTACTTTTCATGGCACTTTTGAGAACAAAGACATCTTTTTTTGCAAATGCAATGCAAAGAAAAGTGACATCCACAATGTATCATTACACACAGTTGGAGAATGTATATTAGGTAGGTTGTGTGCTAACTGTATCTGTATTTGTAGAGCAAGCTTGTGAATGATTAGTCAACTATTAGCAAAAAAGGTTCCATTTAAGTCCCGATCCTCCTCTTTTGAGCGTCAAAAGTTGTTTTATTGGCATTAAACTGCAAAATCAAAAGAACTAAATAAATCAAAAGCAGGCGAGCAGGGTCAGTCAGTTGAAGTTTGGAGTATACTATTAACAGTATTAAGCAACAACATTATTAAACACTTAAAAAAGGCGAGGGGGGGGGGGGTTCAGGTACTCAAGTGGAACCAGGCTAAACACGCGTACTCACTCCTCTGTAGGAGTTCTCATATGAGCATGTGCAATAATGATGTTTTTTCTGTAATTACTCATTTCTCATCGCCAGACACTGGATTATTATTCACACGCAGCCATGGGTTGGACACAGCCAGTGTTATGATTGTACCTATTTCATAAGTGTTAATGCATGATAGAGATGGTAAATGGAAGCATAAGCAACGGCGCAGGAGATTGCCAGCGCTTGCCAAAGTTCGACGTTTGAACTCTTCACTCTGACTTGCCTTAGCCATGTGAATGACACACCCAGCTCGGATCAGCCGTGGCGTTTCCGAGGCGTAATTCCCGAGGGCCTTCGGAACCACAGAGATGTTAACCGTTAGACAGCTAGTTCAGTTTATTTGGAGCTGTGCAACTGAGATGAACTCTTTTTTCTTTTTTTCTTTTTTTTTTTGTTGGACCAAAACTCAACAAAGTGGACTTTAAATCCACAAGGGCATATGCTTTTGTCTTAATGTTATTTCTCTTGGTTCAGGCCTTCGTGGCATTCCCGTGGCAATGGCAACTGAGATTAAGTTTTTACAAATGATACAAACTTTGGGCAGGTAACCGCTTGGCTTATACTTCTGTAATGTGTTCATGTAGAGCAGTTTGACTCCACGTTTTCCTTCAGAGCGTTTACTTGCTGGACATTGCCATCATGCGCTGTAAATAACCCGCTTTCCTGTGTGAACGTTGTGCGAGTGTGTGTTTGCGTGCATGTGTGGGTGTGTTTGAGAACACTCAACATTTGCTTTCTGCAAAGTTGATATCTGGGTAGCTGTGCAATAGCTCGATATATTTTATTTTGATGTTAAACATCATTGTGTTACGTGTTACTTGCTTATTTCACCTCCTGCAGTGTGCAACTTATGTACAGTGTGCGTTTGAGGATTATTCCACTTTGAAGTTATTAGTCACATAGGCTGCATCTGATAGGAAAATCACAAACTATGCCTTCATGATGTATATGGCACTGATCAGCTATAACTAAGCTCCGAGTGATGTTGCTTATCTTGCCTTTAAATTTAATCTGAGAGTTTCGTCAGTCTTCTCTCAGAGGTGAAAATGGCCTTGAACAAGCATCTACCTGAGTTCTGCCAAATTAGGTTTTTGTGTGCGCTTTAGTCTTCAGGAAAAAGAAAGAAGTTGCCAAGTATCTCAGTGTGTACGGGGAGATGCTACTGGGGGACGTCTCGAAGAGATGTGTGTTGTGAAAAACAAAAACAGCTTCTGAAAAGATTGTGAAAAATGTTTGATATTGGATCCGCCGCGGAGCACCTTGTTTGAGTGTAAACAATGAATTTTTGCTATTTGTTATATAAAAAGGGAATCAAAACGGCGGTTTCAAGCGATGCATTGTTGGTGTTGAGTTATATATGTATATAGAGCTGGATGAGACCCCCCCACCCCACCCCACCCCCCGGATTTATGCTTAAAAAAAGTAGAAAGTTGATTCAGGAATCATATGAATCCTGTCTCTGGTTTGTTGTGGTAGGAAATATTAGCAATGAAGGATTTTGAGAAAGAAAAATAAAGCACTTAAATGCTCTCGTGGTTTACGTTCAATCTATTTCTTCAACACACACACACACACACACACACACCTTTCATTTAAATGAATGTACCTCAATTTTACATTTAAGGCTGCACTACTTAAAACAAACACCACTTTGTAATGTTACCTTTCCTTCTGGCATTAAAGATGCCAAGTTATGAGCTTTTCAGTTGTTATTTTGCCCCATTCTTCCTGCAAACGTCTTCAAAGTGTTCAGTGAAGCTGTCATTGTTGCATTTTTAATTTAAAGATAATCCTCGACCAGGAACCGGCCAGGATTGTACCCAGGATTAACCCTCCTCTTTTTTCAACCTTTGTGATGTGGTTTTTAAATTATCTTGTTAAGTTATCTTGTCAAATTCCTAGTTAAAAGGATACTGTTTGGCAGTCCAGTCTCTATACCAAATCTAAAAGAATAAAAAGGCTCAGAACTGATGTTCAAGCAATAAAGTTAAGAAAGTTTCTAAAGTTATTACTAACTCAAAACTTCTGAAGAAAAACAATCTGGTCATTTTTTGGGGGGAGGATGCTGAAAACATGCCATTTAATATATGGTTCAGATTTGTAGATGCAGCCTCGGGGCAGATTTATTCAGCCTCTTCATGCATATGTGCACCTATGAACCCCCTGAGATGGTCATCAGCCCCTCACAGGAGGGTAGTTTTTACACAAATTCTGTAGGAATTAAAAGGTGCCACAACTTCCTCCAAAAGCACCTCTCTGACGATTCCTCAGCCCTCTGAGAAACAAAGACGATGAATGTGTGCGGCTTTTTGTCTGATTGATGGAGGGATACAGTCTTGAGGCAAAAAGACAGACCATCTTTAACCAGGATTTCAAAATATTATTTCTCCAAACTAAATAAACAAAAATAAAATGCAGAAGAAAGAACGCAGACTGGAATTAGGACCAGTGTTTCCTGTATTTATTTGCAAACAAATAAAATCTTGTACAGTGAATGATCACACTGCTTCCACGAAGCGTTTTAAAACATTCATGTAACATCTGCAAAGTTCAAGTTTTGGTTTTAGCCTTAACACTCTGTGGCGCTTGTCCACATTCCCTTACTTAACCTGTGGGTCTTGGAAAAAACAACAACAAAAAAAAAAAAAACTGGACAGTTCAACATTCACAAACTGCTTTCAGAGCATAAAACTGAACACCAGACTGAAATATTAGAGCCCCTTTTACAAGTCTGCAGAGTGTGTCCTCTTTGAGCATGTATGAGCACGACTAAACTTCACAACAGCCATCATAGCAAAAACACAGTAAAGCTTAAATATTTTTATGAACACGTGAGCAAACTCTGTACATTTAAATCCATGGCAACAGTTAGTCATTACAGCCCTGTTAATTAATGTGGTGAAGCTCATTTTATGATTTCATCCTTCAGTGGGTTTATAACCTCACACGCTGCAAACATTGAATACAAAGTAATTATTAACTGTGAGCGCAGGTCTGTGCAGAACTTTACACACAGATACAGTACATTCATGTTCGATAACTGTAAATGAAAAAGATGCACATAGAACACAGCACGTTTTTCAAATAAAAGGAAACAAACATTCAAGTTACATCAAAGAAGCTTTAGTACCAGAGATCTGTGCTGCTGCATAGAGACGTTCCTACTGTTCCTCTCCCTGGGTGGTAAAGTTCTCACAAACGTGCATGAAGATAAAGGCAACAACAGAAGCGTAACAGACTTCTGAGCTCCTTCCTTGCGGGGAAAGCGAGGTTCCCAGTTGAAACTAATCTGCGATGACCATTACAGACAAAACCAAGAAAATATCCAGAATTCCCGTTAGGTGCATGTGACTTATTTCACAGAATTACCGCTGAACGTTATGTTTGCTGTTGCTTTCTGAACAACTCCTGAACGTTGCACCTCTGCGTCTAGCTACACTAATCCTTCAAGGACCGTTTTAATGGACAATTATTGCACTTGAAGCTAAAACAACGCTGAGTCTGTAGCTACAGGTCACATCTTAAGTCTTACTCTCTGTGCATTCAAGCAAACAAGTTTAAAAAAAAACAAGAGAAAAAAAAAGGTAACAGAACCAGACAAAGGATGTGATGACAATAGTTAAACTGTTGAAACACACCATTAACATTTGAAATCCTGCGACTCGAATCATCCACGATATGCATCGTGTCCTCTATCTGACACGACCACATGAGATGCAGATGTGCACTACTAATCTCTTTTCTGCATACTAATATGAAAATAACCCCACCACAGTGATCTAGTGAGGCTCATCTGTTCGTAGATGTCACCAGTAAAAGCCACAGTACGGTCCTCATCTCTCCCTGAAGTCCAACACACACTTCGCTACCTTTGTTCAGAGCCCTACGTAGACAGAAGTGCAACTTTATTCAGATCCATCCGCATCAACTCGCCTGTAAACGCGTTTCAGTGCAAGATTTGTCTAAATGTGATGACAAGCACTTAAAGATAAAGATATAACAGCAGAATATAAACACCACTCTCTAAGAGCACTGCGGAGCACCTGAGTGGAGATTTAGATTGGCTTGTAAAGCAGAGAAGTGACGTATTTCTTCTTGTATCTGTGAGTAGCACTCAGCACCATTACGCCATCCTACACAGACATGAAAAAATAAACAGAAAAAAGCTGTTGTGAGAGAGAGAGAGAGAGAGAGACAATCCTGGAGCAACACTGAGCCCAGTTATCCTCTACGGGTGTTGAATTTCATATTTGATGATGAAAAACCCAGTGATCCTACCTTTATTGAAAGAGCATAAAGGTGATTTAGCATGACGTGGTTGGGTTCAGGCAGCAAGGCGGGATCACACTGGAGGAGAGCGAGAAAAATTTTAAGTGACAACACAGACGACGCCACAGCGTGATCTGAAAGTATTCAACTAGCTCTATCAGTAGAGAGATCCATCAACTGGGAAGCTGGGGATACTGACAGATATATTGGTGTCCTTGTTGAGAATAACTTGAAGCAGGTGAGGCGGCAGAATTGGTGGAGCTTTGAAGTGCTCTTCGGGTCTGAAGATGTACTGCTCCTGACCGTATGGACCTGGAGGAGAGCTGGACAAGTCTGTGAAGACACAGCAGCCGCACATTTACCAGGTCTTCAGACATTTAAGCACTGATTTACTGAGCAGGATTTGATAGCCACTGACCAGACTAAATATGAAAATTACTGACAGGAAAAGAAACGACACAAACAGCAACTAGATAAAATAATGACACCAATTACACCAACATGTCAGATCGGTGTCCAAGATCTGCTTTGACGTATTATTATAAAAAATATTGAATAAAATCAGATTAACAATGAGGCACACCTGATGTGTCGGAGGACTCCAGGGAGTCGACCTGCAGGGCGTCAAACACCTCGAAGTCTGATTTCTTCACCTGGATCAGGTTGTTGATGGTGCCAAGCTGACTGGTTACCACTGGCTGGAAAAAAAACAGGCCAGTAAACTAACATTTGTATAATCATAACAAATTACACCAGGTTAAAATGAGGTCTAGAAGAGCCGGACACCTCCAGCTGGTGGGGAAGACCCGGTCACCTCCAGCTGGTGGGGAAGACCCGGTCACCTCCAGCTGGTGGGGAAGACCCGGACACCTCCAGCTGGTGGGGAAGACCCGGACACCTCCAGCTGGTGGGGAAGACCCGGTCACCTCCAGCTGGTGGGGAAGACCCGGTCACCTCCAGCTGGTGGGGAAGACCCGGTCACCTCCAGCTGGTGGGGAAGACCCGGTCACCTCCAGCTGGTGGGGAAGACCCGGACACCTCCAGCTGGTGGGGAAGACCCGGTCACCTCCAGCTGGTGGGGAAGACCCGGTCACCTCCAGCTGGTGGGGAAGACCCGGACACCTCCAGCTGGTGGGGAAGACCCGGTCACCTCCAGCTGGTGGGGAAGAGCCGGACACCTCCAGCTGGTGGGGAAGAGCCGGACACCTCCAGCTGGTAAAGAAGACCCGGTCACCTTCAGCTAGGGGAGCAGCAACGCTCCTATTTGCTGTGCTGATGCTGTACGTGCAGCTGAATCTGTCCAGTGACACTTCAAACCTTCCCGGTCAACGTCTCCACCCACGCCTCTAGTGCACATACACGCTGACACATGCTCAGCCCATTAAAAGGACATGACACTCTTATAATATGAAGAAATTTGACAGCGTCATCTTCTTCGCTATTATATTTTTATTATTTATTCAATTATTTAAAATTGGTGACCCAGTTTTACGTAAATGTTACACAGCGCCGGTATGTTAGTGCGTCTAGTGTGCTGGAAGAAAGGCCCGTCTGCTTTAATGACTGTTTACACTCTTATCTGGCACGAAATTAAACTACAAACAAACAAAATGATATATGTTAAATAAAGACAAAATAAAAGGTCTCTTTACTGAGCTTTAAATATTACAACATGACCATAGTAAATTTGGTCAGTTTATGATTTTTGTTTTACTTGTGGCATTGGCCTGTTATTTTTATGTGATTTTGCTGATCAACTTCAAAAGACAGCGTGAGTAAAACTGGGTAACAATGAAGCGAAAACTGTCAAGTTCAGGTGCTTGTTTATGATAAACGCAGCAACAAAAGTGAAACTGCTGTACCTCTGTGGGATCATGGAGCCACTGCCCATCTACAAAAAACTTGTACTGGTGCTCTCCTTCGGGCAGATCCAGAATTGCTACAAAATCATTATGGCTAGAAAGAAAAGGGAAACGCGTTTCAGTGCTAGACCAGGATTTCTTCTTAAAATGCTTCAGACAGTCGCATTTAGCAAAGTAGGACAGGATTCATTCACACATGACAACAGCGGTGACAATGAACGGGCCTAAAGTGTGAAATATTCCTGTTTACCTTTTATTCAGTGGAATCTTTGTGTTCCAGTTATTAAATGAACCAGCTATGTAGACTTCCTTTCCCCCTCCACCCCAGCGAATCACAGTGGGCCGAGCCTGAGGACCAGTTTTTACCAGGTCATCCAGATCTGGGGTAAATTCTTTATCTCCTGACGACTTAAAGAAACACATTTGCAACTATTAACTGTAAGTCCTTTACTCTGAAATATTGAAGGCCTTCATACAGGACAAAAAAAGTTTCTACACATGAATCTGTGTAGATACATGTGATTATTGGATGTGTACCTTAGACTCAGATCCATGGGTGTTGAAGATGTTGGGGTCATCTGTGCTGTCCACCATCTTGCTGCTTGGTTCCTGGTCTTTTTGACTCCCGCTGCTGTCGGAGCGATGGGCCTTGGCTCCATGGCGATCTCCAGACACCCTGTCACTCGTGTTGCCCATAATGCCTCACTACTCATTGTGCCAAAGGACAAGACAGGAGAGTTTATTATGTTTGTGTGGGCAGTTAATGTTATTATAATGTAGCCTTTCAGATATTAGAAACAAGTGCTGGACTTTTTTTATTTTGTAATGGTGTAATCATAATAATCACGTTTTATTAATCCAGCACAACCTGTCATCATTTCCAGAGATGTGCAGTTAATCAAATTTTAATCATGACTTTAATTTTGGCTCCAAAAGATCACAATAATAATGTTATTGAGGAAAAGGAACAGTTGTTTTGCTCCATACTGTCTCTTGTGTTGTGAATGACACATGCACTTCAGGCACAGACTCCACTTGTGCACAGATGAATCACTTTCATCCTTTTGGTGAATAACATCCATTAATATTGATTTTGTTTAAGTAACGTCAAGGTCACACTGGTGTTTTTAGCCAAAAATGTTTAAAGGACTATTTGAGCAGATGTACCAACATTGCCTATGTTGGGTTGAATCATTTTTAATTAGTCTGAAATTTTAATTACCCTGAAATCTACCTTTGAAATGTCAACATTTTTATGTTAAGATTAATATCCATCCATTTTCTAGACCTGTTTTAATCCTTTGCAGGATCACGGAGGTCTGCCCGGAGCCTATCCCGGCTTATTATAGGCGAGAGGCAGGGGTAAGATTAATAATAATACAATAATAATGTGTCTCCAAGAACCAATGACTAGGGAACAGAAAATTAAGGTTCCCTTTTGTACCAAGCAGCACAAAAGATGCACTAGATAGATAGATAGATAGATAGATAGATAGATAGATAGATAGATAGATAGATAGATAGATAGATAGATAGATAGATAGATAGATAGATAGATAGATAGATAGATAGATAGATAGATAGATAGATAGATAGATAGATAGATAGATAGATAGATAGATAGATTCGTTAGTCATCCTTGACACTGCAGACAGTGTGACAGATGTGATTTTTTTTCCATATCACATAGTTGCGGATAAAACAACACTATATTACGTGCTATATGTACTTATGCCTTAATATATACTTACACGTTTGTTTGTTTGTTGTTGTTTCATTTTAAATTATACTTTAAGTGAAAGGAAACACAAAGGGAGTAAAAAGGAACAAAAGGCATTGAGCAATCTTTTAAATAAAATCATCTTAGCACTGAGCAACGATAAACTAGATTGCACTGTTTAGGAGCTATATTATAATTTAAAGTAATAACATGCTGATGTATTGTTTTTGCTTAACAGCATGTTGAGTAAACCTGATAAGAAGTTACCACTATTTAGTAACAGGAAACAATATCCTGCCCCACAAGGCCTGATCAGCTGGTTCATCTAACGTTTTCGTGTCAGTTTGGACCAATGCAGAACTTTAAAATACTACCGATAACATATTGGAAAGAGGGTATCGATCTGAAGGTTAGTTTAAGCGTCTCGTTGCCATGGCTACCCCTGTCCAGGGTACAGCAGAGCCCAGTCTAGTGTCGTAAATACAGGACATACACAGGCTTTAACGGAAACGCAAAATGTCTATTTAAATGAGACAGACACATGATCAAACAGATAATGATGAGTAGTAGATTGGCATGAGAGTCTAAACTGCTTTCCAGACGAGCTACTTACCGACAGTCTAGACAGACGAAGCGAAGGGAGCGAGGCAGCGACCGTCTCCGGACTGCGAACCTGGACCTGCGCGGCCGACTCTTAGGTCTACAAACGCTCTGCGTCAAGCATAGCTGGGAGACAGGCATTGTGTAGCAGAAGAGAGACATTTAAGACACAATTACGCCAAAAACGGTAAGTTTAAAAGACATATGGTCCGCTAGCTACAACCTACCGAGGTCTCCCCGCCCCCTTCGCTCACTCAGGATATTTTTAGCTCACAGCCAAGGTAAGACAGCTAATAACTGTCACTATCAAGAAGGTATTGACCTGCTAATCTCACCTAATAGACCGATGCCAAAAACAAAAAGGTAAAGTTAATGTAGGTCGTTTACCATGCAGTCGATACGCCAGCTGTCGCCGTCCGCTTCTTTGCAACTCCAGCGCAGCCGCGTACTCACTACGGAGAGCGGTAAGGACTAAAAGGCTTCCGGCGGAGCGTGAAGGACTACGGGGTCGTCTCCGACTACAAGCTTATTGCGCAATCATTTCATGTGGAGACACTTTTAATAATAATAACCCAGTCAGTGTAATAGTAATTATCTTAATATTTTAGAGTAGAATAAAAATGTATCTATGAAATCAGGGACCATACCCTGGATGAAGTGATAGACATGCTTTGATGCTTATTGGTATCTGCAATCATTACCATCAATGGTAATGTGGGACATCAACATGAATGACACTTTTAGTGCAGGACAAACAACTAAGTACATTTACTACTATATTGTACTAAAATGCTATTTATACGTACTTTTCTGTACTTTTATTGAACCACTTTAGCTTCATGCTACCATGAAATATGAGATTGTACATAATGGGTGATAAAACAAAAAACAACTAAAAAATACAACAGACTGTTAAAACAAGAAGTTCTCAATCCTTTTGTTTTAAAAATAAACTCAATTGTCCTTGTCACTTTTTCCTGGTCTTCTAAAAAAAAAAACACTAGTTCTTCCTAGACTTATCATTTCACTTCAAATAACATTCAAATTATCCCAAGTTTTACCAAAAATCAAATACTAGAGAAAAAATTCAAAACCTGTTTCTACCAGAACATTTTTTTCTTTCTCAATCTCTTAAAGCTGCTCCGCCCAGGCAACAACTCCATTAACTTATATACACTGATTCTTATCAATGATTTAATTATAACATAAAAATAACTCAGAGACAAAAATGTGTACTCTTATATTTCCATTTACGGGACATTTGCTCAAGTACAGCATTTTTACATTTGTATCATAATATTTTTATGTCAATGAAGGATCTGGATAGTTTTCCATCAGAAATCATTGGTTTACTTAATAAAATTACATATTAAACTATACAAGATAATATTCTTATCTAATTTAGTTTGCACAGGCAGACTTTAGTAGGATGGTTTAACGGGAGAAAGCCTATCACATCTTTTATTTTTCCATCTTATAAAATGTAAGACTCTTAAAAACTTAAATGACAATGATGATTAAATAACGTTTTCTCTCATAGCTTCTTCTTGTGTTTCTTAATTTTTTCTGTGCACAAGATTTTCTAAGAGAGTGGAGATGCTGAAGGTTATTTCAGTTTAATAATTGTACTAATGCCAAGAAATCACATCTCAGTTCTGTGGAAATGTGTCTACATGTTTTAGCTTCAAAGAGACCACTAGATAAGGTTCTGAGAGAGCCAGTATTACTCTGTCCTTATTTGCATGTCCACACAATTTTTAATGGAAAAAAATTCTCTGAATACACCAATTACACCAAGGATTCAACAAAAAAAAAAGGTGGATGCAGATACTTAAAAATAATCTTGGGAGAGGTAGAAAACTTGGTATAACCAATAAAACTGTAAGTACAATGAAATGAAAAACAAATAGCTCAGAAATCACAACTCACATGGCGCACACAGCTGTTACAGAAATGTCCAAGAGCACTTAGTTGACTTATTAGCTGCTTAACAGTCTTAATTTCCACGTCAACTTCGCTCTCTGTTATAAAATCTTTTATGGACGTAGTCTCATTGCACCCACTCCTGCCATTCAGATATGAGTTAACGATTCTTAACAATTGCATAACTGTAGGGAGCAGAAACATGCCTATATTCTCATCTTATTTGGTCTTCTTCTGAAGATTTGCTCAAAATTAATGATACATTTTGTTAGACACTTCGCTTTAATTAACCTTTAAACCACCAATCCCCCAATTTATTCTCCAAACCTGACACCACTGATAACAGACGAGCAGTGTGAAGGCTCAACTACTTACAAAGCAAGACCAGTTTCAAACTTTGAAATCTACATTAATGTAACCTGAAATGATACTTAGTCATAATTTCATGAATTAAAAAGTTGATTCCCACCCTTCAGCTGGGTAAAAGAACAAGTAGCAAAATGTAAACCGTATCAAGATCCTGCTGTGAGTGTATATCTGCAGGTTTAAGAAAACATGGCCTTAATCTGTTGAAAAAGAGTGAGACATGAAAAAAAAAATGCTCTTTGTAGGTATTTCAGTCCAATGCCTAGTTATTACTGCTTTTTATCAATGAATCCAATAAATAAGAATAACTAAAAACAGTCATACAGTAAATGCAGTACATAAATACAGTATATAGAGCTAAACACTCTCCTCCAAGGTTTGCATCAAGAGGCTGTAAGGCACATTTACGTTATTACCACATACAGGATGTGGGGTTAGTGGTTTTCACATTGTACAAGATGTGTGTCTTTATACACACACTTTTCCAGTATTGATTTTTGAGGACCAGTTATCTGACTGCTGTTTCTGGAGCGCTGCTTTTTTGGTGTAGATGTCACTCCAGCGCAGTGTTTTAAACTTAAAAGGTGATAAAATTATGCCTCCAGTGTAAAGACGTGAATATTTAAACAGATATATTGTTACTTTTCTCATTCCGACACAAACGTGGCATGCACTAACATCCAACTCTCTCTTCCTTTGATAACAAAAAGCACAACATTGTGTTCCATTCTTGTTTCATTGTGGTTTAAAGGATAAACTATGACATAAATTAAACAACACTTTTTTTTTATAAATATATTTTTTTTGTAATATTTACAGAACTTTACTGTGTCAAGCATTCTTTGGGACTGTGTGTAACGGTAGGGAGTGTGTCATGTGCAACCATAAAATAAAATAAAGCATGCGCACCACAACTAATTAAAAAGTTTAGCTACTGGCAGGCAAATCTTTGAAAGTCCATTAACAACTTTCCATGCCGTGAACCAATGAAGTCATGCTCTATAAGTTAGCTGTCCGTCTGTTTCTTTGGAGTCATGTCCAACAGTTTCAGGTCCAACAAATAGACTGTTCTTCTCCGCTCCTTGTGGTATCATTTTGAGATTCCTAAGCCAGTCTTCATGTACTCGTAAACCACATAGCTAATGCTGACAGCAGGAATGACTTTCATGAAGTTTGGCAGGATGCCCCGGTAGAGCCCAAAGAAACCATCTTTGGCTACAATGGTCTTCAACAGAGTGATCATGGAAGGCTGGTCTGATGCACCCAGCGATGCTGCAAATAAATATTTGGTTAGAGTCAGTGGTATATCTTAAACAATGTTTTTTTTTTAATTATTACTGGGCTCTATTTACCATTACATTATACTGAAACATATTTTACATTAGCAGGAGTACAACACAAGCTTATAATAACAGACCCACGGACTTAAATAGTGGTGTCAGTAAATTGTTAAGTCTAGTTTTTTCATTTTTCAAACAGTGGTTAACCTATAAGTATTTACATAGCAGTCACTGGAGCAAGAGTGATGAGGGCGCTTTAGTACCCTGCTGGCAGACTGCTGTAACTACAGGAAAAGTAGATTTTTATTCTCTTTAGTATAAATAGTCTATAAACATGGCTTAACAAGCAAATGCAGAATACAATTTGACATGTTATTAACTGGTCCCTTTATTTTGTTATGTATTAGACAGTTATATCAGTGAATATTTTTTCATGCAGAAACATCCAGGCAATCTTTTCCAGGCCCATCAGTAATAATGTAAATTCAATGTGATTTGTGTGGTCAAGATTTTAAACTTATTATGGTGATGGTACAAATATGTAGGCTTCTTTCTGTCTTTCATTTTCCCTGTTTCTGTTACAGATCCGGCAGTGGAACATGCTTTGAATAAGAGCAAGGGGTCATTTCACTATGACCCTCTTGTAAAGCGCTGCCTTCATCCTTCTGAGAGTTTTTGCTTTTCAGAATTTCCTGCTGCGTTTGGATGCATTTAAAAAAAGCTGAATGCCTTTGTCTGTTGCAACACATGTGCATGCCTCTGGCTCAGTCAACAATGAACAGTCTTCTGGCTAGAAACAAACATGTAAACTGTGCATTGCTGAATGCCATTTTTCTATTTAAACAGATTATGTTGACATTCTGGGATGCCTTGTCTTGAGATGCAAAATGTTCTAAATCAGTAAACGGTGGCTCAAAGATAGAGATCAGCACAAATTTCAATTAAATGTAGGTGGAGCCTTTGCTATCATACACACACTCTCACACTGGTGAATCGTCGAGGTTCAGTGTTTTTTCAAGGAGACTGATAAATGGACTGTCAGGCCACAACATAACATCTTGTGGTCAAAATTGTGGACAGAAGTTCAAGAAAAAGCTCCATAATTCTGAATGCTAGAGGTAACAGAATATAGTTTACTAGTAAAAAATTCAGAAAAAAATAAACTGAGAAAATTGGGAATATGTGGTAATTTTTGGTTCCCTGATTTGTCTGGACATGTAACATGTTTCCAGCCTTTGATGGTCCATTGTAAATACCCCCGAGCACAGTGACACCGATGCAGCCTCTGGACAAGGTTCATTTAAGGTTTCTTATGTGCACAGAAAAGTTTCAAGTAGCATTTATAAGTGTAGCTCGTTTCTTTGGTACTTGATGCGTGAGATCATTTCAGCTTCTGCAGAATAACAAGTCATAGATGGCAGACTGAATTTACCTTGCGCCTGCATCCTTGTGCGTACAAGTGCGAGAGGGTAGCTGGCCAGCTGGCCGCAGGTACTAGAGATGGTACCGCAGCCCAGCAACACCAGAACTCCAGGATTAGCCGAGTCTTTGGCATAATATGACAACCAGGCGTTCTTCAGCGTCTGGAACGGAGATGACGAGTGAGCAGCATTCAACTACAGCACATCAGCATGTCACAAAAATATATTTCCAGATTAATATGAATGTAACCCTGGAACACAAGATGAACTGTTTTCTTGTGCATAAAAATGAACTAATTTACCAAATCAAACTATTAGCGCAAGATTCATTATGAGGAATGCATACCTCATAAACAGCGAGGTCTATCCCAGCATAGGGAATGATTCCCAGAAAGTTTGGAATGTAGCCCTTATAGAAAGCTATGACACCCTCCTTCCTCAGGATCGTCTTGGCACAGTCAAACATTCCTGTGTACTGGCCAGTTTTCCTCAAGGTCAGACGGGTCTTTAATACCTTTATATTAAAGAATAAAAAAAAGAGGCAAAAATGAAATGCAGATTCTCCTGGGTTTGAGGGGTATTTTTTGAATTCTTGCCAGACCTGATAAGGCAGAGTTGAGCAGCACGGACACAAGTCCTCTTACCTCCATTGGGTAGATGGCTGTCTGAGCTGTGGCCCCAGCCATAGAGCCAGCCATAAACCTCTTATGTGTCTCAATCTTCTTTCCCTCCGATGTTAACAACTTCTTATACTGTAACATAAAATGCAAAAGTATCTGTAACCAATAAAACGTGTTACAAATGTGTGCCAATTATGTATGTTGTTTAAAGAATGTTTTAAGAGGTACGGTTACGAACTTGCTCATAGGCCATGAATTTGATTGCCGTTTCTGGTGCGATCTTCAAAACGTTGATTCCGTTTCCTCTCCACAGTGACGTCAGACCTCCCTCTATGATCATCTGCCTGAAACCCCCAATCAAACCTATGGGCTTTGCCTTAGAGGAATGAACCTGTAATGCAAATGTGCACATTCAGCACAACATTTTCACACGTCTTCTGATCCAGCTGCGTTTCTCTTTCTTTCATACTCTTCACCTGCATGAAGACTTTGATTCTGTCCAGTGGTGCGGTGCCAGTGCGAGAGACGGCGCCTGCCGCCGCGCCTGCAACCAGCTGCTTCCACCAGACACCTGAGTTCTTCTCCTCATCTGTAAACTCATCTGGGATGGCGAGGCTGTCACCGATGTCCAGCACCTGGTGATTGCATCACCAATTTGACTAATTAATTAAAGTCAAAGACTACGACACATATAAATTGTGTCCTTCAGCAGCAAATATATATCCGTGCATATTCTCAGTCTGTGCAAAATGTCAACATCTTTTAGGCTTCCTCACATAAACAAGTCACCCAAAGCCTCTGTGTTTGGGATCAAAAAAGAACCTGACAAGACGAACTTCTGATAAAATAAGACAACTTCATCTTTCTGTTTTCACAGTCCTGGAGCAAATGTCGTTGTCAGTCTTGACAAACATTTAATGAACCTTGAACCATAAAGTTCAATGTCTCGCAGAAAATCAGATTATACCTGGCGGTTTGCTTTGTGACATACTATTTGCCTTAATGCGTTCAGATTTTTATGGATTATTATATACACTAAATCTGGAAGGTGTATCCAAATTTAAACAATATTTCAGCCAGAAAACTGATACATCAAGAGTATAAGACACTTTTTAACTATATGTTTTAAAAGGCCACATAAAACGGCAGGAGAACGACTAAAATAGAGCTGTCTAATGATTTGAGCTCATTAACCTTTAGCTAGAACTGCTTGTGAAATCATAATCACTGAGCTGACTGAGCCCTTGTCTTGCATGCCTTAGATGTTTCAGATAAACATACACGATGTTTTTCCAAGAGCATAATGGTGCTTGTGAAAAACACGGTGCGGTGACAATTCACTGTCACAATGCTGGGAAACACAGGAGTATACAGAGCTGGGGGGTTCATGTCCTTCACTCACCCACTGTGACACATTTCACCAAACATTCAGAAACCAGATCTGTCTAAAGTGGCACTGGCCTATGCCAGCAACAGTTGCTCCATAATGGCGCTCTTATATGGCACCCTATAAGAGGTGGAGGAGCAATCTGTGGAAACACTATGTAGCCCTGTGACCTCATTATCTTTACTGTTCAGACAACTGCAGCCAGTTGTGGACTGCAGAGAAAATCCATACTGTTTAATAGAAGAGGACATGTGGTTATTCCAGTGCGCTGGCCTCTGTGTGTGAGAAGAGCGTGTTTCACAAAGTGTTTCTATCTGAACCCTACCGAGGAGTGTTTCCAGTAGCGTATGATCTCTTCCAGGTCATGGGCAGGGCACAGCAGGAAATGTTCTCTCCACTCGTTCCAGTCGACCATCATGGTCCCGTCAATGTCCATACTGATGGAGAACACACACAACTTTGTAGCTGGTGGCTTATAATGCTACAAGGCATGTATAAAGCATGTATGTGGCAAAAAAAAAAAAAAAAAAAAAAAGTTCAAGGTTACACGCAACAGTGTGTGTGTGTGTGTGTGTGTGTGGGGGGGGGGGGGGTGGGGTGGGTTAGGGTGGGAGCTGAACCTCTGTAAGATTTTCAGGGCATCCTCCCTGCTGACATCCATGCCCAGCTCTGCCAGGGACTGTTGGATCTCCGAGGCATCGATGCGCCCTGACACACACACACAGACAAACTCTATTAAATTGTTCTGCAGGATAAGGGAGTGACAAACTACGTGACAGTGTAAGCATTCACTGGCAGGTGACATGTGCACACACTAAGGCTTCACTCATCTCCCACCATCGTTGTTCCTGTCCAGACTCTTGAACGTCAGCCACAGCTTTTTCTCGTGGTCTTTCAGGTATTTGGTGAACTCGTTGAAGTCTAAACAACCGTCTTTGTTTTGATCACCAGATGACACAATTTTCTGTAGAGAGGATGCACAATCGACGGTCAGAGGAGTCTGCGTGATATGCACTGGCAGTCAGAAACAAAGTCACACTAAAGCGGAATTCTGCAAACTACAGGACTTGAAACTCATACCGGCTACATACATCGGATACACTATATGGGATCCTTCGCTTCCAATTACCTGTGCGGCGCCGTGGCGGAATATCCCCATAGCCTTGAGGCCCGCTCGCAGCTCAGCCACATCCACTTTTCCATCGTTATTGGTGTCGAGCCTGTCAAACAGGTTCTGGTATGACCGCTCACTGTCGGCATCCCAGCACCGGGCACTTGGTAGTAAAGACGTCCGTAACGTCTGATACATTGCAGAGCTAATGTAGAGGCAGCGTCCAGACGAGGCGTCCTGCAAACAGTAATCTGATTATTAATCCATATTGAGGATCATTCGTTAATCCTGCACATAATCCACACGTGAACCTGGCGTTGACAATGACAAAAAGGCTTTGCCGGTATATTCATGCAGGCTCCTAGCAAAGGTGGACTGGTCTGCAGCGCTTCTGAGGAACTGCTGCAGTGTCTGAGGGCGGAGCTTCGGGTGCACGCAGCTACATGTTATTTGACGGGAAAACGGGAAAGAAAGTAAAACAGCAAAGTGGTGAAATTAAAAACTCCCTGAATTAACCCTATACAAAACATGTGTTCTGTTTATTAAAATAATTTAAGAATCCCTTTGCTATCCCTGTGTCTTGTGCGCAATATGTGAACGTGCATTACAGGAAATTTAATCTTCTTATCTAGAAGGACGTGTCAGCAGAGAAAAAGTGAGCCTGGCATTTACTGCAACGTAGTGCCGCTGGTGACCAGCAGGTGGCGACATTTCACCAAAGCACAATTAAAGAGCATGGCAGGTCAGTGACGGTCAGGAGCAGCAGGGGGCTTTAGATGACACATACATGTACGGTATCAAGAACCAGGTATGCTCGGAAAACACCCCCCTCCACATCTTAGACGACGTTTCCCAACTTAGTTTCACTCAAACCCAGAGGGAAAATTGTGGGTTTTCGAGCAAAGGAAAGAAAAACTTCTTTCTTTATTTGTTTTTCACTTCTACCCACACCGCTAAATCCCTTACTATGACTATAATCAGCACATTCATTAATAAGATTATTTTCTCTCAAACATATTTGATTATTTTGGAAATTGTACAACGATAAAATTCATCGTGAAAGACCCCTTGTTATGTCGGGAACTACATGCTGCTGAGAAACACACAACCCCCCTTCGAGGGAACGCGCTTGATTGAAATGAACTACCGATAATATGCCGTCAATTATGTATACCACGGGGTAGTTTTGATGTTTAAATCTTTAAGTTTAAAACTCGTAACTGCGTTTCTATGTTGAGCGGTGCAGGGGTTAATTATATTATTGACAAAAACTAGTAATAATAATAATAATATACATTCTGGTTTTCCTTTGGCTCAGTGAACTTAGCAACAATATGGTTTATGAGCTTTGTCTAGGCTTCTTTTTAACATCCACAGATTTCATTAAGTGTCATTAGATAAAAAGAAAACATCTAAAACTGATTTCACTAAATATATTATTGTGTTTTTCATATATATGAACCTCACACGTGTAATCATGATAATCAGACCGTAATCACACGGTAATCACCGTGATTCACTGGTGAAGTCGTTTCGAGCTGTGGTCTTTTTACGTTTCTTCTTTTTTCACGTGACTGTAGCAATATGAAAAATTATATTTTCGCTCCACTTCTCTTTTACTATCATTTTGTGGAATAAAGTTACTTCCGTGCATTAACCTATAGTTGTTGGTGGCATGTGGTTATGCACACGACAACAGTTTCCCTTTCAGCTGGCGTTTCTCGAGCCCCAAAGACGCTTTATTAATAATTAATTATAATTAACTGTTGCAGTAGCCATGGTCTATGCGATGAGGTTACATGTTTTTTTCTCGGCTTGTAATGGATTTCACTGAAATCTAACATTCGTGACTATTTTTTCCTTTCATCCAGCTGTCCAATTGGACCACGGGATTTCCCTACGTCATGAATTGTGTTTTTCCGTGGGTGGGAAGGAAGACGTTTGAACTTTGGAGTCGTGTCCACCACTGGCCGCCTCAGCCGCGACAGCTGAGCGTAGCACCGACGGGACCGGGCAGACGCCCCTGCTGTCCGCTCCTCCAGCTTAGTCGGGGTTCACCGTGTGGCGCTCATAAGACCATGTCTTTCATCCTGACGAAGAAAAAGAAGTTTAAGTTTAAAATAGACTTTGACTTGGAGGATTTGTCGTCAGTTCCCTTCGTGAACGGAGTTTTGTTTTGTAAAGTGAGACTCCTGGATGGAGGCTTCACCGCGGAGTCGTCTCGGTGAGTTTTCCCTCTATTTATAGCTACGACACGACAAGCAAAACCACGAAGAGAAACTTTTGACACCTTTGAAATCGGCATTCGTCTCCTTACCTGCTAAACATTTGTTGTTGTAGCTGTTTTCAGTTGCTCCTTCATGGACAACGGCGGTTGGACGTAGCAGCGTAATTCGTCTAAAATCACGTTGTTTACTGTACGTTGGCGGATGTACAGAGAACTACTTTCATCTTACCTGCCAACAGTTAAAGACCTGCTGCCATGGAGGCGATAAATATCCGGACGTGGAGGTTTATTCGTATTTTTTTTAATCAATCAACGTTGGATCCTCAATTCACAATTCATCAATTTGATTCACTTAAGGTATTAAGAATAGATTTCCAGTAGGCTTGGTTTACAGGTGTTGTCCAGCATGTTGCTAAGCAACACGTACGGCAAAGTAAAGTGGAGACTTTCTATCAATTAAAAAAAAAAAAAAATATGTATATGTGTATATATATGTATATGTGTGTATATGTGTATATATATATATGTATATGTGTATATATATGTGTATATATATGTGTATATATATGTATATATGTGTATATATATGTATATGTGTATATATGTGTATATATATGTATATGTGTATGTATATATATATGTATATGTGTATATATATGTATATGTGTATGTATATATATGTATATGTGTATGTATATATATATATATATATATATATATATATATATATATATATATATATATATATATATATATATATATATATATATATATGTGTGTGTGTGTGTGTGTGTGTGTGTGTGTGTGTGTGTGTGTGTGTGTGTTTGTGTGTGCACGTGTTTTGGCTCTTTGAAGTCACTACCACCCCAACATTTCCAATATAAAAGAACTTGTTTCTCGAATTTGTTTGGGAGCTTCCCAAGTCTGAAAATGTCATTGAATGAGCGCGTCAGATTTGCATAAAGACTGTTAAGTCACACATTGAAATTAAAGTTGAATTATTCAGCCTCCTAATTTTATCTATGACTAAGTTCACATCATGCTGCACTTTCTGCACCTTATGACTATATAGCACAAAGCTGTAATGAAGATTTTTAAAAGAATCACATGCAGCAGATGAGGGTGGTGGTGCGGCTTATTTCACCCGAAAGTAGACTAACAGAAGTGTTAAGACAAGGTGGCTTTTCTGTTGCATCATCATGTTTTTTGACCATTTTGTTGATATGTCATTAATACTTCAGGAAGTTGTGTCAGCTTTAAAAATAGTAGGTAATCATTTCACTGTTTCATCAAGTTAAACAGCAGTACTAATAACACAGCAATTTGAATATTGTTCAGCGAAGCACATCTATATTGTGGTTGTCTGTGTTTCTCCTTGTATTTGTTTTCAAAATATGCAAAGCACTTATCAACAGCCAACTCTTTGTCATGACTGCCTCTGAAAAAGTATGTAAGCACTTCTTACTTTTATTTTTACATAACTTTTTTTTTAAGTACAGTAACATGGGCAGTTTTGTTGTCAAAGTCATGTTTATTGTCAAATTTACCACATGTGAGGTACATACAGAGAATCGAAATTACATTGCTCTCAAACCATCGGTGCAACATTATTGTCACTAAATAACAGAACCTGCACATCTTCGGACTGCGTGACGTTCCTGGAATGCCAGAGAAAACCCATGCAGGCACAGGAAGAACATATAACCTCACCCAGAAGGCAGAAGGTTTGCCTATTTGATTTTGTGTCAGAGTTTCTGAATATCCTTTTCTTCCAGGGAGCCTGTCCAAGCCAACTGTGTTCGTTGGAAGAAGAGGTTTTCATTCATGTGTAAGATGAGTGCCAATGCTGGGACAGGTGTGCTAGACCCCTCTGTGTGCAGAGTGTCTGTTCGCAAGGTACAGAACATTTTCACTACTATCAAGCTATGGTCCAGTGACAAAAGCAATGCAAAGTTGCAGTTTTCCACAGCAGATTTCACATTCAGTGTCTTGAATGTTTAGGAAAACATTTGCTTGCATAAGGGAGGTTAATTTAAAATGTTGTATTGATCAAGGGTTGTGTGTAACCTTAAGTGGCACTACAAGGACATCTGGGTGTTTTAATGTGTTATATTTTTAAGTAAAAGTGAAATGTATTTTCTCTTACTCTTTCCGTCCTCATTTTAGGAACTAAAGGGTGGAAAAAACATTTTCAAAGGTAACACTCCTCCTCTAAAGCCTATAAACTTGTTGTGAACAAAACAGCCTAAGTACAAGAGATCAATTGGAACAGTCTTATCAAAGAATATATGATTATAGACAGACATCAATGGGGCCTTAGATGATGTTTTAGTTGGGTGAGTCTGTTTAATAAGGATGTTTTGTTTCTACTTTCCGGCTTTGGTTACTGATTGAAAAGTCTGTAACGCAAAGCTTGAGTCATACCTTTTGTAATGAGTGAAATTAATAAGTAAGCTGATTTCTCAAGTATTGAATATCCCAGGACTTATCCAGGCTGTACCCCACCTCTCACTCTGTGACAACTGGCATAAGCCACCTATTAAATACATTTATTTCCCATACATGGGAATTATTTCAGCATCACATTTTCCATAGCATGGGCCTATATGCAATAGAGTTGGTGGCCATGGCTTGACTTTGATGAGCTTTTGATGGAAGGAATCTGCACAAATAACAATTCAGTGCAACCAGTATTTAAATGATCAGATGCTGATTGCACATTTATATAAACTGTTGCATAACTTTCACCTTTTCCAGCTGGGCTTTGCTGACTTGAACCTCTCAGAGTTTGCTGGATCTGGCAGCACTGTACGACGTTGTCTCCTGGAGGGATATGACATGAAAAATACAAGACAAGACAACTCCATTCTCAAGGTATGATGCTGAGCCAGCACGCAGCTCAACAAGGTCTCCTGTAATGTGTTGTCAACCTCCCTCTTGCAAAGTCTTTGTGAGCCATGGATGGAGAAGTTGTATGCCCTGAACTTGGAGACATGTTCAAGCCTGCAGTGTTAGCTGTGGGAATGAATTTCAAATATGCATATTCTACCTGGGGAACAAGGCTGCAGAAGGCGTCTATAGCAGCCTTGTGCACCATACAGAGATATTTGGAGCGTTCGAGTTGTCAACATAAAACTGATCATGTCTGTTCTTGTGTGGGTTACAGGTTCTTATCACCACACAACTCATGTCTGGGGACCCTTGCTTTAAAAGGTTGGTGCTCTTCCTGACTTTATTTAACTTTTCATTAAAAGTAGAACATTAACTCAGTTCAAAATTTAAGAAATTATTAATTGTTTAGTATCTATTGTTTGGTTGTGGTTGCAATAAAAAGATGTTGCTCTCGTACATGAGTCTGCCTCTAACCACAAAGGAAATTGGTACGTCACATCCTGTCTTTCACCAAATTGAAAACACTAATTCTGATGTTATCACAGGCACCCACCCGGTATAAAATATCACTTTGTAGCTGAGATGTTATCATCATATCTGAAAACCAGTAACACTACACTCTGACTTTAATCTATTCAGTATTAGTAAGAGCTGGTTTGTGCAAATCTCAGCTGTAATGTAGCGTTGTTCGTCACAAAGGATGTGATGCAACATTAGGAGTCTGTAAGAGCTTGTATCAAGTGCAAATAGTAACCTCTCTTGGGGGAACACAAGGGTTTTCCTTTTTATTTTATTTTTTCCATCCAAATCCTGTTTACAGTAACAACAGTAAGACTGCTACCTTGGAGACGTCTAAAGCTTAGTCATTCATCCCACACTGTTACTCATAGTGTGTGGAGGGTTTACAGGAGGACAGAGTGGAAATGTGACTCTTTAAATATGACTTTCTTTCTTGACATTATTAAATCAAGAAATGTATTTATTACAGCAACATTGGTATTTTAAGCATCAACTAGTGTTGTGGTTACAAGCTCAAGTATCTCTAGTGTATTTGTGTGGATAGAAATGAAATTCAGCTGTAATTTTACTTTTCGATAGATGTGAGAACCATGAAGCAGTTGAATTGGGTCTTTTTTCCAGCAACCCTCAATGACACATAACACACTGTCGTACTTCCAAACGTCTCCTTCAGGCCACCCTCTACAGCCACGACTGTGGGTATCCCACAGGCTGAAGCACAACATCTCCATGAGGACAGAAAAGGAGGCAACATTTTCACACCTCACTCTGTCCCTGGTATGTAAAGAATGAATTAAACTTTGAAGAATTCACTTTTTTTGTTGTTGTCCTATTTCATTTTAATATTATGTATTTTAATTCTTAGTTCTTAACAAGACTAAATATTTTTGGAAGATAGCAATAGACTATTTTTTTATTTTATGCGAGTATAGCAAAATGTATGACAAAACATGTTTTTGCTGATTTCAGAACTGTCTTATTTGTTGTTTATTTATTTTTATTTATTTATTTTTTTTAAAGAGACTCCAAAAAAGTCAGTATCGGTCCCAGAGGAGCTGGTAGTATATGGTTACTCCAGAACATCCAGCTATGCAAGTCAGTTGTCAAAAATTTCAGGTGCAAACCCAGTGATGCATATTTATCCTTTTAAACAAAGGCAACATTATAACATTACCATTTTAATCCAAATTTTAAACATGCCTTCTCACAAAGAGCCTTTATTCTCCTGACCTCTAGGTTATGATTCAAATCGGTCAAGTTCAACAGATCTGAGTCACAGGCGAAGCAGCTCGGGAGGCTCAACCTCGACAGGCATTGGCAGCATTGATCCCAGTGATCAACAGGGTGAGCGGGGCGAGAAGGAGAGCAGGCCCACTCTCCCAGTTTCTGCAACCTCCCATCATTCATGCGAAACCCCCTGCAATCCCGCAAAGGTTTTAAGGTAATACTTGCATTTTGTGTGGGACTTGAGCACAATTGATACACACAAGTCTATGTACCTATTTTCTGACTTCGTTACATGATTGATTGATAGATAGATAAATAAATAAAATTTGATCAGATGAAGTTTCAAAATGCCACATTCTATTGTTCACACCTGAAGAATTTTCTGGCATCACACTAACTCCATAAGATGCACAGCACGAAATATCACAATTCTTCAATTTGAAATTACATAGTTCATATCGATTATCTATAATTCTATTAAAGTTCACAGGGGTCTGCTGGAGCCTACTTGAATATGTCACTAGTCCATTGCTGGACCACACAGATTTATATAACCACAAACACCTGCAATCACACCTAGGGCCAATTTAGAATCACCATTTAGCTTACGATGCATGTTTTTGTAATGTGGGACGAAGCTCTGTGGCCCCATTAGAATTAAGGCCCTATTAAGGATTTGAACTAAGAACCTTCTTGCTGTGAGGCAACACACCAAGAAAAGTGACCAGAATTTCACCAAACAGTCTCTTCCCCCTATTTGTCTCTTCTTGTATTCAATTTCCACGTAGTATCTAAAAATCTATTTCTGCACTTAGTAGACTGCCTTCCTAAAAAAATAGCAGCACTGTGATATATTGTTAGACCACACTTAGCTGTAATTGCATTTTTCTGGGGTTTTATTTTGCTGTTTTGCTTTTCTTTAGACACCCTGTAAAGCAGAATTCAGTAGAGAATCAGCTGAAGAGAGTTGATGCCACCAGGGTGAACGCAGATGACGTAATAGATAAAATCCTGCAGGGTCAGGATTTCAGCCATAGCTTCTTGGACTCCAGCACTGAGGGTATGTACACCTAATCCTGGTGTGGAAAGTTGCTTAGCGTCTCGATGATGGGATCAACTTACTTGGATGTGTTGTAATGCTATGTCTCCAAGCACTCCATTCAAATGTATGTCTGCAATGTTAAATAATCATTTAATTTTAGAACTCCTGCGACATAGGTATCAGCTTGCTATTCGCAATGATTATCAGTTTTCTGATTTGTGTGTGTGTGTGTGTGTGTGTATTTGTATGGGTTGCTACAGAGGAGGGGCTCAGCTTATTTGTTGGTCCCGGTGGAAGTACAGCCTTGGGAAGCCAACACACGAGGTGGGTGTGATTATGTAACTGGATTGTGGGTGCCACACAGCTGGCAGTTTTACGTGATTTAAGTTAAAACATAATGTTACTCAGCCATATCAGATAACAACCTTCATTTTCTACCATGTAACACACTGTGGTACTCTCTTTCAGGGTTGTGACTGGAGCCTTTGAGCAGGTGGTGATCAAGCGGTAGGCTTTAGGAAGCATGTTGTTAACACAAGAGAGGTTCTATTTCTCTGGTGCAGGGGCCATACGACTAAGCTGCGGATGTGCCGTCAGAACCCATTCCCATCGACTTCAGATTTTCTTTCCTCATGTACAATGTATCCCTATGTGACCTACACCCTTGGTTGTCCATGACAGACCCCTAGTGTTCAACAAGGGGAACTGAAGGCCACATTATTGAAACATTTTGTCAACTGAGGTATCTGGTGTACAGACACATCTTCTTGAGCTCTGTAAGGACACTGGACTTGTAATGTATCCAAACTCGTCTCTCTTTACTGACATTAAAAAATGTATTTAACATGTCTGTCCTTCCACTTCAGTACAGGAGTGATTTTTATTCTGTGTCTGAAAACCCAGACTTTCTGTACTGAGCGAACAGTTTTTTTTTTGTTTTGTTTTTTTTGCAAAAACAGAAGTAGGTTGTGATTATTATTGAAACTGAGAAAAAAAATTAAAGATGATTTTTTTTTATGTTTTAAATACATGTAGTTTGTTTTTCCAAATTTGAAATAAGTGGGACTTTATGTTATAGGAAAATCTCAGCCAGTTCTCTCCTTCATAGGTTGATCATCCTACAACAAATGAACACTTAAACCTGGCCGAGAAAGGAGATGACTGCATGTAAAACAACATGAAGTTGTGTTATTGTATTGAAAGTAATTTATTTTGAGTTACTATTGCTTTAAATTTGCCAATGTTTTAACATAT
The DNA here is from genome assembly GCA_014839995.1 of Xenentodon cancila. NCBI lineage: Eukaryota > Metazoa > Chordata > Actinopteri > Beloniformes > Belonidae > Xenentodon > Xenentodon cancila. The sequence goes on along the minus strand of CM026207.1, from coordinate 16,262,778 downwards.
GCTTTATAAAGGCATATATTATAAATAATATATAAAAAATAAAAATTATATTAAATACATGAATGGGGTGGTTTCACGTATTTGATACTAAAAAAATAATAATTTCGCCACCATTATTTTGAAATATTTCCAGCGCATTTCCTATCCTGGCAGCGGCGGCGTGTCTGACAGTGGCACCTCCGCCGGAAGCGACTCTACAGCGGAGCACTGCGGCTAGGCTGCCTTGTGTGTCGGCGGGAAGTTGTCGTCGGCAAATTAATCACAATTCCACGGAAAGCTAACGGACGGAATTTCTAACCATCGACATTTAACTACCTGCTATTCATGGCTGCATAGTCGGAAAGCGCGCAAACGGTAACGTGAGCTTCGGGAGTCGCCTAACATGGCCAACGTCGGAAACCAACTACCAGCACAGGCCGTTAGCAAGCCTGCATCAGGAAAACATGGGAACGTACTGCCCCTGTGGGGCAACGAAAAGACTATGAATCTCAACCCGATGATTCTCACGAACGTACTTTCTTCGCCGTATTTCAAAGTTCAGCTTTATGAGCTAAAGACCTACCACGAGGTGGTGGACGAAATCTATTTCAAGGTAACGCTAATGCTAACCCGCATGCTAGTTAGATAAGCACGTCCAGTCATTGTTACTTCGTTGTGGTGACGATCTGCGGTCGGCATCGAGCACCAAAACGAAGCGCTGCGATGTTAATGTCGAGTCCGAGTTTAATAAAATGTTCGATTTAGTGGGACAGCGCTGCGAGAAGAATAGCGCACTATGTTATATGTTAAGTTGAAGTAGCGTCGCTTTAATGACTCCGCGTCAACGCCGCGCTGGGTGAGATGACGATAGGTGGCGTTACGGAGCTCACTTAAAGTAAATAATACTGTCACGAATATTTTGATTATGAAACAAGGATGTTCAGAAGACGCACTAAATACTAATAAACTCACACTGAGCGTGTTAAAGTTAGAACAACCCGTTACAGAGTAAAATGAACTACACATTGAGCCCCTTTATCAACACGGGCATTATTTTTGTATACATGGGCGGTCCGGTGTGTTTCTGGTCAGTAATTATATGTGTAAACTTAACCTGTGTGGTTCTCGGTGGCTCTACAGGTGACTCATGTTGAGCCCTGGGAAAAAGGAAGCAGAAAGACTGCGGGCCAGACTGGAATGTGCGGAGGGGTAAGTGAGAAGTACGTGCTTTTTATATTCCCCACATTTCATTTTTAGTGTTGATAAGGATATTTCAAAGCTGTCTGTTAGCACGGTTTGGTATTATTTACAGTCCATAATAGTAATAGTCAGTAAAATAGTTTTCAATTTTTGGTGAGTGGTCGATCGGTCATCATAAAAGTTTAGCTGTAAATGTGTGCAGTGAGTTTGTCTGCAAATATGTCTGTTTTTCTATCTCTGCTAGGTGCGTGGAGTTGGGACTGGCGGGATTGTATCTACTGCTTTTTGTCTTCTTTACAAACTGTTTACTCTCAAGCTTACTCGCAAACAACTGATGGGTCTGATCACGCACACAGACTCTCCATACATCAGAGCACTTGGATTCATGTACATAAGGTATGACTCTTTGCATGACATTTTTATTATTGAAGGCACATTTAGTACCTTTTTTTTCCCAAGACATGTACTAAACCCCTGAACTCAATTTAGCCCAGATTGCCCAGACATTGCCCAGAAGAGCTGTTGATAGATAGACTGGATAGTTAATGGCCTTTACATTACTAGCTTCTTTGCACATAATGTGGATATACGAAATGTGAGATTGACTGTGGATCCTGGATGTTGTGACTACCACTGGGCTTCTCCCACTTGCACTGTGACCTGCTAATCCTCACCTCCAATTTAACCTCATTATCACCCATATCCTTATTTGTCCAAAACATTTGTCTAAAAGACATCTGAACAAGGTTTTTACACAGGCCATCATTATTGTAAAACTGTAAACAACAGTGATAGATTACTTGAGTCAGCAACAATGGCTAAGAAAGTAAGACATACTGATACTCCAACTGTTTTCCATTCTTTTGTCAAATTTGAAATACTTCCAAATGTATGTCGCATAAACAACTCAGAAATAGGCATTATCCGTGTCAAATTTATGGTTTCCTCAGGCTCTGCTCAGGACTGTTTCCAGTAGTCAAAATACATTTCACGCATACCACGTCCTCTTGTCAATTACAACGTTGAATAAGAGTCAAAGTTACATCAATCAAGTTAATTAATTGACCAGAATAAATGAAAGTTTTTTTTTTTTTTTTTTACACCATCACATTGGCCTCAGTTGTGGGAATGTCCATTTATTGCATTATCTTAAAAAAAAAAACTTAAAGAAAAAATCTGTGCATCATCTCAACACTTGGATTTAGGCTTTTTGCTCTCTTGTTTACAGATACACCCAGCCCCCAACAGATTTATTGGAGTGGTACGATGGCTTCCTGGATGATGAGGAGGTATGTCTCCCCGGGTAATAATTTCATGTTTTTTCCCCTCTCTTTATGAAATGCTCAAATGCCACAATTTTAAAGCTGCCCATCTACCCCCTTGTGATGCTCATAGCTGATTTTTCACCTTTGGCTTCATTTGGCTTAATTGTCCCCCAATTTTTGTCCTCTGAGGCTGAGTAGCTAGGTTACTTGCTCACTGCTCTGCTGCTGGTTTTTCTCAGGGTAAGTACCATATATAATGCTGAGTTAATGTAATATTAAGGCATGCCTTTCTTTTTCCTTTTTTGGGGGGGAGGGGGGTGTTTTTGTTGTTGCACAAAACAAAATTTGGGATGAAATAAAGTTGCAGTATTCACGTGGAAGCACAAAAGTGATAAATTACACTGCAATTTTTGCATAACTTTTCTGTTTTATTTTTTATGTCTTGGTAGAAATATAATTTGGTCCTATGCTGTACAATCAGGCCTCCTTTGATGTTCTGTTGCAATATATTTGAATTGATCATCATGAAATCCTGCCCAACTGGTTAATTCCCCTGTTTTTTTCTTTAGATGCCCAATGTGCAGCAGGTGAATTGGATATTGTATCTCAGCACTGTTGGTTTGCGTGAGTGCAAAGCAGCCGTTCTCTACTTTATAAAGTTAATATCTGTTGAACAGGAATAACTTCCTCACCTGCTTGTATCTGTGCTTACACTGTGGGCGGTTTTTATCATCTGCATTAAGATTTTTGGGACGCTGAGTGAGCGAGCAAATGCTTCTCTCGCGTCATCTCTTTACGACGATGATCTTTCCCTTTCCTTTATTTCTGTTTTTAAAAGTAAATGCAATGGTTCTTTTTTAAGCTGCTGGTTTAAAAATGATGTAAAGCAAGGGGATTGGTTCTTTTAAATTTAACAACCTTTTCTCTTATCATTTTTTTTAGTATTATTAAGCTCACGCTGTAAATACAGACCCCAGTAACTGCCAGACAGGTTAGATGAGGCAGGCAGTTTGTTAAATTTATAGTTTTGTTTCCTCTGCTAACAATTGTAAGTAGCAAAGCCAGGCTTCTTTGGTTGAGATGAGAGATTAAGCTAGATGAACAGAGGTGAAGGTTCAGTACTTGGTCATCACAAATTACTTTTTACATGAGGCAAAATTGAAAAAGCCGTGTCATTTATTCAGGTCCCAGTAATGTGTATTAATTGAGTTTTTCTGTGTCTTTTTCCTCCCATTTTATTTAGGAACTTGATGTGAAAGCTGGTGGAGGCTGTGTAATGACCATTGGAGAGATGCTGCGCTCATTCCTAACCAAACTGGAATGGTTCTCCACTCTGTTCCCCCGCATCCCAGTTCCTGTGCAGAAGATAATTGACCAGCAAATGAAGGCACGGCCTCGGAAAATAGCTCAGAAGGAAACGCAGGAGGATGATGGTACCTTCACTGAGTCAGGAAGACAAGCAGAGCGACGCCGCTCTAGGTAACCAACCCATGTTTTTTAATGTTTATGTTTCTGACTTTTGTTTTAGGACACACAAAAACACATTCTCTGCCAAACCCACCCTATTTTGTTCTCCAAAAGAATGTGATCAATCTAAAATAAATACATTCTTCCTTTGCTCTGGGTGCACCTCTGTCAGGTTTCTTGAAATGTGGCATTGTGAATTTTGCATCCTTTTTTTTCCTTCGTCTTAAAAGAAAAAGAATAAAAGCATGCCTTTGCCATTCAGATCGAGGATTCTTTCTAAATTGTATAAGAAGCTCCACACCACTGAGAAGGACTTTGCTGTTTTATCTGATTAGACATTGTCTTTTTTATAATATTCATATTTTTTCTGGGTAATTTAATTTTATTGGTATTAAGTACTTTTAAGGAAGGCTAAACCTCAAGTTCACAAACATGTAATATAATTATTTCTCAATAATCATTCAATTTTTAATCATTTTTATTTTGTAACTCAATGTGAGTTAAAAAAAAGTCTTCAAAAGATACGGGCTCAGCACGCAGCATGGCTGTCATGTTCTGCTATTCCACCACAGCTTTTCAAAGACACCCCAAAACTTTGATTATTCCTTTAAAATATAAATAAGAAGGATGGACTTTATTTAAAAACAAGGTAGTGAGCTGTAGTTTTCAGACAAGGTCAAACTGACAACCACAATTCACAAAAGTCTTTAAATATCAGTTGCAGTTCAGAACGTTTCACCTCACTAGGACACCAGTTAATGTGTTGAAGAAGTGCTGCCAAGTTGAATGTACTTTTTATCATTTATTTATATATTTGTATTTTATTATTTATACTTTTGGAGTGTACTGCGCAATAACAAATGAAAAATTGTGTTTTTATGAGGCCAAGTGAGATTTTGCCCAAGTTGAACATTTTTAGTGATTTGTTCACAAAGGTTTTGATTTGTTATGTTTTTAAAACGTAAGTAGGATAATTAAGTGTACTGTTGTTGTTAGGTCACCCAGACGGACACCAAGCCCCAGGCGGTCGCCCAAACGGTCACCCAAACGGTCACCTAAAAGGTCGCCCAAACGGTCACCCAAACGGTCAAGGAGCAGGAGCCACCACCACGAGCGAGATCACCACGGTCCCAGCTTTGATCGGGAGCTGGAGAGGGAGCGGGACCGTCAGAGGAAGGAGAGGGATAGAGACAGGGACAGAGGGGGCAGGGAACGACGGCGATCCCGCAGCGCAGACAGAGAACAACAACGACGATCGCGCAGCGCAGACAGGGAACGGCGGCGGTCCCGTAGCGTAGACAGAAACCAAGATCGACGAGAACGCAAAAGAAGTCACAGTGGCAGCCGGGATCGGAGGAGTGAACGTAAGGAGAAAGAAAGAGATGGAGGGGATGACAGGAACAAGAGGAAGGATCGGGACCATCACAAGGATAGAGGCACCGAGAGGGAAAGATCCAGGGATAAAAAGAGCAGGGGAGAGACCGACGAGCGGAGGCATAAAGATGAGAGGGACAAGCACAGGGAAGACAAGAAGGGCAAGAGGTCGAGCCGGAGCAGAAGTCGAGACAGGAAGCATAGAAGTGGGGGGGAGGACAAGAGCAGGAAAAGAGAGCGCAGCCAAACCAGAGAGAGGGACAGGGAGAGAGATGGAGACCAGCGCTCTCACAAACGCAGTCGTAGCAAAGAGAGGAGCCATCATCAGCGAGAGACCAGTAATGACCACAGTAAACACAGTGAACGCAGGAGGAGTCGGAGCACTGAGTAAACGTTGCAATATTACTTCTGTTCCTGTATTTTTCCTCTTTTCTCTGTCCAACTGTCTGGTCAGTCTTTTGTGCTGAGGAAGATTATCAGCACATCAGGCGCCAGGAGTTGTCGTCTTTGGCCGATGTAATGTTGCTTTTTTGTTTGTTTTTCTGCTGTGGATCAGCCAGTGCTGCACACTTCTCCCTGTGATCTCGTGTAGACAATCTGGGAATATTTTAATCCTTTGAAGGGCAGTCTGCAAAGGATCATTTTTACCACACACTCTTGATCCCTGCTTGTGTTGTATTTGAGTTATTGTTCTCATGCATTTTATTTTCTAATAAAACACTTTTACAAATGATTTTATTGTTTGGAGAAAAAAAAAGTTTTGTTGATGAAAAGTATAGAGGCTAAATCCAAATACGGTTTCAGCTTTTTTTATTAGAATGTAGTGTGAAAATGTTTATATTAAATAAAAAGAAACTATTCTATTCATGTTAACACACTTCCTGATATATATTACCTGTAAAAGAGTTAACATATTTAATAGTGAACATAAAAGGTCATAACCAATAAACCACAACGAACAAGATTTACTTCAACAAAAGATTTTAACACCAATTAGAATGATGCAATTTATTTAAACTTGAACTTCTTGTGTACAATCAAATTGTAATTGAGAATTGCTGCCACTTGTTCCGCTGTCGCATGTTAAAAAGGCTGCAGGAACGGGCAGCTGCGTCTGCAGAACTCCTAACCCATTTGCTCTGAAAGCTTTTGGCCTGTTTGCACACACGCAGGTTCGGACTCTGGCCCACTCGTAGCTGCGTAAACGGCAAACACAGAAAGACAATAAGTAGCATTGGGGTTGAGATCAGAAAAGACCATGCTCTCTCCGTACACGGTCAGTTCCTGGTCCTCCTCGGAGCTGCCTTGCCTCCTGATCACCAGGATGTAGTAGATCGCATCTTTAATTGAAGACCACTCAAGGTAAACAACCGTTGACATGGGTTGTGTGAGATCCAGTATCGGAGCTGGGGGGCTTCCTGGTTAGGTGAGAATGAGAGAAGAGTTATGAGCAAGATCTCAGATGATTTGCTTTTCCCAGAAAATGATAAAATGGATATTATACATCTTAAACAGAAACATTACAGCTGTAAGCCCTTGAAAACTCAGAATGAGTTTTGTTACAAATGCAAACTTACCATCCTGTGACATTTGTTCACTCAGATCTCTCCTTCTGCGACTTAGTGTGACAACTAAAGAGAAAAAGTGCATACCAGGCGTTTAAGAAGTACTGATTCCTAACAGTATTCTCATGCATAACGTGTCGGTTCCAACCTTTTGTGATATTTGCTGCTTGACTTTCCCCTGCTGCATTGCTGGCAGTGATCACCAGACTGTTGGAAGTGATGTCAAACAGAGAGCAAGACAGCACGGTACTGCTGCAGAGCTGGGCCTTTGGCGTCACGCCGTTGTCGTACACAGTGTATGTGCTGGCAAACACTGAAGCGTTCCACGAAATCGTGGCAAAGGAGTTGTTACCAATGTATGTTACTCCCGATGGTGGACAAGGGGCTGGGTGTGGAGAAACAGGAAAGTAGTTTCTTAAGTTCAAGACCTCGGTATGGTCAGACAAGCGTTCATTACACCTGCTACTGGACAGAAGTGTGTAGTCTACCTGTTATTCCAGTGAGGTCCACAGATTTGTGGCTTGCGCCTGCAGCATTTCGACTCTGCAGAGTGGCGACATAGGATGAACTGCAGGGGAGAGGCATCTCAAAGTACGTCATTTTCGTCCAGTAGGAAGTGAGCTCAAACAGGGCCTGGCTGTCATCCAACAGGCTGCCTGTCAAAGTCAGCAAGTACTCCACGTCTCCACAGATGACCCGGGTCCAGCTGAAGCGCAGAACCTGGATCTCCAGTTGCATCGGCATCAGCTGCACCTCAACAACATCTGGGGGGCAGGGAGCTAAGGGGAGAGAGAGAGAGGGGGAGGGGACTTTCATACACAGAGTCATTTAAAAATTAAAAACAGCAACAAGCAGGATGCTGCTCTCGTACCTCCTCCACCCTGCACAAGGTCGCTGAAGGAGCTGTTGCATGTCCCGTCTGAGGCACGGACGGAGAAATTGTGTACCGTTCCACAGTCGAGACCCTCAATAGTACAGGTAGAGTTTGAGCTGTGACAGTATAGCATGTCTCCATCTCCAGCCTGAGCACAGCCATAATAATCTTCTGCACTATCGCTCGGCATCCATGTCAGCACTGCAGAGTGATTGTTACAGTGGAAATCAACGGAGAGGCCACTTGGCTGACAGGGGCCTGGATAGAGGGAAGATGAGATTATGTAAATATTAATCAAAGCTATGTTTCTGGATAGATTACTAACATGCCATGTGCTTTATATCAAATACCTGTGTTCAGTGTTGCATTTTGACTGGCTTTGCTGGAGCAGTTCTCATGACCGGCAGTCACCGACACTGTGTACTGCTGGTCGCAGTGGAGCTCTGATATGCTGCAGTTACTGGAGGTTGTGTTGCAAGAATGTTCATGTCCATCTGCAGCCACGGCCACAACATGGTAGGTTTCAGCAACCGGAGAGGGAATCCAGGACACTGACACGCGCTGGTCCTCACAGGAAGTGTTCACCATCATATATCTGGGTGGACAAGGCTCTGTGATAAAGAAGAGGCGGGTTGTTTGTTATGTGTGAGTAGTCTTTGGATTTAATTTCCAATTATCAAATGTGTATAAAGAGGCCGTATTATGTGTCTTGTGGTTTTCCTTTCCCTTGTGCTGGATAGTTTTATGTACACCTGAAGGCTCTTCAAAGTTGAAGGTGGCGTGAAATGTTACTCCAATCTGCCACCTTGCATTACTCACATGTATGGGTTCAACCCATTTCAACGTTGCAGCACAGTGAGGAGGTATAAAGGTGCTGCAGAGGCAGAACAAGCTTTTGCTTTTGTGAGACTTGTTACATTTGCAGATTCACGCTACCTTTATACCCACTGATAAATGACTTGATGCATTTTTGATTTACTAAACCTTAAATTCTGGAACAAACTACAAGAAGATAAGTTCCCTCAGAGTTTGGTGGTTGGATTTCAAATCCACGATTTAAAAAGTTCACGTCATCTTTACCTCCCTTCTTGTCTTCACTCCTTATGATCTGATTTATCTTACAAATATAAGAAATGGCATTAATGGTCACATTAAAGCAAAGCGGTATACTTTCTAAGACTATTGCTCCAGGCATCAGAGACGGTGTTTAGTAGATTATTTGTTGTTGTTGTTGTTGGTGGTGATGAACGACAGAAATATACCCATGCTAATTTTGTAGGGAGGACTTCTCAAACTGCTGCACTGGTCTGATGAAGCAGCTACAATGATGGTGTATCGGAGGTCACACTTTGCTCCGTGGAGGTAGCAGCTGGTACCAGTGCCATTACAGGACAGGAAGGTATAGTCACTGGCTTCTGCTGTGGCGGTGTACACGGTGTTTCCCTTGCTGCCCTCCATGAGGTCCCACACAACGAGGATGGAGGAGTTGTGACACTGAGTGAAGGCGGTGATGGCAGAGAGCGAGCAAGGGGCTGAGGGAGGACATAGATGGCATGACTTTCTCTCTGCTGCCTAAACAAATGGTTAAATTCACTTGTAATGTGGTTTAACATGGTTCTCTGCAGGAGCCAAGTACCTGTCTGCAGGCCGATGGTGGCACTGGGCTGACTCTCACACCTGCTGTTTTTAGCAGTGACAGTGAAGTTATAAAAAACGCCACAAGCCAGGTCCTCTACCTCACATGTAGTGTTGCTGGAGGTGGTGCAGTTGGCTGTGAAGTTCTCTCCACCCACAGCTGACACGGTGTAGCTGTCTGCCCCATCAGCAGCATCCCATGATATCCAGGCTGAGTTGGTCACACAGTCGAGGTTGCCTCTGATCCCCTGAGGCTGACAGGGAGCTAAGAAGCAAATATTGGAAATGTGAATTGAACGGAGGGGATTTATGAAAAGATGGACCTTTTAAGGTGGACTTTTAAAATGTTGTCCTACCGGACTGGATGCTGTGGGTCTGGCTGTAACCGCTACGGAAGTCACCTCTCACAGAGGCGACTTCCACAGTGAATGTGTTTCCACATGTCACGTTGCTGACTGAACATGCAGTGGTTGTGGTGTTACATAATTCGCTGAGTCCTCCATCCTCAGCAGTTAATGAAACCAGAGAGTGGTCAACATCTCCAACGGCGCCCCAGGAAATCGTCAAACCGTTTGTCGAACAGCTGAGCTGGGCGCTCACATTCTGAGGTTGGCAGGGGCCTGAGAACCAAAGATGAATTTATTTAGTCAGAGGGAAAATTTAATCTTCAAATATTTGGTGTTTTATTATCTCTTACATGATTTCACCTCCAGAGCCTGACTAGGGATGCTCGAGCAGTGTTCATCCATCGCGACAACTTGAACAGTGTAGCTGGTGCCACAAGTGAGGCTGCTGAGGCGACAGCTGGGATCAGAAGACTTGCAGGTGTCGTTGCTATGACTACTGATGGCTGTCACCCAGTACTCTACCGCACCCCGACTGGCAAACCAGGACACAGCAGCAGAGTTGTTGGCACAGTCCATGATGACTGAGACATTAGTGGGAACGCAGGGCACTGCAGATAAAGTATAAAAAAATATATTTAAAAACTCACAATGTGGGTCGGGAAATCATTCATATATTTATCTACTGTAGTAGAATTGTTTTTTTAGTCTTTTTTCAATAAGATGACAGTCATGAAAGAACATGAAAGAAAAAAGGATTCAAAATAATATCAGAGCCATTTGGGACCCGACTAGCTGTTTGAATGTTGCCAACGATGACATACTAGTCCGTGATGCTCACCCGACTGCAGACCCGACGGTGAACTGGAGGTGATGTTGCACCTTCCATGTTGCTTGCTGGAAGCTGTGACTGTTACAGAGAAGTTGTGTCCACACGTCGTGGCAGGAACGCTACATGCATTCGTATCTGACATGCACATTTCTGAGATGCCGGTATCTGTGTACATGGTGGCTGTGTAGAAGTCTGAGCCGTTGCTGGGCTCCCAGGTTACCGTGAAAATGCTAGAGAGACAATCCTGCATTGTAGAGATTCCCATAGGTCTGCAAGGCCCTGGGAAAGAAAAGGGAAAAAAAAGAAGACATTCAAGTTAGTTCAAAACTGCTTTGAGCTCACTTTTACTATTACATTTCAGTAAGCTCTGTAAGTGTCGAACATAAATGTTTAAGTGATACATACAGGTCTGCACGGAGGTTGGAGCGCTGGAGTTGCCAGGGCAGTGCTGGTTGTAAGGTGTGACTGAGAAGTTGTAGTTTTGGCCACAAGGGAATTCAGAGAAATAGGCTGTGGTAATGTTAGTGCTCAGACTAACTGATTCATGCCCGGCCTCAGCCGATACCTTGTACCATGTTGTCCCACTGCTGGAATCCCAGCTCAGGGAAACGACTTTCATCTCACAGTTCACAGTGGCAGCCAAATTTTGGGGCACGCATGGATCTGAAAGGGTAAGAAAGATGATAGAGAACACGATTATGTGTTATAAACGTGCAGTTTCTAAGAGGTCAAATCTTTGTGCTGTCAAGTTGTGGCTGCTGATAATCTGAAAATGTTCAAATATTTACAAACTTTCCAGAACATAACTCACCCATATGGATTGTGGAGCTGTTGCTGGGCAGGCTGGTGCAGTTGTCAGCCTTTGCTCTCACTACAACAGTGTACTCGTCCCCACAGTGCAGGTCGTTCCACGTGCAGGAGGTAGTGTTGGTGAGACACTTGTGGGTGTGGCCATCAAAGCCTGTCGCTACAGCGATGTATGATTCAGCGCCATCACTGGGCCCCCAGCTGATAGAGCCTGCGTTAGACTCACACTGCATGTAGGTGGCCACATCCGAGGGAACACATGGGCCTGAAAGATGCAAGAAAACGTGGAAAAAACACACACATGGAGTCAAAAAAATGCTTAAGGACACAAAATATAGGTCACATACCGGTTTTGAAGAAAGCAGGCGTGCTGGGTATGCCGTCACACTCGCTGCCCTGTCCTTGTACGGTGACGTTATAGTGTTGTCCACATGGTAAAGTGGCTGTCAGGAGGGTTTTGGTTGTGTTTTGAATCTCCACAAATCCCAGACTCCCACTGGAAGTGACAAGGTAATTCACAACACCGCCTGCTTGTTGCCAGGAGATCTGGACCTTCTCTTGCTGACAGAGTGCCTGAGCAGAAACAATCACGGGCTGGCAAGGCTCTGAAAGCAGAAGAAAAAGAAAAGAGAGAGGAAACAGGGCTAGCAGGGCTAGTTTACCATTACTGGAGAAGTATTCATCCTGTTTCCTCTATTTTATGCTGTAAAGCAATTAATGAAGTGGAAAGATTGAAACTGTAAGCAAGAACAGAACAGTATTGAAATAACGGATCCTAATTAGTTCATATCCCGGAGTGTGTGAAAACACTTTTCCCCCTTTGACGCACCTGTTTGGATGAACACAGCGTTACTGGGCTGGCTCCAGCAACCTTGAATGTGTGCCATGACTGTAAAATTATACATCTCTCCGCAATCCAGACTGGGAAACTGACATATAGAGCTTGTAGAGTTGCACTTCTGTACTTCTCCTCCTGACGCTTTGACTGCACTCGCTGCATACTGTTCAACATCAGCCTTCTTCTCCCAGGATAGATCAGCGGTGCGGGAGCCACACCGAAGGCTGACAACCACATGCTGAGGAGGGCATGGGCCTATGAAAGATGTGGAAGATGGCTGGGTTAACCTGTGGACAAACAGCTGCAGTGAAACAAGATGAACCATGAAAACACTCACGAGTTATAAGTCTGGCATGTGTCAGCGCCGTGAGGCTGCACTGCTCATTGCTGGCAGTGAGGCTGATGTTGTAAGACCCCCCACATCCTAAACCTGTTACATTGCAGCTGTTCTGCACAGTCGTGCACAGGGTTTGAAGACTTCCACCAATGATGGCTTTCAGTGACACATTTGATGATCTATGAGTGTAATTCCAGGACACGGCAGCATCTCTATCAGACTGACAGTCGACCTTTACCTCCACCTCTTTCGGTAGGCAGGGAGCTGAGGAAACAGCAAGAGAAAAACGAATGATCAACGAGTGCAAAAACCCAACACAAAACATAAAATCCCAGATATTTTTATTATTTACCTGATGTAAGAGGGATCTTTGAGCTGTCCGAGCTGTTGTGCTGCATTCCAAGTGCCTTGACCCAAACAGTGTACAGTGTACCGCACATCAGCCCCGAGACGCTGCAAAACACCCCTGTGCTAACGCAGAAGGTGGAGTGACCATTTTGGTTGTCTAAGTAGGCGATGTAACCCACAGCAAAGTCACTCTGCTGCCACGAAACCGTTGACGTTTGCTGCTCACAGCTCACGTTGGCTTGAATGTTTGTGGGAGGGCAGGGCTCTGAGTAAAACAAACACAGTTAAAGTTAGTCAAACATCAGCGACAAAGATACAGAAACAGAACTGGAGTCATTTAAGGAACGTGTGACACACCTGTCAGGAGACGGAGGGGTGCAGAGATCACAGTGTTGTTGCAGGTCAGGTTTTCTGTGGTTACAGTGATGTTGTAGATCTGACTGCACCGCAGGCCCGTCAGGGAGCAGTGGGTGCTGGCGGAGTTGCAGGTGACCGTCAGGCCTTCATCTGTCACCGCTGCAACAGAGTATGACCTGGCACCTCCTGTTCCTCCCCACATGACCCGGGCAGAGCTCATGTTGTAGCGGACGGAGACGTTGACTGGAGAGCATGGTTCTGAAGGAAAAAAACGTCAGCTTGAGGTTTAATAATCCAAAAAATGGGTTAGAGTGCAACAAACACAACAGCTGACATGCACACGCACACAACTGTTTGTACCCGTGATGAGGTATCCTGTCATGTGAGCAGTGCTGCTGCATTTTTCTCCGAGCGCATTTACAGTGACGTTGTACTCCTCTCCGCACTGCAGGGAGCTCAGCTGGCATTCAGTGTGGTTGGAGGTGCAACCAGCAGTTTGTCCTGAAGAAGCTGTCAGCACGGTAGCATAGGACAAGGCTCCAACGCTGGGTTGCCAGGATACGGTGACAAAGTGGGCCTCGCAGTCCGTAATGGCTTCAATGCTGCTGGCCGGGCAAGGTCCTGCAAAATTACAAGGAAATCATAGATAAATGGAAAATGTAAATATGAAAGCAAATGTTAGTGACAGTAATAGTTTAAATTCTCTTCAACATGATCTTTTCCTAAGCACAAAACATATGAACATAGTTTAACATTCATATCATAAATAACTTAACAAGCGTTCTGAGATTATGAGAAAAACACATCATCTGAGGAAGCTTGGGTTACGCAAAGACACCTCAAAAGATTTTACTCGCCTTTTCTGTCAACCAACAGTCAGCAATGTGACAACAGTGTGAGATAAAAAATACAGTGTTGATTTGAGAGCGCAAAAAAATAAAACGAGACGTATGGTGACAAGGAAGGGAAGAGAAGGGACTGAAGAGAGATGTCATGGCGTCTAGTTTCTAATGTTGGGATAATATAGCAGTTGAATCTGAGACTAAATCTCAACGGAAGAAGAAGCTAAACACAGAAAATATTTTATAGACATGCAAAATGAGGGAATGTAGGTGAAAGAAGCTGCTTATGACACAACCTAATAGTAACCGCTTGTATTTAAAAGAACCATGTGAACGTCCCTGTTCCTCACTCAGACTTAAAAGTCAACCTAACAGCATGTTTTTGGACTCTGAGAGGAAGCTGCAGGACCAGGATAAAATCCATCCAGCCGTGCAAACTCCACACAGGAAGATGCCCCTTCAGGATTTAAACCAAAAAACAACTGCTGTATAAAAAAAAAAGCAAAATGTAAAAACTGATCTGTGCGTGTAGAAACTATGTTTTTCTTCAGTTGTCTCGCTATACACTTTAAGTAGTCATATTTCTTTACCTGATGTGACAGAGGCTGCTGAGCTGTCTGAGCTGTTGTACTGCTGTCCTAGAGCCTTGACCCAGACTCTGTACACTGTGCCACATATCAGGCCTGAGACCTTGCAGCTTGTGTCCGTGTCTTTGCCAGCACAGGAAGCGGACTGGTGGTTTTGGTTTTCCAAATAGGCGACATAACCCACAGCAAGGTCACTCTGCTGCCATGACACGGTTGCAGTGAGCTGCTCACAGGCCAAACTGGCTCGAACATTTGTGGGTGGGCAGGGTTCTGAAGTGGGAAAAGCAAACATGTAAATAAGAAATAAAAAGGCGGTTTCATTCAACTGGACACTCATCCAGTAACAAACCTGTCACGAGGAGGGAGGTTTTGGAGATCACGCTGTCGCAGGCCTCGTTTCGGGCTGTCACGGTGATGTTGTATATTTGACTGCACTGAAGGTCATTCAGGAAGCAGCTGGTGTGATTGGTGACACAGGTGAGCATCAGGCCCTGGTCCGTTACAGCCTGAACAGAGTATGAGCTGGCACCATCTGCTGCACTCCACATTACCCGGGCAGTGCTCACATTGTAGCGGAAAGAGACATTTACAGGAGTACAAGGCTCTGGAGGGAGAGACAGTGATTAACTTTACTTGTTGAAATGACTCCCTCAGCTCAGGAATCCAACGGTTTGAGTCAGACTCACCCATAGTGAGCGTTGCAGGAGCGCTGGCAGGACCAGGACAGCTGGTGTGGATCGTCTCCACAACAACAGTGTATTCCTGTCCACAGACTAAGTTGTCAAGGTTACAGGATGTGCCCATGTCGCTGCAGGACGAATTGTGTCCGCTGGAGGAGGATGCTTGGACACTGAAAGCCGTATCCACGGCAACGGCAGCGTTACTCCACCTGACCACAGCGCTGTGTGTGGTGCAGTTCAGCTCAGTTGACACACTACTTGGAGGACATGGGGCTAGTAAAGGACACACATAAAGTTACAGAAGAAGAAAATCACAGAAAGCATTATTAACCGCCTAACTATTAGTGACTGAGTTGCCATACCGGTGAGCTTCTGTATGGGAGCGCTTCTTTCGCTCATGCACACATTAGTGTGTCCCATCACGGTGAAGGTGTAGAGCTGACCGCAGCTGAGGTCCAGGAACGAGCAGCTGTTCTCTGTGGAGTCACAGCTGGAGTTCACGCCGGAGGCAGAAGTGGCTCTGACTGTGTGGTTCTGCGCCGTGCCGCCATCATCCCACTTCACGGTCATGACGCTGGAGCTACAGTTCTGCTCAACCGTTGTGTTTGCAGGTGTACAAGGAGCTACAAGTGATTTTAACAAGAGGTTTTCCCTTATAATCACAATAACACATCTCCAGCTTATGTCAATTTATGTCTGAGCTTTGCACGTCGAGGAGCCCCACTCACATGAATGAATCTTGTAGTCAGAGCCAGCAATGATCTTGCAGTGAATGGAGGCGGAGGTGACGACCACCTCGTAGGTCTGGCCACACAACAGATGACGGATGGAGCAGTAACTTGACGTCGTGTTGCAGGAGGCTCTGTGTCCATCTGGGCTGATAGCCCAGGCGGTGTAGTCATCTGAGCCAGACGTCTGATTCCAGCTCACTTTCATCACATTGGTGCTACACTCCAACTCAGCCACGACGTCGTCTGGCAGGCAAGGAGCTACGTGAGGCAGTTTAATATGTACAAATGAGAAAAGTGAAAAATGAGTCACTGTGTCCGATGTAGTGTTTTCTATAGTCCACATGCAACCGTCTTTTCTTGTATCTTACCAGAGTCTAAGTCAATATCAGTGTGTTTGCTGCTGTTGCAGGTATCTGTGGAGGCCACCAGCGTTGCAGAGTATTTGCGGCCACAGTGAAGTTTCACAGAACAGGAGGTGTTACTGGAGAGGCAGGATGCTATGTGACCGTGCTCTCCCGTCACCTCGACAGCATAGAAACCTGCTCCGTTGCTTTCAGCCCAGGAGAAGATCCCATTATTTGTCCCACAGTCCACACGAGCAGTCAAGTTTGTAGGCTGACATGGAGCTGAAAGGAGAAGCAACAGTGGTACATTATGTTGATTTTAGATTCTAATCAATTTGACGCTTCACTATCAGGCTAAACTGTAAAACTTGTTGCTATAGAAACACATCCAACCTGTACTTATTTCCGTGGGTGGACTGTAGCTGCTGCTGCAGTTTCTGTCCTGGGCTGCAATGCGGAAAGTGTATGTTTCTCCACATTTCAGGTTAGACAAAGTGTGCGAGGTGTTGGAGGTGATGAGCTCTGAAGGAGGAGGTGTGCCCCATAACGTCTCCCACTGTATAATGTATGCAGCCCCTTCCACTGGACTCCACGTGAGGGTCAGTGTGTTGGTGTCACAGCTGACATGGCCAGTCAAGTTAGCGGGGGGGCAGAAAGCTGGTGTAATATCAGAGGTAAAAAAGCAAAGATAAATGTCTATGTTGATGCCTCAGTACTTGATTTAAAATATGGCTATAAATCTACCTGATGCTGCTCCCACCTGTTCTCAGCTGCACTGCTGAGCTTGGCTCGCTGCAGCACCCCCCATCCACGGTTACAACCGTGACTGCGTAGGTTTCCCCGCAGTGGAGGTCGGTGAAATTGCAAGAGTTTGAATAGTTTGAACTGCAAGTATGAGTGTGTCCATCATCTGCCGTTGCTATTGCTGTGTAGATTTCAGCCCCTGTTACAGGAGACCAAGAGACGGTGCCGTCCCCGCAAGCTGGTGACACTGAGATGTTTCCAGGAGCACAAAGACCTGGACAGAAAAGTAAAACATTTAATGTCAGTCTGAACTGAAATGTATGTTGGAGCATGCATATATATGCATTTAAGTCTTTCTGCACCTGCTCTAAAGCTGTGAGCTGCACTTGGAGTTCCCATGCATGTGTCTGAGTACGGTGTGACCGTAACACTGTAGGTTTCACCACAGTGGACATCAGGGACCTGGCAGCTAGTGGAGTGCGTTTGGCAGTGGTGGGTGTGTCCACCCTGGCCTCTCACTGTCACATTGTAACCAGACGCACCGGGGCCTCCTACCCATGTGACCAGGGCTGAACGGTTGGAGCACAGCATGGTGGCGCTCACGTTCTCTGGTGTACATGGGACTGAGGAGAGAAAACAGGGGGGAAAATGTATGAAAATGTTCCTGCAAACATAAGACCTTACATGACATTCTGCGAGCTTCACGGTACCAAACATACTGTAGATACCGATCATCATGTTTCCTTTCTTTACCTGTTCGAAGGGATTCACTGACACTGAGGCTGCTGTTGCACTCAACCCCCTGGGCTTGTACAGTTATACTGAAATCCAACCCGCAGGGAAGATTTTTGAACGCACAGCTGGTATTTGTAGTGTGGCAGCTGTCTTGATACCCTACTGCTACAACCTGAGCGAGGAAGCTGAGGGGTCTCACAGGGTCGGACCATGTGAGCACTGCAGTGTTGGTACCACACGTGTACAGAGTAGATGTGACAACTGGAGAACAAGGAGCTAAGATACAAAAATACAAATAAATAAATAAATTAACAAGACAAAAGATAATGCACATGACTTTGGCTGACAGAAGAAGCACCACAAGCAGTATACACTTGTCCTCACCTGTGGTAATATTTGTGGTGGGTCCAGGTGCACTGTCGCACTGATCCCCCCTCGCAGTGATAGTGGCCACATAAGTCTCACCACACATGAGCCCTGTTAAGGTGTATGATGCTGTGGCCGAGCTAAATGAAACACTTTCCCCATTCAGAGCTGTTGCATTTACCACATAACCGGCGGCATATGCCACTGGTGTCCAGGACAGAAGAGAGGAGCTGTTGCCACAGATCAGAGTCCTGATCTGGACGGATGGAGAGCACGGAGCTGAGATGGTGACAGAGAAGATGAGGAATCAGTTGTTGTAGATAGATGATAGCCGTTTACCATGTCTGTTCAGTTTCATTGACTTGTACCTGCCACCAGCACTCCTCTGGTTGCTCCAGTGCTGTTACAGGTGGCATCCTCAGCTGTTACAGCCAGGTTGTACATTTTTCCACCCTTCAGCTGGCTCAGCTGACAGGAAGTTGTATTACTCTTACAGGAAGTGTAACTATGAGAGTCGCCCTCCCGAGCAAGCACTGTGTAGCCCACAGCCCCGGCAGCTTCCCCCCAGGACACCGTGGCTGTGTCTGAGCCACAATGGAGGACACTGGTCACATTTACTGGGTCACATGGTCCTGAAGCAACAACCAGATTGAGGGATTGCTGTCACATCATGTGCTCCAAGTAAAGAAAATAAGTTTGAGATTCATAGAGCGTAGAACAAAATGACAACATGAACACCACCTGTCATTATAACAGTTTCAGTGGGAGCGCTGATACAGAGGCTATCCTGGGACGTTACTGTGATGTTGTACTGGCTGGCACACTGAAGGCCGGAGAAAGCGCATGTTAGATTTGAGGACATGCAGGTTAAAGAGAAGCCATCGGGTCCTGTCACTGTTGCTGTGTAGGTGGAAGCACCAGGAGAAGCATCCCAGGAGGTCAGGAGAGAGTTTGTACCACAGTCTGTCACCGCTGTCAGGCTCTGAGGGGAGCAGGAGGCTGTTGAGAAACATCACATGTGGGATAAATCACTTAGAAAAACTACAGTTTATGGATATGATCATAAACTTCTCCACTACCTGTCTGAACAGTCTTTGAGGGGCTTAAGGGTCCTCTGCAGCTGCGAGAGGAGGCTTTGACAGTGATGTTATAAGTCTGTCCACACTGAAGACTGCTGAGAACACAGCTGGTATTGCTGGTATGACAGGCAACTAGACTAGTATTGGTCTCCAGAGGCACAGCAGTGACAGTGTAGTTGAGGGGCTGAGGAGAAGCCATCCAGGTGACTAGCAGGCCACTGGTGCCACATAACAGTTTCGTGGTGATGTTTCCTGGAGCACACAGCACTAACAGAGACAGAACATTATAGAAATTCATGAAAAAGTTGATAGATTTGATTTGTTAGAACAGCTTTATTGACCAATTCAAAGTCCATTCAGTTCAATTTTATTTATAGAGCATCTATTAAAACACAAGTTGTCTCTAGGTGGTTTCCAGAGACCCAAATTATGACCCCCCAAGCAATTATTACATAAACAACGGCAGGTAAAAACTCCTCTAGTAGCAAAAAAACTGTAAGCCAAACAGTGGCAAGAAAAACTCCCCTTTAAGAGGGAAGAAACCTCCTGGGGGGACCCTCCTGTTGAAGGCCAGCTGGGCAGAACAAGAAAAAGGGAGATCAGAAAAAGATAATGAAGAACAGAAAGAGGAGAGGCACAGATATTTTGACTATTTTGAATTGGATTCAGAGTTTTACGAGGAACCAATGGAGGGAAGTTAACACAGGAGAGACGTGGTCTCTTTATGTTTAAGAAAAAAAAGATTTTAAGAAAAGGCTTTTTTAATTCAGTTCAAGTGTCTTTTGAAAGAAATACAAATAAACAGAGATAAATAAGTGATAAAAGATGTCAAAAGGTGAAAGAGGATCTTCCCCTCTCATTTACCTTGGTCTTGCCTGAAGGGAGCGCTGTAATTACTGACGCAAGTGCCGTCACTTGCAGACACAAGAACGTCATAGGCACGGCCACAGAGTAGGTTACTCAGCGTGCAGTTGGTGGTTGAGCTGCTGCAGGTTATAGTCTGACCTTGGCTGGTGGCTTTCACATCATAGCTCACCGCATTCATGCTGGGCCTCCAGAGCACCTGGGCAACACCAGCGCCACACATCACCTGGCTGCTCACATTAGATGGTGTGCATGGCTCTGTCAAGGGAGGATGCATCAACAGTGGTTGTGAATGAGGCGGTTTTGAAGGTTAACGTTCACTTGGGTCTGCATGTCTTCCAACTGAGCCAGTTGTTGGGGTTGGTCAGTGTTGTGTTACCTGTATTCAGAGAGAAAGGGTTGCTCTGTTGACCTGTACAGATGTCATCGGCTCCTGAAACACTGATAGTGTAAACTTCCCCACACTGAAGCCCAGGAAGGCTGCATGATGTTTCATTGGTTGTACACTCAGACCTGTGACCACTGCCGCTGACAGCCACAGCAGTGTACTGTT
The DNA here is from genome assembly GCA_014839995.1 of Xenentodon cancila. NCBI lineage: Eukaryota > Metazoa > Chordata > Actinopteri > Beloniformes > Belonidae > Xenentodon > Xenentodon cancila. The sequence continues at coordinate 16,242,031 of CM026207.1, read as the reverse complement.
TAGCGTTGTCACTGGAAGCCCATAACACAGGAACAGGATGTGGAGCGCACGTGTGCACAGCTGTGACATTGGTGGGAGGACACGGTACTGAAGGAGAACAGACATAAGTGTCAGGATCTTCTCAAGAAAGTCCCACTGTTGTAACTGCATCTCTGCTTGTGCGGTTCTCACATGTTTGCACCTTGACCTTGGTACTTGGGAGACTAAAGCATGTTCCAGTGACGGAGAAAACAGCCACCAAGTAGGTGCTTCCGCATTGTAGCCCCCTCACGGTGCAGTGGGACTCTGTAGAGTTACAGTATAGAGGCTGGTCCAATCCTCTTGAGATGATGGTGGTGTAGTTCTCTGCAGAAACGGAGACGTTCCAGGCGACGGTTAACTTAACTGTACTGCAACTCACACTGACCCTCACATCCTTGGGGCTACATGGCACTGAAATCAGAAGATACAAGACACCATGTGTCATTCCTGAGTTATTTTGTATGATACTCATGCAATTATGACACTTTTGTGAGTGGGGTTTCAGTCACATGTTTCTCACTTTGGTTTATTTTTTGTTTTGATCTGTTAAGTTTAGTTTCCATCCAGGGTTGGTGCTTTTTGAGTTTCAAAGACACTAGTTACCTGGTTCCATGCTAATAGGAGTGGAGGTGGCCGGACAGTTTCCATCGTGGTAGGTGACAGTGACATTGTATTCTTCCCCACAAGACAAACCAATGATTTTGCAGTTGCTGACAGTATTGCTGGTGCAGGTGAGCTGAGCCCCGTTCTGATCTTCTGTCGTTGCTGTGTACGTGCCTGACGTCTGATGGTTCTGCCAGACTATCAGAGCTTGGTGCTCGTCACAGTCTCTGACAGCTTTGATGTTGGTTGGACGACAAGGTGCTGGAGAAGAGGCAAAGATTCAGGAGCTTTGTTAATTTTTTTTTTTTTTTTTTAGCCTCCTTTGTAAACACTTTTACCCACCTGTCATAAAAGCAACCTCCTGTCCTTTGGTACTATTGCAGTTCAGGTTAGTGCCAACAACGCTGGCGGTGTAATTCTGTCCACACCTCAAGCCGTCTATCAAACAGCTGCTACCCAGTGAAAAGCAGTCATATGAGTTTCCATTTGCATCTTCACCAGTGGCGATATAGAAAAAAGCCCCATTGCTCTGCATCCAGTTAATCCTTGCAGAATCATGGCTGCACTCCACTGAAGCTGAGACATTGGTGGGGCTGCAGGGAGCTATGAGGAAGGGGAGAAAGCTTTGACGGCAGAAAAGTAACACAAACATCCAGAAATGTGATATTTCACCACTCAAAGAACTATAAATGATAGAACAAAGAGTCTCAAAGAGCTCCCAGGTACATACCCATCTGAGCAACGTCTCCCAGCACCCTCTGAGTGGAGCAGTCGTCGTTGGAGGCGACGATCCACACACTGAGATACTCTCCACATGGCACACCACTAATTGAACAGTTGTTGGTGGAGGAGGAGCAGTTGTAGGTTACTCCATTGGTCCCCTCAGCTTCAACATTATATGAAAAAGCTCCTGCAGAGGAGCCCCAGGTTGTGATGAGAGTGTCAGAGTGGCACTCAGCTCCTGTCCTTATGTTTGTAGGTAGACAAGGTGCTAGAGGAAGAAAGCAAAGAACCTGTTCATGAGGTGGCTCTTTGATTGGTCTTAACAGCTTAGGGACAACAATGGAGCACAAATCATTATTCAATACAAAAAACTGAACATAAAACCATGTCATAGACTCTAAATCAGAAAAATGACATATTGTACTCACTGGTCTGAACAAACTGCGGTTCACTGGCTTGGGTCTCACACTCCGAGGTCACAGCATACACTCTGTACGTGTATAACTGACCACAGCTAGTATCCGTGAAGTGACACATGTTGTCCAATGTCCTGCATTCGGTCACAGTGCCACTGTTGTCCACAGCTGTGGCCACATAGTAGTTGGCGCTGTTGGTAGGCTGCCAGCTGAAGACGATCAAGTTGGAGGAGCATTCATGTGTGGTCTGAGGGTTAGCTGGAGCACAGGGGACTGAAGGATGAGAGGGATGAGTGGACATTAAAACACAGTCACTGAGGCAGGGAATGTGTTCAAAGTTTGAGTGTGAAAAAAAAAGACGTGTGATATAGTTTTGTTTTTTAGCCTGTGTCATCAGATCAACTCCCAGATGAACTCTCCGCATCACCACCACTTTGAGATAACCATCACTCCTCAACAGACTTCACAGAGGCTCGGATTGACTGGTGTTGGATGGCAGGTCCGGCTGGTTAATCAGAGAGTGTGTTGTGCAACTTTGCATGAGAAAAAGCATTGGACACCATGGCGAGAGCCTAAACAGCTTCCCACAGGGAAGACTTATATGTAAACATTGAGAACATACAGAAATGTGTGTGTGTGCGCGTGACAGTGTGTTGTAACATGACCAGACCTGTGCATACATCTTCAGACAGATGATGAGCCACAGACAATAGGAGCAGTAGAAAGGGGAAAGCCAACACCGTCAGTGTTCACTGCAGCATGTGCAGGTGCTGCACTCACCTGTCTCAAACAAGGAGGTGGCGTTGGAGTTGCTCTCACAGTTGTCAAAGAGAGCTGCGATGTGGACCTGGTACTTCTCACCACATTTGAGCATGCTGATCTGGCAGCTGGTGGAAGCTGATGTACAGTTGAGTGATGCGCCAGTGCCGTCGACAGCCGTTGCCCTGTACAAGTCGGCCCCGAACACGAAATCCCAGCTAACTGTCACCATTCCACTGGTGCAGCTGTAGTCCACAGCGATGGTTGTTACTGGGTTAATAGCTGTTGAAAAGGTAAAAAAATTAATAAATGAAGGGAAAAGGATTTTGGCAGTGAAGCAGAAGGAGAGGGCAGCACGAAAAGCAAAACATTACCTCTCTCACATTTGAACTTCAGTCACTCAACTCAAGCAAAGAAGAATTAAGCTTCTAAGCTCAGAATGTGAATATGAAACTCTGCCTGAATTAACTACCAAGATGTATCCTCAATTTTATATTTTATTTTTGTAGAAAAAATACTCGGATACATTTAGCATTTCAATACCTTCCACAAATGTTTCTTTCTATACTTTTTTTACTGCAATGGTGGATTTTGTAATAATACAAATCATTTTCACACATAAAACCAGGGTCGCTGAGGCTCTGCAGGAATAATAAGTAAAGTCAACAAGAACAACAAACACAGGAGTTAAAGTAAATCACACAAAGAAATCTTATTACTCACTAGAGGTAGTGTGTGTGACGTTATAGGCCTCCCCTGGCTCCAAGAAGACGTTGATTGATGATACTCCCACTGTATAGGTGGAGCAGGGCTCCAGATTACTTATGTCCATGGTCGTGGCTGAGGTGTTTCTGATAACCGGGGCGTTGTCAGGGCTTTTGTTGTTGCTTACAGTCACTTGGTAAAGCAGGACTTTGTTTACAGCGTTCCATGTCACTCGAGCTCTGTTATTTCCCATTTCTTCCAAAGTCACACCAGTTGGTGGCTGCACCACTTCCAGCAAAAATACAAGTGTTAATGATTTAAAAAATCCCTGTGTTTGGATGAATGTGCACAAAACTCACAAAACTAGAATTTTATGAACACTTACAAGTCACAACTGCCTTTGTGCTGCTTTTAGCTCCTCTTCCTGCTTTGTTGGAGGAGTAAACGTAGCATCTGTAAGTTGTGGAAGGGGTCAGGCCATCCACTTGTCCACTCAGGCCCGTGAAGGTCTGGTTGTAACTCTTTGCAGATTTACTAAACAAGTCCTCCAAAAACAAGATGTAGCTGTCCGCCCCTGTTACACTGGACCACTCAAACTTTATAGATGTGCTCGAAATAGCTTTGGAAAATGTGATCTGAGATGTAGCAGGAACTGTGGGAATGCGTGAAAAGGAATTCAGCGTTGTTATCAGGCATCATTACTCAACAGTCCTTTCCTCTTTTTTTTCTTACCTGTCATAGTTATCACAGTAGCTGTGCACAAAGGAGAGAAGAAAATCTGAAAAGCCTTCAGTGTGACTTGGTAAACGTGCCCTGGTCGTAACCCCTGTACCAGTTGCTGCGTACTGGACACGGGCTGCATCATCATCAGCGGGGGGATAGTGGTGGAGTTCACAACCCTCAAGTCTAGAACATAAACTGAAGCTCCTGGGTAGCTGCTCCACACCACATCCAGTGTAGATGCTGAAGGAGATTTCACTGAAACTATATTACATCCTAAAAACAGAAAAGAGGCAGGAGAGCGACATTCTGAGCTCTCTGTCCAGGTCTGTGTAACAAGAAAACAGCTGCAAAGAGATCAAAACTATAAAAGCACAGTGATCATCAGTCATACCGCCAGATACAATAGTGCGATGCTCTGAACTGTCATCACATCCTCAAGAACAGTAACAGATAAAAACTCTACCCTGAGTTTGTCATGGCTTTCTGATTTCAAAGATTAAATATAATCTTCTTGTGTAATTCCTAGCATATATGTTTAATATCTTAATGTTTTCATGCTTCAAAAATGTTCATTGTACAAATTCATTCACCAAACTCACGAATCACCAAAACAGAAATAAAAGTAATTGCAATAAAAAAAAGTGATGTGTTAGAGAAGGCTCACCTAAAGCCACACCATGATATATCTAAAAAAGAAAAAGAAAAAAGTGTACATTTACAAGAATCAACTACAAAATGACAAATTGTAAAAAAAAAAAAGAAGAAAAAGACAAACAGACTACCTGTATGGCCGACAAAAGGACAAATGAAGAACAAAGCGTCCTCATCTTGTCAACAGTAAGCAGGTGTCCAGTAAGTTACAGCTGTTGTGATCGTTGCAGTAAGCTTATCTGGAACCTTCTCTGGATGGACTCTGGACATCAGCTTCATGAGAACAATCAGCAGGTCCTAAATGGGAACAGGTGGATGTCTATGGACTCCCTTTTACATGGCAAGAAAATGACATACACTATGAAGCTCGTCAGGTGGAGGTGGGGGCGCTTTCAAACCCCCACCCTGTTGCATTCAATCTGCACATCCTCCATGCTTATTCATGTAAGTTGTAACTGTAAACGCTACGTCTGCTCTGGAAAAACGCAGCCTGTAATCTCAAAGGCTGAGCTGTAACAGTGTACAGTGCATCGCTGTAACTTTGCCTTCCTTTAGAGACAGGATTGCACTTCTGGAGAGTAATCCGACCTGTATGTTTTGTGTGTGATTTTACTCAAGTACCTATGATATTCTTTTCCTAAAATTATGTCATTTTTCTTGGAAATGCTTTGTTTTGGCACATTGTTATATTAATTGCCTTAGGGTTATGGACCTGTTATGATCATAATCGGTTTCCTATTTTACTCATCTTAGGCAGTTAAAGAGAGTCTAATTAAACAAACGCCACAAACATAATCTACTTTAATCTTTTCTTAATGAGGAAAATGATTCAACATCAGTGTGGCAACAGTAATTTGATTTGGGTGACTCATGTAAGCTTCTGTTGCAGAAATAAGAGCAGACCAATGTGAATTTATTTAATCCATTCCTCCATGCAAAAAACAACATGAGTTTTATTTTATGGATGTCTCTCTTTAGATCCATCCACAACATTTCTTTTGGGTTACAGTCAATAATTTGGCTTGATCGTTTCTAATCTGTTTTACTGAACACTGAAGACAGCTGCTATACGCTCCAGCAGAAACCTGTGATCATGAATTAGGAAGAAGCAGGTGAAGATTATGGATGGATGGATGAATGGATGAATGGATGGATGGATAAATGGATGGATGGACAGACGGATGGATGGATGGATGGATAAATGGATGGATGGACAGACGGATGGATGGATGGATGGATGGATGGATGGATGGATGGATGGATGGATGGATGGATGGATGGATGGATGGATGGATGGATGGTTGGATGGACGGACGGACGGGCGGACGGACGGGCGGACGGACGGGCGGACGGACGGGCTTCTGCCTTGTTTCTCATCAGCCCTGTCAGGTTCACCCCAGCTGTTCATGCTGAACATTAACATTAGTCACTTGAGGTGTGTAGTTGTTTAGAAGTTACCAGGTTTTTTATGACCTCGCGGACAATAAACCACCAGCTCGTGGAGTGTTGTTCAAGCCTGGGGAACATAAGACTCTCCAATTTCCTTCCATTGTATAGATTTTGTGTTGACTGTAAACTGGTGTAGTCCAACTGTAGGAGTTTTTTTGTTTTTTTTACAATTTTTTGAGAGTTCTTAGAAAGTTCTGGAAGTTTTCCTGTTTGGATGCACTCCCACAAGCATTTACTATAAAACATTTTTATGATGTATTTTTCTGTTCTTTAAGTATGATTGTCACATACCGCTAATTCACAGGGTTTGTACTATGTTGGCAATGACTATAATATAATTATAGAACATTTTCTGAGTGAATAAATAACTTACAAAATAATGATGCCATTTGTTTAATTTATTTAGCTTTAATTAAAACAGTTAGGGAAACATTTATGCTGAAACAGACATTTCGGGAGTATTCCCAGCCTTTAGGGCACCACTTCATGCTGTAGAGGACGAGCTAAACGTTTTAAAGAAAAAATGACTTTTTAAAAAGGTGATTTATTCAATGTGACTTATTTTTGCAACAAATCAAAACAAATCTGTTTGTTAAATGTATTTATGTTGAATACATGCTGTAAATATTCCAATTGTCCAGTACACTCAGTGCAGCAGAGAGGACTGTTTTGGACAGGATTGCAGTGGTTTGAGACCACTTTCACTGTGTTCACGTGCAGGAAGCTGTTCAGGGATCACATCCACCTTTCACTGTGTTCACGTGCAGGAAGCTGTTCAGGGATCACATCCACTTTTTACTGTGTTCACGTGCAGGAGGCTGTTCAGGGATCACATCCACTTTTTACTGTGTTCACGTGCAGGAAGCTGTTCAGGGATCACATCCACCTTTCACTGTGTTCACGTGCAGGAAGCTGTTCAGGGATCACATCCACCTGTCACTGTGTTCACATGCAGGAAGCTGTTCAGGAATCACATCCACCTTTCACTGTGTTCACGTGCAGGAAGCTGTTCAGGGATCACATCCACCTTTCACTGTGTTCACGTGCAGGAGGCTGTTCAGGGATCACATCCACCTTTCACTGTGTTCACGTGCAGGAAGCTGTTCAGGGATCACATCCACCTTTCACTGTGTTCACGTGCAGGAGGCTGTTCAGGGATCACATCCACCTTTCACTGTGTTCACCTGCAGGAGGCTGTTCAGGGATCACATCCACCTTTCACTGTGTTCACGTGCAGGAGGCTGTTCAGGGATCACATCCACCTTTCACTGTGTTCACCTGCAGGAGGCTGTTCAGGGATCACATCCACCTTTCACTGTGTTCACGTGCAGGAGGCTGTTCAGGGATCACATCCACCTTTCAGTGGCTCGGACCAAGGACACTAGTTCCTTTGAGCCAGAGTGAGCAGCAATCAACACAGAACAGCATATTCCTAGTCGCTGTATGTGGGTTTGACAGAGTGGCCGAAGGGAAAGTCAGATCAATAGTATTCTTTAAAAGTTTGTTGTTTAAGGCCTGCTTTAACAAGTTTATTGATCCTTTTTATTCCTGGGTTATTTTGATAGACTGAAGATAGTTAATACATATCCAACTCTCCAGGATCTGCACTTCATAAAAAAGACCTGCACAGATAAACTCCCAGCACACCATGTTGTCATGCAAAAACATTGTGTTTTATTGTTTTCATCTGTCAAATGGGAGCATACATCTCCAGTCAAAGCAGAGGCAGCATTGGATCTGTCTCCGGAAATATGATCAGATGTATCATCCACAGGACCTAGCATGCACGACTCCAGGTGGATGAGGTCGAAACCCGCTGTCCCGCTGCACCGCTGTCCCGCTTTTACTCGTACTGTAACAGCCAGGAGACATGTCATACTGCAGCCATATGGAGGTCTTCTACTTGGAGAAGAACTAAAATATCACTTCATCATTGTTTAACCTTTCAATCAGTTCTGCCATAATAATGTGCAACTCATTTTTGAGAAAAAAAACGAAGTTACGCTGTTTTCCTTTACATCACACATTTATGTGAAGGAACTTGTTCATTCACAGTTGGCTGCTTTTTTAAAATGATTTTAAACACGTCACTGCATGTTGAGGTTACATCAAGTGGAATCTTAAATGAGTAAAAATTAAAAGTGTATTTTCTCTGAAGCAGCCAAAAGAAAAATATTAATAAAATGCAGTGGATAAATGCTCACAGTGAATTACCTCCAAAGCTTTCTTTTTACTTTAACGTTTATGGCTTTGGTTTGATCATAATTTTCATTTTATTTTACTTATAAAGGCATTTTTGTCTCTTGCTTTAACTTCCCCAGAGATATCCCAAAGCTGTTAGTAACTTATTTTATTGGGGCTAAACTGAATCTGTCTAGTTTTCACTGGTGTAAACACAGTCATACATCCTCGTCTCTCCGATGGTGGTGGACGGTGGTCCCTGTGGGGGAAGAGAGAAACATTCAGGAGGACTTGGTGGAAAAGAAAATCAGTTTTTACAGATGTTTCATGAATGCATCAGTGTTTTATACTGAGGTTTACTCAACAAAAAATGGCCAACCCGTTTTGAAACTTAAAACACTTTAAATCAGAGTGCAGCTGAGTTTAAAAAAGTTGGGGGATATTGAATATAATTTTTCAAGTCACATTCCCTTGAGTGCTTCTTGTATTTTTTAGGGACAGGTGTCCATAAAGCTCCGGCAGGAAAGACTGAGATCACTTGCTTTTCGCTACATGCTGCCACCCGTTCATTGCTGTTCCTGTCACTCCTTTTGTCCTAATCCTGTAAAGCCAGTTTATGTCTGATTATGGTGCTGTCACAAGATACCCTTCTAGTTGTGAAGTGGCACAATGGACACGTCCTGTGATAACAGCTTGTATGCACTTCCTTCACGTTTGGCACGAGAAAACGAGAAAACAGGTTAATTCAATTCAATTCAATTCAATTTTATTTATATAGCGTCTATTACAACACAAGTTGTCTCTAGGCGCTTTCCAGAGACCCAGAACATGACCCCCGAGCAATTATTACATAAACAGCGGCAGGTAAAAACTCCCCTAGTGGGAGAAAAACCTTAAGCCAAACAATGGTAAGGAAAAACTCCCCTTTAAGAGGGAAGAAACCTTGTGCAGGACCTGGCTCATGAGGGGGGACCCTCCTGCCGAAGGCCAGCCGGGTAGAGCAAGAAATAAGAAAGAATAGAGACATAGAGACACCGTCAAAGGTACAAGACAGGATACAATAGTAACTATCATCAGTAGTCCAATTAGACTTCTGTGTATATGGGTGATATATGGATAGACGGTGATCCAAGGGGATGAGGACAATGTTTTAATGTTTTGTGTGTGTTTGTGTGTGTGTGTGTGTGTGTGTGTTTCAGAACAAACTTACCATATTTAGTTGACACTTCGTCTTCCACGAGAAATTACTTCAGAAGGAGAGGGATGACAGTTCAGGACAGTGTTAGTTTTCCAGGAGCTTGCAATTTAATTAGATTAATAAGACATTTATAGAAATGCCTTGTGTAGTTTCTTGCCAAAAAGCTGTTTTATGTACAGTGAGCACAACACAACAGCATTTTTTTAAATAATGCAAATATGACAGTAAGTGTTTGTATGTCAAACTCCAGCTAAAGGTCTCTTGGCAAGAAAGTAAATATTTAAGAAACATGCATCCTGTCGACAGATGATACTCACCCATTCCAGCATTACTTCCTGGGCAGGGAACTGAGAAGAAAAAAAAATAAAAAAAGTATTTAGACTCTTGTGTATTCTCTTCAGACACTCAAACAAAAGTATAATAGTCTTGTCAGAGCTCACAGGTGACCCACCTGAGTATGTCCTGGGCTGGCAGAAGATGACTTTGACCCCATATTGTCCCACTGGTGCTGCAACGACTTTGTAGACGTCCCCACATGTTTCCTCCTGAATGTCGCAGTACATGCTGCCTGCGGCTGCGATGCAGGTGTAGTTGGCTCCCGTCCCGTACAGCTCCACTGTGTGATTGTGGGTCTGAGGGCCCAATGTACGCCAGTACACCCTGAGCGAGTTGTTGGTCCGTCGGTAGAGCTTTACACCTGTTGGACAGCAGGCATCTGCGGCAAAAGCAAATGAATGAATGTTGTATCTAGAAAAATATAATACAATAATGTAAAAGCAGAGGTTTTGAAAGCTGGTACATTTGGCTCCGTTTTGGTGCAAAACATCACAGACTCTAAAAGCCTGAGTTGACATATTGAACATTAAACTTTCATGAAAGTACAATGAGAAAAGGGCTGAACAATTGTCTCTTATTTGAAAGCACAAAAGTCAAGTGAAATGTCCAACAACTAAAGTATGGACAAAATTAGATCTTGTAGCAGGTCAGTGATCCTAAATAAAGGAACAAATTTGGTCTAATAATATGTGGAGGAAAAAAGAATCAAGGTGTTGCAATAGAAATGTTGTAGTGACATCAAGAAAGCTGTAAAAAAAACATAATGTGACAGAATGAATGTGCTTAAAATGAGCTTAGACCTAAATGAACTGAATCAACTTTAAAAAGAAGAGTAGTCAAAAATTCATCCCTAAATACAAACAAATCAGTGCAGATTGTTGCTACTAAAGACGCTTCTACAAGATGCTGAATCAGGAAATGCACATACTCTACTATACTTTAGTTACACACTACTTGGATATTTTTGATTTAGTTTTTGTACAGTAAATAATGATTTGGTGTAATATCATGTGTTGTTGCTCATCTAAAGTTGTTTTGACTTGTTTTAAGATCCAGAGAGGAACAAATAATCATCGTGTCCTATTTACTGTAATTCTTAGTGTACTTTGTTTGCATTTGTTCACTACTTAAAAATGTCGTCTTCTCTTGACAGAACACTATGCAGATGCTAAATTTACATCCACTGTTTCTTTCGGAGGACTTAACTTTGCATGTGTGCATTTTCTTCTTCTGGATCAGTGTTACAGATCTGCATGTTTGCATTTGCGCTCACTGGATGAAAATCCCCGATATCTGCACTCGGACTTGTGTCCTGTGCTGCTGATGGCCTCCAGATGGACGCTGTAGTTGGTGCCGCAGGTGATGCACCCCATGAGGCAGTGGGTGTCCAGCGTGTGGCATTTGGCGTGTCCTTGTGGCGACATCAGGGTAGTGATGTAGGAGCGAGCGCCGCTGCTAGGTGACCAGGTTATGTTGGTCATAGCCTGAGTGACCTGAGTCACGTTCACAAAATCCGGGCAGCAGGGACCTTGTGTTGGAAGAATAAAGCACAATCCACAATGAGTGTTAACTGCAGTAAATTTAGTTTGGTCTGTAAACAAGAAGCCTTTTAAATTGCTGACTTGTGACGCATCTGAACATTTTCAACTAAGGGTGAATTAAAAATAGTGCTCTGATTGTTTTTCCTTGTAAAAGCATCACATACATATAGAAGGGACACCGTCGTACCTGTTTCCAAAGCTTTGCTGAATCCAGGCAGGCTTTTTCCCACTCCTGTGGTGGCCACTGCTGTGACCTCATAGATCGAGCCGCAGGGCAGCTTTGTTAGCTCACAGGAGTTGTTTCTCGACTCGCATGTGTGTTTGTCGTAGCGTCCGGTGGCGGAGATGGTATAGTTTGTAAGGCCAGAGTTGGGAGTGGTAATGAGGACTCTGTATGTGGAGTTGTCGCTCTGCGTCATATTCAGGATCTCCGGAGCACAAGGAGCTGCAGCAGGGCAGGCAGGAGGAAATTAAAGAAGCTGTTTTAAACATACACATAAATGCAAAGTGAGATTTTGAAAATGTTCTAATAACTTTGCATTGTAAAGTAAGTTTATTACCCGTATTAAAACTAATCATCTATAACTCTAACGTGTTTAGAAGCAGCACCGTTGATACCTGTCTCTTGTGTGTGTGGTGTGCACGTGCGGTTGCATCCTCGTAGCTCACTGCAGGGTGTCACGGTGACAGAATAGACCGTGTTGCATCTCAGATCTGAGAGCGCACACACTGGTGACGTGTCGTTGCAGTGGATGATGTCGTTGGTCTGCGCAGCAGTGGTCTCGTACACTTCAGCCCCTTTGACCGGCGACCACATGACCTCCAGGGTCTCCGTAGAAACCAGCTTAACTGTAACATCCTGTGGACAACATGGAACTGGGATGGAAAGAGGCAGGGAGGGAAAAGCAGATGACAATAATAATTAAGACTTGTCAAATATTCATATTAGTCATTTTGAAAACTGTAATATGTTCAAGGTAACCACTGTTAATCACAGCAGAGCAGCTTAAAGCCGCATACACATGGAACTTGGTTCACTTCGCTGCTTCTTCCTTACATATAGATAAATTATGTTTTGTCCCGTGTTTTTACAGTCATTATGTCTTTCTTTTATAATGAAGGTATTGCGTAAATCTCAGTTTGTCAAGTTGAGACATTTGAACTTTCAAAGTATCGACCTTCTTGTCAGAAAAAACTGATAAAAGAAACGCAGATTATGAAAGCAGTTGTGGACATTTGAGTAACTGCTATAGTAAACTGGTTAAGATATATTAGTTTTAGCAGGAGAAGATTAAAAAGTTTTAAGATAAAGCATTATAATACGCAGAACAGTGAATACTCACATGATTACGTTTGATACCACTTCATAAAACAGAGTAACTAGGAGTGTTGCTACTGTGTGCGTGTGTGTGTGTGTGTGTGTGTGTGTGTGTGTGTGTGCGTGTGTGCGTGTGTGTGTGTGTGTGTGTGTGTGTGTGCGCGTGTGTGTGTGTGTGTGTGTGTGTGTGATGGTCTACCGGTAGTGTAGTTGCGTAGATGTGCATAGAGGCTGGTGCCAGCCTGGTTGTAGGGGAATACACTGGTGAGGTACGTGTAGCCGCACATGCAGAAAAACGGGCAGGTGGTTTCAGTGGTGTTGCACGACTTCTCTGTCCCATCATCTCTCTTTATAAAAGCCACATAGTACTCCACCAGGGGCACTCTGTCCCACACCACAGAGCAGTTACCCGCTGTGGGCTCCTCCACCCAGATGTTTTCTGTAGGGCATGGATCTGCCAAAGAAAAGAAAGACATGAAATATGTGCTATTTCCTTGATGACATCAAAATGAACTCTTACCAGGAAAGCAAAGATGTTTTTCCTAACATGTAGAACTGCTGTTTTAAAAATGAAAGAATTTAATATTACACATGGTTATAAACACAGATTCATGTTGAGGCACTGTAGAGAATTGCAAGTTAATTATTCATTTAAATTTACTTAGACTTATGCATCATTGCAGACTCCACCACCCAAGGTCGTTTAATCTTTTATCCTCTCAACTTATTTTCTTTGTTAATATAAATGCATTATTCTGTTCAGGCCTTTGACTTATTCCAGGGGAGGGTTTAGGGCTAATTATGATGTAAAAATCTATAATGTTATTTCAAATAGGTGATGTTGGCAATTGATTGTGATCATGTTTGTAACAGAAGCAGTGTCCAACCAAACACTGATACTGTTTTTAAAACCACACTGTCCTACTAGTGTTTACTAACTCTGCTGATATATAATACTCAGTATGCAGTATGAGAACAATGCAAAATTTTGAGGATGAACTTCCTTGTAAATCGATCCTATAACGTAATGAGTTGCAGCAGAGATCACAGTGCTCACCTGACCATAACATTATAGATGTTAATGTGGCATATTACACATTAATAATGACGCCAGTAACTGTATTTAAGGAAAAATTATCACATTGATTTACAGCAAAAGTCTTCAAACAAAATTTTTAAATGTTTTTCATAAGACTCCCTCTACAATTTAAATTATCTGAAGGAATTTAATTGTGTTAGGAGCAGGGGCGTCCAAGAAGGACCCAGGATCTAGGGGCATTTTCATATGACTGTTTGAGTGTAACAAACCCACATGTTATATATTCAGCTGGCTGCGAGGGGGTGCTGGGCCCAGCAGCATTGTAGGCCGTGACAGACACGGATTGGTTCTGGCCACACTCTGCAGGTAAGATGTAACAATAACTACTATCTGTGGAGCAGTTTTGCCCATTAGAGGTCCAGGCCATGTAGATCCTTGCGCCCTGAACTGAAACCCAGTAGATAGCGATCCCATGAGAACGACCTTGAGTCACCTGGATGTGGGTCACATCTGGAGTTGAAGGGCCTGAAAGAGAAACCAAAAAGTTACCAGTAGGTTATTTATGCAACTGGATGGCGTAACTATATTTGATCATTCACAAACCGAACTGCTGCTTACGCGTAATCTGGCAGATGGTGAGGTCGTCACCGGTGCGACCCTCCAAATCCCAGGCTGTGCCCTTGATACAGTATGTAGTTCCTGCTTCAAGGTTGTCAAACGTCACAGAGGTGTTGGTGGTGTTCAGTTTAAGGCGAGTGCTGGAGCCCTCTCTAATGATGCACAGCGTGTAGAGGATGCTGTGTTTTACCGGCTCCCAGCTTACAAGGATGGTGCTGTTGCTGGGGGAGGATGTGTTCAGTTTGGGCGCCGGTACAACTGCAGACAGAACAGTTATAATTTATTTTTTAAAAATCAGGGATTAAAAAACAAAAGATCTGAACATTCTATATATCAGCCTTCCTTTTGCCATTTTTCTTTTTTCTATTCATGTGCATATTACAATCATTTTTCCTTCAGGAAAGGAAACAGCCTAGTTCTCATGGTTTCTCTTTTCATTTTATGAAAAAGGTACAGTACAGGTAGATGTATACTGTTTCCACCTTGGCTTGGCAGCAATAAGATGAAAATTAGATGAATGGGGGTGAAACCATAACCTGTTTTTGAAATAACAAGCTATTGTTTAACAGGAACAACAGAAAGGCTCAGTTTCACACCACATAAGCTGATTACCATCTTTCGTAAACCTGTAACGTGTACCGCCCAGTCCGGTGAAAGTTACTTGAAAAGGTCATCATTTGTAAGAATATGTTTAATGTTGATAAGGAGACACAATCATTTTTAAGGGTGTTTATTAATCCTCTATGAGTATTAAAGATGCAGTGTGGAGCACATTAGTGAAACCTACCTGTCCTGGCCTCAGTGGGGATCGAGGGCTGGCTCCTCCCCCCTGAGTTGACGGACATGACACTCAAAAAGTAATCTGTGTAAGGCTGGAGCTGCACTATGGTTCCTGGAGAGTCCGTCACGTTGGTCTCAGAGAAGAAATTGCCCGTCTTTGACTGTGCCCTCAGAATGTAGCTGGTTGCCCCGGAAACCTCTGTAAACTCAACAGTGATGCTGTCGCTGTTTTTGGAGTAGACCTGCTCAATGCTGGGCACTTCGGGAGCTGAGGAGCAAATGACACAGATAGTTTTCAATATAGACAGGGTTTTTGGTTCATTTCCTATATAGACTATCTACATGAGCTTTTCTCATCAACATTTATAAAGAATTAGAATTTGCAAAACCAACAATTTTCTTTATTTTTTCTTAACATAAATCCGTATTGTGCTTTAAGGACATTACAGTTATTTGAATGGTGTGGTTACTAGTTAATTTAAAGACAAAGATTTGCCTTGCAAAACTTCAAAAGATCTTCTTGATAAGACAAAAAAAATATTTTTCTTGTATTTCCCTGTTTAATTGAATAATTATCCTCCCTTTAAATTTCCATAATAATTCCCAAAATTCCAAAGTAAGAAAATGTTTTTTTTTGTATGGCCCATAGCCCAAAACCAAAGATATGGAGCTTAACGCTTAACCCCAACTCCAAAAAGTTTGGGGCACTGTGTAAAAAGTGAATAAAAACACATTCAATTACTTTCATTTAAATCTCACATTTAATTTGAAATATTACGACAGCATATCAGCTCTTAGGAGAGAGAATTGTTTTCTTTAATCTTTTGTGTGTGTGTTTGCATGTAAATGTTACCAAGTGCCCCAAACCTTTTGGAAAGAGGGGCGTGTGATCTTTGACAGTGTGCATGCATGTACTTTTCTATTATTTAGTTTGCGCTCCATAAAATTGCTTTTCAGCACATAATATCTGACCCCATACTGCTCACCTGGCTATAATTGACATTAACAGAGGCCCATCTACCTCCATTGTGAGCATTAACGCTTTACATTTAGATCATTTACTTCCAGCGCAGCGTTTTTCTTTGCATTTGAGTTTAAAGGCCGAGCTGTTGGTTTCTTCTCCTGCTGTTTCTGTTGTTACTGACCTGTGGTCTCCTCGGTCTCGGCGCTGCTCAGGACATTGAGAGCATTGTCCATGGCTTCTAACTGCATGGTGTACAATGTGTTTGGTGACAGGGAGTTGACTGAGCCGATCACTGTGTTGCCACTGAACTGAGCAAAGACCGGCTGCTCCGGAGAGTTCTTGGGTGTAGCTGTGATCTTGTAAGAGCTGGCACCAGTGTGGCCGCTCCACTGCACCGTCATACTCTTGGAGGTCACTGTGAACACTGATAAGGTGATGTCTGAGGGAGATAGGTAGAAGAAAAGGCTGTTTACATATGTAAATGACTTAAAGTTGCTGTTAGAAATATTACTTAGGTTTCGTGATGAAAATAGGCATCTGACGCCCATTAAACACTCAGTTTTCAGAATATGTTGTAATATATTCAAAGTAATCTGCATTAAAGTATTACTTTGCATGAAAAAAAGTGTATGAAAAGTATTTTTTTAAAAAGCATAATTTACCATTTTGAGCTGTGCATATCTGAAAAAGAGAAACAATGGCAAATTAATGAGAAATACAAGGTAAAACCAGATAATAAATGAAAGGAAATGCAGGACTTCCAAGGCAGTGGGTTGCTGGTATTTCACATTATATCCTGGAGGCAGATTAGCCCTCAGAGTATCATATTCTCAGAGCACGAGAGGCAGCAGGCTGCACATTACTGTCACTCAGCACAGATTTCAGGCCTGGTCAGTGCAGGTATTTCTTTCAGGTCGGAATGAATTTGTCTATTGAGCTGAGGTTGGGTCGGCCACACGCACTTGTTGAAAGCTGTGACGTTCAAAAGAGCCTGTGTTCAGAAGCCCATCCTCTGCATTATTTAAATGTATAAAATATCCTAGAAAAATGTTTTTTTTCCTATGCTCTAAAAAAACAACATTGAAAAAAGTATCTATTGGACAGTGACAGTGGACAAACTTGCTGAAATACATTTGATTGGATCAATAAAATGATATTGGTAAATGGTCGTCACTTACCCCTGTTAAGGTGAATAAAAGCAAAAGTTTCAGGATCTTTAACCGAATGGTTCCCATGCCTTTTGTGTTTTTCTGCCTGGAGAAGAGCTGTGTGCTGCTGTTTCTCAGTGTGACTTCAGGGCAGGAGCTGAAGCTTAAATGTTACGTTTTTTTTGTTTTTTCTCTTCCCTTCTGCTCTCGTTCTCCCTCTCAGTTGGGACGACAGGTGCTTTATTGTTTCAGTAGATACCAAAGAGCCCAAAGGCTGTAACTCCACCCCTGGGGGTGTTTAGATGCCCTGATCAAGAAATAGAAGCTTACCTTTGTTAAATGAGGATTTTTTTACACTTATGTCACAATCTTTTTATGTTTTTTATTTTTATGTTGTTGGTTTTTTTTTTACATGAACTTGTGGCACCTCTGTCCTGGGTCTTAAACTTTTTACATTCATCAAAGAATCTACCCTGATGTCCCAGATATTTCGCATGCACCCATCACATCAAGCAATGACTTGATAAAACTGATTACCTATTTGTGTGGTTTGTGTTTCTGGAAGGAAGTGGGAAGTTATTAAAAGTTAGTTAAAGGTTATCCAAAAGTTTCAAACAACAATATTTCAGTCTTCTGGTTGATATTTATGGACACATGATGGCTTGGTTTGAGTATTTACTCTTTTTGTCCTTTATTTGTCAGGATCCAATTAGTCAGATTTAGAAATAAAATAAAAAAAAGTACAGCTTTGCTGTACTGTTGAACAAAAGTAGTTTTAGTGACTCAGACATGGTTAGAACTATGGCCTTCGTCTTCAGCTGTGACTACGTAACTGTGACAGGTGTGTATTATGAAATGACTGGGAGGATCCCGAAAGAGCAGACAAAAGGAAACATCTGATTACATCTAATTTTACACGGTTCAGGGAACTGCTGCTTCAACAGAGTGATGGGGTACCGTTTCCCAAATCACTTCATACGTCAAAATTAAAGGATCAGAAGTAAGTGGATTCTTGGATGATAAGTGTGCAGGGATGTGGGGGTAACCACGGCACCTAAGCATCTCCATGTGCCTGCATAGGTTTCCTCTTCTTCCCACAAACATGTGCATGTTAGTTTGTTTGGCCTTGTTAAATAGTTCATAGAAAAGAGCTTATACGTCACCATCCATGCACCTGAGGATAATCATTCCCAGCAGTTTAGATCGGGCCAACATGTATCCCGTGGACAATCCCGCATGGAGCCCTATTTTGCAGCCCATTTGTATCTCAGATGGGCCCCACGTACAAATTCTTGCCCGTGAGGGAGATTTGAAAACAAATTCTAAAGTTTCTTACTTGTAAAAAAAAACCTTTGTTTTTGATGTCTTCTGCTGTTATTTGCCTTATGTTGTACTTCCATAATTTTTGGACGTGATAAGGACCAGAATTTTTTTTTCATGATGTCATGATACGTTAAACTGTTGTTTATTTTTTTTGAGTGTAAGTTTGATGGTCTATTCTGTACTCGGACTTACATATGAGACATACTGACAACTGACCTGCCCTGTTGATGGCCTACAGCTCAATAAAAATGAAGAACCTAAGAACCTCCCCTCTCCTGCAAAAACCAGAGCAGATAGTTCAGGAATGTGGTTCGGACTCCTCCTTTTACAGTTATCCCTGTAAAGCAACAGAGCAACTCAACACCACTCAATGAGGAATCTGAACACAGCCCGGCACCGGTGGGACACGCCGGTGGTAGGAACAAGACCACAAAGCCATCTGACAGAAACTGAGTAAGAAGAAACGGTGTCGACAGCAGCCACAGGCCAGCAGGGATGAGCATCAGAGGCATCAAAAAAGCACATTAGCTGAAAGGATAGAAGCTGATACTCAAACTAAAGACAGGGAGGGTTTTTCCTGACATACAATATTACCAATGTGACCCAGACTTAGTCTCAATTAACTTTATCTCTTTCTGTGTGTGTGTGTGTGTGTGCGTGTGTGTGTGTGTGTGTGTGTGTGTGTGTGTGTGTGTGTGTGTGTGTGTGTGTGTGTGTGTGTGTGTGTGCGGGGAACAACCAATTTTATGGAAGCTGGTGAAGTAAAAAAAAAAAAAGGTGACTTCATTGTAATAACCCAGGGCACTGTGGAAAGATAAAGTTTATATTTATTGGTATCACCTTCACAATTCAGTCACATTCTTTATGAGTGTTTATTTTCAGCAAGTGTTTATTTCAAAGCTGATGTAAGCAGTAGACTGAACTAACACACTTAAGCTGATAAATCATTTTCCTCTTTACTTTCACGACCAAATAGATGATTCGTTTACATTTTACACTCTTTTAAAGAATCATTCTGCTCAAAGCGATTTCAACCATTTCTGTCTGTTGTAAGCATATGTTGTGTAAAAAAAAAAAAAGGAGGTTAAACACAAGAAATCTCTTACGAAAGTATGTCAGTGCATAATCTCATAACAGAGATGGATGCAGTACTTTATCAACTAGCAGATGGATGAAATCAGAGCTGCGCTGTTGCTGTTAAAAAGCTTGGTGTCTCCTGTCCCCTAGTGGCTGCAGGTTGGGAAGTTTCCTGCGCAGCTGAGTCTTGGCCAAGTCAGCGGACAGTCTCCGGGCCATGTGGTCTGCAGATCTCTGCATGCTACGGGCCACCTCAATCGCCTGGTCCAGAGTCCTGTTCACGTCTTCCTCCTGGAAAATGGAGTTTTGAGTTGAATATATTTCACAGCAATGACTGACAGCTGTCATGATGGACGTCAAAAATGACATAAGTGACCTTTTTCCCTCTGTGTCTGCTTGTCCTGCTGGCAGTTCTGGAGGACACTGACACCAGTGACCGTGTCTGCTGGAAGTACACGTTGTTGGGCAGCAGTGCTGTGTCTGACTGGGTGGAGCGCTTTCTTGGACCGGACAAGGACTGCATCTGTGGCTCCCTCACTTTGTAGCTGTATTCAAGGCCAGAAGACAAGAGAAAATAATCCCCCCTTAAATATAAATGTAAAAGATGAACTTTTTGGGAAATTGTTGTTAATGACTGTAAGTATACAGGTAGTGTTTTTGTGGTAAAGTTGAGACATGTTTACCTGGCTGGAAGACTGCTGGAGGAGCCGTAACTGACCTGGAGAAGGGGCTTCTGGGCAGACGAAGAGGACGGAAGAGACTGCCTCTCTCCAGACTGAAAGGTCTTGGTGGCTGCTGATTACAGATACATGACAAGTACTAAAGTGTGCCCTTTAATAATTCACAGTAGTACACATTCAGACTGTGCACGTTTCTGGGACATTGTATTGTTTTGATCCATGTATTATAATCCCATATGAAAAGTTCTCAGTCATGTGACTATGAACATGATGTTACAACTGTTATGATACTTTGTGTAAATATATGCTGTGACACTTTCAATTAATAGACATGTTTAAGTAATTATTTTCATGGTGTTCATTCCACATAAAAAATTGATAAAACTGACATTATAAAACTGAAATAAAAACTCCCCCTGTTGTCTTTGCTTCATCTAGCTTTCAGGTTCAAAATAATTATTTTCTTTTAAAATGCAGTTTCCCATTATGTCTGCAAATGGGCCAACATCATTGTATCACTTCTTTTGGCAGTGTAAATCCATATAAATGTGTACAATTATATAACTGAATACACTCTGTAGCGACGCTGGCTCCAACCTGTTTTGGATGACTTTGACTGCTGAAGTTGATCTTGAAACTCATCTTCTGAAAAAACACTTCTGGCGCCTCTTCTGCTCCCCAGAGGTGACTCGTGTACCTGTAAAGTGATGTTGAAGCGCCTGGCTTCAGCACTGTCTGTGTCTGCAGAGGAAATACCAAATCACACTGAAAGGTAAGCAAAACATATGAATGCACATATACAGGCAAATATATATATATATATATATATATATATATATATATATATATATATATATATATATATATATATATATATATATATATATATATATATATATATATATATATATATATATATATATATATATAAGGGCACATGAATGATTAAGAGAGGGTTTGTATATGACCATACATAGTAGTAGGTCAGTACCTGTACTTCTGCTGGGGTCCATGTCTGAGGAGATCCAGTCCTCTGTCCTCAGCTCAGTACAACTGTTGGTACTCACACCTCTGCTGCTTGACTTCACTGCACTGGAGGTTATTAAAATAAAGTAAAAAAAAGTTGATGGATGACTGCTTTTATCCAAAACGAACTAACTAACTAAACAAAAAGTCACACGGATGCACCCTTATGATGTCTATTGTTTATTTAATTAATAACCAGGAGAATACGATGCATACCCACTACCAGCTGTGGTCTGGTGGGTTCTAGCTTTAGACCTGCCTCCCTGACGCTCTCGTCTGTATTTCGAGGTGAGATAGTCCATCCTCTGTGCTAGGCGAGGCAGCTGGATGAGGCCCTCTTCCAGGTCCTTCTTTAACCTTGACACCTCTGATTGTAAAGCCAGGATAGCCTCACTGGACACACAGACACACACACACTCATACTCAGATATATCATTCACGTTCACTGTGTAAATAGAAACTGAAACAAACAGACGTTTTAAAATCTTTCCTTTTTTTCTCTGGTTGGTCGGTGCATACTGACCTGTTACAGGAGCAGGAGTGCAGTGGGCTGTGTCTGCCAACGGCATCCATGGTGGTGCTGGATACAAGCTCAGACACGTGGTGGTGAAACTTGGGAGGCAAGTTTTGGCCAGTATTTGTTTGGTCAGCTATAGAGAAGAGATCACCATTTAGGTGTCCACCAGAAATATCGGGGATGAAAATGAGGTGAGGTTTTCTCACCCTGCTGCCTGACTGAAGTTTCCTTGGTGGTGCTCTCCACCCACACCTCCACTGCAGTTGTAGCTCCACACTGCAGCGTTTGGACACATGGACGGGGGCTGGCCCACTGGTGGCCAGCCAGAATGTCTGAATGAATTTCTGTCTGAAGGTTAGAGCAGGAACCGTCACAGTCTGAGCTACTTGAGCCCTCACTCTGGGACTGAACACTGTCGAAGGGAGGACCAACCATGAATTAATCTTACATTACACCCATGTGATATGTAGACTGTCACTGACATTATTCCAGTACTACGGTTTGTTTTACCTTCCTCTGAGGAGATTTGGTTGAAGTGATCCAGAGGCTGAGTGGTTCAAGTAGGAACTCCCAAATCCACTGTCCGTCTCTGGACTTATAATCCTCTGCACATCAAAAAAAACAGGACATCACTGATAATAAAGTAGCGTATGCATTATGTATGCACCTGTAACTGAAACAGCAGAACTGGAAACCTGCAGAATAACACTGAATCTTTACTTAGAGGTCTGGATGAAACACCAGTCAAACATGTATCTGCAACTGACCTGTGACACACATGTGGTGTTGAGAGGAGGCTCTGAGATGCTCTGGCTGCCTGAGTCTCGGAGAACATCAGAAGAAAAGGACAGCTCCACTGCCAGACTCACACAGTCACCCAGGTCACATTCACTGTTTGGGTTCAGGACACTACAGAAGCAGCAACAAGAGAGCTTTTCAGATACAATGAGTGTGCAGAAGGGGAGTGATTAGAGTCGTTAAAGAGGCAGGTTTTTAAAATAGGTTAAGGAAGCGTACACATTTCTTTCTTTACATTTGCAAGAAACACCACGACATACAGTAGATACATTTTGGTTACTGTCAGCAGCTTATATATTCACAAATACCGATATACCTCCTCACCTGTTAGCTGGCCTCTGCCTCTGTTTTGAGGCTGAACTAGTTCCACTCAGGTATGCAAGGATGTCACTGTGAGCTATCACGTCTTCACTGCCCTCTTCGCCCACAGCTGCCTGGATGTCCAGTCCCTCCAGGGAGCCCAGTACGTCCCTGAAACAGGGCAGACAAGATGGGCTGCACACAGATGCAAACACTGTTCCCTCTCCACAGTGGAACCTGACACCAAGACTGTACCTGAAACACTATCTGTCCACAGGAAGGATGAGAACATGTCTTTTATGTGACCACAAACACCCATGCAAGCACCACCCAGACCATCAATAGCCAGGTGTTTCAATAAAGTATGGTTAAGCATCCAAGTCACAAAAATAAATAATTAACATTAATAAAAAAAAACATAACATGAGACTGATTTTTTTAAATATATGTATCATGTCAGGTCATATAATCAACCATAAAAGACACTGTTGCAATAAACAGTGACGAGGATGAGTCATTATTACCGTGAACAGCAGATGTTGCCTCCACCCTGTTTCATCAGAGGGTCTGTGGTAACTGCCTTACTGCGCTGAGTTACTCTACGATTTACATGAGCATCACTTTCCTTCACTTCCTTTTGTTTTACTTCTTCCTCCTGTGTCTTCATCGTACGGTTCACTGTAGAAAAACCTGCACGTTGACCCTAAAACACAAAACCTTGTCAGATATTTTACAAACAATAGTCACATCAATCAGTCACTCAGACTCAGCATCTTTTTCAGGAGAAGATTGATCAATGACAAGGATACAGGGTGTGGATACAAATAGGCTCCTGTATTTTATTTTATTATTTTGTAAACCGTAAACTACATCCGGTGGACCTAAGTTCATCTCACATGAGCCAGAGAAGGTAGTAGTGTTTCTGGCTCTTGGTTTATTTGAATAGTAGAGTTTTAACTTGTATTTGTAAACGTGGTGATGAACTGATAATAGTTTTTATCATTATTGTTGAGTCCATGCAATGATTTCAGTGGTCAGTAGTGGAAACACAATTCAGGTTAACACAAGTCACAAGCCAGTTTATATGGCAATGCTGTCTTTTTTTCTTTCAATGAAGTCTTTTTTTAATATATTGTACATGTAGATGATGACATCCCAAAATTCTTCTCCATTTTTCAGCTTAAGAAAACAGTTTCCTTGATGATTTAACTGTTAATCAGCACAGTTTTCCACAGAGTAGTTCACCTCAACCATCTGTAACTCTGAAATGCTAATCCCTCTCTGGGATACTTACTGTATTTTCTAAAAATGTTACAGCTCTTGCTGTTTATTCTGCATCTGCTTGTACTGTTCCCTAAAAATGAGTTGAATCCAGAGTAACCAAAATAATTCTTTGGACTAAAGAGAAACAGAATTATGGTTGACCAGATTCAGCTATTAAAAAAAAGCATAAATAAAGAAAAAAACTAATAGTATAGAAAAACATGCGGAAGTAACAAACTGACTGAACAGATGAAACTGTCTCACATGTTAAAAGTGATGGGTGAATGGTCAAAAGAGCAAGTTTAGTTACTTATTTGTAGTCAGACAACCATCAGTCATAAATAGTAACCTGAATGTAATCACGAAAACAGACAATATCACAGAAATCATTTAAAATAATTTAGTAAGAGCTTAAATAATCACATGAAAAGACAAAGTGCGCCAAATAAAAGCGGATGTAAATGTACATTTTTATTACCAATTTTCTTCACTTATGTGCTGCAGTGAATCACTAGTTTGCAACTGAATTTTGTCATGGAAATGAAATCACACGCTCTGGAAAGATGAAAAAGGGTTTCTTACACAATCAAAGCCAAATAGTCAGAGGAGCTGCTGAGCTGATCGAGACAGTATTATTCATACTGAAAGTGTCAGAGTCAAAACACAAGATACCACTGCAGTCAGGAGACTAGTTTAGACCAGGCAGATAGAGGGCCAAGTCACCCTGACCTGCCTTACGCCTCAAAATATGACACAAATATGAAGACACCAGAATAAACTGTCGTTCTCATTTCCCCTCAAATAAACATCGTAAGGTTTATTGATCATCCTAAATTAACAGCGGACATGGGTGTGTAGCAGCCCTGTGATTGCCTGTGAGTTCGTTACCTCGTGCAGGCACGGTGGAGGTGAAGGTAAGGGTGTGCACTGTGGACTGGTGTTTGCATGCAGTGACACTGGCGCGGGTGTGGGAGTAGAGGACGAGTGGGGTGGAGAAATCTGCTCAAAAACATTTTTATCAATCATCTCCTTTATGTCCTCGAGATGCATCCCTATCCTGAATATGTCTCCTTCCACTAATCTGCACACATGAAAACACACATGAACATGCATTTTCACACACAAGAACGGTTGTACAAACTCAACAGTGACAGTCTCATAATTGCTACAGTAGGAACTTTTGAAACCTGTTTGGATCAAAGGTGCCGGTATTCCTGGACAGACCCATGTAGTTCTGCATCTCCAGAGCTCGATGCTCTTCTTTCTTACTGATGTATTTCCTCTCCAGCTGGTCCTGAGCCTCCATCATGCTCCTCAACATCTGACAAAGGACAAAGTTTTAGATTCATGCGCAGGCAGAAAAGATAAGAAGGTAACATTGCCAGAAAAAAATAAGACAGTAAAAATAATAATCATAATGATATGAACCGTTTCTGAGGATGCAAACCGGTCATACCGTTTGCTGCTCTGCTGTGCTTGTAGCCATGCTGCCAACACAACATTTGAACTCCTCCACCTGAAAGGAGAAAGGTTTGTAAAGTGACTTAACAGATCTCTGCTTTTAATAGTAAACAAGCCAAACGGAATCAGGAGTATTGCTAAAGTCACAGTACCTTCTCCATGAAGTGGCGGATGACGTCTCTCAGGTCAACAGTCATTGTTTCACCATCACTGGGAACATTTTCACACTGGTTTGAGAAATCTGTGGTTGCTTTCTTGATGGTTCTGTAGTGGGGAGTTTCTTCTTGGTTTTCACTGAGGTTTTCTGCAAACAACGGGTGGATGCACACCCAACGTGAGCTAACAATGTACTGATAACATGTGCTTGATAAACTCCCATTTTATTATATCATTTTAATTTTCACACTACACAAAAAAGAAATTTTTAAAATATAATATCTTCCTCTAGTATGATCGCTTTTTAATAAGATTGTCAAGCACAAAGTGCACTTAGTTATTTGTCTTATTTTAAGTTAACTGGTCTTCATTTTTTAAGTACGATTATGTTTTTTTAACTGAACGCTGACAAAAACGAGTCTGAGCACACTCTGTGATAGTCTTGTCAAAATATTCATCTACAGTGGGCCATTTTTTGCAAGGTTTGGAAAAGGTTATTTTTGCTTGGAATTAGATAGAAAATGCAAAGAAAACATTTTTATGGGGTCATTTATCAAGTTTATACAGATAGTGATTTTCTTTTTCAGTTAAATAAATATGCAAAGAAAAGATGCATATCTCACTAGTTTTGTGTCACTTGAAACTCAGGTGCCACTTCCAGGTGGATTTTTCTGTTTAATTTGCATCTAGAGACTCAAAGCACTGACCGGGAACAATATCTGACGTGAGATATGGAGACACAGCTGATGGTGGAAGGTGGGGAGCTAAATATCCAAGATGTCTACTTTCAGCAGTCCCGACCTGTACTTCATCATCATCGTGATTATTATGGTCTGAATGAAGCATATGCTCTGGGGACAGCTGAGTCTGCAAAAGGAGATCCATGAATTTGCAGTGTAAATTCAGAATATGCTTCTTACCTTTTGCAAAGTTCTTTGAAATCTGCATTACTGTGCTAAAAAAGGAAAGAAACATTAAACTTACATTGGCTCCTAGTCTCATTTCATCTGTCCGTCTCTCTGCATCTGCAAACTTGGACAGCAGTTTGTCATATTCAGCCTAAAGATATTAGGAATAAATTCTTACTCCAACAGAACATCTAAAAGCATAGAAGTGTTGTGATATCAAGAAATAAAAACAAAAGAAAACCTAAAATGTTAGATACGGATACAGTATAAATCTACCTGCAGGTGTTGCACAAGTGTAGGTGCAGTCTGTTTGTTGTTGTCTTTGAAGACACAGAGCTTCTCTGATGGCTGAACTGAATCCTCCAGGACTCTGCTTATCACATCTAACATCCCGGGAGAAGAGTGGGCTTTGTGCATAGCTTTGGGGGACTTTGAAACAAACCTGACAGCTCCACTTGAAGCTTTGGGGATTTTTACCTTAGGGGCAACCTTGGAGAAGTCAGGGAGAGGGTAATGAACCTGACCTTGGCCATACTTCATCTCACTGAAGGATCTAGTACGTACCAGGGGGGCTCTATTATTCTGATCATCTTTTTCTGCGTTTCTTTGGTTTACTGCATTTGCAGAGACATCCTCAGTGCTCTGATTTGAACGTGTGGAACTGGATACATTTTTGTCAGTAGCATCTGATGTGAAACAATCAATCTTCTTTACTGTTTTCACCTCTAAATGTTCATTTTTTGATGCAGTATTGCTCCCTTCAACAAAGTTGTCTGTGTGGTTGTTTTGAATCTCTGTACTGCTGAGAGTTGGAGCCACGCTTAAAACACTGTTGTCCACACTCTCCAGCAGGGACACCTCTGGCAGGGTTTCTGCCTCAATCAGTCTACCTCTTTGCAGCAGCAACTCTTCCTGGGAAAAGTGTTGGAGCAACAAATGGTTAATGTCCAAAGGACCAGGGCATTGTTGAGCAGCCTCAGAAGGTCTGGAAGCTTCAAAAGACATGTCTTGATTAGAGATGGACTCTTCTTGCAACAGTTCAGGTGGACCTGGAAGCTCAGGACTTCCTTGAACAGTGGATCCTCCCTCAGATCTTCCCTCAGAGCTAGCCGTCTGGTTGAAGTAGTGGCTTCCAAGATTGCCATCATAGGGTAGGTCTTCCTGATCTTCATCACTGGTATCTTGCCCTACATCCTCACAGCCCTGCTTTAAGGGCAGCTCATCTTGCATGATGTTTGGTCTTTGGGAAGACACATGCAATATGTTCTTTCTAGTCGTGGTCTCAACAGACTTCACCCTTTTACTGCTGACAGTGATGCTGTCAGATGAAGTGTCATCCAATGCTGAAAGCTCTGCACTGCCTGCAAGGTAAATAACATAAATACCTAATTACAGTCATAATGATTGTCATGACTTCTTTAATCTCATTTAATTTATCAATAACAGCCAACCATTTTATTTCAGTACCTTTTGATTTGTCATACTACATCACCAAACACACACTCACATCCACACACATATACAAAGCATATAAGCTTAACATTAAAAGAACAGACAGCAATAAACTGTACTTATCAAAACTACATCATATGATAAGTGTACAATTGCATTTTCCACTGATTGACTACACTATTTACTTAACCAAGTAAACATTCAAGACGAAAACCTCTTTTACAGACCTGGCCAAGATGGCTGCAACATATACATTTTATATAATATTGAAAATAAAAACCGTATACCAATAAACAACTGTGACTTACCACTAAGATGGATGCTGGCCTCTGAGGGAACAGACTCTGCTTTGGAGAAATGTAAAGCTAAAGAACTCTCCAGATCACTGAGGTGAAGACTTTCATCATCACTGATATCTACAAAGATGCTCTGCT
This sequence comes from Xenentodon cancila, assembly GCA_014839995.1. NCBI lineage: Eukaryota > Metazoa > Chordata > Actinopteri > Beloniformes > Belonidae > Xenentodon > Xenentodon cancila. The sequence goes on along the minus strand of CM026207.1, from coordinate 16,213,463 downwards.
GAAAGGACCTCTCCCACAGCACAGTGGACTTGTCCTGTCCCTGAACATCCTCTTCTGACTCCTCCGGGTCGCCCTCCATGAACACTTTTCTTTTATTTCTCTTTTTTTTAAAACAGAAAACACATTATTCAGCTTCCCTTCATCTGTAAGCAGGGGGTAAAAGAATAGGGTGGAAAACCAACTTATCACTAAGCAACACAACATTTGAACTGACAACATTGGATCAAAATGTGTTAAGACATCAATTATTCAACAATGAACATATAGCATGCATGGCGGATTGGATGACATGAGTGTAAGTTAAGTTAATTATGTGAAAAGGCTTGAGTGTTTCAAGACAGACACAAATAAGGACAGAAGACCCGAAGACCCAATTTTTTTTTAAATGGATCAGTGTTGTGTGTAATTTTGGAAAGTTGCTTGTAACAACTATTAGCAAATAAATGAAGATAAGTAAAGTCGCATTTCTTTTAAAAAGAAATAGTGTAATCATGCTTTTGTAAAGCAGACGCCTATATACATGTGTATAAACATATATCCCAATTAAAATAGAAATAGAAAAATATTTTAAAAAAACAGTTACTTAGCTTTTTAAATATTAAGCATTATTTGAGTAAATGTAATTAATGCTCTCAAACAACATGACTGGAAGCTTTAAAAACAATATCAGCTGCAACACTGAAAAATACATTTTGCGGCACTGGTAACTCACTGCGGTGACAAAGTGGTTCCTTCAGCGGACATTTGTTTTAAGCTGATCACATACACAGACATGCTCCTGACATCATCTTGAAAGTAGTTATGTATGGCTTTCTTTCTTGACATATGGCTTCTAGGACGGGCTTCGTTTCTGTGGTATCATTAATAATGTACTTTACACAGCAACAATGAACGTCTGGACGTGGACTGGCAGCGGTGTTTCGTTGCTAGGAGACGGTGCTGACACCTCCTCCACAACGAGGCTTTCCAGAGTGTGAGGTTTTGTTTGGTATATACAATTTTGTACGATCAGCAATATTATATTGCGTACTTAAGTAGATAGTAATTGTATGTTTTAAACAGGAGAATTGATTATCCGCTCTCGAACCAATACAAAGAAATCTAGTCAAAGGCGCATCAAACTTTAGTGTTTATCAGGCGCTGACAGCTAAATTATTGCAAAACGTCACCTCTTTTCTATTCAAATTGATTGGTCCAATGACTGTTATTTGGGGCGGAGCTTTCTTTGAATGGCGCTCTTTCATTGGTTACATGGTGAAAACACCAAAACTCTAGTAGTACAGTCAAGTAGTGAAGCTTTTTGTCTGTGCTATCAAAGTTAGTTATCGAAGTTTCACTATACTTGAAGGAAATACCAGTGTGGTTCTAAACTGCTTACAGCACGTCCGTCCGTCCGTTTTTTAATCAGGCCCATGTTTTAATATCGTGGGGAAATAAAGAAAAGAAGAAAAGAAGTCACCATTATTCGAGCTGGATCGCTTAACGTAAGTTTAGCAGCTAACAAGCTAACAGAGCTAATCTTATGGGCTGCCGTCTCGAGCTGGAGTTAATGTTAACGTGTTTGGGAAAAAGTCAAATAAAATAGATAAATGCTGGTATTTATGTTTCATAACCTAGTCAGATGTATTCACTCAGAATAAATTAAATGGACGGAACCTGACGTGTGTGTGTGTGTGTGTGTGTGTGTGTGTGTGTGTGTGTGTGTGTGTGTGTGTGTGTGTGTGTGTGTGTGTGTGTGTGTGTGTACACATACATACACACACACACACACACACACATATATATATATATATATATATATATATATATATATATATATATATATATATATATATATAAATTCTAATTCAAAAATACTTTATTAATTATACACACACATGTGTAAATAGATTTGTATGTTTATGTGTGTGCGCTCTATTATATCAGTATTACATTGTCCATAATCATGAAAAAGAAGGGATGAAAAATCAGAAAAGCTTTCATGCAGATTTACACACATGGATACGTTTTCCACTGGTACATTTGTTAGTTTCTGGTCATTTCAGTAACCATTGTGGGTTTCACGGTGATTGCTAAAATTAAATGAAACTAACAAAATTAATAAATAATAATTTACTGAAAACTGACTAATAGAAATCAGCCAAATTAGTTGGTATCCCTAAAGATTATTAAAAATAATTTGACACGTTAAACTAAAATGTGTCCTGAAGTAGCATTGTAGGTGTCATTCATTGTACAGTCAGACTGAGTATTTAAAGGGTTAAAAGTTGTCACTCAACTATTTGGTATCAAGGTGTTCATCACATTAAACATGGACCAGAGAAAGCAAGGGAGAGAATTAAATTATGTTAAAGGTAAAGGATATAAGACCATCTCCAAGCAGTTTGGTGTTCGTGTGAATACAGTTGAAAATTTCCTGCAGAAAACTTACTAACAGAATTTATCTCAATGGAACAACTATCAGCCTCAATCAAAAAACAAACTATAAAGTTTGACCAAGTATGGAAAAAACTTATTTTATCCTTGAATTCAAGACACACAAATCTTCCCTCAAATGATCCTCGATAAATAATCGGATTTTGGACCAACTAAAAGGACTAATTCATAAATAATCACCCCAACTCCCAAGCTTACTCCTCATTGCCCTTGACTAGAAATTGGCAGGTTGACCACTAGCCTGGAAATCCGCTGAACTACTACCAAAAGTAGGGGGGGTGGCACAAAAAAGAGAAAAAAAGGAGAAAGGGGAAAGAAAAAAGAAAAAAAAAAAAGAGCCCTTGGAGATTGTTATTGTTATTGGTGTCGTGCTCTGGTCTTCCTGCCTTGATAGTCTAGGGGTTTTTTTTTTTTTTTTCTTTTTCTTCTTTCTTTCTCTTCTAATCTTTCTTTCTATCTTTCTATCTAACCATTGGCCAGGCCCTGCCTTCCGGGGTTGCGGTGCTGCCCATGCTGTGGGGTGGGTGCGGGTGGCGCTGGTGGCCTCAGGGTCCCATATCCACAGGGACAGTAGTATTGATTGATGGGGCCTGCTGGGCCTGGGAGATGGGGTTATCGGTGTGCCCCCCCTTCCCCGGCTCCTCCGACTGGGGCGTCTCTGTATTGCATGTGGTGTCCCTTGGTGTGCTAGTAGGTTGGCGCTGCCCCTTGATCCTGGCGGCAGCGGTGAGTGCCGCTCCGACGGCCACGGCCGGGCTGGGGAGGGGTGGGTTGGCGGGCGGGGGGCGGGGGGGGTTGGTGGTGGGGGGGATGCGGGCGGGGTGGCATGCGCTGGGGGTCCGGGTATTGCTACTCCCGTCTGATGCTATTGCATTAGATACGGACGGTGGGCTGGGTTTGGGGGTGGGGGGTGGGGGGGGGGGGGGGTGCGTGCGGTCGGCTTCCGGGGGTGGCGCGGGGAGGGGGATCGGGTTGTGCGCCGCCGCCGTGGATCCCTGGTCGGTGTGGCCCCGTGCGGGTCCGGCCGGGGGCCTCGCTGGGGTCGGCCCTGGTGTCCGGCCTGCGGCTGGGGGCGTGTGTCGGCCCTCTCGCGATGCTGGTGCCCCTTTGTGGGGGAGGTCCCTGACGGTGGGGCGTGGCTGGCGGCCTGGCTCCTGTGACTGTGTGGGGCTCGCAGGTGATGCGCCCCTGGTCCTGGTTGCCCGCCTCCCCACCACCCCCTCTCTCATATTTGTATATTTATTAATTAAAAAAAAAAAAAAAAAAAAAAAAAAAAAAAAAAAAAAAAAGGGGGGTTTTATATGTATGTACGTATGTGTATGTGCAGGTGTATATACATATATACACTTATTTAAAAAAAAAAAAAAAAAAAAAAAAAAAAAAAAAAATGAAATAAATAAATAAATAAATAATAATCAAAGTAATTATTATTAAAAAAAAAAAAAAAAAAAAAAAACCCTCCCCAAAGAGACAAACATGACAAGAAGAGCTGGGGCCTACAGGGGACATCCACCCTGTAGGTGCCAGTTTCTTATTGTTTTTAATGCACCATGACCATATATAAATTATTATATATATACACAATAGAGAGCACTGGTATGTGTAGGGAGTGCTCACCATACATGTACCAGCTGCTCTTTTTAATGCATCCAAATACATTAACAAAGGAACGGAGGGAGGGAGGGATAATAATTAAAAAAAAAAAAAAAAAAAAAAAAAAAAAAAAAAAAAAAAAAAAAAAAAAAAAAAAAAAAAAAAAGTGTGTGTATATATGTGTATATATATGTATATATATATGTGTGTATATATATGTATAGAGATATATGTAACAATAAAAAAAATAAATAAATAAATAAGTAAATAAAAAATATATAAAAAATTGAGAGATCAATAGGCCAGGTGGGGGGAGGGGGGTAACATGAGGGACTACCAGGGGAGCATGTGCTGGACGGCCCCTGCAGGTCGCTGGGTGCCCGGGGATCCGGCCCGCGCTCCTACTGTCTGGGTCTTGTCCTGCGGGGGGGTGCCTGGGTCTCGGGGGGGGCCGGGGCTGCTCCTTGGCTGCGGCGCCTGGTACCGGGGCTGACTACTGGGAGGGGCCCCCTGGTTGGAAGTAGTGCGGTGGTGGCCCACCGGCCGGGTGCGCCGGATGTGTTGGCGGGCTCCTTTTCCCTGGCCTGGCGTGGCCTCTGGGTGTCGGCTGTGTCCCCCCCCCCCCTGCCCCCTGTTCCTGTCCCTCCGCCTTGGCTCTGTAAGTTGGCGACTGCGGGTGGTGGCTGCCTCGGTCCCCCGGGGCTGCTCGCTCTGCCCGTGTTTCCTCTCGCCGCCTCCCTCCCCTCTCGCCGCCTGGCCCCCCCCCCTCTGCCGGCCCAGTGCTGTTCGGCCCTGGGAGTCTGGTGTCACCGCTGTGGCGGCCGGACATGTGGCGGTGCCCCGACGCTGGCGGACCGTGACGGCACCGTTCTTGCTTGGCGGGGACGCGCCATGGTGGGTTGCCTGGGGATCCGGGGGCGCCCCGCGCCCTTGTCTTCCTGGACTTGTCGGGCCCCTTGCGGAGGTGATTTGACATGGAAGGGGAGGTGGGACCGGTGGCCGCCTTCTCCTCTGTCCTGCTCTGCTGGGTGGGTTGGCTGCAGCCGCCTCTTGAGGGGGGGGCATGGGTTGGCCTGGGGGCGGGGGGGCAGGGGGGCGATGACCGGTGACGATGGGAACCAACAAGGGCTTTGTAAGAATAATTACTTTAGTAAAGTTAAAAATAACTATTCAAAGGAAGGAGGTATGTAAATGATTTGTTGTTGTCATTTTTTATTGTGATTATTATCATATTTTTGTATATGTAGTATTTATGTGCACAAAGAATTATGAGTATGTAGGTATTACCATATATATATATGGGTTTCCATGTTGTCGGTGTGCATGTACATGTGTGTGTGTGTGTGTACGTGTGTGCGCATTTACACGAGTGTGTGTGTGTGTGTGTGTGTGGGGGGGGGGGTAGGGTGTGCGTACACGTGTGTATGTGGGAGTATGTGTGTGTGTGTGTGTGTGTGGGGGGGGGGGGGTAGGGTGTGCGTACTCGGGTGTATGTGGGTGTGTGTGTGTGTGTGTGTGTGTGTGTGTGGGGGGAGGTAGGATGTGCGTACACGTGGGTATGTGGGTGTGTGTGTGTGTATGTGTGTGTGTGTGGGGGGGGGGGTGCGTACACGTGTATGTATGTGTGGGTGTGCGTGTGCATGTACGTGTGTGTGTGTGTGCGTGTGCATGTGCATGTACGTGTGTGTGTGTGCGTGTGCAGGTACACGTGTGTGTGTGTGTGTGTGTGTGTGTGTGCGTGAGAGTACACGTGTGTGTGTGTGGGTATATGTGTCTGTGCACGTGCGTGTGTGTGTGTGCATGTGTGTGTACATACACATGTGGACGTGGGTGTGGGTGAGTGCAAACACATGTGGAGGTGTGTGTGTGTGTGTGTGTGTGTGTGTGTGTGTGTGTGCATGGGAGTACACATGTGGAGGTGTGTGTGTGCGTGTGTGGGTGTGTGTGTACATGTGCGGATGTGTATATGTGGGTATGTATGTGTGTTTGTATGTATGCATATATATAGATATATATAAGTATGCACTAGGTGTTTATATGTTGCTGTGTATATGTAGATGCATTTCTATATGTGTATTAATTAATGTATAGGTATATATATATATATATATATATATATATATATATATATATATGGACAAATACAGGATATATGTATATGCACATGAAACTAAAAAGCACAGGTGCACATGATTGTATTAGAGTATATTAATATGTATGAATAACTACTTACTGATGCACATGTATCTTACATACATAATGCTTCGAGGTCAACACACGGATCATTGCTGGGTGTATGTATACGGGTGTGTGTGTGTGTGTGTGTGCATTGTGCATTGAGGTACAAATTGAGTTGCTCTGTTTACAATGTATAAAGAATATGTACTAGATAACAGCATACATGTCCACATATGTATGTGTATGTATGTATGTAGGTATTATATATGACTATTCAATACTGCGTCCAACACCCCCCCAACGCTCAAACGATCAGAAATGTGATTGTAAATATGAAACTCCTCCTCCTTTTTTCCTCTATTTTCCTCTATCTTCTTTTTCTTTTCTTTTTTTTTTTTTTTTCTCTTTTTTTTTTTTTTGCTTATAACAACTGATTGTCTTGTGTCCACCTTTTACCCCTTAAACAACACATTATAAACTTCTTGACAAATATTACAACATAGACACCAAACTGCACCACCACTGTCTTATCTCTTTCTTCTGCTCTCTCTCTCTCCACTTTCCACACCCGGTGACTATAGCCCTCCTCTGCAGAACATTTACACCCCTCTCTCCGACTCTCCCTTTACTTTTATCTTGTTTGATTTCTCCAGGGATCAATAAAAATATAAGTTTGACTGTTATGAGGGCTGGTGAAGGTAGCACACTTGCACACACTCACCCACACACACAAAACACCCTTGGTTACCAGATTAAAATGCATATATACAACTCCGGTTATACCAACATGGTATCAACCATAAATATATATGCAAACAAGGGTAAGAAAAAAAAAAGAAAAAAAAAAAAAAAAAAAAAAAAAAAAAAAAAAAAAAAAAGAAAATTTCCTGCAGAAGTTTAGGGTCCCTTGGATTGTGGGAAGCTCCCTGGATGTGGCTGCAAGAGGAAAATTGATGACAAATTGTAGTGATGGATAATACGAATAGTAACCAAAGCCAGACCAACTTCAAAAGAGATTCAAGGTGAACTACAAGGTCAAAGTAGATCAGTGGCAGATTGCACCATCTGTCACTGTTTGAGTCAAATTGAACGACTGTTAATGACTCTTCTACTGTTGAAAGCAAATCATAAAAAAGCCAGGCTGTAATTTTTTAAAATGCAATTTGACAAGGCACAAAGTTTCTGAGAGAATGTCCTTTGGATAGATAAGACATAACTGTTTTTTTTCAGACAGTCACATAACCCTTATGTTTAAAGATGCAAAAATAGGGCATTTAAAGAAGAGGACTGTAGCTACTGTGAAACATGGAGGAGCACCCAACAATAGCTAAAAACCCTACCTGAACCCAAAAAAGTTGACTATTCTGAAGTGGTCTCTTCTGAGTCCTGCTCTAAATCCTGACGAACAAATGTGCAAAAAGCTGAAACATATTGACTTGAGAAGAAACCGTTCAAACCGAACACAGCTGGAACAGTTTGTTCATGAGAAGTGGTCAATATACCCGTCTGCAGCTGCAGAAGTCTCATTGAGAGTTACAGAAACCACTTGATTGCAGTGATTGACTAAAGGTTGTGCAAAAAATAATAAATTAAGAGGTGCCATCATAGGCCAGTTTCATTTGTTTGTTTGTCTTTTGGTCTTCATAGTTATGTCAAACTACAATTCTAAAGCAAAGTCTGATTTTCTTTAGACAATGTTCAGTTTTTTTTTTTTTTGCTGTTTTTATTGCTTTTGTCAGTTTCAAGTTATTTCAGTGACTGTTGTTTTTTTTCTAGTTTTTGTTTTTGTTTTTAATGAAAGGATACTTATACATTTGTCCATGTGTGCATGTATGTCAAGGTTTAATCATATGATCGGCTGTTTATTTATCTTCATGAATCTAATATACATTACATTTCCATATCATGTCCATATTCATACTTGTTGTAGCACATTATAAAATGAGCACAATTTCTTTATTTGTTCATATAATATCATTAGTAAATATATGTATATACAATTAGCTCGTACTACTTTTATAAAGATACTTATGGCTTAGACAAGTGCAACAGCCCTGTAAATAAGTAGCATATATATATATATATATTATATGTGTTCATGTGATAAAAGTGCACAGTTTTAAATCTACTGGTTTATATGTATTATACAGTCTATTATGAAAAAAAGGAAAGGAAAAATACTTAAATGCTACAGACTTGAGTTACCATGTACTGCAGCACGTGTTTATTAAATGTTAAGTTTTTCACTCTCACAGTAAACATTTTTTCTTCCAGGCTTCCCAGATTTCCTGTTCCTGTGTGGAAGAATTACCGGTCAGTACTGCAGTACCAGTTATTTCTGTCTTTTGTTTTGGTGTGAGCGTCTGTGGCCTTATAGCGTAATAGCGGTGTGTCCATATTTAGATTTTGATCTCAGAGGCAGCAGTAATTTTAGTGTATCAAAGCCCAAAGAAAACAAATCACAATTGTGGTGTGTTCAAGATGAAATCATGTCCTGTTTGTCACCTTAAAAAGGACTGACTGATAACTCCACGAAACTGTCATCAAAAGAGCCTCCTTTTCTTTATGCTTTTAATGTGCTTTTACACATTAATTAATTGTGTCTTGTGTAGCTCTGTTAACAGGGCAGGGCAGGAACACGCCCAGTAAGCAGGCAGTGGCAGAGAACTGGCACACAAGAACCCATGATTCTAGCTTTGTGCTGGAACTTGTACTGTACGGCTCCAAAAGCTTCAAGTATTAACTTGCGCTATAACAGTTCAGTCACAAAGCAGCAGGAATAACAGGATCAACAAAAAGATTTACAGTTTCTTACTAAACACAGCAGCTTGAGATTGTATTGGAGCCTGTTGTGGTTCATGTATTTTATGGATTAGCGGTAAGTTTAATGTCTGCAAATTTAGATAGACAAACAACACAGTCATTAGCGACAGAAAGTTTATTCAGTTGGTTGCAATTATGAGAATTTGGTGTGCTCTTATTGACAGTGTACATGAACTGTGATTCTTCTCACATAAACATGAGCTTTAAAACTTTTTTCATTTTTTAAAAACTACTTCTTTGCCATGTTTCTTATTGTCTGTCTGCATAAAGATGCAACTAAATCAGAAACCTGGTCTGGTCCATTTCATGTGTGCGTGAGAGAGAGCGAGAGCATGAGCGAGAGGAGGAGGAGCTTATAGTTTAAATTTGGGGGACTAAAGGTGGTGGCTAGTATGATCTCATGGAGAAATTAGGTAATGGCTGGCTTTGGTCTTCACTTAATGCAGTGCCTCTTAATCGTGTAGCTCGCTTGCCACTGTCCTTTCCTTTGTTGGATGTTGCTTCAAAGTTTCCGTTTTTGATTTAGAAACACGTTTCTTGACACACAAGTCATGTGATAAAGGAAGGTGTACATTAGTTCAAAGGTTCTATGTATCAGGTCATAGTTTAAAAAAAAAAAAGATTTGGTTCTTACAATTCTTGAAGATATGTAAACACAACTTCTGATAAACAACTCTTTACATAACAAAACCATGTTTATATTTATTTAACAGACCAAAAAGCAGAAGCAATGTGTGGAAATGTGAATTGTGGAATTGTTTCTCACACCATGTTTCTGCATTTTGGTTTTTCTATTTTTGAAATAAATTACATGTTACCATATCATGTGTCAATGTTCATTTGCTTAAATTTAAGATCCGATGAGGAATAGATTATTAATTATTTCATTTTATGATGTCCTGATACGTAAAACTAGAGAATCGGAAGAGGTTGCACTTTTTTGACAAATGGTCATAAGAGCTTTGTTGTTGGTCTTTCTTTTCAGTAATTTCCTATCGTGCCATTTGCATTTACACACTTTTCGGAGAGTCGTTTTCCTGCCGTCTCGGCTTGCCAAGGTCAAGTCCCAAGACTTATGCAGCTTCGTCTCATCATAGCGACTTCAGAGCTCACACACGCACACACTCAAGCTCGGATGAACTGAGTCACCATCCTAGATTGACAGCTCAACCATGCTGGCCCAGTTCAGTCTTTTCCCGCCCCACTGTCTTACTTCCTGTCCTGCTTGTGCACGCTGCTGTTTGGTTGGTGTTGCCATGGAGCTGCTACCCAGAAAGAGGCTTCACATACAGCATCTTATGTTCTCTCCACAGAGGGCTGCTTGCAAGAGAGGCAGTGACACAAAACATACATTATACGAAAGCAGCTGTGTGGACTGACGCTCAGGACCGTGCAGCTTTAACAGTCGGGGGTTTACCTGTTACTGCGAACCTTCAGCTGAGGGACAGTCGCACACTTGGTCACATGTGGTGATTCTTTTGGGTTTTTTTTACTTTGTTTTTTCTTGTTTTACTCCACTGCCTTGGACTAAAGATTTTTTTTTATTTCTCGTTGGCTCTTTTTAAACGCAACCATTTTTTCGGGAACGAAACTGGGATTTTCTCTCATATTATGCACTTCAATGGACACCGGGGGCTCAGTGGTTAGCATGCGAGCTGAGGAGCAGCCTTTTCATGTCCGCTACAGGTAGGAACCTCACGCCTTTTAACTACAGTCTTGTTATTGTGCAGAAGGTTTTGCTCAGTTTTTTTGTTTGGTTTTATTTTATTTTTATTTATTTTATTATTTCCTCCCTAGTTTCACTTGGAACAAGTTATGAATTATTCATCGATTGTTAAGAAAGCTAATACTCTTTCTATGAATTTCTCAGGGCCATGCAACAGGTTTTGTTTTCCTTTTTGTAATTGACTGGCTGAAGAGATAATGCTTTGAGTAATGGGGCACTAAAAATAGAGGTCTAAGATAATTATGGAGTGGGAAACCTGGTTACGGTGTGGTCTGTGACTGAATGAAGACAGGTGTGTTTCCTTAAAAAGACATCAGAGAGCTGTTCCTTTCTTACTCAGGTAAACAGCTCTTGCAGCAGGTGTGACCCATCAGCCGTGGAGAGCCCCACTCCAACATTAATAGCATTAATATTTAAATAAGCGCTGAAAAATTCATCGGTGCCGGCTTTATGTAGGGCCACGTGTGTGTCTGTCTTATGCCAACCGGCAGAGCAGTTAACGTCAGTGAATTGATGTCATAGACAATGGCACAGAATCTGATTATGTCTGACAGGTCTAATAAGGCCACCCAGCATTCTCCAGCTCAATAATCTATCAGGTACATATGCTGCAGACGTAATCTCAGATGACCAGGTCATCAGAAGAGCATGCACTTGGAGGAAAGGCAAGAAGATTAGCTGCAAAAGTGCTGATTGAGCAATTTCCCTGCTGCCATGCATTGGAAGTTAATACTGTGACAACATCACATGCGTCTCATTTAAAGCTAAAGTAGCTCTGTGACGTCAGATGATCAGTCATTTTCCGATTGTAAAGAACAAATTCTGTTCATTTTTTAATTTTTTTTAATTAAATGAGTATCAAATTAGATCTTCAACAGCCTATTTCAGTGAAGGCTGTTCAGTAGATCCAAGTTAATAGACCGGGTCCATGCGTCAGAGAAAGAGAAGGAGCTGCAACCTGGAAGTGTTTTCCAGTGGAAGCCTCGGTAGATGCCTCTCAGATGTTCCATGTGCTGCTGCTGTTGTTGCAAAACGCGGAAAGCCTGCAGGTAGGCTAGTATTTGCCAAAACTATAGATGTAATTGGTACAGTGTTAAACTGGTAGTCAACATAAAGTAGACTTCTATAATTTCAGGCCTGAAGGCCATTGGGCTGAGCCTCGACTATTCAGAACATCATGTTTGCCTTTGTTCACAAATTATAGCCCTTCTGTATGACAACACAAGCTATTGTGTGTGTTTTTGTGTCATTTCAGTACCAAACTTCATAATCTAACAGTTCATGTGAGCGTTTCAGAGTAGATCATGTCTGTATGTTGGTGTTTTTGAGAATCATTGAGTGGGTGTAAGAGGGAAACTTGAGATAAACAAACTGAGTCGAGCTACCCTCTTCCCTACAATACAGTTTCCTGAAAGACAAAAGGCTGTGTGACTATTTTTGCTTTGCTCAAATACGCTGCTTAATCTCCTGTTTGGAATTAAGCCACCAGCTATTGTCCGGCACAATGCGCTACTGTATAAAACCTGACCCTTCAGCTGTCTAAAAATACACCCTACATTTTTCTATGTCACTATAAATATCATTCAGTGCCTTTCTATAGTTTTGAAAAGAAACTGGCAATTTCTTTGTGTCTTGATTTAAAAAGGTTAAAAACAATATCTAGAAATTCATATGCAGCTTGTAGTTTTAGTTGTTTTAAAGATACTAAATCTTTTTAGTCTAAAAACAAAGTATTTGGTTTGGTCCTAAATGAGAGAATGAAAAAGATTTGTAAAAGGAACACACATTTTGCTTTCTGAAGTATGCGAAAAGGATGTGAGATCTACCATAAAAAACAAACCCCACTTGGGGCCATTGTTCTTCTTGGGTGGAAGGAAGTAGATTAACAACATTCCTTGTTGAAAATCTTTCTCTGAAAGAGATTTTGTTTTCCAGTTGAGAGTCTGGTCATTTGGCTTAAGGCTAAAGCCAAGGAAGGGTTCTTTTCCAGTTTCTTCGTCATTGGTGTTCTTGCTGCATTTGGATGTGAGGTTCTGACACTTACCCGGGCCAAGCAAAAGTCAAGAACTTGTTTGATGCTTTTCTCTGTTGTAGGATGGAGGTGTCCTGCTTGGAGCTCGCACTGGAGGGTGAGCGGCTCTGTAAGGTGGGTGACTACAGAGCAGGTGTGTCCTTTTTTGAAGCTGCCATCCAGGTGGGCACAGAGGACCTGCAAGTGCTCAGCGCTATCTACAGCCAGCTGGGGAATGCCTACTTCCACCTGCATGACTACACCAAGGCTTTGGAGTTCCACCGACATGATCTCACTTTAACCAGGTTGGATGTGCAGCACATACGATACTCTGTATAGATACCAAAGCAGTTATAACCACAGGATCTTGCATTACTAACATGGCCTGATTTACTTAGGACAATCTGTGATTTGCTCGGAGAAGCCAAAGCCAGTGGGAACCTTGGAAATACATTAAAGGTGCTGGGGCGGTTTGACGAGGCTGTGGTTTGCTGTCAGAGGCACTTGGACATAGCCAGGGACATTAATGACAAGGTGAGGCAACATGTTCAGGAGCAAGTCGGTAGTTACAGCGGTCTCAGCAAAAATCCACTTTCACCACTAACATGTTTTTCCTGAATTACATTAGGTAGGACAGGCACGAGCTCTCTACAACTTTGGGAATGTGTACCACGCCAAAGGGAAAAGTGTCTGCTGGAGTGGTGCTGAGCCTGGAGATTTCCCTGAAGAGGTCATGAATGCCCTGAGGAGGGCAGCAGAGTACTACGAGTAAGTCCTAGACAGTTTGGTGTGTTTTAATCTTTGTAATCTGGCGTTATGAATACATTTTCTTCATATATTGTATATAATAGTTAAATTGTCCATGTATATAGCAACAATTTAAATGTCTTGATTGTTGTGGCTTATCAGGGCAAACCTGGCAATAGTAAAGGAGCTTGGAGATCGGGCTGCTCAGGGTCGCACTTTGGGTAACCTTGGCAACACACATTACTTGTTGGGAAACTTTCGCAAAGCTGTAGCCTCTCATGAACAGGTGTGGGAGAACTCTGAGCCGTCTTTTCTTTCTCAGGACTTCAGTGTAAACATGTCTTGTAACGTAGTTATGTTTCTGTTTCAGCGTTTGCTGATAGCTAAGGAGTTCGGCGATCGGTCGGCAGAGAGGCGGGCTTACTGCAACCTGGGGAACGCCTTTATCTTTTTAGGGGAATTTGAAGTGGCAGCTGAGCATTACAAGTAAACCACAGACCATACATGTATCATTTTCTTCCTTTGATTTTTACACTGTTTCTTGAGTGATATATCACCAAAACCATATAACAACATTAATAGAAGCTTGAATAAAATGTTATTAATTAATTAGGACAATACATGTGTTTCTGTTTATTCCCATCTCACAAAGCATAAATGAATACTCCTTTAACGATTGCCTTCTAATGAAAATGTATACGAGTCTACAGTTGCTCTTCGAGCGTTTTATGAGTGTTTTGAAGGCCCTCGTGTATGTTTGTTTGTCAGGAGGACGCTACAGTTGGCCAGACAGTTGAAGGACCGAGCTGTGGAGGCTCAGGCCTGCTACAGTCTGGGTAACACGTACACACTACTCCAGGACTATGAGAGAGCCATAGACTATCACCTCAAACATCTCATCATAGCTCAAGACCTCAATGACAGGTACAGTCACACAAATGCTGTGTTTTATGTTGTAGTTTTATCTTACATCGATTACGTGTACATTATGTATTATCTTTTCTTGTTTGTAGGATTGGGGAGGGCCGTGCATGCTGGAGTCTTGGAAATGCTCACACTGCACTGGGAAACCACGACCAAGCTATGCATTTTGCGGAGAAGCATTTGGAGATCTGCAGAGAGGTGTGTGAAATTAACAAATATTATACTATTCTGTAGCTTCACAACAGAGCAAAAATAACCTGTTTTCGGTTTTATTTTGCAGATTTGCCAAATAAATCTGCCAAAATCCTTTGCAGTGTGCTTATGTGTTTCTGGGTTGTTGGTTTTTTTTCCAGACCGGGGATAGGAGTGGAGAGCTGACAGCTCGTATGAATGTTTCTGATCTCCAGACAGTTCTCGGTTTGAGCTACAGCACGAATAACTCCACGCTGTCAGAAAATAAGGATATCGACTACAACCTACATGGTAAAAGCTCGATTCTAACACTTCTTAGTCTCTACATGAAGTAATGAAGTCTTTCAACAGTGTGCTATGAATGACTTTTATTTTGTAGGCGCAAAGCCCAGGATGAGCAGGCGGCACAGCATGGAGAACCTAGAACTGATGAAACTCACTCCAGACAAAATGAACGTGAGAACGTCTTATGCACGACTCATTCTGTCAAATATTGAATCATTTAACTTGGTTTTCTCTCATCAGCTGTTTTGTTTTAGATCATAAAAATCACTCTATTTGTGCATATTGAAGGGTCAAAAGTGGAGCAGTGACATCTTGGCAAAACAGTCTAAACCCTCTCTGACAAAGAGTTCCTCCAAGCTGTTTTTCGTCAGCCGTCTGCGTGGGAAGAAGTACAAAACTGGTGGCTCAAGTAAAGTCCTCCAAGACACAAGCAACACTCTGGACACAAGCCAAACACCCGCACAGGGGCCGCAGAAAGTAAGTACAGCAAGCGATCTGATGACGTCACGCCAAATTTACACGTCATTCAGCCATCATAAAACAATTTTTACTCTATTTTCCTGTTTCTTTGTTTTTTTTGTTTTTTTTTTATTTCTTTATCAGCGACTAAGTCCTGACATGCTCGGAGACGAAGGCTTTTTTGACCTGCTGAGCCGTTTCCAGAGCAACCGTATGGATGATCAGCGTTGTTCAATACAGGATAGGGGCAGCAGGTTATCATTGAACAGCGATCCAGATTCACCTCCCAGAACCATCAGAAAATGTGGGTCCCCACAGTCCATTAACACAAATTTCTACCATCTTTCACAGTAATGCTTCATTTTTAGAAAGATTTGTATATTAATTTTATTTTATCCGAATCTGTAGCTGTGTCAGAGTCCGTCAATGTCTCGAGCGCATCAGGCCGGCGGTTAGAGGAGTCGTCAACAGCAGGAGGAAGCCTGCCCGGCCTCAGGCTCAATCAGAGCAACAACCAGGCGGTGCTCAGCCACCTGATGGCCAACGCTGACAACGCCGAGCCTGATGATGACTTCTTCGATATGCTTGTCAAGTGCCAGGTACCTGATCAGACCATGTGAATTCAATTCACTTTACATGTGTTTGTAGTTCACAACACTCAGACACAAATTATACAGACACAAGTAAAGAAAGAAGAGAGACAAAAAAAAATATACATACAAGAAGTCTTTATACGTGTGATCAATGAAGTTGTGCCCAAGTAGAAGCTTTATAAAAAAGGTTTTATGGCTAATCTTTAACACTAACTGGGAGCTGCTTCTACAAAAGCAGAAGCTGATAAGTGCAGGCTCTGCATCCCAGTCTGTTAGAAACACTAGGAGACACAAGCCAAGTGCTGTGATGGGAGCATTAGGAACCACATATTCCTTATCCTCAAACAGTCCTAAAAAGCCATTTGTAAGAGGACATTTCCCAATGAAGGAAAACTGGATCTAAGGGGGAGAAGAAAAAAAAGGATCTTCATCAGAACTCTCAATGCAGCTTTTTGGATCAGCCAGAGGCGGTCCCAATGTTTTTTGTTTTTGTTTTATTTAACAACCTCCTAGTAACATCTGGAGCAGTTGGAATCGCAGAGGTCCAATCTTGAAGCAACAAATATGTGAACTAGTTTTCTGGGAATTGTTTTTTTTTTTTTTTTTACAATAAAATGAAGGTGAAAGAAGGCATTTCCAGAAACTAAGTTTGCTTTTAAAAGACAAATCCTGATTTAAACAAAAAAAAAAAAGAAAAACTCACAAAGTAAAGCCATTCAGTTTCCGAATGACTCAACAGTCCATTTAAGTGCTCGTGTCCAAACACAAAAACCTCAGTTTTATCTGAAGAAAACTTTCATCCAGATCTTTATGCCAATATAACATGTTTGTAGTTAAAAGGTCTCGTCTGGTTTCATGGATACGTATAACTGAGTATCATAACAATTAAAGTTTATGCCAATAAAACGGTGTATAAAGACAACAGTTGACTAATTTCTGTTTCGTGGACATCAAGAGGCGCAAACTCAGTTTAACACTGTTGACACTTTTTTTTCCAACATCTTCCTCTTTAAGGGTTCACGATTAGACGACCAGCGCTGTGCCCCTCCCCCGGTCCGAGGACCCACGGTGCCCGATGAGGACTTCTTCAGCCTCATTATGCGCTCGCAAGCCAAAAGAATGGACGAGCAACGTGTCACCCTGCCTTCTGCAGCCAGATCAACCTCCAGCTGAACAAACCACTGAATGGCACGCTTTTCTTTTTAAATCTCATGAAACGTTAAAACAGAATTGTGACTGATTAAGTCGCTGAGAAAATAACACTTGTAACGACTAACATGAGTCCCGTTGGACAAAACAAAGCACTGTGGGCAGTAAATGTACCGTACAGGATGAAGAAAAATGTCATCTCAGTTTAACAAACACTTGTTTCACTCAACTTAAAACACCCACAAAGTCACAGTAATACAGGGATTTTTTTTTTTGTTTTTTTTTAAATATTTGTTTTTAATGATTCTATACTGGAGCTTTTTTTTCTTCTTTTAATCCCAAAGTGTATTTTTCAATACACAGCTGGGGTTGTATTTATTATACTTTTTGTGATGTCGTTGTCTGCCGTCCCACCACTATGAAATAACATGGAGAAGCAGCACTGGTGTGTTCTGTTCATGTGCAGCATGTTTGTGTTGTTTAAGGATGACAAAACTATGGCTAAGGGAAATAAATGGTATTTTGCGCAAACATATAAAAAGAATGATTTTAACCCATGTAAAAGACCCTTTCATGCACTTTCTGAGTGAGGTCAGAAATAAAACTAGTTCAAGGAGACGTCCTGTTTTGACTTTTTAAACACTAAATGTTAGGTTCTTATTTTAACAAGGCAAGAAACTTTTTTTTTTGTAAAAGGTTTTATTGAACGTACCAGCACTCAGACTTAAGTTAGCTTTAATTTAAGTCACTTTTTTTAAAAACACCAATTAGAAAGGCTTAATACAAGATCCACTATCATTTCAAAAGCAATTAACTGTACATACATAAACACGACTGAAATAAATACATCTATGTACGTATTAGTTTGGCCTCATTTCTTAAAACAATATACTATACATTAACATAAAACTTAAATATGCATGTTTGTAAGTAAATCAGTATCAGACAATGTTAAAAGACAAAGTGCACATGTAAAATAATGAAAATGCCCTGAAAACTAGTTTTAAATAAACCTCAAAACACCCGTGCTTCTATCCAATTTTCTTGTGCATACACTTAGAGCCTTATTAGGCAAAGACTGCCACCTACTGTTATATAACAGCAGGGGACGAACGAAGCCTTTTGACTACTGAAAAAAATCCCAACACGAATGTCGGGGTGCTAAAATGATGACCTTGTATCTCCCTTTGATGCTGATGCAACACTCGTCCATTGTAAGCAAGTCACTGCAAAACAATAACAGCAGCAGCCTAAAAAATTTCAAATCAAATTTAAAATGAATGCACCAGCTAAATTTACACGTTGGAGCAATGCAGCATATACAGAAACATTTGACATCCCACAAGGAGCAACAGCTGACTGATGGAGAGAAAGTGAAGCAGTGAAAACAGATTCAGCTCCAGGCAGCAAGAGCTCACTACTGACACACTGAAAAGTTACAGTTTACGTCTGCCTTTCCTTAACGATAGCAGCTTTACATCAGTTTTAAAAAGAGTATATGCAAAGGATGGAATGTACATTTTTTTTTTAAAATAACTTAAAATCTGATTATGTAAAATGACTAATAGTATCATTTTTGTTATGGAAAAACAAGGAAGGCACCATCATGACAGAAAAATAAAACACTCCTGTACTGTTAAACCTTCAAAACTCTTTAAAAAAAAAAAAGATGTGCAGCAGCTGACTGGGGTATGCAAAGAGTTTAAATATAATATGACTAGGGAGTGAAGTGGGAATAATGAATTGTTGAGCTATTGCACACCTCAGTACGACAACGATCAGGCTCACAGGTGTGAGAAGAGAAAGGAGAACATGCAACATGTGCTTCTGACGTGTCCCGAGTTTAGACCCATTTGGTTTTTTTCTACGGACAGGAGAGAAAGGCTCATTTACCTGTTACAATTCCTGCAAGTGTGTGTTAGTGTGTGTTTTGAGACTCTAAAGTGTGACGGAGGGTAATGACAGTGTTAATAGGGAGGAGCATCTATGCTTCAGGAGAATGTGTGTCCTTCAGACTCCAGCTTCCGGTCATCTGTATATCTGTGTGTTAAGGGTTGTGAGTCCACAGTGTGACAGTGCGGTCAGCAGAAGATGAGAGGAAAGACAGGTCATGTGTGTGCCATCGACACTGAATCACCTTGTCGCCGTGCTCTCCCACTACAGTCAGAGGCAGTTGTTTGGTCAGATCACCTGAAAAAATACAGCAGATAGGAAAACCGTGAAACAGGAAAAACTACCTTCCTTTGGTAGTTAATAAACTCTTTTTTTATTTAGCAATCACATCCTTTAATTATGATTTATATCACAATTGTCAATTCTGGATTAACTGTCACCAAAATGAGGAATTTCCTCCACACTGGCTGCACAGACGCACCTTGAAGGTTGGTGACCATGACTTTTGTGTCATAGGAACCGGTGAGCAGGTAGTGCGCTCCGGGAGAAAACCTAACAGACCGAATGTCGCTGCTGTGCGGCCTGTACACCTGGACAATGCGTCCTCCTCTGATGTCATAAAGCATGCATGCGCTGTCTTCCTGTCCTGTTGCTAGGAGACGACCACTAGGATCGACTGCAACAGAGGCAACCGGGCTGCCTGTATTAAAAAAAAAAAAAAAAAGCGATGTAGCTATATGAATAACTGCAACTATCAATATCATATTTTTTATATTTTATTCCAATTGAGAACATATTCTTCTGTAGAGCACCAGCATGGATGGTGATGATATGATGGAAGCAGTGCTACTTCTGGCATCATGTTCACACTTTCCAGGGCGTATCAAGAGCAACACGGAGAAGAAAACTCTGAAACATGATATGCACCGTACCTGAGCCATGGAAAGCAGTTCCCACTACTCGCACACAGCTGGGGACTCTGAGGTCCCAGAAACGCACCGTCTTGTCCTGAGAGCCAGAAGCAATCATCCAACCTCCCCACGTGTACAGAGACAGAATGTGACCTGGATTTAAATGACATGTTATTTACTCTTAGATGGCATTTTTTTTCCGTCTTGGAGCTCAGCTGCTGGAATGAAGCCGTCAGCGTACCTGTGTGTCCACTGAGGGCATGCAGCCCCTGTCCTCTCTGGCAGTCAGTGGTATAGATGTTACAGTCTCCTGCTCCAGCACTTATCAAGATGGCTCCTCCGCTTTCCGGCCCCTCCATGAAGGCCAAGTCCCTTATGGTACCATCATGCATGCTGAACTCCAGGTCTGGACCTGAGACGGGCAAACATGCAAAACAATTACTCCACAGGCGTACTTTACCAACATCATGTAATCCCATGGAGTGCTCTCACCTGTGGCATTGCACGTCTCTGCACTGAATGGGAGGACTTTGACGTATTTGTCATTAGAGCCTGTAGCCAGCAGCTGCCCACAGTGGCTCCAGGCAACACAGTAGATGGAGCCTTTGTGGTGTTTGTTCCTCTTGAAGCGAACGACTGGCGGTTTAACTGGACTTGAACCACTGAAGAGAGAAAGTGAAGTGAACAGATGACAGAAATGACAAGACAAAAAAAACGAGTGTATCTGTGTGTGTGTGGGTCCAGCTGGTTAAATCTGCATGATATTTATATTTGTCTGAATTCAGACAGAGTAAATTGACATGTTACCTGGTGTCCAGGGTTTCTGGATAAGCGCAGACGCGCAGGGTTTTGGAGTTGGATCCAACAGCGTACAAAGTTCCAGACGGGTGAAACGCAACCGCTCGGACGGCCTGAGTGTCCTCCAACGAATGCACTGGTACAAACATGCTTGTTGGTTTATCGCCCTGAAAACGCACCAACGCATAAAAACAAATGAATGCATGCTAATCGGTGCTAAAATCCCAGATCTTGGCTACACGTGTGCTTCACAACTGGGAATATGATTTGGTTCGGGCTTACAGCTACTTCAGCTGTGTCGTGACGTGTTTTTGTGCGTCCCTACCTCTCTGCTCCGGGACAGAGAGCCAGGAGATTCACCTTGTTGATCCCCTTTTGGTTTCTCCTCACTGTCAACAAACGGCACTATGATCAACTCATTCAAAAAAGCCGATGTGTTAAGATGACATGAAATCCCACCAACCTCTGCGAGACAACGGGGGACTCATTTGGAGGCGGGACCACACGGCCCCCGACAGTGCGTTGTGGGGTGCTGCTGAGCATCCCTCCCCCTGGGGTGTGGCTCTGCTCTGGACTCACAGACGGAGGGTTGTTATTGTCCTCAGAGGCGGCTGTGTTCCCATTGCCGTTGCACTGCTGGGCCAGAGACTTCACCTCCTCTCCTAAATTCTCCATCCCCACATTGAGTTCCTCCAGCTTTTGGATGGACCTGTTCAAAAATAAGAAAAAGCAAGTCTCAATATCGACATATTTATTTCCTTTTTGTCTTCAATCTTTTCTTTTACAGGCTTTTGGAAGAACGGGGGAAACGTCTTTCCATTTCTGCTTCGCCCACAGGCCATTCGTGGGCCGGGGCTACTTAAAGCTTGTGAAAACCCCAAAGGGAAGAGGACAAAAGCAAATCGCAGTAATGATGTCATTATGCACAACAAGCCTTGTAAATAATGTAGAGGACAAAGACAGGGGGCGTAGGGGAGAGGCGGGACTGGGAGGAAGTCTAAATCAAAGGGCTTTTGTCCTGTTGAAAAAGCATGAATAAAAAAAAAAATAAAAACAATTTCCAACCTCTTTTTTATCATTGAGTGGCAGCAAAACTCCCTGATGAGGTGGTTGGTAAGCATGCTCAAGTGTCACGCATTAGATTTTACTGGAGCCGAGGGCTAATACTGTACAGAAGTGTAACACACATTAGATAATGGTCCCATGTGATGCTGCTGGTCGGGGCAGATGGTGCGGGGCAGTGCTAGAGGGGGTGTGCCATGCGAGGGAAAGCCTTATGGGACCAATCATTTTCAGAGCCGTGACATGTCAGCTCCGTGTCTTCTGACAGCTGCTCCTCTATTGTTTGACCTGACTGAAAGCCACAGATTAATTAGCATGTTTGATTCAAGCAATCCATGCACCCCCTTTTTTTTTTTTCCTTTTTCTTTCCCAGTCTGCAATGAACTGCATTGAAAGCACGTCCTGCTGTGTGTTTACCTGTTGAGGAACTTCTCTGTGAGGCTGTGCTGCATATTGCTGGGCGGGGGCTCCTGCTGGACCCCTCCCTCCAGCAGCATCTGTTGGTACATTTGTCTCTGCTGCTGTTTCTGTTCCAGGTGCTGCTGCACGCGAAGACGCTGCCGATAAAACTCCTCATACTTCTCTGTTGAGTCACGAAGCTGAGGACAAAACTCAGTGTCGTTAATGCCTCCTCCACAAGAGGAATCCATCAGATTAAGCACTGTAAGTGCTGCAAAAATACCCTCTTTGTATGCACATACGTGCACATTTATACAACGGAAGCAAAGGGTTCAGAAACAACGTTTTTATATGTGATCTAAAAGGGCTATTGGGAATCATGAGAAATTTAAAGCCTGATCCAAGAAACGCATAGTTTAAAATTTCAAGTTCAATCATTTCAAATAATTTGAATAAATCATTTGGAAGTACAATGTAAATATGTACAAATGAGCCAGATTAGATTAGAGGCTACAACACTATTTAAAGGCAGCACTGTGGTCATGTGAACTCTAATCACTCTTGTTAGCTCAAGTACTAGAGGAGAAAAGAGGGCGAGACAGAGCTGAGGACAGGTCACCTCCCTTCTGACCTCTGCTTCCTGCCCTGACCATCTGATGGGGACAGATCTACTGTATGTTTGGGGATAGCGTAGACGCTGGCATGGTAACAACCCTGAAGGAAGGGGGTGGAGGGTGGAGAAGAACAAGAAAGAGAGGAGAGGTGGTTGACTGCAAGATCACAGAGGCCCAAAGTCTCCTCCCGTTTCCACCCTCAACATGGATCCCCAGGGTGACGGGGAAGGAAGAGCAATGTGCAAGAGGGCCCAGAATAGAAACCATGAGGTAAAGGGCACAGATACCGAGTCAACGCTGGGTTTAGAGGCAACGTGAAAGGGTGTTTGTGGGACTGAGCTCATGAGCTCCCAAACCACGAGTCACCTGTGACTCAAGCTCAAAGCCACCCGAGTGGTTTCCCCTTTCCCAGTAACTCAGCTGCATTACTGCCTACACTTTAATAATGATTTCTGTGACTTTGAAAAGTCTAAGTCACGCTGAATCTAAAAATACGTCCATTCTGTCAAGTCAAGACACAAACAAATTCTGAAGAAAAAAAAAAAAAAAAGAAAAGAAAAGTTTATCCAGACGGGTCAAGAGAAATCAAATAGATTAAAACATCCCTCTAAGCAGACACAGTAACTATTAACAGCTTAACCAGCCGTCACTTCTTTTACAGAAAAACAATTGCCAGACAGACTCTGCGGGTACCAGCTGTGCGTCAGCTGACTGAAGTGATGCTGCTCAGCAAGGTAGGAGAAGTGTGGGTGGAAAACTGTCCTTGCACCCTCGGGCTTTTCTGGTGATTCTCTTACTTTCTTTTTAACAGGGAATAACTAAGCTTTTTCAAAATAACAAAGTAAAATAAGTGACTAGACCTGAATTTGATAAGTTGTGTTAAAGAAGAAAATACACTCACTTTTATGGCTTTTCATCTAAAAACCACACATTTGTAGCATTTGACTATATTGGTATAACTTAACAGTTTTTTTTACTTTAATATCTTTCTTAAAAAAATATAAATCTACATTAAGAGTCAATATGTTCCAACCTTGCAAGCTTTTTACATCGAATGAAGAAAAACAAAAAAAAACCAAAGTAGTAAAATGACAAAGCAGCACCTGAACAGTAAAATGTGGTTTACGGCGGACTAACGATTTCAAATGAAAAGATCAATGATGCTGACCTCATTCCTGTCAGCACAGCCAGCTGACGGTGCATCCTCGCCCGGCGCTGAGGCGGGACGCACGCTCTGAGCTCCACCTGAGCTCATCATCTTGTCCACAGGTGTGTCTGTCCTGGACCTAGACAGAGAAAACATCATACCATCAGAAACCTTTAAAGGAATAACATAATACATTGCATGTAGTGGGTTCAATTTTCAACTATGAGCTCTTACGTTTCAGGGGATTCCTCGAAGATGCTGTGGCAGTCGGAGCTCTCCATCATGAGGCTCCTGCTCAGGTTCTGCCCTCCTGCTCCAGGGTAATGAAAGTTGGCAAAGGAGTGAGACATGGGAGAGACCCCTTTACCCGGCGCCGTCTCCCCACCACTTGCTCTCTTATCTTGGCCGGACAGCCCATAGGACAACCCGTCCAGTGCTGGATTCAAGGATCTTGACATATAGGTATCAGCAGACTGGGGGCGGCGGAGCGGGGAGGAGGTGTAAGGTGACAGTTTACTAATGAGCGGGGTGAGGAGATCAGCATATCCAGTCTTAGCAGGCTTGACCAAGCGATCTATGTGGATGTTGAGCTGCTTCTGTTCAAAAGCGCAGGAAAAAACACTGTGGTTGAGGTTCTGCATCCAGGAGAGCAGGGACAGGTCCACATCATCGCAGCCGTTACCACACAGCATGTCAACACCCAGGAGGACTTCACTTTCCGTGATCTCTTCACCTGTTGCCTTGCTCTGCACACAAACACATCAAACGCATTTAGCTATTTAAGGATCATCCAACCAACTCATCTGTAAGATGTTTATCAGGTGATTTTGGAACGAAATCCATTTGAAAAAAACAGTATTAGTGTTTAGCAGTTTTAGCAGTGTCCAGAGAAATTGATTAGGTTGAAACTAAGAGAAGCTGGGTAGAGATGATGTGGATGCATAAAGAGGAGAGATGATGAATACATTTGGTAGGAGGTGCTGGAGATAGAGGAGAAGGAAATAAAAAAAGACCAAAAAGCAGATTTCTAGGCGTGGTAAAAAAGAATATGTATTCGGTTAGTGTGACAGAGGAAGATGCAGAAGACAAGACACAAATCCTGATGAATTGTACATGTTCACACCTGGCAGAACTCCACGCAACACTCGTAGAGGACTCCTTTGAGAGCAAGCTGGAAAAGGCGATCCCTGCTGGCCTTGAACCCAGCCTCACTCAACTTCCTGTCTGCAGGGATGAACTCTGCCACCATGTTGCAAGCCTCTTCGAAACACTGCACCCTGGCTGTGCTCGGGTTCCAGTCCTGAGGGAGAAACCAAGACATGGATGTTCAAATGCTTTGAAACTGTTATTTAAACATGCATACGAAGGCACAAGTGACTCACATTGCAAAATAAAACGGCGATAACATAATTCTTCTCTGATAAAATTAGACTTGCCTTGAACTCAGCATGGTTGGTGAGGCGAGGCAGCGTAAGGAGCAGACACAGCTTGCTGTAGTCATCTTTAGAGGGACAAAACTCCTCCAGAGCATGAAGGCATTTGACTGCTTCCTGCATGGTAAACTCCAGCTGTAAGAAGCATGAAATATGTGCCAGTCAGCAATAGGATTAAAACTGCAGATAAACACTGATCCTTCTGTTACAAAGCAGCGTTTTACTGGAGAAGCTCGGACCCTCAATCATGTGCATGTCAAGTAGAACCACAAGTACACCAGCTGCAGATAACAAATATTTTCATGATCTATGAAATAACAGAAAACAATAAACACAGGACCATGACCGACAGCTTAACCTGTAGTCATCAAATACCCTTTTTTAATGTGACAGTCTGTTATTCCAAATTTTCTAGTACCCGTTTTGGTGCCAAAAATGTGGTATTTCTCCACAACCTGCCCTTCTTACAAACAGAGCAGTGATCGTTGTGCAGAGTTTCAGTTTCCAACTACAGTACAGGTATGAAATAACAGGTTTGCTTCTCTGTTATCTATGAGACTGAGCTATTTTATTTACCGCCATAACAACCAGTTAAAAAAAAGAGGCAGAGTTGTAGCAACGTCAGATGACAGGAATCCACAGCTTCTTTAGGAGGCACCAGAGAGCCTGGACTTACATGCTGCGGCTCGTCCTCTGCAGACATGGCGTTATTCACACACAGAGCTTCAAGAAACTTCTGCTTAAGGATAATGTAACGAAACCTGAGGGGTATGAAAGCATTGGTTTAATTACAAATCGAACAGAGAGGTACAAAAAAGGACAGAAAAAAAAATTACGAGGCGTAGACTCGCAAAATGAAATCACCTTTTTCTGTCAAACTTGTCCATGCACTCCAAAGGCTGAATGAACTGCAGGACCTCATCCCACTGACCATCAAGTATCAACTGCCTAAAACACAAACAGAAATGGTGACCTCATATTTGGAAGCCTCACAATGTGCAGACTTAACACAATTAGGAAAAAACACAACAACTTTTGAATGATTATCCATTGTTGTCTCCCAGATAAAAGTTTAACATAAGATGAGACTGGGACGTTAAGCTCAGGAATATGGTTTGATCTGACCGACAAACATAAATGCATCACTTAAAAAAAAAAAAAACATCAATTTGTTGGAAGCCTATATATTCACACCCAGTATTAACATGCGTCTCTTGGCTGGAAACTTTGTGATCGGATGTCACTACTCCACTCTATATGTAAATAAACAAGTCCATGATTTCAGCCTGCACAGACCAAACAAGGTGGGTTTTTTTTGTTTCATTTAATTTTACCTGCAGGAGACAGCAGTACACAGAACCATATCTAGTTGCTCAGAAAAAGAAGAACACACGCCTTTCAGGTTTTATTTAATCGATGAACTGAATATACAACAATAGAAAAAACAAGATAGACCA
This sequence comes from Xenentodon cancila, assembly GCA_014839995.1. Lineage (NCBI taxonomy): Eukaryota > Metazoa > Chordata > Actinopteri > Beloniformes > Belonidae > Xenentodon > Xenentodon cancila. Next base: position 16,186,633 of record CM026207.1, on the reverse strand, counting down.
GCTCATGATGTATGTGTGCTGTTGTGTGCTGCTTGTTTGTTTTGCTTTTTAATAAAACACCGTTGCTGCACAAATGAAGATGTTCATTAGTTTATGCGTGTGACCCTTCAACGTGGCCCAGAACTAACTGCGTTTACACTGCTGAAAAAATGCGGCCACATGTGGCCCCCCCGACTACCTGCAATTGTTGTTTGAGTGATCAGATGTCAATGTGTCCTCAAACGCATCCTGCTGTGTTTTCCCCTGCCTCGGAGGCCATCCTCTAGTGATCAGATCACTCAGTACGAAGGTTAAAACCAGGCGCGAACAGGGTCATTAAAACAAAAGTGATCATGTCTGAATGACATGTTTCTATATTAATGAAATGATTAATCTTACAAATCTCATCTCTGAAAATGGTTAAAGTGATGTTTTCAGACTTTAGTGGGACCGTTGGGGTTGAGTTCATTTACCTGAGGAAGAGCATGTCATCTGAGTAGAGACCGTTGATAACGCCGCTCTCCTTTTCCAGAGCCAGCATGCTGATGTGCAGCTTCCTGGAGTTTAGGAAGTCCAGTATCACTTTAATCATCTCCACCTCCTTCACGTTTATGGTCTCTTCCGCTGTCATGATGACGACGGGCTGCAAGGGAAAAGGGCAGGAGCTAAATACAAAGGTGAGGAAAAGGCAAACCCTTCAGTTTTATGCCTTTTTTAATGCTTCAGGCTCAACATCAGTCTGACATCAGGCAGTCTGGTGACCAGAATCTCTCTGATCTCCTGAAGGATGGGAAAAAAGTTTTAAAAAAATGACACATTAGTTATAAACTTTAATTACTTATGTTCATTTCTTTGCACGTCAGCTTTATTCTGCAAACATTTATATTAAATATGTCCAGAAATTGAAGATGAAGGCTTTTCTTTTTACGGGTTTTCTTTTTTTATTAAATAAATCAATAATTTCACACCTGGCAGTCAAGCTCAAAATGTAATTTAGTCAAATGTATAGCTTTATGCAAATTATCCGCGCAAAATGACAGATATATGTTGGTGTCCCTCAGCATCTCTTTTAACACAGCTGCTGTGAGAGTTGTTGTGATTTGTTGTGATTTCTGGTTGCAGATTAAAGACAAGTGCCAGGGTTTTATTGACTGGTTAAAGATGAAAACAGTCAAACTGGCGTGTTCATCCCGACGGGATGCTCGCCACTCCGAGTGCCGTGTTTACAGCGCAGGAAAACACCTCGTATGTGTTTCTGTCATTCCTGCCATTAACCTCTAACGCATTTACACGCACTAGTCCAGATGTGGTAGTTTATTTCTACACTTGACCTGCGGTAATTAAAGCGACAAACCTACTTTTGTCGAGCCGTAAAACGAACGGAGACTCACGCGTATTCGCGGCGCGGCTAAGCTAGCGCAGGAGCCGCACTGGCTCCGAGCCACAAGTCAAACACTTTAAGAGGCTTAAGACGCTTCACGAGTCGCCACCGGATTACAGCAAAACCATTTAATAACTAGTTACTGCCGGAGCTAATTTCACCAGCTTCGGGAGGGAGAGCGGGGAGCTGAGCCGGGCCGAGGAGGGGAGACGCATCGTCCGCTAGTTAGCTGAGCGGGTGGGGTGACGGCTCCCCCCGGCGAGGCTGCCGTGCTCCCCCCGGTGCTCACCTGTTTCTACTCATACATGGGCTGGTAAGGCGGCCCCCGCGGACTGTTTCCACGCTGCTGGCAGGCGGTGTCACGGCGGTGCCGCTCGGAGTCGTCAGGCCCGTTAGTCTTGCCTGCTTGACAGCCCCTCCTCGGTGTCTGTGTCCTCTCCTTGCTGGATCTTTCTCTGACTGCAGTCTGGTGCTGCCCAGCCTCCTCCTCCTCCTCCTCCTCCTCCTCCTGCTGTTGCCTGCAGGGCACCGCCTCCATCCATCCTGCACACGCCTTTACTTCACACAATCACCACCGTGGATGAGTGTCTAATAGAGATACGTTTTCGTTTTAACGACCTAAATAATTAAAATCCTGATATATGTATATAAATATATACATACCTATAAATAGACACAAGTGGTGCATGGGGTACGTTTTTTTAGGGTGTGGTGGGGGGCTTTCATTTGGACCTTAACGTGACTTTTTCAGTTTAACCCTACCATACTCCTCGGCTTGCAAGACATAATTCTTAACACCCTCAGTTTCTAGTCTATCAACCAGTTAAACAGAGTTCTAGGGGTTAAATTTGCCTTCTGAATATACCCTGATACTGAGGTACTATTTTTGAGAAAACCTGGGACTTTGGGGAGACGCTTTCAGTATTGAACATTTCTGACTGGAGGAATAATCTTAGGGCTTTACTTCTGCTTTTCTAATGAAGTTATCTTACATTTAGTATGAGCAAAGGTTCATACATTTCTGACTGTCTATTTGGAAGTTCATACTAGGCCCCTACAATGCGGCAGGACATATTTCGGAGGAGAAGGGGACACATTTCAGCCATTTTCAGCCTTTCTACAATTGGAACAGCAATTCACTTGTGTACTTGATGACGCATTTGAATTTACTTGTGTACATCGTCGCTTGTACTTGATCATGCACTTAACTAGTTCGGCTAATAAGATAACTGAGCATAAAATAAACACTCTGAACATTGATTGGATTGTGGATTATGCTTAAAAAAAAAAAAGGGATTTTTGTTTTGTTTTTACAACTGTGTGCATATATATGGTTGGTTAGTGCAATATATATATATATATATATATATATATATATATATATATATATATATATATATATATATATATATATATATATATATATATATATATATATATATATATATATATATATATATATGCGTGTAAGGGCGCTCCCACCCACCCGGCTTCCTGGGGGTCCCGGGATCTTCAACCCACGAGGGCATGTGTGGCTGGAGCCAGATGAGGACAGGAGCGATGTTAGTGATCCCAGTGGCTGAAAGGCCAACATTACACGACGCAGTAGTCACCCCATAGGCTGGGCCCCATCCCCTCCCTCAGATCACCAGGACAGAGGGATGCTCCCCCACAACCCCCAAAGGGTGGTACGCCGGGAAGGGTGCAAGAAGCGATCCTTGCCCAAACCCACACCCACATCCCAGGGGTCAGCCAGCACTGCCGTACCCCGACCAGGACCAGAGATACAAGTCTTCTTTGACAGTAAACCATTCCCGCAGCATAAGGACAGGGTCAGACCCAGACCAGACCAGAGCGCTAACAAATTGATGAGTTTGAGAAATTTATGAGTATACGATGAATCACGGGTTCTGGGAATTGCATTTACATTGTTTGGAAAATATTATTTTCTTATCCTCATAACACGCAGAATCTTAATATTTGTGCAAATTGGTGCTTTACCCCCTGGTTTGCCTTTATGGATATGTACCAAAAACTACAAAGCAGAAAGCATGGCATGTGCAGCGCACAAAAAAGTATTTTCCTGAAATCATTCATAGTCCCCTTTCCATTACAACTACACTTAAGCGATAAAGTAAATAAGCAATTATTTGGAATTTGCTTTAAAGAGATCGGGGTTTAAAATGCAGATAAATAATCACGGTCATAATTCGATTTTGAAAAAAAATGAGTACGATCTGTCATTATACACTCTTTCTAAGACGAACAAAAAAAAAACAACATAATAAATAAGACAATTCTCTTGCATTGTGCAAGCGTGATGTATCTCGGTTTTAATTAAAAGTAGTTTGTAAAGCCGCCAACACTGGAGCGTAGTTGACGGTGTGGCGTCCGCGGGTTTGCGGCTTCCAAAACAGTAGGTGGCGATAAAGCGCACGTTGTAGCAGCTCTGTCCTGAACCTTGAACCGGGTGTTGGGACTCTCAGTAACACACATGCAGGTCAAACAAGAACTTTTTGCTTTTCTTCAACTAAAATGGAATTAAATAAGAAGAAAACGACGTCGCAGGCGCTGCTGTCGTGTGGCAGTGTGGGAGGTAAGGGTGGGTCGCATCATGAGAAAACAACTTAAACAAGTTGTTCGAAAACGTGAACTAATGTTTAACACAACTGTTTGAGCAATTTATGTTAATATTATCTTTAATTCTTTTCTTTTCTTTTTTATTAAACAAAATATTTTAATTAGATGTTACTTTTCCAAGCCATATCTTAGTAAATTGCATGTTTACATATCAGCAGTAATTTGAGCTCTGTAAGTTCATTTCTTTCAACACAGTATTTTGTTATTGTTTTGTATTTCTTTATACAATCATAGGCCCTTAAGCATGCATACACTTGCAAGTTCACTTACAGTTTATGGAAATATTATTTTCCCCTCCATGTCTGATATAAAAGTTTAGAAAACTTTTCCTGTTGTAGGTCGCTCATTCATGGTTTTTTTAATTATTTTTTATTATTGGCCATATCTTGATATTTTGAGAAATATTTTGTCTTCAGTTGCATGAGTATATCCAGTCTATCTTCTTTTCTAACGGTACTGTCTATTTTGAAAAGTATGCCAGTCTCTGTAACGTCATAGAGACCCCACATCACACACTTAAAGTTCCCTTTTTTTTAAACTATGATCATTTTGTAGCTTTAGCTCTCTTTTTCACTAATTTTAATACTTTTTGTCTGTAGTTGAAAGTCATTTAAAAAAAAAAAAAAAAACATTTACTAAATGTGTTGCCAGAAGAAATTAACGTCTTTACTTTGCCAACAGGTCTTGGTGAGAAACTTCTGCTCAAGCCAAAAGCAGGCAGATCCCTGCAGACAGAAAGAATACCTAGAAGCAATGGTGAGACTTTGTTCTTAAGAACTTGTAAATAGTTTTGATATTTGTATTTATTGGATGAAATGCAAAGAATATGAGGAATTGCAACTGAATGTGTAATGCCTTCTGCATCAGTCATAGAGAAGCTGCAGAATTTCCTACCTCAGATGGCTGAGGCCAACGAGAAGTTGAAGCAGCAAATAGAGGAGGTTGCTGATGGACACTATGACATTGAGAATGTTGAAGACGCAGAAAGGGTCATAGAGATGGTGAGTGTACATTCCAGTGCCTCAAAATTGGAAATATGGAAACAGACCACAAACACAAATAATGTATGAGGTCAGAACACAGTGTGATGTGCGATGTGTTGTTTAATCTGAAGTTATGTTTTCATAATTTTAAGACTTGGGCTCCCTTTCACGAAGCTGGTTATATTGAAACTCTGGGTATGTTGAATATGAACACGGGGAAACTTTCCAGAGTTCTCCATTTCACAGCAGTATAAAAATGCAACAAGTGAAATGAAAACTCAAATAAAAATAAATAAATACATAAATAAATGAAAGTAAAAAGAGTATAAGAGTGAAGATTTAGACTGAATATTTACAGCAGGTATTGCAATCCGTGTTGTATAAAGTGAAACTGGTCATCAGTTCTAAACAAGTCAAATAGGTGTTAAGAGACCTGTTGGATAGTTGGGTGGGGGTGTTGAGGGAGGTGGGTTCCTGCACACTGTTTGTTGTATTTAGAAGTCTGATGGTCTGGGATGACTCCGGGGGTGTAAATGTCCTGTAATGAAGGCCGTCCCAGACATGAGATTTTATCACCTGCTGGAGAGCAGAGCGCCCCTGTCCTAGGCGCCGCAGCTTCCATACAACACAGTGATGGAGGTGGTGGGTGTTCATGCCAAGGTGAGATCTTCAGTGAGGAGTGTTTCCAGGTTTCCAAGGTCTTCATCTTCTCCACACGGTCATAGATGAAGAGAGTGTACAGCAGTGGGCTGAGCACACACCCCTGGGGGGTCCCTGTGCTCGTGGTTCTGATGTCCAGTTTCCCATTCTGACTGACTGGCGTCTGTCTGTCAGAAAGTTCAGCACCCAGTTGCAGAGAGATGGTGTCAGTCTGAGGGTGAGGAGCATCTCTGATGAACTGTGTGGGGGATGGTCTTCTTCATGTGTGCCATGACCATCTTCTCAAAGCACTTCATCACAATTGGAGTGAGTGCAACAGGGCGACAGTCATTCAAGCAGGTTACAGTATTCTTCTTCGGGAGGGGCACAATGGTTGTTGACTTGAAGCACTGAAGCTGGGGTGAGTGACAGATTAAAGACGTCTGTGAGCACATCAGCCAGCTCTGCTGAGCAAACCTTGAGTGCAAGCTCGGGGGTGTTGTCTGGCCCGCTGCTTTCCTTGGGTTTGCCTTTTTCAGACCCATGTGTACCTCTGCTGATGACGCAGAGAGTGATGTATCCAGGTGGCCCTCTGTGGCCAGAGTCCAGGTATTAGGGCTCAGGACCTCGAAGCAAACTAGAAACTCATTCAGTTCATCAGGGAGTGTGGCACTGCTGGGTATGGTCTATGACTGAAATATTTGAACTATACTACACAACTTAACACTTTACTGTGGTTCTTTTACTTATTCTTAATATCTTTTTTGTATGATTTAATGAAGTTGCCTTTTCTGTAGGATGTAGCTTTGGTAGAGCTTGATGGATCAGACAGCAGCTCTGAAGATGATGAGGAGACATCAGACTCCGAGGAGGAATCGGACTCTGAGGAAAAATCCGACTCTGAAGATGATGACGGCGAGATCACAGAGCAAAATCTCAGACTACCTGGAGACAAAGGCAAAAGGAAGAAAGTCAGAATCCAGGTTTTGGAGCAGCTAGGGGAGTAGACGAGTCGGCTGCAAAAGATTTTTTTATTCTTTTTATTGACAAGAAAAAACTGTAAATCTCCTATCTGGAGATGAACAGACTTTCCTCATCCCTATGGGAAAACATTTCACTTTTTTTTTTTTTTTTTTATACACAAAGGAGCAAGAAAAGATCATGTGATATTCTAATGACCATGACTTTACATTTGTGGGTTTGTGTTTTTGTTTTTTTTTTCCTTCTGCTTGTAAACATTATATCAGTTTAAGCAACAAACTGTTTGGGTTTTTATGACTCACAGCTGGAAGTAGAAACAAGACATCAAAACAAAATACATTTATTCATTTACATTTATTTCATTATTAAGTAGGTGCTATCAGTCTAAATGTATGGGGTCATACGTCTGTTTCATTTATCCGGTTTGTTCCAAGCCTGGATAAATAGGAAGGGTTGTGTCAGGAAAAGGATCCAACCTAAGCCGAGTCGATATGTGCAAAAGTGATTTCTGTGCCACATTGATCAGGGCCTGCATTAACAATGACCCCACTGGTACTGTTAACCAGCCAAATGTCAGTGGAAACTTGGCTACTGTTGGTCAAATTTAAAAGGAAAAGATAAAAGCAATAGATAAAAACAGTAGTTAAAATATGGTCAAGTTTTGAAACTCAAGAAATAAAAGTAAAGCAGTGCAAATTTAGAACTTTATTCAATTGCAGCTGAGAACAGGTGAGTCTTCAACCTGGATTTAAATAAACTGAGTGTTTCAGCTAATCTGAGTCTTTCTGGTAGTTTGTTCCAGACATATGGAACATAGAAGCTGAAGGAAGCTTCTCCATGTCTGGTTCTGACTCTGGGAACTGATTAAAACTGGATCCAGATGACCTGAGGGGTCTGGAAGGTTCATACTGGGTCAGGAGGTCACTGATGTATTTTGGTCCTACATCATTCAGAGCTTTATAGACCAGCATCAGAACTTTAAAGCCACAAACGTTTTCCATCACATTGAGAAATGTGAGTAATTTCAGGCTGATGAGACCTTCTACATAGACTTTATATGCGGTAAATTTTGAATGTCCTCTCAGCAGTCCCCCTGCATCACTTCAACATAAGTCAATGTTAAAATGTACAACTTTAGAGGAGAAATGACCTTATTCTCGTTCTTGAAGGAGAGTGAACGAGTGGACAAGAGTGAAGGAGAGTGAACGAGTGGACAAGAGTGAAGGAGAACAAGAGTGCATGAGAGTGAGAGAATGAGAACAAGAATGAGTGTTCAAGAATAATGTCCTTTTGAGTAAACTCTAATTTCCCTTAATCATTGGCTCCCTTTTTCCTTTTCGCTTGGATAAAGTAACGTGAGGCAGTTTTAGAGTTGGGTTGCGGGTGTTGGGAGCAGTATTCTCGGGTTCTGGTGGTTAAGTGCACATTCTTGTTCAACAGCAAGGCAGTATTTTGTTGCCATTACCCAGCTCTAGGCACCAGCGTCCAGTACTTGTTTTATTCCTGTTATTTTATTGTTGAATGTGAACTCTTAAACTTTTCATTCTTGTTTATATACTGAAAGCACATCTCCAAACCTTAATTTTCTATTGGTGCGCATCTGCTTTACTCTAAGGGTCTAGAGGTCTGTCTAAAATCAATATCTGTGCATCTGAAAGGGGCCAAAAGTGGCATGGTTCAATACTGTAAAGGATAAAACCTGTAATACCACCCTGGTTACAAGAAAGAGTGAACGAGAGAGGGAACCAGAATCAACCAGAGTGAGACTGAATGACAAGTGGGAGAGAACAAGAAAAAGTATAAAAGTGAATAAGGATGACAGTTACTGAGAGAGTCAAGAAGAATGAGAGTGAACGAGAAGGAAAGTTAAGGACAAGTACAAGAGTGAATGAGAACAAGAGTGAACGAGAAGAAGAAAAAGCAAATGAGAACGAGAGTGAATGAAAACCAGAATGAATGTGAACGAGAGTGAATGAGAAAAAGTGAATCAGAATGAGAGTGAACGAGAAGAAAGGTTAAGGAGGACAAGTACAAGAGTGAATGAGAACAAGAGTCAACGAGAACAAGAAGAAGAGCAAATGAGAACGAGAGTCAATGAAAACCAGAATGAATATGAACGAGAGTGAATGAGAAAAAGAGTGAATGAGAACAGGAATAAAGGAGAGTGAACAAGAACAAGAGAACAAGACCATGAACGAGACTGAATGAGAACAAGAGTGAACGACGAGAGTGAATGGGAAAAGGGAATAAAAATTATACACATACAGCTACAATAGTGTCCTTGCACCCTTGATAACTGATAAACTTGATAACTAATTAGGAACAGTTCCCTCAGCACATAACAGTCGGGTGAGAAAGGCCGTTCCAGTCGGGGAGCAGAGCAACTGAAAGCTCTACGTCCCATGGTGCTGAGATGGGCAGAGGGAACAGTAAGGTGTATAGAGGAGGAGAACCACAGATGCGGGAGGGAATGACAATGTGGAGCAAATCAGACAGGTAGGGATGGGCCAGATTATAAATACATTTGAAAGTGAGAAGTAATATGTTGAGGTTGATGCGTTGTGAGCCGTCAATGTTGATGGCGAAGTCATGGGATTTGGTTAGAATAGAGGTCGTGTAGAATTTCAGGTTTATCACCGTTTTTGAGGAAATTACAGAACCATGCTTTGATTTCTTGAAGGAAGTCAAAAGGGTGGTAGATGTGGAGCTTTATTCTATTCTATTCTAACTAACAATAGAATTGACTAGACACATGAAAAGAGACACCATAAGTACTGTTGATAGCTGACATTTTAATAAAGCTGAAGGAAATAATAAAAAACAGAAAAATGACAAAAAATTGTGAACAGCTGAGAATATTTTGTTAATCAAAAATAAAATAAAGTGGGTAAAAAATTCTGGGCATAGTAACTTGATATTATATAACCACAACAAAGCTTCAACATGTTTGAATACCTCACCTCCTCAGGTGCACTTTGCAATAAACACTTCATTCAACAACTCTGCTGCATCTTTAGTACACACTTCCAACTGATGTCATTACAAAAGATATTTCTATATGCCAAAATATATCTGTACAGTGTCAACACAGACTAGAGGAATGCATGATTAAAAAAAAAAGAAACTGTAAGTTGAAAAGTAAAATAAAAAGGTGAAAAGTCCTGATGACGAACGTCTGATCAGACTTAACAGTGAAAAGCTATCATAGATGAGTTTGTCATTTTATTTACAGCTGTGATGGTACAATGGACCTAATAGTTAAGACGGTATCCACATTAACGTGGCATTTTGACTATTTGTTCTATCTGCAAAGTGTTCAAAGGTGATCATTTAATTGACTCTTAAACTGCACAAACTGATGACAGGGTGTTGGATTTCCATTTAGCCTACAACTTATGAAAATCTTATCGCTGATACTGCTGAGTGATCACACTTTTTGCATCTGTGGCACAATAAAAGGCTCCAAACAGCAACATACTGGTACACGTACATGATAAATTATAAAAGCTACTTAAACGCTACTTCAAGCGGACTTTTTTTTAGTTTTAATGGAACTGACATTATATACAAACTAACTTAACTTACATTTCTGTGGTGTATTACAGTTCTCAGGATGAGATGTGTGACAAATCTTTAAAATATCTTCAAAGCATTATAAAAATTAAATAAATTAAGAGTCTATTGCAGGTGCTCTCCAGAATTGTCTAATGGTGCTCCATCCGCTCGATTACCTCATGACTTCACACTTTTGGAAAGTAAGTGCAACCACCAGCTGAGGTATGCTCCATACTCTGCTTGGCACTTCGCTGTACACACACGCTCACACACACGCACACATTTGACCTGCTTAGACGTTTGTCAGTCTCGTGTATAAAAGCAAAAATACATGCCTGTATAGCAGCTAAACTCATCAAAAAGGCCATCTGATCACAGACAGTCCCATCCCCCACTTCATATGACCGTGGACGGGCTGTAATCTGATCCCAGTCCTGTGTGTGGGTGTATATACTCGACAAAGAGACTTTTTCAACAGGCGCACACAAAGGGACACCAACACGTCATGGCACATCCATATGACACAAAACAAGCATAAGGCCACACATAATCAACTTTATGAAACCAAATTGCCTCTGAGAGGCGTGACATTCAGTGCTTCAGTGGTTCAACTAGGTAAGGCATTGGCTCACCTGTGGTTATCTTTTTTTTTTTTTCCTTACTTTTTGGCACATGAAAACATTGATACACATGCTGACAAGTACACACTTGTGCCTCATCGTAGTGTTACGGTCAGCTCTGTATTTGTAATATCTGCTAAATTGTGTGTTCCATGTTGGAGGTCTATATATATATATATATATATATATATATATATATGCCATTTTTCCTGTGTGTTCTAAAGGGGTATGTGCACATGTTGCCCAATCATCCGGCACTACTTTGGATGTTTTTTGGGTGTCCCCTGCTTCTTGGTTTGCCACAGATGGCTGGCGATGGTGATGGCGTCCACACTAGCAGACATGGTTTTAGCTGGGATCTGGCTGAACTGCTTCCTGTCCGAGTTGTACTTGTACAGGCCCTCGATCATCTTAGTCGTGATGCTTTTTGGGCCGATGCCAGCCAGCTTAGTGATCTCCTCCGTCTCAGGGCAGTAGGTGTAAACGGACCTGAACTGGCATCCAGAATCTCGGAACAACACCAAAAAGTTATTGGCTTCAGATTTCTCCATTTCCTGCAGGAAATCAAACAAAAAGAAAGAGAAAGAATGAATGAAATGAATCAGTACAGGGATGCATTTTAGTATCAAGTTAAATCGATTTTTGCACAGACAGCTAGAGCACATACATCCAGTATCTTGTTTTTCTGTCCTTCGTTGACTTTGCCAGCCAGGCAGCAGTGAGCCAGGGCATTCTGGATGATGTGCTTGTTGGACTTGGCACTAGGCTCTTTATACAGCTTGGGTCCTGAGGGAAGGTAGAATGAGATGGGAAAAATTAAATACTCATTTATGCAAACAGAGAATGTGAACAGAACTTGCTCATGTTTCGCTAAAGCACCTGTGTACTCAGTGTTGGAGGGAGTGGAGGAGGTTGTTGAATCATTTTCCCAATCCTTCTCCCCATTCCGACTACCAGTCGAAGGACAAGAAGAGAAACCCTCGGCAGAATCTGGCCTGAAGACAATTGAAGTGCAATCCAACAATGACACAGACGGACAATGACCACAGACCCGAAGACACACACAAGAACGTTGAGGACACAGTGCACATAGAGACATGCAAACACACAGAGAGATGTGAAACAAGGTCAGACACTGTGACACAATTCTCCAAACCGTGCCTGTTGTCTTGCATCACATCATGCTGCTAATACTCGGATGGAGCAGAGCAATGGGGGTCAGAAAAAAAGGCATGTTCGGCCAAGCAAAGCAAAGTTTAACCACTTTCTTTATGGGCGCTGCAAGAGATGAGCTCAATGACTTTTGAAGGAAACGGCAAACAACATAAGTGAGGCAAAGAGAAGAGAGAGACAACAGCCTGAAAGCCACTGCAAGACTGTAAAAGACAGGAGGAAAAAGCTCTGAAGCAGAAGCCTAATGAGCATTAATGCAGAAGCAAAAACTAGTGATGTATTTACTATATTGCTGTCTATGCACCACTCTAATTGTTTGTTTGTCAAAGCTCAAATAATTTCTAATGAAATGAAGTCTGAAACAACATTGCACCAAGCTCCAGCATATCTACACAGCACATCATCTGCAGTAAGCTTTATGCATTTCCATCCATCCATTTCCTATACCCGTTTTATCCTTTGCAGGGTCACGGGCTTTATGCATTTACTCTATTGAAATATTTCTCCCCGCAGCCTTACTAACCTTCCCTTTCTTTCTTTGGGAGAGGTTAAAAAAAACGGGACATGTGCAGAAGCTAGTTTGTTGCCTCTGAAGGATGCATGCGCAGTAGAGGAAGAGAGGGAAAAAAGACAATCAAGTTGTTGACTGCAGACCTCACAGGAATACAAATGAATCACAGGGTATAAAACAAAACCGTCAACGACTAACATCTGGTTAAGTTAAACCACGGGAATGTTTATGACACGGTAGCTGTGCATCTTCATCAAGTGTACTGGGAACGCACAAAGGGAACTAAACTCAAATGTACTTAAAACTGAGCTGCTGACACATTTGCTTTTTTTTTTTCTTTTCTCTTTTACATTCGTTTATTGTAACTGGGGCAAAATGAAAACGTTTCAAATTAGGGAAGAGAACATGTTTTTCACCTGCTGTTTTTCCTGTTATTGGACTGGTCTCTGTCGTTGTCGGCCAGATTGAGGGACGCCAAAGAGACACTAGACACGGAGAAGCCTCGAGGTCGCACCCCTGCACCACATCACACAGCATCAACACGAATCAGCGTGTGTCACATGGGTGACGTATGTTGCGATTTCGCTTCGTGTGAAGCTCACCTGTGGATCTCACAGGAGGGGTTGAAGACTCCATGACATCCCTGTGAATGGACTTGGGCCGTGGCTTTTTCTTGAGGCTTCCGGATCGAGGCTTTATGACTTCGTCCATGTCCTCCATCAGTTTGAGCTGCTTTCTCCTCAAATATTCATTCTTGATGTATTCCCTCCTTGCCTTCTCGTCGTCTTTCTTCTGCTGCTCCTCTTCTGCTTTCAGCCTTGAGGAAGACAAGAAGATCTTTACTGTACGACTGAATGCCCAATTTCAAGACCCCGTAAACAGTACGAGTTTCTGCACAATCTGGGAGCGATGTAAACGCAAACGAGACGCACCGAGCAGCTTCCTTCATCTGCTCCTGGTCGAGCTCCTGCTGCTGCTTCCTCTCCTGAGCCTCCTTCTCCCTGCGCATCCTCTTCTCCAGCAGTGCTGCTTTCTTTGCTGCCATGTCCTCTTCACCTTTCATATCATCCTGGTGTTGGATGAGAACACGCGTTCACATAAACTCTGATTCGTACAGGTTGTTTCTTTCCCTTTTTCTGCAGAAATGGCCTGGTGACCGTGGTTCTCAGTTTCTGAGACTATAATTAGAAATCATGCTACAATAATCATCCCACTGAATGCATTCAAATAACAGACGTACTAAAAGGGATGACAGCTTAAGAAGTGAAACGTCAACAATGATGTTTACCTCTGCATGCAGCCTTTAAATAATGTTGCATTTGTTTATTAACTAGTTGTGTTTGTCTTCTCCATTAAATTGCAGGTTTTTAGATGGTACTGCAAAGAGTTTGATTAGTATTGGTTGATGTGCAGTATTTTTGTCCTGATTTATTTAAACCACTGTACAAGAGAAAGTAGGGCTAAGGTTGAAACACCCTGAAATACTTCTTTAAGTACTTTCAGTTAACAAGCTCTGATGATGCTCTGCAACCAAGTCAGCTGGAATTTCCGTTTCTTTTGTGAACCTTTTTTTTTTTTTATTATTATTAACTTCAGCCCACATTCACTTACTTTCTGCCTTTTATCGATCAGATTGTGGCTCAACAGATACGAAACTGAACAGGTTGTTCCAGGCTCTCATAGTATGAGATCCTTTCTGCTAAAGATCCCTGCATTTAGTGCATAAGGATGTATAGTCTGGGGTATAATTAAGAGGTGAATAGACCCTGAATCATTACAGTTACATGGCACTGAATCTGAATTTAAGAGGACATGCAATAGTAAAAATGTGGGGTGAAGTTACATCCGTCCTTTTCACAACAGACACTATAATCTTTTGACCAATGAGGCAACTAATCACCTTATTAACTTTAGTCTTGTGTCATACTAATAATCCAAAGATATTCAATACTAAAAAACAAAGACAGACATAAATAACTTGCATAAAAAAAGTATGTGAAAATGTTTCCTGAATCTGTTACAAATGAGTAATTACTAAGTCAATTCTTTTTAACCTGGTGTAGCTGCTCATTGAGTTTTTACTTCCACTTCAACAGAAGTAAACGTTTGTCTGGTACAACAACGTTCTAGTTTGTTCATCCAGCTTTAGTACAGAACTAAGATCATGCCAGAGATGATCTTTATTCAGGTTCTGTAGCTCCAACTCACCTTAAAGAAGAATCCACAGCACATCTTTTGGTCCTCTCCATAGTTCTCTCCTCCTGTTTCTCTTTCTCCATCTGAAGGCTTCAGCTCAGAGAGAGGCACCTCCACCAGGTCTCTCCTCTCCTGCGGTTCTTCCCGAGCCTGGCTGCCTGCACCCACTTGGATCTCAGACACCAGCTGGCACAACACCTCTGATTTCCTCGACTGTTTGACGTCTCCCCTCAGCTCTTTTCCCTCCTTCTGTTTCTTGTCCTCCTTCTCTTTGGCTGCTTCTCCTTCACTGTTTTTGGTCAGTGTCTTCTCTTTGTTCTTATAGTTATCTCTATTGTCCTTAGTGTCTTGGTTTTTTCTTTCCACAGGCCCCTCATCATGGCCCAGGTAGGCAAAAGAGCTGATCTGGGTTTGGCTGGGGGTGAAACGCCTCAGTCTGGGTAGGCTGTCCACTGAAGTGGGGGTGTTGAGCATTCGGCTAAACGGGGTGACCTTCAGGTCATTTGGACGTGGAGTCCGAGGTGTTCTGGCATGAAAGGAGGCTGGGCGTCGCTTGATGCCAGCAGACGAGCGGTTGGGGACGCGGGGGGAACCAGAAGAAGACAGGATTGGTGATAGAGACCCCACCGAGCCTCGGCCCGATCCCCGACCAGATACGCTGCTGCTGCGCAGCTCCCGGAGCTGCCTGTGTGTAACAAAAAAAACAAAAAAGGCATATTTATACAAGATGATATTAGTTAAATCACCTGTGTGGAGTAAAGGCAATGACGTGACACCTGTGTGGAGATGGAGCAGGAGGTGATATGACCCAGGTTTGTTGCTGCTGCTGCTCTCTCATGGCCATGATCTTCTCCTGCTGCTGAGACAAACGCTGCATCTCTGTCTGCAGGAAACCCAGTGATGTGTTCAGCCTCTCAATGGAGCGCGTGTATTCTGCCAGGTCGATTTCTCCTGGAGTCAGACCTGATTATCGCCAACAAAAGCAGACTGCCTGTTAAAATACTGTGGCTGAACTCATTCAAGACTTAAGAACACAATACACAGAGTCAATGACCTTTGACATAATTCTCTGTTGGAGTTCAGTGCTGCAAAGTGGCTCAGTAATTAAATGGGAAGATCCTAAGGGATGCATGGGAAACCTCACATTAAAGCGCTTTCAGGCCAAATGGAAGTGAAAAAAAGAAGAAGAAATATGGCATTGTTTACATAAACATTTGAAAGATGGAGTGGTGGCTCAGGGAGTGGTGGCCTAGTGGTTACAGTGGTGGGCTTGGGCGTGGAGGACCCAGGTTCAAGCCCAGGGCTGCCCACAATGGTAAATCACTGAGCAAGGCCCTTAACTCCCAATTGCTCCCCGGGGCGCTGCCCTGCTAGCAGCCCCACTGCTCACTAGTGAAACTAGTTGATGGGTTAAAAGCAGAGACTAATTTCGGTGTGCATCGTACATACAGCGTGTGCACGATGTCCACACTGACAAGAAAGGGAAGAAAAAAAAAAGAAAAAAAAAAAAAGAAAAAAAGATGAATTACAAACACAAAGTTGAAGCTATAACCCACCGCCACCATCTTCACAGGGTGATTTGGGAGCCGCTCCGTCTGGCTTGCACCGCTCTGTCCGCTCCATGCTGTCCTGGCTGGTCTCCTTTGATGAGCAACCATCTTCCGTTGAAGATTTTTCTGCTCCTCTTGAGTTGGGGCCGGGGGGAGCCGTCACACCTTTTCTTTTAACTATGTTCAAAAAGGCTGTCCTGCCCATTTTCTGGCGATGCCGAGTGAAAGCTGCTTCCACCTGGAAATAGTGAAGAGGGAAGCATAATGTTCGGACTGATATTTGAAGCTGTGCTGCTGGTTATTCTCTTTCTGTAAGTGTTTTTACCTTCTTCTTTTGGGCTTCAATGGCTCTGCGCTTCTCCTCGAGCTTCATCCTCAGCTGAATCATCTCTGAAGCTATGAGGTGGGAAGGATCCCTGGGTGAAGGAGTTACCGGAGCGGGCGAGGTGATTGGAAGAGGAGGTGTAGAGAGCTAGAAAAATCAATGTGATGATCACTAGTATTAATTCAACACCAACGTATCACCCAGATGTACGTCAGAAATATTATACACAGGAATGAGCCACAAACCTGAGATGGTATGTTTTTTGTTGGCTGAGTGTATGGTACATTGACATCAGAACTGTCTGGTGTGGTGCCTCCACTGCTCCTTCCCTCTAACTTCCTGAACTTCTGCTCCGCGAAGCTTGTCATCCGCACCAGGCCCCCTCCGGAGCCACCCGACAAAGAGCTGGGACTGACTGTGTACGATCTGGGGAGCGTGGAAGCCGAAATGGGAGAGGGGCCGCTTCTGCCGCCGCCATCTCCCTTTTCACCCTCGGGATTAGCTTCACCCACCCCATGGCATCCTCCTTCCCTCTCTGGCCTGCCGGGGAGCGGACACGACCGGGTCACAGCCTCACAGTCTGGGTCTATATCTGAGTAGTCTCTCAGCGACGAAGAGTCCTCATCCAAGCTCTGGATGTCTTCAGTCCGGACGTGGATGCCCGTGTCCACCTCATCAGTGGATGCGGAGTTGGGATCGCGGTCATTCAGACGCGCCTTAGCTGAACCGGGGTCGTTATCTGAAGCCTGGGCCCCTGACGGCTCTGACTGCTCCGCACCATGGAGGAAGAAGCTGTTTTCTCCATCACCAATGCCCAGGCTGGCATGAGGCTTTTCTGTGTCGTGGATAATCTTGAGGGCCTCCTCAATGCTTGGAGGAGTTGTTGGGCTCACATGGCCTGTATGGTTGCCATGGTGTTGACTGGGGCTGCTGTTGTCTGATAAGACTCCATTGGAGTATCTACAAAAACATCCAAGTAAAGAGGAAAGTTTTACATATTGACAGTTCAGCTTGAAGTTTTGTTTTTTGTTACCTTCTCGTCATGAATTACAAAAACCTGCTGGATTAATTCACATATGGAATCAAATGTTTGGAGATACCCAATTTAAAATGTAGACTAATAAGTTGGCATGTGTTGTTTATAAGCAAAAAGGCACGCCTCGTCTGTACCTGCTTTGGCTCTTGACAGAGAATGTGTTGCTCCGCCCCAAGGGTTTGTGGGATATAAAATCCTCTTCCTCCTCTGGTATGTGTCTGCTCTGGCCGTTCACATTGACAGGCGCGAGGGAGAGGTTGCGTCTCGCGCCTCCTCGGGACGCATAGTGAACCTTGAAC
Organism: Xenentodon cancila; assembly: GCA_014839995.1. NCBI lineage: Eukaryota > Metazoa > Chordata > Actinopteri > Beloniformes > Belonidae > Xenentodon > Xenentodon cancila. The sequence continues at coordinate 16,168,765 of CM026207.1, read as the reverse complement.
CCCAGGCCATCACTACTGGCCGAGCGGGTCATACCACGGAGGGAAGGAGCCTCACAGGGCGGCAACCCCAGGTCCCCGTCCAAGGGAATCTCAAAGGAGATTCCCCGAGAGGAAGAGCTGGAGGAAGGAGAGGGCAGTGAATGCCTTGTTGATTGAAAGCCAGGGACGGCTCAATTCAGCAGGAGTGATGGGTTTCCTGTACTTACCCTTTATCTTTGGGCCAGGTTCCCACACAGCCATCAACGTAGGACATGGAGGTAGATCTCTTCATCACACCTGTGATGACCACAGAGAAGTTAAAAGTTTCTCTCTGGATGGATGAAATGCTTCATTTTACTGGTAATCAGAAAATGAGGTGAATCAGGTTCATGCAGAGGAAGGCTTACCTTCTTTATTTACACAGAGATAAAAGATGTCTCTGCTGTGCACAGGTACACTTGGCCAGTTTTTAGATCAAGTATGTTTGTTCCATGTTATGGACATTTAGAAAGTTGTTGCTGAGGTATTTTGTGAATGAATTAAACTAGAATATAATCCAGCAAATATTCGATTACAGTGCCTTGCAATAACAGATCATTCAAGAGCCTATTTAGGGGCACAACACATCCACTAGGGGGCGCCTGGCTTCTAAACAAAAAGACCACCTGCAGTTTGTCTCTCACCCCATCCAGAGACCTCCTCTTTGGTTTCTTTTGCCTTTCGGCGTCAGCTCCACCTTCAGCATCCTTGCATCAGTATACACAGCTTCTCTTCAAAGCACATGTCCAAACTGACTATCAACTTTTCTATTTGGTCCTAATCAGCTCATTTCAGATTCTGTCCATTCTCCTAATTTTCAACAAAAACATTTGTATCATCGAAGCAGCATCTTACCTAACCCAAAAGAACGGCTCGATTTTTACCGATGTTGTAAGGTAACTGGCTTTTAAAACACTACCTAAGAATTAATTGCGTTTGGTCTCTTACTCTGTCAGTCTCTTCTTTGCTTAAAACTACTCAAACAATGATTCAAATAAAATCGCATCTTATATTTTACCATGAAAGAAACTCATTTGTGCTTTAACTTGGCTGTCTTTAGCTCCATCTCCTGTGTTTTTGTGTTCGTCCCAGTGTCTCAAACTCGTCCTAGTGTCTCAAACCCTGCCATCCTGGAAGTCCCCCTCTTCGGTCTTGCTGCTATGTGTGTGTCTGGTATCACACCTGGCACTCCTGTCACCCAGCGTGTGTGTTCTTACTCACTTTTCTTCTACAACAGCTCCCACTTTAATATGTGAGTTAGTATTTTCTACCGGATTATTAAAGCCTGTCGTCTATAAACAGGCATGATATATCCTCTTTTATCTTTGGTTTTGTCTTTGTATGTATACTCTTCTGGACCACTTGTAAACAGTCAATCATAAGAAAATGAAATGGAGCATGCATGGCGCATAATGCTTGATAATACCTTCAGCGGGGATGTTTTCCTGGCTGGAAGGTCTGTCTGCACAGCTCTGTTTAACAGGACTGGACACCGGAGCCATATCTTTGCAGGTTGATGTGGATTCACAAACTAGTGGGACAAAAAGGACAAAATCTAAGCATTCAACGCTTAGTTAATCATAGAAATCAGCATGTAAAAAAAAACTAATAAATAAAACATTATAAGAATGTGAGTTTTACTGTACCGTTTGGATCGAAGACTCTGGGCTGTACAAATGACGGTTTGACCACTTCAAACCACCAGAACAACTCCGCCATAAACACCAGGTAGTTGCTCTGCAAAAGCACAAAAAAGTTTATCTTGCAGTTTTCTCTTTGCAGCTCCTTCTCCCCACTTTTGTCCGGCGTGAGATGAGCTGCAGTCGCAGTATCATCTAGCATTTTGACAGATCAACGAGGTCACAGCGAGCCAACTGTTGCTAAGTAACTGGCTGAGATGGGTGTGCTTTGTGCGCTTGAAAATCTGCGTGCGTTTCACCATCTTATATCCCGACATTTTATGAAAACTGCCAAAACACCATCTGGACCTTAGTTAAATATGCCACATGCATGTGCGCGGGTGACCGGCATCGGCGACAAACTATTCATGTAATTAACAGAAGCTGAAGGAGGTCTGAGCAAAAGAGTTCACGTCTAGGAAACCATTTAGTCATTTTATTGGTCGTTTCTACTCGTCTAAACAGCATTTGCTCCTCAGCAGAGTGAAGTGCTGCACAACTTGTCCTTTAACGTGATCTATCAAACAGTTCAACCCAGGCTCATGAACACTGGTTAGGATTCTGTTGCTCTGTAGTGACCTCTGTGACGTTCAGGCGGCATGCCAGAGACTTTAAATGCTCTTCATGAGCCTCTTGTTGCAGTAACCGCTGTAGTATTATTTATTAAATTCACAGACAATATAAACAAAGGAATGAATGAAAAATGAAGACAAAAAGAGGAGTACAGAGCAAAGGGTGTGCAGTTCTGAACACTGTCTACATGCTTGTGTTGAAAAAAGTCCCAGTCAGCTCAGCCCGTGACTTGAATCTGAATGTTCCTGCCCACGCTCTGCACATTATAGTCCCACACAGACGTAACTGCACCCAGAGTTTAGATGTCGTGGAGATGCTCTTGAAGTACAAATGTCTGTGACATAGGGAGATGTCTGTGTGAGAAATACAATGTGCTAAATTAAAACACCAGGAAAAGAACGAGAGAGGCAGGCAGAGACGGGTCAGGACTGTGAACGTCCCCGTGGGCTGAATCCGTCCTCTGTGTAAACTGGGACTGGGCTGGGCCGCCTTCAATACAACAACGTCTCGACATTCAAAGCGTCACTACACAGAATTCAAAAACAAACATGTATAACCGGGCAGAAAAGCAAGACTCAGTGCAGTAAAAAAGAGTCTTATTTCCCTATTACACACACACATGCACACACAAACTTTATAAAAGCCAACCCACTCAGATTAATTATTAAATTTTTCCTTGGGTGACTCACTTTTGCCTCAGTGTAATTTTCTACCCTCGCTCGCCGGCTACTCCCAAAAAAGCCATTAGTTTTCACCGCCTTTTTCACAGCCGAATCTACATCCTAAAAGCAGAGTTCTCCACATCTTCCACATGCACTTATTTGAAAAAGATATTCATAAAACAGGTCCGTACCTTCACCGATGCATGTGCGTAGAGCATGTCCTCCAGGCTGAAGTGGCAGCAGTGGTTGAGGTTGTTCCTGCAGAACTCCTGCACCAGCTGGAGGTTGTACAGACTGTCAGCCAGAGACATGGTCTCCTTTAGGCAGATGTCTGCTCAGCCAGGGGAGGGGTGAAACACACACACACACACACACACACACACACACACACACACACACACACACACACACACACACACACACACACACACACACACACACACACCACACACACACACACACACACACACACACACACACACACACACACACACACACACACACACACACGAGAGGTAATAGGAAAGGCCAGACAGGAAGACAGGGAAAGATAAGGCATAGTTTCTGTTTAAGAATAGAATAGATGAGAAGAAAATAACCCCACTCGCAGTTGAACATTTGAAACATTCAATTCTTGAAACAAGTCATGACTCAAGTTTTCAAACCATTTTCAACTCCTTCCAGATGAGTCATCAGGATTTTTACCGCCTGACGTTTCAGAACTGGTAGGGCGGCCCAGGAATGTATCGGATGTTTGACGAGCGGGAACAGAGCAGTTACAGCCACAGATTTCCCTGCAGCGACGTCATCCTGTAGTTTACTGTACTTCTTACTTATTTTCAGAGTAAACCAAGCTGGAGGAAGTAAACTTTAACAAAGCACAGCTTGCTTTCACATCTGGTTCAAGTGTGCACGCTCTCTGTGACCTTAATTCAATCCAAATAGTTTCAGAGAATCGACAAAAGAGTTGTTTATCTTTGAAACTGCGGCAGCTGACTCCTCTAACGGTTCCCTGTCACATACAACTCGTGACCAATCATGTCAGAGCCAGAGGCCTCTTCAGAATGCAGGCAGGCTGCGAGGAAACACCTCTTTTGTTTCTCTGTTTAAGTCTCCATGTGTGTCCTGAGTCCTATCTGAATTCCAGTTTTATTCTTTCACCATCCTGAGGATTATTCTTTTTAATAGCATTAAAAATAAGTGTAGATTGACAGCATGTGGTAGCTGCAGCAGAATGTGGATCTCTTAAGAGCAGAAAACATTTCTCCACATGCATAATGCTCACCAACTGGATTACTTTGCAAAACTGAAAACCTTAGAAGATAAGAATTAACGAATGATGCATGATGATACAGTGATACAAAGCACGTTTTGTTTCAAGCAGCCTATACAAATGCTTCGCGGTAGTTACTGTGGGAGTGAGAGCAGAAGACAGTGGCCTTTATGTTCTCCAGATGAAACAAAACAAATCCCCTGCGGTCATTACAGCCTTCGATTAATGCGTTACAGAGCTGATGTTTGCTCCGCTTACTCTATAGAAACAGTAACATATAGAGCAAATACAGAGAAATAATCTGTGTGATTGGAGCTCGACCCCACCTTCCAGTCTGATGGCCTGTGGACAGTAGAAGTGCAGCAGAGCAGTGAGGGCGCAGCCGTCAGTGTTATCCTTCAGCAGGTTCTCCACCAGGGGGAGCGATGGGGCACTCCTCTGGGCATGCTCCCTCCTGTACCGAGCCTGAAACCACGGCAGTGGCACTAAGATATCACCTTCATGTGGTTACGTACAGTTTTCTCTTTGATTATGTGTATAAACACACAGACATCAGAAGAACCCCTTTCATCTGCATGCACCAATTAATCACACACACACACACACAGACACACACACACACACACACACATGGGCAAGTGTTAATCTGAGGAATTTCAAGCATAGGTTTGGAATAATGCTTATTATATAGTTCATGCAAATAACCAGCCAATAGCACACACACACAAAGGCAATTTAACTGCCTTTAGAAATACTTTCAACTTTCACGACCATTAAAAAAAAAATCCACCCTAAAGGGAACAATTTTGACTTCTGTGATTAGTTGTGACAAGTGGTCGGCTTTCTTTGAGGACGTGAATGAACTACTTAGTAAAAAAATAAACGGCTTAAGATTTATCAACCTCTGAGACATCGCTGGCCTTATGGCAGTCTTAACCTTCAATGTGGCTCTGTAGCAGACAATCCGTGTGATTTAGGGTTTAATAATAATCTTTGAACCGGCATCTGTCCTGTCTGCAAGTCTTCGTTTAGTCTCTGAGCGAGTAAAAAACTCCCCAGGAACAGTAGTATTACATTATGTCTTCAGGGCATCAGCATTCCCAGTCTGCTCATAAACAGAAGTCTTATTATGCCTGCATTTTGCAACAGGTACGCTGTAACGCTGGAAGCTTCAGTATCAGCAGAGCTTGCTGTCTGACAGTTGGCTCAAGCTGTGGATCAAGATGGGAGCGAAAACATCATTTGCATTGTATATCACTTATTACAGTTTACCCTTTTGACAGCAGGTCAATGTCAAATACGTTCACCGCAAAATTTTGGTACCAAAACGCCTAATAAAACCAGACAATCCTATATTTATCATACTGCGGTAGGATCCTAATGATGGGTGAGGGACAGGTTGGAAGGGTGGGAGACATCTGAGCAAACAACGACGAGGCTCGGGGTCACATGCAGTCATAAACAAGGCAACTGGGGAGAAGAACGCAGGGAGGGATGAAGGGAGAGGAGGCTTGTTGGTGGGACTGTGGGAGAGGTGTTCCACAGGATGGATGGACTTACAGGTACTAATCTCCAGTACCATTTGCTAGGAGACTTGATGGTGGATCGTGATCGGACAAGAAGAAAGAGTTCGATATGGATTAGGCACAAAAAAAGTGCTATCACTGCAGTGACAGGTTGACAAACGTCTTTGTCCCAGAAAGGCCGTCTGTTGCACCTCTGCAAACATTTAATAATCCTTAAAGATGTTATTTGCATACAAATACGTAGTGTGACAGAAAACTGAATTGTATCTCCGGCTGGTTGTTGAGCTGTATCATGATGCTCTTTCCACAGAAAGCACAGAAACCATATTTAGGACAGAAAGAAAAATAGCATTACTCCTAAAGATGTTTTCTCAAAACAATTTTCTCAAACAAATCACTTCTGGCACATATTATGATATTAAAAGAATGTACTGGCAATTTCTGTCTAGCACAATAAATACATTATAAATAGGGCAATTTAACTGCAATGAATACCATCAAAGTATCACTTTTCAAAAGATTTTCTGTCTTACCTCAAGGTTCAAATACATAATTCATTTTATTACTAGTGCAGCATATTTTGTTGCTTTTAGCCTGAAATCCTGTTGGTTCACTTATGATAAACTCTGGTGGTGGTGACTTCACTCGGGGCAGGTTTTATTTGTGAACTTCAACTCTCCATCACCATGACACTCCACAAAATCAGTTGCTCGCAGGTCCACCGACTGTCACCCCGTAACTGTAACCGTGGTTCTCTCTAGAGGTGCACAACCCTCTAACCATATGCAACATCACTAACCCCGAGCACACGAGGTCCGGTGCAAGAACATTCACTTGGTCCTTCAGTCCACCTGGCATACGTCTGCCGTGGTGTCATGTTTCAGCTTTGCTGCTTCTGTTTGCAGAATAAATACAGTTTTTCTTGGTCTCCTATTTCCTCTGTAATTCAGGCAGGTAGCCGAAGTGCGGCGCATGCTGGTGTCCAGATGCACTTCCACGGTGCAAGAACCATTTACTAACTAGTTGCAAAAGACACAGGTAGACGGCATGGCTAATTAGTCTGAGGGCAATGCAGTATTGTAGGTCTATTTACAGCAATACAGATTTAGGGCTAGTCATCTTATTTACTTTCTCCACTCCATAATGGTTTGGGGATATCAGTACTGCCCTTAACATCCCGAGCTCCCGCTTGGGGAGGAGGGGGCTGCCACTCTTCGGTCAGAGGCATGCAGAGCTGGCTGTTACACGGTGCAGTTGAATAAACAACAGCAGAACAGCCTGAACTACAAATGAGCCCTCCCAGACTTCACAGGAGCAGTGTTTTCTTTGGGAGGGAAATTCTCCCTGTGGTAAGGACTTTGAAACTTTGCAGATCTTTTGCATGTAAAAAAAAAAAAAAAAAAAACGAAGCAAACAAACAAAAAAAAAAGTTTCATAATACACTGACTAAAAGGCAAAAGCCCCAAAACATAATATGCACTCTTTAAACAGTCCTTCCTATCCATCCCTGGTTTCGATAACCGAATGGCAGCTGCCCTTTATATCGATTCTCCAAACAAAATTCAGATCTTTGGCTACTTTCTTCACATGTGGTTCAAAACACGAGATATTTTACTAGGAAAAATAGTTTGTTCCCAAGAGGCATAACTACTCTGTAATGTCTTTTGCAGTCAAAGTCAAAGAGTTCACAACCAAGTCTGTGCCTTTGCAAGTCGTAGTATCAGTACAAGTACTATTATTGTAGTACTGCAAACAAACAAAATACAGCGCTAAAATTCAGGGATAGTTCATCCTATTTGGCATGATAACATTTGCTGATGAGCTGTAAATGCAATGTACAGAGGCAGGCAGGAAACTTAGGTTTGGCAGTTAAAGCTGTTGGAAAAGACAGACCTGATGACTCTGCAAAATCTTGGCATAATTAAAGTGAGAGCGTTTTCTTCCTCCACAGGCCATAAATACACAAAATCACATCTTAGCTCACTGAATCATCTTAAGAGCCATGCTACCATTATCAAAATGAACGTATGACTCAAAGGACAGGTTTAATCTTGCTAATCCAGACATATCCACTGAAAATGATGCCATTTACGTGGAAAAACTTCCCAGTTTGACTTTAGACTGAGCTCTCCGGTTTTGTCGCTACTCCGGCATCAAATCTGTACCAGAACCGAATCGTTCATTTCTTGTCCTCTTCCTATAAACCCCAACAAATTTGATTGAAGTCCTGTAGGACGTGTTGCAAACTACTAAACACTCAAACTTAAAATCTTTGACTGAACCTCTGAACCTATTAAATTGAGTGGAGTTTCACAGCTGCACAAGTGTTTTCTGGCTTTCCACTAAGTCATAGAGCAGTATATTCTCCTGCAGTATGTTGAGCACAAACATTCTCAGTATCCACACACAAAACTGAGTTAGCGCTTAGTCATATGAGCACGGTAAAATGCTTTTCACACTGTCCCAGAATAGCTGAGACTCAACTGAGAAGAGCCTTGTGCTCATGCAGTGGAGTCCGTGTGCTGCGTATCTGGCATATCTGTGCGTTTGTGAAGTTCTCCCCTCTCACTACGCTCAGGCTGCCACTCCACAGGTCACACGCCCATATGTTATCGGATCAATAGCGATCTCTATCGCCATCCTAACATAACAACAAACAGTGAACACGTGAAGCTCTCCTCAGCTTCTCGTGACGATCCGCTGCTCATGCTCTTCACCTCTGTACGAGAAGCTGCAGACACGCTCCCCGAGGCCAAAGCAGCCCTTTTGTAACTTGTTATATATAAACAGCTAAAACAGGTTTTTTGCGGATGACAGTGTGGGTCATTACGTAGCTTATTTTTCTCCTCCTGCTGACTGGTGTGATCTGGTGACATTTTATCTGATGCCAAAATTTGTTTCTGTGTCTGTGAAAAGTGTAAACAGATGTTGGATTATTGATAAAAGATAATCTTGTTCAAACTGGTAAGAAAAGTTGTGAGCTTGCCTGAAGTGATTCTGTATTGAGATTCCCTGGACTAAACACGAAACCTGCATTTTGTATCCGTAACCTCAAATGAGTTATTTAGCCATTTATGTTTATGAAAACCATGTTCCCATATCTTCGGTTTTGCATCTTAAAGAGAAAATAAATATGTAAATAAATAACCTTGTGGAAGACTTTTGCACAGTCCTGCATCTTAATACACGCGTGCCACAATCGAATCTCATTTCATCCCATGTGTGCACACCTGCAGAGGAATGATTTTCTATTTTTTTTTCTGTTGTTTTGTTTTTAATTTCCTGACAAAGCACTGTGCTGCTGCTTCAGTTTGGCGAGTAGTAGAGGATGGTAGCTGACTCCAGGGTATTTGTGCCAGCAGACTGACTAGCTGTCACAGGGATGTTACATAACTACAAGGCCTGCAGGATGCATGTCAATTACTTTTTTAATTTTTTCTACAGCTGCCAAAGATCCAGCGTGCCCCTCTCCATGCCCCCCATTGTGGTGCCATTTCTCCAGTCTCTAATAATGTCTTGCTTCTTTTCTCTTCCCTGTCTCTGTCCTCATCTGCACATTGCTTTGTCTCATCCAGCAGCAGTGTGGCAACTCTTGCCAAAATTTTTCCTGCAGCTGGTCTGAGACTGAGCTCATCTGTTGCTCTGATTTACAGAGCTCTGTGCAGTGTGTCTGTACATGTGTGTGCACGCGTCTCATGTGGACACAGGAATGCTTTTGATAAAATTAAAATTCCATTAATATCAACTCTTATCAAGAAATAAAATGAGCTGTCCCTTAAAATACTAAACTGCTGCCTCAAACACCATTTGTGTGATTGATGGCTGAGTTCTTACTTTATGCGATGATGCGTTTGACTCATGGAGGGAAGCCTCTCTTAACTTCTGCTCTTCCACAAGGATGTCTCTTAGGTGCTCATTCACCTTGATAGAAATGAGCAAACAGAGAAAGGGAGAGCAAGGGGTCAGATTTCAAGCATGTGGCGCGAACCGAAGCTGAACAGTGAGTCTGTGATGAGCAGGAGAAGCTTAAACCTCAAAGGAAATCCTTTCACATCTACATGTACTAATAAACGTTAAAGTCTATGACCGTAACTCCAAACCACTTGAAATATTGCATAACATATAGATAAAAATACAATGCAATCTCAGAAACCAAGAATCTATCCTGTATCAAATGTTTACACATACAAATCATTTTATCCTTTGTTTATTTACATTTCAAACAACAAATTAACTTGATTTATGTGTATTAATTGATAGTGTGCAGCCCTGATCTGCTAGTATTTTTCTGGGACTCAAAAAGAAACTATTTCCAATATTTTTAATGTGTGTGCATCTGTAAATAAATTCTGCCCCTGGTCTGCAAAACAGAGCTTAAAACAGACAAGATCCTTTTCAACTTTGCCTCACACTTGTTGCATCATTTCAAACAAACTTAGAACAGTCTTTTAAATGGTCTTTAAATACATCAAGTTCACATTTGTATGTTTCTTAGAACATCTCCTGATGGGCAGAAAAAGCAGCTTCAAGTAACTAAATAATCTGTTTGAGATTTGACTAAATAATCTTTTAGAGATTAACTAATGTCCCTTTAAAGATTAAAGCTCGCTCATGGTCCAACTTTGCCTTCCAAATCCAGCTCTAACAGATCAGAGTAGTTCGAGTTGAGTCTGTAACCGCTTGATAATCTCTAAGACTTTATTACATGTGATTGGAGCCAGTTTTGGTCTATTCCTCTTGCAAACGTGCAGTGAAGGAAGACCACTCTGACAAATAAGACGCCATGCTTGTAAAGGGCTCATGGATGTGTCCCGTGTCAGGCAGGACATATCCGTCTGGATGTTGCGTGGCCTCGAGTGTACCTTGTTGATCCAGGTGGTGATTGCATCCTCTGTGTCGTATGGCAGCTCTTGGAAAAGTTCCTTGCTGTGTAAAGGTTCAGCAGATGAGTATCTGTTGATGCAGGACATCACCCTCTCTACGCTCACCATCTCCACCGTGTATGCCATCATCAGGGTATCGATTAGAGCCAGGTGGGAGTTCTGTACGGACAGACAGGAACAGACAGGTTAGAACCATAAATCCCGTCGTAGATGTAAAGTTTTCTTTTCATTTTTCAGTCCATCTCTCCAAGAAACGTTAAGTAAACTATTAAATCTACAACTTTAAGTTTCTACGCTTGTGCTTCTGGATTTCACACGGACTATAAAGGGAAGTTTCTAAAGTGCAAAGTTGCTAAAAACTGTTTTATTCAGCAAAGGCACTGAAACAATTGTGAGTTTTAAGAGAAAACACAATTTCAACAAATGTCCCCCCTTCTGTGTCTTATCGACTACAATGCATCCTCCTCATTTTAATCTGCTGTGACAAACTTGACCATGGTGTCACTGAAGTGTCAGCCACACGGGATCCAACAGCTAAGCCTCTGCATGTTTACCTTAATATAGTACACATTACCTGACGTCTAACTCTTATGACATGAGCAGTTTTACTAGACAACACTCACACAAAGCTTGACATTCTCCTGGCCTTTGAATCCCATTCCAGGCCGGTCAGTCCGACGGACCTCCCCTTCCCTTTCCTGTCACACTACAAGTCTACTCAAAAACATGTTCTGTCCACACCCATCTGAATGTGCATAAATGTACTTGTTGCTTACCTAAGCATCTATGTGAGTGTCAGAACCAACTGTACTAACATCTTAAGTCCAGGGCTTTATTATCCCAGTGAGTCAAGCTGGTACAAACTGTCCCACAGCGCAGGAACAGACCTCTGTTCATAACGGCCGAGACCCGTCAACAGCAAGTGTGACCAAGCCTTTCTTGTCCAGTGGTCTGCCAGTCTAAACAGACAGTGTGCCCAGATGTAGGAGGTGTGCTGGAAACAAAGTCATCATGGAAATGAGTGCTAAAACGCTTTAATGAACCCGACGCAATCGCCTGATGAAAAAAAATCTGCCGCTGTATGACTGAACTGACCAAATAAAACGCAAAAATAGCAATAAAGTGTCGTTCTTATTAACAAACAGGATGAAGAGAAACTAGACTAAATAATATTTGAAACACATTTATAGATGGAAATGCAAGACTTAAAAAAAACAAAACTTGAATGACAGGTGATAGAGGTCACAGAGCTGCTAAAAGCCATTAACAGAGAAACATTAATCGTGTTGTTTATAATATGAGCACAGAGAAAGTGAATCAGCAGGATAATTTGGTGTGATGTCTATGTCTTTTCCTATTGCTTCCAGCTGCATCTTGTGTCGTGGATCCTTGGGACGGTGCTCTGACATAAGAGAAGGGACAGAACCGAATGTTGCATTTGTACGTGGAAGACTGTGACTTTTTATAATTGTTGACCAGAGAAAAATGTATAAATACACTACTCAAAATGAAGCATCCCTAATGACAAGGCACATGTGTCTTGGCTGTGGCCCAGAGCGCGTCGGACCAGTCCAATGCCTGGTTATACTCACTGCTACAACATATTAGAGTGTGATTTGGTACATAGGCCCAATATCGAATTGTTTATGAAACAGCCTGCTTCCCGGCTGCTTCGGGATATTTCCAGATATTTCACATCATACGCATTCTCCCCCAGAGGTGCTGCCCAACATCTGTCTGACACTTGACTGGTTGAGGGAGACAGACTGACAGAGAGGCAGGGAGACGGGGCAAGCAGCTCAAACTGAAGCTGGAGATCCAGAAAACGTGATTTTTATGACACTTGCTCAGCTCTTACTCAGATCTTCTGAATTCCTCACATTAAACTTGCACATTATTAATGTCGTTAAGGAGCGTGCGTGGGCACGTGCACGCACTAGACCTTAAATGCGCGTCTGTTCAGATCCATGACATCTTAAATGATCGAGTCAAATCACTTGAGTTGGTTCATGTTTCTTTGGGATTCTTGCAATTTAAAATATTTGGTAAACTGTTTACTTTTCTTTATTTTTTTTTGTAAATTCAAGATAGTCGGTGGCATTTTAATGGGGATAAATAATAATAAAATACTAATACAGCAAAAAAAAAAAAGAAGACCTCTGAAGCTACCAGGCTTACAAAGCAAGTGACCTATCAGTAAGACGCAGATGATTCAGTTGTTGAGTATCAGTTTCACTGGGACTGAGCTTGGACATCTCTACATTTCAGCTCCATCGAAAAACATTAGAGGATCCTGAAATATAATCTGTTTTCTGGAGTTTATGCCAGAAACAAAAATACAAACGATCTCTCTGGGGTATTTGTAATAGTAATTCAAAGTATTCTGAAGCAAACAGTTTTAAATTAATGTTTCTGAGCAGTGTACGGGATAAACAACGGCATTAATGGATTTGGTTCTCACCCTGGACTAGATTTTACGTCACTGACTCATCAAGGATTGACCCAATCACTTAACACTCATTTATAATGGACTGTTCTGACTGCAGCGAAGTATAAAAAAAGACATCAGTCCAAAAATTAAAGTGTTCCCTTAATAACTCTTATGTCTTGTATTATTAAGAAATGAGCATGAGATTCAACCCCACTCCAAATGTTTTTTTACACCCTGTAGTTGAATAAAAGTTATTATTGCTCTGCTCATAGTCTGTGACAGTTCAAATATCCAACAATTATTGGGAGTTAGTTAAAGCCCAAGAGATGAACAAGACCATAAAAGACAGGGGAGGAGCCATGGATAACGTCTCTGAAAACTGTAAGGGAAAAAACTCTTGACTGTTTACTCTACAGCATGAATTTAAGGCCATGTGCTGCCTTTTATGCTTCCACAAAGACCTTTGGTTGTGTATATGTGTGCACAGAAGTGAGTCGAAAGCACTGGCGGTGACAGACACGCCTTATAAGGCTGTGGAAATGGCAGACACTGGTGACCGAGTTGCATGGAGAGACACCCCACTCACACACACCACCTAACAGGAGCGTCAGTCTCCGTTCGCTGCAGTCGCATGGCTGCAAGCATGTGTGTCCTTGATCAAAGACATCTATAGGAAAGCGCAATACAGCTGAGGAACCAAATCAAAGCAAACGCAATCTCCACAAACATCAAAAGTATCCACTGGGGGATGTGTGTGTGTGTGTGTGTGTGTGGGTATGGGGGGGGGGGGGGGTTACACTCTCCAACATTAGTGGCTCACACAAGTGTTTCTGCCACACAGCTTCACGCCGACGTGTCTGGCTTCATTAAGATGTGAAAAAAAAAAAGTTGCAATGCAAATGTCCAAAACACAATCTCCCACTATCGTTTTCAAACACGCAACTATGAAAACATTTCACTGTCATTCGCCGTGGAGCCTTTCAATAATGGAATACGCCCCGGTGCAGACATTCAATTACCGCTCCAGCTCCATCTCATCCATCACTTTCACGCTTAGAGGACACACCGAGGCGTGGGTGTGGAAATAAAAATGAAAGACAATTAAGACAATAAGGATATAAAAGGATACGCAGGTCTTGTCCACACTGCTGGAGGCCTGACGTCTCGATAAGACTGTGTGTTTTTGTGCAAATGGGAGGTAGTGGGGGGGAGACATTTATATACTAGACAAGACTTGACTTTTTATGAGGCCCCGCCCTCCACGCTGCTGCAGCAGAGTACACATCACATTGTCGTCCTCCCTCCTGCAACCCTCCCTTCTCCCCCCGTGCACTTTACACTTCTCCTCCTACTTAATTTTGTCCCTTTTTCCCTCCTCTCCCGTCTTTCCAGATGGCCATGCTAACTGTGGGCCTTTTCCACTCATTCCCTGGCACACATATGTCTCCTTCATGCCAAAGAGACTTTTTCCTCCTCTTTGCATCTTTCCTTCCCGCTTTGACACAGTTCCTCTCCATTTCCCCCTTCCCCACTTGTTTTTCACCCTCCACTCTTTTCTCTTGCTCGACTTTCACACACTTCCTTCTGGTCTGCAGCCAAATGGCAGCCCCTCGACTCCATCCCCCTCGTCCCCGCCCCCCGTCCGTCTATTTTCATTCAGTCTCTGACAGACTGCCACACTCCTCCTTCTCCTCCTCCCTGAAATGAGTTATTCTTCCATAGCACTGTATTCGGAAAAACCATGAGATCATCATTTTCCCTGCAGATATACCATAACACAAAAGAGAAAAGCCTCCACTTCTGTGTGTCTGAACGGATCCCGCTGAGTCCAACTTCTTACTTCATCTAACAGATTAAAGTACAGTTGCAAATATAATACAACAGACATACATCACATACTCATTTATAGGTGTGAAAGGACAAACTTGAGAGGTACAATTACAATTGATTTGGTCATGAAAACAGCAAAAAAAAAAAAAAAAACAACAACAAGAAAACAAAAAGAAAAGTGTGAGTGTGAAAGGAGTATAAACTAACAAAATGCTGCTACAATCTGACAACGGACACACAGGACAGGCTTGGTGGAATATTTGTAATATATGATATTCAGTATATGTAACAATTAAAGAATAAACGTGAAAATTATAGACCAAAAAAAGTCCATGGCAGTAAACAGGGGGAAAGACCAGAGAGACTAGGAACGAAACAGAGAGGCGGCTTGAGCACAGTCGGGGAGGGGGGAGGAAAGAGTGTACTGCAATGCAGACAACTCTTTGGCGTAAGCAGAAGTGCCCGGTCTCCAGCCATGCGTGTGTGTGTGCATCTGCTGCCACAGACTCACTCGCTTTATGTCACTAATACACCATAAATAAGCTCTCCTCTTGCATCCACTAAAAGCGTGACAGGATTATGTTCAATTGAGGAAACGCATCTAAATGTTGAACTCCATCTGTTTTCTGACACCAGCTTCATTTTTGTTTCGGGTCATGGGGGTGTGGGAGGGAAGTGGACCCCGACCTAGAAGGGTGCACTCTTGAATGAATCCATCACGGGGCCACACAGGGACACGTCAAACTACCATCCACACTTACACTTACGCCTTAAGTCAATTTAAACCAACCCGTGAGCATAATAGGCGTGTTTTTGGATTTGGATTTGGGGAGGAAAATGGTATTCCTGATGAAAACCAACACAAGAGGAAATAAAAGCAAATGACATGCAGAAAGGCCCGAACAGGGAACTTTCTTAATATGAAATAACCACTACATCATGCTGCCCAAATCTAAATCTAAATCTGAATCTGAATCTGAATCTGAATCTGAATCTAGGGCTTCATACCAGTCACATTACCCATCTCTAATACAATTCTGATTTTGCGGAGATCTGATTTGATGGTCCACATTAGTAACCCCAAGTGTCTTGCATCAGATTTGAATATTCCCTCTGCACTGGCACCCAAAGTGGGAGATCTGATGGAGTCAGGGTGCCACTGGTTCAGACTGGCACCAGTCGCGGTTATGATACTGGTAACATCTTGCCACTGGCGTTCATTTTCCTCCCTGGTTGCTGTTTGCCTTTTTTTTTCACCCTGCCCGTGTTATGCCAAGTTCTGCGGACCTAATAAGATGTATATTCTCCAGTTCCCAACACTCAGCTCATGCTTTTAGGTAAAACACCACATGAACTTGAATATATGTCCATTTAAACTCATGTCACATCCTCATATTCAGTGTAGGACCACATACTGAACATACACTGTACCCCCACCCTCCAAACAGTCAGATGTGCGTCTTGCCCAGAGTTTAAATTCAAACTGACATCCAGGACTGAATCTAATTTGGACATACCCCACCTACTGTATCAGCGTTATGTTATTGTGGTGTTAACTGACATGCATGTTTGCTCTGTGCTCCCTGATGACACAGACGTAATATCTATAATAGGTCACTCTGGGGAAGCCTGTCATTAGAGGTTGTTTTTCTCTCAACGGGACACATCGCAGAGGCTGCTGTAAAAGCACATTCGCATACACATAACTACCAAACAACACACACATTACTCATAAATGTGACACACTGCAAAGCATGAAGCGACACATTCAGGCTGAGACAATCACTCTAATGAAATAAACGATAAAATTTGTTTGCAATCAATTTGGACATGTGATGCATGCGATTTGTCAAGGAAAAAGTTTGCTGGTTTCAGCTTCTCAGATGAGACGATTTGTTGGTTTTGTATAAGTTTTCTTTCAGTTTCTTTGGGCTGTAGGAGCATTTACAGAAGATGCTTTTTGTTTAAATCAAACAAATATTTTCCACATCTTGTTTCCATGGTTACAGTGATATGCTGCATGCATTTTAAATGTGAATATGAACACTTCAACAAAACTGTGCAGAAAAAGGTGAATTTGAATAAATGCTTAACTTTGAGTGTTAACCTATGTCCACACAAGGAAATCCTGATTTTTCTTTCTACTTCTGACCTTTAAATAACCGTTTATTCTGTCCCTGTAGACGCGCACTCACCATGTGTATGGGCGTGCTGGTCAGATCTCGCTCTGTGACCAGTCTGTCCTGGTCGGTGACGTACAAGCCCTTCTGGGCCAGGGCCTGAATGACAGCGTTGTGGCCCAGTAAAGGTTTGACGGCATCGCTGCGTAGGATCAGGCTTCCTGCGCGGCAGTAGAGCTCTGCAGACTGAAGCAGGCAGGCGACTGGAGGCTTCAGGTGCTCCTGGTTGTACTGGTCCTTGTAGAAGGGGTCAGCCAGCTCCTCTGGTACTGCATCTGAGGGGAGAGAAGGAGGCAGGAGATTCGCTCAGGAAGCTTTCTGCTGTCATTCTGTCCTTCCATAGCTGAAGCTCCAAGCATCACATTCACACATACACCGACACTGCAAAACCTTTAGGATATTTTCACACCAAAACATCTTTTTCAGGAAGTAATGGAACCATACAAGTTAATTTTGGAGGGAAATAATTGTGGAGCCATGCAGCACAGGCTGCTAGTGTGTGTGTGTGTGTGTGTGTGTGTGTGTGTGTGTGTGTGTATACTGTAACCAGAGTGTGTTTGAAACGGTCTAAGTAACAAAGCATGAAGCACCTTCTAATCTTGTTACCTGATCCAGTAAATCTGATTTGAAGAAAATAGCTGGACACTCCACAGGACTCGGTCTTCCGATCTTTCCTTCTTCACGACCCTGAGTTGTTCTCAGCCACAAGTTGTGACACAAAGCTTAACAGTACTAGTCTTGAACGACTGTCCTACGAGCATTACTGACAGACAACTCTCATATCCGAGTGTCTACGTGTCTGTGCGTCTGGTGGCACACTCGCGCTCCTGCGTGAGTGTGTATTCCTGGTGTGTGGGGTCATTTCCTCCCTGCCTGCCTCTGAATCACTCTGAAGGAAACAACGGACACTGCAGGAATCTTTCTTAAAGGTATAATGTTACTCTTCAAAACAGGAGCAGGGTAGGGTCAAAAAGTCGAAATAAACAACATCATGAGTCAAATAGGTGATGCTCAGTTCAGGAAAAAATAAAACAGCCATTAAGCTTGTGATCAAACCATGGCTGTTTCCCAGTGGCTGTGGTTTCAGCAGCTTCCCCCTGAACCCACAGTGGCCGATGAAAAGAGATATTTAAAGCAACAGGCAGATGTTGAACCACTTCATAACAAGCTCCCCTCTTCCAAGTCATAACCTTATAATTGATCCAACTTCTGTCTGCAATACAAAGCTTACACAAGCGCTCAAATGTGTTGACCAAAGGGATTTTGCTGCAGATTACAAGACTTTTGAATGAAATGTTTAAAATTCACTGCGAGGAACGATGCCACATAACCTCTTTTCAGTGGACAGTGTCTTAGACACCTAGATGGTTTTTAGGAGAAATTCCTTTACTGTAATTTAAATAATATGTTCTTTTCAAAAGCAGCTTCCTACTACAGGCCACGGTAGCACAGCGGGAATGATTTTCTAGAGTTCATGGAAATCTGCCTCGTCAAGTAAAAAAAATCCTCTTCTTTGTATTCGCCATCAAAGAGGAAACAGACAGGAAGTAGCTGCCACAGGAAGTTCAGGCATGACAAAGACTGCTCCCCTGGAGACCCCAGGGAACACAGCTCCGCATACACAACCTAACAGCCAGCCCTGCTTATCTCTGCTGGTTTACTGCTTATCTTTAAAAAGAGTCACATAATATATGCAGCAATATAAGCTGGAAATAAAGATCTCTAAGATTCTGAGGAATTACTAGCTGCGGTGACAAGAAAAAAACAAAAACATCACTCCGAACTGGAAATGGCTAAAAAACACTGGTCTGAGAAATGCAGCCAGCTTCTCTGGGATCATTAAAGATGGATAGAAAACTTGCCCTGAGATCAGATCAATCAAAATCGGAAATTCTTTTCGGTAAACATGTGGTGGAGCAGCATATGCTGCTGTTTAGAGAATGTCTTTCCCAGGAAGTTCTTGCTTAATTCAGCAAGACAGTGCCAAGCTACAGTTTCAATGACACAGCTCCGTGGTGAAATAACGCAGGCGCTTAAATGGCATGTCTGTAATCCGGACCTATTAGGCCCTGACATCATTTGGTGTATTTTTATTAAAACAAGTACTACAACAAAAGAGAAAGTGAATTCCTATATCAAGGAAAAATACTGGTGATGCAAAATGCCCCTTTTAAAACTACTGGGTTGTCTTTCTACTGCTCAGCAGGTAGATGGGCTTTGAGAGCGTTGCAAATAGTTTTTTTTCCCTGTTTTTACAACTTTTTCAGTGAAAACAGCTTAATCTGAAGCGGAGACGGGCTCCGCGTCAACTCAACCGAGAGAGTCAAGCGGTGAGGAGGGATCTGTAATGCCGTTTGTTTTCAGGTGCACTGACAGAGCTGAAGAGTTTCTTATGACGTCTAACGGTCAAAGGGCATCTGCTGATGGTGACCTGCGACGGCGATGCTGATTCTTTACAATCCTGAAGATTCACGGTGGCGTCTGCCTGAAATCTGACATTTCTGACTAAAATGCCAGTGGCATGCTGTGATGTATGGGTCTTGTAGTTTCTGCTGAATGCCGTCAAGACTGACTAAATAACTGGCATCTTATTATGCCAAAATGTTGAGTTATTCATTCAAACTCAAATGAACTCACCTGCAGTTTGTCTAATGTGATTTTAGGCATCAGATTTCATTAACAAGCTGCAGATTTGATTTCCAGTAAGTGCATTAAACTCACCCACCTAAATAAACTAAAACTACAACCCAGCAACACAAGCCTCCAAAGCTACTCTTTCAGCATTTTAAAGCAATATTTAAATACGTTATTATACAACTCCTGACCATGTGCAACTTTATGTGCATCAATTTTGTTTTGAACGGGCCATGACTAAAGTAGACTTTCTGCTGATCTAGAAAACCAGGTGCATTTCAAAATCCAGCTCTTTGAAGCTGGAGCACAAACTTTGAGCTGATCAGTAATTTGTTGCATCTGAGCAGCACCAGATTCAAGCCGTGGCCTATGTAGGCCAAACGAACCTCTGAGGACCGCTCATGAATTGGGCCACAGTTCTTGGGAGTGCTAAGAGCTGAAACTGTGTCACCGGAGGGCCGGGACAAAAACAAAGCAGAGGAAGTGTGCGAGCAGCCACAAGACATGTTGCTATGTTGTACGGCTCTCTAGCATTTCATGCTCTCTGAGGTTGAAATATAGTGCAGCTCTACTTGGCACACGCTCCGTCCGATCAATGGCTGGGAGTCAGAGGTCTGCCTTTCCTTCTACTGCTTTGTCTAAGTTTGACTGTGTCTTTGGTGGCCTTCATTAAGAGCTGGAGAAAAGCTCTGCGCTCAGAAAAGCAGGATTTACTGTGTCTTTATGTGGCCAGGCTGCCAGAGCGGCTCACAGAGCTCACAGAGGACACGAGATGGGCCACAGATCAAGTATATACATGAAGTTGACTGTCACATTTGTTTACATGATTGCATCACTTAATCATTATTAAAAATGTCAACAAAAGCTTAAAGCTCCAGACGGCTGTAATCCGCTCCTCTACAATCACACAGAATAACTTTGTGATGATTTCCTGCCTTTTATATCCCTTTTGTGGTAAATATGTTCAGTTTATTAAAAAGCTCAATTAAGCAGTCGCCCCGGGCTCTTTCACATTGTTTTATAACCAAAAAGACGTATCTGTTGACTGTGTGTATTTATAGTATTCACGTTAAGTAACTGAAAACCTTCTGGTTTTGGACAAATAAGTTAAAGATTTAAAAATGGGGTCCCTTGGGTCACACAGCTCAGAAACAAATTTGAATATTTAAAAGTTATTATAAGTTGTGAGTGACAGAGGGACAGTTTTTGTTTCCGACATAAAGCTCGTCTGTGGTGCTGGATGCTGTGAGACAGCCACTCCGGTGGATTTGAGCTCCTGTCTCTGCGCTTTTGTTTGGATTTTCACAAACTATTGTGAACTCACTCGCAGCAAATCTATTTTCAAATGTGTTAAAAGTCTGGTGACCTGAATTTCAAGACATTTTATCGATCAAATCTCTGCGCGAAGATAATTGTGTTACAAAGAGAGCCAAACTTGGGTTACAAGGAAAAAGTTGTGTGTTTGTATCTGTTGATCAGCCATCAAACAGTAAAGAACTGTAGTCGGTGTTATGTAATGTTCAGGCTTCAGCTGGGGGGGATAAATGGCAGAAGGTTAAACCAATAACCCTGTGACAGGATGTAGTGAGGTAATGAGCATCACCTAGGACCACAGGGACAGTCATATGAAACACAAACTGAGGCTTACCAGCAATAAGCCAATAAAAAAAGTTCTCTTAATATAGTTTACAGTTCTGTTTTTG
This sequence comes from Xenentodon cancila, assembly GCA_014839995.1. NCBI lineage: Eukaryota > Metazoa > Chordata > Actinopteri > Beloniformes > Belonidae > Xenentodon > Xenentodon cancila. The sequence continues at coordinate 16,147,373 of CM026207.1, read as the reverse complement.
GAGATCAATTTTCTACCATTTAAGTCACTGAAATCAGGAGATACCTACTTGATAATTAGATCAGCAATGTTTTCAGCTCATCTCCCCCTCAAATGTAAAAGGAGGCGCCACCTACCCGAGCCGAAAGCCTTGGCCACCAGCCACGTCAGGCTGCAGGATATCTTGGCCCTGGTGAAGTCGTAGTGGTCGAAGCTCTTGATGGCAGGGACGATGAAGGTCCGTCTCATCCCTCTGTCATCTGCCGCGTCTCCCATCGTCTCCGCGTGTGAGACCCTGCTGCTGCTGCTGCTGGAGGTTCAGTCAGCTGCTCCTGAATGACATCCCGTCCAGAACAACTGAATGCAGAAAAAAAGGAGGGGATTCCTGCTGCTTGAAATTTAAAAAAAAAAAAAAAAAAAAAAAAAAAAAAAAAGGTTGGCTGATGCTGGAGATCGTGATGAGCCTGATCGGAGAGCCCCCCTCCTCTCTCGGTTACATGAGCACCATCCTCAGCTGAACGACACCTTATGTTTAGGGAGTCAGACCCGGACTGCTCGGCACAGTTCAGTGGCAGGGATGTTGAAGATTTCCTCCATTCCTTGACATGACTATCCTCAGTTACCAGACGTAACGGAACTGCTCCGCGGCTCCGGGGGAAAGCTACAGCCCAGCAGCGGAGGGCAGACCCGGAGACGAGCTGAACGCGCGGTTCGTGTCCATGCTCTTCTTTCCTTTTCTTTCCTTTCCCGACTGTTTTCCTACCCGCTTTCCCTCTGCGGCGTCTACGCTGCGCTTTTTCCTGCCGCACTGATCAGGGGATGGAGCGCACTGCGCACGCGCGATCCACCCACCCAGCGTGTGCATTCCTGACAGGAGTCACCAGGATGTAACATAAGCTGAGGTGGAGTTAACGCAGTCGCTCCCGACCCACTCCCAGATGAGGTGGAGTTAACGCAGTCGCTCCCGACCCACTCCCAGATGAGGTGGAGTTAACGCAGTCGCTCCCGACCCACTCCCAGATGTTGTCTCCATGGAGAAACACATGCGCTCTCGTGATGGAAGAGCGCATGTGTACAGGAATGGCTGAACTTTGACGACTGTTTAGGTGAATGTTGAGTTTTTTTTAAATGTAATTTCCCATTGCTAAAAAAATGAAAATAAAATAAATTACACAATGACACACAGACATGGATTACATTCCTTTAAGTCTCTTTTTTTTATTCTTAAATAAATATACCCCAAATTTGTCATAGAAACTTTGTTTATTTAAACTTTAAGATTCTGTTATTGAATAACCCATGCTGTGTACACTTACAGATCCAATAATGCATTTTAAACATCTACAGTCAATCAATCAATCAACCAATAAACCATATAAAAAGTAAGGGAGAAATAATTTCATTTATACAGTTTTTACAGCAGTTCATGCAACTGCATGTAATACCTCCGACTGAATTGGGTAGTTTAAACCATATACTTAAACATCATGAGAAGTGATGGTCTGCAACAGTTTCCTGGTTGAACGCCTCCACAAAATCATGCTTTGTTGGGCTGAATCCATCAGACATCCATGCTGCTTAAGTGACAATCTGAATTAAGTACAAATGATACAAGCTTCAGGGGAAGGACAAAGTCACAGTATGTACGTCCATATGAGCTGTATTTTCATTTTCCCTGTATCATTTGCCTCTCTGCATATCCTGGCTCTCTCTGTTTTTTTCAGGTAAGTATGAGATTTACTCTTCCTTCATGGAGCCAAGACCCACCCTGAGAGCATGATACTACATCCTCCGTGCTTCACTGCAAAGATTTATTTAGGTTTTCAACAATAACTAGTGCTTTCCTCATTTTTCTTTAAGTTCTATTCAGGTCTTCGAAATTTTGTCTTAACTACTGCAGCAGAGCTGATTTGGATTTAAACAGGTCTGTTGGTAACCTTTTTTCAGTTTATCTTCAAGGACAGGTCTGAACAAAAACCTACAGGTTTTAAACTTTCTTCATTTCACAACAGTCATGATCACTGTGAACCCTCAAATACTTAGAAATGATTATATAAACTGTGCGTGACCACTGTTTTATCACAAAACCTGCAGAGATTTCTTTGGATTTATTTGCTTGTTTTTCCCACACCGTTGTAGAATTTTATTTACATAAAAGTCTGCAATCAAGTACTGGACACATAAAAACATTATTTTTTACTAATTAGTAATCAAGTTTGACTACACTACAAAATAAATTATCTCTTGGCTTTATGCTACTTGTGCTTTTTTTTATAGAGTTGATAAGGGCAATGTTTGTTAATATAGATTAGTGAATGTAAATGAATGGGAAGAGAATAAATTTGACTTCTTTTAAGACGGATTTAAGGTAAGAGTTGATGAAATATATAAAATATCTAAAACTCTGTAAAGCAACTGTGAATTAGAGACATAAAGGTGGCCAGTTGAGGTCATTAAAGCTTTGGTTATCCCTTCAATTATGTTGTACTTTAATGTTCCTTCTTATGTGTAAATTTTACTTTAAATTATTTCTTCATCAGACCTGCGTACTTGATCGGTTGCTGTTTATAATAGACTTGAACACTTCTTCCACTGCTGACAAAAGAAAAAGAGGAACAACTGTAGCAAATATGTTTCACATAGATACATTTCTTCTGTATGTGGAGAGACAATATTTTTATCACACTTTTAACGAAAACAAAGAAACATGAGAAGTTCACCCAATCTCCTCAGGTGGTTTCTCCCACTGCTTGTATATGTTTTCTTTCTCAGCTGCTGAGAACAGCTTCTAACACACTGTTTGGGTTCACCCGGACCGAACATTAACTCTTTTAAATATTGTTGGCTGTGCTGTCTGACGCTACTGAACGAGTCTTACGCGTGACCGTGCAGCCAGTGAACGGGTGTAACACTACTGCCCCCTACCGTCTACATAGGGTTAATGCAACTGAGGAAGTCAGACGCTGCACATCTCCAATCAGTCAGTAGGTGGCGATCTTTTATCAAATATAAACGGAAACGTTTCAGTCCTGCTCCTAACGGCTACAAAGTACTCAATTACTCTGTCACTCTTGTCAGTTTTATTAAATCTTTCACTGGCAGGTTTTAAAACACTTTGCAGTGAACAGCCCAACAATGATTTCTACATCTTTTACATTTTAGTGTTCAGAAAACACGAGCATTTATTTCATTTTCTACACATAAACAGATAACAAAACACCACAGAAAACCATTTTTAACTTTATTCCCTCTCCTCAGTGTAAATTTAATCATCTTTGGCTACACTTCCACTACAATCCACAGTCATTTTTGAGTCATTACCGATCATAATGTAGTTAGCATTTTCAATATGAATGTTAGACTGCGGTGGCCACCAAGCCCTGCCGTCTCCATCTTGATCCAGTGGCAAACTAGGGTCAATTTGAAGTTTTTGTTCCATGTAAAGTCTCAGCTTTTCTTCGTCCTTCTGTTTCTGAATTCTGGCTTGCTGCTCGACCGTCCAGATTCTTCTATGTTTTGCAATCTTTGCTGGAGACAGTGACTTTTGGAGCTTCCTCTCAAAGCTCTTCTTCTCATCCAGTGGAACTAAAGTCTGCAGAACCATGGGGACACTCTCTCTGGGCATGCAGTTCTCCAGCGGCAGCAAAGGGATAACCGTGTTGAACTTGTGCTTTTTGTTTATAGAGTTGATAAGGGCAATGTTTGTCTTCATTTCCAGCATTTGTGTGTTGAAGTTGCGGGTAAGCAGCAGGAAGGTAAAGGCTGAGTTGTTGACAGCATCCTCCACACACCTAAGAGTGCTCTTCCCGGGAATGGCAAAGTCCTCAGAAAAAGTTGCACCTTCACTTCCAATGATGCTTTCAAATTTTTCTTTCATGCTCTCGGCCACATCGGCATCCTCTGGAGCATGCAAGATAACGAATGCATAAAAAACTTCCTCCTCTTCCTCCTCCACTGCAGATTTACTTTCATGCATTTTCTTTTTAGAAGACATCTTGGGTAGACAAATATTTGTGGAAGATGGTAAGGAAACTCTTGTTTCTGTGCTGGGTGCTTGCAATGGATTTGGACTCTCCTCCTGGGTGACGTAGCTTTTCAGTACATTGTCGCTTGTTGCTAAGCTTTCACACATCTTTGAGTCTTTTTCCTCTCCAGACTGAGGAGAACCAGTGGATCTGGGCTGATGTTCAGGTGACTGATGGTCTCCAGGTGTAGTTTTTGCTTTACTTTCAGCAACAGTTAGGCTGAGCGGTTTTACTATAAGGTTACCTGTTTCTGGAGCTGCTTTGTCACCTAGGAAAGATGCTGTCGGAGGAAAACTTATCTCCAGATGGGACGGATACGAGGGCTCTGAGGGACTCTCCTGGAGAGAGTTTGGAAGACACAGAAAGCCCGCTGACTTATCTTGAGACACTGTAACTTTTAAAGTTGTATTCCCCTCATCCAAGCTTCCGTTGGGATCGAGGGAAGGTCCTGAGTTGAGGAAAGTAGAGGAGCACATCCACTTTCCAAACTGAGGCCCACATACAACTTTAGCTTCTTCTCTGAACTGATGACATTGCAGATCGTCACAGTGGGTTCTCTTTAAGTAGTCACTTGAAAGAGCTCGCTTGTAAGCCATATTTCTCAGAATTTGATCACACAACCTCTGCTCTGATAAGACTTTAAAAATACGAGCCAATGCTGATAAAGACTCAGCCGTCTGTGCTTGAAACTGACTACAATAAACTGAAAAATCATCTAATTTACCCCCACTTGAGTGCCACTTTTCCGCCAGATGGCTGGCAAGGGGGTTGTCCTCCAGCATCTGGAGCTTGTTCAGGGCCTGCGCTCCTTTCTGGAGAATGATCAGACACAAAGCGTGAATGAGAATGTCTTCAGGAGACTCGCCCAGCTTTAATGTCAGACTAAGCAATCGTTCCGAAGTAGTCTTCACCAGAATGTCAAAAACATCTCCCAGCCCCGTCCCCTGATTTTCCCAGTCCGCATGACTCATCTTCAGTTGTACTTGCCGAACGTTCTGCAGTCAGAAGAAGTTGATAAGATTACAAGAATCCTCACAGGGTACCACATGCTCTCTTAAGACTTCTAAAACCTCTTGAGTCTCTTGAGGAGAAGTGCACGCTTTCCTTGACAGTCTTCATTCTTTAAAGAGATTGAAAACACCACATAAATGTTAGAGTAAAGCAAAACATATGAACTTTGATTGATAATTCATTTTCTTGTGTAGCAAATCCTCGATCTGGTTTTCTGCCATTAACTCAAAACAACATTCCTGACAGCTACTCACCGGTGTGGAGTCACAGAGGCCATGATAACGCATTCAGTGTGTCTGCTTCCGGCTCAAATAAGGAAGTATTTCAGAGAGGGTGATCCACTTCAATTTTTGTAAAAAAAAAAAAAACACTTTACTCCTAACAAGGAATTCTCAGTGCACATTCGACTTTAGTGGATCACTACTGTAGGCTTTGAAAATCGTGCAGATCATTAGTGATCGTACCTGTTGCAGTTGTAAGCCTCTGCCAACTTGGAGCAACTCTGCACAATGCAATGATGTCACGGGCTGTGAAGTATGGGAGCCCATGTGGGACACCAGACAAAAGGCAGGAAGGAGGATTCATAGCTGATCAGACCAAGCAGCAGTAGCTCCTTACATCAGCCAGCTGTACGATCCTTCAGGGGTTGTTTTCATGATGCAACTTCTTTTTTGATCTCTCACATTTTAGATCATCCTAAAAGAAGCAATTTTTGCGTGGAAATGTATAAATCCTTAGTTATTTGAGCACTATGGGTGCACAAGCGAAAAGAATTCTTTCTTTCTTTCTTTTCCTCCCCCCTCTCTGCTGAGCGGCCGGTGTATTTTTATCCACAGAGGAAACCTCCAACCCTGTATTTATGAGGGGTGGGGTCACATGAGACGGTGCGGAGGCCAACATCAGATCCCTCAGTGGCGTCCAGATGCAGCTCTGAGTCCTGCCTCGCGTGTTTACTATATGACCACTTCTGAGGGATTGCTGTAACCTCTTCTTATTTCAAAAGTTTTGCTTGTAAAATGAAGCTTTAACATTCAGATGAGCTGTGTGTTGCTGCATATGTTTTGCCATACCGAGAAACTGTTCAATCAGTAACTTAACATGCTGAGTCCATAGTGAGTTCTCCTAAAGTGATCACACAGATTATTCACACCTTTATGCTTTGATATTTATACTATAACTATTTAAAATATAACATAAATGTGTATATATAGAATATATAGAATAACTGAATTATATTGACCAGAGATGATGTTTTATCCCTTCTACTGTTAAAAAGGATTTGAGAAGCAACAAACTTCTTTTTTTTTTGTCTTCTTTTCAATGATCCTGATTAATACTGTTGGGATTCGTCTTTGCAGTTGCTGTGATGGAGTTCATTTTTCAAAATGCATCAGCTAACTAAAAACATAACTAAAGGAATCAAAGTGTCTGAATGTGATAGTTACAGACTACCGACAAACACCAGCAGTTGGGTGAGGTCGTGGAGTAAAAACGTCCTTTAACATGGTGGACTCTGGATAAACATTTAAACAACCACTTAGTCCCTCAGCGCTCTTTGAAGAGTACTTTTTAAAAATTCAAATGTGAGCCAAGCATTTGGCAGATGTTTTCTTGACCTTGTGTGCATCCTCTTGTATGTTATCTAGTATGTTATCCAGTATGTTCACGTCAGTTAGTCCTGAAAACAGCTGTGTTGCTGCACTAGCAGGCAGCGAGGAAACAAGCGGTGAGGATGTGCCCAATCTCACACGCTACCTCTAAATTTGGCTTAGTTCTTGTAACATAAATACTAACATGATGTCGTAAGAAACATCATCCATTATCTTTACCTTCTTCTTCCTTTTCAGCGTCACAGGGGTCTGCTGGAGGCTTTCCCAGCCGTCCTCGGGTGAGACGCAGCGAGCACCCTGTGCAGGTGTCCAGAGTGTCGCAGAGCCAAACACAGACAAACGACCACATTCACTCACATTCACTCCTATGGGTGATTCACAATCAACAATTAGCCAAATATGCTTTTTTTTTTTTTTTTTTGCACTTTGAAAGGAAACTGGGGCACCCACGCAAGCACAGGGAAAAGATCCCAAACAGGATTCAAACCCGTAACCTTCCAGCTGTGAGGCAACAGTGCTAACCACCAACACACCATGCTGCCTAAGTAGGAATAGGATGGATGGATGGATGGATGGATGGATGGATGGATGGATGGATGGATGGATCTATACGAAACAGAAATCCATCATAGAACAGCTTTTAAATTGAACCCCACTTTTTAAAATGGTAAATAAGGTTGTTTAGTTACCAATAAACAAACAAGGACTGAATTAGGAACTACTGTTCCTGTTAGTTAGCAGTTATTAACCTGTGAACCACTTTTTTAACATTTAAAAACCTAATTACATTCCTTTTACAAAAAGCGATTTAACTGTAAATATAAATGCATATGTGGTCTGAAATTAATAAATAAAACAGCTGCTGGTCTTTGCTTTTGTGAAAATAAATGTACTATAAATGTACCATTATAAGTATAACCTGAGTAACTATTATACTTGACTTTACTTAAAAATACACCAAAAAGTAACTAAAGAACAGGAAATGAGCCAACAATAAGTATGAACTTGTAATGATAGATAAGTTACCTTAATATGATGACGTAACAGTCGGGTACAGGACAATATTAATGTCGATTTCCTTTTTCTTTTCTCTCTCTCTTTATTTATTTATTTTTTTTACATAAATTAGATAACGAAAATCACTACCAAAGCAGCATAAGGGTGAAGAGACACAGGAGGAGAAAATGAAGACAGCTACCAGCAAAAGGAAGTGACACAGCTGGGAGGACCACTTTCAAAATAAAATAGGAAATAGATCCAAACACCAGGATCACATCCAATCCCAAAAAACAAAAACAAACAAAAAAGAAAACAAAAAACAAACCCCAAAAAAATAACGACTAAATCAAAGAGCGACTTAACAAAACAAAAAAAACCAAACCACTTTGCAATGTGTGCTTTAGTATTGGGAGTGGAGAAAAGATATTAGGTAACGTTTAAATGTAATGGACAAATGAGTTGTTGTTTGTGTGATGGTCACCAGCCCAATCTGTATAATGAATAAAAAGGTCATTTTGATCAATAAAATTATTGTTAATTTAATGAGCCTAACTAATAAAGAGACAATACAATAACAATAATAATTACTGCTTCCCTAAGGAAACCAACAGATTTCATGAAAACTTTTCTTCAACACAATCCCCCATCCTGAGCAAGCACCAGGCAACTCTGGAAAGGAAAATCTCCCCTTTAACAGGAAGAAACTCCTGCAGAACCAAATTCCGGAAGTGTGGCCATCTGCCTCTGGGGGTGGAGAGGACAAGACAGAGGAGAGAACAGCAGCAGCAACAGCAGAACATGAACACCTGGTGGGAAGAAGAACACAGGTTAATAACAACAACGGTGATGTGATTAATGGAGTTGGAGTAGAAGAGAACAGAGTGAGAGGAGATGTATCGCAGGAGGTCCCCCAGCAGTCTAAGCCGGTAGAAGCATAGGATGTTTCAGGTCAGGCAGCCTTTTGGATGAGCTGGAGGCTTCATATAGAATCACTAAGACAGCCCAATGATACAATATTAAAGAATTACAATAGTCCAAGCTTGATGGAATAAATGCATGGATCGGTTTTTCTGCTTCACTCTGAGACAGGATATTCCTAATTTTAGTAATATTACAAAGATGGAAAAATGTGGTCCTAGAAGCATGTCATCCTTGATAAACACTCCCTTATGGTTCATTATTGTAGAATCACCTGGCCTTTATTAGGGTAAATATATATATATATATATATATATATATATATATATATATATATATATATATATATATATACTGTAATTAAGCAAATGTTTACTTCTGTGCACTTCATTTTCAAATATTACAGGGAATGAGAGCAAAAGAAAATATTAATAAAGCAGACATCAATACCTTCATCACACACACAGAGACTTTCACAGTGTCCCTAAATAGGAATCACAAGCATGCACATTGCTTTATAAACCGTTTGATACTGGAAATGCCCTTGTATACCTCCTTCTTTTTGCTCCAAACGCACAGCACACACACACACACACACACACACACACACACACACACACACACACACACACACACACACACACACACACACACACACTCCCAACACCCACACAGCCTCAAGATGATCCAGAGTCAGTTACATAACATGCTACCAAACGTCCATCTCTATTGAGGACAATTGCTTTAACGAAAGAAACGCGCTCCCAGCAGCTGTGTTAGTCAGCCTGGCGGTAAATGTGCTTCCACCTTCAGGCAAAACATATAGTAAGAGGCTGCATCAGTTCTACAAATGCTGGCATTGTATATCCTCTGTGATACATTTTGCAGCAAATCTATTCTGACCTGCACTTTCTTTTTGGGTGAAATATTATATTGTACGAATGCAAGCAAATTCCTTTTCTCATGGTTTGAAACTATGGTCATACAGCACAGATGCATGTATCTGTTTTATTCTTGTTTGTTTTTTGTGTGTGTGGTTTCTGGCTGTGGGAGAGAGCTCCAAGAGAGACACAGAGAGGTCACATATAAGAGGTTTTAGGGCAGACAAGTGAAAAGGAGGCCCTTTCTTGGACAGAGACTAGGGATTAGGATGAAAAACATGGGTGGGGGAGGTGGGGGCGGGGGTTGCTATCTCTTGTGTCGCCCACTTGCTGTATCTCTTGCACACATTTTCCATCAGTCTATTTTAAATAAAGAGAAAAGAAAAATCCTGACTCAACAGAGGATACAGCCCTGGATAGATAACATGGTGGAACATAGCCAGAGAGGTACAAAGAGACAGATTGATAGATTCTTTCAATTCAGTTTGAATAAGGCAGAAAATGCACTGCTCTTTTCCCAGCCACTGGATTCGTCAATGCAGTGCATCCTTTTACGTGCAATGACAGTTTAACACACTCACCTCTGCTGGCTTATACTGTAAATGCTCAATGTACACATGTGAAGGTGTACCTCGATAAGAGAGCGTGCACCCACACCCACAGCCTTGCCTCTGTTTCATTAGAAACCGTCACTACAGCTGCTTCTGCGCTCATCAGAGACGTTTTGCGTTCTTCCGCATTCTCTGCAGTTCTGCTGACAGAAGACAAAACACAGCAGTGTGCTGTAAAAAGCTTATGCAACAGTCTATTTAGTTCAGATAAGACAAGGGTCATGTATGGGCGTAGCTTCTGGTAACTTGCAGACATTCATGTATGCTATGTGTAGTAAAGCAAAAAAAACCCAACAAAACTAAACACAAAAACAAAACAAACAAAAACAAAATCCTTACTGAGGGTAGTTTATGTTGTTGACAAAGCAGCCAAATAGATCTGAGTTAATGTGACAGTTAACTAACATTAATTCAGGAGCAAAAATAAATTAAGTGGGCCTGCGGACATGAAAGGGGAATGCAGTGGGGATGAGAAGACGCGTGTACTGTACCACACTGCAGCATGCTTGGGTGAGCATGTAGGCCATGCCAACAACAATGCATAATACAGCCTCTGGTGATGGGGGATGGATATGCACACACAACACTTCCACCTCACCTCTCATGCAGACACACAAACATAAGCGCTGGCTTGTACGAACACACACAGAAACTCACACGCATGCACAGACATTGACGATGATTGGGCATGGAGCAGTTTATGCTCACATCAAGTGAAAGTCTTTGATCAGTGTGACAGGAAGGGCGCTCGCCCCAAAGGAATTAGCTAACTCTTGCTTTGAAAAAGCACATCCACAACAAATCAAGCGCGCTTGCATTTTCAACACAAGGAAGAGTATGTCTGATATTTAGCTTTATTAATGCACTGAATGTATGAATATGATTTGTTCCATTTCGATGTCCACAGTAGCATGTCCGGAGTGGCGTGATTGGCACAAAGAGCAGAATGTGCAGAATTTCAGGTTGCATGTATAATCCGCTCAGTCTAACAACCAATTAATTTGCAAAGCAATTCACATTTGGGTTTTAAATAAGCACGACCAACACTTTCATTTCTCCAATGAAAAATTACTCTGACGTGCTGGATATTTTTTAATGAGCTTAAGAGTTTGCCTGCAATACACAGTGGTTAAGATTGTATATATGTACATATACAGTATATCCGCACAACCAGAGTAGAGTCTACTGCAAAGTTATGCCTTTACTCCTTCAAAGTCTTGAACTTGACATAGATTGCTGAAAATTATACAAAGAAATTATTTCTAGAAAAAAGTTTTTCTTGCTGAATGTCAGAGGAGAAGATTGACGCCACGTGTGCCAGTTGTGTGTCAGTCTGCTGCAAAGCTGCACCCAGTACAAAGTACAGTTACCGCACGTGGACAAATGTGTTGGTGCCATTGAAGTAAAAAAGAAAAACCCACAATGGTCACTGAAATAACTTGAAACTGACAAAAATTATAATAAATAGTCATTTACCGAAAAATTACTTGTGAAAATTAGACATTGCTTTCGAATTGTGGTTTGACAGATTTAGTAAACAAAGAAAAAACAAAAAACTAACTAACTAACTAACTAACTAACTAACTAACTAACTAACTAACTAACTAACTAACTAACTAACTAACTAACTAACTAACTAACTAACTAACTAACTAACTAACTAACTAACTAACTAACTAACTAAAAGATCTGGTCTGGACAAAAATGATGGGACCCTAAATTTAGAGTCAATCGCTGCAACTGGTTCCTGTAAGTCTCAATGAGACGTCTGCACCTGTGGACAGGTATTTTGGTCCACTTCTCACAAGTAAACTGATCCAGCTGTCTCACGTTTGAAGCGTTTCTGCTCCAGACTGCATGTCTCAACTCTTTCCACAGATATTCAGTAGGATTTAGATCAGGGTTCATAGAAGACCACTTCAGCATAGTCCAATGTTTTGTTCTTAGTCATTCCTGGGTGTTTTTAGTTGTGTGTTATGGGTCATTATCCTGTTGGAGGACACATGACCTGCGACTGAAACCGTGCTTTTTAACACATCACTCCAGAATGCCTTGATGATCTTGAGATTTCTTTGCACCTGGATTCAAGAGACCAACTGCCAGATGCAGCAAAGCAGTCCCAGAACATAACCAGGCCTCCTCAATGTTTCACAGTGGCTTCAATCTTTTTTTCTCCGAATGATTCATTTTTGCAATATCTGCCAGTGTCCTTTGGATATTCTCTCAGAGGCTTTGTGACTTGTCAAAATCATTTTCCAGTCTGGCATTTTTATGATTTTCTTTTAACAATGGAGTCCTTCTCGGTCAGCCACTTTGATTTAAACAGCGACAGATGGTTGGATCTGACACTGATGGACCTTGACCTTTGAGCTTAGCTTGAAATCCTTTGTAAGTTGTTCTGGGCTCTTTTGTCACCATTCATATTATCCATCTCAATTTGTTATCAACCTTCCTCTTGTGGCCACATCCAGAGACGTTGGCCACAGTCCTGTGGAGCTCCTCAGACAACTCTTTCCTTTACTTTCTCTGGTCCATGTTCAGTGTTGTGAACACCATGATACCAAACAGCAGAGTGACGACGTTGATTTTCACTAGTCATTTTTCAGTAAAGCAGGAGGAAACAGCTATCCCAGCAGTCCACAGGCCCTTTGAAACAGATGTCCCTGTATAAGTCTACAGAGGTGACACCTTTGCTCCTTCAGACTGAACAAAACATAGCAGGCGTAACGGTATCTCAGTGTGAGCTTTCAGATGACATGCAGGTGTTCCCAGTCTGACTACTGCCAGCAAGTTGAGTTCTGACCCTAAACCAAACCACTCACTTCAGAGGATCAAGTTCTTTTATAGGGGTCACATTATCCACACAGGTGCAAGAATTTGGTCTCGGAAACCTCACAGTTGTAATTCCACAGCGTCTGTTTCATGTGTAACATTTCTCAACATGTTCACTTTTGCCGACATGTTTAAGCAATGCCACTTTCCACACTTTAAGTTTACATCAACAATACAGGCCATAGAGTGCAGGATTTATTTTAGTCTTAATGCGTACATGCATATATTAGGAAAGAGTCCTTACTTAAGAATAACACACAATACAAGTAGAAGAAAAAGGCAGACTAAAGCACAAGGGCTCAAGATATAATCTGCAGTATAAGCATATTTTGCATACAGATTTTAACGCAAAGGACATCATGATTATTTTGGTGAGTTTAGATGTGCTAATTTGTTCCTCTTTTTTTTTCTTTTTTTTTTTTTTTTTTTTAACCATAACCTGAACCAGATTCAGAACAGTTTACCCATGAGTTCAGCTTGTGTATTCCCAGTATGGTCTCTTGTAATAATGTTTCTCCAGTGTTATTTGGTTATTTTAACCCATTTAGTCCTATGACCTCGTTAAAAAACAAATAAAACAAACAAACAAAAAAACAAACAAACAACCCTGTAAACCTAGAGTGATTCCTGAGAAAACTTGAGAATTTTTTAGTCTCTGAGGAAAGTGAAATTGTGAATGAAAACTATTTGAGAGATAAAACCTTTATTATTATTGTAAATTACTAAGTTCACCCTCATGTTTATTAATAGTTTTATAATATTATAACAATTTTTGTGTCAAACAAATACTGATGCGGTGTACATTTAGCATATTATATAGGTTAATATATATAGATGTAGATAAAAGTATATATATGTTGCATAATATCTAATTGTATTATATAACATTCAGAACTGCCTTGCTTATGCATTTGTGTCTCTCCGGGAGTATGCCCTTCCTCTTCCTCTTTTCCCTTCTTTCTCCTTTCAGCATCTCTTTGTTGTGTGTTTATTCTTTTTATTTTTATGGTCAAATTGATGGATCTGAATATGGCCAATAAAAGAGCTTGTTAAAGGTTATTAAGGTCTTCCACCTAGTGTGAAGGAGAAAGAAAAGAACGAGGATAAGACGTGGGGAGGAAATAAAGCCTGCATTGTATCAGCAATGAGCAGGGTTAAAAGAATAAATGGACCCAATCTGACTGCACTTGGCTTTAGAAAGGCTGCCCATCCAAAAACCAATGCCCAATCCACCATGTCACTTTTGTCTGTCTCCACACCCTGCGGATGCGCTGTTTTCATAGCAGATGCGCAGAACCAAAGGATGCGAGGCATGAAAGCAATGGGAAATTCATTACATATTCCTACCCCCCTCCGCTCACCATAATCACCACAATTAGCAGACATCTGCAGTAACTCCAAAGCTGTGAGTGTATTCAGGCAATCAGAGCAGCTTCAGCAACAGCTCTGACTGCAGCCCCCTCTGTGATGGGCCTCATCCTGTAGGGAAGCATTCCATTAGAAACTCTGTGATTAATTGAGACAGAAAACTCGCTTCTGGCATCAAGCAAGAATGAAACCCAACAGGAGGCACCCATGATGGCAGAGTGGTACGCAAGGTTGGAGAAGGAGGACCAGAGTTGGAGGGGACTGTACCTCATTGTTCATAGTGTGAGAAAAGGCATTCACACTGGGCTTTGCAATTAGCTGTATGAGAATAGTTACTCGACGACGGCTATGACCCATCAAATAAACAAACCCTGTGTGGGTCCAACGATAATCCACATTTTATGGCTGCTTAAGGATATTGCCGTTGCTGATATCCCCTGTTCTCGTTCTAAAACATTTGATATCTGGACACCCAAATTGCACTGAAGCTCCAAACTGTATTTGGGTCACTACTAATGCATTAGATATGCAGAGGCATAGATGTTAAAACTGAAGGGATATTCTCTGTTATGGTGGGGTTGGTCGCTGTTTGAGGGGAAAATATCTGAGTGTCATTACTACCAGTTATTACCAGCACAAAAACATTACCCTTTCACTTAATTTGAAGCTGTCTAGGTTTAAAAAAACATTTAGCTCTGTGATTGGCAAGTCACACAGTCAGTTAAATTGTCTAGCCCCTGCAGTTATGAGCTCCACCCATCTTCAACTTCAAATCATGCTTAATGCATTGTATCTTAAAGGTGGGAAGTCAAAACTCTCTTGCTCTTCAATTTTTTAAATGACTTTTTCCTTGTTGAAAATGGGAATTTCTATTTCCAATCTGTCAGGAAATATACCCTCAGTATGAAGAGTGGTTGCACTTCTTAACATGACCATTAAGTCCAGAAAGCAATAAAGAGTTAAAATATAGATGAATGGGCCAAAAGTGAAACTCAGGATTTATCAAGCCTGAATGCAACGATAGAATTAAGATGTGATTTTGGATCTGTGTATAACCCTCCAGCTGGGAAAGGCAAAAAAAAAAAAATCTAAATGTAAGAAAAAAAAATGACAGATAATATATATTTTCCTGTCCGTTTGCTGTGCAGTACACTGCTCTTTGTTTTCTGTAGAGCTAGTGTGACCTCTAAGACTATGTCTGGTAAGGTCTCCATGTGGTAATAACATGCATCGTTGGTTATCGAGTGCGATTTGTGTACAGATTTATGTTTGCATGGTTACTTGAAGATGTAGGACAGATTTCAGATCAGACACACTAAATAGAGGAGGGAGGTGGATTGTAGGAGGAGGAAAAAAAAAAGGACAATTGCAATTAAAATACATACTTTGGTTTAAATCTAAAACCAACCATAGTTTTTTCTTATACATACTGCTGCCTTTGGATGATTTCTAAAAACTATGGACAATAAAACTACAAGGTTTTGACATGTGAACAACAACATTTTTTTGCTTGAGTTGGGGTTACAGATGGAAGATGGATTTAGGAGAGGAACAGCTAATCCATCAAAACTGTATTTCTTGCTTTTAATGCATCAGTTTTTGTTAACTGGTGACCTTCAGAGGCACCGTCAGATTGATTTTCTTACCTTTAGACTCAGAAAATTGACCTTATAGGCATTTCAAGATCCAGAAACACAACAAAGCAAAAGAAAAAAAAACTAAGCATCTCAAAAAAAAAAAAAAAGCTTGACATTTTATAATTAATAATTTTATAATTTATAAGTTCTTTATATGTTTCCTTAAAAGTTGCCTTTACTTTCCATCATGTTCTTGGATTTTCTTCTTTTCCTTGTTGTTGTCGTGTTGTATTTTTGGAAATGCCTTTTATCCTACTCTGTTATATTTTGCACCTCTATACTATCTCCTTCTCTGTTTGAACTCATGTTCAGCAAACAAACTAAACTAGAATCAATTGTCTCACTACACTCTGTTCCTCAAAACAAACACATTCCCCAAAATATCAGTTGCTTCCCGTCACATATTTTGGAGTGAATGAGTATCAGAAGTGTTGAGTGGTGCACGGCTGTGTGTATGTTCTCCATCTGCGGAGGACGACAGCATGTTAGACAGCTCATTATTGAAGCAGTTGGAGATGTCACTCTGACTGGGCGCAGTATGGCACAGCCATGATCTTAAGACTTAGCTTAAGACGTTGTCATGGAAATCAGCAAGAACATGTTGGACACTTTCATTTGTGTTGAGACCAGGGCTGCCTTCTGTCTGAAAGGCATGTGCATGAGAACGAATGCACAAATCTGTGACTTAAACTTATATAAATGACACTGAGGCACTAATTGTGGCAGGGCAAGAACAGGTACTGCAGTGAGAGCAATCGAGGCCGGGGTCTTTCACGCCAGCCGAAAACCCTAGATGTGCAAGATGGCAAAACAATCAGATAGAGTAAGATGATGAACTGCGTACATGAATGTCATAACCAATCAACAGGACCACGGCGCAGGAACATCTGCGCCAAGTATGGGTTGGAAACCCCAAATTCAAAATCAGCTAACCAGCTGATCATTGTGACAGTCAAGAGACTTTAGAGGAAGGCACCAGCGATAGAAGTAGCAGTCCCAAGTGACACACTGGCGAGGGAACAGGAGAAGCTGAAAAAAAATAAGAGTTCAAAGAGGAAGTAGAAAAAAATGTGGAAAGTGAATGCAACAGTGGTGCCAAAGGTAATTTGAGCACTTTGGGTTGTGACCCCCGAACTAAGAAAATGGCTCCAGCAGGTTCCTGCAACAACATCAGAGATCTCGGTCCAGAAGAGTACAGTTACAGGATCAACTCAAATACTGCGTACAACTCTCTAGCTACAAGGCCTCTACTAGGGCACCCAAGCTTGGAGAAGGTCTCCCCTTGCCTGTGTGGATTTTCTGGTCGTCTAGAATCCTCGCACAGACTACAAATGTGCATGTTAGGTTGACTGGTGATTGTCTGTAGAAGTGAGTGTGAACATGTGTGGCGGGGCAGCTGCGGATCAGTGTTTACAGGAAGGTTGTGTTTCAAGGAAACGTCAGGGGATTGAGCCTCTGCCCCACTCTCTGACAGTGTTTTTAGGACGAACAAAGAACTGCATTGGGTCACAAATACAACATTAACTTTCAACTCATCGCATATGCGCGCTCAGTTGTGACCAAGGGGGAGCTTTCAGTTCGAATACAGTGCAAAAGTAAGTATAGCATAGTATACTATATATTCCTGCACTGGCTTGTCCTCCAACTTAAGCACACACACACACACACACACACACACACACACACACACACACACACACACACACACACACACACACACACACACACACATATATATATATATATAATTTGATTTGTGCTTTATGATTTCATAAAACCATATGAAAGTTTTTATTATTTTAATTGAGAATTGTTGTCCCTACAATTTTAGTACACGTTGTTTGCTCTGTTTTTATGCATTTATTTTGCTTTATTACAAAAGTTGCTTATTTGATTGTTGATTTGTGGATTTTTTTTAAATTGCTGTGGCCTTTACAGCAGCTGAGGTTGCTTTAAATGAGCTAAAGAAATAAATTTGACTTGACTTTTGATTGATGCCAGACGTGGCCGTTGACGAGTTGTCATCACTTTTGCTACTTAGCGCTTAGCACTGTCTGGACTTCTGAGCAGTGAATAAAAACCCTAACCCTAATAAACCCTAGTAAAGCTTTGCTAGTCCTTGTTTTATCTCTGGCACCACTCATTTTGGAGGTTGTTTTGGTAGCAACGCTTGAGAGGAGGATGTTTTCGACAGATTTGATCGGAATCACTGTAAAGTAAGCTAAGCCAGCCAAGCTCAAATAGCTAAGCTAAGCAGTTATATTAAAAATCTATTTAATGCTTTATATAAACTCTCCTGGTGTGGTATAATACATTCTCCCCCTCTCAGAGTTTTCATGGGTGTAAAATAAAATGACTGAGACCAAAACGTTTTTTGAACCAGGCTGTAAATATGTTTATTTCAGCTCTAAAGGTGGACATTTTACATGGGAGTCAATTGAGGTTGGCTTGATTTTGCAGCCAGCCTCTAGCGGCCAGTGATGGAACTGCAACAAATCTCAGTTCCACACAAGCCTCAACCTGGAAGTTAAACGGTTGGCGCTCGGGTAGAAAGAAGATTCAAAAGCACTTTTTAGAGAACCTATAGATGACAAGACTTAGTCTCTCTTCAGTTTTTTTTAATACAGTCTATGACTGTGACACATTACAATTCACTGGGTAAAATAATATGGGGGGGGGGTGTTTACTGTTTTTTTAATAGAAATCCATGTAGGTTCCTTCTGCTCACGTTCAGGTTTTTTATCTTCTATGCATTCAAATTCCTTCCTTCCTTTCTTTCTTTTCACAGAAGTTTGTTAAAACAGCCATTTTGTTTTAATTAATCATTTTATTAATCTTTTGGAAGAATTCAAACTAGATGAAATAACCCAGAAGTGTCCAAGTTGGAGCCATGATAAGAGCCGGTCAGATTATACAGGGAGTAAAATGACTTCACTGCTTCTTTTATAATCTTCTTAGATAATAAAGGAGATAATAAAAGACTCTGAAGTGCGTTTTCCTGTGATCAGAGCCCTTTAGAGGCAAACACAGACCAACCTTTATGACAAACTGGAGACACTTCCATCCCACAATTTGTTGCAGAACACAACACTAAAAGTTATAGTTTCATGAATCATAATAACTGGGATTCATGTTAATTTATGATGAAAGTAAAGTTGTGTTTTCTTTAATCAATATTTTTCAAATTTGGCACACATTACAGATTATGTATATAATTACAAAATGCTCTGTTTGGAGGTAAATCTTCATTTTAGCTCCAGATCATCAAGGATGATTGTCCACCTGATGAATAATCTGTTCATCTCCGGTTAAAAAAAAACAAACAACAAAGATTGCGATTACCTTAAACCTTAATATATTGTAATTTCAAGTGAGTTTTGCTGTAGCATAAACTTGAATATTTGTAATATATAGTACAAATATATTAGCTGTATATTTTATATTGTAATATTTACTTGTCCTCTGAGCAAACAATTGTGCAGTGGGTAAATTTATGTAATATATTTTTGGCTGATAATTTGCACGCTGTAACATCAGCGATTCCATCTGACTGTGGGGTGTCAATCAGCTCATGTGGCGTCAGCAGCCTGTTCATATGAGTTTGGAAGACAGTTGTACAATTCAGTAAAATCAAAGTACCTACAAAGTGTTATTGCTTTATTTCTTTCTTAAGTGAACAGGGCGACACGATGGTGTGTTGGTTAGTTCGACTGCTTTGCAACAAGAAGGTTCTTGTTTCTGTGAAGAGTTTGCCTTTTCTTCCTGGACTTTTCACTCTGGGTGCACAGACTTCCTCAACAGTCAAAACGCATGTGTAGTAGGTTTTCAGGTTATTTAAAACTGTCCACATGAGCGAACGTGCGTGATTGTTTGCATCGTTTATCTCTTTGCTCCCCAGTGTGGCCCTGTGGACTGACGGTCTGTCCGGGGTGTACCCCGTCTCTCACTCGCTGACAGCTGGGATAGACTCCAGTACCTTCTGTGACCTCGAATTGGATATAAGTGGCTATGAAAAATGAATGAATGAAATTTAAGTGAACTAGCAAAGCAAAAAAAAAAAAAAAAAAAAAACAGAGCAAAAAAATTTTTGGCTTCCCTCTGCTGAAGTACAGCAGTTACAGCATGAGTGACGTCTGGTTTAAATACAACAACAACAAAAAAAGAGGACGCTGGAAAATGTTCCTCTGAGCTGAGTCTGTAACGTAACCCTGAAAACATGACAACGAATGACACTCTTCTGTACAAAGACCTCAACAGATACAGTTATGTATGAGTTTTTGAGTTGGTAGTTGCTTCAGACAACCAAATACTCTATGTGCTTTCAAATAAAACGTTCCCTCTCTCTCTCTTTTTTTTATTTTTAATAAAATGACCCTTCTTTTGGGACCTTGTGGTACCACCACAAATGTGATTTCAAAGTGAGTTAAGAAAACACACATTTTTAAATAGTTGTTGCTTCTACAGCAAAGATGAATTATGAACAGATGAAGAAACACCACATTATGGTTCCTGGGTTTTAAAATGATGCTTATTTCCTTGTTGACCTTGTATTTTTCTTTTTCATAAATTGTGTTGGGTTCTTTCTTTATTTTGTCCTTTGGAAATCCGTGTTCAGTATTCCAGCCTCCTAATTTCTATTTCACACTGAAATCAGTTTTCCTTTATTACCTGAGCTTCTGAAAACGGCCATAATTTGCTTAAAATTGGTGTAATTCCTATATGGTTAATGCTTTATTTTTGTGACAGCTCTTAAATCAAAGCTGAAAGGCTACACATTGTTCATATCTTAATTCTTTTATTATTCTATTTCAAATCCATTGTGGTGGCGTATGATGGCAATAATGATTTTATGCTTTATTCAGTTTCTCTTAGTAAAGCACGGTGTTGCTCAATAAACAACTTTTTATGTCTTTGACAGTGGAACATAAGCAGCTGAGCCGGCCTCGGTTTTACTGCCTTTTGCTGCGTTTTGCATTGTTTCTACTACGACGTGAAGGACATGACAGGTTCCTCCAGGTTGCCCTCAGGCTGCCCTCAGTGAAGTGACAAAGTTCGTAACACAGCTAGGTCAGCTGCCTCTGCCTCTACAACCATTGTAAATGCTTATCCAAGGTTGTTTTTTTTTTTCAGCATCTTTTTTTTTCAGGAGCATCTTTAGCTTGCTTGTACTTGGGTTTTGTCCCTATTGCGGCTATGCACATAAAAGGTTTTGGCTTGGTGCTCTAACAAATCGAACCCTAGTTGCACATTTTCAGATCAGCATTTCACAGAGCGCTTGTTTCACTCTGTTGTCCACTGTTACTACTCTCCAAAACTGATCAGAGGCGTGACCGCGATGGAGATAAATGCTGCTGTCCCACAGTTTCACACAGTGCAGCAAGTCAGACTAAACGGGTTTCAAAGCTGGAACGAATTGGCTGTCTGAACTGGACTCACATTAATAGTCCCATCATTTGTTGTTTTTGGAAATCGGTTCAATAAAAGCTTTTGCTTCATATATGACTTGTCAGTGCCCGTGTTTGCAGAAATGTTAGCATGAGGGAAGATTAATCACACTCACATTGTTGCACATAAAACAGTTAATCTGATTATCATGGACACCATTTTTATTAAAAAGATAACAGTGCAGTCTCAAAGTATTTCGTGAAACTGTCAAGAAAATAATGTTTGACAGAAATTAAGAGACAACGTCAGTGATTTTTCACTTGCAGTTACACTGTTTGGTTGTATTTAGGCAAGGCAGGTTTATTTGTGTAACACATTTCAGCAACTAGGCAATTCAAGGTGTTTTACATATTGAAAAAATGAAAAGTAAAGAGAAAACAAAATTAGTTTAAGTGCAGTGGCGTAATAAAGAAAAGTTAGACTTAAACTAGAGTTACAGTGTAGTACTGAAATTAACATTTGAATTTAAATTCAAAATGTTTTAAATAATTTAGTCAAAGGCAGCTGTAAACAAATTAGTTTTTAACTTTGATTTAAAGGAACTGAGAGTTTCAGCTTTCCTGCATTTTTCTGGAGCATAAAACCTGGATGCTGCTTCCTCATGTTTGGTTCTGATTCTGGGGACACAGAGGAGACCTGAACCAGAAGACCTGAGAGGTCTGGAGGGTTGATGTGGCAGCAACAAGTCTCTGAGGTGTTTTTGTTCTAAAGCATTCAGTGATTTATAAAATAACAGAAGTATTTTAAAGTGTATTCTCTGAGATACGGGGAGCCAGTTCAAGGACCTCAGAACCAGAATGATGTGGTCCACTTTCTTAGTTCTAGTGAGAACTCGGGCAGCAGCATTCTGGATCAGCTGCAGGCCGACATGCAAACACACTTTTGCAGTAATCAAGTCGACTGAAGATAAACGCATGGATTAGTTTTTCAAGAGCCTGCTGAGATATTAGTCCTTTGATCCTGGAGATGTTCTTCAGGTGATAGAAGTCTGACTTTGTCATTGTTTTAATGTGTCTCTGAAGGTTCAGGTCTGAGTCCATGACTACACCCAGATTTTCAGGCCTTATCAGTGGTTTGTAGCTGTACCTGAAGCCATGTGCTGACTCCTAAACGCTCTTCTTTTGGTCCAAAGACAACTACTTCAGTTTTGTTTTTGTTCAGCTGCAGAATGTTGTGGCACATCCACTCACTGATTTGTTCTATGTACTCAACGCCTGTATGGGCTCACTGTCATCTGGTGACATTGTAATGTATTTAGGCATCTAACTTTTAGCCTATACCTAACCAGATGCTTGTTTTAGGTGAGGAAGCTATCATATCCTCTCCTTTGTCTAGTTTACTGACGGGTGCCGTTGAATTTGCAAATGACAAAAAAAGAAAAAAAAAGAAAAAGAAAAACAGATACAAAAGAATCCTGCAACTTAAATAGATCCTGTTGTAAGTCATGTTTATAATCATATTTTTTTTTCTCACAATTATTGTCACTCTGCACAAATAAAAGTACTTTTGTTTTTCAATATTTGCCTTTAGGTATGTTGACTGTTTTATAGTTATGAGGTCACAGATAGCATGGGACATTAAATGTGAAGACCCCACAGAGGAGGACCCCAAAAACACAGCTCATCCAAGTACTTCCAAGTACATGCTGCACTTCCTTGCGGTCAAACCAACACATACATCTTCTGTGAAGTACATCATGAACAGCAATCGAAGAAAAGACACAGGTTTGCATGGTAAATTCCCTCATTTGAGCTGAGTTTTATGAAGACACCTTAATAAAAATGGGCATCATTCCAAGCGCATCCTGAAGCATATTTGGGACTGCATTGAATATGAAATTAAAAGTTTTTCACGTGATAGCAGACGCGCAGGAGCCCAAAAACATTTAGATTTGTGAAGGAGCTGTGATTGATGCTGCTGGTTAAATTAAGAGGAAAGAGAGATTAAAGGCTAAAAGGAAACCAAGCCAAGGCTGTTGCTCTTATTTGGTGTTTGAAATTAGACTGAATACTGCATAAATTTAGGTGCTCTGAGACAAACCATTCCCACTGGTTATGCAAATCAGCCTCTGATTTCAAACGATAATCTGATAATTCGCTGCTTTGTTTGCGTTACAGAGCATGTTATTGGTACTGCTTTAACGGTAACAAGAGGAGAGCAAACAGCTTCCCAAATTTGTGGTCAACAGCCTTTCTGGCTCTATTGCAGAAATGTGTGTGATCCTCTGTTTGGTGGCACCTTGCAGACCCGGGCTTGGCCTAATAAAAGCCTGTGTGATGTGAAACAGACAGACAACCTTTTTGCTGTGTGGAGAAATCTGTTCAATCACCATGGCTACTGGTCAGAGGAGAGCCCCCGCTGTGGTCATTAGGCTTTCTCTGTCTGCCCAGCTCACAGGTAACAACTCCCTGTGTGTATTATGGATGTGAATGTGTGTATATCTGTGTGTGCTCAGGTCGCCTGTAGATCTGCTGAGATTCAATATTGTAATTACAGGAAGAAAAAAAAAAGAGATGACGTTTTGAAGCATCATCTGTAGAAAACACCTAAACTGGATCTCAGCAGACTCCCCTGCCTTCCAGCAGCAGCACCGATGTGAGAGTGGGAACATGAGAAAGCTTTGAGCAGTATTGATTCAGCTGAGCACTCTTAGAGCCAGCACCAGAGGATCTGAGAAGAGAATTATCCATGCACTATTTCCTCCCCTGCTCCTGTGTGGAAAATTCTGCACTTCCAGCTTTCTGGTAGCCTACATACAACTGAAAACACACACACACACACACACAGCCTTTTTTTTCTTCTTCTTGCAATTATGTGCACTCTCACACACGCTGGCTTGTGGTTTGAGAATAACAGCCGTTTGATTTATTTATAGTCAGTTTGATTCGCTCAGCATATTTTATATTTTTATTTTATATTTTCAGTCAAATTAATCTTAAAATAGGGTAAAAATAGAAGGAAAAACTTCAAAGAGAATCACGCTTCTCCGAAAGAGGGGATTTTATTTCTTTATTTTCCACATCGTTTTTTCCCCCTTCTAGATAATTGTCATTTTTAGGGGGTTTTACAGTTATCCCTGAGGTACCATAAGTTGCCCGAGGTTGACAGACTCAAATTTCAATATGACCATTAGTCCTTATGAGGAGATCATAGAAACAGTCATACAGCAAAATAAATATCTGAGACAAGCGGCATTGTCTTATGAGGCTTTGCCTTGCGAGTATCCCCCGCCTCCTCAACTCCCCACTCGGCTTCTCCTGAATAATACACGACCCCCCCCCCCCCCCCCGAAATCTCCATACCCCTGCCTTCCCACCCAGCTGTCCCAGTGTCCAATGCCATGCGAGCATTTTTATCAAGCTATCCCTTCAGAGCCAATCCCCGTCGTTCCAGTGATCCCTGTAAACCGGATGCCCTCCCATCTGGCCCTCACACACGTAATCCGTGGAGCGGAGAGGCAGGCGCACAGTCGGTGTGGAGTTGGTCTCGGATGGAGATCAGGGGACCGAGGTTTGCCAGAGACTCCAAGAAATCCCATCAGTCCACCTCGACCGGACACTTTACTATTGTTAGATGGGGTGAAGGAAAGTCTTGTAAGTATGCAATCAAATACATAAAGTGTAATGTAAAAAAAAAAGAAAAAAAAAGGAAGAAGACAAAAAAGGGAAACAGTGTTTTGTTTAATCCAGCAGTCTGTCCAAACAGATGCTTCGCTTGGAATTAAATAATGCTTTAGGATTTAAAAAAGAAGATTATAGATGTTATTAGTGTTGTTTTTTTTATGAATGTGAAGCTGGACTGAAGGAACTGAGTGTGACGCTCATTGTGATGAGGTTTGGGTTGGCGCTCAGCGCCGTAACCAGGCGGTTACGCATTTCTAACCATCAGATCATGTGCATTTGTTCTACATGCTGGTCATTTCGTGTGCGCGCGATTGATTTAAGGCGAAATGGGTTTTCCGATTGTCATGTGAAACACGAAGACTATTGTTTTATTTTTTTTTATTTTTTACGCAATTGAACTTTTTAAAAATGCTTCCCAGGAGGTATCGAGGCACAGATGTTGGCTTGGCTTCTTGGAAAAGTTTTAACAGTATGTTTAACAGCTCGTGCTGCTCAAAGGAATGCAGATGAAAGGCTCTATAAGAGTCAAACTTTGATAAATTTTAATCACCAGACAGCCTCCCCATGCTGGGCCTGAAAGTCGGCGAGCACTGATAAATGGTCGCTATTATTTTTCAGCTGAACAATGCGCGCCGGCTTTGTGTGGACCATCTGTCATAATATCGACATTACAGCAGCGCTCCTAACCCAAAGACACCTGAGGAGCAGAAAACAGACAGCAATCAGTCAAAGCCTCCACCCGTCTCTCCCCGAGCCCGACTCATGATGTGATCCGTCTGGGAGGATGGGTGCGTAACGCAGCCGGAAAGCGAATCGCCACCGGAACACACACCGGTGCAGTTGAAACATGCCGTGTTTCGTCAGGATACGAGACACGCACCGCGTGTAATATCTGTAATATTACCCAAATGTAAAGAGGGACGAGAAAGCGCGGCTTTGCGCATCATCAATTCTCGGAAACAGTATTTGCGCATCTGACTTCCTCTCGGAAATTGGGGCCCTCGGCACATGGCAAAAACAGCCAGACTGCCATTTTCAGGGTGGGCACTCTGGGAGAATGCACAGTCTCCAAAATAACGCACTTCATCACGAGGGATGCGCACCCACTTTTGAGTCTGCAGGTAATTTAATGCAGCTGAGACAGAATGTTTTAAAGGAGACTGTAGGAAATGTGCTGCTTAGTCTCCATGTGCAGTGCCAAGCACTAATATGCCTTAAGGTTAATGAGGCACTCTCCATAAATTCTTCTGCCATCTGGATACATTGGGTCTAGACGCTTAGAGCAGCACTACAATTTACAGGCTATATGGAGTGTACACAGCTTGCTTTAATGAGAAAAGTACATTCTTCTTTTTTTGAAAGTGGGGCAACAATATTTTTCCTAATGCTGACAGCAGATCGAGTGGATTTAAATTTCTTGCACAAAAATGGGGTGGAAATATCCATGTCTATCTCTACAAAGCAGTCAAACAAATAAACAGTCCCAATAGATGCTGATGTGATCTGCTGTGGCCTCACTTCCTTCCCTCTCAGGGCTGAGTTACATTTAATTCACTTTAGCTTTATCCCGCCTGCAGAAAAAAAAAAAAAACCCAACCCAGCAGCCTCTTGCTTCTCTTGCAATAAAGAGCAGTGAATGTCCAAGTGCATGTCTGTTTAATTCAGTTTCCAGTTGCTCTTACAGAGTCATCAGGGAGGGGTGAGTGAGCAGAGCAAAGCCAATGTCTTCCTCCTCCTGCTGCTGCTGCTGTAATGTGGACAGGGGAGCATTTGGATGTCGACCTGTCTCATCTACTGCAGGAGCTATGATCATCGTTCATGTTCAGCTCATTATCACATATGATGAGATTCATCAGCTGCACCCGGCAATTATGTTGAGAAGCAACCTGCTATCACAGTAGAGAGGCTCTCAACCACAGATCTCTGTTGTTCCTCCATTACACGCCGTCACTTTCACAAGAGAAAACAATCCATATTAAAAACTAATTTTGCTGTAGTTTGTCTTTGTCAGTGAAAATGCAATTTTAGCACCAGGGGGTACCATTACGGTTTTCACACTTCCTCACAACACCAGCTCCGTGCCTGCTGCCTTCGTTAAGTGAAATACAACATCCAAACACTTTAATCCACTGTCTGATAATGACCTAAATTTGGAAAATAAGAGGTCAACATAATATTTGTGTTTAATATATATAAATGTATATTTATATATTTATATATATATATATATTTTTTTTTTTTTTTCCACCACTTCGTTATTTGTGGAACAAAGCAAAGGTTTTTACCACAGCTGTTAACCTGAAGCATTTGTGTTTTTACGTGTCTCAGGAAAATTGAAGTTAAAGCCTGAATGAGTTCACATCAGCAGGGACCTGTGTTTTAATGTAAAGGGATTTTGCCTCCTTGTGCAGTGGAGGGTAAATGGAGAGGTTAGGTGATGGAGACCCCTGGCCCCTGCCTCGGGCATTGCGACATACTGCCTATCTAGATGAGTGGTTGACATCTGACCTCTTGTCTGGCCAAAGGCCCGGGTCTGCTTGGGTCAAGCCAGGTGACTTTCAAGAGCCTATTGGCTGGTTTAGAAGCACATGACATTTGAACTCTTTCCACTTCAGGACCAAATGCGCTCTTTTTGTTAATTAAGAAACTCATGGAGAGTATGTGTGTTTAATATAGATGCCTTACAGGTAAAGTTTTAGGTTGGAAAAATGTCTAAAGGTTTGGGAAAGCGCGTTCAAAAGAAGAGGAACTGCTGTCCGTAATTAGTGAGTCATGGCTGTGTTTATCATTGATAATGTAACACATTTAGTTTGCAAACTGTCTGCTCTTTCGCCTTCTTTTATATTAAAGCGTAAATTAACATCGATGTGAAAAAACATGAAAAAAAATCGAGCCAGTCATAGAGGTCAAATGCAGGTCCACTACCAGATTTTACAGCAGCTGCGTTGCAGCTTTTATCATTAGATATAGTGAGACGCAAACTAGAACCAAACTCGTCACAGCTGAGAGAAACAGCCTGTCTCAATTCTGTCACAACATGCTCCCTTATTGTATCACTGCGCAAAAAACTCCCTGTGGAAATTTTGGAATCTGTCCCATTGTTCCTAAAGGAAAGGGGGCTTTCATATGGAAGTGGGGAACGCCAGGAAATGACAGGCATTCTTTGTGGACTATTTGAAAATAAACTTGTGGGTCCTTGCTTTCCTCTTGACAACCAAGCAAAAACTAGAAATTAGAAGAGAGGATTATGATCTGAACCATTTCTCACTGGCTTTTTCGCTTTCGTCCTCGAGTTGTTTCCGGCTGCAGATTTTTCCCCCTGGTGTATATTTTTACATTTAGCCTACTGAAGAGACATGGCCTCAGAGTTTGGGCTAAAGAGCTTTTTATTGAGAGCTTTTCACTCTTGTCTCTACAGGTTTTTGAATGGTCGCATTCTTATTTTCCTCCTAATTTGTCCTTATTTTGCCTTATCTCCACCCCACCCCCACCCCGTGGCTTTAAACTCAATCCTGCTCCTTGAGCTGTCTTTTATGAGGTGTGACAGTGAGGTCTGGTTGCAGAGACGGGCAGTGCGCACTGGAACGTACAGCTTTACATTCAGGCCGTTGTGGTAAAGATCGGGGAGGACTTAAGCTCCCCACACCCCTTTACATTTCTGCATTTACAGAAACTCCCTTCATTCTGCTGAGATGGCATGAAAGTGCATAATAGGACGAAGGGGAGACGGTTAAAAAAAAACCCTGCAGTCTGTAACCTCAGAGCTCTTACAGCTGGCGCTGCCTCAACATTAAAGAACACTGAAGCATCTTTTTTCTGTGCTTTTTAAACCCGGTTGTTATGGATGGTCTCCTTCCTTTTGAGTTTAGATAACTGGTTTTGTTTAACATTTCATCCTTCCGAACACACTCACACCTCATACCCCTTCGCTCTTTCTGTTGCTTGTCTTGCTCCTCCTCGTCCGCTTGATATTTTTCCCACCAGGCCAGTGGTAGTTCCCAGGTACTTGACCAGTGTAGCGTAGCCGGGAGGCCGGTTGTTCTGTCCTCGGTGAGACAAAGGCAGCGTGCCTCAAGGAGAGGGATGAAAGGGAACTGGGTTGTGGAGCCACTCCTGTTTACAATCGGAAACCTCCTTAGTGAGGCTGTAGAGCAAATAACCACCTTCTCTCTTCCTTTTTATTTTTTTTTTAACAAGCTCTGAGACTATGAGAGTGTGTCCCCGTCTTCGGTTTTTTTTTTTTTTTCTGGAAGGAGCAGTCCCATACATGTGCCCGCTTTATAGACGTGAGTTTGTGTGTGCAGAGAGGAAAAGGCGCTCTTTACATCTTCACGGCATGAATCTCAGCTTTCTCTTCCCTACACCTGCCTGGTCTGAGCTGACAGATGGTGCTTTACCTCTTAAAGACGTCTCCTGTATTGAGGTTTGCATGTGTCATGCGTTAAACTGCTAAAAGGAGGGTTAGAAGTTAAGAAGGCAGTGCAGGAAAAGAAATCCTTTATGATGTAACAGATGCTGAAATGGTCTGCTGTCTTTAAATGTTACACATAAATTATGATTTCCATTTTTCTTTTTAACATTAGGAGGAGAACTAATTAGTGCATTGTAAAAAGTGTACAAACACCATCAATTTGAAAACATTCAGCTCTAGCAAATTTGATTAGAAGCACCTAATTAAATGCAAAAATGAACTTTATTGTAAGCATAAAAAAAAAACAGATTTAGAAGAAACTCAAAAAAATAAACACATTCTGTAAGTATTTCATAAATACTCATGTATTTGTTGTTGAAGATTTATATAAATCACCAGAAAATGTAAATCCTAAAGTAAAAACTTTGTGCACTGAAACTTTGTGAAGTCACACGAACACATATTCCTTTACCTTAGATCATTTTTAGTCAGACATTGACAGTTAAAATAGACTCTTTAAGGGCAAGCTGGTTTTTGCTCTCCACATTATTACATGTTATAGCTGAATTGCCCATACTCACTTGTGCTTTCCGTGTCTCTGCTGCATTTCTCTGCCCGCTCTAGCCCGCTGCTGCTCCCACTTCTGTCATCATCTCGGGCGGTAGTCAGGGGGAGGGAGCGGAAGCCACATGGGTCTTTTATAGCTCCAGCTCCGGAGACAACCTGTTCTCAGGCACCTCTATGCTGGCACTTTTTTATGACATCATAAATTCCCCCATTTCCTCTGACCAGCCCTAGGTGGGTATAAAGAACGTACCTGGACAGTAATTGTCTGTCTAGCCCTCTTCTCTGTCAGATTCCTGATGCTGCTGGTCAGACTCTCAGACTTCCTGAGCAAGCACGGATCCCTCAGATGTGTGCGAAAGGGATCGACAGGGAACCTTTCAGATGTGTAGTTTTTCATACGCATGCTTTATGGCATCTTTTTTGGTCTTTTGGGTCAGGAAGGAGACCTGATACCAGTGTTAGGGGGCCTTTTCTCATGCATGTGCACTTCAGACCATCAACAAAATCCCACTCTTAGTCCAGTTGATATCTTTTGTTTGCTTGAACTGTTTGGGATGAAGAGCAGAAAAGAAAGGATTAGAGGAAGAAAGAGGAGATTTTTCTTTGGGGGGGCTCAGGAACATTCATCGCTCACATTCAGTTGACGCTCGGCTCGGCTGGCCTCAGGGAGGCTGGAACAATACACGCACCAGCGTGACAACATTCCTTAAGGTTAAAAAGGTCAGGGGTCACCCAGTGACCCCACCCTGCCAATCAGTCCCAGGGCACTAACTCAGTGCCTTTTTGCTTTATGTCTTTGCACTTGTTGAACAGACTCAGCACCTTGTGTTACAATGTGCCCTTTGCTCTCTGATAGACTACAATGGCGTAGATGGCTTCTAACAGTTTTTTAACGCTTGTTAAATCGGTTTTATCTGATGTTTTGATCATTTAAATAATCTGTGAGCAGGGAGCATACATTATCCTTTGATTTTGAAGCTGCAGATACACAAAACAAGGAGAGGTAGCAGAAAATAAATTAACTAGAACATTTGATGCACAAATTCTGTTTAGAGTGATTTGGCCAGGTAACCTGACTAGATGTTTCGCAGAGCATATTTAAATATGGTATAAAAGCAGCCTCCTCAGCAGCTACGCTCAGAATCAGCCCACAAAGGAAACTGATCTGGGGGTGATTTGACTCTCAGAAAACTCCAGATTCAGTGCATTCAGTTTTTTTGTTTTTATTTGTTTGGCACATGCCATGGGCTGCTATTAAAACGTAGCGTATGCATGTGTAGGCATGGAGCAGCGCGTGAGCGGCCCTTCTCAGCAGACTGCAGGTCTGTTAGTGATTATGACTGAATGAACGTATATAGCGGAGTGGATATTCAGATACATTAAAGCCTCTCCCATAACCACATCAGACCACCCCAGAGATACACCGCTGGCACTTCCTCTGCTCCTCCACTGCGCTACCTCGAGGTGCTTTGGGATTTCCGGGGAATGCGCTGGACATTAATGTTTTGTTGATGACGAATCTTTCCAGGGAAATTCATATGAAATGTTGCCGGATTCCCAAAAAAACTGGTGGATTTTCTGGTAAACGTGGAAAGTGTCTTTTGCGTCAGGCTAATGCGTGTTTTTGTCTTCTTTTAGATTATCACATGTGATTTCCGGGACGTCATGACGATCATTTCTGTCAGGTACACTGCACCACAACATAAAAACATACTCATAAGAAATACTCTCTTCACCGCTAAACATTTACCAGCCATCACATCCTAACCGTCTTTTTCTTGGTGGAGTAGCTGCCTAAAAAGATGGTTCAAAGAGCCTCCGATTTTTTTTCCGGCACAATAAATCCGCTTACAGTAGAGGAAGGAGATATTGTTCTCTGTTAGTCTGCAGTTAGAAATGAAAGACTATCTGGCTGCAGCTGTGGAGGAGCTCCAAAGATGGGGACGTTTATTGTCAGGAACAAATAGAGGCCTTTTTATTTTGTGTAGCAGCTGACGCCTCTCCCCACCCACTCCTCCAAAACTGCTTTTGTCAGAAATGTAGAGTGGCCTGCTCAGGCAAGAGTGAGGGACCATGAGAGTTTCCGTGCAGGAAGAAAAAAAAAAAAAAGAATAAATAAATACTGCAGGGTTTGTTGGCGATAGGTTTGTGGAGAAAAGGCCCGGCTGTTTGCCATATGGTGTAATTATCTCCTATTGCAAAAGATTATATCCCTCCATCAATATAGTGTTTAAATGGATGTGTATCGCAAAGTGTGTGTGTGTGTGAGATTTGATCTCAGTGTAATGTTGAGACTCTGTGGCCTGCAGCTTGCCCCTCCCATTTAAGCTAAGTTTGCTATGATCTAACCCCCCCCCCCCCCCCCCCATGTGAGCCCTCCCTCACTACCACACACACACACACACATACACACACACATATATATAACACAAAAGAAATATTCAGCTGTAGAGAGGGGGTCCCCTCAGAGGGCGCGACATTGAACTGGGGGGGATTAAGAAAAAATGACTGGCTGACACAGGGGTTGCCATGGCAAAGCCCTCTTTTCTCCTCTTGTCGACCCTCTGCTTATTTTTCATTGTATGTCTCATTGTGGGGTGAAGTGTAAGTGTGTTTGTGACTGTGATGGAGTGGGGAAGATGTAATTTGGCACATAAATTCAGCTTCTTATCTGTAGCTGCTTCGCTTCACCCTCTGAGGAGACGAAACAAGAGACATCCACCTTGCGGGCTGCACGGTCGGCGTGCAGGGACTCGGTTTTTATTCTAGTTTACAAGGGGACAGTGAATGTTGTACTACATTATTGGATGTTATTTGCAGGCCAATATATTCCTTGTGGTTATAAAAAAATCATCTGTGCATTGTTGCACATTCATAGAGGCTAGCATGCCACGAGAGAATGCAGAGGCAATAACTCAAAGACCCAGCATATTCACGGGACAAAAGCCATTTTGTCTGTTTTATTACTTTCTGAATTACAGCTGCAATAATGTGACACATTACTCATCCATTGTAGCCAGTGTCTTCTCATGTTAGCCTGATGCCGGCCTTCCTTGCCCCGGCAGAGTAATGGATGCAGGTCTGGCTTGCACAATGACATCAGCACCCCGAGCAGATGAAATGGGGCGATGAATGGCCGTAGATCAGCGTTTGTCATTCTGACGTCAGCCCCTGCTCTCTGTGCAGCCAGCGACCCAGTGCCCGCTTTGCTCTACCTCTGACATTGGCAGCTCATAGTCTGCGGTTACACGCAGCAGAGGGGGTCTGGAGGAAGCTGGGCTGCACAGTAGGACGTCAGCATTGTTCCCAAGATGCCCATCTGCACTAGGGAGGACTTGAAGATGGGGCAGTAATGTCAGATCAGTTTTTTGCAGGATTAAGATATCACGGTACCCTTTTTTTTTCTATGTATTTCAAATGTTTATAATCATCTGAACTAAAAAGACTTTGTAACTTTTGACTCTGCTAAAAAATAAAAAATGATGGAGTGCCACTACTAAGATAGGTTATCCACCGCTGTCATGAAGTAAAAACCTAAATTTACAAAATTTCAGAAGCTTTTGTGGATCATTTAGTGTAGCTGGGGCATGTTATTTCTCATTTATGTGACAGCAATGGATTTCATTCAACACTATCGCACTGCCATCAGAGAGCGATGTCTCAAAGGAAGCCTGACATAGTGACTATAACGTCACTGCAGCTGCATGGCTGCGTGCCACCATACGAGAAAAGAAAAGAGAAAAAAAAACAACACAACTTCCTTGTTTCTTTATAATTTTGTCTGAAAGTGGCTTTCAGAGACAAGAATGCTCAGTGCTCACAACCTCTTGTTCATCTGTGTTTCAGATACTGTTACTGCCGGTTCTCCTCTGAAGATGAAAGACTTCGAGTTCCTGTGAATAATGGGATAGAAGTAAATGCTATAAAGCAAAACTCCACAGTTTATGTTCAGGCATAAATACATCAAGTAATGCTTTTTGTGTACTCACACTGCTGTCATCTTGTGTCGTCACGTCCCACTGTTGTGTAACCTGACCTCTGCGATTTGATCGTCATCCCTGTCCCCTTGCTTCCCTGACTTCCTGCCCTCCCTCCTCGGCACGCTGCCTTCTCTGTCAACTCAGCTCACGGTCACAGCTGCTGTCCCGCCTGCCTTGGTGAACATTCAACGCTGTCGGTGAGTTTGGATTGCATAAAAACCATCGACCGTTGACTGTGCCCCGCGGCTCGCGCTGGCGACGTCAAGAATGAGCAAAAGAAAAACAAAAAAAAACAACAAAAGGGCACGCGGGTGCTGTATGCAAATGCAGCGAGAAAAAAAACTTCATCCGTACATGCACACAAGTGCCACTCTGTTTCCACTGTACCCGAAGACCAAAGGTCACAATCAACATTCATTGCTGTCGCTGGGTTGGACTGTGTAGTAAAGCTCACTGAACAATGAGTGCAACTGTGGCCCAGTTCTGCCTGACTCGCATCTCAGCCAATCAGCCGACCGGATGTGAAGCACTCTGATTTCCTTATTTATATACTTCTTGTTTTTCACTTCTATTTTCTCCTCTCTTCCTCCCTCCCCGATGCTCGGAGATTGAGGGGAAAAGCGAGATAGACACAAATAGACTTCTGGCTGCTTGCTTGTCCTCTTCCTCCTCTCCTCTAATTGATGGTTATGTGTGCAGCAAGGGGGAAGGAAGCGCAGTGAATGTGTAATCATTTGGAGTCTCTTCTCCTTTAGATGTTTCATCCCTCTCTTTTTTGTTTGTCTAATTATACACTGAGCTCAGTTAACTGTGTGTCTGTGCTGGCAGGAAAGGCGTATTGGCAAAAACAAGGACAAAGGAGCAAAAACTGGTAGAGAGATTACGGCACTGGAAATGTTCTCTACTTTTGAGTATTTTTCTTATACATTTCTTTCTGGTACCGCTGCTCCACTGTGGTCAGACAAAAGCAATTTTCAAATGCATAAAATGAATCATTTCCACCTTTCCGACTGAGGATGTCTCATTATATCTGTTTGAAGTTCATGAGAGACTGTCTGGTTTCATGTCTGCTGAGTGTGTGTGTGTGTGTGAGCGTGTGTGAGTGTGTGAGCGTGTGTGTGTGTGTGTGTGCGTGTGTGCATGTGTTTGTTCACGTATACTATGATAGAGGACCTGTCTGCTGATTTCTGGGAGCAATATGTTATTTTCCTCTGATAGTAAAGCTTGCTCTCTCATGGGAAAAGGCAGTCTATAACCTTTTTTCCCTTCTCGGTCTGGAGCTGGCCACCCTAGTGTCATTTTTCTTTGTACCTTTCTGTGACAACGCTTGTGTCCTGTGTCAGTTATTTTTGCAAGGTGACATCACATCACATCTCAGATACGTTTATAGTTGCATTGATGCCTCTTATATTCCTAAGACATCCAGAAAACATGCTGCAAAGTCTCACCACTAAATCACTTATTAACTCAATAAAGTTTAATCCACTCCAGTTTATCTGTGTCTTATGTTGTTATTTACTGCGAGATCACACAATGAATTCATATTCAGTGATAATTCGCTTAAGGATACCCCTCCGGCTTTATCGCTCAGCTGGCTGTACCACTCTCTCTAATGTACTTTCTCTGTCATTTAGTAATCAAACCCCATGTCCATGCCCCCCTCTCCCAAGTCTCTCTGTATTATTCATAGAAAAGCACTCTGTGCACTGGTCTGGAAGAGTGGACGTGATGTAATAGCGGCTGCGAGCATTGCTCCGGACTGTCATTTGGGACAGATTTATAAGACGGGAGAAAATGTCCAGTTTTTTCAGCCATGTTGGTGCAGCCACTGGCTGAAGACCAGAGACGAAAAAATATCTAAATGACTGAAAAAAAAAAAAAAGGTGTTTTTTTATAAAGTCATTTGAGACCTGATGCGTAACCTTTGAATTAGATGCACAAAGCTCCCACATCAAAGGCTTGAAATCCACTCACGAACCACGCTGTGTAAATGTTAGTGTTGAAAGTGAAGAGAAGAGTGTGGGAATGCAGATAAAAGTCCACATGTTTGGTGTGGACTAACTGAAGATTTGGCTGTTGCAAGATATGTTCACTTAGAAGCAGCGTGGCAGCAGCAAAACTGATGCAAGTTGGTGATTGGTTGTTTCACAGCACTTTGAAGTGATGCTACCTCCATCTAGTGTTGAGGTATTTACTCCGCTCAGACTGTCTGTCAGTGTGGGAATCATTAATCTACAACACAAACCACCAACGTAAAGTCACTTATTTTTTACATGATATTATTTGTCATTTGTGCATTGTTTATATAGAATTGAATAATTTAATATGCCAACACGGCTGGAAACTATTGACAAATGATTAATTGCATTTAGTTTTGTGAATATGAGCAGTTTAAAGACATTCAAAAGCACTTTTGGGGTCTGGATGTAAAAAGAGAACAAGTGATTATTCATGAGGTGAGTTTCAGCATCCGTTTCCAGGCTCATCGACAAGAAATAAAATAAAATATAATGTCAGAATTATAAATAACTCACTATTGATGCAATCACTGCAATATGTCCAGGTTATGTGGCTGCAAAACAAGCCCGAATCAATACTCCTCCACCTCTGTGCCTGAAAACTGGTGTAAAATATCTGTGCAGATGTGCTGTCTTTACTTTTCACCAAAAATGGTGCTGTGCATTTTTTTTTTGCCAAATGTCTCCACTTTGGTCTCATCTGTAGGAGGAACATTGTCTTACGGTTTGTTTAAATGCAGCTTTGCAAACCTAAGGACACGTTGCTTCTCTCTCAGTCTTTTATTCGTTTTCTTTTAAATGTTGTGCCTCTACTGGAGTTTATTGAAAGAGATGGAGACAGAGGCCACTGGCTGGGCGGCAAACCTTGGCCTGTTGCAAAAAAAGCCTCCAGACATGGGGCACCTACTCAACTAAGTGAACTGTCCAGCACCGAGCCTCTCTTTTTAAAGATAACAGACTCGCTCCTTTAACACGTTCAAGACATATGTGCAGTCTTTAGTGTCATGACATTTAACATGTAGCATTTCATCCAGAGTATGAGATGTAGCTTCTTGGCTTTATTCACTTTTCTCAGAATGGCACAGACAGACTTTAGGGTAAACCTGCTGGAATGTCCACTCCTGGGAAGATAAGAACGTGTCTTAAATGTTGTTTTTTTCAATAAGAATCCCCCTTACTGTAGAATTGTGGACTCCAATTCGCCTGTATAACCCTTTGTAGATTGATGGATAGCAACAATTATTTCTCTAAAGATCATTGCTGATGTCTTTTCTCTTTGGCATTGTGTTCACAAACATCTTAATATTCCAAAATAGCAGCGTGCCAAAACCTTTGCTTTATAGAGGTGCCAACACTTGCTAGTGATCCAATGATTACATGGCTGATCAGCAGTCCCTACCTAACTCTTACCATCGTAATTCTAAGACAAGGTTCAAAGGTGTACTTATGTAAGTTTTTATCAGACAAAAGGAAAAGAAGATGGTGAAGAAAAAGAGAAGGACGAAGGCTATGTTTAAATGGTGGTGGATGGGCGGTGGGAGTAGTGGCACTGCGACTGCTGCTGGGCTGCGTGGGGTGGGAGTCTGCTGGGTTGGTTGCCCCTGGGGGTACTGTTGCCATGGATGAGGGCCCGATGCGGTTAGGCGGGCGGGGGGCGGGGGGTGGGGTGGGTAGATGATAAACCTAGGATGAATATGTGCTGTCAATTACATGTTTGCACATTTGTTTGTCTTTATTGAGGACTGCACAATTTTTTCAACATTAATTAATGTGTTTATAAACACAAATTAATATATGGTTATGTATGTATAGTTGACTGCATGAATATCTTCATATTGGTATATTTACATATGTATGAGAATTTGAAGATACTTATGAGTATATTTCTATGCGTAGATAGTATGTGTATGTTACTTTCATGTAATCAATATATATCTACAGTATTTAAATTTGGTATTAATTATTAATAAAATGTATGTATGCAGAAATCTGGGGAAAATTTCTATGTCTAATTTTGAGACACAACGTATAAAATTATGTGCTTTCCTTTTCACATGATTGTATTTAAGAGTCTACAAACACATAAAACCTAACATCTCACATGCTTTTTAAAGTTGCATTTATAAAAAAAACAACAAAAAAACTGGCCTAATGTCTCTTTCTGATAAGAAATCCAACATACATAAAAAACAAGACAAAATTATTTTGCAAAAGACGGAAGAAACAATAAGTATTTAAAACAGTATGAATTGTATGAATAGAATGCTCTTTTCTTTTTCACCA
The DNA here is from genome assembly GCA_014839995.1 of Xenentodon cancila. Classification (NCBI taxonomy): domain Eukaryota; kingdom Metazoa; phylum Chordata; class Actinopteri; order Beloniformes; family Belonidae; genus Xenentodon; species Xenentodon cancila. The sequence goes on along the minus strand of CM026207.1, from coordinate 16,109,176 downwards.
CCTGTTTCACACTTCTTTTCTCTTTTTGCCTGTGAGTGGAAAAGAAAATTGCTGCATGGTGTAATTTCCTGATTTATAATGGTGTAAGTATTCAAATCTTTGCTAAGCTGAATTTATTTAAAAATAAATTTCTCTTTTACAAATTCCACCGTTTACAAATTAATTTACAAATGACAGAGCTTAACTAATGACCATTAGTCCAACACATGCATTCACTGCTCACGATCATTGACAGGCTGGTTAAGAGCTGCGGTCCTCAGTGATGTCACCATATGTAAATTACTGAGTTTTACGTTAGGTTTACAAGTTCAATAAAAATGTCCTTTTATTCGTTGATCAGGTGGGTATTTTAGCCGGCATGGTTGCCTAACAACTGTTGCTTAACCACCAAACCATCTAGGAGGTTTAAGGTTCAAATTCTGGTCGGGGCCTTTCTGTGGGGAGTTTGCATATTCTATGTTGTGTAGGTTCACTCTGGGCGTGCCAGCTTCCTCCTACGGTCCACTAACATGCATGTTAGATTAATTAGTCTACTCTAAATTGACCAAAAAAGTAGGTGTGTGGTTGTTCATCTGTGTGTGGTCACTGTGATGGCCTGAAGACCTTTCTAGGTTGTACTCAGGAAGAAGCGGTCAGCGAACAAAAGGCAGGGCATTAGTATGTCTACTGATGTTCCTGTAAAGTTGCAAGTACATTTGATAACCTGCAACATGTGTTCACACCAGCTGTATTTAATGTACAATCTTTTCTTTTGTTCGTTTTTTTGAAAGTGACGCCTGGGAAATTTGCAAGAATGAGATGAATTTTGAAAGTAAACAGTTGAAATGCTCAGCCTCTTGCTTCTAACCTCCACCAAAAAAAACACACCTCCAAGATTCTGTGTCCCTCAATTGTTGTCATCAGAGAAATATCACAACAATATTAACTCATTTAACATCTTGCAACATCCAGTCTTTGTTTAGCTGTTGCTGGTTTTTGGTGCATTTTCAGCCACCAAACTCGCTCCCCATGGTGATTCAATCAAATTTTCAATTCAATTTTATTTATATAGCGTCTATTACAACACAAGTTGTCTCTAGGCGCTTTCCAGAGACCAGAACATGACCCCCGAGCAATTATTACATAAACAGTGGCAGGTAAAAACTCCCCTAGTGGAAGAAAAACCTTAAGCCAAACAGTGGCAAGGAAAAACTCCCCTTTAAGAGGGAAGAAACCTTGAGCAGGACCTGGCTCATGAGGGGGGACCCTCCTGCCGAAGGCCAGCCGGGTAGAGCAAGAAATAAGAAAGAATAAAGACACCGTCAAAGGTACAAGACAGGATACATTAGTAACTATCGTCAGTAGTCCAATTAGACTTCTGTGTATATGGGTGATATATGGATAGACGGTGATCCAAGGGGATGAGGACTGCAGGTCGGGATGTCAGCAAGTATCCAACAGACATCCATACAGAAGGTGGAGGCAGACACTGCGATGGTCAGAGGTTGAACTGCAGGTAAGCAAGCAGCTCCTGAGGCTCTGGTCCGCAGGACATGTACAGAAGAGGAAAAGAAGGGCCAGACAAGCACAAAAAACTACCAGAACAATGGACCACAATTAAGTTTATGTGATATTGTTAATAAATGAGGTTTGAGGTGAAGCAGAGACAGAAAAGGCAAAGAGAAACAGAGAAGGTGAAAGGCACCACTCAGTGGTTCATGTTGGTGCCCCCCTGCAGCATAGACCTATAACAGCATATCTACACCGAAGCTGTTTAAAATGAGCTGCTCTAATCTGGTCCTGTAGCTGCAGCTTTGACTACTGGGCCTGACACATTAAGGTACTAAATATACACTAACTATATGCTTTATTAAACAGAAATGTTTTAAGTTTAGTTTTAAAGGTGGAGGTGCACTCCAGCATTCCTGGATAACTGAATGTTTCCCATATCATCTTTGGAACACTGGATTGATTATTCATAATTGAAATGTAAAAAACATTTTTAGCAAATAAAATGGGGAAAAAAACCCTCTTTAAATCACCTAACATTTAAGTTCTGGTATATTAGATTTAAAAACAAAGTTTCAGAAACAGAAATGTTGCAGAACTTGTTTAAAGAGCATCTCCTGGGATTAAATGTGTCATAATGCTTCAGAGTTGTGTTCACTCTTTTATTTAGAAATCCCAGTTTTCAGTCACAAGTGAGAACCAGGTCTGTACTGGGCCTTAAATGATCCTCCTGGAACTACAAACTACATAAATACATAAACAAAGAAGGCAGTGGCATATTATTGAAACCTCAGTTTATTTTAAAGACGGCACCGCATCCGTGCTTTGCTGCTGGTCATATCAATCACTGTACTGATCAACAAAAAGCAATCAGCAAAAATCTGCAAAACATGTCAAAGTCCTGCTACTTCCACGTCATTATTAAGTAGGACAGGAGCAGCTAAACTATCACTATATAATCATTTGTCTGTTTTTCTTTCTTGTTTTAGGCAAATGTGTTGTTTTTTTAATTCCTGTGCAATGAGAATTGAATGAATTTAAGTTGCTTTAACTATGTTTTATGTTTAAAACAGTTTACTTTCTGGGCCTTAGTATCGAACTTCCTGTTTTATTTTGCAGAGCTTTTTCACTTGTGCTTTATGTTTAGTTTTGTTTCTTGTTCTTGGATCAAATCATATTTCAACTGCTGAGTTCAAAACACTTGTTATTTATTACAATTACATCTTGGACTATTTATACCTACCTGAAGACTGTTAGACCCACTTTTGAGCCCTTCATCACCTACTGTTTTGGAAATCATTCACTAATTCTTTAGTGATCATATTTCTGATACAATCATGCCAAAGATGCATTGAACTTTTATCAGAATATCACATTTTTATCAATTCGACAGCGCTTGATCGACGACTGACAACGATTTAACCATTACGCCACTCTGTGAGGCAATACTACTTCTGACCAGACGGTGGCGTAAAGATGCCAGGTTTATTCATAGTCCAATGTAGATTCTCTCATTCCACCAATGCATTTGGAATAACTGGTCCTGCAGTTATTTAACCTATACCAAAATTCAACTATTTTGACCATAAATTCTTGCTTGATTGACAACTAGCCATGTAAATTCTCAGATGAGGGAACACAAAAATTATATAAACCTTTATGACGTCCAACTATGACTGCACATTTCTTTATAAAAGATGTCACAAGTAAAACAGTCACTTTAATTTTAACACTGCGTTGTATTTCTAAAGTGTGTTATTATATTGATTCTCCCAAATTCTGTTCTTAAAAGTAAATAATGTCAGAAATAAAATGAATGCTAAATATAAATCAAGATGCAGGCATATAAAAAGTTGTTCAAAATGAAAAACCTCAAATAATGTTCTAAAATTAAGGAAGTGAATACATTTACCAACTTCCCACCTTTCAGCGTCACTGCAACAGTTGTACAGACAAAGACCTGTTGCAATTACACAAAGAACTTATTTGATGTGTTAAAAATGACTAGTTTACAGTGATTTATGTTGGTGATAATAACACTCTGACTTACATATCAAGCCAGCACTTCGGCAGTGCTACTACCTGGAAATAGCTGTTCTGTTCAGCACTTTAAAGAAATAGCTCCCATAACTTCCTCCTGCTGATCTTACATATCGGACTTTCCTGGTTTAATTCATTTCCAGGTTCGGTAACAGGTCACAAAAGCTGAAAATTCTGACCGTGAGAACATTGAAACGGAAGATGACAGATATATATTACACTTTTAGAAAGTGTGGCACTTGGTAAACACACACACACACACACACACACACACACACACACACACACACACACACAAACACACGCACACACACACACACACAAACACACGCACACACACACACACACACACACACACACACACACACACACACACAGAGAGAGAGAGAGAAAGTTAATGCCTAAGACACTTGTCACTGATTATGTACTTATTTTATTTGCACTCAATATAAAAATACAAAACCAGCAGCAGATATATATTTATACACACACTCACAACAAAACCTTTATAGTTTTATTTTAAACGTGTACAAAAACACACTGGGATTATAAAAATATGCTTAATATCATACAGGGTTCTTACAAATGAGCAGATATCTACATTCATGTGTTTTTTATTCACAGTAGGCTTTTCAAGCTGGGGCTCATTGAACTATAAAACCATGAAACCACCTTTAATAACTAACAGGCAAAGCTGAGATAGAAAACTTATTTGGGGGAGCTGAACTTCTTGGTTCGTCCATTACTGCTGTTGCGCATTCTGGTGAGCTTTTTGTGCTTTAAACCTGCAATGAGAATTGATTGAGTTAATGATCCGAAGTTAATTCTGTTGCTGTTTGCTCAGAAAAGCAGGGCACTTGTTAGTTATTTTGTTCATTGCAAACCCCACCTTATACGGTTGATGTAGTCCATCACCCATTTCAAAGCGGGATTGGTGCAGGCTTTACCCCTGGTTGTGTGCAAACTGAAAATACATCAAATACAAAATAAACAGATTAATCAATATTTATATATATAAAAAAGCTTATTATAAAGAGTTGTGACTATTGATCTGACTATTGAGCTGAGAAACAGGAGATGGTATAGTTTTATTGATAATTACATGATTGCATTGATGGGACACATCTCTGAAACGTCCTGCACTGAGTACCCTTCGATTATTGAAAATCGTAATTTGCCCTTCATGTAGCTTCGGCAGCATCCCTGATAACCTGCGAGAAAAGACGGGAGGACTTATAAACATACAAGAGTCAATAAAAAAGAGGCACGACCAGATAAGCGGGCATTGTAATGAAATATGAGAAAGAGTAACTGGGAATAAAAATATCAGGAATCTGAAAACAGGTTATGAACGCAAAAACACACCTGAGATCGTGCTCGCGCCCAGCGCACAAACAGTCAGGAGAGTGATGGCTATCGCCGCGACTTTGACTGACAGCATGTCGTCCTCTGCGCTGCAGCGTGACTCTGATCGGAGCGGTGGCGTCGCGTGTCCTCAGGAGCAGTCAGACTCACTGCCGATCACGTCAGCCTTATTTATGCCTCAGAGAGTTTCGGAAAAGGAGAGCCCTGCCCAGAGCAGAAGCAATGCAGCGCAACCACCACCCCAAAATTTCCCCCAAAGACGAATGTTGAAGAGGGGGAAACACGTTTTAAATACACACTCGCACAGTAACAGCCCTGACATTCTGGTGTTATTCTGATGCTTTGATTGTTTGTATACAGATCCTGTCACAATGAAAAAGTAAATAACTATCTGTTTCAAAGTGCTCAGTTAAAATAAAAAGAAAAAAGAAGTGTTCTTGTAAATATTGCTTTTTCATATGTTATTATCTTACAGATTCATGAATACATATTTTTTAATCATTAAAGGAACTTTCTGAATTTAACCAATTAAGGAATAATGACATATGAAATAACAGACAATAAAATCAAGGTTAATTATATCTTTACATTTAAAATAAACAAACACTTCCAATTTTGTATTCATCAATTTCTAAAAAGATTATTTTTCCTATCATTATGAATACATTAGGTAAGCATATGCATGTATTTTATTTAGTTGTTTTATTTCTTTTAATTTTTCTTTTCTTTTACTTTGTATATCGTTTTTTTTCTTTTTGTTTGATTATGGGGTGGTACAAAAGTGTCTGAAATTCATATATCAAATATGATACATCATCATCATAGGGCATCATTAGGGTTAAATAAACTTTAGTACTGTCAGACTGTTAGAATTGTAAACCTTCGTTGGGACCAGATCAATGTGAATCAAAGCAGTTTTGAATTAAAAACACAATTTCCATTTTCTTTGCAGCAAAGTGACACTTAATGTTATCACAGAAGGCAACTGAGCTGCCTCAGCTGCTAACTAAATAAAAACATACAATTCAACTTCAGTCAATAAGGTCCCTACACACAAACATGTCATTTTAACTTTGTATGTGTATAAGTTGTCAGAAGTCACACAGATTTCTGTCAATAAATGGAAAATAGGGAGACTTCATGGTCTCTGTTTCCATATATATTCTTTTTTTTTTTTAATGTCAAAATAGGAAAGCAGAGCCCATCAACTTTCATTTGTGTCTTTTGTGCCACATCGGTAGTCAACATGTACAGACTTATAAGATAGCAGCAACTGGACAAAAAAGCAACTATACAAAGACCTGTTTGTACACTTTTTGTACTCATATAAAGTTAAAATCACCTAGATTGTTTGTAATAACCCTATTTACTAGGCAGAAGCATAAAATAGCAAATTATACGTGGCTCTGTTGCCCACACTGAGTGCCATCTTGCTGCAAACACATATTCTCTCTTAACTCAAAATCATTTTGATTCGTAATGTTCTGGTCTCTAACAAAACTTTACACTGCCAAGCATCTAATTATTGAGCTAAAGATGTCACAGTCTGGGGTTTGAACCCAGACCAGCTGCATCAGGACTGCATCAATCTGTAGTAAAGGGTGCAAAGCTTCCAAGCTAAATTAAATTACATTAAATTAAACTAAGCACAATTAGAAACAAGCAAAACTAAACTAAGAACAATTAAACTACAAACAGAAGGATGAATGGGAGGATAGATAGATAGACAGATGGACAGGTAGATAGATTCAAACCCATTGATCAAATGTAAAAAAAAAAAAAAGTTTTTAAAAAATGGTCAAAATAAAAAATATTAAAAAACAATCCCCTTGCAGGAAAAGCTGATATCTTTAAATGAAAAGATGCTTAAATAAATAAATAAAAAAACTCTGCTTGTAATTTTTTGTGATGCATTTAAATTTATTGCAATGAAAAATATGCACCTAATAACATGTAAAAAAAAAAACTTGGAATTTCTAAAGGATCTAACATTGCAAATGAAGGAAACCAATACAGTGTTGTCTTCTTCTGTGTGACGAAACAGAAGTATTATGTGGCAATGAAGAAACAAACAAAGAAGTGCTCCAGATATATAATTAGCCAACAGAAGTTGACAGTGAGACATTCACTCCACAAAAGAACAAAAAAAAGAAGAATTTCACACAATTGCAAGTCTTTTTGTCTGACTGGAATTAAATAACGCTCAATTGCGCAACTTTGGTTGTTCCTGCCAATGTGCCGTGGTAAAACTGCTGCTGTACCAGGGCAACCTGGAAATTACGAGGCGTGGTTCTTATCCGTGACAAAAAGAATATATAAAGGGCATGCAATATTAAAAAAAAGGGGGTGAAATTCAAAGGTAAGCGGAAAATGATTTGAGGGGGATGAAAGACTAAAGATCTCCATCCACAAACTCGATGTATGCTGCACAGTGGGCTGCTGTGAAGTTGCACAGTGGTTCTTTTCTAGGTCAGAGGAACCTTTACTTTGTACTCAAGACCTATGCATCAAAGGAAAATAAAGAAATTGAGAGCACTGAAATAGGTCACAATGCAGTCAAACTGATGTATCATAAAATTTCCATCAAACCCACAACACGTTTTAGTTTCATCACATTATTCTTGTTTCCTCCTGCATGGCCTCTCATATGGTTGCAGGGTCCCAACATTATGAGTAAAATCTTTTCCTTTTGAGTGAAGTGGCTCAACTTAGTTATTCCTCAAAGACATTTATCTTTCTATAATCTAAAATAAAAAGACAAAAAAAAATAATTTCAATGCAGCAGTTATCCTGTTAAAGGCTTACTGGTTGTTGTACCTGCCCTCTGTCCGGTAGAGACGGCCTCTGATAACTTGGATGTTAAGTGATCAAAAGCCAAATACATACTACTTGTTAAATTGAATGTGTGGAAGTTTAAACTTTTTCAGTCAACAGAGAACAACAGAGGTGGAAATGGTTAATCCCCGAAAAACTCTCAGATGGAAGAACCAGAATGTTCAAACTCTAGTAAATACATGTATAAAATTCTTTTTGTGTATTTGTTCTAATAATAGAAAGTACGTTGAGAATCTGGTTCAACACCTTTAACTGTTACATATTGGAGCATAACTGCATCTTATTAATAGAGAAGAGTCATACCTGAACCCAACGGAGGCCTTCTGACACCAGATTCTTTCACGTGTCACACTAAGAAAAGTCAGTTTTAGTTGTACCCTGGATAATGTTGCTTTACACTGCAGAACTGCTGCAGAAATGCGACATTGAGTCGTCAGATAAATGCACTGCACTTGTAAATGTTTGTATCAACTTTAATTTTAGTATAAAAATGAATTTTCACACTTTTTCAGGGGGGTTAATGATGGCCAGGCCTGCATATATGTTTTTCATACGTTTGATTCTTTTCAAACGTATGTAAAACTTGTGTAAATACAATATGTAAGTAGCGAAATGGCTTGTGGTCGCGATTACAAACAAAATGTCTGTTCTGCATCGCAACAAGGTCAACAGGACGTTATGAGGTTTGGGGTTGTTGCATTTTGCATCTTGTTCTCAGGTGTGTATTGTAAACGATAAATTATCTGTAGGTGCCCAATGAATAAAGATCACATTTATCTCACTGCTACATTTATATAATATTTACTAAGTAAATGTATTTCATTGGAAATTATATTTAGGTAAATTTATCAACAAATAAATAAATATTCTCATCATTCTATATGTTACAACTTCATTCTCTGGATGTTTTTTGGTGAGTGGGGTTTTCAATGCCATCATGTGGGTAAAGTACATTCACGTCATTCTTCCTGCTTGACCCATATTTATCACAGCATAGGTGATGTTCCCAACTAGTTCCTTGGTCTGTGGTTAGATGTTTCCCTTTTTCCCTTCCATGTCACAAACTATTTAAATTCACAGTCAGTTCACCCAGTCTGAGAATCCTGATCAGAAGTCTGATTCGCTGCTGAAGAAGATGGCAAAGCTCGCTGCGTGCGTCTCCGCGCTGTGTGTTCTGGTGCTGCTGATGGTGCTGAGTGAGAGCAGTAAGTATGGCTTCACTAATGACTTAATTTATTCATAAGAAGAGGTTGGTTATACATGTCTTTCAGATTATGTACTTTTTCCCTCTATTCCTTTATTTTGACTGACATGTCTGTGATTCATTTCTTAAAAGGTGTCATGATAAAATGCTGCACAAACTACCATAAAAAACCACTCGCCTTTAAACATCTGCAGAACTACACAACACAAGACTCGCAGTACTGCAACATCAAGGCAACTATGTAAGGACATTAGAAGGAATTCAAATCAGAACGTTTTAAATGTCAGCCCTGCTATTGTATTATGTTGAATCTTATTGCCTCATTTAATTACAGTTTCGTGACGAAGAGAGAACTAACTTTCTGTGCAAATCCTGAAGACACGTGGGTCATTAAAGCCATGAAGTATTTGGACAAGTAAGACACTTTCTCTGCCTGAGCCTTAACTCCAAAGATCGACGTGACTTGATCTCAACGCTCTCTTTGGTCTTTGCTTTGCAGACACAACAGGCAACACTGAGCAGTGGACGACAGCTGAAACGTCAACCTCGGCACATTAAGATGATGCGTAAATTAAAAAAAGAATTGATCTTTTTAATGTGAATGAATATATATATTTTTAACTTCACATATAACAATTTTGAAAAAAATAAATAAACTGTTTTTTTCTAACAATTTCAGTGTATGGATGTATTTATTGATGAGTTGTGAACCAGTAGAAGAAGGAGAGAATAGTAGGAGAGAGGAAAACATACGAAAGTGAAGACAAGCCAGAGAGGAAGAGAAACACAAGTAATTTTATAACTGTTTATTATTTATAACAAATAACTTTTCATGCAATTTTCTACCAAATACTAAAACAATATCTCCTAATGCTTTACAATGCAATTCATCCACACTAACCATCCATTCAGTGACTCAAATGAACCACTCCACCATTATCACAACCAGTAATAAACATTGTGTACAGTCAACATTTATAGCTTATCAGATCAGTCTAACCAAACAAAAACAGTACAGGCACAACAAAAGATGTGTCCTATTCTGCAGCATGTGGACCGTTAGGTCTTTAGTGTACATACCCTTTTCTGGAGATTTTAATCTCAATGTTGATGTTTCATTTTAATTTTAAATGAAACAGGAGTTCAAATTAAAATTACCCAGGTCCTGGTTTTGCTCAAGGTCACCAGTTACCCTATGAGATACTAGTGTCTCAGCCCTTCAGGGCCTTTGCCAGTGAAGATTAAATGAAGTGTAGTGACAAAGGCCCAAAATTCTGAACACAGCATCTGAATGTCACAACTGAAACTGAGAGTCGTCGGGCCAATCTTGTCCTGTCCAGTTCTGGTGAAATGGGCTAACTTTACTCTCACTTTCTTGTTCTTGGCTGACATGAGTGGTCTTCTGTATCCTATCTCTGTATACACGGGTGGGGGTGTCGGTGGAGGGTGCAGTTCAGCGCACCGCCGGTGGGCGGCAGTGCCGTACAGCAGCGCAGGAAGGAAGGATCCACTTTATGAATGGAGAATGACCACCTAGATGTCCAAAACAGCTAATGTTCTCTTATTCGCAGCAGTACGGCATGTCGTATTGACTAGTATCTGTTGCTCAAATCGAAATGTTTCGAGTCGATAAAGCGTGGTTGCGGTCATAGTTGTGAAACTATGACAAGATAAAGAGATACGGGGACGGCTGGCTGGAGCTAACTGCGCTAGCCGCGTTTATCTGAATAATGAGGGGAAAGATGCTGGAGGCAGAAGCGAGGTAAGACGCAGAAACACGTGAAACAGCCGCAGTAACACCGGCACAGCATCCTTACAGCCGTGTCCGTATCCATTGTTGAAAGCACTTGGAGCTGCATGAACCAGTAATGCAGCTTGTCCGTGTAGGTGTGCTGCAAACACGCGCGACGGCGTGAAGATGGTCAGAGCTGGCTGAGGTTCACCTGCCGAGCCAGCGGCCGCCAGGAGCCATGAAAGAGGACGGTGGCTCTGCCTGTCCACCCGCAGCTCTGTTTGAGGACCAGGACTTCCCCTGTGAGGACTCGTCCCTGTTTCATGACAGCTCCACACCCATCGCCAGGCTGCAGGGAGGCATCGCTTGGCGGCGCCCGCAGGTTTGACCGCCTGTGGAAATTGGAAATTCCTTGATTGCTTTGTGTTGTCATGGGTGTGGCGTTTACGTGCTGTTTAACATTGGGAATGTTCCAAGTCCGGTGGATGGTTTGATGCTGGGAGATTGTTGCTACGGAAACAGAACATGTAATAAAATAAGTAATCGCTGTATTGTATATTGTTTATGTCAGTTAAAGTTATTTTAAATAGCTAAAACTAACTTTTATTCAATTAAGATGATTTAGGATAAAATCCAGCAGGACTTCTATAAGTCTGTACGGATCAGTGCAACTGAATTTAAATTCATATCTGAAGGAGATATGCCAGGCGCCGTCTCTGCTCCCCGCCGACATCAGCCTGGCTCATGCAAGGCAAGGCCTGCTAGGAGACTGCTGGTTTCTCTGTGCCTGCACCTTCCTGCTCAAGAGTCAACATCTTTTAAACAAGGTAAACAATCAGATGTATTATCATTTGTGTGTTAAGAGTGAGAGCAGCTTCCCTGGTTTTATTTCTTGCACTGTGGTTGGGTTCTTCGTAGGTGTTGCCTCCAGACCAGCCCCAGTGGGGTGACAGCAGATACAGGGGCTCCTTTCGGTTTTGTTTCTGGCAGCAGGGACACTGGAAAGAGGTGACTATTGATGACCGCCTGCCCTGTATCGATGCATCGCTCTGCTTCTCTTGCTGCCACTCCCCCTCTGCCTTCTGGGTAGCTTTGTTGGAGAAGGCCTATGCCAAGTAAGTAGCCTATGGCATTTCCCCATCTTATCTCTCAGCTTAACTGAATGTACTAATATGCTCAAATCTGGACTTTTTTTCTTAGGTACTATCCACTGAATTTACATTCACAGCAAATCCCCCTTTCCTTTTCATGTTAACCTGTACAGGCTTCATGGTTCATATGAGCAGCTGTGGGCAGGGCAGGTGTCAGAGGCCCTGGTGGATTTGACCGGCACTGTAACTGAACGCTGGACGCCGGGAAACTCAGCGGAGGAGCAGCAAACAGGGCACGACAGTGATCAGATGAGGAGAAAAAGGCTGGACCTGAAGCTCCTGGACCCTGTGAAGGATATTTGTGCGCTGAGCTGCTCTACTCACAGCTCCCCAGGAGGTTGGAAAAACGATTTTCTTGTAGATAATGGAGCGACTAATCCCATGCCAAATCAGCTGGTAACATTTTTACTTGGTTTAGGAGTTGGAGACCTGGGTCAGTACCACGCTTTGACCGTGATGGAGTGGTTGGATGTAAAGAAAGTGTCAGGGGGTGAAGTGAGGCTGCTCAGGATCAAAAACCCCTGGGGGCGGTGCTGCTGGGGAGGAGCTTGGATTTGGAGGTAGATGTGTTTTGTGGTGGGGATTAATCATTTAAAAAAAGTGTGTTTTGAAAAGTCTATCAAGCACTGTCGAGACATGTGGATTAGACGATGTTCCAACCGATTTAATATATAACATGTTGATAATGCTGTCGCATATAAACTATTACAGTATTTCAAAACTAAAAAAAATCAGTTGTGCAAAATACACACACCTGACATTAACTGTTTTCCAGCTGTTATCACCTAAAGCTCATCTATTAAACATATTACGAGGATATGAGTATGAACTATGAAACTATTATTAATAGATGATCTCGTCACCGAAGTGATGAGTAAAAACAGCGGAGGCCTCCACTCTTTAAGCTTCGGAGCCTCGGCTACAAAAGAGCAAGTAGCGTGTAACAGCACAGGAAGTTGCATACGTCAAACAGACTTATATGATACACAGATCTGTGATCCAAACATCATGATTCTTGGCTTCATGCCTGGTGTTATGGTGGTTCGGGCTAGGCCTCCTCACCAGGAGGACCACCCTGGTCAACCAGTTGACTCTGATTAAGAGCACGTCTATTTGGGGATGTTGGCTTGGTTGTTCTGGTCTGGACTTGAGTGTGATTATTGCGGTTGAACGGCGCATAAGGGACTGGACGAAGTGGGTGAAATAACTAACTTTGTTTTAAACTGACTAAACTCTAGGTGGCCTCAGGCTTTTTCGACCCGTCACTGCCACGACGTGTACAGAGCTCCTGATGATCAACTCTCATATACACTTTCATCGGTTTAAGTTGACCACAAGGTGGCTGTAACTGTTCATAAACTACGCTGCCCCCATGAGTGAATTTCGTAGGCGTATTCTGCTTACATATGATTTTTGCTTGCACCTGCTGGGTTTAAAATCCTGTTCTGGCGGGGCTGTAACTGAACCACATTCAGTTCCAACCAGCTTTGTTACTTTCATTTTCTGAAAATGGGAAACAGATGCTTTATACTTTTTTTAACGTGAATATTAAGTTCTATGTTTTAGTTTTTCTTTAGTTAATGCCTTTGCATCCTGAAAGTCTAGAGTTGACGTCTCTCTCCCTCTGCAGTGGTGCAGGTTGGAGCTCTGTCGATCCAGTTTGTGCCTCACACCTACAAGCCCGACTGTCCGAGGGTGAATTCTGGTTGGATGAGGATGAGTTTATGGCCCAGTTTGATGATGTCACCGTGGGATATCCCCTGAGCAAAGACGGACACTTGAAGAGCATTTATACAGGTTGCTCCTTTGTTTTGCCTTAGAGAGTTTGTACTTTCATTGCTACATTTTGAGCACCTAGGCAGCTTTTGTTCGCTTATCTCTCCTCCGACAGGAAACCTGCTAAAACACAGTCACCAGCTGCTCGGCCGGTGGATAAAAGGACACTCTGCGGGTGGCAGCCGAAACAGCAGCAGCTACAGCAGCAATCCCAAGTTTTGGCTCAAAGTATGTGAGAGAGGAGAGGTACTTGTGACCTTGCTGCAGCATCAGAAATGGAGAAACTCTGAGAATTATGTACAAATGCCACTCGAAAACAGCAAGGACACAAAGCACCAGCACTTCCGAGCTATTGCCCTACACATGTGGAAGGTTCGTGCTCCCATCTGCGTGAAACGCGTGCTGATGTGTGGGATTTTTCGTCAGCTTATGAACATTTTCATTCTCAATCAGGTGGAAAAGAAGCGTTTTAACCTGAGCCGGTTGCTGAGCAAACCTCCCTGTACTTCTACTCACTGCCATGCCTATGAGAGAGAGGTGGTCCTCCGCACTCAGCTGGAGCCCGGATACTACCTTCTTATTCCCAGCACCTACCAGCCACAAGCTGAGGCCCACTTTCTCATCCGGGTCTTTTCCTCTTCTTCCACATCCTTCAGGTAAAAAAACAAGACAGTAAATGAGTATGTTGTTGTCTGGGAAATCTTAATAAGATCCAAAGGTTTTTTTTCTTTCCTGGTTTCAGGTTGAACGTTGGTAAATATGCATTAACTTAGTTTTATACAATATCATGCAGCTATTGCGGCTGAAAGACACATGTCTTTAAGTAAGTAATATTTGTGATTCATGTATGATGGGACAGAGTTGTTGTCATTCCCAGTGCTCTGAACAGCCCAGCACCCTCACTGCCATTAGCAACAGATGGTGAATGGGAGACCAGCTGCTTCCAGGGCTCGTGGGTGGAGGGAAGGACAGCCGGAGGAAGCAGGAACTTCCTGTCTCACTGGCAGAACCCGTGCTTCCCTTTTACAGTGTTGGATGAGGCAGTGGTGACACCGGGAGTGAATGTCAGGATTACCCTGCACCAGAATCCCCCTGACACGGATTTACATCCGATTGGTTTCCACGTTTATAAGGTCAGTCAAACGTTCATGGATGATGTCAGCGACGGCTAAAGTTGCTGGACGTAAATCATTTGCACTACTGGACATTCACACGTTACTTGATCCTTTATTCTGTGTTTGCTTGAAACTTAAAGCCGGAGTAAAGATTTACATGAAAAAAATATTGTTTGTACTACAAAATAAAAGCAGAACTAAGTTTTACTGAATCATGGATGATAAAGCAAAGTAAATATTTTATGCTTTTCTCCCGAGGCTTTATGGTTGTTGGGCCCCACTATGATCCTTTTAGGGTCAGACAAGCCAATTATGCCCTCTAGCTGTCAATCTGAACCTGTATCTGTTCTAGACTCCAGAAGTTGCAGAACTTGTGCTGCTTATTTATTGAAACGAGGACCTTAAATAGCTTTCAGCTGAAGAAAGTTATCAGAGAATGTGATTTATACTTTCTTAATTAAGGGGCCAAGTTAAGCATCTCTTGGTGTAATGTTTAGAGGACTGTGTCTGCATGTATTTACTGAGGTTCTGAGTAGAGTGCCAGTGTAATAACGTTATGTGCAGTACTCACAGTTTTAGATATTACATATGCGACTGAGTTCTCCAAAGTAGTGATCGCATCAAATAAACTACAAGAGAATCTCTGTGAAGGGGAGACATTAGAGAGCTCATCGGCCAATCACTTCAAGAATATTTCAAGGATAAAAGGACATGTCTCAGAGCGATTTAGAAAAGCTCACCCATGCATTTGTCTTTAGTAGACTTGATTACTGTAAAGTGTATTTACAAATCTGCCTGATAGATCGATCAAACATCTGACAACAGCTGATTCAGAGTCCCGACTAAGACCGGAAAAGTAGATCATGTCTCTCCATCTCTGTGGTGTTGACACTGGCTTTCTGTCCATCAAAGGGTTTGTTTTAAGATACTGCTATTGGTTTACAACGTGTTTATTGTTTTAGGGCAAAAATACATTTCCAGATTTTACAAGAAAACTTATAGATGAATCTTAAAAAAGGATCAACAACAAAATACTCTTTTGTCAATTTTGTATGCATTTCCTCTCCTGTAAAATAGTGGTTTAAACTTAAAATCATTGTTTATCTGTCCAATAGGTCAGACAGGATCTACCAGAGTTTCCATTCGAATGTTAAGGATCTGATTTTAATGATGTCCTCAGGTACCAGAGGGAACGTGTGAGCCAACAGCTGCCAGGGAAGAGGATCCCGTGGCCAATTGTACCCCCCACTGCTACATGCAGGACATCAGTCTGGACTGCTCTCTTCCTCCTGGTTGTTACATAATAGTGCCGTCCACTTATCACCCCGACTGCTCGGCAAACTTCACCCTCAGCCTGGCTCGCAGAATACACAGGTTAGCTCCTAATTCAATACAATCCCTGGCAAAAACATGGAATCACTCAACAGGGATAAAAAAAATAATCACAAATGGTACTTTGTCTTTGACGTTTGCACTTGACTGATGAAAAACAATATTCGTCATCACTGAGGTTACAACTTTATTGTATAGCAGCTGACAGGTGGGCTTTGCGGGATGGAGCCTCGTCAACCAGGTTTTAATTCTCCATAAGCTTTTAGTGAAATTTGAGAAATGGAGACCCAGACTGTTTGTACTTTACCCGCCATGCAGCCACATGTCATTAATGGCTGTGGGAATGTGCTGCATTTCTTTATTGTGTCATCTATATGTGTTTCAGTGAACCTGCTCCAAACAGGAGTTCTGTTTTCATCTCTTTGCCCAAAGCAGGTTCATAATTCATCGAGGAATATCAGTTTCCTCCACAATCCCTGACGTCTTCTGCTCAGCTCACTTTAACCTTATTTTTTTCTGTTCAGGTGGTGATGGTTAACGTTTAGTTGTTCTGTATGTTAATCTCATTTTCCTCAGCTATTTGTCTTTAATTTGAACTCAGATGTTGACTTCTGTTTATATCCCTTCATTTTTCGGTTCATTGGTTGTGCGTTTTCTGTTTTTAGAACATTTTATTTGTAGTTTTCTGTTCTGAAACACTGACTTCTTCCTTTCTGTCAGATCCAGTCCAGCTGGATGCAACAGCTCATATACGTCCACAAGCACACTCTTGTCTTAGCTGGTGACTCACTTTTTATTTATTGCATGACTGCTCGATTCCATATTTTTATTCTATTTGAACCAAAAATGCAATTACTAATACAGTATAATTTTTTTTAAATTTTATTCAAATCCAGAGTGTTTAGCTGTTCAATAATATTGTTTTGTTTACTTTTTTGATTTTGACCGGAGATACCCTGTTTTTCACCAGGGGTTGTGATTTATCAGTGTGTCTTCACGTGAGATAGTGTCAGTTTCACTTGTAATTCCCTGCAAAGTCACTGGCTATTGTGTAAAAATGTGTAAATTATGTAAAAACGATGATGGATTTGTGTCTCTTTCAGGAAAGTGATGAAAAGTCAGGAAAAGCTAGGGAGGGCCATTCAGGAGGTTAGTGCTTTTTAATTGGGCTATTTATTTCACAAGCATTTATTTTTCAAATGTGAGAACTAGGTTGTCTAACTTTTATATTAAACTTGATCATTCGGCTTTCCTACCATTTATGAAAGCCATCTAAAACTGTGAAGACATCATTTTGGGAATAGTTTTGGGCATTTATTCTTATATTTGTTAATGTCTTCTCAATATGTTAATGCATCAGTCGTAGCATAAGAGAGATTACTAATATTTTTTGTATTTTTTATTTTGTATATTCATTTATACATCCATTATTCTTTAATTAATTTTAGTGTGTTTTCTTTAACGTGTTCTGTTGTAAAACATTGACGGGATGGGGACATTGGGGCTTTCATGACAGGTCCTGTGCCAAGGACAATCCGGGACATGTGCAGAACTGATATTTTCTTTTTTTTTCTTTTTTTTTACTTCACTGATTGTCATCAAAAGATGGCAGCTCTGAACAATCCCTCTGTCTTGTTTTGTCTGTCTCTGGGCGGCAGGTTTCTCACATCTCTGTGATGCAGAGCTAGCTCTCCAGGACCCATCGTCCTCCACTGACATCAGCTCACATCCCTGTGCTTCTTGGCCCACGATGAAACAACCAGTGTCGCTGTCCAACCTCGCCACAAAAGCCATGACTTTGTGTGTTTGTGTATATATATATATATATATATATATATATATATATATATATATATATATATATATATATATATAAGTGGCTGAGAAGGCAGTTAGACAAATTGCTGAGGCTCAGGGTTTCTGTGCAGCTACACACTCATCAGCGATTAGGACATCAGAGGTTGTCGGTGGGCTGGGCTGCTAATGAAGTATGACGGGACTGGCTTGTGTAAACAAACAGCCATCACTGAAGAAGACCGCTGCTACTCTTGCTCATTCACTCACTGGTGCGCCTGCCGGCACAGAACAAAGGGTCCTCTCATGAAGGTCCTCAGAGAAACAGGGGACAAGGGGTGAGGGGATGGTCTGCAACAGCAGAGCCAACCAAAACACACCACACCATACCATGCCATACTATCTCTGAGTTTTCTACTCAACCCGTAACACTGTTCTTCATCTACCTTAACGTGATATGTTTCAAAAGTCAAACACAGAGTTTACAGCCCTTTTATCCACACAGCTTCAGTTGTGATAAACATTCATGTTACATTGAACCAAAAGAAGAAGAAGAAAAAAAACTATCTTTATCTTCGCCCACCAGCTCCCTTTTTGTCCCCCAGACTCGGTCCACAGCTCTTATTGGACCTTTAACGGAGCCACTGTTTGAAGTTGTCACACGAACAGATAACAAGCAAAGGAATAAAATGGGGAAAGCGGCACATCAGAGGAATCCCTTTCGTAAGAAGACGCCGCTGTGCATGTGAGGTGATGTGCCTGCTTGCTCGTACCCACTTCTGCGAGCTGGAGTCAGCATATTTCTGATCACCTGCTGAAGGCAAAGTTACTACACTTTTAAAAACCAGTGGTTGACTGGTCAGTGCTGTGCAGTATTTTGTATTTATTAAAATCTTTTAAAAATGGAAGTGACTGTGCTTCTTAATGTATTTTTATTCATACACTTATTTATTTATTTATTTATATATATATATATATATATATATATATATATATATATATATATATATATATATATATATATATATATATATATATATATAAAAATAATCATACACACAGACACGAAGTTGAAGAGAGCGCGTGTCACCCTTGACCTCTCCAGCTCATCGCTATGATCAACATACGGCATGCGCGTCCACGTGTCTTTACTGCGCGTCGCCGTTCCTGCGGACTTCAGGAGGCTGTGATCGGACTCCACAAGACTCCTATCTAGATAATTATGAACAACAAATTTGATGCGTGAGTATCAACGTTTAGACGCGCTTTGTGCTTTCCGACTCGTTTACCGATGCAGCGAACACTGTAAAGTTGTTAAAAGATGCAATTCGTTTTAAATGAGAGGTGTGTCAGCTTTATAGCATGGTGCAACATGCTCTGTCTTCGTTTATAAAGCCACTTCAGAACGAGGTTCACCAGCACGCACACGCACATATGTGTATATATATGTATATTGGTGCAGGCACAACTAAGTTAAGAATAAACATTAAGTTGACGATCTTTTACACAGAGGAGGGTTGTATGTTGTTAGCTGTAGCTTAGCATAGCGGGAGGCCGGCAGGCCTCAAATCCTCGGTGTAGTAGTACTGACAGCGGGTCATACAGGCGGGTGTGTGGCTAGACTTTTATGATCCGCAAACACGGGTGGACACACGGGCGTTGCTTAGTGAGGCAGTTGCTAAAGGTCAGTGTAGGTTAAATTGAAGTGTGTCTTTTAAAACTCGCCTTTTGAGCTCATGGAAGAAAAAGAAAACGGGGAAAAGGAGTTAAACGTCAGATAGAGGCATGGCGAGTTTAGCCTTTTACAGTAGAGCCGAGCAGCCGGTAGTGTGTCACCACTCCGCAGGCTGTACGGGCAACGGTTAGTTTTGTGCTTTTGTGGCGTTTCCACTGGTTTAACTATTCATTTTAACCCAGGACATGCAGGCTTAGTAAAAGTATGATAGTTGTAACAGAAGACTGAAACAGCTGTAACAATCTGCTTCTACAGTGACCGTGAATTTTATGAAAAAAAAACACGAAACTTTTATGAAAGTATGAAATATATTGTGTGGTTGTTAAGTAACTATAAACTGTTTGTAGTAGTTACATTGTGTTTGGATTTCTGTTTTTCCATGAAATGCAGTCTGAAAGACGATGACAGTGGAGATCACGACCAGGACCAAGGCTCACCGAAAGACAACGAAAAGGAAAAAAGTGAAGAGGACGACAAGGAGCAAATCACTACCAGGAAAAAAGTGAGGCTCTTAGAGCAGTTGAAAAGCTTTTATTGTAATTGCAAAACACCATACACAGAGTGACCTCCGCATTTGAAGCCACTAATAAACGGCTTCCTTGTTTTGGGCAGATGGTGGTTCCAGGAGCGGGAGAGCATCCTCTTCAGTACAACTACACC
This sequence comes from Xenentodon cancila, assembly GCA_014839995.1. Taxonomy (NCBI): domain Eukaryota; kingdom Metazoa; phylum Chordata; class Actinopteri; order Beloniformes; family Belonidae; genus Xenentodon; species Xenentodon cancila. The sequence goes on along the minus strand of CM026207.1, from coordinate 16,088,949 downwards.
TTCTGGTACTCCAGGCGTACCCCAGGCAGACCAGCCAGCACGCAGAGCTATGAGCAGAACATCAAACAGATTGGCAGCTTCGCCTCGGTCTGTGCCTCCTCATGACCTCCTTTTATAGGAAACCTTTTGCATTTATTTATCACCTCAACTTCAAGCTTTGTCATATTCTGGCATCGTTAACAAAGAATATTTCCTGCTCTTCCTCAGGTGGAGCAATTCTGGCGTTTCTATAGTCACATGATCCGGCCTGGTGACCTGACAGGTCACAGTGACTTCCACCTCTTCAAAGAAGGCATTAAACCCATGTGGGAGGTGTGTATCTCTGTTGTGGTCTTGTATTTTGCCAAAACAGAATGAATTTTTGTTTTCATTTAGTTTATAAAACTGTTTTGAAACTGTGCACTTGTATAGGATGATGCCAATAAGATGGGTGGGAAGTGGATTATTCGTTTGAGGAAAGGCCTGGCATCTCGGTGCTGGGAGAACCTAATCCTGGCCATGCTGGGGGAGCAGTTCATGGTGGGAGAAGAGATCTGTGGGGCTGTGGTGTCGGTACGCTTTCAGGTAAATCCAGTTAACAGACTCACAGTCGTTACATGTAATTGTCAGATCTCATGACACATGTTTAACGTGAAAACACAAGCACTGGTTTTTTAACAAATTGATTTATTCATTAAAAAAAAAAAAAAAGCAAAGTCATGTAATTTTCTTAATTCTGGGATGATCTAACTGCCATCACTTGTTAAAAAGTTCAGTGAGCAGCTTCTGAGTGTGCTGACAGTGATCAATTAACAGTTGATCTCTCTTTAATGTGTTTACAATGCAGCTTTTTTTTTAAAAAAAGAAGTTGCTTCTCTGCAGCAACACCTACTTGGTTTTCAAAGTTTTACTATCTGCTGGTTCATTGTTGGATGATGACACTGTGACCTTTTTATAGAACATTCTGATTCTTCGGTTTATCAGTATTGCACGTGGTCAGTAGGCATATATGCAGAAAAAAACAAATTTGTTAAGAAAGCATTGTATTTGTGCACTCGGCCTCAGACATGTCTCTTCTCTATGCTTCATCAGGAAGACATAATTTCCATCTGGAACAAAACGGCTAGTGACCAGGCGACGACGGCTCGCATCAGAGACACCCTGCGCAGAGTCCTGAACCTTCCTCCCAACACCATCATGGAGTACAAGACACACACAGACAGCATTAAGTATGTATGTCTCGTCCTATAATTATTTTCTCTCAATCTTTCATTCATTCCTTCATGAATGTGCATGTCCATAAACATTTGATCACATGGGAAGTGGGGTGGGATTGAAATGATCATAGTTGCTTCTGCTTCAAGGAGCACAGATTTATAAAGCACTGTCTGCTTCTTATTTCTTAAGTTTAAGAAATAACTATGTAATAGATGGCAGAAGATAGACAGTTATAGATATCTATATTGGCCCGTGTTGTAATTATTCATATGATTAACTTTGTTACCTTTTTTTTGCCTTAATTATAATTTATTACTATTATTACATGTCTTTGTGTGTCATTGTAATTCACGTTTCAACGTTTTCTTCTCTTAAAAATGCATGAATATGAGTAATTTATTGTGATTGATGATGCACCGTGTGCTACTCTGTGTGCAGAGCATGGGAAGACTTCCATGGACTGGTGAATGCTAGTGGCGGACGTTAGCCCCCGAACACAGAGATGCTCTGGGAAGAGTAAGGACCTTGCTGCTGCAGTGGTTTAACGTAAACAAGAATGAGTTTTCTCTGAACTGAGTCTCATCCTCTCGTCCTGTCTGTTTCTGTTGCGCAGGTGTGCGTTTATGTGGCGTGTTGGGGGTTGGACAAGTCCAGGGAAAGATACCTCTGCGTGGTATGGCTCTGGTCATCACGAAGACGGAGCCACAGTCAGGAACAGAGGCCCAAAGACCATTCCCTTTTTTGTCAAATTGGAAGTGTATAGGAAAACCTGTCAGCAACTAGCTGAAGAGAGAAATATTTTTAATTGACCAGAAAAAAAACAGCCTTTTCTTTTTCTTTTTCTTACTGTGTCTTTTTTATGCAAGTTGTAACATCTGTTTACTTGCCACCAGAGGGAGGCTGTGTTACTGGATTTGGTCATTTGGTGTTGGTAACATCTCGACAAGATGCAACAAAATTAGTCTGATATAAAACTAGATATATAACTTTATTGCCTACCATGATATCACACCTACTGTTGAAAGAAGTCTGTACTAAACAGTTTGTGGGACTCAAACAGGGTTGCTGGTGGACAATATTTTATTACAAAGCTGTATTTTAATTACCTCTGGTCAGTTTTGAACTTAGATACTATTGTGTACAATTTATTTGTAAATATGATCCACTTCGAGATCACTTATTTGAATCGGCGATGATTCTTCACCTTTGACATGGAAGTTGAATCCCACCAGACCATCCTGTGTTGGGCAGGTGCTTGTATGAGCAGCGTCATTAAATTGAACTTCCAAGTTGCCTAAATCACAGTGCCTGGCCTCATGCCTGACCGGTCGCCGGTGTCTCTTCTGTAGGCCGCGTCTTAAGTCCAAATGTCCACAGAAAGGACTTTGCTTCATTGTCTTCAGCAAAGGTGTATAGGCGTCTTCAGACACCAACTTTCGCCCCATTTTCATTATACAGTTGAAGAAATGAAACTGGGCACGTGTCTGTTACAGATTTTATATTGGAGGGTATTGTTGTTTTGGAAGGAGAGCAACCATCGTTTGTTGAAAAAAAACTGCATTGCTGCCAAAATGTTGGTGGTGTGGTGATGAGACAGGTGTTTGTGTCAAAAGTGAGGAAGCGCTGTTGGATGTACACCTGATGGATTATAGCAATAAATGTTATATTTGCATCTGCTGCTAAAACGGCTCAGGGTCATTTTCTTTCATTAGTGCAGCTGAGTGTCCTTTTTTCTGTTGTTATTAAAATCCCATAATCCACATCGGTTAGCACGTGGAGGCGTCTTGTTCCATGAAAACGGCTGGTATGTGAATGCGCTCCTTGCACTGATCAGCTCATCTCAAAGAACATGTGATTCTGCAGACAAATAATGACTGGTTAGATGTTTGATCTTTGCTGGAGTATTTCATCATTTCATATTTAGTCAGAGCTGCTCGATAGGCCCTCGGCTTTCTTGTGTTCCCTTCTGCAACAGTCTAAATGTGATGAAGCCTTTATAATATACACCTATAATGCTTTAGACTAAAATAACAAATAATTCAGTCACCATAACTAACGCTGCTGCAACTATAAAATGCACTAATCATGAACATTCAGTAAACAACTGCATGGGTATAGTACAGCTTTTTATTTTGAAGACAGTGTTCCTATAAACTTACCAGCAAGAAAGTGGCTGCTAGAAGCAGCAGTTTGGTGTGCGAATCTAAACCCAGTGGCACTAAATCATAGAAATAGACCCACAAACATAAGGATGAATCAATTTAAAGAGTATAAAGCACACATGTAAAACAAAGATATTCAAAACACAGGTAAAAATGAATATCTAACGAGCTTCATGTTATACAAACGGGTGCACTGCAATCCCGTAAAATAAATAATTCTGGTTTACTTGTCAAAAAAGTCTGATTCTAGCGGAGTTATCATGTCAAGTCTCACAAGAAACTGGTAGTAAGACTTCTTTAGGCAGAACTCACCCTCCAGACCAAAGAATTCATGGTCCATGTTACATTCTTCATTGAAGCCAGACCATTTCTTCCATATCGTGCCTGTTTGCTCACCGATGTTGGAGAAGATCTGGGATATAATTTAAAGCCTATGTTAACTTTTGATCTCTAGTCACAATGACAGATGACACAATGTGCTTAAACTGGTAACACAGTTATATTTTTTGTACTTTTATTGAATACATTTGTTAAAGATGAGCAGTGCTGGTGGGAAAAAGTAGGTGAACCTTTTGGCAATGACTTAATATCGGTGCCTGCACCATGTTCATCAGGAACTTATTATTTCACAGCATCAGAAAAACTGTTTTTATCATCTTAACCCTTTGATGCACAGCCTGGGTCAAAAGTGACCCAACCAAGTTTTTATCATCTGTATCTGAGCAATAACACAATGTTATGTTTCAGTATTCCAGGTATTCCTCAATTAACTTGTTTTTTGTCATTAAGCATTGTTATTTTATTATTTATCTTCATATTTTTGGAATAAAAATGACATTTTTATTACTACCCACAACATGCACAACATGGGTCAAAAACGACCCACATCTAGTTTCAATGTAATTTCATGTAAGCAAGAGTGTTACTTTGCCATATATTTGAAATATATGTATTTTATTTTTTACGATCACAAATATTGAGTAAATATCATGTTTTTGTTCAGAACTAATCATCATATTTATGTTCTGTTTCTTACTTTATGAACAAGCACAACTTTTGTATTTCTAAATCAACTTTACTCACTTGGGTCAGAAATGACCCACCTGCCTTCAATGGGAACCTTTGGAATTTTAGCATGTTTGTCATCAGGGATGTATTTGGTGCGGACACCTGCTCATCTGACACATATACACAATTGCAGAAAACGGTTCATTCCCAGTGACTGTGTCACCATAGATGAACAGCTTGTGCCATTTCGTGGAAGATGCAAGTTCTTGCAGTATATGCCCAGCAAACCTGCAAAGTATGGAATAAAAATCTTTTGGATGTGTGATGCAAGGGTCCCCTATGCAATAGATGGAATTGTGTACACAGGGAGACAGCCAGGAGAGGAGGTGCAGAGGAATCTTGGGGAGAACATCGTCCTAAAATTGAGCAGTGGAATCATACAAACAGGTGAATATAGAATATGGAAATATTCTGTATAGTCTAGCACACTGTTAGAATTTATATAATTTTGAATTCTTGTTGAATTTTTTATTGCTCCCTCCCACTCATAGGTTGCAATATTACAATGGACAACTTCTTCACCAGTGTTCCTCCTGCTGAGAAGCTCCTGGAGAAGAACCTGACAATTGTAGGAACTCTTCGCCAAAACAAGCCGGACATACCACCCATTATGAAGCCATCAAAATCAAGGATGATTCATAGCTCAGAGTTTGGATTCAATGGTAACATGACCATGGTGAGCTATGTGCAGAGGAAAGGAAAGGCTGTTATCCTTCTGAGCACAATGCATGATGACAAAGCAGTGGATGACACTCCGAAGAAAAAACCCGACTTGATTCAATACTACAATAGAACAAAAGGAGGAGTGGACACAACAGATCAGATGGTTGGCACCTACACATGCAAGCGGAGAACACGGAGGTGGCCCATGGTGCTGTGGTACAATATGCTGGATATTGCCACCCTCAATGCTTACACCAGTTTCACTGCAGAACACCCTGGTTACATGGCTGGTGTCACTTATGCACGCCGACTGTTCATCAAGGAGCTGGGAAAAGAGCTGATCATGCCCCACATGAAGAGCCGCATGGAAGGCACAGCTACACTTCAAAAGCACATCATAGAGGCAATGAGAAGATGTGGAGTAGAAAAACAACCCACCACCCAACCACAAGAAGACAGGGGCATGGTCAAGAGGAAGAGGTGTGCGATTTGCCCATCTGCAAAAGACCGAAAAGCCAGCAGCTGCTGTTCCCAGTGCAGGAAGCCTGTGTGCAAGGAGCACAAACGTATAGTGGTCATTTGTGATACTTGTGTTGAATCATAAGAACTGAATTGACAATTTGTGCTCTGCAGATGTGATGTTCTCTTCTATTTAATGCTGGTTACATTCACAAGTTCATTTTTAGTTATCTACCAGATGTTACAAAAAAGGTTTCATGTAATAAATGTTGTTTGGCTCAAATCACATCTGAAATAAATATTTAAAGGAAATTATTATTGTAGTATGCATATTCATGTTTTAATTGCACTTAGATTAATGGGTCATTTTTGACCCATGTGTGTAAACTTGATGTAGAATCACAAAAATGTCTTTTGTTCATAAGATATGCCAGGTAAAATATAAATAAGGATTTGAGGCAATCAAAAACAAGATTTTTTTAAAGAATACTTGGATTGTTAAATTATAAAATACAGATTTCAAAGGCTGCAGCAAAGAAACACTCAGACAGCATGCAATAACATACGAAACTGATGGGGGTCATTTTTGACCCATGTTGTGCATTAAAAGGGGTGTGCATATGTTGTGCATCAAAGGGTTAAGCACATTCTTCTTGTCTATTTTTGTGGCCTAGATGAACATCAGATCACATTTTGTACCAAATTAATATAGTAATTCAGAAAACGCCAGTTCACTTACTTTTTTTTTTTTTTTTTTTTTTTGTAGATTTATGATTGGTTACAAAATAAATAAATAAAACCACCTGGAATTGCTGATTGGAGAAGCACCGGGAAGGGCAGCAGGAGCCCTGAATCCTGATTGTGGATGATCCCTCTGAATCGCACACTTCCAGGAGCGGAGTGAACATGCTCCACCTGACAGCACACTCGCCCAAAACACACAAATAAGCAACCTGGCAGATAACACCAGCCGGTACTTCACACAGTGCCGCAAATCGCCGTTGATGCTTGGTTGACCACATTTTCAGCTGTCATGACTCTGCTGCACCAAAACTATTGTTTGCTCAGTGTCAGAAGAGCTCAAATTGGGGGCATGCTTTATTCTTGCATGACTGGGAGAATATTTATACCAAGTCGATTACTGGTCACTGCAACCTCTGCCAGGTCCATCCTAATTGGATGCAACTTCAATGAGTGTCGCTTCTGGAAAACTTTAAATTCAACTCACAAAGGCACTCCAGCTAACCCCAAAGTCACATTTAGGCCAAATGAAGAAGGGACTATTCTAGTTCGACTAACACTGATTACAATTTCCATTAGGAAGAAGGATGCCACATTCCTTTCTTGTGAGCCCAAAGCATCACGGTTGGTGTATTTTCATGCAGACAGCTGTTTTGTGTATTAACTCCCACGTTCTACACACCAGCTGCATGGAACATTAAAGGCCGTTACTGTTATTTACAGAAAGGAATTCAGCAGAGGCCTCATGTGGCATGGAAAATGACCAAGGAGAAGTTGGTGAGTCTGATTATGATAATCATTACTATTACTGGCACAATATTCTCTTTAACCAATCCAATTTCTAATAAAAAAGTAAGATGGTGTGCAGGATGTAAATAAAAACAGATAAATTAGCAAATCATTTAACCATCGACGGATCAAAAATAACTGCAGCGTTCAGACTGGCCCACCTCTGACATACAGAGCCAATGAGACGCTTCTGAGGTGTGTAGGCTCTGATCTCCATCAGGCAGCAGCCGAGACAGCAAGAGTCCACTCTGAGGGGCCTCTCAAAGTAAAAGACCTGCCGTCCCTGACAGTCAAAGCCTTGGAGGGAACAAGCCCGAGCTGGACCGCAACACTGGAGGCACACACAGGAGCTCTCTGACAGAAAAGCACATAGACAGATGTTGAGAGTACACTGGCGTGCATTATCATTCACCTTCTTTAACAAGTTACTCAGTTGAGACACGTGTGATATGTACCCTCCACAGCCACAAACAGCTGTGACCTGCTGCCTCCTGCGCTGATGCTGTAGATCCTCCTGGAAACACACTGGGGGCCTGCAATAAAAAAAAGAAGAAAAAAAGAACAGACAACACACAGCTCAATGCAAGACACCTCTTTGATGTGCACACAGAAGTGCAAAGATATAGGAAGTAATCCCCTTGACTTGCCTTGCAGCTCTGGTCTAGCAGTAATTTGAATCTGACTAACAGTCTCCAGTGCAGATATGAAGTGCAATCCCACAGCATCTCCCAGAATCTCTTCCTCCTCCAGCTTCTTCAGAGGTGGCTGTATGCAGCTGCTCTCTATCTCTCTCTGCTGTCCTTCACGTTCCCAGTTTGGAGGTGTTTGGCATAATTTGTGTCCAGATGATTGAGTATGGCAGTCACACGAGGGCCCACAGTGGTTCTTGAAAGCTTTGAAGATCATCTGGATGTGCTTTTCTCGTTCAAGTCGACCGAAAGGAAGAGGCTGGTTGGTTACAGCTGACATGATGCTAAACCGGAAATTTCATACACAGTAAAAGCTTATAGACATAATTTGAAAGCTGCAAGAAATTCAGTTGAAGTGAAGTATACAGTTTGGAATTCCGACTCATTGCAGACGAGAGGCAGGGGTCCACCCTGGACCGGTCACCAGTCCATCACAGGGCCACATACAAAGACAAACATCCATGCACGCTCACATTCACACCTATGGGCAACTTAGAAGTATCAATCAATCTAGCATGACTGTGGGAGGAAGCCAGGCTTCCAGGAGGGAACCCACGCAAGCACGGGGAGAACATGCAAACTCCACACAGAAAGACCCACCGGGCCGGGAATCGAGCCAGGAACCTTCTTGCTGTGAGGCAACAGTGTTAACCACTGCTGCCCCCACAGAAGATAAAAACCTGCAAATAATTAAAAAAATTTAAACATAATTTCATGTCATGTTATTATTTACGAAGTATACGCTTGTAACACAACACAAATTGTTGCTTTTAGGGAAAAAAAAAACAGCTCTTCCATGCTACACTGTGTTTCTTACAGGAGGTTCAAGTCAGTTCCCTGGCTGCAATATAAACATCAGTCGTGCCATAGCAGCCAGCCTAAGCCTTTTCATTCCCATCACACACCAACAGTCTCTTAACACGGTCCCAGTGTACGGCCAAATGCGGTACTGCATCGCACCGAGCTGAAGTTCTGTTTTATGGTACATCCAGAGAGATTCTCAAAAAAAGTCAGAAATGAACTGTGCAAAATCTTCCTGCAGCATTTACTGTGATGCATTTGTAACAAAAGAGTAGAAAGACTTAACAGAGCAAAATGTATCTAGCTACTTACCGTTGGTGGTTTACCTCATAGCATGTAGAGTCTCGGGGATGCAACAGGCCAGGCAAGTATTTATGATCAGGTGGAGTTAGGCTCGAGCTTCTTTACCACAAGTGTCTGTGTGGGAGCGTTCACGTAGCAATGTTTGGATTTTGGAGCGTGTGTGTCTCTGGATGTCTCACACCAGCTCTCTCTGTCTCACCCCGACTCCGTTTCCATCCCAACCAGCCGGATCTGCCTTTTGTTGTGCTAGAAAGGCACCATTCAGCCATGTAATTGAAATCCTGCATCCAGAGGTGGGGGGCTACGCGGTGCGTTTGTGTTTTGGTGGGAGGCCAGAGGTGTCCCGGCTGGCAGCTCTCTAAAGCTCAAAGATGGTGTCCAACTCAGGATGATCAAAAACATGGCATAGCCACGACGTCACAACGTGGCATTGACAACATCTTTTTGAACACGTTTTTTGCTACTCTTCAATTGAAGAAATGTATTAAACATAATGAAAATTAAACATTGCTTTTGAATTGTGGTTCAACAGAACAATAAAAAGAAAAAAACAGTTGGACTCTTGGACTATTCTGAGGTGTCCTTTTAAGAGTCCTGATCTAAATCCAACTGGACATCTGTCACTTGATTGCAGTGATTTATTCAAAAGGTTTTGCAACAACATACGAATCGAGTCTGTGTTTGGCGGTTTCCAGGAGAACGGTACTTGTCTGACTGCATTGTGCCAAGTGTAAAGTTTGGTGGAGGGGGGATTATGGTGTGGGGTTGTTTTTCAGGAGCTGGGCTTGGCCCCTTAGTTCCAGTAAAAGGAACTCTGAATGCTTCAGCATACACAGACATCTTGGACAATTCCATGCTCCTAAGTTTGTGGGAACAGTTTGGAGCTGGGCCCTTCCTCTTCCAACATGACTGTGCACCAGTGCACAAAGCAGGTCCATAAAGACCTAGATGACAGAGTTGGTGTGGATGAACTTGACTGGCCTGCACAGAGTCCTGACCTCAACCTATCACCTTTGGGATAAATTAGAGCCATATAGTGGCCAGGTAGTGTATTTCATAGAGTGTATTTCAGTGACCCTTGTTTTTTTTTCTTTCACTTAATTGAACTGTACTAACATGTTTTTTTTCCCCACGTGTGATTATAAAAGAAATTCTCAGTGTTTTTATGTTGCAGTGTTGTGTCGTTGTGGTTCTGGCTTGTGTTAAATCATATGTTATGTAATGCCTCAAGTTTTAGTCTGATAAAACTGAGCAATTGAAAGAGGCCAATAAGATGGAATCACACTTGTAATGCAAGTAAGTTACAGTGTAGTAAGTTTACAGTTTTATTACAGTATGTGACAAAACATTGTGCCACCTTAACTCTTTACAGGACATTATAATAAGTCTTTACAGCACATATCCACATACATCCACACACATGTAGATCAGATCATTCATTGCTGCGAAGAAGTACTTTCATAATTAAAAAACAAAACAAAACTCCAATAGTACTTTTTGTTTGTTTGGCTTGACAGACGTAACTTTATCTTCATAAATAACCACTATGGACTTTTTTTTAAGATTAAGATCAAAATTAAGCACTATTTTGTCATTGTTATAAAACTAATGAAGCACAGAGCATAGTTACGAGGGAGAGCAGCTGAGGAGTGTTGTGGCTGAGGAAAGAAGGGTCCTGAAGCCTTGTATGCATTAGCTATAAATGCAAAACAACGTTTTCATGGTGAAGGGACCAGGGACCAGGGACCAGGGACCAGGGACCAGGGACCAGGGACCAGGGACCAGGGACCAGGGACCAGGGACTAAAGTTCTCCCAAACGGTTCTGCTCTTAAAGATTTAAGTAATCAGCATCAAAAAGCAACATTTAAATCTTACGCAGATGACACATTTAAAACTACTAACAAAACTCAAAAAAACATATTTATTCTTGCATTTGCAGGCAGCTAAGCTTAAGACTTAATGAACACACACACACACACACACACACACACACACACACACACACACACACACACACACACACACACACACAAACAAGGCTTTATTATTATTATTTGTTTAACATTCAGTGCCACTTAGATAAATTTGCATTCTGTGATTTATTTATTTATTTAGTTCTCCTCACATTTAATATTGGCTATTTACAGACCGAAAGATGTTTATGTAAATCAATGGGATCATTCTTTCTTTTCTGTCTTTTTTTTAAAATTATAAATCCAAATAAATATAAATCAAGAAGATCTAATTCTATCATTATAATTTCATGGAAAACCACTGAACTTTGAGAATGTTATCAAACTGAACCATTCCTGTTTTTTATTTTTTATTTTATTTAAAGTTTTTTTTAGGGCTTCACAGGGCCGCCACTAGAGGGGACAATGAGTAGCCATATAGACGCACCTCATTTGGACAGGCTTTACATGAATGAATGTAACTAAATACTGGGACATTTTACCACTGCTCTAAGTCTATTCATTTTAAGTTTTATAACTTCTTTTATTTCACATGCATCATTTTTAAGACTTATCACAAAGAAACGATCAAACATGAAATCACTTGAATTGTCATGTAATATCTTGTTTTTTGCACTATTTGAATTGCATAGTTCATAGTTGGCTGCGGGCGCGATGGGGTCTGGGACCTCTCGCGGCCCTTGTCTCTTGGGTCCTGCTGGTTGGCTGTGGTTTGGTGCTACAGGGGTGGAGCCTGGCTGCAGATTCCTCCTGCTTCTCCTCCAGGTTGGGACATGACCGTTGTTCTTGGGGTCCTGGGACAGTCGAATATGTATTTGTGTATATAATATGTATATATAATACATATTCATATTATATGAATAGTTATTTGTATATATATATATATATATATATATATATATATATATATATATATATATATATATATATATATATATATATATATATATATATATATATATATATATATTTAAGCACATTTAAGCACATGTACATGTGTAATGTGTGTATGTATTTTACATTATGCATAGTAGGACAAATATGTACTCTCAAGTAGATGTCTACACATTGGTCTTTATTAAATAAAAGTGTATAATGTGTTTATATGTATATATGTATATATCTTTGTATATATATATATAAACACACACACACAAAATCTTTTTTTCTTTTTTTCATTTTTTCCCCCACAAATAATAATTAATACTTATATCTTCTAGTTGACTGCAAGTATACACCTTTATATTGGTGTATACATACCCCCCATGCATCCCAAACACACTGCACACGCACTACACACACATCACACGCCAAAATTACACAATGGTAAATGGAATGCTCCTTTCTCTGTCCTCTTCTGTTTGTAAATACCTGGTTATCCTTTGTCTATTTTTATTCTACCACAACACTCATTTACAGACACTACAACACATCACACAGACACCAAACTGCACCCATCACTGTCTTGTCTTTTCTTTCCTCCTCTTTCATGACCCACGCACACGATCTTAGTCCTCTCTTAATCCTCTTCTGTGGAAGACTTTTTATTTCTTTTCTTTTTTTTTGCTAGGGATCAATAAAATAGGGTTAGACTGTCAAGAGGTCTGGTGAAGGAAACACACTCACACACACCCATGCGCACATAAAAAAACAAAAAACAAAACCCTCTGTTGCAAGATTAAAATGCATATATATGTGGCTCTTGGGTTTTACCAAACTTTGTATTAACCATTAATCTAAAAGCAAAAAAAAAAAAAAAGAATAGCCTACTTCTGTTTTTGTTTGGTTTTATCTCTGTGAGTATAGTTCTTTTTTTATTTCATTTATAGAAAATGTGTTGTCTGATGTAAAAACATCAATTTTCCTGTCATCTGGCATATTTACATCATTTAGGATCTTAGTGACTTTTAATAAAGTAAGAAATAAAGATGAAGAAGTTCACAAACACACAACAAACTCCTGATAGATGCTGCCAGATTTCTGGTTTTGGTTAATAAATGATATCAAACAATTTCTTCTCCGGTCAACCCAGGAACGCCGCCAGTAGTATTTAATGGGGGAAGATACTTTTTCAAATCACCGTCGAAGGGTAGGGATGGCGGCTGGTTGAAGTGGCCCATCAGGAAGATGCCAATGGTGCCGATGAAAAACATTAATGCCATGACGATAAAGCAGATCCTGTCGATCACCCGGGCAACCAGGAACCATTCTTCATTCTCCTAAGGTTGAATAATACAATACGATTGATTATATTATATGCTAATTCTTTTTCTCTCTTAAAACAGTAATGCATCATTAGGGTCCCCTGGCACAGAGTTGGAAGCTTCCCTTGTTTTTGCTTGTTGTCAAATTGTCTCTCTGTGTTAATTTTTTTCTCTTCTTTGTGGTTGTTCAATTGACTTCCTGCCTAAAACTGTAAACTATCACCTCAGAGAGAGATTAAGGGGGCCATAGTGTTGGAAGAGGCCTATTTATGATTCTGTGAGAATTTATTTTTGCATATAGTTTTGTTATATGAAGCCCCAAAGTAAACTGAATGAAGAGAAGAACGCTTGCATGAGCTTACACTCTCAAAGTTGCTCTGCTGTCTTGCAGTCTCTGCTATGAGTTTGCAGGAAGCCACGCACTGTTTCAGCTGTGGAGAAGCCTGAGCCAGACTGCTGCTGAGCTGCTCCGCTGACCCTCCCCTCAGCCCGTCATCTGGAAGCAAGACAAAATGAATATTAATATAGGATTTGTGTTAGAAAGTGAAACGCACTGTTGTGAATGCTTGAACACACACACACTTTGAAATACTAACGTAGCTTGTCTAACGCTGATTTCACCAATCCGTTTCTCTCCTTGAGTTGGGAAAACATGAGCTCAGATCGAGCCATTTTCACTGAATATTCCTCTGCCTTGGTGATGAGAGTCATGGAGCTCCGGCGTCTGCGGGAGAATCTGTCTCCAGAGAGAGAATTGCTGTTTTCTGTTTTTGAGGTTTTGTCACTGTTTGGCATCCAGGGTCGCATCTGCATCCTCAGTAGTCGAGGCAGGGTGTTGAGGAGGATCTGGGGATGGCACGGGGTTAAAGTGAAATCAAGAGGCAAATAGATGTGATGCTGAAGAAGATCCCCAAACAGTGATTTGCACTTGTTCCCACCTTTCGGACTTTATCTGTCATAATGTGGGTGTTGGGGGTTCTCAGGGATATGTTGAGGACTATCACACAGTTCATCACAACCATAGTGGTCACCGACATCACAAACATCAGGTACCTGCAGTCAGAGGTTATAAATCAGTTTCTTTGCACTGATTTTATATGCACTGATATTAAAATGAAACTCAGTCAAACTTACTTTCCAATAAGAGGCACTGCCTTTGAAGTCTCTGGGACCTTCTTAGCGATGAGGAAGAGGAACACAGTCTGGCCCAGAAGAGACGCGATAGACATGGTGCATTTCTGGCCACCAGCTGCAAAAGTAAATGTTGTAAGCAAACTGTTAGGGTCACTTCACTTATTGTGCTCTTGAGCTGCAAAATCACCACGGTTTCATAATGCTCCCCCTTTAAAGAATAATGGAAAATTATGGTCTGACCGAGGTGGGACTACAAAAGATTAGTCTTACAGATACACAAAAGAGAATAAGAACCTTTGGCAGGTAAGTAGTAGACCAGCAGGCCAAGAGAGGAAAAGAGCACGCATGGAACGATGATGTTGATGATGTAGAAGAGAGGCTTTCTCTGGATGATGAGGAAGAATACTAATTCCTGGTACTCCAGCTCATCTCTAGTGTACTGAGTGTTGATCACCTTCTTGGCTGGCCTGTGCCTGATGATCCATTCTCCATTCTCTGAAACCACCACAATCAAATATTTGTTTAACTTACAGAGCCCCCCTCATCAATACACTCTAGTAATTGCTTAGGAGAGAAAGCTTTTTCATGCTTCAGTGGAATAGATATTTGACTGTCATCAGCATAAAAGTGGAATGAAATTTCATGTTTTCGGAGAACTGATCCAACCGGAAGCAAATATAGTGAAAAAATAAGAGGATAGAACGAGAACAGAACCCTGAGGCACTCCGCATGTAAGAGATGGTCTGGAAGACTTCGCAGCTCCAAGATGGACACAAAAACTCCTGTCAGTTAAGTAATACCTGAAACAGCTTAATGCAACCCCCCAAATGCCCACCCAGCTCTCCAGCTGAGACAGGAGGATCTGATGGTCGACTGTATCAAAGGCTGCTGTTAAAAAACTGTTATAAAGCTGTTATAAAACAAAAACAGCACAGTGACCAGCATCTGTGGCCAAAACAATGTCATTAAAAACCCAAAAGAGACGATTCAGTACTGTGGCAGGTTTTAAATCCAGACTGGAACAGTATAGTATAGTTTACACATTTGATCGACATCTGTCCTCCCAAAGTTTCTATACCTGTAAAAGCCTCTGGGTCAATGTCCACCCACTCCAGAGTGCTGTTTTGATCCTCCTTGAGAACCAGCTCGATCTCGTTGGCACTGTAAGTCTGGGAGCTGAACAGAGAGAGAGAGGACATGCGGTTTTTGTCTCCACAACAAACACTGCAACCAGTTTTACTGTTGAAAGACAGATTGGAGAGAAGGACCCATGACTGAAGAAACTCAACGACATGCTGGGTTTCACTTAAGTACAGAGAAGCCTGCCATGAAAATGTGTTTTATCTGTGTCACCCAGGGTCCTTGAGTCTACTTATATCTCAAACAACCTTCTAAAAATGAAACAAGTCACCAATATATGTCCATCGAATTACAGTTTGACTGTTAGATGTATTCATAACTATAATTGTTTAATAATATTTCTTTGAAAGTCATTTTTAATTATTTTCGAATACCCTGCTGTACATTTAAATGGAATTGTTAATTAAATGATATGGTTTAGACTATAATTTGCCACCATGATTGATTGGTGTGTAAATGTTGGTTGTAAATTCCTTTGAAGGTTATTAAATCGCTACAATTATAAGAGGACTGTAGTTGGTGGTTGTGTGTCAGTTGTGAGGTGGTTAGACTCATATACTTACCGGAAGACCATGGTACAGTTTTGCCAGTCAAAGGGGAAGTAGTTGACCGTTATGGCGCAGGCACTGCGGTAGATGGCGGGAGGCAGCCAGTACACGCAGCCGTTAGGAGACACCAGGGCGTTGCAGTAAAGGGCTACGTCAAATTTACCATCCACACTTCAGAGGAGATGGAAAGATCAGTAAGAGAGAGGAGAAGGTTCGGTACACAGAAAATTCATGATCATGCCATGTGCAAATATCATACACACAGATTTGTAGATTCAAACTGCCAACAATTCCCAACAATTTAGGAAGTATGTTGTTTATAACTGAAGACACCGAAAATCCGTCCATATCTGAGTTTTATGAGACAGTATATATGCTAAAAGATCATTAAGCTCTGGGGTTGACATAAGATAAATATCCCTTTAAAACTGATATAATACTGCAGGTCAAATCCTATGGTTAAAAAACTTTGCTGGAGAACTTTTATTTTAACCTTTGCATTATATTTAGTTGATTTTCTTTTATGTGGGTTAAAGAAACTAGAGACAGATGTACATTTGGATTTTAAAATGTGTGATCATCTACTCAAAGGCAAAGGTATCATTAATTTGTCATTCTTGCAGATAAAGGGTTTTCTGACTGAGCAAATATTTTGACAATCATAGTCCCCACATGTGAGGATGGATGTAGTCCCCACATGTGAGGGTGGATGTAGTCCCCACATGTGAGGGTGGATGTAGTCCCCACATGTGAGGGTGGATGTACTCACTTGTTCTCCAGTATGACGTCAGGCAGCCAGATGCTTCTGGAGGGGACACGCAGCTGTGATGTGATGGTGCCGTACAGATGTGATCTGGGGGGTTTGTCCCACCGGAGCCGGTAGTCACACCATTGCTGCAGAAACAAATTCTTTGACTTTGTCTTTTGACTGACTTACCAATGTACTTAAAAAGTAATAAAGAAAAAAACATCCAGGAGATGATGGTGTGTGTGTGTGTGTGTGTGTGTGTGTGTGTGTGTGTGTGTGTGTGTGTGTGTGTGTGTGTGTGTGTGTGTGTGTGTGTGGGTGTGTGTGTGTGTGTGTGTGTGTGTGTGTGTGTGTGTGTGTGTGTGTGTGTGTGTGTGTGTGTGTGTGTGCAGGTACCATTTCTATCCAGACACTGGTTGTCAGGGCTTCCTCCTTTTCATTCTGAGGAGAGTAAGTTGTTAACTCAAAGGCCTCTGAAGCTGCAGACACAAATACGAAGACTGAGCTCACCAGAGAGATGAGGTTAGTGAGCGTCATCTTGATGAAGACCTTGGTGATATCTCCACTCTTCTCCATGGGCCGGACGTTCTTGTTGTAGCCCTCCATCAAATCCTTGAAAAGCTTTGCCTCGAGGTTGACAGCTGAGGCTTTGCACCATAGAGAACACAAAAGAAATGAAGTGAAAGGCTCATGACATCTCTGCAAAGATCTATAGAAAATGGCTCAAGAAATCCCCAGCAGGATGTTATGCTAAAATGTAAACTTGTTTGATTTATTTTCTGAAATTTTGACCTTTCCCTAACATTGAAAACAAATGCCAAATCTGGAAAACGTGAAGCACGACGTTTGAAAGAAGTGCAGAGTTTGAAGAAAAGACCTTTGCTCATTTAAGAAGCCATTAGTTATTTTATAGGACATGTGGGATTTATTTTTTCTCAATTAAAAAAAAATTCCTTTAGCTTCTGCTGAATTAAAATTATTTTTTAATGTTTATCTTTTACTCCCTACTTTATGAAAAAGTAGAAAATTGAAGTGTGTTAATACAGATAGACTTGCAGTTATTTTAACCTAAAGTTGAAGTTGTTTTTTGACCTTCTTTGAAAACAAAAAAATGAAGACATATTAGAACAAAGAGCATTTTGTTTTTTGTGAAACCAAATTCTGTAAAAATCCAGTTGAAATAAATATTAGCAGAACACTCATCTGCTAGAAACTGGAAGGTAAATTGACCAAATCAAGTTGAAATCTTGATGAAGATTTGCCCAACTGGTGCATCTTAAAGATTTTGACAATTTTTTGTTTTACAATCATTTTTAAACATAGGAACATCCAATGACCCTACAATATTAGAAAACATATTTTATCATGCTCATTTAGATGTCCTGTACGTTTAGGTAAGGTATTTCAACTTTTTTATGAAGTATATGCTCTTTAAGTTCCAACTTAAAGAATGTACCGTTTTTTAAAAAAAAAATAAAACTAACTGATTTCATCAACAGTGTGTAAAACCATCAGGACAAAAGACCACTTCTTTCTGATGTAACTATGAGTGCTTACCCGTGGCAGAAATCATGAACAGTCCTAGGAGGAGCGGCAGGGAGCGTTGAGGTCCTGAAGCCATCTGTGTGTGTGCGTGTGAGTGTGTGTGTGTGTTTGTGTGTGTGTGTGTACGTTCTGGAGCGCAGTCTGAATCTGAGCTGCGATCACCGATCTCACACACAGGGACTCTGTCGGGTGGAGTTACTGGTCCCTTCACAGCAGAAGTCAGGGCTGATAGGTGGGCTGAAGTGAAGAGGGGGGGTGAGGGTGGATGGGGGTGAGCGTGGAGGGGGGTGAGAGTGGAGGGGTGGGGGACTTGATGATTGTTATGCTTCAAGTGTATTTCTAGCCATAGCCACCTGTTACAGCACACACAGTCTGTGTGAGCATTGCACTCTTTGCACTCTTTGCATGGCTGCCCTCCAGTGTTTCACATGCTGTATTGTAATCCTGTTCCCTGCACCTGGCTATTGTCATTTAAGGTTTGCATGAACAATGTAACACCGAGTCCTTGAGGGCAAATTTGGCACTGCAGTAAGTGATGAAAAATATATGTATACAATATAAATATATATTTACACACACACACACACACACACACACACACACACACACACACACACACACACACACACACACACACACACACACACACACACACACACACACACACACACACACACACACACACACACACACACACACACGCGTGAGAACAGGTGTTAAGCCTCATCTATTTCCACATCCTCTGTGATAACTGATTGGGAGCTGCAGAGGTTGTGGTCTGTCATAACTTTGTATTTGCAGGAAAAAGAAATCACTTGCCATAATAAGGCACAACACCCACTCATTCAGATCAACACGCCTGAGGAGCTGTTGATGGGCTGCAACAGGGCTACACGTTTATGTTTGCTCACGTGTAAATGCCTACATACCATATGGGGAAGTTAGTAAGTTTGTTTGTTTTTTCTTCCACCAATCATCACATGGCAATGATGTGCTGATCTGTTACTCATAGTGTCACTTCTTCAAGTAAACATGGTCCACACTTATAAAATTCTGCCTAACGACACGCAACAAGAGGCTGTAAAGATTAATTTAGCTGTGGTACCCTGTCCGTGAAATAAGGAGAGAAAATAGAGTGTCTCTTGTAGTCATTGCTGCACAGCAGCTGCAGTGTTGATGGTAAAGCTTCCACCCTTCGAGGGTGGCATGAATGAGGTCAGAGTGGGGTCACAGACATAGGCCAATCAGAAAATTGTTTCTGAGAGTATGGTGTGGCTATTAAGAGAAGCGCAGTGGAAAAATACCGCCGGATAAAACAGCATTACCGTCAGCTCACTTGAATAAGTTCTTTACTTTATGACGATTTAACTATGCTCAGTCATGCCATCGCATTTATAGCAATTTATTTATATGTAGATTTTCTTTACAAAAATACAAAGACTTTCTCTATACAAATAAATATTGCAGGAATAAAGATAACATGAATAATATATACGGTCTGTGTGCTTCACATGAAGCTCAGCCTTTGTAAAAGACAATATAACAATATAACTTATCATTTCATACAGATTCATAAGTTAGACAAGCCCGCATCTCTACCACATACAAAAGCTGTGGCGTGGATGTTGGCCAATAGTTGGATTGATACATTCATCTTTAACATGTAGAGTCAAAGTTGGACCTCATTTGGAGAAAACACTTTTACAAGAGACGTCAGAGGGAGTAAAGTTTGCATGTGTGTGCGCTCGATGTGCATCTCTCTGTCAGGATAGATTGACAGTTCCAAGCTGCAAGACAGGCCGCTTTGTGTTGTTGTCTCTTGTTTGAATGCTTTCATGCTTCTTCATAAGTTAAGTTTTAAGAGCATCCAGTGCCAAAGCAATGATCCTCGGCACACTGCGGTAGAAAGATTCGTTCTCCAGGCCTACAAGGCTGTAGAATGTCAGCAGTCGTCCCCCCACTGCAGCCCTGATCCGTGCCTGGTAAAGCCCTCGATCGTTTTTGGAGCTCAGATCTACTAACACCTAAAGAAAAGAGAGGCCCAGTAAGAGTTGATTTGGACATGCTGCAAGTACATTTAGTTCTCATAAAATCTTCGTGTTCAGGGGTTTACCTCTTGGAAGTTCATGCGCAAGTTCTTGATCGGGATGTTCAAGACCCAGCTGTAAGAGTCTCTGATTCGGCTGACGTGCAGTGAAGACTCTTTCAATCCAGGACAAACTGCAGGAAAAAACATGAGCGTTTTAGTTTAGGGAATATATTCACCTGTGAACTAATACAGTATGGATTATGTTGTAAAGGGTTGTGCATACTTTTCCCACTGGCACTAGGCGTTTGCCTCTTGTTCAGAAGGCTCCTGTATTTTCTGTGAAGACTTAAAGGCTTGACAGCATGTCTAGGGTGAGAGGATTTTGCGTGAGGACTGTTGATGACTTGTTGGACTGTACTGGTTGTAAGTTCTGGGAATGCCAATGTTGAAGATTTTGTTTCTACTCCATCTGCATTCTCAACAAATAAAAAATCCCCTGATGCGGTGCTTTTCTTCACAACAGGTGCAGCATCTCTTCTGGATCTGGTCTCACTTTTTGACGCGTCTTCTGCCACAGCCTCGTCTTGGATCCTTAATTTTTCAATATCCCCCATCCAGGCTGTCAGAAGTGACCACGGCTCCCTCGGTCGCTGGGGATGAACGGGTGCTTCGGTGACAGAAACTGGTTCGTTTGGAGACCCATCCTGGAAGAAGACCAGGTCCAAGGGCAGTAGAGGAGGAGCAGCTCTGGATCCCAGTTTGGAACGGAGACCAGAAATTACAGTCTGATATTGTTCGGCCAGCTGTTGCACCGAGGAATCCTGTGTCTGTCAGTGACATGGAAAAATGTACATGAATATTAAGATCTGGAAAAAATAAATCCACAGAATAACAAAAACACAAGACTGTGCTAAATGTGGGCAACGCAGAGCACAGCACTTGTTCAGGCTACAAAAATAATCATTCTCTATTATTGTCCCATTATTTTAAACTACACTCAGCTATTTGGTGTCCTATTCACATTTGTTTCATATAATATCTTCCAGCATTCTCAAAAAGCAAGTTACTTTGAAACCAAACTTAGGTTGAAATGTTCCTTATGGTTCACATTTATATGTTTACATTGCAATTTTAGCTTAATAATCTACCTGCAGAAATAAGTTTTCTTCAAGTCTTCTTGTTGTGGACAAGTCTGCAAGTCCATCCGTTCGTTCTTCATCCATGTTATCCGCCATGCTTCTCAAGTATTTCTCCCATTCATCCAAAGACGGTCCGACATCTCTGAATAAGGCTGGTGGAGTAGTGGAGGGAGCCTGCTCAGGTGACATTACAGCTCCACCCAGGTGTTCTGTGTGTAATGAAACAACTGTTACAACTGTAGTCCAACGAAAGCAACACAAGTCTAATTTCACAAGATAATGCTGTGCTGTACAACACCACAGGAGAGGAATGAGCTTTTACATTGTCGCCCAAACATGACACAATGCAAGACTGGACTGTTATCTGTCAATCCTGTACCTTTTATCTGTGCAAGACCGTGGCTCAGGGCGAGGTCTCTCCTCTCTCTGGTGTGAGAGAAAGCTGTGCTGTACACATGCTCCACAAGCTGAGGCAGCGTCTGTGTGAAAAAAGTCAAGTCCACCTTGTCTCTGATGTAGTCCTCGGCCCTCTGGAGCAAGTCCAACAGTGTTTGCAGGAATGAACGCAGCTCTGTGTGACAGGGAGAGAACAAAAGGTCAGAAACACGAGCGGCAAACAAAATGGAGTTTGTTGTAGAATTATGCTGAGGCTTGAAATCAGAGCACTCACGGCATTTCTTGAAGCGGGTGAGGCATTTATCCTCAGCCATCTGGCTGCAGGTGCTGGCAAACTGACCAGGTGGACAGGTCAGGGTGTAAAAGCGACACAGGGAGCTAAACTCTGACCTCTGTTCCTCTTCTGTCATTTCAGTTGTCTTCAGGAGTTCTGAACACGTTGGCTCCCGACTCCCAAATGACTCTTAAAAAAGGGATTGATTGTGTAAGTGATGCAAGTATTTCTGTACTCGTACATGACATGCTAGATGCTGCAAATCAGTCAAAAACAATTTTCAAGAGACACCAGAAGATTGTTATGCTTCTGCTACTTGAAACTTACTTTGAATTTCAGCCTGAATCCAGTCAGAGAAAGCAGACACCCGTGTATATACTCCAGGCTTGCCTTTCTCTCCACAACCGTCTCCCCAGGAGGTGATGCCATAAAGCTGGAAGCGACCAGAAGTTCGGTCCTGGTATATCAGCGGGCCACCAGAATCACCCTGTAGAAAAATACATTTATATTTTGTCTAGTCCAACAGTTCCCAAATACAAACTGAGAGATCTGAAAACACTACAATTGAAAATGATGCTTTTTGCACACCTGACAAGAGTCTATGCCTCCAGAAAGGTAGCCAGCACAAAGCATGGTGTTGGTGACAAGTTCTTTGCCAAGAGCACTTTTACAGGTGCTTTGAGGCAGCAGGGGCACCTTGGCCTCCATCACCACATCAGCTGATGGGCCGTCTGTGCAGAAAAACCCCCCCCCAGAAGACAGTGTTACTTCCTTGTTATCTTATCAAATTATTTATTCACTTTGTCTTATCATACACAAATCTTGGTCAGCAAAATCACACTTTCTGAGATATTAAATGTGTAAATTGGTTCAATATTGCAAAATAAACAAGCCATTACATAAGTCTGTCAACATCTTAAGGGAGATAAAACACCAAGAAATATTTACACATCCTTGACGATTATTGTCCACTCACCCTCATAGAGGGACCCCCAGCCTGCCACCAGACACGGGCTGCCTGTGGGGGGGTCAGTGTCCGAAGGGAGGCACACAGGAGTAACATGTTCTGACAGGACCACCGGTGACGTCAGCTCCACCAGTGCAATATCATTGTTAAATGTCTTTGGATTGAACTGCAGGAAAGTGAAACATTACCATTTATTGCTCAATTAAAGGATCATCAGATATTTTAAATGACTAATTTGATCGTTCATCTGACTGTGAGATATGAGAGGTGGAATAATTGTTTTTTTTAAAAGATAAATATGTAATTTACCTTAGGATGGGGAATAATACGGTTCACTTTGAGAACCTGCTCATCAGGGTCCGTCTTGGTGATGTCAAACTCGCCCACTACAGCTGTCCAGTAGCTCTCGATACGGCTGCTATACAGTTAAAAATAATAAGAGAACATGAAATTGAAAGGCTGAAGATAACGAACAATAATGTCAAATGCCATGAACTAATCAAAGACACCTTTTAGTGGCATGTGCATACTTACCCAGCAAAACAGTGCGCAGCTGTAACCACCCAGGAGCTGTCCACCAGCACCCCTCCGCACATCAGTCCGCCATCTAGCTGCAGGTTAACTAGCCAGGGCCAGCTTCCCGGAGGTGCAGGAGAGCCACCCACAATCCGGGAGCGAGGCTGTGTGATGTTTTGAACTGAGGATGACCTCTGACCACACACTGCTGTGGAGACAGAGAGGCACTGATGGTCAAAAACATGCAGCAAAGGGTGACAGCTGAGCAAGAGAATGTTATGCATCTTCACAGACTATCTGTCAGGGAAGGCATACAGCTGTTAGTATGATTCTGTGCAAATGTGTGCCCTCACCCTGTGCGTGTGACTGCATAGCAGGCTCCAGGTTCTGCATGGTGATAAGCAGGCTGCACTGCAGGACACGGGCGCTGCAACTCTCACCCATGATCCTGGTGCAGCTTTCGCTGTCCAGCTCGCCAGGAGGGCAGCGATGGTGATAGTACGCACACGCCTGACTCAGAGCCCAACTCCGCTCTGCCTCACCCTGAAGCTTCTGAGCCTTACTGATGACATCACAGCTGGGCTCTGACAGTGCACTGGATGGAGAAACTGGTGGGCAGAAAGAAACATCTGGATGTCATGAAAATAGTAAGAAATCATAGAAACCAATGCAAGGATGGCCACAGAATAATATTGTTCTTACAGCAGGACCCAGACAGCTCTCCACAGTTCTGAAACAGACAGGGTACGCATCCCCGACAGCTCGCCTCAGCCTGGTTTCTCTCAGATGATGCATGTTCAAGAGTGGACAGAGCACTGGCCATGGCTGCTTCCAGAACAACTGTGCCACGATCTGACAGAGCTGCGTAAGAGGACAGAAGGAAAACAAATGTGTTTGTTAAAATCAGAAACACACATAAACCAACAGCAGCACATTCTTTGGCGACATTGATATAAAAATACTGCAGTACTGAAAGGCCTCCATAAGGAAGATGTATGTGTTACCTTAGTCAGGAATTAAAGGTTACAAAAATGTGCCGCCAGTGTAACTAAACCAAACCCAGTTGACAGAGTAACAGACTTTTGATGAAAGCATTTACAGACGGTTGTTCAGAGTTAGAATTTTCGGATTTTTAAGAAAATCTTAAAAAGAATTTGTCAGCAGATTAAAGCAAATACATGTATTTCATCACGTGGAAGGCTGTCATTTGCTGTAGGTACACTTTATTCAGTACGTATGTGAGTGTTGAGAGTGTGTGAGTAGCCCCCTTTTCTCATGCTGGTTTCTGAGCTCATTGGCAGCATTTTAGGGAAGCTAGCTCACGCTCAGCGTGCTGGTGAAGCTTCTACAGACACACTTCAATCAGGCCGCTGACCCTGCAGCCCTCCCTCTGTGCTGCACTACATCACAGGACTGGCCACTAACAACAACAATGCTGATTGAAGACTTAATTAGAAGGCCATGCAGGGCTAAGCGGACAGAGGCTGGGACCGCCCTGGAGGGCACCGGCTGGCAGGCCTGGGGCGGCTGGGACCCTGCGTCCCGCGTTGAGTGAGGCTACACTCAACACAGCCGCTACCAGCTGTATGTATGAAGTATCTGCTGTCCTCAACACTTCAACACCGAGCTCGTATTGCTGGTTTTTACAAGTTTCTTTACAGTGAATGTTACTATTCTCTGCTTCTTTTGAACATAGCTGCTGAATATTCGACAGTCTTACTATGAATGTCGGTGTCCTCCAGTCTGCTGAATTAATTATTTTATTACTAAAAAAATTAGTTGATAATCTGTAGGACATTTAAGCGTTTTTAGTACGTGCATTAAGAAAACAGGATGATGGCAAACCTCTGAGGTCTTTGAGGTTAGCAGATGTTTGGGAAGCTTAACTCCTTGGGAGAACGTTTGCAGGATTACAGCATAACCACCATTTTAGCTAAGATATATGAAATAAAAATACATTCAATGACTGTTAATGAAGAAGTAAAGAAGAGTTTTAGTGAATGTCTGAGTTATTTTCATTTGACTAACTCCATCTGTGGGGGTGCATTTAAACTCAGCTTCAAATGCCCCCACATCAGATTTCCCACGTACAGTGACAGTTACTGTAATACTCACTTTCAGTTGTGACTTATGTCATTGCGATAACTGAGACATGAAGAAGAGCTTCTGTAATTTTAGCAAATGTACCTTTGAGTGCATTCTGGGGCATCCTGTAGACCTCTCTACCAGCTGGGGCACCCAGCAGGCAGTCCAGCCCTATCAGCAGCAGGGATATGAGCAGCAGCATGATGTCAGAGCATCAGACCTCCACTCCACAGTGGTAACAGAAGTACAGACGAGACACCTGTGGGATGACCAAAGAGGATGCAGCCGTGCCGGAGATGAGGCTGGTCTGCAGGGTTTCCACGTCCTTATTGTCTGGTGGCTCTATGCAATCATTAACTGTCTCCCTCCTCCTGACTCTCTGGGCTCTCTCCCACACAGTGGTGCTGGGCATCTGTCTGCAAATTTACTTAGAGGAACAATAGATGCCTGAAGTGGTCCCTGGAATATATAGAGTCCCCAAGGGAACCCCAGTAGGAGGGAGGGGGACCAGGATAGGGAAGGGAGGGAGAGGTGCTCCCATGGCCAATACACAAACAGATGAATTCATTAAGACTGTGACAGCAAATCGGGTGCAACTTGCCAAGGCTGGACATCACAAAGAGGTTTGGTTCTATGAAAGGAAACAGAGGGAGGGAGAGAGAGAGAGAGAGAGATACAGATTGGGAGGGGGGGAGAGAGAGGGTGAGCAGAGTGATTGGCTGAGCAGCGGGCAAAGGGGTGTTGTTTGAATTAATTACTGTGAGAGGAAGAGGGAGAAACTTATGCAGATAAGGATATGTGCTGATGTGATACTGGGGTGGAGGAATTCGGAGCAAGAGGGATGTCAATCAGTGTCTAAAGCGAAGAGTCACAGCATGAACAGAGCGAGCGGGACACACAGGGAGCCTGAGTGTGAGAGAGCAGGAGCGAGGGAGAGGGAAGTGTCTGCCATTCGTGCCCCTCAAAGAGGGCATTGTCTCTGGTGTCTCTCTGAGGATGCCCACATCAAAGCCGTCCCCCGGGCATCACTTGGCTGCCGCCTCCATTGATCACTTACAGTCTTTTATCCCCCCCATTAAAATATTGTCAGTTCACATCACTTTTGTCTTTCTCTGCTGAACTCTGCTTTTGTTACATAAAGATACAGTAACACACTGCTCATGAACATTAACAGTTTTTAAAAGAAATCCTTTATTGAACAAGTTTGAATTCTTTGGACATCTCCTGCCTCTTACACTGATGGTTATTATCGCATCTACATAATTGGGTTTTGTGTGAGGATAAAGTGAAAATGCCACTGAACAAGACTGACGATTCATAAGTTGTTTCTAAGGGTCACTGTCTGGATGGAGGCAGAAAGAAATCTTTACTGACCACTACAAGCCAAACGTCTGAGCAGCTACGATGGACAGGAGCAGTGGCTGAACCTAACAGAGCATCGTCAAAAAGAGCCGCCGCAAACCAACTCTGACAGAGTTCACACCGACAACAACATACTGGATTAGTTGGTGTGTCACTGGTTGACGCTTCAGTCAAAGTTCAAATATTTTTTGGCATTTCAAATATCGTGGGGTAGACTCTCCGTCATCCAGGTCAAAGGCGTGAATCAAAGGCATCTGGACTTGTTTTGCTTCCTGAAGCTGCTTTACCTGCTATCCAGGAGGCTTCTTCAGTTCAAACTGGCTGGAGGGGAGTTCTGGGGCTACAAGCTGTTGAAGCCACTTGACCTGAACACCATCAACAGCTGACTTCAGCACCTTATAGGTCAGGAACCTCCCGCCACTTGGTTTGAGCTGATGAAGCTTTCTGGATGGCACTAGAAAAGAGCTCAGATGACTTTGAGACAAACTTTTCAGGACTGTGTTTAAAAGCGTGAGGAGGAGTGCTTTAGAAGTTACAGGAGTTTCCATTAAAAAAAAAAACAACAAAACCTTCTAAAGGTAACTTTCATTAAAAGCCTTGCCCTTAGACATTTGTTAATGCCCGTTTGTTTTGTCGTGCCCCGGCCCCCTCCTCGCACCCGTTTGGCACAATGGTTGTGAGATCTGAGAACAAGCTCAGGCAGAGCCGAGCGGGAACGTCATGGGACAAACGGGCGGCACTCTTTCATTTCTCCCCACTCTCCATCCAGTTGCCTTTGATGTCCTTTGATTAATTTGCCTTCTGCCCACTCTTCCTTCATCTCTCCGCTGAGCATAGAGTACTGTCTTTTTTTCCTCTGCCAACCTGTGTCAGTGTCCACTGCTGTGATGTTCTGCCTTATCTTCTGGCTTCATTACCCATCATACTGTAGGAGCAGTCAGTTGATTCACTTCGATCTGAAGCTTTTTTTTTACTGCCATTAAATTGATTTAATTAGATCTGTTTATGAGAGTAAAAATAAGGATGAAGACTATTTTATTCAAAATTCTAAAATATAGAAAAGTACATTTAGACACTGTTTAAACAACACTTAAAAGCTGCTGTTTTATTGCTTAATATCTATTAATCAAGGTATTTTATGTGTGCTTATGAGAGTTATTTAGATCAAAACACCCCCATAACAACCAAAAGTTCAAACCTACTGAGGTTACATGACGTTTAATTCGGTTTTCCTTGTTTTTTTTTTCCCTTTTATAATTTTAAATTACATTTAAAGTTGTGGGAAATCCACTAATGAAAAGAAATCATCAATACATGCATGATGCTTAAAAAAAAATCTTTGCTGACATTTTACAGCTCTGATATAAGAATAATAAAATAAAATACATGGCATAAGCTCACACTGAAATGAGAACCTTCACAACAATCGTGTGGAACAACACTCAGGTATTGTGTTCAGTTATGAAACCAAATCTCCCATTGTCTCATTGAGGAAACAATTGAAATCTGGGTCAGTGGGGTACGCAAGGGAGAAGAGGTTCCCAACATGTCAGCGCAGACAGACACTTGAAGCCCCTGACAATAGTCAAGCAGAAGCAACTCGTCTGCAAAGGCCTGTAAGAGGTCATTGTTGGACTTGCTGTTAATTAGATCTCTTATTACCCCCACTATCACATAAACTGATATTAAATGCACACTAAACACTAACTATTCAATAAGGTAATATCCAATTTACAGAATATGGTGAGAATTAGATTTTTGTGGCTTTTTGTTTTTCATGACCCAAAACAGACAGTTGATGTTGTTGTGTAGTGTTGTGTTTTTAAGTTAGAAAAGGTTTTGTCTACAGATGTAAATGTCTCTCCCAGCCAACTTCCAGCCAGTGGAGGTCTTTTATGTGACAGGGATGAGGGGGTGGGGGTTGTGTTTGAGGAACGGACATGGCAGAGAACGGCCTGGGAGATGAACGGTCCATAGATAAAGCAGACAGCCATTCTAAGTGGACGTTTCTATTACAGGATCGCGTAGATATGAAAGTAAAAGAAAGCAGAATAATCATGCTGATCCAGAATTATCATGGGACAATTCAGCTTAAATTTAACAAATGGAAAATGCCCACGTCTTTGCCTTTGCAACCAAGATTCAGGAGTGAACACTTGCAGTCTACTCTGACACCTGCTGAATCTACTTCTGTCCATAAACTCTTAAAAAACGAGTAGTGAATAAATGCCTTAAGACTGATATGACAAAGATTAAGTGTTTGAATGTGAAGAGGTGCCTTTTATTGTGTGAGCTCATGGTTTCCCACAGGTTGCTGTTATTTGTCAATCTGTGATATTAATTCATCAGCCCCTTCAATAACCTCCCAAACACTGCTTCATGTCTCCCATCCACATGAGATGAACTGAAGTTTGAAGAGCTCAAAAACATGTGAACTTGTATGATGAAAACAAGTACAAACAAGTATGTGTTGGTTTGAATTCTAGTGTATCACAGATATTATTGATTACAACCAGAAGTGAACTGGTGGCACTTTTTCAAAACGGCCTTTTTTTTAAGACTTTTTAGACTAAACTGAAAATGAAGAGAGACCACGTGAAGACGTTTCACTCCACAAGTCACAACAGATTTGCAAAGACTGACATCTAGTGTCACACTACCAGTATTAAACAGGCTTATTTATTAAAAAAAAAAAAAAAAAAAAAAAAGGAAAAAGAACAGAAATAAATAAAAAAAACACAACTATGGAGTAACATATTACATATATTACATGGGATCCCAATAAGTGAATCAGTAATAAATCAGATTATATGTCCCATAATGGCTTATCATCTGACAGGATAATGCTTAATTTCTGACATTTCTTCCAGTGTGAGAAGTTTTAGTTTTTCAGAGGGAGTAAGTTACCTGCGAGTTAATATTTCCAGTTCTAAAATACACTCCAAAACCATGAATCATGTCTTCTTATTGAATATTCTGGAGACCGAGACACATAAAATAGACAAGAGAGCGCTGCATTGAGTTTCGGTGAATGATGATAAGTAGGGCTGCAGGTGTATATCGTGTGCCATTTTCTGCTGCACTGCTAATGCAGCAATTTGTAACTAAAGAAAAACACAATTTACTGGGACAACTGAGTGGGCATGTTTTTTTTCTTGGCTTCCTTCATGTTGAATTTTTAATTTTATTGCTGCAATCAACTTTCATTTTCTCCTTTCTTTGATTAGAATGAATAATTCATGTTTATGCAGACTGACTTTAGATATAGTTTCATATCATCTTAAACATCTCAAACCACCTCACTGTGTCTTTCTCTATCCAAAAGCCCTGATCACTATTGTGGTTCCCATACAGGGTTCTCATACAGGAAGGAGATGTGGGCCCAGCTTCAGCCTCAGTCTAGTTGATCTCTGCCTCTACTGCTCCAGTAGAGGCACTGCTGTGGTTCCACTGCTGTGGTTCCCCTGCTGTGTGTGCTGTTCCACTGCATCTTTAGTGCACTTGGCTAGGCTTCATTACACTATACCTGAACAGTGCCATCAGTGAGATTGTTGGGCTGGGGAATCATCACAAGGATCTATCTATCTATCTATCTATCTATCTATCTATCTATCTATCTATCTATCTATCTATCTATCTATCTATCTATCTATCTATCTATCTATCTATCTATCTATCTATCTATCTATCTATCTATCTATCTATCTATCTATCTATCTATCTATCTATCTATCTATCTATCTATCTATCTATCTATCTATCTATCTATCTATCTATCTATCTATCTATCTATCTATCTATCTATCTATCTATCTATCTATCTATCTATCTATCTATCTATCTATCTATCTATCTATCTATCTATCTATCTATCTATCTATCTATCTATCTATCTATCTATCTATCTATCTATCTATTTAGCCTACTGAAGCCAGTCCAGAAGCTGGTGCACAGACACCAACCTGGCACTGGACACCACCAAACAAAAGAGATCATCATAGACTTGAGGAGGACCAGAACTGACCACCCCTCCTCTACATCGGCAGGTGGAGAGGGTCCACACATTCAGGTTCCTGGGAGTCCAGGTCTCTGATAAATTCTCCTGGTCAGACAACATCTCAGTTGTCATAAATTAGGCTCAGCAGTGTCTACACTTCCTGAGAGTCTTCAGGAAACACAACCTGAACAGGAAGCTGCTGCTGGCCTTTTACCGCTGGTCCATTGAGAGCCTCACGATGTATTGTGTTTCCACCTGGTACAGGTGTGTATATATATATATATATATATATATATATATATATATATATATATATATATATATATATATATATATATATGGGAGTCTTTCTGTATGGAGTTTAGGATAAGTTCCTTGTGATCCTGCAAAGGATAAAGCGGGTGTAGACAATGGATGGATGTATAATATATATAAAACTATAACTCAAGAACATTTGATGAGTTTGAGGGGTGAGTTGCTCTGCTAAATGCAGCAATAAAGAAACCAAAGTAAGTTAATATACAATATGCATTCCATTGTAAAAGGTACATTGTTATCTCTGATTATGATTGTGTCCTGTATAACTAATTTGTTAATTAACCTGTACTCCAAGCTGAGTACAGTAAACTCCTGTAGCTGTGGCAACGACACGCTCAAGGGAAGTGTACTTTTGGGGAGGAGGGAAGTTCACGCCTCAGAAACTGGACTCACAAAGGAGGAAGCAGCATGTCCAGAAGAGAGCCCCTTGCAAAATGTACGTCTTTCCAATGAAACTTCTACCATATCTTTTCCAGATGAGATGCAGATGAGACTGCTCTGGAGTAGAAAGTGAGCTGGGCATGAAGATTTGACCTCAAATGTGACGATGATGCAATGAAATGCAAATAAGATGTACCTCTCTATAAGACAGGAGCCATATACAACCATTTTTAACCCGTCTCAGTGTCTAGGCTCCTGCCTGCTTCTTCTATTCTCAAGATGGAGATACCCAAAGGCGTCCTCAGATCCTCTGAATTAGTGACAGTGATGCAGAGACGTGTTTGCATGTGAAACAATGAATGCAACAAGATTAGGTTGAACCAGGGAGTCTCAGGTTGACACTCCCCAAAATTTGGGGAGGCTTTCCTTTCCAGTGCAAAATAAAATATTCACAATTTTTAAAAAAATGGCTATATGAGAAGAGTCCAATAAAATACTATCAGACAAATAAACAAGTGTCAAAAATATAGCTTTGAGTGGTGCAGGTTTTTTTTGCCATGTAATTAGCAGCATTGAAAAACGTGAGTTGTGCTACTGAATGTAAAGAGATTCCCAGATTTTACATCTATTGCACTTTGTTCTACACTACATACAAAAAACAAAAAAAACAATATACAATGCAGTCTAGTGAAAAGATTGGTTACTGACCTCTGTAAAACTGTTTCAAAACCCACATCAGAACTCTGACTTCTTTTGCTGACAATTTTCAACAAATCTGTAGTGACATAAAAATGAGTTTTTTACTTTTTAATAACAATAACAATACAAATTACTCGCAAATGTCTATTTTGGGGGGGTCAGAACTGTCAGAAAACTATTTATTCCATTAGCACATACTGATGGAATAAAACATTTTAATAAAGTGTCTCATATTTTTAAAAAAATGGTGATTAAAACAAAACATTAAAAAAGGATTTAACAGTTTCTCAGCCTGTGTATCTGATGTTAATAGAGACAATATTTTTAGATGGCTAATTTATTCTTACTTTTAAAATATAAAAGCAAAACTGTTTGCATGCAGTTTATCAAAATCATACTAAGAAGCGTCCTTGGATTACTGTGTAAAAAAATAACATAAAGGCAAAAAGGCCACATGGTGGCAGGATGGTACACTGATTAAAATACTGTTCGCCTGTTTCTTTTTCTCTCTGTTAACACAGCTACACACTCACAAAGAAGGGAAATTTTTAATGATATAAACAAAGTTGTTACAGACCAATCCGTATATATTTGTTGCATATGTTTAAAGCTGATTTAGACATGCAATCCTCAATTCAAAGTACAGTAAATACTGTGCATGAAGAAAATACTGCAGTATTCTTTGAAAAACAATCGTGCAGTTGGTCACAGGATTCGACATTAACATCAAAACAAACTCTTGAGAGCTTTCCTAGAGTGATTATTCTGACCTTTCCTGGCTCCATCTTTCATTGTGTTTGACTGTCTCATACACAAACACACCTGCAGGACCTAGAACCTACAAATAGTCTCTAGAGAAAAAAAATTAAATGAAAGAACTAATCTAATGCCCAGTCTTGTGAAAAACAGACAGATACAGATGTATAATACATTTTAATAGTGTAAGGTAAGATAATGACAAGATACAGTAAATAGAAACCTAATTTAGGTGAGCACTGTCATGATTTAAGGAGAAATAATTTCCCAGAAAATAACTTCCCTTCCCATCATCCCTTTGAAAATATAATTTAAAGGTTTTTAAAAAAAGCAACAACATAAAGCCAAATACTGTATTTAAGTCTTATTTATTTTCTTGTATGTGCTCTATGTGATAATGTTGTTATCTTGTGTATCTTGCAACTGTCCTTATTCTTTTTACTCTGTCTGTTGGACCCCTTAGAGTTGAAACCAGCAGACTTAAAGCTGCTGATTTTTTGGTCTCACCTTCCCTCCTGCTGCTGTCTGACTTACCAGTAAAGAGAGGAAGAGCACACCACCCCCCTCCTCTCTCTAGCCAAGCCATCAGCCATGAATTATGAGGCTGCTACCATCACAGCCAATTGTCTGGATGAAAAGCAGGCTCTGCCTCACTTACCGTTGTGTGCTAGCTTGTGCCTGGACAGCAGGTTCACATTCTGATCAGCTCGGAGGTTCAGGTCTGAGCAGGTAAGATGACATTTCCCATAACAGGCAAGGCAGGGTTGTGCAGAGTTGCATGCTGGCAATGGAGCACAACAGTGAAATTTGTGTGTGTACTCTTAAAGGGACACTTTAATTTGTATAGCAACTGCTCAAGGCTGAAAACTGACTTCATAAGGACATTTCTTATTGGTTTTGAACAAATGCCTATGTCACATTTGTTGTTTAAATTAAGAACTGGGGAAAGAAAGCCGCTCGTGTATACCGAAGACATTCACCACTGGTCTAGCTTTGTATTTGTAAAGTCATATAGTCAAATTTAGATTGTCAATGGACTTTCTTTGCAGGGCAACCAGTGGCTTTGTGAAGAGAGAGAGAGAAAGCGAGAGACAGAGACAGAGAGGAGAGATCAGTCTCTGTTACCAGGAAAACTCTTGCAACCTGTCACTGGAAACCCCACAAGCAGATGTGATAGTGGAGTGATGGAGAGACTGGACACAGATGCAAATGACCTGACACTGCGCTGAACAATACAGTAAGTCTTCCCGGATGATTATGATTCTTGCTATCTGGGGTTTGCAGCTGAGATAAGCCAACTGCAGCGTTTTCCAGCACTCACTCATTCAGCTAACCAGAAAAGAAATAGGCAGATTGACTGGAACTTATATTGCATGTATTTGTGACGCTAACAATTTGATTAACGGCTGCCACAATAATTTTGCTGCTTTCCAAAACATGTCATTGAATCTTTCTATATGTCCTGTACATTTGAGCTTCTGCCAGAACTTGCAAAGATTAGTATGATGTGTTAAACATCAGCACAGTTCCTTCTACCTCACATGTTGAAGGAACCTTCTCAAACACATGTGTTTTCTCACTGGTAAAACTGAAAAGCCAGTCATAATTATTATCAAGATCTGCCAGAAGTCTGAGTCAGTAAGCCTAGAGCTTACCGTAAATGGGGCGCAGTTTCACACTTTTCCTCTCGGATGTACACTAACCACAACAGTTTAGCACTACTTTAACAAACCAGGCATTTATTAGCTCGTTATGAGCTGAGAGTGCAGTAGCCAGATGGAGGCTGTTGATCTTGTTAGAAAGGTATATCTGAGAGGGCCATTACCCTGATAACAGCAAACACACATGCTGACAAATGCACTCATGTGTGCATACTCAAACACACACATGCAACACAGTTTTGTGTACTCTACCTGTCACTTGTTAGCCTTCACACTGGTCTCAACACCTTTTGCTCTTAACGTTATTTAGGGGTACGGCGTGTGTGAAAGTGAAATATTAAGAGAGAAAAGTAATTAAAGTAATACTAAAAAGTAGTAGGTACACATGGATTTGCATGCTGGTTGGCCACTGATTGCAGATGCTACACATGATGCATAGGGTAATAAGTGGCTGCCTGTAATGTTAATCATTGACCCAGCCTGCTATAAGGAAAAGTACCACAAGTGGTTGCTAAGGGCTGGAGGACAGGAGACAGCTTGGTTAAATGTCCAATAGCTGATGTGTACTTAAATAAACAAATGACCTACATACATACACAAACAAATAGACGTCTTTTATTTCACGTGCTTTAAACCCATGCAGCTAAAATGAAGTCTTATTTACGGGGGTCATTGTGTTTACACCTAACATGGAAAATGAGAAAATTAAAATGCACGCTCACATTTTCCTCTTCCTGTCTGTTAAGGCCATATCCCTAACTTGTGTACCTGTGTTTTTATTCCCCCTGCAAAGTCAAGAGTGGCTGGTACTGGAAAGATGGTGGGGCTGAGAAATCGCTCCACGTGGGAACCACTGTTACTTAAAACCTCTTGCATCAAGTCTTGTGCCAACGGGTGCTCCATGGGTATTACTGCACACCTCACGTACGTCAATGCCGACACGGAGTCTGTGGAAGGTGAGTCTTGGGTAAATGGAGCCTTAGTGGTGATTTATATGAGGCATACTTTTTTTTTTAGCAAGACATTTAAATTAGTGTGGTGTTAATAGCTTTAGTGAAAAAATTACCTTTTTCTGAAGTTTCAAATGATGTAACTTGGCAAATGGTAGAGGGATAAAGACTGACCCTTGAAGAACACCACAAGTAATTTGAGCTTTACAGGAAAAGGGGTGTCATTTTTTTATATAAGAAGAAAGTAGATAAAACAACAGACACAAAATTAGTTGTGCCAACTTTTTCTGTTATATAACTTAAAAAATACTACAGAAAAACATAAATGTCAACCATTAACTATAGCTTGATGTAAAACAATAACTCATTGAAAATAAAAGGGCATTATAGATTACAAATGTTTGCCACTAAAGGTTCAGAAACTGTCACTACAAGATGAAAGACAGTCTTTTATTTTCTGTGAATCAGTGAGAAAGATGAAATTCTCAATTGTACAAGACTTGTCTGCACGTTATTAAGCTCAGTTGGGCTGAAAAATAAAAAGCTACCAGCAAGTTACACAAACACAAACCAGAGGAAAATATCTTACACTTAAGAACCATTAATGTCTTCATCAATCTGCAAAAGCAAAATCACTACGTCACAATATTTATACTGACCTTCCTAACGACTTCAGTAAGAAATGGAAGTGACAGAATTTCAGTGTTTTAAGTGCATCATGATCAAAACTCTGTAGTGACCATTGTGATTTTTACCATAATGTAATTGTTAATAAAATGTTAAGTCTGAATTACATTAAACTGCCATTACCAATTCCTGTGAAAAATGCAAACAGGATCTATTCAGACAAAATGTGAATATGTTCAGTAAAGAATCTTAGTAACTCAGCTGTTTACTAACCTTTTAAAAGAATTTGTTAAAATTTGGCAAATGAACAGAACAAGCAGATCAGGGGTTTATTTATGTTCTTAGAAAACATCTATGCATTTTGACATACAGTATATCTCTATATTTTTAAACAGAACATCAAGTTTTTCTTCTTAGCAGTTTTGAAGAATGATCCAGGCTCATTTTAAAATGTGACCTTTCTTTAACTCTTTATCGAGGCGTGTTTGTGTACCCTTTGGGTGAGAAGGAGGTTGTGGTGGGCTTTGAAGCTGTGATTGCGGGCCGGCTGGTGGGAGTGCAGATCCAGAGCCGAGAGAAGCTGAAGGACTGTTGTTTGGATTGCTGCCATGGATCTGGACTTGATGGGAGTGGTCGGGAATGGGGCTGCTGTGGAATGTCCAGTCTAGACATACAATGCACCAATGGTGAGGAGGGAGGATGGAAGTATGCAGTGGGAAAGAAAACAATAAAAAAACAAACAAACATAAACATCTAATATAAAGGTGCCCATGCTATTATCTTGCACTATTTTATAAACTTCAGAGTACAGTTTATATATGTATTTTTACCATTATTCATGCTTTTGGGGCTTCTAATTATCCCAAACCAACATTTAAAAACAGAACGAGTATGGCAGTGGAGTTACATTCGACTGCATTCATCATTTATTGATCTTCCAGAAGACTGAATCATTGGCTACAGTTGCAACACTCATTCTAGCCTTGCAAAACACCGCTCTGATAAAGACTATATGAATAGGCCCTCTTTATGCCTGTGATTAAATTTATTTTGTTATCTCCATTATCATTGAGACAATAATAATTAATGACAGAAAAAGAGGGTATGTAAATATGTAATTCTACTGTATTACTGTAATATGCCTAAAAATAACTTCAACTACTTCAATAAAACCAATGTCAACACTCGCTGAATATTTAGTGTTACTTACTGGTTGGTGACTTTGAGTTTGTACAGGATTTTAAAAGTAAATATGAGTAATTGCTGTAGGTAATAGTCTTAAATGCAGTTAAAGATTGCATTCAGCTGAAACCCACTCAAACAAGAGTTTTTATATATATATATATCTGAATTATATTATGATGTCAGTATTTTGGTTTCAGGACATCTCATCCTGGATGAGGACCTGGAAAGAACTACCTTTATCGTTGGCTGTGGGGTCATTGGCCCCATGGAAATAGTGTCCGTCATTATAAGCACCACACTAGAACTACCAACATTAGAAAATGGTGCAATCCGCATTGTCTACCCAACACTGCTTACTCCAATTGTCACTGGCCAGATGACTCCAAGCAAGAGTGAAAACGGAGGAAAATCTGAGGCCTCCGGGTATTTATGAGAATTTGTCACTACTGTTTACTATAAAAAAAAAGAAACACAAAAGATGCAGCATGGACCAGCTGATTGTTTTCCAAATGATCTGTAATACACTTTGTCTTAGGGCAACCAGCTGTTTTGGTGCCACATCAGGAAAACCAGATCGGGCCTTAGACTCCGAGCAGCAGTGTTCCCACGCCATCTTCACCAGTCCGGCCGCCAACCTGGCTCCTTATGAACTCAACTTCCAGCTCTTGGTCAGAGGAGCTTGTCTGCTGGCTGGTACTGCCTGGTTTCTCAAATAATTCTGATTCATTGGATCAGTGGGCAAAGTCATTATAAAATGAAACTAATCACCTCACATAGAAAACCTGAGTCCAAACACTGCCAGAATGCAAATTTCATAGGTCTTAGACTAAACTAAAATGACCCTGTATTATTTTTAAGAAAACCATGATAAAATCTTGGACTTGCCACTTTTCTTTTTTTTTTCTATATGTGTTTGTAGGACTAGAGAGCCCCACTCATGCTCTGAGGGCAGATGCAGACCCCAGCGCCCAAAGTGCCTCTGCCACCTACATCACCTTGGCACAGGAGCATCCCTATGACAGAAACATAGAGATCATTTTACACCTCAGTGGTGAGCAGTGAGAGAATGGGAGGAAAATGTTTAGCAGCTTCTCTTATCTGAGATGTATTTATGATTCCACTTTTCAACTTTAATATTGAAACTCTTCTGCAGAACCTCACAGTCCGCTGGTGATCTTAGAAAGAGGCCGACTCTCCTTCAGACAGTATGAACAGCAGCTCTCTTCCCGCCGGGACTTCATTCGCTGCACTCGCAAAAATTCAGAGACTGAGAAAAAGGTTGATGACTACTCACAGTACTTTAATAGTTGTGGTTTTTACACTGTGTGCATTTATATACATCTGTTCTGTGACGTTACTGTTCAATACTGTTTCCATCCTGAAGCTGGAGTTTGTGAGGAGACGTTACCATAAGGACATCCTCTGTAACCCGGTGTTGATGCTCAACTTCTGCCCTGACTTACTGTATGAACCTCTGGAGCTGCACAAAGCCACCAGAGAGTTGCTGTTCCTTGTTGATCGTAGTGGCAGCATGAGTGGCACCAACATCCACCGTGTAAAGGTGAGCTGCAGTCAGAAACATCAGTGAACAGCAGTGCAGCACCAGTGCAGCAGAGGCTGATAATAATATACTGATATGTCTGTTCTCTCTTGTTTCATCAGGAAGCCATGGTGGTGGCCCTCAAGAGTCTGCCCTCTGGTACAATGCTCAACATTGTTGGATTTGGCACAACTGTCAAGCCTCTATTCACCTCCAGCAAGCTTTGCACAGATGTTAGTTTTAAACTGCCACCTTTGACAGAAAACCTTAGTTTGGCTCATTTATATTATTTTCACTTCAACTACATAAGTCTGTTTTTGAGCTTTTTTTTTTCTGTAAAAGAAACTTCGTGGAGCATTCAGATCACGCTTGCTAAATGCAGATGTTATTCAACGATGAAGACTATTTGTTCCAGTTTGTCTGCTCTCTAATCAGGCGATAGGTCTGTTCCTTGGGTTGCCGTAGCAGCAGAGTATCAGGTTTTATGCAGACCAGGACCAAACGGTCTTTGCACACTATCCTCACCATATGGTGGCCTTTCATGCATTTTCACTGAGGCAGGAGATGTCCTTCCACCTCCAGCCCTGCCACTTAAGTTTGTTTACTGTGTGAACGGAGGCAATTTTAAGGCAGGTGCTAATGTGTTTGTCTACACTCACTTTATTACAAAGGAGCAGAATCAATTCTCCCGCAACCCTGAACAGGAATAAGAGAGAATAGAATATGGACAAATTAATACATTCTTTACAAATTTCATCACATCACACAAAGTAATCTAATACTGCGTTTGTAGTAGAAGTACACTTTGGACATTTTTGTTTGCTTCCTTTATGATAGATCTGATTGCGTCCTCTTTTTATCCCTCTACACTGGATGTTTACATCTAGGTAACTCTAATGCAGGCCTATGAGTACGTCCAGAGGATGAGAGCTGATATGCGAGGTACCAACCTGGTGGGAGCCCTGACCTGGCTCTACCAGCAGCCCATGCAGCGCTCATATCCTCGTCAGGTCTTCATTATCACAGACGGGTCCATCAGCAATGTGGCCAAAGTGCTGGAGTTAGTACGCAGAAACACATGCGCTGGCAGGTATGAAAGTCATGTATGAATCAGGAAGATGTATAACATAGACACAGTACTGGCAAAATTGAGATGTATTCAAACACCAGGTAAGCAAAAGAGTGTAATACAAGTTATATGTGATAGGACAGATTTACTGGGAAAGTCTGAAGCAGTAAGTGTAGGTACAAGGAGCAGAGACATGAATGAGACGCTGCATGGTGAGGAAAGAAAAACAGAGGCGCCATGAGCAAACAGGGATCTCCAGAAAACTGGGAGCAAAGCACTGTAGATGAAAAGAAAGAAATGTTTGAGGTATATTTCAGCCCCGCCCAGTAATCCCGTTAAGTGCTCTGCTCTGCAGTGAAAGACACGCCCCTCGGTTTTCTCCAGGCTCCTCCCCAATGCTGAATAACTCCATTTATGTTTCATTAGTATTCTGCTGTTGAACTGACTTTCTCCACTGTACGTCGGCTGTCTTGAAATTACACATGTGCATGTTTGTCGTTGATAGATAGATAGATAGATAGATAGATAGATAGATAGATAGATAGATAGATAGATAGATAGATAGATAGATAGATAGATAGATAGATAGATAGATAGATAGATAG
Organism: Xenentodon cancila; assembly: GCA_014839995.1. Lineage (NCBI taxonomy): Eukaryota > Metazoa > Chordata > Actinopteri > Beloniformes > Belonidae > Xenentodon > Xenentodon cancila. Next base: position 16,048,228 of record CM026207.1, on the reverse strand, counting down.
ATAGATAGATAGATAGATAGATAGATAGATAGATAGATAGATAGATAGATAGATAGATAGATAGATAGATAGATAGATAGATAGATAGATAGATAGATAGATAGATAGATAGATAGATAGATAGATAGATAGATAGATAGATAGATAGATAGATAGATAGATAGATAGATAGATAGTACTATAACCATATATGTAACTTGTATCACCTCTGCAGATGTTTTGGCTTAGGCCTTGGTCCCCGGGCCTGCAAGAGACTCCTGCAGGGCATTGCAAAACTGACGGGAGGGACTACAGAGTTCTTGGATGATGAGGAAAGACTCCAACCCAAGGTCAGCAGATGTCCAGCACTGCCACCTATTGGACAAACATGAGTAATTCCGCAATAACATGCAGAATGCAATAGGTACATTACAGTCCTTTGCTATGAACTTTATGAGGCCTGCGTTGTTCTAAATGCTGAATGTCGGCTCCTCTGTGGCCCTCATTTGCAGTAGCTGTTCAACCAGCTCTTCTGATCTCCACACTGAAAGAGAAAGTTTTGATCTACTGTAGATCTTCACAGAGTTCATTCCATCTTAACTATACTATTAACTGTTAGAGAGTAAACAGAGGGTCGATTAGCTCCACCTTGTGATCACTTGCACATGGTTTTTAAACCTCTGTCACATCTCAGAGGTAAAATGTTCATTTGCAGTTGTTTTTAAAGAAAAAGTAATTAGTCAGAAGTATTTAAAAATAAGCTTTGAACTGAAAATCTTGTGACAATTTTCTTCTTAAACTTTGCTGCAGTTAATCAAGTCTCTGAAAAAGGCCTTTGAACCTGTACTGACGGATGTTCGGATTGACTGGTATCTGCCAGAGAACATGGAGGCTCTTCTTTCACCCAGTGAAATCCCTCCACTCTACCCTGGGGATCGCCTCGTTGGTTATTGCACTCTTTATGACATGACACAGTTCAAAGCAAAAAAGACGGAGGTTTGTTGTATATGGCTGTATTTTAAAAACATGACTGCATGTCTTGTAATGTGTCTGCGTAAGATCTTTACATTTTATTTTGAAGCCTCAAGGATGGGACTATGCAGATTTACATCGTAACTCTGTGGGTTCGGTTTTTGGCCACTCAAATGACGAGTTTTCGCCTCCGTCTTCTGAGCTAATGCCCGTGGTGACATGTACGGATGGCACTGACCTGGAGGAGGCGCTTCGGGAAATTTCCAGAGAAATCTCTTCTGAGTTTTCCTGTGCCAGAGACACAGATGCTGGAACTAGTCCAGGTCAGTCCCTCATCACCTAAATCTACATTTGCCGTCTAGACACCTTTCTCTGGGGTGGTTAACAGTTTTTTTTTTGTCCACTCTAGGTGTGGAGCTGGAATGGTCCAGTGATATAAGGAGAAGGATCCAGGAAACCTCATACATTCAGGAGCAGTACGTCCTTACTCACTGCTCCCTTAGCAGTGAGCGAAGTCTTCAAACACAGTCTCAGTCGCACATACATGCCTCAAGCTCAGACTCGGCAGGCGGGGCCTTTCTGCCAAACTCTCATTCCTCTGGTCCAGTGTTGGATACGAGGTCTCTACCGCAAGGACTTGAGAAGATGCCCCCTCCAGAAAACAGATCATCTTTGTCTCGTTGGGCAGACCCAGCATGGCAGCAAAACCTTTCAGCTGAAACCCCTGACAACGGGACAAAAAAGGCAAGAGTACTAGAAACAGATACAGATACTGAATATTTAAAATATAAGAGATTGGTACGTTATAATCTGATAACCCTGAAAGAATGATAGATGAGTTTAACCTGCTTTGGAAACTTTTTTAATTTCTCTCACACAACCAGAATGGGAATCTGGATGGAGGAGAGGAGTCTCATCGGAGACAGAAAGCTCTAGCCCGTTCTACCATGGCCGCAAGGAGTTTCTCATCACCCCAGGGTGAGCTAGAGATGCATCGTCTGCGGAGAGCCCTGGAGAGGGTTTCCTTTGACCAGACCTTGGGAGGACGGCTGGATGAGAGTGATGGAGAAACAAAGCCTCCATCAAGAGGGACACTGTCCTACAGAAGCCTCACTGATTCCAGTTAGTAAGCATGAGTGCAAAAAGAAATTGAAGTACCTTTCCTAATTCGGTCCCTTTCCATTCAAGTCTCCTTTGTGACTCTCAACTTAGATGGACTCTTGTTCCCTGCCTCTCCCCTGGACTGGGACAGCCTCACAGACCCAGAGTATCTCTTCAGCACCATTCCAGAAGCAGAAGACCCCCCCCCGGGTCAGTGCCGCTCCCTCATTCACGGCCACCTGAGTGGCAGGCCGGTGTCCTGGGAGGTCACTGTGGACCTGGGGCACCTCTGGACCCCTGAGGGCCAAGAAGTTGCAGGGCTTGAGAGGTGTGGAGATGACGAGGAAGAAGGAGGGAAACCGTGGGAGGAGATTATTCACCAACTGACTGCTCGCTCAGTTATAAGAGACTTTGAGAAAATGGCAGAGAAGGAGAGCGAAAATGGAAATGGTGAGTTTTTTTTTAATCTGGCTATGAACTATGCCACATAAGTACTCTCCATTTTCACCAGTCCTACCTTGTTTGGTTGCCTTTTCTTTTTTTATGATCAGCTAAGCGACACCGTATGAAGGCTATCCAGACAAGTAAGCATTGTAACATCATCTGTATGTACACGGCCTTCACTACTATTAATAGCAGCTCCAACAGAAGCCTACTGGAGAACATCGACATCGGAAACACAGGTGATTTCAGTGAATACATACAGGAGTGGATATAATATTGGAGTACTACTATGCACTGCATGGCCTTGTGGCGTTTATAAGGTTATGAAAGGCGCGTATAATGTTGTGTGGTCCAAGTTTTAATTTAAATTGCTGATTTTAGTGCATATATCCTTTATATGGCGCATGTTTCTCCATGTGTCTGTGCAGGGATTCATATGGGGAACAGGCAAATTTCTCGTTCAGGTAGTCGCAGACTGAAGCCTTATTCTGTAGGTCTGGGTCGGCGGTGGATCAGCAGAGAGAGTGAGGCTCTTGAAGACACCTGGAACTCCACAGGTAGAGCGACTGAATGGCACCAGCACACGTTCCTGTTGTGAAGACCTTAGGTCATCAACGATCTTTGTATCCCTCAGACAGAGATGACACTCCTGCTTCACCCTGTAGCATTACATCCTGGAACTCTAGTAAGTATAACTGACCGCTCAGTGAACACAAAGAGTCAGTTAAGTCTCGAGGACAGAGGCTTTGAACAGAGGACCAGTAAGGAAAAAACAAAAACAAAAACCTGTGTCAGGTTTGTAGTGAAGAAACCGCAGTACCTCCCAGCCTTAACTGCTTAAACTCACTAAACAAATAAAAAAGAACTTCTTGTGATGCAACCCCGAATCAGAAGAAGTTTGGACGCTGTGTAAAATGTAAATAAAAACCCAATGCAGCAATTTACAAATGTCAGACTGGTATTTTATTCTTGATAGAACACAGAAAAAAAATACAATTTGAAAGACATTTTACTGTCATGATGAAATATTAGCTTATTTGAAGTTGATGGATGCAATACCTCTATAAAATAAAGCGGAGAAGAGCTTCACAAACTCTAACAGTTCAGAGTGATGTTGTTCGGCGTAAAATTGTGAAAATGTTGACCATCGTCTACATCTCATCAAAAGATTCTGAGATTCTGGATGAATCTGCTCACAGGACAAAGCTGATGATCAGTTTCAGAGTCCAGTGATTCTCAGTCCCTCAGGTGGCACCGTATTAAAAGAAAACAGATGTGATTCCATGTTGTAAATTGTTACACGGGCTGAGGAACACATCCAGAAATCCTATCATCCAAATGCAGGTTGAAGCTCTGTCATACAAAGGAGAAGCCATATGTGAACATGATCCAGAAACACGACTGTCTTCTCGAGGCTCAATTAAGGCACGAAGAGGCAAAGTGGAACGCTGTGCTTTGGTCAGACGACTCATGCTGTTGTTTTAGACAACATTTTTCTCTTTTTGTCCGGTCCAAGTCAATGGGAATATGTTGGATTTCGTTGCCATTATCACTTAATAACAGGGACGTTGATGTGCTCTTCCAAAGGCTGAGCCTTTAACGCAACATGACCTTTTCACTGTGCTGCTGAAACAGTACAGTTTAAAATGTTCCTTCTCATTGTTGTGTCAGATTTAGGTGGCAGTGGTTACTACACTGCAGCTCCCGCAGCGACAGGCACCTCATGCAATCGGATGCAGCGATCCATAGAGAGTAAGTCCATGGAGAGCTTCTTTGGCACCAGGTAAGACTTTCATTTTTAAATTCCAGCAAACTTCATCAACCGTGTGTGTATGAAGAAGTGAAGTAAATGCAGCTCATGAAAAGGCTTGACTTCAAGCTCTGGAGACAACTATTTTCCTCTTTACTACTTTGCTGTCCATGTCCTCTTTCTGTTGGCATTACTTGCATATAAAAGTGTACTGTATATGTACTCGTGTTTTTATGTCTTCTAGGTTCCCACTGGTCAGACTCAGGTCCTCCATTTCATCAGGAAAGCAGGTTCCTCTCAAGTCCCACTGTCTGTCTGCAGAGACGGACAAACAACCTGAAAGTGAAGCTCCAGACTACCTTCCCCTGGTGAGCTGACAACACCTGCAGCACAAAGACTGATACGCAACAGTAAAATAAAACATTACAGTTTTCTTTATTATCAGGAGTGCATGTGGTCGGTCCTTGAGGGCCGGTGTCCTGCAGGTTTTAGATGTTTCCCTCCTTCAACACATCCTGATAGACATGGTGTGTTGAAATAGGGATGCATCTAAAACCTGGAATTATATTTTTTTGATTTATTATGAGATATACCGTTTAGTTCTCAGGTAGCCGTTTAGCTGTGTTTAACTCCGTGTGAGCTACAGTCTCTGTTCAAATCTGTTACTAGTATTGATGCTGCTGTTTCAACTTGTGATGTCCTGGAACTCCTGTTGAACGTAATTTCTGATGGCCTTGTGGTCTCATAGACGTATAAATCAGGGGGAACATTTATTACTGGGGTCTGGGGTCTAAATCCAGCTCCCTTAGCCATCTGCTGAAGGGGTTAAGGAGGTCGTTATTGTGGGAGCACAGTAAAATAAGCAGCAGTTTTTTATACAATATAAGTATTGAATTATCTTCAGATGAACGTATGCTCCCTTGCTGCGAGAATTAAGTTAATGCAAAGTGCCAACAAAATTGCTATGTCCAACTGTTGAAGCTTATTCATTGATCCACATCCATGCCATCTTCTCAGGTGAATCTGCAGCTGGCATCAGGAGCTTTTCTACTGACAGAAATTTACTCCGACTGTGTCCAGATCCCCCTGGACCGTCTCAAAAGAGCATCACCTTACAGTCTCCACCGCCGAAGCCTCAGCCCCGCCTTCCGCTGTACATCCCCTAGTGCCCCCTCCTTACTAACCTCTGCCAAACCTCCAGGTGCTCCCACAACTCACCATGTTACCTTTTCTCCTTCTTCATGCTCACTTGCCAAAACAGCTGCTCCTCCTTTCCATCACACCCCAGACGACACCGCTCTGATTTTGGAGTCAAGGTTTCTGCGCCGACACCTATCTGACCGAGATCCTGCCCTGTCACCCCCCGACCTGCCCAGCTCTGAGGAAGGCTCCTTGGAGTTATCTGTTGGGCCCTCTCAGAGCCAAAGCTTCGGACAGGCAGACAGCGGTCGCGGGTCAGAGACTGATGTATGCGAAGGGTCCTTAGCAGAGCCAGCTGACCTTCGGGGAGGTAGCCAGCTGGCTAAGGAGGATCTCGAGGGCTCGACCTGGGCCACCGCCGTGGCTCTGGCTTGGCTGGAGCACAGGTGTGCCGGCTATTTCATGGAGTGGGAGCTGGTGGCTGCAAAAGCAGACTTCTGGCTGCGCCGCCAGGACCTGCCAGAGGGAGTGGACCTGGCAGCACTCAGAGGGGCAGCCAGACAGCTATTCCTGCTGCTTCGCCACTGGGATGAGAACATCAAACTTAATATGCTGTGTTATAACCCCAATAACATGTGAGACGAGTGCTTGGTACACACTTTACATGGAAAAGTAATGCTGTATTTTATTAACTGATACTATAATCCAGTGCCAAATCCATTCTAATTTTACATTAACCAGACCGAGTGGCCTTTTATTATAACTCCGCTTTATGCAAACACAGGAATGCCTTGATCATCCGAATAAGCTTTTTATAGTTTAGACTGCATTGAAGCCAATGTGATGCACTACTGTGATAAATGCATTATTACAATAACTGTAAAAAATCAGGATGGATATTTGATAAGCCAAGAAAAGCTGAACATACAAATTAAAATGACTTCTGATTACATACTTATGATGGCATAAAAAAAAAAAAAATACTTAAATTTAATAACATCTTGTAATTTGTAAAAATGAAGAAAAATACATCTGCCTTGCTGTTTTAAGTGTAGCACTTGTTTCACATTAAAATGATGTGAACTGATTACACAGAATGAAGTGATTACGACACACAACAATAGTTGTCTACAGCTTTGTTTCACATATTCGTGGGAGAAAAAACAAACAAACTGGATGGAGAAAACGTTGTCCTGTGTTTGCCAATAGTCAGACTACGGCAGAGGAAAGTTATGCTGGATACGCAGTAAATTTACAGATCCTAAACTTAATTCTACTTCTTTTGAACCAGTGTTAACATTCTTCAATATACCTCTTTCTGTAAACACAAGATGCTTTGTGCACCAATAAATGACAGCTTCATACAATTTCACAATCTGAAATTATGATAAATTACTGAGTGCGCAGTTTTTGCATAAGTAGGAATATCATGTAACAAAGTCTTTTCAGATTTACTATGCACCACTTTTCCATTTATGTCACTAAAAACAAAACCTGAGAATCCATCATTTCTCATCACCTCTTCGACCGCAAGGGACAACTACAAGCCATTGCATCATCCAGGCGTTCCCTTCACTTTAGAAGTGATGAAAAGCATCCACTTAGAAACAGTCTACCACAGGGATCTCTCTGTAAGGATGTTGCAATGATCACAGAGAGGAGGCTGGAGGCCGTTCAGCAGCTGATCAGGCTGAATACAGTTTCTGGTCCCATCAGGCTGTGGCTCAGTGACGTTTGTCCTTAACAGTTGTGTGTTCGTGTGTTTGTGATGGGGTTGAGGACAAAGGTGGAGCCAGCCACAGACACAGAAGGATGATGAGGTGGCAGACGTGAAGGGCAGCTGAGCTGCTGTTCGTGGAGGGATACGTGTTCCATGAAAGCTCGATCAGACCCAGGATCAGAACTCTGTACACCAAAATAAATAAGCCTGTCATTTCCACGAGATTCAGGGTCTTTGGGATCACGATACTGAACAAATTGAACTTGTTGTTTAATACCGTGGCCTTTACTTACCTGAGCAGGTGGGCCAGCTTCTTGACTCCTCCACTCCAGAGCAGGTAAGGCAGAGTGTGGAAGTACCATACGTAAAACTGGTAATGCAATGAACGGCTGAAGCACATGCCAATGAAGTTAGAGGTGAACAGAATCAGCACTATCTGTGATCGTCTGTTAAGGTTCAACAATGTCAGGAACAGCTCTCATTGAATTCTTGGCAAATATCCTTCAGACACATTTGGCTTATTTAGATTTAACCATCTGTTTGTAGAAATAAAGTGTATTTTAAAAGGAGAAGTGTTGGGATGCAGGGACATCATGTGGTGAAGCTGTTGAATACATCCTCCTCAATTCCACAGTGACCAGCCAAAGCTACAAGGAAGGCAAAAACCCCTTACCTTGAGTCAAGAGTAAGAGTACCTGACACACCTATAGATGGGTATTATATTGTATTTCTGCCCAGGAAACCGTTAACCGTTACATCCTGGACCTGCGGGGAACAATGGTGTACAAATGGAAGCAGACTAGAACAGAAGGATATGATCCACAGTATTTTTCTGAGCGGGGATTTTCCTCTTGCTTGGTTCTTTGAGTAGTTCAAAGATGCTTTCTCCTGACCTGGTGAGAAAAAAAATGGAGCTACAAGATTGTTTTTAAGGACAGCGAAGCTAAAAATGAGAAATAACAGTGGCGAGTGTTTTTTTAAGAGGAAGTCTCAGATGTTCCTTTTCACCCACTGCTGGCAAATAAAGTGGATTTGGTCTGAAAGCAAAAACTTTTTTTTTTTTGTTTAACCTATATTTTAACCTCAGTCCTAATTATACAGTTGCAGTAACCTCGACACGGCCACAGTCTTCCTTACCTCATCCAACGACGGAAAGCAAAGAGCAGCAGCGTGAGCAGGTGAGACCCCAGCAGGAACAGGTGAAAGGAGCGGTTCAAGAAAAGCCACTCTGGCAGAAAGCGCCAGTTGACCGTCCACTTGAACATGAACTGGCGGCCAAGATCAAAGGCCCGGCTCACGTATCCAGCTGGATTCTCTAAGAGGAAAGGGAGGCCCAGCATGAGCTGAGGTTGAAAAAAAAGAAAAGACAAAAAAAGATAAAGATGGAGATTAATGTTAATAAATTAAATGTGTCTTTTGTGGTTTTATGTTAAACAGAGTATTTACCTGGATGCCTGCACACAGTGAAAGTTTAGGGATTGTCCTGATGAGACCAAACTCCCGCAACAGAAGGAAGAGTAAACCGGGTGCAAAAAGAAGGACGTTCATCTTCACAGACACTGCTGAACTGTCAGAAGAGAGGAACAAATTGGGTGTAATGTTTTACCATGTTACTAAGGGTGTAAATTGGAAATAACTATGCATAAAATGGTTTACAAAAAAACATGTTAAATCTGTATACATATTCTTCATCATGCTTAAGCAAGGAGGAGTACATGCTTGCCTGTAAATGCTGCAGCCCAGCATCCAGTATCCATCCATGAAAAGATTGACAGCTGCAAACAGCAGCATCATGGCCACCGGATCATTAAAAAGACGGAGCACAAAGATGGAGTGGATCCGATATGAGGCACAACACACAAAGAAGAATACATAGGGGGGGACCTGAGAAATGTCAGCAGATGGGGGGAGGGGGTCTGAGAATCAAGAGAAAATATGCTGCTTTTCAAGAATAAAAAATGTTTGAGAGTTACACAGCAGAATACACTGGTGCTTTAAAGTGCAACAAGTATTTCTATCTCAAAGCAGACCAACCTTCTTGGTGCGGTTGTATATCCTGAAGACAAGCAGCAATGTGATTAGGTAGAAAACTGCAAAAATGTACTGGCCCAGGCGGACATTCACCCCACGGCTGGTAACGTAGTACAGAGCTGTGAAGATGTAGACAAATCCAGCTGGGTACCTGTAACACCAGGTTGCCAATTTATCCAGGAGATCTGCACTGAAGGACGTAAAGACCTGCACCGCCAATAGTCTTTCACACTCACACCAAAGGGCCGGTGTCTCCTTTAAGCTGAGTGTAGTCGTAGGTTCCGTTGATCACCCCCTCCACCTCATCCATGTAGGCCTTCCAGTCAATCTCAGTGTCTGTAGTAATCGACATGAAAAACTGTTTCACAGTGGTTCCCGTTAAACCACTTTTTCACTGCAAGTTTTTCATATCTACAATGTAACTGGTAAAAGTATTGAAATCAACCATCATTTGCTTTAGTCCACTCATCTCCTATTAACCTGCTGAATGTTAAGATACCCATTCAATACACACATTTCATCAGCCAATAATTTTGATCGCTAAAAAGTTATTTCAACAATTAAATGAGGAGTAAAAATGACCAATATGCTCCTACTACTTTTCAAATCTTTATTTTGATAAAGCAACTATCTTTGGATTTTGACTATTTCAATTTTAAACGACTTCTAGAAAAAATGTACATGCTTTCTGTCAGTTTAAGGACTAAATAAAAAAAGTATGTTTAATCATAATAGAGAAAATTAACTGATAATTAAAGCTGATAATCCTGTAGAGTATAAATCACAGTTACAAATCATTTTACTATCTTTAGTCTGAAAAACTGGCAATTAACTTATTTTGCATTTGTATATTAAAAGACTTAAGAATGCAATTTAGCACCGAGGCAGTTCAAACGACTGCGCGGATGAAGGGCAGTAAACTGTCTTTGACAGGTAGCAGTGTGTCAGCTAAGGCTAGCTACTTAGCATCCCGGCGCCTTCAGAACAGTGACAGACTCCACAGCATGCTAACTAGCGGCGTGGCTACTCACAGGCTACTTTTTGTATGACCCACACATTGATTCCTATCTCCAGGAACCACAAAACGGAAACGACCAGCAAAGTATACTCTGTCTTAAACAAGACCAGATGCTTGTCCTGCCAGAGCGTGTTAAGTTTCCCCCACAACGGAGACGGGGAAACTGGCGACTTTCTGCGGCTAACTGCTGCCATGTCGGCGGACGTAACCGACGTGGACAGGGCGCGCAAGGGACATGCGCCGACTGCGACCACGTGACAATTGTAAACGCTACGTCACGTGACATCAACGTTCGTTGTAATATGTCAACTTCACCGATTTCGTTTTCCCCAGCAAGTTAAAAGGTCCGAATAACTACTGTAACTAATTGCACTTTATTACTGAGACAGGGTTATTTGTACTGGTTAATAACGATCGCTTATACGATTCATGAACGTAAGGCTTTAAAAACCTTCAGAGGTCACTGCTGCTCTCCCAGCTGCCGTAGCAACGTTAGCAGGCTCGTAGCTAATGTTATTTAAATATAACATAATTGAAAATGTGCTTTATCCACTACAGATAATCTGGTATGGGGGGCCGGTTTTCAGGTTATTCAGGCTACCCATTCAAGAGAAAATTTAAAGAAAGACAGCTTTCCGAGCCTCTGGTGTGACCGGTCTCAGGTGTGCAGTTTACTGTTGATGTGATCGATAATTGTCCGATATTCGATATGTCGTCTTTAATGTTTTCATCTGTTTACACTGACGTCAGCTGTCATTATCACTATCTGCCCTTCTAATTTATAATTGACAGATACTTTTTGAAAGCGCTTGAAGGTTTCTAAGGATTCTTTTCTGCTGTTATTTGGACAGTCTTCGACCTAATCTGCGATTTTCTTTAAACGCCAGTTCAAGACGTTGCCATGTTGTGTTCATGCAGTTAATAAGATAATAAGGTCAATAAGATCAATAAGAAGATACTTATACGTATACGTATATTTGTAGCGTCCCACCAATATTTTATATTTGTCAGCAAACTGTCATAAAAGCAGATCAGTGATATCAAACCCGCACATATCTCGCATATTTGTAAATTACTTCACAATAAAAGTTGATGACTTAGTTGTCAGAATTATGCTTTTAACCTGCTTGTATACCTTACATGTGTGGACTCAATTTTGCCTCAACTAACTCAGCCAAACCTTAGATCACCACATTATAAGTTTTAAAGTATACCACCATTGATCAGAGGCCTTACTGCTTTGGGTTTATACACAGTTACCGTTGATATTTAGATGTACTGACTTTGTTGGGTGTGTTTTGTGTTTTCTGGTCTGCTTTTAGGGTTGATACAGGTCACCCAGAGGAGATGGAGGGATTTTCTGTGACAGTTACGGAGGCTGTGTGTCTCGGGGCCAGCCTCGCTTTCTCAGGGATCTTCTTCTATCTGCACAGGAAGAGCAAGACAACTGTCAACAAATTAGATGTTAGTTGACCATTTTTTTAAAAACTTAAATACTTAATAATAATTTGCTCTAATTTTGCCCTTCAAATGTACTAATTGTTTTAGAGTAGGCAAACCTTGCTATGCCAATTTGACCATAGCACATTTTAATAAATAAATGAAGCAAAAGAGAAAAAAACAGATAAAAAGTTACAGATATGTGGTACCTTGTTGCAAAGTTTCTTTTGGGTGAAAATCTGTCAGTGTGATGTGTAAAACATTGTTCATTTTAACTGTGGTTGATGTTGTCAGAATGCTCCACACTTCACTATAGATGAAAAACTCAAAGACCTTTTAAAGGTGACCCCAGGGGCATGTCTGCGTTATGCTGTTGTTGAAGGTAATCAGAGTTTTCATGTTTTAACACAAACTTTTTTTTCTGACTGCATTTTAGTATCTATATCTATATCTGTATCTATATTGTGTTGTAGGTGCAGTGGAACCAGTAGGCAAGCCTCTGATGAGTCACTTCCACAAAGAAATAGCTGGTGTCCTGCAACGATTCACTTTAAAGGAGCACAAGCTGGTGTGGAGCAGTATTTCAAGAATATGGTAAGAAATGTATTAAGTCAGCGATTATCTGTAAACACATGTTTTGAAATGCTGCATGTGTCTTATTTAGGATGGATGATAGCCTAGAGATGGGAAATATATTCCCATATTAGAGGTACGGTCAGATGTTGAAAAACCACTAAGATTCAGCAAGAATCTGAAAACATGTCTTAAAAAAGCAAGGGGGGGGGGGTACAAGATTTAAAAGAACAATCATTTGAACTTAGCTCTCCATTGCACAGCTTTTGCATGCATCATCATCATCATATGGACTAAAAACCCCTCTGTTTCTCCCTTTGCCTGTTGCAGGTTGGACACTGAGCAGATCTTACACCAAAGAGTGAATATGGTGCCCTTTCTGTTAGCTGGACTGGATAACACCACAGTCAAAGTCCAGTCCCCTCTGGAAGCCTCCGGAGTGCACACAGAGATCACCAATGAAAAGTTTCACCAGGCCAGCTACAGTTTGGGACAACTTGTACTACAGTACCTCAGTGGAGAGAAGCCCAAAGGTCACCTGGAGATAGAGGAAATGCTCAAAGTTAGTTAGTTCAATAAAATAAGTTTTGCACATTGCAACTTCTGTAATTTACAATAAGTTCATGTCACATCTACAAACAAATGTTGATGCTGCTAAGGCCGACACTAACAAATGTTACATTTTTCTGTAGGTGGGAACAACCCTAACGGGCATTGGCGAGTTGATACTGGATACAGATGGCACTGTCTGTCTCCGACCCCCCTCGGATAACTCACAGTACTTCCTGAGCATGGCAGACTTTGAAATTCTGCGAAGAGAGTATGACAGTATAGCCAACTGGTGGAAAGCACTGACTATTGCCTCTGTTTTGGCTGGAGCAGCGACCCTCTTCTGGGTCGGTCTGCGCTTCTACCGACACCTGAAAGATCGCTGGCAACGGGAGCAGGAAAGCAGGGAATTCGCAAGGCTACAAGCTGAAGCTCTGCGGCCTCCCGTCCATGAATCAGGCCCCGACGCCGCACAAAATGGGGCCGGCGACGACGCAAGAAATGTCTGCGTGATCTGTCTCAGTCAACCACGAGACTGCATCCTGTTAGACTGTGGACATGTATGCTGCTGCTACGTCTGCTTCCAGTCCCTGCCCCGACGCAGATGTCCCATCTGTAGACGGAACATCGTCAGAGTGCTGCCCTTCTTTCAGTCGTGAGGCACCCGTGTGATGACATAACCGCTGTGACCTCAGTGAACTTTTATACCTGACACTCTGTGCCCGTTTTACACCTACGCAGTCTAAACTGATGCACTTTCAATTTGAAGATAAATAAGAAATTAAAACACATTGAGCAAACCTTTTTTCACTCTGTGAAGTACGTCTTCCTGAACGTATATTGAATAGTTAAGGAAAATTAAGCAATACAGGTGTGTCTTTTATTAAATGTGCCTTTTACTGGTAAAAACATAGCTGCTGCTGTTTCTGAATGATAGTACTGTAATGTTTGTACCTGTTTAGTCATAGGCTTTAGTGACTCAAAGTTGCTGGAACAAAGTGAAAAAGAGTTTTATTGCTGCACTTTACATCATGCGTTGTGGAAAAGGGATGTTTGAAACACTGGTCTATTGTAAGAACCTAAGATAAACATCACTCCCTCTGTATTAAGCTTTTTACGTGCTAACAAGTATGACGTTGTGAAGTCCACTGTCACATACCATATGTGAATAAATACATTGCCAGTGTACCAAAAAAAAGCCTTTTTTAGGGAGTTTCACATTAACATATTGTGGATGAGGTGATGATGAAGACGGTAAATATATCAACATGTAGCTCCTTCTCTTCATTTTGAAGTCAAATAACTGAGTTCCTGATCTCCCTCTAAACAAAACACAGATTTACCACTTTAAGGGATATGTCCCATACAGTGCTTATGTTGTGGAAATGATCTCTATTAAATAAAAACGGTACAGGAGAGCTCCATTTAACAAAGAGTCACACAGTCCGCCTCGCTTCACTCACACACACTTCTTCTACACTTGTACACTGTCAGGAGCACCTGGAACGGTCCCAGCCAACGCTTGGACTTCCAGTGCTTCTTACGGAGATCTTGGACCAGGACCCAGTCTCCTGGCTTCAGAGGATGAAGCGGTCCTTCAGCGGGTCTGGGCAGGGCAGTCTCACAGTTGCCTGAACCTGAGACAGCTTTGGAGAGGTCGGAACAGTATGTCACCATGTCACTGTCGCACGTCTGTGGAGAGGACCCTCCACTAAGGAGGTTCAAGTCCAGTCTGTGAAACAGTATCTCATATGGACTGAGGTTAGTCTTAGTCGTCGCATGCGCATGGCCATTAGGACTAAAGGAAGCGCTTCAGGCCAGGACAGACCTGTTTCCTCACAGCATTTAGTGAGTTTGGCCTTTTACAAGCCGTTTTCTCTTTCTACAGCTCCTCCACACTGTGGCAGGTAGGAGCAGTGTGTTTTCAGCTGAAATCCAAGTTTCTCACTTACTTCAGTCAAAGCTTTTTTTCAAAGTGAGTACCATTGTCATTAGTGATTCTCCCTGTGATTTCCCATCTGGGAATCATCTCTGTCAGCAGAGCTTTTGCAACTGCACTGCTGTCTGCATGTTTTGTAAGGAAATCTTTCCACCCACTTTGAAAACATGCACACTACCACTAGGTAGTATTTCTTACCTTCTGATGGAGAGAGTTTAACAAAATCCATCATGAGGTGATCAAAGGGGGAGTCTGGAGGTGGGCGTCCAGCTGCGTCTACTTGGAGTGTGCGAGCTGCATTGTTAGTCGCACAAACCAGGCATGTTTTAAAGTGATTTTCTGCAGCCACAAAGAAGCCTTTTGTGAACCAAATGGCAGTCAGCTGATCTAACACCCCCCTTTAGACACATGGTCTAACCCATGTGTTAATTTTGCAAAATGCGGCAAAAAATGGTGAGGGAGACATGGTCTACCGCCCGAGGACGTCCAGACTCCCTCCGGAGAGCAGCTGCACCCATTCTGTTTCCGCAAGAGCAGTTCCTGAGTGGTGGCAAAGAACTGAACTGCAGGTAGAGGTGAGAGATCAGGCCGAGGAAGAGAGGAGCTGCAGGGGGAAGTCTCACAACATCAGAAAACACAACATCAGACTCAGCGCTCGGGACCTAGTCTCTGATGATATGGGCCCGATAAATGAACCGACCAACATCCTTCCAATGCTTCTGCTTCGGTTTAGAGAGAGAAACATGTGGAAAAACTTCCCCCAAGATCCAAAACATCTTCTCTTGTTCAGGTGTCAAAGACACAGAGAGCGTGCAAAAACAATCATCCAAATACACATGTGTAACAGTGCAACCCTCCCTCCCTCATAAAAGATGAGCCTGGTTGCATGCGAGCGTGACAAAGGCTCAGCCGGCATGAGGAAGTTGGTCCTGTGCTCAATTTCCACTGATAAGCATACGACAGGGCAGAGAGGCTGTATTTAACCGTAGCGTAAGTCTCATCACCTTGCTCTGGTTCAGGAATAGGCTGGCTTATGGCAAGCCCATCTGGTCCAGATGTGACATTTAGGCACAATTTGCACATTAATTCTCGTCCCCTCAGACTGCCTGTTGGTCCTGACTGTTCCTCGGGCACTCCGTCCGGCCAGGATTCATGCAGGGACGGCGGTCATTGTGTCCTCCTCTGCCACGCTGTAAATGTCCTCGCCCACAGGGTGGAACATGGCCAGAGGACAAAGTCAGTGTGGCCTTGTGCAGCTCAGAGTCTTTCTTTGCAGTTCTTTCTGCTTTCTGCTTGGCTTACTTGGGCTGCCACGTCAAGTCTCAGTACATCCCAAATGGCAGAGCAAAGGAGCTTCTCCCATGGCCCAGGGGCGTCGCCCAAGTCAACGGGACGCTCAAGCCCGGAGTGGTGGTTAAAGACGTCCTTTGCTCGGTGCAGGAATTCCTCCACAGGTTCATTGGGGCCCTGAGTAAGCTCTCGCCATTGGAAAAGGCTGCTAGTTCTTCACCACACCACAGCACATTCTGGATGTCTAATTTACTCTATAATTAATGATGAATATTTCCTCCACCCACCAATCATCAATCATATATCCATCATATACTAAATAAGTGAAGCTGCGAATTCATTGCATGACATCCAAGTGATTTGATCATCTTTTAACAGGGAGCAACAGGACTTATTGATACATCCTGCTCCAGAGAACGCATCTCCACCGCTCTCTCTCTCTCTCTCTCTCTCTCTCTCTCTCTCTCTCTCTCTCTCTCATATATATATATATATATATATATATATATATATATATATATATATATATATATATATATATATATATATATATATATATATATATATATATATTTATGTTATGTCGTTTATGTTTTGTTTTCTACATTAAATTAAATCAATTCCGTTGGAGCCATGTTTCATATGTAACACCTGTTTCCACCACTAGGCGTCCCCCTTTGTTCACTTCAGGTAGTGAGAAACATCCTGTACTGACTAAGGGTGAGTGGACAGACTGACTCCAGTGGGTGGTTTCCACATCACATGCAATTATTAAGCACTGTGAGGATCCACTTTAATCCACTCTGATAGCTGCCAGACAATTTAGATGATATGATTACTCCATAATTGGCTTTGCCAAACGGGTGCAGAGTATGATTTATGAAGATGAATGTTTAATGCAGTGCAATGAAATACTGTAGTTTACTGTACAGGCATGACTTCTGCTCTATCTTGATTGAGACTATCAGTAATAACAGTTACATATATTTATATAATGTTCTATTCAGATAATTAAGGTTCCCTTGAAATATAAAGTCAAATTATCACCTGATACAATCTAGTCAAGAATTTTAAATAATATGCTGTGCACTTTTTCTTTCGCTTGGTGCCATAATATTATTTTTTGTTTCAAAGTCATGGATCAGGAAAGTGATCACTGCAAACACAAGAACAGCAGGTGGAAGTCAATCCTTTATTTAGCACAATAAAGTATTATATAAAAAGGCTCACGTCCAGCGCATCACAACAAATGTGTGCTAAATCTTTGAAAATCCTGTCACATCATGACCTTCTTGTCTCCACAGAAAGGCCCGAGATGGATAGAGTTTTTTTTGTTTTTTTTTTTTCTTTTGGCTCCACCGGCCAGATTTTAGCAGACACTCCAACAGAGATGCATTATCTCAGCAGAGAGGGTCATCACAGCTTGCCATAGTCCCTGATGCCAATTACCGCTGTCACCCATCTGCTTTGGGCATGCAGTGAAACGTGGGATAAGTGACCTACTTTTTGACAGTACAGTGACCGCAGTGCTTCTCTGCTCATAAACAAACGGCTCCCACCCTAAGGAGAAGGAGGCAGGACCAGGATTAAAAGAAATAGATGTCACAATAAAGTAGAAACAAAAAAATCTTTTGTTAGAATTTCAAGTTAAGGCAGATTACATTCTTCTTTTTTTTTAAATTCTCACAGAAAAAATATTTCACTTTTTACCCTCTAGCCCAAACAGCCTTATCTTGTGGATTCTATCCATCCTTAACTTTTCTCTCTGGCATTATAATATATTTCTCTTAGGTTTCTGCTGCCCTTCAACAGAGAGATGCATATGTTTCATTGTCATTTAAAAACAATACCTACTACTGTTTTTAAATATAACCAATGACCCGCAGACAAAGATTTCACTTGATTTCACTGGAGTTATTTCCTAAACAATGAGAACTGTGGATTATCACGAATAACTGTCCCATAAAAATCTTTTGAGCGGAAATGTGAAATGGGGACCCAACCAGCGGGTAAAAAAAACAAAAACATTTTAAATTTGTTATTTTTATTATGGCCCTCGAAAGCATCACTGCAAGCTTGACATGCAGCAATCACTGTTTGACTTTTTTTCTGCAAAACACAATATAAACATTTTCTTTTTTACATGTCCAGCCTCTTTATCATTCAATGAGTTATATCAGTTTTCTATATTTAACTTTGTTAATGTCTGAGTCAACTATCCGGCTCTTAACTGTTAAATGTTCTGTTGTGTTCACCAACTATGTGTAAATGTCTGTAGATTGAGCTTGAATTTCTTTACTTTTAATTGATTAAATGCCACCTCTTATCCAGGATTAGCGTGTGGCTCCCTTGGACAGAAACAATTTAAAAGGGAAACTGTCAACCCACATGGAGAAGCTCATCCAGTCTGGGCGCCCCGCTGCTGCTGTTGTTTAGTTACCTTTTGCAAATTCAGACTCCTCAGACTCTTTTTGTTTCAACAAGTGGATGCGCAATGTCCTATTTCACCGTCTGAATTCAACCTCTGGGATCCCACCAGCTGGCCAAGTTCTGTAGGACTCTTCATCAGAACAACTCCCTTCCTCTTCGGGGCCCACCTTTCAGAATCACCATCTTCAGACTTTCTATGACTGTTGGAGAAGCCAGGACTAGGAGCTTTCCCAAACATTCCCAGTGCACCTTCACTGGATGCTTGGGTGCACCCAGCCTGTTTAGCATCTGCCATCTGATCCAACGCAGCACCTGATGGTGAGGAGCTGACAACACATTGCTTCTTTTCACTTGAGTTTCTAACACACGTGATCACAGATCAGATGGGATGAATAAACAATTACTCCTGATCTTGGGTGTCCTGATGCCAAGTTCACTTATGAACGCTGCTATGCATAGTGTGAGTTATAAATGGGTAAATGAACAGAGCATTGTAGGAAGGTTGTTCCTCTCAGCCACAGTCCTCTACATTTCTCTGCTGTTTAAATGAGTTTTAATGTCCATCAGCAGAACAGAGGGCTCCCCTTGTGCTGCCTTTTAAGCACTCCACTCTGAGACTCTTAACTGTTTTTGGTGCATAAGGACAAACATCATTATAACTACTATGTAATCATAATGTGGACTGAAGGCACTCTGTCTTCCAAGGTCTAAGAACTAACACTTCAGGTAACAATTATCTCCCCCAAGTACTCTCTGACTCTCACCAGAGTGTCTCCAGATAGGACTAGTCCAGCTTTTTTCAAGGAAACGGGAACACTTGTTGTGCTTTAAAATGAACCAAAACATATCTAAATGGTATGCCTTAATCTCCCCAGCAAAAAGTGGGCTCCTTCCCATCACTGAAACAATGTTCTATGTGCCTATAATCAGTTTCAGCAGCCAGGGATCAATTGATTTGATTATAAGTTCATTCTGTTTAGACCTCCACCCTTACAGCATTGTATTCATATGAAGCGCCACTAAGCAAAGCATGAAACCTCACAGCTGCTCCAAGCTGCGCTTGCAGCAGCAGTCTACTGGTCTGGGTATGTGTCTGCTGCCTTTGTTGTTTGTGTTTAGATGGTCATTGTTCGTCATATCTATTGATATCATCGTCATATCTATCTACAAGAAAAACCACCTGCATAGACAATACAAAAGAAAAATAAAAAAACAAAAAAAGACTATTAGGAAATGTATAATCTTGGTCAGGATAATATTCAATGTGCAAGAAATGAACCATGTAGCAATAAAAATCCCCATAACACAGTCAAGTGCAGACAAATGTAACAAACACGACGTTGCAGTAGACACAAACACACTCAGACAAACGCAGCGGCTTCTCATGCTGATATAACAATGTTCCAAACTTCCATGTCAAAAAAGATCATTCCTTCCTTTCTTCTTGGCTTATAAAACAAAACTTAACTTCACTTTAAAAATCAATAATATGGACGTTAACGACCCAAGTGTACACCTTAAACCACAGATTTCGCCTCCTAAGTGAATGAAGCGTGGCCTCTGCAGCTTCGGTGTCCTGCACACTCCAGCTGTGAGCTTTTTTAGTTCAGATGTGTGCTCACTGATCCAAGAGCAGGAGCTCTGCCAATGTTCACACAATCTGCTGCAGGATGTTTATGACACAAAGCAAACAGCATTAATCTTCATGACAAGAGGCGCAGATACACACAGTACTATCACTTGGTTGGTGACTGCAGTCGGTGTTCACGTCTCCTTTTTCTGAAGGTGCATCAACAGTCTTGCTGAAACATAAACCTGCTTTCTTCTTCTCTTTAGGCTGGTTTCTTAGGAACTCATTCCAAATCTAAGTATAATCAGCACTTGTCTAAGGAATAAAATGTAATGATTTACATGGTGAGGACTTGCTGTTTGAATCTCCAGCTCTAAGCGTGTTATTGGTGCCCCCCCCCCCCCCCCCCCCCCCAGCTGTAATGTCCCTCAAGGAGGAACATAATGTGTTTATACAATGAGTGTGTTTGTGTGCAAGTTGTGCAGAGTGTGGTCTGTTTCAGGAGAGAGAAAGGGAGGGGATAAGTGACTCAGCACAATGATTCAATCGTAATTGAGAGCAGTGCTTCAAGAGCACACGCACAAAGAGAAACTTCTTCATGGTGTTTTTTATTTTTTGTTAGAGATGATGGGATTGACTGAGTGAGGCTGATCATTAAGAACTGCTGCTTGCTATCAAAGCAGAGGAAGAAACAAAAGACAGGACGCGATGGAGAGATCATAGCAGAGAAATAAAATCGGCTCCGCTCAATTTTTACTCAAACTTAAACTTAAAGTAACACCTAACTAAGAAAATGAGCAAGAAAAAAAAAGTCTATTTGGTACATCATATTGAGTTTCCATGTTAAATGTTCTCAACTTATCTTGTCTAGGTTCAAATAATCACTTAGTCTTCACCTGGTCAAAAAAAAAAAGCATCACTAGAAAAGAAACAACCAAAAAACAGCACTTCTCATTACACACAGGCACAAGGCATTCTTCCACCGAACGAGTGAAAACTGGTGCCAGCCCAGAAGTGAATGGTGCAGTTCCTTGAATCGCCGCTAGGGGCTGGCTCCAAACATGAGTCTTGTTACAGTTTTTGTCTCCATGGCTCCATTGCCCATCTATGATAACTCTTCTCGATATAAATTTTCATGCATTTAATCAGCTAAAATTGTATAAAAAACATAAATTAATGCATACTAATGTATGTTTTTTGTTTTTTTATTTAAATGTATGCTATTGTGTCATCACTTTAGCTACTTTAGTGCTTTTGGTGAACTTGGTTTCTGAGCTTTGAATGAAAACCAAACAGAGCATAATACTTTGTTCATTTCAAAGATTAAGTGCTTGAAATGTTCCTTGTGCTAACATATATATCTGTAACTGGCTCTGGGGTGTCCTGCAGGGGTCCTGGGGTGAAACTGATCAAATAACTTAAGATAAGATGCTAATTAATAGTTATTCAACATTCATTCTGATCAAATCCGTTCTCATTTCACATGCTGCTATTCAAACACCATCTGAGACGAGGATAGTTGACATCTGAAACAATGATGGACCATCCCACCCCGATATCTTCTCCCCACACAGGAAATTCAGGAGCTCTTCCAGCAGCTCCGATCTCAAGACTGTCAGCTGGTCGCTTTAACCGCTCAGCTATGCAGACTGGCTGCGAACACAGAGGAAGGCCTCTTCAATGGAAAGGTTATTTAGTGTTTATAGGCAGGTCAGCTGGCCCACGTTCCTGAAACCGCTTTGGTCCATTAATAGCCATTCTGTCAGTTCTTTATTCAAGCTTTTTATGTGACACCATATGCTATGAGGACAGTTTTCTCTAACTTGCTGCAGGGACAAATGATGTCATTTGAAATGTGACTAATGTACTACCTGTACTGTCCCCATTTGTGTATTTACTGCTGGGACACAACCAGGACCATCTCACTATTTTCAAAGGTACACTTCAAATGTTTAGCTTTTAACTTAGTACAGCTATAGTATACCAACCACATAAAGTTATTACTTATAAATTATGAAACAGTTCTTAAATATTATAATTACTTGTAGACTATAAGTTAAAAAAAAATCAGAAACATTTATAGCCAAATATCATCATGTAAAATAGTTTTTTATGCCTTGTTAGATCAGATTTGGGGTTGTTGCTTCTCATCTAAGGAAGTGAGTTCACCGCCAATTCAACCCCAAAACAATGCTGTGACTAAATAATGGTATCAAAAATCCTCCACTGGGAGATTTTCCCAATTATCCAAGGGCAATTTAATTTCACCAGGTTACAAGGCAAAGTGAAAAAGAGGCTCAGAAATCATGGCAATGACATTTTGGATCTGTGGCCAGGAACCTCCCCAGGTCTGCATCCCATCTTGAACATGTGGTTCAATCTCAAACATTAGCTGGACAAGTATAAAATTACAAAATATGATCAACTCGGGGCACTAATACATCAAAAAGGACCTCAACTGATCTGGATTTGGACCAGAAATCAATATCCTGAATTCTAAAGGAAGATTTTCGAGAAGAATGGTCAAGACTGTGAATACTCTCCTTGAATAAATAATTGTATTTCCCAATAAAACCCCTTGAAAATGATGTAGTGCTCAAAAACTGGGTCACATTGTTATTGAACTGTACTATACAAATAAACTTTCCCTTTCCTTCAATCCCAGCATCAACCAAACAAATGTTACAAATAATGAAAGTTTACATTTGCCTTAAATATGCATTCCACCTTAAAGTTCTAATGGAGCCTTATAAGCTACAGCAGGATGCATATCGATGTATAATGTTTATAAAATGCATGCGTTGATTGTATTGAGCTACAAAAGACATCCCGAAGAATACTGGACGTTTCCAAGTGTGACCCTGCTCCAGCCAGGAGACGTGTCCTTTCTCGTCTGGTGGTGGCGCTCTTGCTCCTCTTCCACTCGGAGTCCCCCAGCGCGCACGCTCTCGCGCTTCAAACCCGGATGGATGACTTCACCGCTTCGCCTGGGTTTCCTTTATGATCTCGGGATCTCCCACTACCCTCGCCAGACATCAGCCAGCCTCACAGGTGAACGCAGCTCCCTCTGCCTCCGTCTCTCTTCTCTCTCTCTCACTCTCTCTCTCTCCCACTCTCACACACGCACGCATTTGAACAACCTCTGTCTGAAGTTGCATCCAGAGACCTCAGAGACCTCAGCGCCGCCCGGAGCTCACACACCGGGTCTACACACTCAGAGAGGACCTCTGCAGGACACCTGCCGACCGCTGCAATTTGCACAAAAGGAGGATCTACGACTCCCGAGGAAGACTGCTTTCTTTTTTTCCTCTCTTTTTTTTATTTGCGCCGGCGATTCTCCTTATTTGTCCGTGCCACAATGTCCGAGGTGCTGCCATACAACGAGGGCAAAATGAACGGCTACGGGGCGGACAGCGAGGTCAGCCAGATGTCCTTTAGCTGCGGACTGCAGGACACAAGCGCCTTTTTCGCTGCGTCGCAAGCGAAAAGACCCCCAAAGCTCGGCCAGATTGGGAGAGCCAAACGAGGTAAAGGGATTGCCTTAACTAACTAACTTGCACTTGTCTTTAAATTGCCAGCCACAGATACGTATTCATGTGATGCAAAGTGAGCAAAAATGCACGAAAAGCGCAAAGCTGCTGCGGGTAAACGGACTTAAGAGTGGGCAGAGGAGCGAGCTGTGTTTGTCTTCCCTCTTTTAATCTACCTCGTTGCCTAGAATATTCTACGCACTTATACAACGAACAACTGTTTTCAACCCCCCCACACACACACACACATTTGTAAATAAAATGGTGATTTGACTGTTTACATCCACGCACACGAAATTGCCTTCGTGCAAGGACACACCCCGTGGATTTTCATCAAACAGTAGGGTTAAAAAGTCGGGCTTTTTACCAGTTATTCTTTTCACCAGGTGTGCACCTACTTCAGCGTGGGGATTTGCTAAAATGATTTTATATTTATTTACCCACGCACAAGCGCGCCACAGCAACATCTGCCCCTTATTTGCTGTAGTTATTTGATGCGCCACATCCCACTCCCCTGGAGGCCTTAAATAAGTGAAAGAAAGCGTGATCTAAAAATAATAACAGAAATTAGTCTTCGTGCTTCGGTGTCAGTAAACATTTCCTTTCCTTTCCTGTCCACAGTGGTCATCGAGGACGACCGGATAGACGAGGTACTGAAGGGGATGACAGACAAGTCTTCACCTGGCGTTTAAACGTCAACGATGCCTTGCAGACTTTTTTAATTTTTGATCACCGATTTGAAGCACTTGTCGGCTGTGCATGTTCGAGGATTGCGGGAGAAAAAAAACGGCAGCTGGAAGCTAGGATGGGATGATGGAAGGGAATGAGAAGAGGCAATGGAGAGGGCTTAAGTGAGAGAAGTGAGGGAAAAATGACGGACTCTGGAAAAGACCAAGATTTATCATGGGATTGCTGGCAATTCTCCAAAACGAATCCCGATTTTGACTACTGCTGAGCAGCAAGATGTTGAGATGGCTGACACCGCTCTGTATCTCAACCTCTGCTGACCTAAAACGATGGCTGAACTTGTCATTACTTCACGACCATCTCTATCCGTTCCTTTCGAAAAGCGCTGTAAGCAACAAAACACCGCAACCAGGGGGCGGAGCTAAATCCCAGCCCTGTTTCGATAAGTTGTACAGTAGGCAGGCTAAGCCCTCAGACGACCCCCACCCCGCCCCAACCCCACCCCCATCCCACCCCCACCCCGCCCCACTCCTTTAGGCTTTGCTTTGTTGAGTCAGTCAGCGACAGTGCATTCAAGGGAGCTGTCTTTCAGCACTGGTCCAATGCATTCCTGTTGCTGCTAATGCGTTTTTAATTTCAAACTAAAAAGAAAATAAATACATTTAAAAAAAAAAAGTAAAAACAGACCAACCAAACTCTCAAATAGAGGACACTCATTGTATGTATAAAACTTATATCCGAGGATGGTGCAATATTAATCTTTTCTGTAGTGAAACCCCACTTGTTTTCAGCATTAGATTAGGCCTCGGATTAAACTGAGAAACTTCTTCTTCCGTTACCCACCAGTGGTTAATGGTGCAGGCTGGCACCTTCATGTAGCTGATTTACACCTGCACATATCTATTTTTTTCTTCCTCTTTCACTTAGCAATTTCAAACGCTCAGATATCTTCAGAGGCCAGCAAAAATGTGGAGATTCTAGGAAATGTTTTGAACAATAGTCATGAAATTGATGGGAAAAAAATGAATTCTATAATTAGTTTATTTTGCAATTATTTGTGTTTTCGTGCTCTATGAATTCAAAAATTTTTCTCCATCTATTTGCATGAACTGTCACTCCGGGTGCCAACGCAGGTGCCACCACTCTTACCCTGGCACGCTTCTTTTTAACAAAAGTCATATTTGTATTTTTATATCTAAATATTTGTTATTTAAATTATATGCTAGTCTATCGTCTTACAGTTCATCAACAGAAATATTTGTACTTTAGAGAGGATACTGACTGAACCTGGGCTTCACAGGGGCGAATCTAAGATTTTGGTGGACTCGTCTCACTCTATATCAAAAGTCAAACATTTTTTTAAAGACTAACTGAATGTGTCTGGGGTTTTTGCACACATCAATGTTAAACTATTATTAAGAAATCGTATACTGTGACTTTGTTGATGAATTTGTTAGAAAATGGCAGTTTTAGAGTAGATTGAACTGTTTACAAGTATCCTCAAATAACACGTCGTTATTTGACAGATTTTGGACATTACAGTTTTTGTTTTTTTAATTTTGTTTATTTTGTACCATTATTTTAAAAGAAACTGGATATGGTTTGTTGTGCATGAAATCTTAATATTTTCAATAACGAAACATTGTTTTATGAGGCAAAAAAGTTACAAAAATGTCATGACATTCTAAGAATGAGTCATTGTATATTATGATGCCATTTTCACTGTATTTGGTGAATTAATAAATGGTGACAGAAAATGTTAATGTGATTCCTTGATGTGGCTTTTGTCCCAAGACATTCAGTGAACAAAACAGACAAACAATGAGGCAGCACTGCAGAGACCAGGGCTTCCTCTCCGAATGAAACCTGGGAAGACAAAAAGAAACTGAATGGCACATTATCTCCCTGCATCAACAATCATGGTGGCACATAGCTTCTTCAGAATGAATAAAAGGCACACATTATTCCGGGTTTGGGATCTCGGCAGCTGCTGGAATGACAGGCCATCACCAGTGACTGACTATTAATTAAAGACAAGGGCAGAAACAGTGATCCATCTGTTGAGCTGGTAAACAGATCTGTGCTGGCCTCCACAGATGAAACCATTGAATCCCGGGCCACGAAGAGCCACGTCTGGTCACATGATCATCTATCAAAGTCTGGCTTTACAGTGTCCTCACATGGTGGCTCATATACAGGCATGTACAGACCTGCCTCAGTTCGTCTCCCACCTCCAATGCAACAAGAAAGATGGTACGTGTGAAGTCCTTAATGTAGTCTAATGAGTAGGCATTATTTATTGATTATGTATTGCTGAGCAGCATTTGATGGAGGACAAGGGACTGATGTTTGATTACTACTACTGTTACTACAGTTAACCTGTGAGCTTTATGAGGTGGATAGGTCTTCACTCTAACCAAGCCCCTCCACGTTTCTTTTTTCTTCCCTTATGGTAACTGGAAATACCCTGACCCTGAGGTAGAGACAGCTCTGGTCGGGAAGCACTGCTGTTTCACATCAAGAGATCTGTGAAATAGGGTGTACGTGTCAGGTGGAAGAAGAAGGATGAGGGATTCAGTGCTGTTTGCCAGCAGTGTCAAGACAGGAAATTGGGTCAGCTGGTATCACCTCTCATCCACCTGTAGTACACAAACCTGAGCAGCAGTGATAACAGCTCAGGGAAAATGAATTTTCCCATAATCACACATGAAGGTTCCTGGAAACCATGCTAGATAAATTATAGCTCGCTGGTTTGAAAAACATCGACAGTTCCAGGACACAGCTATTAAAAGGCTACTTGTTCTGACAGAAGCACATGAACACTGGTACTCATAACGCTTTGAATTGTACTTGGCTCCAATAAGGGGACATCAACAGGCATCACAAGTATAACCATCCACACTCCCGTCAGCGAGATTATCGACTGTCCTGATAACATCGGCGATGCACTGAATCAACAAAAAGTGGTATTGATCCGGTTGTTATGGAGGCTCTGTGTTTGTTTGATGTCATGAGCAATTACACTTTTCACTGTAATGGGCAGCCCGGGAAGGCCGGAACCGGGCTGACATATTTGGGCAGGCGTTGGACTATATCCGCTCACTGTCACGTTACTCACCACTCGTCATTCCTGTGTCCATGAACAAGAGACTATTCCCTATAATTTATATTAGTCCTTTTATTACTGGTGATGCTGCACCGTTCCTAAAGTGAGAGTGTGTTTTTTTAAAATACCAATGTATATATTTTCCCAAACCATGTCATGCCTGAAGCAACTGTCTACAGCAAAATAGAAGCTAAAAGACTCAAAGGATAAAATTTATCTTTATCTTTCAATAATCATAACTAGATTCCCCGTGGAAAACAGGCCTGACCATGGATTTATACAACAGGCAAGTAATCTATGCCATAAAACTCAATTTTCTGTTGGAATCCACTAGAAAAGATTGTGTTGCATGCGAACAAATATTAATGCCATACAGTGGACACTGGCATTGTACTTTGTTTTTAGTTTTTAAAGTAGACAAAAAGGGGACATATATTGTTGTCCTTGGTCATTCATCTTTTCAGAAAAAAAAGAAAACTGTTTTAGTTATCTTTGAATGGCAAAAGATTTTGAATGTCTCAGTTCACTTCTCAGTTCCTTTTTGTAGGTAATTTAGAGTTAGACAGCATCATTCAGAAGAATAACATTAGTAAAAACTGTATGGACCTTGGGGCAGCACAGTGGTTTAGTGGTCAGCACTGTTGCCTCACAGCAAGAAGGTTTGCATGTTCTCCCCGTGCTTGCGTGGATTCCCTCCGGTACTCCGGCTTCCTCCCACAAATCCAAAAACTCGCCTGTAATGAGACGGGATAGGATCCAGCAGACCCCCGTGACCCTGAAAAGCATAAAGCGGGTGTAGAAGAAGTATGGACTTTGCTTTCTTCAAAGAAAACAGCAATGACACATACAAACCAGAACCAAACTGTGGGAAAGGTTTATTTTATAAAAGAAAGAGAAACTGTCTGTCAGCATGCAAAACTAGATCTCATTTGTGAACCAGAGGTGGTAGTATCATGGTATGGGCTTGTTTTGCTCAATCTGGGACAGACACATTTTAAAAGAGAGTACAGGACATCTTTGAATGTAATGAATCTAAAAACATGCAGGGTCCAGCAGCTCCTCCCACAGGGTGGTCTGTCCAGTGCTCTTTTCACATGCAGTTTGATTATCTGATTGTAAGAACTACCTAATTCTAAGACATTTTACAGTCAGTTTCTTAACGTTTTAGCACCTAAAACCTTAGATATGAAAGATGAGGATGAGAATGAGGAGAGATGTTTATTGCAATACAGGATGCCCCCCTTTGTCTAGACCTATAGCAGCACAACTAATGGTGTAGATGAGGGTCACCTGAACTAGTCCGAGTTATAATCTTAATCAAAAAAGAAAAGACTTTGAGCGCAAACGTAAAGGCAGAGAGGGTTCCTGGGTCCTGCTTCTATGAGAAAGGAGTCAACTTTTATAAAAGCTTAAAAACCAGTTCTGGTACCGTCTGTGTAAATGTAAAAAACTCAAAGTCAGCATAGTATAATTCATACAGCTTTCTGTCATCCTTTAATCCATGTATGGAAACGGCTCCGTTGTAATGTCTGTTTACTCGTTTAATCAAGGTTTTCCTGTAATGGGTCAGTCACTTGGTAAATCAGTTCTTAGTGACCCCAGTACTTTTTAGAAAGGTCTTATTTTGGACATTTGACGGGATTAGTTGATTGTGCTAAAAATATATGTCCTTATTTAAGCACTTGTGAGTGATGGACACCTCATCTACATCTGATGAGCTGCTTCTCTCTCAGAGATCAGCTCAGAGCTCACCTGACTGTTACTTGGAGCTGCAGATGCTGCAGTAGCTCGCCTGGCCACACTGAGGTCAACGCAAACATATTTTTGATGTCTCCCCAATGAAAAGACTACAGTGTAACCACATGAAGCCTGCATGGAGACAAGTTTCAAACATCCAGGTGTCAGATTGTGCAAGAATAAGCAAATTGTTCAGTGGAGACAGACCACTCAGAATGTCACTGTAACCTCTGCTGTCACAGTTCAAGTACACAAACATCACTTTAGCTCCACTCTGAGTGGACATCCATCAACATTGCTCCTTTTGTTACATAAGTCTGGAGTTCAATACGCAGTGTTTTGCCATTATGCTGTCCCATGACACACGAGCAGTCATGTACTGCTGTTTATCCTTTCCTCAGGCTGTCTAATGCAGCATAACAGTTCCCTCAGTCTTTTCCATGGTGGTCTAAAGCAATGGGTTAAAAGTGAAAGACAAATTCAATTATATTATCAAACATTTGGCCAATATTTACATTTAAATATTAAACTTTATCCCTACTAGAACATTATCACAATCACCAAGTTGAGAACCACTACTCCAAATCTCTACATTTTTTGTCTGAAAACGAGTGTCCCTGAAATGGTGGTAATAAACACGTTTAACAAAATTCCTCACTTCCAAGGTCAGCGTCATGCAACTGACAGGACTATTATGAGCTGATATTAAGATAATTGGTGAGGATGTTTAAGGTGAGATGACCACTAGTGAATGTGCAGTTTATTCACAAGAAAATCAAAGGTGTTTCATTGAATGAATAAAACTATAAACTAGTTAGGCTTATACTAGTTTTCATATTGGAACTAATATAGTTTTATGAATGATGTTTACTCAACAAGTCCACTGACAGAAGGTAGATGAGTTGATCCCTGCCCTCCTCGGTCCATATGTCTAAGTGTCCTTGGGTAAGACACTGAACCCCCGCATGGATGCCTATGCATTCATCGGGGTGTGAATGTGTGCATGACAGAGAAAAAGCACTGTGTAGAGAAGTGCAGTATAACTGCGTGTGAATGGTGAGTGTGGCTTCTAAAGTAAAAGTACTTTGAGTGGTCAACAAGGCTAGAAAAGTGTTGAAGTGGATCCAAGGTTCAAACTCCTTTCTCCATTACGCTGACCTGGGAGGTGCCGACAGCTCTGAATCTGAGACCATGGCTCTCTTTCGGCAAAGGTAAAATGCCCTTTCAAAGTTTGGGATGAGGTGTTGCCTCAGGTTGAAGGATTTAAGAACCTTTGCGTCTTATTCACGAGCGATCAAAGGCTGGGCCAGGAAACTGATAGGCGAAATCAGTGCAGCATTTGCAGTGATGCAGAATTGGTGCTGGTTGTAGTGAAGAGAGAGATGAGCCTGGCCAATTTATGTTCCTACGTTCCCCTGTGCTCATAAACTGTTAGGTAGTGACCAAATGTATGAGATCACAGATAAAAGTGGCTAAAGATGAGTTTCCTCAGCAGGATGGCTGGACTCTCCCCCTTGAGACACAGAAATTCTGCAATTACAATTTTGCAATTCTATAACAGATGTGATGAATATCATCCTTGTGCCTAGTTGTGTTTGTCGTCTTACGCTCTTTTGACTAAATAGCTGGCCAACAAGAACAGGTTGGGTCCCTTTGATTGAGAGACAGCAGCTAAAATAAAAAACAAAAACTAAATGTGGTTGCAGT
Source organism: Xenentodon cancila (assembly GCA_014839995.1). Taxonomy (NCBI): domain Eukaryota; kingdom Metazoa; phylum Chordata; class Actinopteri; order Beloniformes; family Belonidae; genus Xenentodon; species Xenentodon cancila. The sequence continues at coordinate 16,017,515 of CM026207.1, read as the reverse complement.
GAGCCAAGTCAAGTGGGATGCACACAGAAAGTAGAGCTTTGTTACAGTTAAGTTTAATCACAAATTCAACAGAATACAACTAGCTTTGTTTTGTAAAAATATGCAGTCGACCTTTTGACTTGTATAATCCATCGCATAACACTCAACAACAAATCATTCAGGACCAAATGAAGCATCGGGAGGACATGGCGGCGGAAGGGAGTAAAGGTTGACGGATAAAGTAAACGGGAGACAGAGAAGCATCGAGTATGCAGTAGATTAGTGTTGTTGCTGCCCTTGGGCAACAGACCATGGAGGACAATTAGCAGCAGGAGAAAAAAAGTTCTGGCGCTGCTTGCTCTAATACATATAAGCACACAGCCAGAGACCTGGATAACACAGGGGATCAGGGGGAAAAAACAGAAAAAAAAAACACTGTCCAGAAGACAGGATTTACGTTTAAACGATGGCAAAACCTCTCCTGCATGAGGCCTGTGCTCTGCTCTGCTGTTACATAACCTAAGTCCAGTCAAGTTAAATCTTGCTGTCGGGGTCTGTGCCATTGCACATCAGTCAGTCCCACTGAGGCAGCTGGAAATGAAATTCTTCTCAATATTAATTTATAATCATACAGCACAAACTGAGGTAAAAATGAAACTGAGCAAGTTACGAAGAAAGCAGCATCATGCTACGTGGGAGGAAAAGAAAAAAAACAAACAAACAAACAAACCAACTCTCCATGTGTAGGGACATATCCAGTCTCCATCCACCCACGGAGTAATGAATCCATCAAATGCTTTTATGTCCGAGTGCAGTCACATAGCTGAAGCCTCTCTAGTCAATATCAAACCCATGGCCATTTAGGAGTTACATAAGCACCTTCCCGTCATCCACACTACCAGGTCAAACACATGTCAGACTGTTCCTGAACCTTCCTGCCAGGATAGTCAGGGCCAATCAGCCATTTGTCACCACGGAAACCAGATAGAAGCCCAATAACTACCTGGCGTTGTTCACCCACATGTGTGCACGTGTGTTTTATGTAGATTTTTAACCAAGAGAGCAATGCTGCACTCATCCACGTTGAAAGTGGTATAAAGTACATCGTCTTTAAAGTAAAAAATAAACAAAAACAACATCTATTCTCAAATAGTAGTTGATATTATTGTACAATTGCCAGACAGCTAAGCTTAACTGTGATAATCGGTTTGGTTTGCTTGGACTGTAAAAGAAATGGAGGAAAAAACAAATAAACAGGGACTGAGTTAAAATAGAATTACTGAACAAACTTGTGTGTGTTTGTTTTTGATGTCACTTATATAAAGTCAGAGCCAAGCAGCTTTAGACACCTGCAAGTGAAGAACACGAGTGTTCTTTTGTTTCTGTATGAATCATCAGCTGATGAGGGACTTGGACCTGAAAAACGTGCACTGCTGCAGCTTTAGTAGCTCAGTTTTCACTCAAAAGTACACAGTGTACCTGTATGTGCACTAGATAGCTTCATGCATTTCTTTTAATCAACAACAGAAACCATCATGTGGAAGCATACTGGGATGGGAGGCTTGATGGAAACTTGATACCAGCAGTTCAGAATGGAAGCAAATACAGTTATGTTATTATTAGTGACATCTTACCACTGACTTCTATCTCCCTGCTGCATTGGTGCAGATTGGTTTTTGCCACACTGCTGGCGTTAAGCCAACTTCGGCATCCCTGCCAAGTCGTGTACCGCTCAATGGATGCATGCATGCAGCAAAAAGGCATCTGAATTCCGATATCTCTGTCCTTACTCATGTTGTATGGTCGTGTGTTTTTGTTTTCTTTTATATATGCTGAGGTGACGAAATTTCAATCTAAAAAAAAATCTGAATTGCCAATCTGATGCGAGTCATATCAACATCAGCCAAGTTGTGTGAACACAGCAAAAGAATTTATGTTCAGTAGGTTGAGTCAGTGACAAGCGTGGAAACATCATTGTGCTCATTAAGACCATGTGATTTGACTGAAAGCCGCCAGTTGGCTACAGATTTTAGATTTTCAGCTAAAGGGACATGACCTTCCTGTCATGTCACTTTAGCTGAAAATCGTAAGACAAAAGAGCCATCTGAAAAATCACACACCTTATTTTCCCCCCCCAAAGTCTTAAAAATAGGCGGTAATTAGATCTCAGTGGAGAATTAAAAATAAATGATTTCTACTTTATTAATGTGGTCCCCCTCCAGTCAGAAGTCTTGCAGCCTGTCTGCATGCATGGACTGCCTCTCCCCTCTCCAGTCTATATTTAAGCAGCAGACAGCACAGGACCCAAGACTTATATCAGGTGTCATTAACGGATAACATGTTGGGCTAACTTAATACTTGTATATATATATATATATATATATATATATATATATATATATATATATATATATATATATATATATATATATATATATATATATATATATATGTGCATGCGTACTGTTTGATAGGTGTGTCAAACATCGTACATCTCTATTAGCATATTTTGCATGGAAATATAAAGCAGACACAAAATGAATGCAAACAACCTCGATAAAGCAAAAGATATCACTCTGACATACTGACAGACTAAACACTAAACAGCAAGTCTTACGCAATATGTCTAGACATACTAGTTTGTATTATGTTAAAGCCTTCTTGCTTAAAGCTAAATGACTCCACAGCACTTCAGGACCAGAGGCTGCTGAACTGTCCTCGTATTCACCGGAACAGAAGGCTTCGTTGATGTAAAATTGGTTTATGAATGATAAAAGGCCCTTTTGTGAATTGAAATATAGCTGAAACTGATAACAGCACAGACAGAAAACAGAGACAAAGATAGGAGGGGAGTTATGATGAGTCATGGCTAACCTCATCTGTCCAAATGTTGTCAACTACGAGCCTGCCAAAGGCTGGTTATTAATTGCTGTTTCTCCTCCACTTTCATTATTTTTGTCCTCAAAGAGAGTTTTTAAGCAGAACTACAGTGGCCTCTTATAACAAATAGTGAATTCATCTCCTGTTTAGACTGAACAACTAATTTCGAATGTGATCCCATGAGATAATTAAAAAAAATAAATACAGGGACACGCCATCCCACACTTGAGATGCAGCTGCAATGAAGACCAGAGGTGCTACCCCACCACCACTACCAGACACCTCCCATAAAGACACCATGCCCAAAAACAAAGAAGACAAACATTTGCTTTCTGTTTGCCCATGTAGATGATGACTCACACTGCCCCATTTCAGACAAAACATTGCTTTTTGTAACTATATTCAAAATAGCTATTACAATGTGTTGTAATAACAACAATAAATAGGGTATAGAAAGACCTATATGACAAATTAGCAAATTACAAACATCCCATAATTAATTTAGTAAATAGTGACATAAGACCTCACGACGCCCTGCAGGACCATCTGCTTCAACCTCAACCTGCTCAACAGCATCTGTAATGAATTACTAAGTTTCTTATGTGCAACAAATGCATTCACGGATAAGATGTTTAGTTTTCTACTTTTTTTAAATTATTAGTGGACTAATTTATTATTTCAATCTTACCTGAAAGCCTGATGCATCTGTTTCTTTGGCATGTTGGTCCACATGAGCAGGTTTGGCCATCTAACAATGGCAAACCGCTGATAAAGTAGCAAGAGCTTTATACATTGATTAAAATTGTTTATTTGCTTAAAACAGATTTTTTAAAACTGGTAATGAAATTTATAGAAAAGATTTCCTGACATGAAAGTCTGTCATGACATAAAAGTTGTGTATAACAGAGTAAAAATCCACAATAAACAACCGTGACACATATATACACATTAATGTCCACTAGACCCCTGAACACACCCCCACTTGTTCATATAAGATACATCTTTACAGTAAAACTGGGATAAAAGGTTTCTGTTACATTTTTTTTGGCACATTTATAGCCAAATTTTGAGTCATATGTCAGCAGTGTCCCGTCCAGTACGAGGATGCAGGTGTGGTTGACTCTACATCCACTTTTACCTGAGAGGTCAGAGACTGAGTCTTTCATGAAACTTGCCGTCTACTCTTTTTTTTTTTTTTTAACCTTGTTTCATATTACTTTTCACTCTAGTAAGTGTTACAGGCATTTTTCCCCACACTATTTGTATCAGGGTTTTTTTTTTCCACACTTCTTTTTGGCTGCCAATACCAACCAAAGGCACGTCGTTATTTAAAAAGAAAAACAAAATACTTGATCACATTAGGAAATAAAGTACCTGGTGAGAATACATGCTGGTATTAATTACAGCTTTAAAACAGATTTCATTTCTTCACAAGCCCTCAAAGTCACGTAGTGGGTGATACTCTGGGCTTCTTTGGTGAGGATGAGACACATGACACATAAATGTGGTTTAAGAAACCTAAAACGATTAAATAATTCTTGAAAAAAAGGTCATTCTTTACGGCTGATTCTTTGAACTTATTGCTGCAGTCTTGAGTCTGCATAACAAGGCAATGAGAGGTAAAGTACTCCTGAGATCATTTTGTATATGTCAATCATAAGTCAATATTGGACAGGAAGTCCTCCTTATCTTCGGCTTGTGTGGAAGTAACACTTGCAGGTCCAGGTGAGGATTGGGTGTCCTCGGATAGCTTCCTTTCCAGAGCTGCATCTTCTGGGCTGAGCTCCTCTCCTTTGGTCATTACATACACAAAATATTCAAAGCCTTCTCCATAACTGTGATGGTTGACTGACCAGTTGTACTCGGTGCGAGCGTAGAGCCGCTTCCTGAAGAAAGGCTGGGCGAAGGTAATGGAGATAAACCGGCCTCCAGGTTTCAAGCAGCGACTAATCTACAGGAGGAACAAAGGAAAACATAGTGGAGGAGTATTAGGAGATATTACCCCATACATCATTCCCTGCAGCATAAAAGAGCAGCAGCAGCACAGCTCCTGCCGTCCCGTTTGCCCAGCAAGGGTCACTTCATTATTTGAGAATGCTGCTTTTTAACCAGTATTATTTCTACGTGAGATGACTGCATATGTGAAACCGGTAAATATCTTTTTATCTACACTTCTTCTTATTTTTTTTTTTAATAACAGACTTTTAGTTACTATTCAAAGGAAACATTTAATTAACCATATTAACCATAATATTTAGGAGTGGGTATTACAACCATATATATATATATATACACACACACACACACACACACACACACACACATACATATATATATATATATATATATATATATATATATATATATATATATATATTTATATATATATATATATATATATATATATATATATATATATATATATATATATATATATATATATATATATGGCCTGAAAATGGGGGTAAGTTGCAGTTTAAATCAATTTTGATCCTTTGAAAGTCAGCAAAACATAATAAGGGACCTTTAACACACATTTTCACAGTTGCAGACTTCAGTTAAATGATCTACATGACCAAAACGTCCTTGAACTTCAGTTGATGTGTAATTTCATACCCAAATTCACCAAATAAAGGCTATGCAATTAAAAGAGTACCCAGTCATAGAGAATCATCCATCAGTGGTCAGTCACAGTGACTTGGCAATACATATGATCAGGGAAACATGAGAAGACACCTTAAAAATGAATTCACAATACAATGAAACACAGCGTTTTCAAATGTTGAGTTTGTTTACTCTGGACAGTTATGAGTATTAAATGCATAGCAAAGGAAGGTTTCCTTGTCACGCAAATAAAAATTCAAGTATAGCCAAATGTGTCACTGCAAATCCCATGAGTTCATTCCCATTGCTTATTAGTCAAATATGTGTATGCAGAAGAAAGAAGATCTTGTTGAGTACAACATCATGTGATTCCAGGACTTTCTAGGACTTTGGCATGCTTTTCTCCCAAGAGGACTGCACCAGAGGTCGATGGATTATTGGGATCAAGACCACCTCTTCTTCTGCGAGGCCTCGTGCCAGTTGTTTCGGTCCACACCTGAACTAATAGCGAACTAAACAAGCCACACCAAGCAGAAAATTGAGCTCTAGTTCATTTGTGCTGTGAAAGCACTCTTAAAATACCTACTAAATGTTTAACAAAATTGTATAGCAATGTGCCTCGCACTAAATATAAAACCTCCACACTGTAGGGGTCTTTAGAAGGAGGAGTCGCTCTGAGATGAGCACGTGTATCCTGCTCTCCTCACATGATTCATATCCAGCAGCAAGCAGCCCGAACATTAATTATTAACTCTCTGCTGTGACATGGAAGAAAAGCGAGGGGGAGGGCGGAGGACTTCTTTGATATGAAATGAAATCGAATGCAGAGGAACAGGGAGGTGAAAGGCCCTCCAGATGAGCAGCAGCTGAAATGAACAATTCATCAGTTAAATCATCTCTGCACTAAAAGCATATGCTTGATCTATCTAACAAGGCCGGGCATAATAGTGGTTCCTGATGTTGCTTCGACTAAAGAAACAACCCTGCAATTTAGATAACAGAGCATGACTAGAAAATGTGATTTTTTTCCAAAACGCTTTGTGTCCAGAACAAAGACGGGTCCAGAATGTCTTCGGTGAACACATTCATTAGTAACAGCGTGTTCTGGTTCAAGCACGGAAGTGGATCAGTGTCAGTGGCAAAGTTCACAAGCTGATGTGTGGACTGGAGGTAAATCACAGAGAAGGCCGATCTGTATCCTTCTGAAAACGTACAGCATCTCATGCAGAAAGAATGGACACATAGTTTTCACAAAACTGCAAATATTGGTTTCCTGAGTTTCCAAACAGTTATAAAGCATAACTGAAACAAGTGGTGATGTTATAACGTCGTAAACAGGTCTCTTCCAACTTTTTTCTTCTTTTCCTTTGTTTTGCTGATGTCAGCTACTACATTTGTTAATATAATCTGAATACAAGAGTGTAAGTCAGTGAAGATGCTGAAGATCCTTTCTTTTCTACTTGTCTGTTAAAGAATCAAACAAAATCAAAAAGTCACAGTTTTATGTATTTGTTACATACAAAAAAACCTCCCTATGTTTATTTTTCATTTTCATTGTAAAAGCACAGACTGAAACCATTATCAGCTTAATTAAGTGCAGATTTTATGTATTAATAATGAATACAAATACACAGCTCCTAAACCACAGCATTTCATATCATTTCCATCGTAAATACTAAATGAAAGTAAAAGGATTCCTGACTTGGACTTTAAATACAGGACAAAGTTCAACCTCTGCCCTCAGCCTTGCTAAATACCAAAGTTGTAACTTCAAATTTAATTAACTTATTATTATTATTATTATTATTATTATTATTATTATTATTATTATTATTATTATTATTATTATTATTATTATTATTATTATTATTATATTGCACTCGGTGGGCAGTTTTAGTGTTCTTTCTCACTACTAGAATGTTTCCAAACATTTTATTTTGTCCTATTTTAATCATTTAGAACTTAAATTACAGAACATGTCAGATATCTCCGTATCAAAGCAAAAAAAAAAAAAAAAAAAAGTTCATACAGAGCCCTCCAGAGTTTTCACAGAATAGGAGTTAAAGTGCACCACTGACTTCCCCACTTCACTTATTATTCATTAGTGACATGTAGTGTGACCACTGCAGGGCTGTTTAACAGAGGCAGAGAAGGAAAATTCTCTTTACTTTTTGGCACAAAGGGGCATAATGTCATTCAGTGCATCATATTTCTGAAACACACTGTGCGTTTGGAGGATGCCTACCGATCACTTATCTAACAATAGCACTACGGGAAAGCAAGGTGTTTAACTATGATGCACACACAGAGCTGTCCCACTGTGATAATGAGGGGTGCTGGTGCTGGTGGTATCAATCCAGCCAATCCCAATCAAACATCCGCACTATGAGCTGAAGTGAGCTTCTTTCACAGGACTGAGAAAAATCCCTCTGTTCACACCCGTCTTAACTTACTGTACTGAAATGATTCCCCAACATACATGCACTAACGACAACAAACACATTGACAGCAACAGACATCGTCTATCCTAAATAATTCAGTGCACTGACACGAGCTTGTGCCGAAGTGACTTAACCTGTTCTGACTATACTGCAATGAAGAGGAAATATGAGATCTGGAGTTGGATTTCACTTAAGATTCCCAGGAGACCCCACTGACACTTAAATCTAAATGAAACTTTCATAGGGAATTTCTCACTTTTTGGTTTTCACAAAAAAAAAATTAATTGGACACGTTAGTGTACCGTGAGCTGGACAGTACGTTGTTGTTTGCCTTTTCTCTGCAGCTTTATCGTTTGCAATAACATGAGCAAAAGTCTCACTGATGTTGTTTCCTTATTCACAGTGGTTCACCATGGCAATGTCAGCTGGTCTGTTTGTTTGCTCAAGGTTTTCAGAAGATGAATCTGACCGAACTTTCCTCAAACATGACTTTAAGCCTTAGTATTACTCAAGCAGCCAGGAGGAGATATGAAGCCAAAGATGAAGAAACACGCTCTCGCATTTTAATGCAAGTAAACCCCCAGTTTAAATGACCAATTTTATAAATAACTTAAAATGACCAGTCTATAGCTGTTTTTTTCTCCATTATGACCGTAAGGGGCCGGGTTGCTATTTAACTCTTATTAAAATTGTATTAAGATACTTTAAGTCATGAAGTTTTATAGGCTCTGTAATTACAACTGACAGGTGAGTTATTTAATGTATTTGCTGTACCCCTCCCTTCCTACTCATGTCTTCCATCTAATTTCTAGGTGTAAAAGGTCGAGATGTTTCCTTAAATGGTACACCAGAGGCTTCAAAAGCAGAGTTCACAAACCAATGAATGATGACTGACATCACCAAGGTTATGTCAATGTTTTATGTACCGTCTACTGAACACTGGACAGACTGACACTAACTCGTCTTTTAACAGTATACTCCCAGAGGTGGCGGTACCCCTTTTGAAATTATACCTATTAGAGATGCAACCATGACCGGACAGTGATGGGAATCAGAAAGGTTTTGACTGATCAGCTCTGACTGGTATCAGACAATACTGGCTGCTGAAATCGACCCATACAGGGTGATAGTTTTCATTCAGAGCATGCATCTTATACACACACCTGAAAATGATTTACTTACTCACCTATTTGTTTAGCCGTCAGTAAGTGACTCACGTTAGAAGCTTAAAAATACTGAAATATCTTTTCTTTTTTTTTTTCCAATCAGTAACCATCACAACGATGGAGTCAGTGTTTTTTACTGCGAGTACAGAAAAGGTTAGAAAGTCATTTGTACAGCCTCTTAGGCAAATTTAACTTACAGAGGAACAAACACCCAAACATTTGAGACAACAAACTTGATCCAACACTGCTGAGCATGTGTTTTCAGAGTAACAGACATTAAGAGGCTAAAAACAAGGCCAGACAGAATATAAACAACATATCGCATTAGGCCGTTTTAAATTCGATAGCAGCAGCAACAGCTGGCAGTGTCTGCTATCTTTCAGTGCTGATCCAATGAAAGTGTGAGATTTGATTTATTGTCCCCAGAAAGAAAATTGGAATCAGGCAAAATTGCAACAGCAGGTCAGAACAATGGAATCGGCAAAGAAATTCATAACAGATGTTTAACCTTAAAATAAACTAAAAAATGCATTGTCTTTTATGCTGATCGGTAGATGTTACAATTCTTAAACACATAAACTTCGCCCTGGTCCACCTTTGTTGACATGTGCTGCTGCTATCGACTTTAAAATGGCTAAATGTTATTTATATTCTGACTGTTTCTATTTACATTTTACACAGCGTCCCAACTTTTTGGAGGATGGGGTTGTACAATGATGAACCTGTCTTGCATCCAGCTTGAAGGATTAACAAAATTAATTAATTAAATATAATATATAAAATATAATATATAATTAATAAAAATAAATGCAGCTGTTTTTTCAACCACCTGAATTAATGTGTCCAACACAACCCAAACAGTCAAAGTATTGGGAGAAACAGATTAACTTGTTTGAACTTTAGAAATATTAACATTGTATATGTCAGCCCAAGTATCTGTTTGAACTTTCCTGCAATAATCAGAGAAAAGATAAGGTGTCAGTATGGGGACGGTGACATTTCATTTTCTCAATTCCGTCTTTCTCAAAGTGTGCCTCTGTAAATTCTCCTTTCGCTGCTTTGATCATCTGTCCTCAATGGACCGCAATACTACAGCTCATCTTCCGCGATGTCTGGTCTCTGCTCTAAGAGCTCAGGTTGCCTGAAGATACTGTACATGAGATAACTGATGTTGCTGGTCAGATGGGGACGGAGAGGCGGGCAGGTCACCCCCGTACCATTTCACGCTGTCGGACACTTCAGGTTACATCATTTGGGTTCATCTGAGATTGCAAAGGTAAACCTACGGGTGCTTAAATAGTGAATGCATACAGTCGTACTTTTACATTTTTCTGCAACTTCAATGATCTCTTAGCATTATTTCAACATTTTGATGCAGCTGGAATAATAGAAAAAAATTGTAAGAAAAAACAAGCTGTTGGACTATTGGCTGTTATGCTGCAAACTGTATTTAGTTCTAACTCTAAACTTCTTTGATTCATGTTTTTCAGGTCATTACTACCATTTAATAATAGATCTTTTACTCTCACTTGTGAAAAGACCCCGATATACTTGATCTTCTCGACTTGAGCCTAGAGACTTCCCAACTTGGGGAGGGAAACCCACTCTTTTCTAGTTTTGTACCGTGGCCTCAGAATCAGACGTCCTGAATCTGATCCCGGCTGCTTCACACTAAGCTGTAAACCTTCCCGGTGGCCGGAGGTGTCCACTCGATGAAGCCAACAGCACATTATTTGCAAAAAAAAAATCACGCAATCACACAAGCAGTCAAGTTGCAATCCTAAGCCAACCAAACTGGAAACCCACTAATCACTTGGCTGCTGTCTGTCCACAAAAGTTATGAGCAGAAGTGATGATGAAGGGGGGTCCGGGTGGGAGCCTGAGACATAACAAAAAATGGGTCCGACTCACTGCTGGTAATGTAAACCACTCTGGCTGGGCAGGAGCTGATTGGCCCATAGCAAAGGGGCTGCTCATCTTGAGAGGCGAGTCCGTATTAAACCCCCTAGCTTCTGTTCCCATTACACAAGGCGTATCAGTCGGGATGAGAAGCTCCAAAGTATCCTTTCCATCACTGGACTATATCCTTAGTATAGGTCAACAGAGTGTTGACAAAGCACCGCTTCCCCCGCCGCAGACAGTTGATGGTTTTCCAGGAACGGTTCAAGGCTGAGCAGCAGTCTTGTTCCATAGCCTCCACAAACCTCTACCACATTCAAGGTTTGATTACACAGCTCCCTAAGCAGCTTTCCATTTGGCCTGCCAGTACCTGTCAGCTGCCTCTGAGGCTCACATGCCAACAAATTTCTACAAACTGTCACTGTGAGTCATGTGATGTCAGACACACAAGTGTCTTTCAGCTAAGGAAGAAACATAGAACAGAAAATGATGGTTCCCAGACATGTCAAATTGTTAGATACATTCAAATGTGAATGAAAAATTGCACATCAATCGCCCCCTGTTAAGGAACTACATTTAAAGAGGGAAAACAAACTACCACCCTGCAGGCAGCATTGTGATTCCCAAAATTCCTGAATGAGGTTAAAATTAACACAAAGGAAATTCGAACTATGCCTTACTTTCTCTTTAGAACAACAAAACAAGCATTTTGTCCGGTAAAGGTCATGCTGTGGAAGAAGACCTAAAAGATCCACTATTCAACTTTCTCACGACTTCCAAACAAGATGAATAAAATGTTTCTAAAGCCATTTCTGGATCCAAGGAGTTCTCACTGCAAACTACTAGTTTGAATGTGAAAAAGCTGTGGGCAATAGATATAGAAAGAAGTCATATCAGACCATAAAAAGACGATTCACATTCGGTTTGTCATTTGCAGGTTAACACACAGCCAACAAAGGAACCTTATGGAACGTTGAAGAAGAACCAATCAACTCACTATTTACAACACTGAAGGAAAAAAAACAAGAAATACAAAAACAGAAGGGTAAAAATCTAGGAATAATATAGACATTCAACAAAAATTGGACAATATACGGATCTTAGACCACAATTTGCTTGAATGTGAGTTACGTAGGTTTTAACAGACAAAAACATAATTAATGAAACAAATAAAAGGTAGTTCTGCTCCACAACTGTTACATGCTTTCCAAAAGTCTACCCAATATTAATGCATTTGACTTACTTAAAACAAACAAAAAAACACAGTGTGATCCGACTTGTTGATAGACGTGTAAGTATGGGGGAGGATACGTGAGGGGGGAGCAGAGGTGGAGGTGGCACTTTGTGAGACTGCGCTGCACACCCACCTCACTGTGGGTGAAGCGGAGCTGATCGATATGTAGAGACAACAACAAAGTACTATCTCTGGACGGTGGACCTGCACGGACCACTGCTACACCCACAGACACGCACAAAACAAAACCCCACACAGATCGTAGTTTCATACAATATACAGCTTTCCAACGTGCACGAACACGCTTGAAGTGGGGCAAAGAAAAAAGAAGGGATGGGGTTGCACTTTTTTATTTAGGTCATATTTTAGTATCATCTTTTATAAATTCTCTGCCGTCATCTCTGAGCTTGTTTACTGGTATCACGTAGCTCTGCAGACTCTCACGGCAGCTACCCCCTCTCTTCGAAGGAATGTGCATCTGAAATCAGCTGCCTCTATTCCTTTCCATTTCACCTCACTCGATGCCTGCAGCCAAACGTGGATGGCAAAAACGTGTAAACGTCTTGAGGAGACAAAGAACCGGAGAGGGAGTGGAGTAGGTGAAAGCAACATGAAAAAAAAAGAGAGAAGTGAATCTAAAGATAAATCAAAAACAAATCAGCTCTTCTACTCCTCCCTCCAGGGGTGCAAAAGCCTGCTTGGCTTCCTTCATCCCTTCATCCCAGTTTTAAACCCCTCTTTCACCCCCCCCCCACTCTATTTCTCCAAGAACATTGAAGAGCTAAATGTGTGAATGCAATATGGTGCCATCTGCCCTGAAGACGCTTCATTTTGTGCATATGCAAGTATAAATATATCTAAGTGAGTGGGCTGTAGCTGGACAAATCAGAGTATCTTTCTCGGGACCAGGTTTGAAATCAAAAACTAAATGTGTGAAATCTATTTTTATGTAAAAAAGAACAACAAATAAACAAACAAACAAAAACTTAGTGAATAACAAGTAAAAAAAAAAACACCACAATATACAGTGCAGAAAAAAACCTCATCTATGCAGAACCATATTCCCACCAGAGGACTTACATTACTTGGAGCAGTGACGAGTGACACACAAAACGTGAGAGGCTTGGATTCCCTCCCTCCCTCCCCTTCCTGCCCTCTTGCTGCTTCCACTTTCCCCACCAACCTTTCCTCCCATGAATTTCCTCTTCTCACCCCATTTCCTTCACACACTGACTATAAAGATAAATTAAACATGGGAAAGGTTTGCTTCTTTTCCACCACAACTATTCGGCTTCACCTTCCTCAAGCAAACATTGCTTGTTTGTACTTGAGTGCACGTGCGTGTGAAGCGTGTGATGCTTCGCTAAGGAGCAAACACAGATTTGTGATGGCGATCCCCAGGCTTTATGCGCCACGTTAACTCTAAACTGGTATCTAAGAGTAGGCTGCGTTGGCTCGTGAAGGAGGCAACAACAACTTGCCTTTCATATAAGCACATCTCTCCCTCTCAACACCTAGGGTTGCCATGGGAACAAAAGTTTCTTGCTGGTCGCGGTAACATATGTAGGTCAGAATGGGCTACGCACGCTGCAAACAAAAGCGCCGAGCAGCACTGAAGCTTGTGCCTTCATCAAAAAATGAAAAAAGGAAAAAAAAAAAAGGAGAGGAAAAAGAAAAGTTCAGCAAACAAAAGAGAAGCCCTCACACAACAGAAAAGTATCCTGAGGTTTACTGAGGAAATACACATCACTTCTTTAAGTTTTCAGGCATTTTTAGTGTGCTGACAAGCACAGCCAAGTGTCAAAAGTCTTTCTCAGCAGCATTATTATGATGTCACTTTTGATAAATGCTAGAGTTCAAGACAGACAAGAGATTACAGTTTTTTTTAAACAGTAAATGTATTTCTGAACTGGGTCACTGCTGATGTGTTTACAAAGTGCAGAAAGCTGAAAGCTCTTGTGTGGTTGTCTCCCTTTAAAACGAGACACTATTTTCTTCAGGCTAATTTTGAACGATGCATTCACGTTGGGAGATGCGGGGCTGGAGTGTGTGTTGTGAGTCCGTGGAAGTGTGTGCACCTCTGTCTAAGTGATCAGCATTTTCACATTGAGCTCCCACATTCTTCCCTCGTGGCAATCTAGCACACCATGCTAAAATTAAAACCTCTCTTCATCAAAAATAACCGTCTCTTGCTTTTATCTCTCCTTCCTTCTTTATCTCTCCCACTCCCCCTCTCTGCCTCCTCATGCTTTCTGCTTTCCCGTCTCCACTGGGGACCAGAAGGAGGATTGCTTTAATTACTGAACTACTTTTCACACAAGTGGAGAAAGACAGAGACACGCTTCAGACACCCACACCCGCCCACTGTCACGCTCCCAGAACTCCCTTTCATGAATACACTCTCCAATATGCATGTGAACATTTGCGTGTGTTAAACTTTGCGAAGACTACTTTAAACGTGCCTCGTCCATAGTTACTACTTTATAGCAGCCACAGATTCAAAGCAGCATACCGGGGTAATAAGCTGAATTAATCGAGCAGTCTTTGTTATTGTTGGCTCATTATGATAGAAAAAAAACCCAAAAAAAAAAACAAAAAAAAAACAATGCAGACTCTGAGAAAAACCTTGCCCTGCATGCGAAGGCAGAGTCAGCAAATATGTAATTAATAAACTAATATCCTTTCAAAACCGATAAAAAAAAACAAAAAAACTCTGAAGAATAAATAAGAGCAGAGAGAAACTAGAGCAAAACATGACAGTTGAATACAGTGGCACGTTTGGCTTCAAAACAGAGTGAAAGGAGGAGAGGGAGGAGAGGGATACCCCCCCCTCCTTTTTTTTGACTTGCTCTATTTTGCGTCTCTTTTTCCTCACTCTCTGTATCCGGTTAGTTTCTGATGCACCAGTCACTTCTCAAGCCTGCCAAACACGTGTGTGCCCCTGCATACAAGAGTTTTTATAGTTTATGAGTCTTCTGCTGCAAAGACTTAAACCAAAAGTATCATCAGGGGGTCATTTATTCACTCAGTGGGGACATTTCTATAACTGAAAGTCAGACATGTGTGAAACACTTGTGGAGATACACCAAGGCACGAACAAGATAAATACATGAGCCCCCACCGAGCAGTGCAAGCTGTTTGGTTGACTATTTGTTCCGAAAAATGAACAATAGCGACCAAGAAGTTTGGTAGAGGAATGGATCAGTACAGGTGGGCAGAAGGGACCGTGCTACAGGGAATAGTCGGAGGTGAATAAAATATCTTGTGTAATGAAAAAGAAGCTGCCTGCTTGTGGTATAAAATCAATGAGTATTGGTTTGTGGGCTTCCCTTCCTCTCAGGGGAGGAAGACTGTAGCTGGAATGGTGAACTGCCTGATGGCTCCAAATACTTACCATGCCAGATTTCCATCAGCGACCAGTAAAGGTCCGGAGAGTGAATTAGTCAATATCTTTGATGCATGTTTTAGTTGTACACACATAATCATCCTCCAAAAGGAACCCTGCTAAATCAATACATTTCAAAAAGATCAGGAAGACATGCCGGTAGAAAAATTGCCTTTATTTCAGCTTACATGTCTTAACCAGTTTGTGAAACATGGTGGTGGTAGTGTCATGGTCGAGACTCGCTCTGCTGCATATGGACACGTATGGACCAATAACATCAAAAGAAAGTGTGTCAAGTATAAAAGCAACAACCATCTTGATCAGATACTGGCAGAAACTGCTGTGGAAAAGTTTAATATTGGATCGCTTTTCTTAATTATTGAATCCTCAGCTTTAATATTTTTGACTTTTGGCTTGAACTGGTTATAAAGATCAGATTACATTTTGAATATTCACGGCAAAAACATATACATTTCTAGACAGTTCATACATTTTTTAACCATCATTGCAACAACTACTTACATTTCTGTGGATGGTATTCCATCAGTATGCCACGCTTGGCATCAGTAACAACTTACATCCTGCACAACAGCTAATACTTCACTACTTTATATAATTAACCACTTGTTTTTTGCCACCAGATGCCAAACAGCGACGCTAAATTCAGTTAACACTGACACATATTGTGGATAGACCAAGAGCCAAAACAGAAACAAGTACATTAGTAAATTGTGTTTTTGTCCTTTTTTGGAGGGAGCCGGAGATAAAGAGCTTGGCAGCAGCTGGAGAAGGAGGGAGACACCGCAAGAGAGGCAGAGCAGGATGAAAAAATGGGCCAGTATGTCTGGCTGCTGATGGGGTCTCCCGCGGGATGGGGGACAGGACAGCCTGGATTGGGCTCCCACAGCACACTAACACAGTCCACTCTGTTCAGTGGGCCACTAGCACATGCAAGCCACTAAAAAAGGGTCCGGTTTCGGCCCAGTGTTATTTTCACGGTATACGTTGCTTTTGGGGTCTATCTTTATGAAATATAATATATATCCATTGTTTCCCTGATGATATCCAGGTTTTAATAAATAAAAATTCAATCCAATTGTTATTAGACTAACTGACCTTGAAATATGGATATATCTGAACTTTTTTCATTTTAATGAAAACACGACTGAAGTCTTTCATTTCGGAAAGTCTGAGGTACTTAGCAACGCTGCTGGCACTCTCCACGGTTCTGATCCAGATTGCCAATCTATTGTCAAAGGTCTGGGTATAATCTTTCACAGCTGTTTAAAGCTGGAGAAGCAGATAAGTGCAGTTGTACAAGCAAGCTATTTTCAACTAACAATGATTTCCGAGGTGGAGTATTATTTACCACTTGAAGATTGTAAAAAGTTATTCAGCTTTTATCACTTCTCAACTAGACTACTCTATGTCAGTTTCGATTACTCCTCTCTGTGGCTTTTGCAAAAAAGCAGAAAGACACAGCAATCATCTGGCAAAACAAACAAATAAATAAAAAGTGTGATCAGATAAGTCCAGATGAGGCGGGTTGTAATCCCTCTACTGGCTCCTGGTCTAACACTGAATTGGTCGTAAGATTTTACTGCTTACTTCTAAAGGTGTAAATAGACTGGCAGCATCTTATTTATGGGCTTTTCTTCACATACACGCCCCTGAAAGGGCGCTGAACTCAACCAGCCAGATGAGCTGCAAGATCCCGATTAAAACACAGAGGTCTGCTTATTCACACCCCTCAGACTTTAGAATTACCCTTTTAATTTCAATTTTTTTATTTGACTGTAATGTATATTGGTGCATACTACTTTTTTATTACTATTTTCTTTCTAAACTTGACTTAAACCTTCTGTTCAGAGAACTGAAGAGAAGAGTTTATAGGTTGTTTTTCATAAAAATTATTACCTAAATGAATATTATTGCCGTGCATCCCTTGCACTAAGAACTGTTGATTTGCCCTTCTAGAAAGCTTCTATTACTATTTTTTGACATGCAAACATTTAAATAAACATGGTTTAAGTCTAATTCTCCTTTGTTAGAAATATTGGACCTTTATAATTTTAAGCTCAACTTGATTAAACTCTAACCAAACTGAGGTAAATTTGTGATGTGTAGGAAATGCATGTTACTTAATTCATCAAAAAGATATGAAATTTAATCCAAGTAATTAAGAAACCAACTGCAAGGTTTACTTTAATAATGATTTAATTTGTACAGCCGTGTGATGGTCACCTCTGCGATTTGTGTGACTGACTTATGTGGGTTATGCTCAAATATATTTAAACATAACATTTTACTTTGAACACCTTCTCATGTTAGACGTCTTTGTTTGAATTTGTGATCTATCCCCTAAAAAGATGAGGAGCAAAGCTTTACTTCAGCCTTAAAAGCTCAGCAAGTGAAACCAGGAAAGGACACTGGTATGCTTACCCCACTATTTCACTTTTTCACATGCTGTAAGGGTTTATTTTTTTATCTACACAGGAAAAACTGCAATTCTCAAGATAAAACTGCAGACCAGTGCTTCTAGGGTGTTTGCAGTATGCATGTTGCACTGGACAGTCAACCGACTGTATGCAGAGAGCATTAATTGCTTTAGGAAAATTCTGCACAGCACAGGACTGCTGCAGATGTGGAACCACCAGTTTCCATACCAACATGAAGAAAAAGGAACAAGGCACAACAACGCAAACAAATTGAGCCATTTTTGTCATGAGGCTAAGCTGAAGGTAAAAGTTAAGGCTCTCTGTTTACTGACCCTCACCTACGGTCACGCATTGGGAATTGTGACTAAATAATTAAGGTCACAGATACAAGCGGCTGAAATGAGTTTCCTCTGTAGGATGGCTGGACTGTCCCATAGAAGTATAATGAGTCATTCCACCATCTGGAAGGAACTGAGGGTTGAATTGCTGCTCCTCCACATTTAGAGGAGCCAGGTGGGCTTCTGGTTGGGATGCCTTCTGGACCCTTCCCTGTGGAGGTGTTCTGGGCATGTCCAAATGGGTGGAGACCTCGGAGCAGATCCAGGACATGCTGGAAGGATTTCATCTCTCGCCTGCCTTGGGAATACCTCAATATATCCCCAGAAGAGCTTGAGGAGGCAGCTGGGGAGATAAAGGTCTGGGCCTCTTTACTTAGGCTGTTGCCCGTACGACCCGAACTTGGATAAGTGGAAGTTAATGGACAGATGGGTGTAGGATCAGCTTTGTCAGTTGCAGTTTACCAGTGAATGATGGTCTGTTGCAATTCATAACAACCGCAGTTGCAGATATGCCTCTTTGAAATTTTCAGGTAAAGTTGGCAAATGTTTTCAAGACCTAAACCTACTTTAACCTGCAGTCTTCATATTTTGAAGTGTTCTCTCATTTCTCGCTGGGTCTACAACAACACAGATCTATTTTTTTTCTCCTAACATGCCAGCTCTTCACACCTAACCAGGCTGAGAACTCATTAAGTGCTAAATAATAAAACCGGTCTATAACGAGGCCTCTACTGTCTCATTATAGAAGAACACCAGACAAGTGTCGGGCCCTTCGCAGCCAGGAACTGATGGCTGCAAAGGGTAACAAGTGTTGGGCTGCATCTCAGCAAAGGCTGTACTGTATGTAAGGGAGGAGAGGAGGAAGGCAGTGAGACTACAGAGAGCAAGCAGCAGACATCGTTGGTTAGAGATGTAGATTCCAAAGGGGATGAAAAGTTAACTGAGGAAGAGAAGGAATCAATCTTTTTCCCCCTCATATAAAGATTTTTTTAACAATCATCCCACAAGAAATAGATTATTGAGGAGGTTCAAGCTTATGAGCTATTGAAGTCACATGCAAACCACAGGAGTGATGGGATGATCAGTAAATATGTCTACGACTTAAGACAGTTTACAAGCTCGAAAATTCCCAACAGTCATTTTAAGCAAAGAAGACTTCCAAAAATGAAGGTGAAATGTCTTTAAGAACAAAGTAAAGAAAACTTTGATTTAAGCTTCTGACAGGGAAATGTTGTGCATTCCTCCTTATTTTTAATTAATTTCCATTCAGGGATTAATAAAGTATTTTTGAATCGAAATAAATTACTCAGAAGTTGGAATTCCAAGTATGAAGTTTCACACCCCTTCACCATATCTCCCGCTTGGAAATAATCCATCTGTAATAGACCGAGTCTTGTATCAGAATTTAAAATGGGAAAGCCTGGGAACCTTCACCTATCCTGACTTCAGAACTCAGCTTCGTTGCTATTCAAATTAAAGAAATAACCAAACTTTACTGTTTATATCAGAACGGTTGACACAAGGCATGAATTTCTAGCTTTTACTAGAGATTCTTCTTTACTTTGTTCTTTTATATTTGAAATAATCAGACAGAAAAATACTATAAACTAACTCGCATACATACAGTCTTTCTATACATTAACTAGACAATGTTTCTATGCGGCACTTGATAGGGTTAAAACTTTAACACACTCTTTGTTTAATCTCATTGTTATTTTACGCACTGTATACTGCTTGTCTTATAAGATAGTTGTACACGTCAGAGAATATATCTTGTACAAGTTGCTTATCTTCATGTCATCTGTGACCTCCTTATTTTCAATAAAAGCCTTAAGAGGCCATCAGGGGGGGGCGCGGACAGAGACAAGAGCAGCTGAGATGAGGCTGAGTTCTCTGTCCGTCCTCCGTGGTGATGAATGAAAAACTTACTGACTTGTCTTCCTTCTTTATTGTGTGTTTAATAAATGTTAGGTCGTTTAAACCTGACATTTAATTGGTCCTTCGAGCCGGATCCCAACAAACCAAGGAATCCAGCAGGTGTGGTGGACTTCAAGGAAACTGTGGACGTTTATAAATTTCAAGACTGGTTTTCCGCCTCACCGGCTGGACTCCAAGGTTGACGGGAGAACCGAAGGAAGACAGAGTCGGTAAGTGAAATCTTGTTGTGTTACCCTGAAAGAATAGGGTGTTGAGGGACGACGGAGTCCGATAAAGTCTGTGTTAAATGCCTTGGAATTCTAGACACTGACGGTAAAAGAGGGGCGACGGAGTCCGATAAAGTCCGTGAGAAAATACGTGAAAATTCTAGATACTGACGGTTAAAAGAGAAAAATAGACGACGGAACCGATAAATTCCGTGGGTAAAGTGACGTCATTTCTGTGTTGAGTGATTGTGAGTGTGACTGGAGATACGATACCACCAGGTATTTTGTCTCATGTAAAACCAGTAGGAATGTAAACAGCAACCTGTTGTGGAAGCAGAGGCAAGAATCCTTCACTCGAGAGTCGAGTAGTAGAAGCGAGGATTACCACTTCAGGAGATTTAATTGCTGTCCTACTGACAAAAAATCCAGGTGTTAGAATACCCTAGGTATTGAGACCGACCTGGACTAAAGCATCTAAAAATAAAAAAAAAAAATAAATAAAAAAAAAAAAAAAATGGGGAAGTTGATCAGTAAAATCGACCATAAAAGAGGATTGGTTTGTGAGAACTGGAATACATGCAGAAAAAAGATCCGAAGTCAATAAAATACCTGAACCTGTGGATCAGTAAATATGGTTTTAAGGGAACTCTAAACTCACAGAAAATAGTTGAACTGCAGGATAAGATAACTATTGACACGAAACAGAACACCAAGAAGATGCAAAAACGTGGTTTCGCAGAAAGCCAGATATGGTTGAACGAGGCGACGAGGCGTGAACAAGGAGAAGGGAGGGGGGACTGTAGACAGAAAAAACCCGAGGTCATGTTTTACAAAGCAGATGAGACAGGCCTGTACAGAGAAGACAGAAAGAGGAAAAAAGTGACGACGATAACAGAATTCTTTCTCACAGTATCCCGATCTATCCACTGTTACCGCCTCCTAATCTTGAACTGAATAACACACCTACTTCTCCGCCAGCCGCTGACACTGTTCCTCTCATTGAAGCTGCAAATCCTAACACTGACGATGTTAAAAAGGCTGGAGAAGGCCTGACCTCCCATGGGGAGGATGTGGAGGGATCTGTCTGTGACATGGAGGACCTCGGACGGTCCTGCCACCTTGATGACGGAGAGGTCCAGCGGGTTTGGATGACTGCTCTGGGCAGTGACTGGCGTCATGTAGGAGGTGACTGGGACCCCCAGTATGACAGTAATGTTTTGGATCCAGATACAATGAAGCTGCGACGCAGAGTGAAGGAACTCGGTGACGGAACCAAACAACGTTTCAACGCTTCATCTGTCTTCACAGTGGTGGACATCAGGAACACCGTTTTCTCTGTCCCCATTCATAAAGACAGCCGATCTTGGTTTGGTTTCAGATTCCTGGATGGAAGAAGAAGGAAGAACAAGAAAAAAAAAAAAAAAAAAAGATCTGTACCAATGGGCTGCTGTGTGAGCCATGATGATGATCATGTCTCAACAGGAGGGAAGGGGTCAGAGGTCATTTGGATTGAAAACTCCGATAGGAAAGGTGAGCCAAAGTCTGATAATAGGTGGATTCAGACATTTAGAGTCTGAATAGACCCGAAAGTCAGTGAAGCATTTTAAGACACCTGACCAAGTAGAGGAGATAAAAATTCAATCGAAATGACACCAAATGGGTAAGAAATGCTGCAGGATGCTGGATGGTGACGTTATTCCTCATCCTGAGTTTTTGTTGTTGTAGTCACCCTGTTGCTTCCTGTTTCAGTGAATCCTGATATCTCAGCTGAAGAACTGACGACTGTCTGCCGTAACATCAAGAAGCCTTCGGAGAACCAAGAGATCCAGCAGCTCCACTTGGACCTCTGACAACGATCCCACATACATTGATGTCATCAGATCTCCACGAGGTGTCAGATGAGTATAAATTTGTAAGACCAGATAGAAGCAGGATTTGAGTCCTCTGTTTGGTGCACGTTAAAAAAATGAAGACAGAATAAAACTACATCCACTACAATGTTCAGAAATTAAGAAGCTGGACACAGAACAGGTTCGAGGCTGTATTTGGACAGCTGTCTGCCACGTCTCTTATGACTTTCCAGAACAGGATTGCCCTGGATAAGGGAGGTGTGTGTGTGTGTGTGTGTGCCATGTTTGGAAAACAGTGTTGCACTTTTGATAACGCCGCTGCAGATGTTAGTCGTACCAAGGCCATACGAGGGCTGCAGACCCTGAATGGTGAAAGTGCTGAGGAGCACTCCGGTGTTGACACTCCATGTGGATGCATGTGGCAAGTACCGAACCTTGGAATCTTCTGTACTAGTATCCATCGCTGTATTTTCAGCATTTCTGACATTGTGTGGTTGTTGTTTCATTCCGATGTCTGCGTGCACTGCTGAACCGATTGATGACCACAGCCATCTCACCCGTGGAAGACCGTGTGGCACAAATGTATCTGATTTTGGGTCTTGACTCTGATAGTGATGATGAAAATGATGATGATATTAAATCTCTTTTTTTTGCCTTATAGAAACCCTCTGAGCGTAAATGTCTTTGTTCTCATGAAAAATGACTCCATGACTGAAGACCACCTGAAGTGGTCTTGGACACCGTGAAATAAACAAAGATGTGTTAAGCAGGAGGGAATGATAGGGTTAAAACTTTAACACACTCTTTGTTTAATCTCATTGTTATTTTACGCACTGTATACTGCTTGTCTTATAAGATAGTTGTACACGTCAGAGATATATCTTGTACAAGTTGCTTATCTTCATGTCATCTGTGACCTCCTTACTTTCAATAAAAGCCTTAAGAGGCCATCAGAGGGGGGGCGCGGACAGAGACAAGAGCAGCTGAGATAGGCTTTGAGTTCTGCGGTCCGTTACTAGTGAAGTATTTTTACGGACTTGTTCTTCCTTCTGATTGGTGTTAATAATGTTAGGATAAACCTACACACTTAACATTAGCTGGCTTGAACTGGGTCCTGTTATATGAAGTCTTTTTGTTTTCCCTTCAGCTGGTCCCTTCAGGAGTCTCCACAGCCAGTCTCATGTCTCCATCTAACCCTTTCCTCTGCGTCCTCTTCTCTCACACCAACCAACCTCATGTCCTCTTTCAATACATCCATATATCTCGTCTTTGGTCTTCCTTTAGGCCTCCTGACTGGCAGTTCCCACCTTAGCATCCTTTTCCCAATAAACTCACTATCCCTCCTGTGCACATGTCCAAACCATCTCAATGTGACCTCTCTGACTTTATCTCCAAAACATCTAATGTGTCGTCCCTCTGATGTACTCATTCCTGATCCTATCCAGCCATGTCACTCCCAGAGAGAAACCTTCCTCAGTGCTGCTGCCTCCAAACCATAAAACATTGCAGGTCTCACGACTGTCTTGTAGACCGTTCCTTTCCTTCTTGCTGGTACTGCTTTGTCACACATCACTCCTGACGCCTTTCCCCACCCATTCCAACCTGCTTGCACATGTTTCTTCACCTCTTTTCCACACTCTGTTGCTCTGGACTGTTGACCCTCAGTACTATAAATCCTCCACCTGCTTTATCTCTCCCTGTAACCTCACTTTTCCACTCGTCCATCCATCCATCCATCCATCCATCCATCCATCCATCCATCCATCCATCCATCCATCCATCCATCCATCCATCCATCGTCTATACCCGTTTAATTCTGTGCAGGTTCACAGGGGTCTGCTGGAGCCTATTCTGGGTCATTGCAGGCGAGAGGCGGGGGAACACCCTTGACAGGTTGCCAGTCTATCACAGGGCCACATATATAGAGAAATAACCATGCACACTCACACCTACGGGCAATTTAGAATCGTCAGTTAATCCAACATGCATGTTTTTGGACTGTGGGAGGAAACCGGACTACCCGGAGGGAATCCACGCAAGCACAGTGAGAACACTTTTCACACCAATACATTTTGATTGATTTTATCATGGACATGGAATTACCTTATTTATTCCATATGTATGAATCCTTTATAAAATATTTATGTAATTTATTCTAAACGTATTAACACATTTAATCCAAAGAGATTATAGGCGTACTTCCCCATCCAACTGATTTCTTAGGGCATTACTCAATAAAAGAAAACTGATAGTACACTAACAACCAGTCTATAAATATCAGTTCAATAGGAGTACAATTTCAAAATTATAAAGCAATTAAACGTACTCTCTGTCAACAATAATGCTGTTGTAGTAAGATGTAGTGTACTCGGAATCGGTCAAATGAGGGAGTTTCTGATAGCCTGCGCTGAGGCATAAAAGATTTATTGTAGAGTGGCTCCTCCAAAAGAGAGTTGGCTCACTCAGACATCTGATGGCTTTGCCGGTAATGCCGAGCCACAGCTTTGTATTCTTCTTCTGTCTGGACTGCACTTCCACAGTGAGTAGAGTATTAGTCGCTGCAGGAGCTGATGTTCAAGTGATTGGAGTGGGACTGAGTCACCGGTGAGGAGGCTTTAACATAACGTTAAAACCAAAATGACTTTCCCAACTTTTGCACAGCAGCATCAGGACTAAGAGTGTCAATCAAACAAGAAAGAGACCAAATTATGTTAAAAACATGACAAGTTAAAAACTTTGATAATAAATTCATTATAATGTTTTTAGATTAGATGTAGGACAAGTGTGCAAGTGCTAAGAAATACCCATAAGCTACAGCAAGTGGCTGAAACCTGAAACTTGCAGTCTTACGCATACAAATGATGTGGCGCACATAGATAAACAAGCAGCTGGAGGATATCCAACAACTGCCCTGAAATAGAGCTCAATGACACAACATAATATATTTTATTGTCCTTTTGGTAAAAAAAATTGTTTTGGACTCATGCTGGGCATACAAAGGCCTCAAAGTTCCAACCCAGTTAAAAATAATACAAATACTCCAAAATATTCCACAAGTCCCACAAGGACAACTATAAAATCAATACTGGTGCACACACCTTTCAGAAAAAAAACTGTATTCAATAAAAATATTACACATAGCTCACAAAGCGACAATTATAAATCAATAATAAGTAAATGAGCAATATTGGCTGAGTAAAGTGATACAAATCTAATCAGACGTGAAAGGGTGAGGTGTGAGTTCAGCGTGGGTTAATAGAAACAGAAACATCCGGTCCATGCCGGGCATCCTCAGCCTGCGCTTGGGTGTTGTTCAAGTGCACCCTGATATACCCGTGTGTGCACACTTGGTCAGTGTGTGTATTATATATGACCGCACACAAACCATCTCTTTAGTCTTAACAGACATTAAAATGAGATGATTGTCATCGCACCACTGAGCAATCTTTCCTATTTCAGGTAATAATTAAATCAAGTAAAATTGTGTGCATTAAAACAAGAATAGCTGTCATCTGGAAACTGCTATTGGCTACAACTGCATATCGCTGCAGCCACGACGTCAAACTTTAGCAACGATGAAACCAACCCACAGTGCTAGAGGTCAGACCCGCTTCTGCCTACTCCAGCTTCCGGGTGATGATCCTGCCACTGTGGATTACAACAACCACCACAGAGATTTTTCCATTGTGATTTCTGATCAGCTCTGTCCCTTCCGCACCCAGGTATTGATCCTGTCCAGGCACTTGAACAGGATTAAAAGGTGATCTCTCCTTCAACGCTGAGCAATGAGCTGGCTCTTAACCTCTCAAGTTTGTCCTTCTTGGGAATTCACTCCCGTTTGGCATATCTCCATTGCTCGGCAACAACCTCACTGCACAAGACGGAAGTTCTAGAGACACTGAAGCAGTTCTGGCAGTGCTGTAAAAGTTATATAATTCTCCACTTGGTCCAGGGGCAATGTCTCTTTCTGGTTTCACCATAAACTGGATAACTGTCAGGTACAGTTTCCTCTCATCAAAGTCAACTATAGTGGGCTGATCTAGAAAAGACACTCCGATGTTCCAAATTGTGTTTTCTCAGAGGATCCAGCAGGGTGGCATGCAGATATTGATCTCCATTCTCTTTGGAACATCATAGATGTCCACTTTACTTGGCGTTAAGCAACTTCCTTAAACCAAAGAAATTTGCTGTGAAAGTAGCTCTTTTCCTAGATTTCTTTTTGCCCCATCTCCTGTGCCAATCTGCTGCTTCTAAGGATGTGACAGAGCTTTGCAATTGGTTTTTTCTCCTCTATCACGAGATTCTTGTATTGCTTTTTGAGGGTCCGGTGCTCTTGATGCAGCTCTCTCTTTTTCTATCCAAAGCCCTCTACATCACAGCTTTCGATAACTTCAAACATGGTATGTGTCTTATTTTTTGGTCTCCAGTGAGGACCCTTCTGCATCTAACCAGGGTTATACCCTGTGCATTGCTTCTGCAAAAATGCTTAGATTTTTGCATTTCTTTCCACAGATAAAAGATCTGCACAATAACACAATGACATAACCTAGTCTATTAAACTGAAAAGAGTTTGTGTTCACTTAGTCAGAATAAAAAAAAAAAAACATCTTAAAAACATACTTTATAATCTCAAGCTATTAAAGCCATGTTCATATCTAGTGAAGAGCTGATGACTGTTAAGGTCAAACAGGACAGAATTTACGGTACTGAAACAAGTTCCCGGTTGCATACATCCATGTAGTTGGTAAACATGCTCAGATGAGATCTTGTTTACAAAGGACTTGAGTCTGGAGAACCCTGAAGGCTTTAATCCCTAATACAAATGTTCAGATGTGAGCCACAAATGCACGCAGATTGTTTCTTGCTGTCATTTAGAATAACACTTTCTAATTCAAACAAGCACACAAAACATTACTATCCTGTAGCAAAATTGATTTAAAACCAGGTGATATGAGCAGTTCTTAACCGTATAAATGCCAGGTATATTTGACACTTATTTTTGATACTGATTTCTGAGACTTTTCTACCACCCCAATTAAAAAAAAAAATTGTTTTTATACAATTCAAAAAATTAAATTCATTAAAAAAAATACATAAACTTACCTAATTTATTCATAATGATAAGAAAAATAATTATTTAGAAATTGTTGAATATAAAATTGGAGGTGATTTTGATTTTATCTCAACATATAATGAACACTTCAAAAAAAGGAAATCATGTGTTATTTCAAATGTCAGCCATTAAAGGGTTAAATAAGCCTTAAGTCATGCTATGGATAAACAACATCGAGACTGCTTTTCCCAAAGGGGCCTGGACAAATCCTTTTGCATCTTGCCACTGGCATCAAGCTGGAACTAGTAACACTAGTAACACACATCAAAAACCTAAAATATACCTAAAAAAAAAAAAAATCCACCTGTTCTCTTTTTATTATTTCGAGTCTTTCCCGCAAATAACCACCACCAAAACAAATGTGCAGTGCTTTCAGCTGCTTTGTCCAACCTGAAAATGTCATATCAGATACTTAATAGTGTCCTGACTTGCCAAGTGCTGGTAAACTGTTGCTGTTATTTTGGAGCTATTTTTGTGGCAGCAATCAATGCTACAGCTACAGGCAGAGAAGCAGCTTGTAGACTGTTATAACAGCATCTCATCACGTGTCATAAACCAGGTCAGCAGCAGCATTAGAGAGTGGGCTGCAGCTTGCCCACTTAGCTCTACTCAGACCCTCCACCTCACATACTGTACTCTTTAGAGACCCGTGACAGACATATTCTCACAATCTTTGCAGCAATATAGTAAGCAGGGATTTAGTTTAATATTTAATGTTATCTGTCACTTTTTAGGAGGGGATGAATTCAAGAAGTAATGATTGTTCTTTTGGTTTGTTTTTTATAATAAACACATAGGCAACAATCTGGCCACTAATAAAGCCCATACTTGACACTTACACCGTCAAGCTGTGTCCAAAAATGTCTCACTTTCAAATCCTTTCAGGACGGGTCACAACAAACAGACGTCATACAAAAGGGTTTTCATATTATCAACTGTTCTGCACGTTTAAGACAGAGCTCTACCACTCAACCTCGTCCCTTTAACATGCAAGCAACTTTGTCTTTTGAACACTGCTGTCAGTGCGTCCTTCTAGTCTATTACCACATTTGAAATGGCATATAAGCCCAGTCCATTTTCTCACCATTTCTGTCAAATTTGGTCATTTGTGATTTATGGTTATCTCTCAGTACACAATACAGAGGCTAGAAAGGACAAAGAAACTAACATTTCTTGAGAGTTTCAAGTGTGAATAAACCGATCTGTCTATTGCAAACAGTTAGTCAGAGATGTTGAGAGATTTAATTTATTAAACAAAGGTTTACCCTCTCATCTGTTAACGTTTTATCATTCAAATTGCTTTAATAAATTAAAGCTGCTAAGATTTAGATTCTTAACTGCTTTAAACATGCATGCCACCTGCAATCGTACAAAAATCACATCCATTTAATCCTTAATTTTGAAGCCAAATACAACCAGAGACTCAGTTTCATTTTGTTTTTAGTAAAAAGAAGATGGGAGAGAGAGAGAGAGGGAAAACTTTCTCTCTCCAAACATCTCTCGCCTGGTGATAGCTGGATGGGACGGGATACTCTGCACTGTCACCTTGTTTCCATGGTAACTTGTTGCCATGGAAACAAGCCCTGGAACAGACTCAGGAGTTGGGTGGTGAAGATTTTGTCGAGGGAAAGGCAGAGGGAGCTGAGGAAAGAAGTGAGAAGAAAAAAAAAAACACAGAGAAAGTAAAGTAAAGGGGCTCAAATTAGGTGCAAACTTGCATTTGAAGCACTCTCCGAACATTGGCACAAAACGCTCGTCTCCAGAGCCCGAATGCACTATTCACTTGAAAACTACATCTTCAATCCAGGGCTGGTTAGGTCGTTGTTGATTTAACTGTGTGTCATGAATAATGAACACATCACATTGGAGAGAATACCACATTAATTGACATAATTCTCTGCTTTGATGGTCATGTACAGTAAATATTACATAACCACTGCGATGAACAGAACCACAACCGGGCACCTATGTTTTCAGTCTTTGATAAGAACATTTTGATCTCTCCTCACTTGCTTATGAAGGTATTCGATCATTTAGATGTCATTAAATGTAGATCATTTAGAAGTCATTAAAATATTTGTGTCGGTGTTGATGGTTTGAGGCTAAAAAAGGGGAATGAAACATAGAGTTCTGGATAACAGCTGATGGTCGCTTCCACAGAAACAACTGCAAATTAAGGAACATCTGAGGAAAGCAGGAAAAGACATAATTTGTTTGTGTGTTAGAAAATAACTAGGAGGTCATGCAGCTTGCCTGCAGGTAAATCCAGCCCTGACACACTCATTTGCAGATGTGCACATACAGTAGGAGCCTCTTTCCCAGAAATTACAGACTAATCAGCCATGGGACATTTGATTTCCCGCAACATCTCCCCATACTCACACTCCTCTCCCCTCCTCCTCATCTCCATCTCCATCTAGCTCTAATCTTTCCATGGCTGAATCTGGACTGCAGCCTGCGGGGTCAGTCTATTTCACTGCTGTCTCATAAAGAGACTTCAAGCACACTGTGCACAACAGACAGCATGTGCACCAACTGGCAGGTATCAGAATAAGACAGATGGATGCACGCACACACAAACACATTCAGATTGTTATTTGTTTATGCGGTCAGAGGCCCATTCGCTCTGCTCTGACAAATTGCACCGCAAAGTTCATTCAGACTTCCTCCATTATGGCTGCAACACAAACACAAGTGCCTGGAATATAAACAAAGCTCATAGCAAAGATGCGCAAACTGGAAATCAATAATTAATCCTGTACACCCTTGGTGGATGCTTTCAAAACATTTATACTTAATGATAGTTTTTATTGGGCATTGTAACAAATCAAATTATAGGCAGGGACAGGCTGCGGCTGATTATTTTTTATTTCTCATTTCTCAGTTTTCTGTGTAAATAACTGAAGTTATAAGCAAATATAACAAAAAAAAAAGTCTTAATGAGTAATCATTTCTTGCTGGCTGACCTTTTTACTGGTAGCCTAATTCATATTTATGATCTGCAGTTACTGTAAAAGCTGAAAAGGTTTGGCATTTTGATCAGAAAAGCTCTGGTTGACAGGCAGGACCCGCTCTCTAAGAAATAACCTTGGTTCTAACCGTTTTGTAACCCGTGTTAGTCAACAGGCCTTTGAGGTACTGGTAGGCTGGCCCCTTTCCCACGTTTCCGGATGCTTGTTGAGCTTTTTGGATGATGGTTTTACTGATCACCGCAGTGGTGTTTGAATGAAAATACAAACTCGTTTCTTAGAATATGTACAACTTTCTGATTGAAAACGTAGGGGTACAAGCAGACTTTGTTTCTCTTTAATTACTTCCTCTTAATACCTTCTGGTGTGAAGCAACCAAAATTGTTTTAACATAAAAAGAAAAAAGATATTAAATCACATTAGCATTCTGTTTGTAGCTTCTCTCTGGCACAACTTCTTTCATTTGCAGTGAAACAAAACAAGAAAGAACCCAGTTGCGGATACAGAGACACGCAATCCAGTCCATCCCAGGGATCTAACACTCACATGTGTGTGTGTGTGTGTGTGTGTGTGTGTGTGTGTGTGTGTGTGTGTGTGTGTGTGTGTGTGTGTGTGTGTGTGTGTGTGAGTGTGTGTCCATCTCTCAACCTGACAGGCAAGTCTTTGGACTGTGGGAGGAAGCCAGAGCGCCCAGAGAAAACCCACACGAGCATGAGGCATGAGGCAAACTCCTCACAGAAAGACCCCAGCAGGGATTCAAATCAAACGCCACGCTGCTGCGAGCTGACATCAGTAATCACCACACCACAGTAGTAGCCACAACAAGCATGTATTTTTAAACAGGACATCAACAGATATGCTTGATCACTGTGAGCTTGTCATTTAAACTGGCAAGAGCAAAAGATCTAAAATGCAAAAAACGCCCAATATTTGCTTTATATATATATATATATATATATATATATATATATATATATATATATATATATATATATATATATATATATATATATATATATAGATATATATATATATATAGTGATAGGCTTTAAGAGAAATTTGACTTACTGGTGAAATGGAAAAAGACACTTGGTGACCAAATTGAGACCTGAAAATGAAGAACTGTGAATGCTTTGTGTCTATGAACTGTCAAAACTGCCAGAGGCGATGCTGTTTAGGGGTGGAAGGCTGGATGAAAGGTTTTCAGTAAGGAGGTGATGTAATTAACTGATTAGGATTATTACATAATACCACTTTTGTTCATTGAAATGTAAATCCCAAAATTAAGCTTGAGCAATTGTCAACACATTAACTATATGGCCAAAAGTATTTGCTCACCTGCTTTGACTCACGTGTGAACTTAAGTGACGTCCTATTCCTAATCCATAAGATTCAATATGACGTCGGTTCACCCTTTGCTGCCATAACAGCTTCAACTATTCTGTGAAGTCTGTCCACAAGGTTTAGGAGTGAGTTTATGGGAATTTTTGACAATTCTACCAGAAGCCCATTTGTGACGAGAAGGCCTGGCTCTCAGTCTCCGCTCAAATTCATCCCAAAGGTGT
Organism: Xenentodon cancila; assembly: GCA_014839995.1. Lineage (NCBI taxonomy): Eukaryota > Metazoa > Chordata > Actinopteri > Beloniformes > Belonidae > Xenentodon > Xenentodon cancila. Next base: position 15,985,510 of record CM026207.1, on the reverse strand, counting down.
TCAATCAGGCTGAGGTCAGACTCTGTGCAGGACAGTCAAGTTCATCCACACCAGACTCTGTCATCCAGGTCTTTATGGTGCACAGTCATGTTGGAAGAGGACGGGGCCAGCTCCAAACTGCTCCCACAAAGTTGGGAACATGGAATTGTCCAAATTGTATTGGCATGCTGAAGCATTCAGAGTTCCTTTCACTGGAACTAAGGGGCCAAGCCCAGCTCCTGAAAAACAACCCCACACCATAATCCCACTCCACCAAACTTTACACTTGGCACAACACTTATTGGACAACACGTCCATCAGATTACCAGATGGAGAAGCGCCATTCATCACTCCAGAGAACACGTCTCCACTGCTCTAGAGTCTAGTGGCGACGTGCCTTTCACCACTGCATCCAACGCTTTGCATTGCATTTGGTGATGTTTGGCTTGGATGCAGCTGCTCGACCATGAAAACCCATTCATGAAGCTCTCTGCACACTGTTCTGGAGATAATCTGAAGGCCACATGAAGTTTGGAGTCTGTAGCGATCGACCATGGAGGTGATTGGAACACCCGATTCCAAATATTTGGATGGGTGAGTGAATATTTTTGGCAATATAGTGTATGTCATCTACTTACTAAAAACTGAACTTTGTGTACATTTTTATATACAGTATTTGTAGCCCAAGGCTTGTCGACATTATGCTAAATGCAAATGCAGTTGCATTATGATTTAGAGCTAAGTTCTGTTACAACAAAGGCTATTTACAGCAGGTTAACAACTGACATTTAGACAACTCTGTGACTCCATTTCCATATTTCTTTCCCCATGAATTCTCTGTTGGCACATAATGTGTTTGTGTGAAGTGCAGCGTCTGGCAAAAACCCGTTGACAGCTGCTGTGCTGCGGATGCACAAGTCACTCTCACAGCATCACGCCTCTCGCAGCGTGAGAGGTGTCAGTTAAATAAATGTTTAAATATGTGAAGGTTGTGATGAAGCAGCTTGGTTCAGCATGCGTCTACCTCACTCGAAATGTAGAAAAAAAAAAAGATGAGATCCTCTGTTTTAAGGTTCTCTGCAATACACAAGGTTACAAACTGCAGCTGGGGCTTTCCAAGGCACTGTGTTACAACTCTACGTGTGCCAAAACCCTTTTTATTTCCTGTGCGTGTGTGTGTGTGTGTGTGTGTGTGTGTGTGTGTGTGTGTGTGTGTGTGTGTGTGTGTGTGTGTGTGTGTGTGTGTGTTTTCAGCAGCAGTGGACAGCTGTTGAGTAGTGGAATCCCTGCACATCTGCCAACCTGGAGTTGAGAGGGTATATGCGAGCAATGATAAGGCAAAAGGGAGAAAGGGAATGAAGATTAAAGAGAAGAGACGAAAAGGTGATGGATTTATCTTCTTCTTCAAATGACATGAAAACAGATTTACAGTGAGATGCCTGGATGAGCTGTGCTTGAGACACACAACGAGAGATTGGCTAAATTTATGTCCAACGTCTGTTTTTAAGGAATGCGGAACTGACATGCAATCAACTTAGAGCCATATGGTCTTATAAACAGGTCATGATTAAGGCCAGATCAGGCAGGCTGGGAGATCAAAAATCAGTGATACACACACACACACACACACACACACACACACACACACACACACACACACACACACACACCACACACACACACACACATACACATACACATATACATACACACACACACACAAACACACACACCTTCAAACAAAAACTACAAAACTTTCCTGTTCCTGTTCTGGTCCAGGCACTGTCCTGACGTGACTTTTGGCCTCATCTTTCCATTATCGCCTGCCGTACAGTTGTTTGAACATGAAAGAAGAAAAAGCAGTCTATTACTAATACATGTCCACAAAGACTGAGACACTGTACTGAGCTAAGGCGCACTTCACACAATAACAGAGGTGCATCGTTCAGCACCTGCAGTCTGTATTTATGTGCATGAAGCGAAAGATCCCATATGATGGCCCTTTACATGCTCATAATTTTATTTTAGCAGCATTTTAAATACTGGGTGAGAACTGCATCCCTTTTTAAAGTGAAAATCTTTTTTTAGCAAACGTGTCTTTAAGGTCTTTTCATGAGAAGTCCAAGGTTTTCTGGTGGTAAAAAAAATAAAAAGCTGAGTATGAGGTAGCTGCTTTAAGACTTTAAGCAGGTTTGGTTCACAATGATGCAGATAAAAGCAACGGATGAAAAGCCTGAAATACAAACGAGACATATCAAGGTTTTCAGAAACAGTTTATAGTCTATGAGAGCAAACGACTCCCTTTACACCACTTCAACGTGGCTTCTGTCAATCTGCCAAACCTATGAAACACAAAACATGTCCCCTGGTGTTTAACTCAAGAAAGTTCAGTTCACGAATAGTTTGACTCAACTCTAACGCTTACGCTGCTATTGTTGGTAATGGCACCTTGTGGCTTTAGTGGTGGAGAAAGTATCCCTTCTTGTAAACTACACTACATCACAGCCAAACAACCCAAAGGAGTTTGGGGCGCTCAAAAGTCGGACAGATGTGTGCTGCATTGGAAGCTGCCGCCGTGTATGTGTTATCTCTGAAATCCTGGCCCACGGCCATGTGAACCACGTACCACAGGAACAAGTGGAAATGAGCCGTTTGTGGATTTAGAAATGTGTAACTTGACTTCCGACTGCTGCATTTACAAGAAAGAAAGAAAGAAAGAAAGAAAGAAAGAAAGAAAGAAAGAAAGAAAGAAAGAAAGAAAGAAAGAAAGAAAGAAAGAAAGAAAGAAAGAAAGAAAGAAAGAAAGAAAGAAAGAAAGAAAGAAAGAAAGAAAGAAAGAAAGAAAGAAAGAAAGAAAGAAAGAAAGAAAGAAAGAAAGCAGTAGATTCATCACTCACACAGAACAAAAAGCTTCTATTGCAGGTGGTAAATGTTGAAAAACAGTGAAATCTCAAGTCAACAATAATCCTTTTAAAACCCAACCAGATATTTATGTTGTCTAAACATACCTAATTAGCTTCTAATCCTAAAACCAAAGTGAAAATTAAGTCAAACAAACAAACAAAAGATGCCCCATGGTGATTTTGAATTTAGGTCTCCTGATGCTTTTAACATATTTTAACTCTCGTAATACCTGCTGAAACTGAAGAACCATTTAAGGAGCATATAAATCAAAATGAAACATCATTAACACAAAGCCCTAAAATAATAATCACTCATGTATGTGTTAAAAAACTGTGACTCAAGGAACAATATTGACTAAAATATACATTAAAAATAGGATTGGCGCAGAACTTTGCACAGGACCTTGCAGAAACCTTGTCTAAAGTCTCCTTGTTCTGTCTGAGCCTGAACAGAGGCAAAAACACTGCAGAGATGACAACAGAAGAGTAATATGATCTGTGTGAAGCTGCAGGAAACTGATCTATTTCACCTAAGAGGGCTGAACCTTAAGTGTCCAAATCAATGCCCTTTACTTGCTTCATCCACTCCCTTAAGCAGCAAATAGGTGTTCGCCATCTGCTCTGGTCCATTAGCTCAAAAGTGAGTAGGTCATTTCGGTCACTTGAGATTGAGCCAGCATAATGTTGTCCAGACCTCTGCCAGCAGAAAAAAAAAAAAAACAATCCATTTCTTATGAGTCCTCTGTGTATCCACAGAGGGATTGGAGAGCGCACATTAAGAAGATCACAAGGCTCAGCCATCGACCAAAACCAGTTTCAGTGGACAGGCAAAGGTCTGGGCAGCAGAGAGAAGAAAAAAAAAAAAAAAGAGTTCAGAGTAGAGAAAGTAAGCCAGCTACTGGCCTCATTGATCTGCTTAGAGGAAGGAGGGAGTTTTTGCTGGTTCGATCAATGTGGAAACACTCCACATACACGAAAACGCTCTTACAAACACAAACACAAACATGCCACTCAGTACACAAGCGTTCAAAGAAACACATGCTTTCTGCTACATTGCACGTGTTGGTTATCACATTTTTTAAACCTAAAGCCACATATTATCTACTACATCCATAAAGTTTATCGGCTTTATCCTGTGTAGGGCTTAAAGAAGGTGTGATAAAGACGGGTGATCCAGACAATCAACCACCCTTAAACCAACAGATCATTTAAAACCAACAATTAATGCCATGTGCATGTCTCTATCTTGTAAGACTGAACATCCAGAAAAAAGACAAAAAAAAAACATGTAAACTCCACAGAGAAACAACTTAGCCTAAGAGTTGGTCGATCTGGTCATGTCATTGCAGTGTTTTCCACCATGCTGGACGTGTTCTTCCTGCCCGTTCTCCTCTACACTGCCGACACCCTGCTGTGTGTAGTCATGGCTCTCTGTTGACAAGAGCCTGCGTGTTTGTTTATTGACCTGGCGTGCCATTGTGCAATGCACAACAAAATATGGAGCTATGAACAGACACTCTGCCCAGCATGTAGATGTTACAACTTAAACTGAATGTACAGAGACAATAACAAATGTTGTGACACTTACAGCTAGTTTTATGCCGGCTTGAATAAATAACAACTGATCTGAACTCATAGTTTTTCACAGCTGTGATGCAGAGTTGACAACACAGACATACTGCTGTAGCTGACTGAACTCATTTGATACCACTACAGAACCACTTTAATAGGAGCAAAGTGAGGAAAAGGTTCAGAGATATAAAAACATCCTCGCCTGCACACATCCTGGGATAGGAGACCTGTGTGGCCGACAAATCACTTCACTTTCGTATGGCCTTTATTGTTTTTCAGACCTCCACTTTAAATATGGAGTGACACCCCGCTCCGCCTTTTATTTTTTATTTTTTTGGCTCTCTTCTGGTTTGTGCTTGTCTCCTCATATGTCATCAGGACAAAAACATATGCGCAGGACCGATCACAGCTGTGGTTAGCAGAAAAAAAGAGAGACTAAATGAAAGGAAAAATAAAATCCAACGGCATGTATTTAATCTTTCCCGGTTTTCTGACCAACTGCAGAGGAACAGTTTCGCTCCCTTATTATCAGTCTCTGTTTTTCCCTGTCCTCTGCCCCTAGTTTCCCTCATCCTTCTTCCTTACATTCTCTTATTCTAATTCATGCTCTGTCTCCTTTAGGCATCTGTTGTTTCCATAGGAACACTGTTCTGTAGTCGATAGTGGTCGTCTTGGCAACTGTGAGCTTGGAAGGCCATTCTGTGTGTGTGTGCGTGAGTGGGTGTCTGTGCCTTTGTGGATGTGTGTGTACATGTGGCAAGTCTTGCCTCTCACTGTGGTGCAGGTGTTTCGTGTTTTTATACATTCTGCCAAAGTTTTTTTTTTTTTTGGCTTCATATATAATCACATACAGCAGAGCAAAAGTGTGCTGCTGTTAAATTCCTCCTTTAACTGGAAAAACTTGGATTAGCAACTGAGACATTTTATGTTTTATTTATAAACATCAGTGATATACACACACACACACACACACACACACACACACACACACACACACACACACACACACACACCGTTAAGAGGTAATCACAACACAGACTACAGTTCACCCTAAAGTCAATTGTGAAAAAAGGGAGTAACTCCAGTTGTACAGTTTTTCCCTACAGAAAGTAGCATGACACAAGAGAACTGTGCTCAGACCAACCTGTGTGGTGTGTGTGATTGTTTGACAAGTGCATTAATGCGTGAGATGTGTGCATTAAAGCATGCAGTCACATGTACGGGAATTAGAAATGACTCACATTTAACACGGTTGCCAAACTGTGTCAGAACATCACTGGACACGTTAAATCAATTCAGACAGTTTTGCTGTAAACTTGAAACTGTTGTGTGTGTGTGTGTGTGTGTGTGTGTGTGTGTGTGTGTGTGTGTGTGTGTGTGTGTGTGTGTGTGTGTGTGTGTGTGTGCGCGTGTGTGTGCGTTCGAGTGTGATCTGAACAAATGAGGGGGCAAAAAGCTATATGTGGAAACGAGAACAGAGGGAGTGCATCTGGCTCCGGGGGCTTCCCTGTTCAGCAAGAGTATTCGCAGATAGGAATTACAAGCACGTGTTGGGGATGAAATCAGAACAGAGGACAGTGAACAATACATGAACATAAAGTGGAAAAAAAAAAAGGTAAACTGCTTAATTGGCTGTAACAAGTACATTTCATACAACATAACCAGCAATCTGATTGTTTTCTACAACAAATACATTAATGTTCTCAAGGCAACAAAAAAAAGAAACATTTTTTTAAATACATTTTAGACAAGACTGGCGACCTGTCCAGGGTGGACCCCTGCCTTTCGCCTACTATGCGTTGGGATAGGCTCTGACAGACCTCTGTGACCCGGAGACGGAGTAAGTGGGAATAGATAATGGATGGATGGATGGATTTTAGACAGGCCAGTCAATAAATATGAAGAAGACTGGCCGAAATCTCACATCATTACATCACTACGAGTACATATATTGAGTATAGATGATAAGCCACACTTTAGGATAACACACAGAATGTGCAGCTCTGGTGGTGATATTTAGGTGTACAGGGCAGACCATCCGTCATCAGTGAGCGGCAAGTCTGTATGTGACTGAACATGTGCAGGAAATCATTCAAGAGCCATGTGAAAATCTCTAGAGAGCCCAGGGCTTTGGCTCAGACACACACACACACACACACACACACACACACACACACACACACACACACACACACAGAATGTAATAACAGTTAAATGTATTAACGTGTACAATAGTGCATACAAAGAAATGAGAAAACAAGGTCTGCAACATACACATATACACGTATACATCTTGTTTTTGATCCTGTGCTCTCATCTCTACACATGCGCAACCAGAACTGCAATTACACATGCTCCCACTACCTCACGTGTGCTCCAGTGCTCTACTTTCTCTCCGCGTGAAAACACAGACACACACAAACACACACAGAGGTAGTCAGAACACAGGAGGGGTATGAAAAGGCATTCATTCCCCTTACATGCACACATATGCATAGACGAAGGAATGCAAACTCAGATGTACCAACATTCAAACAAGCAACCATAAATAAACACATCTACAATATTAAATACTGGAACATTCCATAATACAAACACAAATACCACAGTAAATGCACATATTTAAAAGGAGATACACGTGTAAAATTGCGACATGAGATAAGAAAGATAGGAAAAAAAGTGTTGGATGATGCAGGTACAAGTGTTGTTTTTAATTATTGTAATGAAGACATCTCAATTAAGCAGGCTTTAAAATTCAGAGTTTTAAATTATCAGTACATGTGCAACATAAACTTTCTTCCCTCCTAAACCAAAAAATACTAATTAAGTTGTATCCAGAACTTAACTTAGTAAATATCAGATAAACAAGCAGAAAATAATCTGGTATCTGGTATTGTATCTGTTCTTGTCCTGGTAGGGCTCAGTGCTGCACTTGATACAACCGATCACAACATTTTACTACAGAAACTTGAATATGTTATTGGGATGAAAGGTACAACAAGGTTCAGTGCTTGGGCTTATTCTTTTTCACCTTATATTTGCTTCCATGGGGTAATATTATTAGACCGCGTGCTATTAACCCTTGCAAGGCATTAAGGCTCGGGGCCTGTCATTTCCTGTTTTATTTTGAAGGTCTAAAGTCCCCTTTTGTTTCAGGTCACTTGCCCGTCCTCATGTTTCTTGCTCTGATTATCTCCACCTGTCCCTGATTATTCTGGATTTAATAGTCTGCATCTTCTGTGCCAGTGTGTCTTGCCTGTTCATGTTCACTTTGGTCATTGCCAGTTTCTGGATTTTTGGTTGTTCCTCGAAGTGAGAGATGTTGAATTGTTAACGTTTCATATGATTGTTTAGGTTCATAGTTATGGTTTGTGTAGCTTTTCGTTTCCTCCTTGGGGAGTGATTTGTTTTTGTAAAGTTTGATAGTGTTGCGCCTCCCGTTTTTTTTTTTTTTTTTTTTTAAGGATTGTTGTTCGTTTGGCAGGCAGCACGGTGGCTTAGTGGTTAGCACTGTTGCCTCACAGCAAGAAGATTCCCGGTTCAATTCCCGGCCGGTGGGTCTTTCTGTGTGGAGTTTGCATGTTCTCCCTGTGCTTGTGTGGGTTCCCTACGGGTACTCCGGCTTCCTCCCACAGTCCAAAAACATGCAGGGTAGGTTAATTGATCATCCTAAATTCTCCCTAGGTGTGAATGTGAGCGTGATTGGTTGTTTGTCTTCTATGTGGCCCTGGATAGACTGGCGACCTGTCCAGGGTGTACCCCTGCCTTTCGCCTGATATGCGTCGGGATAGGCTCCGACAGACCCCCGTGACCCGGAAACGGATACAGCGGATATAGATAATGGATGGATGGATGTTCGTTTGGCTCTGCCCTCCTCCTAGATCCTTGTTTTCCTCCTTAGCTGGAGTGATTTTCAGTTAGTAGTAACCTTTGGATAGCCTTGTTGTTCTCCCTCTTTCAGTGAAGCGAGTTTTGTTTGTAACAGTTTATAGCCACACTTCTTTCCAGTTGGAAGACACGAGAGAAGGTAGTTTTTCATAGCATGTTTTAGTTCTCCTGTACTGAGTCCTAGTCTAGTTGTGGCAGGATGATTCAAAACCATTTTCCAGCTAAATTCAGATAAAGATATTGTATTTTGACCTGAGTGCCCTAGGGACATTGTTTAACTATGTAGTTGTTCTAGATGGCATTACCCGGGCCACTAGTGCTACAGTCGAGAACCTGGAAGTTACCTTTGAGCAGAATATAAAACGAGTTTCTAGGACCACCTTTTTTTATAACATCCTGTCTCAGACTGATGCATAGAAACTGATCCATGCATTTTGTTACTTTTACGTTAAACTACTGTAATTCTTAATTATAAAAATCCTTTTTTCTTCTTCTTAAAACCACTTTCAGCTCATCCACAATGCTACAGCCGGGGTTCTGACGAGAACTAGCAGAAGAGATCACATTTCCCCAGTTTTGGCTTCTCTTCACTGCCTACATATAAAATCTTAATGACGACCTGTCATTTCTTAAAGAGCTCATAGTTTCATATTTTCCAAGCAGAGCACTTCACTCTCAGTTGGCAGGTTTACTTGTTGGTTCCTGGAGTATCTAAAAGTAGATTGGGAGCTAGAGCCTCAGTTGTCAGGCCCCTCTCCTCTAGGACGAGCTGCCAGTTCATGTTCAGGAAGTAGATGCCCTCTTTACCTTTTTTAAGATTAAGCTTAAACCCTTCCTTTTTGATAAAGCTTTGAGTAAGGGATGGCTCAGGTCACCTGGAACATCTTTAGTTATGCTAGACTGCTGGGGACCTCTGGTGACACAACTCACCTCGGTCCGTTCTCTTCAACACCAACTCGATTAATGACATCGTTATTAACCTGTGTGTTACTAACCTGGCTATGCCAAAGGTTTCTTCCTGTAAAGGGGAGTTTTGGGGGATTGTATCAAAGAAAAGTTTTGATGCATTCTATTGGGTTCTGCAGCAATGAATGTTTTTATTTTACCGGCTTTGTATTAATTGGACTACTGTGAAATAAGTTGAACCACATAAATAAAGTTAAATTAAACTGATATGAACTGAAAAAATAACTGACCCCTAAAAACAGTTTTGTGTAGATAGTATACTTAGAAGTCCAGCAATTACAGTTGCATCTTTAAAATGACTTCTGTCTCATAACCCCCCCAATTCAACTACATTTCTGAACAAGCTTTATTAACAAACAAACTTCTACAAGTGCCAAATTCATTCATGCAACATCAAAGATTTTAGTTAAAAGAAAATTTTTGAATACTTCTACAGTTGAATCTCTACAGTCATCTCCTGCATTAATGTTATAAGTTGTTTTAAGATTAAGGGTAGGTTTAAAAAAAAAAAAAAAACAGCAACAAACTTCGAGGCAAATTTACAACAGTGAGCGAATTACCATGTGGTCACAAATCCAGTTCTACACTGCATTTCTCTACAAACACAGACGCAAACACCTCATTTAACCAATGACCAAAGCAGTCTGGCGGATCAGGACGGCTCTGAGGTCCAAACAAGTGTTCCTGTTCATCATCAGTAGTCCATAACTTACCAGTGACACAGGCCCAGCGTGTTTCTTGATGATACAAACAGACCAGACATAAACCTCTTCAGGTATTGAATGATATTGACTTTCTGTTTTTTTTTTTTATCCAGGTCCTAAAAAGCATTTTATAATGCATCTCTCCTCTACCGATTTAGACATAGGCTACGACTGCCTTGCACTGTTCTTGTTTCTCTGTTTTCTGGCTTAGCTTTCTGCCTGGCTATTTTTTTTTTCTTAAGAAATGTATTAATATTGCGATGTCCTGTCCTGCAGGACTATTGTTTGTTCTTTTAAGAAACTTGGAGAAGGGAGGCTACAGCTTATTTATTTATACTTTGCATCTGCTTTGCCAGTGGCCTCACAAGAATGTTCCCCTGGGGCTTTTTTTCCCAGCAGGTATCCAGGCTTCTTGGTAATGGAGCAGGTGAAAACTCGGCACACCAGAAGCCAGGAACAACTAATCAATGTCATTGATGTCTCTGCATTCGGTCAGCACAGGGTGAAGTGTCTTCTCCATGATGGTTTTATAGGTGTATTTTCTTCATTTCTTTATAAACTATGCATGCATATATGTGTATATGTACTATTGGGTCAGAAAAACTAGAGTCTGTGTCTTTAAAGACTGAGGCAAACTTTACTAGAAACAACATCCACAGTGACAAACTAAGGGTGGGCAAAGATTTTCAAACATTTGAATAAAATATACAAAATCAAGTTTGTCCTTAAATATCACCTTGATATTTGCACATTAATGCTCCCACATGGCAGTGGTTGTATGCAGAGCTGTTTTTTCCCAGTGCTACAAAGCAACAAACGTCCAGCAGTTCCCTGCTGCCAGACTCTTGTGGATGGCTGTGAGCGTAGATCCTTACACAGTCCAAAAAAGAGAAACATGTAATACGAAAGAAAAAATGGTCATGACTGTTAAAATGTTCTGCATGAAACAAGACAAAAAAAAAAAAAAAACGAGCACATGTGCAAAATCTACCAAATAATGACAGGACGTCATGAGTCTACCAGGTGCTGTCTTTGAGAGTGCAACACCCCTGGAAAGACTGCGTACATGACATCATTAGAGGATATTTCTTTTTTTTCTTTCTTTTTTTGTTTATCTGAGGTTGTATTTAAGACCTGGTACGAATCAAAATTCAAATTGAAGTCTTCACACATACAGCCATTATAACTTAAGGTCTCTAGATATTTTTCATTACAGATAAAATAATTTGTTGTTGTAAACATGTTTCTGGTCCCCACTTATAATAATGCCTATTTAGATTTCTAAATTTCTCATTTATTGAATACATTAGGCTGATCAGTAACTTTTCAAACACATTTCCAAATGATAATATCAATTCACTTTACAAATACAGTACTATGGAACAGAAGGCAAGTTGCACTTTAACATCATACTGAGAACTTATTTTTTAGTCAGAAATATCAACTTTTGAAACTGTTGAAACAAATTTATGAAATGTATTTCTGGCTCAAAAACCATATCTCTGATCATTTTAATAAAAAAGTCAGAGAGCAACCATGCAATCACAATTTATCACCTGGAGATCATGAATTATTGAGGAACATGAGACGAGCAGCTGCTGAAATATTTGAGACTGGAGCAATGACCGACTAGACAGAGTGACTCTAAGTCTGCAGCCGTGCTGCAAGACTGGATTAGACTCAGCCTTCGGTTGCCAGGCAAAACTTTTTGTACATCTGCTGCACACTGTAATGACCGCACTGCTTAAATTCAGATTATCTACGACATGTATACATGCTGCAACCGTGCAGAGTTACCAAACATGTAAACTAGGCCACATTTTCAACTCTGGACCTTGCATAATCTCTTCTTATGTCGTACCAACTCAAAGACAACACTCCTTTGCTAATTCCTTTCAATACACAATAAAAAAAGAGAAGAAGATCTCTAAATACAGTGCAATATTAAGTATCCATTCAAACAACAGAATATTATTCAATTATTTGTACTCCAAATAATAATTATAATATTATAATAATTTAATAAAATTAATATTTCTTTATAAATATTTTACTTTATAATATTTCTCTAAAATTATTATTTTTTCATATATTTTTTAAACAGGACTTACGGTTAACATATAGAAATACATTTTACCAATACCTCTAAAGAAACTTTGTGTATGATAGTATGTGCACGTTCAATAAAGCTATTGGCTAATTATTGTAAACACAGATTGCGTTAACGAGTAAGTAACGGGGCAACGACAAAGGTGACAATGTTTTTGTTATTTTTGCAGAAATTGCTGTTGCATTTGATTTGACTGTTATTTGCTAGTTTACATTTTTTAAAGACCTGAAATGTTTTTAACACGCAGAGCAGATGATTAGGTTTAAAAGTTATAGAACAGGTGCAATAGTAATATACATAAATCTTAAAAGAATGTGGTTCTCAAATAAACTTTGCTGCAGGTTCTTTATGGTGAAGTATAATTTGGTCTTTACCTAGAACTGAGTATATACAACCTCCAATGAACTGCAACACATGACACCTATTTAACAAAAACGAAGCAAATGAAATTATAAAATGGTAAGAAGAAGCCAGGCGTTGTTAGTTAAATTAACTTGATTTACTGATTGCAAACAAGCATAACCACCTCTAAGGAAGAAAGGGTTCTGGCGGTGTAATATTCTGGTGTCAAGGAGGAACAACATCAGCAATCTGGACAGGTTTTAGAGGTAGAGGACTTAAATGCAGGAGACAGTGAGGCAGGAGTATTTATTAATGAAGTTGTTTAATTGGAACCAAAAATGCTGCCTAAGTTGGATATTCAAAAATCAAAAACAAACAGCAGGAAACACAAGGAGAAAACAATAGGCTGAAACGGGGGAAGTCAACCTATGCCAAAACCTAGGAAATAACACTTTCAAAGTAAGACAAGATGTAAAACAGCCAGTTAACATACAAGTAAAGATTTCACAGAGATAAATCTGAACCGAACAATGGTTCTTAAAAAGGGTCAAGAAATCAAAGAAAAATCAAGACTCACTGAGAAAAACCCAAAATGTGAAGAAAGCAAACCACAACAGAGACTGTAACAAAAGAACGCAGAAAAGAAACCCAAACCAAACTAAACCCTACATCCTAACAGGAGAGTTATAAGGTATTTTCTAAATCCATCAGTACAATTATTCACAACTGAAAAGCATTCACGTCAGCTACAGTACCAAAAATCACAGGAGTGAACATCCCAGCACGTTCAGCACAAGGTCAGACTCTGCAATGCTCAGAGAAATGAAATTATTTAATAAAATGGTGAAAGAAACCAGGTGACATTGTACGTCCAGTTATGTAATCATTAGCTTCGTTTTCAAAGGACAACTGACAGATTGTGTTTCCTCAGTCACTGATTCATCAGCTGCAGAGCGTAAGAACAGACGATGCATTCGGTTTCCACTAAACTAAAGGAACTAAAAAAGAAGGTTACGTTCTTTGTTTGTAAATAAAATGTATTCAGTTCTTCACACACTGCATCTGCAGTTGACTTCTGCAGTTTTTGTTAAATAATGAGTAACATTTCATATGTAGCTTTTCATCTGATGTTATATCAGATGCCAAATTATTTATTATTATGCTCTGATACATTAAACCACAGAATTGATAAGGTTGTGCTTTCTTAAAAGCAATCTTTATTATATATATATATATATATATATATATATATATATATATATATATATATATATATATATATATATATATATATATATATATATATATATATATATATATATATATATACCTTATGTGATGTATTGCGGTTCTTGGTCCATATTGAGAAGAGAAGGATAATGAAGTTGAGGATTCAATTCCTCTTCCAAAAAAGATTTCACCATCTTATATTCTGGAAAATGCTAAAAACATCCTCTCACATGGAAACAAACTGGCGATGGCATGTCTGACGGAGATTAAATGATAGAAATATTTGAGCGATTACATTGCAGCCATGCCATGATTTCCACTTGCAGTGTTAAAACTGCATTTGTCACAAGGAAGGGTTCCCAAACTTTTGAACATACCACAGTGCATTAACATCTGAAAATGCAGATTTGGTTTAGGCACTCTTATCTTTAAGGATTCTAGTATAGCGGTGGTGTGTGTGTAATTATTGCTAAGGAACAGCCTTGAAGCCAACTGAAAGAGTTTAATATTCGACTGCGCTGCACTTGTCTTGGTTTCTCCCTCTCCTTTGCTACCTTCCTCCCATCGGTTTCATACTGGGACACAGCTCATTAGCTTTCTGTCAGCCTCAGTTTCTATCTTCCCTGCTCCTATCTCACTCTCTGTATCCTTTGCTCTCATGCAGTTTCTTCACCCTCCTCTTCCTCGAGTTTCATGAATTTCTACTTCGCTGTCTGTGATTTTTAACAAAAGATCCTTCAGGAATCCCCTTCTTTATCGTCCCTCTCCCTGTCATTCACACCATTTTTCTTGCTTCTAACCTGTTCTCTTTTTCATTGTCGCCTTTCTTTTTCTCCTTCTCACTCCATCTGTCCACCTCTTCTACTCTGTGAGAACGTTTTTTTTTTTTGTAAGAAAGTAGGCTCTCAACAGACCTCCCACATTCCTGCATTTGCACACAAACAGGAATCGTGACTGCTGCACCCGTAGAAGCCACAGTGTAGCTCAGAGTACGACACACAGAGTAAAACACGCATACATGCAAAGACGCCAGCATTTAAACAAAAGTATCATTAAAATATCAGGACAAATACCACAGAATCCTGAGCATGCTGCCAGAAAAAAGAAGTAAAGATAGAAACGATGGGAACACGGGGTGAGAATCAAAGGTGAGAAAAGAAGATGGTGTGAAGGAAAGGAGGTGACGATGAGTTCGAACTCGACTCTGTTGCTGTAATGTCTCTTAAACAGAAATGCTTCACAACTTTAGCTTCACTCCTTTTGAAATGAAGTCAAATACTCCCATCTGTCCACCAACCAAACTCAGTGATCCTCCTCTAATGCTTTCTTCTGTCACGAGAAAACACTCAGAGCTCGCCATCCTGAAAAACCTGACCTATATATAGCAGTCTAGGGTAAATGCCTTTGTTGTCTTTATGAGTCAGGCTGGTGCCTGGTAAAGCTTGCATCCTTTAAGCTTCAGTTCATTTGTTAAGAGGAAACAGAAAAAAAAATAACATCCCAGGTTAAGTTTTTTTTTTTTTTCGAAATGCAATTACTGATTAATCCAATTGCCAAATAAAATAATAAATGGGACTACTACTGAGCTGTACTGTTGGTGCAGCCACGTTGTGGTGACTGCACCGTGTTACGTTCCGCCCACATCACTGTATGATTTGTGAGACATCACCATGTATCATCCTGCACACAAGCGTGCAGAGCAACATCTCTGCAAACTGAAGCAGCCTCAGCTGGCACTGGGTGGACTTTGTTTAGAAAGAAAGTATTGCAAATTCATCAACAGCTGTTCCACAACACAAATCTCTACTCCTTTTTTCTATGACGGGCTTCATCCATGCCCGTTTTGCAAGAAAAATGCGCACTAACTGCAGTTATCTGGGATGAGATTAAAGCATAAATGTAACATAACCATCATAGCGTGGTGTCAAGCTGTACCCAGAACAAATTAAACTCCTTTTAGGTACATAAATAACATTACCTTATTTATTTTTAAGTTGGTTTTAGCTGTCATATCATAGCATTATTTCCTAAAAAGTTAAACATGACGTAGAAAACAGTTTAAATTTACATATAGAGCTTCTCACCATTTTGCCTATTGGATCTAATGTAAAAATATATATTTCGTAGGTCCTGTGAGCCTAAAACAAATGCCTGTAATTATAAACTAAGCTTTGAATTACCAACCACTTACCAGAGCTCCAAGTAATACTTTCATATTCTGAAATCCTGAGCTACCTACTTCAGTTAATAGTGGGGTTCTCTGGTCTTAGTGTGTGGAGGTCGAGCACGGTTAATGGCCGAAACACTGTCATCGCCACTTTGACACAGTGACGGTTGGTGTTGAAGCCAGCAGCTGAGTGCACTCAGCATCTTGTCAGTCATCTTATGGGCTGCGGAGTGGAAATGTTAAGTACCTCTATTACTGATTTCACTGTCATAAAGTCATTTTCAGATAAACTCATGTGGTAGCAGAACGTTCAGATAATAATAGTATAGGGACTCCAAGTGTTTGTGCAGCACTGACAGGTAGGGAACAGATCTGTGTAACTGAGCTGACTGTCAGTTGGCCTTTTAGTTTATGCACCTCTGTCACTGCAGCACAAGCGAGACGACACGATGAAAATGCCGATTATAACTTCACAGAGGCTGAACTTTCTGTCTGAAACAAGCAGACACTGTGTGAAGAACAACAGGTGTGGAGAAAACAACTCCCCTCTGTCTTGAGGACACATTAATAAGACACAACAGTAACAACAGTACTTATGAGCACATGAGATTGGCACATATTAAACAATAAACGCATCGCTGTAGCTGCTTTCTCAAATGCAAAAATCTAGTTAACTGAAGAACTAGGTTTCTTGTATTCGTCTTAATGATAAAATGCATTTCCGTTAAACAGTTACGCATTGAACACGATACGGGGCGTTCGGCTTTTGTTGACAAGATATAGGAAAAAGTAAGCAACATAAAAATACGCTACTGAAAGTTTTCTAAAACTTTAAAAGAAACTCACAGTGACTAGTTTAACATAACCTAGATACTCGCATACCTGTTTTAGTGGGGGGTGATTGGTTTGCTGGTGAACCAGGCGTTAGGGTTTGGAATGATGTTTCCTTTGTCAGCCTGCCCGGTTTCTCCTCTAAGGGGATACATGCGGGGGATTACATGGGCTGCGTTGGGTCGATCCACATTGGCTAAAGAGGCTTAAGGAATAATGCAGAGTTGACCTTACAGTTCAAAAAGCGTCACCTCCCATCCTTTAAAAAGATGACAATTATTACAAGGATGATTATTGTTAAAATAGTAATGAAGAGTTATTTGCAGAACTAGTTCGGCTGTCATTTTGCTGTTGTGCATCATCTTCAGCTTTGACCTGATGTTGGTGCAAGAGTTGCAGAATCGTTTAGATGACATCTGAACTATCCTACTTTTTTGTGACATCTATGGTGCTATCAGGGCCAGGGCTGCCAAGGAGAACTTTCCACACTTTCCAAATAAGTGGATCTCTGCAAGATACCCAACTTGAAGGCGAATTAAAAGCTCTTTAACAATACCTCTGTGAGAGCTCGATGAAGAAAACAGGCAGTTTCAGGGGAAACCTCCCAAGGCGTCTTCTCTTCCACCATAATGGCATCCAACGTGGCCTTCTCTAGGATGACATTAAACGATGCATCGGGGAAGGAGAGCTGGCGCACGTCCATCTGGTGCCAAGTCATGCCTGAACAGCTGTTGTACCTGGCACTCATGGTACTGATGCACACTGAGGAGTAATCGATGTTGGTGATTGCATGGTATCCGGCTCTGTACATGTCACCGCTCATGCTGCTGTTTCCACAACCTGTGGGAGCATAAACAAAAGGAGCCATGAGCCGTTGCAGGGTGAACGGACAGGACAATTGACCAAGATGACTCAATCTCATATTTAAATTGACAGTTTGTATGTCGGTATGAATAAACAAGAATAAAGTCACCTATGTGGAAGTGACCACTCATGAAACTGGACTTCAGTGCGACTGTCTGTCGTGTCTGTTTAAAGAGAGCTCATATGAAATTAGAAGAGTGAAAAAGGAGTGTAGCTCATCCTAATATGACTTCAGACTTCCAAAAGATCAAGGTTTTGTCCTGTAGGGTGCTCCAAGGTGACAGATGGATGAAAGCCAAGGGGAAGCAGCATGATGACCCGAGTGTCTGACTGGATAAATAAATACATAAATAAAAAGTGGGGTGTATTGCAAGTAGAAAACCGGATGAAAATAACCAAACTAATCCAGCCTCTCACCTTTTGGATCAGATGATTCAAATCGTGTTGGGTAGGAGGAGGAGGTGTGGGTGGAGGATAAAAACAAAGAAAAGGATGGAAAGGAAAGAATAAGAGATAGACCAGTGGGTTATATGTACACTGCGTTGAAGCACTAATTCTGTTTTTTGTTAAATGTCAGCTGGTGTGTCCTTCTACTTCTACTTTTATATGCAAATGTGTGTGCATTTGTATTCAAGGGTATCAGTCTGGGGACGTGTGGGTGTTAGAGGTGGAGCTGTGACTTCTGCCAGCGTCCTGGCACCAACACCTCAGTTGCAGTCGTGTGCCTGTTGCTTGTTATCACCTTACTGCTTTCACTAATTACCAGCCTGCAACGGCTTCACAAATGTGTGAGTGCGTTTACTCTGGTGTCTGAGAATGATTCAGTTTCCAGTCTCACACTGAACAACATGTTAGTAACCTATTTAGATGTGCGTGCGTGTGGAAACCATGTGTTACAATTATAAGTAGCATTAAATCACAAACACAGACAGCGACAGACAACTGGGGGGCAGAAGATGCGGGAAAAAAAAGAGATAAGTAATGACTAATTAAAGGGACAAGGATAGAGAAAGCCACAGAAAATGATTAACCGTAAGATATTTAGATTCTGATACACTTTTTATTCTGTAAATCACAAAAATGCATATGACAAAACAGCCAAAATGCAATTAAAATTGAGACTCTGAGCTTTAATTCAAGTGGCTGACCAAAACTACAGTATATAAACTATTCAGAAATTGCAATTATGAATATAAAGACTTTAATATTTGAAGAGTTCTTCTTTAAAACGCTTTACTTAACTTTACTGGGGCTGTGTGCAGCTTTTATTTGCCTGTGGGCTTTTACATTTCTAGCTCGTCCTCAGCAGCTCGATCAGGTAAAGAGCAGGTGATAACAGCAGGTGCAATGTTTTCCACTTTACCTTCAATAACTCCTGGGTTGCCGTCATAGTTTATTTTGGGTTATTGTCCATCTCTATAGTTATATACCGGATCCTTTGTCATTACCTACAGAGTGACATCATTTGCTATGAGTAAACATCTGCACTACAACCAGGCCATTCAGCCTTTGATTAGTACACTGCTCTCTATTGAGGAGCGATCAGGACTTCAGGTGGGACAGGCTCAGGCCAGTACCTACTGCTTCAGCAGCCATGCTTTCATGACGTAGTCCAACATGCGGTTTTACATTGTAATTCTGGTGTGAGTCTCGAAACAGTCAGTTGTGCTCTGCACTAAAGCTGCAATCAGAGAAGCAGGGATGTGTGTCGATGATAACAGTTAATGGATAGCAATGAATACAAACATGGTCTCACTACAGTTAGGTGATATTCATCAGTAATAAATAATGATCAATAATCTGTGTCTTGTCTAGTTCTCTTTAAATTTCAGCCTTGCGATCTTTTGTTGTTTTGGCTCCTGTTTTGTGTTTTATTTTGAAAGAACTTCCTCTGGTGTGGGACTTCCGCTGTGTGCCAACCACATAACTTCTGACTTCAGACTGGAAATAAAACATATTTACAGCCTGGTTCAAAAAAAACATTTTGGTCTAAACCATTTCATTTCATACCCATGAGTTCATGAATTCTTTTGTACCACATCAGCAGAAAGTATTAAAAATTTATTTCTAATAACATTAGAAATAGATGCGATGGACTGACAGCCGGCTCAGCCAATGGCTAACCACTATCACGTCCGCATCTGTAACCGTCGCGCTGATGGAAGCGACCTGAAGTTTGTACTAACTCATCGTTGGCTAAAGGGAGCTGTAGTTTTTGATTTCGTCAACAAATCACCATGTGAAGCAGGTTATTTCACTGCAATCGTCTGCCGACAGCTCTGCAGCGTTTACAATCTGCTAAAGGAGCTGGTGGCCACAGCTGACTTTGATTAACATACGGTGGGCATTTCCCGTCCGCTTACCAGGCAGTACGTAAAAAGAAACTTCAAAACCGCGCTTAAGAAACCTACGGATCATGTGACCTAATGCGATGACCGTTGTTTTCGCAGTCTACAGAGCTCCTACTGTACCATTTAGCTCCTAGAAAAACATTAGAAGATCCTTCACTTTTATCTGTTTTAGGAGTTTATGCCAAAAAAAAAAAAAAGGCACTAAAATGATGTTGCTGCGATACCTGTAATACCGATTCCATGTATCCCAAGACGAAGGGCAATAGTTTATTTTATTCCATTTTATAAACCCAAACTAAACAGAGATACAAGTCTGTTTAGGATTAAACTGCCAACTTAATGTCCCAAAGATGAACCAGGATGTCTACATCTGTTCTATGGGAAACCATTCCACAACCGCTGTTTAGTTTTAGACAGTAATAGGGACCCGGTTGCCAGCCTATGGGGGGGTCTTTCCACTCCTCTCAAATCCCTGCACGCGCCAGACATTGTTTCCAAAGGGTTCTCCCCACAGACACGCATAAACACACACATATCTGTGTCTGTGTTTTCTTTTTCCATGCACTTTGACGAACGACATGACATCTCATTCCTGAAGGATGTTGCAATGGTTAAAGCTGTGAGGCTGTCGTCAAGGACACGACTCACATTCTGGGTCTGTGGTATGAGCCGGTTACCCCGGCAAACTTCGACATACACACGAAATCAACCTGTACACACACACCCTACATATAGATATTCTGGCCATTGTTCGCAACTTCAACCGTTTAAGGCTGTGGGGATCAAGTTAGATCTCCAAAAGCATTAGGTCAAGGTGGGCTTTGGTGGAATTGGGAATGCCTCACGGTGTATGTATGAACCTAGACTGTATGTAACATCTGTGTTGATGTGACAAAGATTTGTTTTTAGGAATATCTCTGCAATCCAGTCCAGTCTGGAACCTGAAGTCAGTCTTTCCTGGAAGTAAGGGTTGTTAAAAGCTCCAACCAAGAGAACAAATCCTAAGTGGATTATTCAGAGCAGCGGAGGGGAAGACTAAACTTAGACATGCCGCATCACCTCTTCCTGCTGACTTTGTTAGCATGTAATGGAAAGTTTGAGTCCTGGTCTTGAAATGTTTCAGACCACTTCATACCATAACAAATCTGATCAAACAAACAGACAACCGTCGGACATCTGTTTGTTATGATTTAAGAGTTTATTAGTGTTTGTTCCCTGTGTTTGCTTTTACGTTTACATTTCCACAGGAAATTCTACACAAGCAGGATTCTTTTTAGTTTGTTTATTTATTTTCTTATGGGACAAGAAGTAAAGCAGCAGACAAGAATGCTGACCAAAGACAGCATTTATACTCTCACGCAGACGTAGAGATGCTTTTCCCAACGAAGGTATCAGGCTGGGGTCCTGATAAAAAAATAGCAGGGTAGTCAAGAAACAGTTTTACACCTGACTAACAGCAAATAAGGCACGCCGCTGGAAAGGAAACGTCTGGGTAATCCACGGGAATGTCCCAGAATCCCCCTGCTTTCACAACACACACACACACACACACACACACACACACACACACACACACACACACACACACACACACACACACACAGACGGGGATCCGTTGACAAATCCCAGAGTGATACAAATTCTGAAGGGCTGTTGTTTTTCTTAATTTAAAGCAATTGTCACTTTGTTCCATGAAAGCATTTAGCTGGTTATTTGCTCACATAATTTATTACTCAAATATACTGACGGGTTAAGTACAGCTTTTATATCAAAAACAATGGAAAGAGTGATCAGTCAGACTATAAGGATTTTGATTAATGCAACATAAGTCAAAATCTGACCCAAATCATGAAATCACATCCTCGTGTGAAGCCTATTCCAACACCTGCACTTCATTTAAAGTATTTTATTCGGTGCGCTTCCTCAGCTCTGGGAAAAACTGACCTTTGTGCACAGAGATTACAGGCATCTAAATAAGCAGCAACCCTGCAGAGTCCATCTATGGTCAGGAGGGGTGTTGGGTGGGGAATCCCTGCACGTCCGCCAGCGGTATGAAATATCAACGCTGTTGTCTGCGAGAAGAGCCGAGCACGGCAGTGGAAACTCCATGATGTCAGAGGCACGGGTGGTATTCAGACACGTCCCAGACTGGTTCAAACACATTAGGTACAAAGACTGTGGCCAACGCATATGAAAGGTGATGGTCACATGCAGTCTTCGCAACAACATCACATTCCATCGCCCCTGAACCCACCCTCTGGGCTAGCCCGCAGTAAAGGGACACCAGGATGGCACTTCCCTAAGTTTAGCTGCAACTGCTGTAAATGTCAACAAATGGAAAGCTCCCATGTGGAGTCTTGTTTGTTTGTTTGTTTGTGTGAGTGACTGCGCGTGTACAAATGCACTTCAGTTATATGGCTGCATGTAAGTACTGTATATGTTCAGGGCCATGGTTTTATTACTGGTCCACTAAATAAAGATTGAAATGAAGAGGATTTTTACATTATTTACAGAGATCTGAAACAAAACTAAACAGAGTGATACACTGTTATGGGGTCAAACAAACCCTGCCTGCAAAAACAGAATAATAAAGTCTGCCTGTCACATGGAACAGCTGTCCCCAGCTATCTTTCTCACGTCTCTCTTATGTTCTTTTTATTTTGTTAATTATTTACAACTATTTAGACCTATTCAACAAATGCTGGCAGCTGTTGTGAGCATAAAAGGCCGGCTTCAGTGTCAGCAGATTGTTGTGCTATTCAGGCCGCATGACTCGCTTCCTTGTTTTTAGGAGTCTAGAAGTTGTTTTAGGATTCCTGATTCCAAGAAAAGACAAAGAACGTGGGTGAAAAAGGGATTTATTATGAGGGCAGCAGAGATTGCGCTACAGAGAGAGCTGAAGGTGAGTAAATGGTGCGTTATGTCTTACTGAGTGATTTTAGAAACACATCGGCTACTGTCCTTGATGCTTTTAAGTTGTTTGCACATAAAATCAGTAAGTGATCAGGTGTATTCAGCCAGCAAGCAATCGTCCAACCAAAAGTCCGACCAGTCAGCTAACTCACCAACAGCAAACTGGACTTAAAACCATGTAGAGTAAAACACGGCTGCAACAATTAGTTGAGATAATCAGCATAAAATATTTTTAAAAATCGTAGATGCAGAATTTTCAGCATCGACACATCATATAAAAACTGCATTTCTTTACTGTTCAAGAAAAAAATTGTATTTGCAACTGTAAAGCACTAGAGGAAGTGCAGAGGGTAGTATGGTTTGCATGCAGTTAAAGAACATATAAGCGGCAGTGAGGGGCGTAAACAAGCAGCATCACCTAAAGGTGGATACCTTGCTCCCTTCCTTTGATCTGTGTCATGCTGGTGACACTACCAATAGATTGGTGGTCTTGTGCCCCATCCACCATAATCCATATGCTGGTGGTGAGTTGCATCTAAACTGTGATGAACAGCTGTGATTTCACAGCAGTATTATAGCAAGACGCATGGAGGAGATGACAGAAATAAGTGTCCGGCTCGTCATCGAATTGTAAAAATAACCAAAAGATTAGTCGACTACCAGTGTATAAAAGTATGGTGGCAAAAGGAGATGCATGGCCAAGTGATCTAGGCATCTTGGTCTCCATGGAGATCAGAACTCCTAGTCTGTAACTCCCTACTCTCTTTAAATCCTACTTTTCACACTTCCATACATAACCAGCTTGCATCTACGTAAACTGATGAGATGATATTTACATTTACAAACACCTCTGGGTATGTGGTTGAGCATTTATTTCTCTCCGAGTCTCTCTGCATCTGCACCAGATTTAAATCGTCTTTGGTGAAAATGTTTTTCAAGCAGTTTCAGATGCTATAGAAATGTTTCATCAGCACAGCGGCCAGATAAAATTATCTCAAAAGCTTGGTTCTTCCGGCAAGTTCTCCTCACAAGTCTCTTCTTCTCTTCGCTTACAAAAGCAACCTCAGTTATGTAACCGGGTATGGAGATAATTAGTGACTGAATAATTAAGCATGTGCCTGTGACAGTGTGACTTCTTGATGGAGTGTGTGCTTGTGTATGCATGCATACTTGGTCGCGTGTGAGAGCAGGAGAGATGGAGGACTTTTGGAAGGACTCCACAGTATGAATCTGCCTCTCTGTTGTGGCATGGAGCCTAAAGCCTCTCTCTGGTTAAAAACACCAAGAATGGGAGCCTATTAAACTATAACAGGAGGAAACAGTCATCTTTTCTCACTTTTTTTTTTCTTTATCAGAGCTAGCACTTATTAAAAGCCACCCACATCCCTCTTTATACTATCATTTAGACTTTGTTGATAGAAATCATACAAAAACATTTGCTGAACATCACTTTTTGACATTAAAGGAATGAGTGCATCATACTTGACCATGTGTATACAGATAAACACTTATTTGCATGTGTGCATTTGAAGCAGTCTTTGTCCGAAGCGCGGTCAAACAACAGCTGAAAAGACCTTCTTTGCTGCGATGAAAGTCTGAAGATTAAGAACAAAGAGCACTAATGTGAAAGGTGGACAGCTGTCAGACAAAGTGGGCGAGCTGACAGCAAGCAGGGTGACTAAAAGTGGGAGTAGGAGGAAGAGAGTGAAGAGAGACAGAGTGCAGAGAGACCAACGGATGCAATATGATCTGCCCTTTTGTGAAACTGAAGAAGATGTGGGGGCATACAACACGCATCAGATGTGTCTCTGCACATCAGGTCCTTGCACACATTCGTGCGACCTGTTATACTCCCAGAAAACAATGACAACAATAACTTATCTTCCACTGAAATGAAAATAATGGAGCAATGAAGCACGCACACCAGCATGATGTTGTTGACGTTCGTACAACTATTGTATCCAACTCTGCATCATTTACATTTTTGGCCCACTGAACCACAGATTGATTAAGTCAAAATAGCAGAGAACATGCACTCATCTTTGCGTCATGGCATGTAAAGCCACAAATATAAAAGTATAGCACCTTAACATAAGTACATAAATACTAGTCAGAGAGATGGGGCATTTTGACTCAAATATCTCAAACAAAGTTTAATTTCTCTGACGGGTCCAGATGTTTGGGAAACATGCTTTTTGAACAATCATGGACAGATAACATTAAGACCCCTTTAAACATGGACTATTACAGGTCCTGTAACATGACAGCAACTGAACCTGTTGGTCTTAAATAAACACCACCGTTTATGCGTCGCTCAACATGAACCTGCAGACATGCACAGGGGACGTAGATCGATTTTAATTTGGCAGTTGATCTGGACAAAATGTTAAGAAACGTGATGCTTTTTATCAAAACTATTTGACGCTTGCATTAAGAGAAAGCTTTTCACAATGTTTTTTCGAAGATGACACCATTTCATGAGGTTTTTATAGAAGAAAAAACAAACCCTACCACGCTTTGCTCAAAAAAAACACAGGGATAAAGTACAACGTACTTATTTTGTCCATGTCTCAACATCTGTGTTCATATCAGCTGGTTCAGATCAGGATGTGTAGTGAGCCGCGTTACTTCACAAGTCAGTAAAGTCAATAAAGACTTCTATTCAGAAAATAAAGGTTTGTAGCATTGTACACAGTATAGTTGGACCTGAATTCAGTTTTCCCAGTTTTTCCTTTTGTTTAAGGATTTTTTTTTCCTTCTCCCATCACTGACCTAATTTTATGACAGAAGCTTGAATAATATTCTTAAAGTTCAGTCTAGATAAAACCAAATATACTACAAGGCAGTCGACACCTTTCACTGTACTACACCTGTCGGGGAAGATCACCGTCACTGCAGTATTTCACTTTAAGAGCAGATGCAATACCAACTTTCTCCATTATTTAAAAAAAAAAAAAAAAAAAAAAAACAACAACAAAAAACAGCGTGCAACTTTTCTCTGCAGTGCAAAATCCACACTGGCACATCTTTCACGAGGCCATACCCACACAAGCTACAGTGAACTGCTGATGCCTGTCTTGGGTTTACATGGATGGGAGATACCAACATTTATTTTCCCATCATGGTTTATTAGCAGGGAGTCATGTGTTTAAATGTGCGCACCTCCTCCTGTGCTGTTTGGGTGGCTTTGTGTTAATCTGCCAGTGAGTCAGCGGTGTAGCAGCAGAGAGGAAGGCCATGACTCAGCAATAAACTCTGTGAATGTGTGTGTGTGTGTGTGTGTGTGTGTGTGTGTGTGTGTGTGTGTGTGTGTGTGTGTGTGTGTGTGTAAGAGCAGATTCACGGGATGTGATACATCCATCTGAGATGGGCACATGGCACACATCACAGACAGGGGCAACTACACCAGAATAACCTCTTCTCAGCAAAGGTAAAAAGAAGCAGCTGTTTTTGTCCCATTTCCTTGACAACCTCATCCACAAATGAGGCTTCAAAAATTCAACAGCGGACAAGCTGACAAAGATCCCTCAGAAGCTCATCCGTTCATCCATTTTCTGACAACTTGGAGAAGATGGGGATTACAGCAGCATTTCATTGTACCAAAAATCTTTCATTTTGAACATGTGAGCGAGGTAAAATTTCTAATGAGGCCAAGACAAGTGCAGGTAATGCTGGTGAATGGTCCAGCACACGCTGCGAACAAAACACAAATTTACAGAGACCAACAAGCACGCAGACATTATGCATAGAGAAAAAGAGAGCATAACAGCAGTATAGTTATTTTCAATTAGCCACCTACCAAGACTACATCTGTGACGAAATAAAATGGCAAAGAAAGCACAGGTATTACTAAGTTTAAGAGCGAGCGCACGCACGCACACACGGTGGCTCAAACTTGACTTTACTGGTTAATTTTCTGCCTGGTTGGCAGGCGACTTTGTCAGTTCAAGGTGCCTGCGTCTGTATGTAAATGGCTCTTTTGCCTGACCTTGGTGTGATTATGCAGTATGGATCAGGTTTTATAAAAGAGGGCCAGTCCACTGTGGGAGCTTTATGGCTGACAAAGCATATTGATCCCTGCAGGAGGAAATGGCATGTACACCTGCAGTATTCACTGTGTCACGGCCTCAGCTGGACGCGTGCTCACAAATAAGGATTTTTCTAGAAAGTTAGGGCTCACGTGAAATGTTTGAGGCTCCTACGTAAGTCTTTAAGGTTTGAATAAGACAACTCTGAACAAATGGCCCGAAGCTGTTTCTTTGCTATACTTTTACATTAACAGCCAGATAGCCGTGTAAGGAACTTTTGTGGAGTTGTAGATTTTAGTGAGTTTCACTTTGATATTGTAGTTACTGTTTTTGGCTCTTTTCTGAATAACCAACCGAACAAGATGCTTTAGAGCTTTGAGGAGGATTTAGACGTCGAGTCACATATGTTACCTGGCTGAAAATGATAAAATCCCATAGGCTGGGTTTTTAGATTAAAGAAAAACGTATCACTCTGCTGTTTGTTTTTTAAAGAAATGAAAAAACCTGAATACATATGCTGATTGCATAAAAGTCAGGCAGTACTGTAGCCTGATTAATAGAATCAGCATGAGTGAAAATCACCGAGGATTTGTTTTCCCTTTCTGAACTTTGTCTCATTCGCAGCACGTGACTACTTTCACCTATTCAAGTGCAAAGACAGAGTTACCAAGTGTCTTTCACTGGCGCTGGCTGGCCAAATATGTTTTATAACATGTAGCTAAATCTGTTGTCTGTATCTCTGTATCAAAATGGTTTGTGTGTTGATCATTTATGATTAAAGATCAGGATCTCCTGGGAATGAAGAACAAGCACACGATACTTGAAACGTGTACTTGCTCCAGGACTGTTGATGCAGTTTGTAGTCTACTTTCTGCTCTTCAGTGAGCAGCTGACAGCAGAGAAGCTGCTAATGAAGAGTGAGTCAGCCTCTGAGACAAGCGGGTGGATGAAGATGGTGATTAATGCAGCATGCTCTGTCCCCTCCTCTGGTCTGCTGCTACATGCAATATGCCAATGCGTCAATGCTACTCTATCTCACTGACACACACACACTTTGATCCATCCAGCCATTAAGCTGCTCATCCAACACTTTGTCAGAAACGTGTTTATTGCTTGAGATTTACATTTGCCTATAATTCTTGCAGGTCCAACAGTGCATACTGGAGGCTGAGTAAAAGAAAGTATTGTTGCAAGTGTTTGCTGTCCCTACCATAGATCACAACTTCCACAAACTGGATCACATTCAATAATCTGCTCAAACTAAATCATAACAACTCTCTGTTTGGCAGGAACTGGGTGATTTTCGACCATAAAAAAAATGAAAACAAGATGAAGCGGAGGGGGGTGAAAAGTAGGACTAGAGAAGACACAGAGTGTTCATGTGAAACAATAGTTAAGTGTCTGGCATGTCTCCACTTTACAAACACAGTGCAAATGTCTATGTATTTATGAAAAAAGGAGGGGGAGACCTTTCACTGCAACTGCTCAAATCAAACGAGCAGTGTGATGTCACTCACTTAGCCCAGAGGAAGTACTTATATAGGCATGGGTCACGGCGGCGGTGTTCTGAGGGTACCGGCAGCATGAAGACCGCTGAAACTGAACAGCTTTTCATCAGAGTGCAGGGGATTGAAAGGCTGGGGCAATGAACGAGGGTAAAAACAGAGGAATATAAGGATGGGAAAGACAGTGAAAGGGAACTTGCAGAAGAAGAGCATGTACAGACAGATAAGTGTGAAAAGGTGTAATAGGCGAGTGCGACGATACGGGGGAGAGCGTAGGGACTGGAAGAGAGCGGGTGGGATGACATATTCAGAGATTTCTCTAAGTCTGTTCTCTGCCCTGCTTTCTCTGTGAGGCGTCTCTGCTGCAGCACTGACTCCAAGCGCATGCTGGATGAGGGAGTCAACGCGGTCCCCGAGTCTCAGTCCACATACACACATCTGGATAAGGCTCTACCAGGATAAGTGCTAAGTCTGGCACCAATCCTGAGCTGCTACCTCTGGCACACACACTCGGTATCTCACATTCAGCAGAGGACACCCCACGTAAGGCCTGTCTGCAACAGCATTTTTCACTATTAGGAATAAACTGCATTTTTGACTAGGCATGTTAACTGATTTTACTCTTTATAATGACCTCACATTTGTGGCTGTTAAATAATCAGCCAAATTAATATCTGATGCCCTAGAGTTTAAAAATAAAGAATATAGTTATATGAAGAATCCATCCATCCATCCATTATCTATCCATCCATCCATTATCTATTCCCGCTTAATCCGTCACCGGGTCACGGGGGTCTGTCGGAGCCTATCCCGACGCATAGTAGGCGGAAGGCAGGGGTACACCCTGGACAGGTCGCCAGTCCATCGCAGGGTCACATAGAAAGACTGATAAACATGCACACGCACATTCACACCTACGGGCAATATAGTATGATCAATTAACCTACCCTGCATGTTTTTGGACTGTGGGAGGAAGCCGGAGTAACCGGAGGGAACCCACGCAAGCATGGGGAGAACATGCAAACTCCACACAGAAAGACCCACCAGGCCGGGAATCTAACCAGGAACCTTCTTGCTGTGAGGCAACAGTGCTATCCACTAAGCCACCGTGCTACCCTATATGAAGAATATAAAAATGAAATAGAAGTGCATGAAGAGGTTGAGAATTATCATCAAGGAAAGTATGCAATCAGCTGATTCATCTATCCATTATCTACGTATACCCGCTTTTTTCCTACTTAGAGTCTCAGGGGTCTGCAGGAGCTTATCCCAGCTCTATTTGAGTGAAAGGCAGTGATACGCCCGGACAGGTCACCAGTCCATCACAGGGCCACATATAGACAGTTTATATGATTAAAAAGTGGCATGAGAATATAACTCTGGGCTTCATATCTTAGCGGGAAACGTACACATTTGATTTAAAAATATGTTTCAACAACCAAAGAGTTTACATTGTGGGCGTTTAAAGGGAAAAGGTTTAGGATAAGTAAATCTGTAGGGCTTTATATTCTGTCAACTGTTGGATTTTATAAATAAGTTTGTTCAGAAGTAACCTTCTGCAGTATACGTACATATAACACACAAATTAAATTTCAATTCAGACAGCACAAAGAAAAACATTTTTTATATGATTGCTACTACAACTCAGATACAAAGTGAACCAAACTCAGAATCAATAGGTCAGGACTTAGGAAACAATAATAAAGAAAGAAAACAAATCTGAAAATGGCCTAGAAAATTGCAATCAGTGCAAAATACACTTTATTGCCAAAGGTATTTGGCAATACACCCATCCAAATAATCAGAATCAGGTGTCCATGGCCACAGGTGTATAAAATCAAGCACATAGGCCTGCAGACTGTTGTTACAGCTATTTATGAAAAGCTCAGTGAATTCCAGTGTGGAACTGTGATAGGATGAAACCTGTGCAACAAATCCAGTCGTGAAATTTCCTAGCTCCTAAATATTCCACAGTCAACTGTATTATAAGAACATGGAAATGTTTGGGTGTGACAGCAACTCAGCCACAAAGTGGTAGACCATGTAAACTGACGGAGCGGGGTTAGCAGATACTGAGGCACATATAGTGACGAGATTAGCTCAAGAACAGTGCACAAAAATCTTCATGAATGGGTTTCCATGGTCGAGCAGCTGCATCCAAGTGAAACATCAGCAAGTGCAATGCAAAGCATTGGATGCAGCGGTGAAAGGCACACCGCCACTAGACTCTAGAGCAGTGGAGACGTGTTCTCTGGAGTGATGAATGGGGCTTCTCCATCTGGCAATCTGATGGACGAGTCTGGGTTTGGCGGTTTCCAAGTGTTGTGCAAGTGTAAAGTTTGGTGGAGGGGGAATTATGGTGTGGGGTTGTTTTTCAGGAGTTGGGCTTGACCACTTAGTTCCAGTGAAAGGAACTCTGAATGCTCCAGCATACCAAGACAATTTGGACAATTCCATGCTCCCAACTTTGTGGGAACAGTTTGGAGCTGGCCCCGTCTTCTTCCAACATGACTGTGCACCAATGCACAAAGCAGGTCCATAAAGACCTGGATGACAGAGTCTGGTGTGGATGAACCTGACTGGCCTGCACAGAGTCCTGACCTCAACCTGATAGAACACCTTTGGGATGAATTTGAGCATTGTGTAGAGTGTTGATGTGCTTCTGGAAGAATGGTCAAAATTCCCATAAACACACTCCTAAACCTTGTGGACAGCCTTCCCAGAAGAGTTAAAGCTGCAAACGGCGGGCCGACGTCATATTGAACCATATGGATTAGGAATGGGACATGAGTCAAGGCAGGTGAGTAAATACTTTTGGCCAAATAGCATATGATGATTACAACAAATATTTGTCAGCCAACTACAGGTTGTGTTGTCATAGTCTTACTCGGGCTGTAATGAATCGCAGATCAGCACTGATCACTCCCCCATTGAATTTTGTTTCCCATTAAAAAAAGAAAAAAGTGGTAGTCTTGAACAAATGTAGCAGGAGGAATCTGAATAAAACTCATCCATCTTCCAAGTCATCAAGTTCAGCCATAGACTGTGCATGTCCGACGCTGTAGGAGAGGCGTGTCCAGCTGCGGCAAACATACGCCGTCAGAAGCAGGAACTTTCGCATGCCAACTTGCCATGCAACTTATCCACACTCACCTGCAGCTCATGACCTTCGTATCTAAAAATCACAGCTGAAGCAACACTGTGTGTTTGCCTTGCACCCAATCTCTGTGTGTGCAAAATACGAGCATGTCATGCAAAACCAGTCTGCGGTGCTCAGAAGTCAGACGTTTGCTGCTTTTATGGCACAAAGAGAAACTAAAACTTATTCTGCACCTCTGAAGGCCAGGCCTAAACACAAAGACGGCATTACAAGTTCCTTATTTGCAGGAGTCTGTGAAATTATCCGCAATAGCCACTGGATCGGTGGAAATAATGCCACAATCATGCAATTGACAAACAACATAATTTTGTATGATGGAAACAAACCAGCATTTATGTATTTTATTAATATACTTCTGAAGAATACTTGGTAACATGAAATATAAATGACAGCAGCTGAAAGAAATTCCTGAAGATCTCTGTCCTTACTCATCTTTTAACCGGATAATCCCATTGGTTTCGTGTGGGTCTTCTTCCAGGGTTGGTTTCTGTTTGGAGACCAACCGTTTGTATTTGTCAGACAACACCCCCTCCTACCACTACTATTGCTACTATTGTAATTATTTCATGTTACAATAGTAGCAACTTGCCACTCTGATACCTGAGAAAAAGCGAATAAAGCAAATGCAGGAAAAACATTCAAACCCTTAGATCCTTTGAATAAAATGGTTTCCTGCATGATTTGCCATAAAATGTGATTAGAGCTGTATCTATAACACAACAGTAGAAAGAGACAACCTGCTTAATCTGATGGCACACAAAAAAAAACGAATCTCTCATGTCTTTGTTGAACACTTGCATTGCATCGTGGCGGAGGGAAAAAAAACGGACCCTCTGAGTTAATAGCTGGTTGAACCTCCTTTGGGAGCAATGACTTAGGGCAAGTGCTAGATATGAGGCTATATGAATAAGAGAATAGTGAGTCAACCGATTAAAAAGCCTTGCTTTATTACAACGAGGCCTATACAGTCATCTCAACCACACTGAGCCTTGTTGGATAAACAGAAGAATATTTTTCTATCTGCAATCAACAGCCATTCATGAATGCAACAAAGACTGAGCTGCCAAGGCCAAAGGCTGTCTGGCTTCCCAGCAGCAAATGACAATGAGACTCAAAGCTAAACAGTAATCCAGGCCAACATTTGTGATCAGGGTGATGTCATGCTACTGTGCTGTGAGGTTTATGCGCCAGTCCTATGATGACACACACACACACACACACACACACACACACACACACACACACACACACACACACACACACACACACACACACACACACACACACACACACACACACACACACACACACACACATATATATATATATGCACATGTGAATTTAATAAGAACAAAAAATATCTCAATATATGACACTTCACTTAGTGTTTTTGTCAGATGATGCTCATGAATTAATAATTCTCAATAAAAATTTAATTAAATGTTAAATTACCTTTAGATACTTTACTTAAGACATAAAAAATATTTAATAATGCAGCCAGCTTCAAATATATTTCCAACAGATAGCTAAAGATTCAGTAACAGTAGTGCAGATAATTCTTTTTCATTACAAAACTGTAATGTTTTATGATTTGCTTTTATACAGTTGCACTAAATCATCTTGGAATACATTTACATTTTTTATAATTCTCCAGTCTCCTTCTCCCCACTCATATCAACTTGCTGCTCCGAAATGTATTGGGAGCAAGATAAAGACCTGAAAAAAAAAAGGAGCGGAAAAAAGCCC
Source organism: Xenentodon cancila (assembly GCA_014839995.1). Lineage (NCBI taxonomy): Eukaryota > Metazoa > Chordata > Actinopteri > Beloniformes > Belonidae > Xenentodon > Xenentodon cancila. The sequence goes on along the minus strand of CM026207.1, from coordinate 15,952,251 downwards.
CTGAGAGAGAAGAGTCGGAGGTAGAGGCTGAGAGGAATGAGCGCTTTGAAAGATGGGGAATATAATGCATGGCAAGGGGGAAGTCTGCTTGCAAAGTGTAGTTACATCATTTCAGGTCAGCGAGGCAAAGTGTAATCATGATAGAAGTGAGATGAGGAGGGGATGATAAAGAGGGAGGAGGAAAAGACAGTGCACAGGCAGCCCAGATGTCAGCTTCTGAAGATGAAAATGAGCCGGGCTGCAAGCAAAGGCTGCAAACATCCAAAAACAGGTAGAGCAGAAACAGGGAAGAGGAGTAACCTAAGTGGGAAAACGAAGAAAAAAAAAAGAAGACGTGCCAATAAAGTGTTCACGTCCACAAACGTTGTATTTCACACAAATAACAGATCGGACTGTCGTGTGCAAAAAAATATATATATACTTAAGACTGGGACTCTGCGGGATCATTTCCTTAGACAAATGACAAAAATCAAGCTGGTCAGCAAAAACGCAAGGTATTTTTACCTCCTCTCCTATCTCTTCCACTGCGATGCCTCCAGTATTCCTCCCCCCACTTCTCGCTAATATGTCTTATGTAACCTGGGCGACAGACTCCTGTGGAGAGGAGGGTGCTAGGGATAAGGGGGGGGGGGGGGGCTGTGTGTGCCAAGGATAAAGACAGAGAGACAGATACATGTAGAGAGGCACAGAAACAGTCACACACAAGAAGGAGAGAGAATCTGGGGTGAGTGGCCATGACTTGTGAAGAGGCTCTGTAAAGAAGAAATAAGAGACCAAAGTCAAAAAGCTGTTCAAAGGAAAGTCTCAAAAATAATGGAGAATATCAGTCAGTAGACATGTTAGTAATAATTTACAAAAGAGAGGCAGTAATAACATATAAGCAAAAATTATTACAGAAGTGTAGACTATTTAGATGAGAGAGAAAAAAGAAATAAAGCAGGAGATGCAGCAGTTTTTATTAGTGTAACTTTCCACGATTAAAAACCAGAGCATGTGTGTGAGTGTATACGTGTCTGTGTGTGTGTGTGTCTGCGTGTCAGATTTAATCTGCACAGGAACATGAGGTCTGGAAGGACTCCCATCAGTGGGATTTGTGAAAATCTGTAGCTCAATTTTCTCCTGTCTCAAAATATATCTTCTTTTCTCTCTGTCTGTTTTATGAACCCAATAACAGGTATGCTGACAGTCCTCGAAGCTCCTCCCTCCATCCAGCAACAGTCCAATCATAACATAGCAACCGTAACCAGGCACAGCAGGCCTGTTTTCCTCAAGTGTTAAGGAGGTTTACATGGGGCTGCATTAAAAGGGCTGTACCATATCTGTGGGGGGGGGGGGGGGGGGGGGGGGCGAATTTACGATAAGATTTCTAGTCGGCTCCTAATGTGACAGAGAACCGCCGCATCAAAAGCCGATAATTCATGTCGTTAGCCCTGACAGACTTGTTCCAGTCTCCACTGGAAATGCACATCAACTTGCAAAAAGATTTGTGAAAATGAGTGTTACGGGTGTAAAGTGCACGTGTGCTGAAGAAGGGAAGCTCAAAAAACAGGTGAAGAAAGTTTTTTATTAGTCAAAAGTCAAGTGAAGTCCCGTTTACCCCTGGTGTCAGTTATGGTTGTAGTCCTTGTTAGTTTCTCACTCATTACAGTCTCACAGAAACAAGACCATCCTTTTGGTACAACCCAAAAATAACAAAAAGAATACACAATTCTGTGCTTTAAACATCTGACTGGGAAAGGGGAGCCATGGCAACAGGAGGAGGATTTCTTCTTGGTTTGTTTCTCAATACTCTCAAGTTCCAGCACACTTTAATACTGTAGGGTTGGGAGGGATTGTCTCAGACAAGTGTTTTGCAGTAAACACTTGTGAACACTGGACTCAGACCTGAAGGGTTTATTTCCCCGGCTTACTTGCCAGACAAAAATGTTCTAACTCTTTTCCATTGTTTCTTATCCTTTCTGTGCATGTTCAAAAGCTCGGGTTATTTCAATGTTCAGGTCTAGTGAGTAGAGCTTTACAAACTACGGCAGACCATCTGCTCTCAGATTCCCTGCACAGGCTGGTAAACACTGTGCATGCACATGGGTTATGCTCTAGTGATGGCTGTTAATAAACCACTGGATGAAATAACCTTTAATTCAAATGTGCAGTTGTCAAAATAAACTTATACAGCCGCTGTAAAAGCACAGTAGACAATCAGTGTGAAATCTCTCTGATCGAGTCTATTTCTTAAAGGGGACATATGAAAAAAAAAAAAAGACTTTAACTGAAATTAAAACCATTGATTTGGGTCTTTTTTTATGCCAACTCAAAAAATTTGATATAACACAGCCCTTTAATTTGGTTCAGAGTAGCCTAGTCCTTAAAATATCTAATTTAATGAGACAATCAGATCTGCAGGGAAGAGTGACATCATAGACCCAGATCAGAGAAAAATGATCCACTCTCACCAACATTTTCGTCATTCGCATTTTTGTACCCCTGAAGTGAAGAACGCATAGCTTTTACACCAGTTTTCTAAGACGTATTCCCAGAGGAATCAAGGGTGTGGAGTGAAACCAAGACACTGACTCCACCTTCTTAAATCTGCAGCGACAAATAATGCAGTAAAGACATGGTGGATTTTTGTACTGTCTCTCTATCTCCATTTAAAAACCAGTTCGTTCCACCTCTAAAGCTCAATTACTCCATCCTGCTGTGCTGTGTGAATGGCACAGGAGGTGAAATGGTGTAATAGTTTGTACTGTGGCTGCACTGTCTTGGGAGATAGCGACAGAGCTGTCGCTGAGTGCTGTGTGACCTGGCATCGCAGAAAGGCATAATGGAGGCACGAGGATGGCTGCAAATATGCAGAAGATGAATATTGGTTTGTTCACAAGGATGGTGAGACACCGAGTAATGGCAGGTAAGGTCGTATTTTGAGCATCGTAACTGGACTCGGAGCAGTAACTACTCAGCGAACCCTGCTACTGTGCTTAGCAACCAGTTGAACCCAGGCCAGCGTTCCTCCCTCCCTGAAGCTCCCTCCTCCATCTGCAGTGAGCATCAGTGATGGGCAACCTGAGCACGGCTGTACAACCAGGTAGAAACTTTTTTCTTTTTCAATTGATGTTTATCTAATGCTGCTTTATTCACTAGACAGCAAGTGGTACAGAAAATACAAGTTTTTTTTCTGGACATTTTTCTAACCCTGTCAGTTATGTTCCTCGCTAACAGAGAAATTTAAATATATCCAGATTATTTTCTATTACTTATTTTATGTCTTTCTATCTATACATAACTTTTTGCATTTAAAACAACTGGAGCCACTGGCGGAGCTCTGTTGCAGCACCGTCGTGACCCTGCTTGCGCTCCCCTTGGTATATTATGACGCTAACTTGTGGTACTTTACATTCATTCTGACTGAATCCATCCAGCCGTCCTCATTTCTGATGTTGCCGATTAAATTAGATTTTAAACTAATAATGTTGGAGCTGTAAAGAGGACTGGCGGAGCTCTGACAGAGCACCGGTGGGACCCTCAGGAAGCTGATATGCAGCTAAATGATGGCAGTCGTCACAGCTGAGTCCAGGACAAAGTTAGTCAATCTGAAAGGATACGGGCCAAAGTCTGGTACACTGCTGTGGTATCTGGGACCCAGTTGTGACAAAGTCCCCGGGGCTGCAAGGCTGCAAGGCATTCAGATGACGGACCATGTTATGGTCTGTTGCAGCAGTCTAATAATACAATTAACAGTGCAACAGCACATATTATCCTTAACATAAAAGTAAGTATGTACTAATAGGTCTTTATTTAAAGTTCAGGAGTCAAGACTAAAGGTGGCTGCTAAAGTGATGAAGCCAGCCATTAATGAATGATCACTCAAGAGACAAGGCCATTAGTTAACCACAAATGTATGGATTTATATAATTTTACAGTTGGACGTGAAATCTCGCTACGGAGACCAAAACTGTTTTTGCACCAGGCTCTGGGTATATTTATTTCTGCTCCAAAGTTGTGACATTTAAAATGTGGCTGGCCAGTAGATACTGACTGACTCTTGGAACCAGCCACCAACTGGGCATCTGTGTGAACTGCACATATTGCTGCTTCCGCATTGCTCTCTGTTTTGCAAGCCGGACAAGCCCTCAGATGATACTTGTGAGAAACATTTCACTGCATTTTAAAAGGTGTGTGGTAGGACACAGAAGAACCGGATTCCTTTTTTATTCTGCATAGTTAAAAAGTCTTGGTAACTGTAGATTTTCAACCCTCACTTTAGGCACGTTATGTGGAAACTGGTTACATCTCAAACGGGAATATAAAATAAATGAAAAACAGAATGAATTGATTTCTATGTGGGTGGTTTTACTAACCTCTCTACCTCCTCTGAAACAAACAATACTTATCTGACTTCTCAGTGCTCTTCATACAATGTTTCCATCAAACATATTGGACTTCAAATCTAATTCTAAACTAGTCGCAAATAATTTTTATCAGAAATTCAAGACTTTATTTTCGTTTTATTTATCCATTTCTATTTAGCTTACATAAAACAGAGTGCTTTCACTTTTCTTTTTTTTTTTAACAATTGTTTAAAGTGTCAATATAGTAAGTCTCACATTCCCCTCAGACTCCAATTTAAATTCACTTTGACATCACCATGGAGATGAATGTTCACTGTTTCAACTGTATTTATATAACAGGGCTGAACGTTAACTCATATCAAAGTGAATCCAAGCAAGAATCCTACATTAGTGCAATCTCATCTCATCCTGCAGCATCTGAAGAGGAGAAATGGTCCACATGTACACAAACATTGGTTTGGACCGTCCACAGGCAGACGTAAGAAGAGACCAAAGAGAAAAGACTGAAACAAACAAAAAAAATGATATCAAGAAACAAGAAAATGTTGCAGCCCTGCAAAACACTAATGATTCACTATTTCAAAATCAGGGGCAAAGATGACAATGGCAAATTAAGATGAAAAACTGTCAATTAAGCTGTTTATCAAAGGAAATATTAATAAATGATGAGCTAGTTTCCTTGCACACTTATGACAGACTATAATCTTACTTTCAAGTGTATGAAACATGGTTCTCTTCTTACCTCGAACTGTATGTGTCTTATTCATGTGATCCTGAATGTGTCTGAGTGGATTTGAGACAATAGAGGGTTGCAAAAGGCAAACACAGAGTTACATAAGGATATCACGACCAAGCTGAACTGACTGTTATTACGCATGATTCCTCAGCGGCATGAAATGGAAAAGAAACCGGGATATCCTGAAAATAAAGGAGATATTCAAGTCTGCATAAAACAGCATATGAGACAGCCAGAGAGAAAGTAAGATCACAAAAAAATATTCACTGAGGTTTTAGCTGTTATCTTTAGTAACTTAATTTAACCTGGACGAGGCATCAAAATACAAATCAATAGGCTCGGAGAGACAAACAAACATTTGTGCTGACTTCAAACGCCTGAAGAATTTCAGGAAAAATTTAAACTGTTCAAAAACTGTTTCTTTCTCAGCCTCTGAAAAAAATACAAAACACTAAATAAAAACAAATTGAAGAGTTGACCTTCATATTTTTGTACATTATTAACTCGATGTTTTATATTTAATTTATAAACATTTTTCTAAGGAAATGAAAGCCAGAAGTATTGTGTAGCATGGGGTGTAAATGAGTTAAGATGTGGTTCAGGAGTCAGCGCCTGCAGCATTACAATCACTATTATGTAAGTGTGCTCGTGACAAAGCCAGCAATCTCCTGATAAAAACAAGAAAAAAAGAAGGCAACAACCTTTGGACACATGTATTTAACATGTATGAAGCATGAAGAAAAATATAGTATTTAACCACTAAGACACAATAATGTTGCTACAGACACTGAGGTTGGAGTCTGGGGGCATGTGACAGTAGGTCTGGTTCCATTACTCTTAAAATTGCACAACAATATGCCAAATGGAAACAAGTGAATACTGCAAAAACTCCACAAACTTTTCACACTCATATAAGACAGTTTCCTGGTGAATCTAAATAGAAATATTTTGAAAACGTCAGTGGAAACACGTTTTACGGGTCACATGACATGGAAAAAGAAAAAAGCCACATTTGCTTTTCTGTAGGATCTGGCCCCCTTATACGTGATGTAACAGGTCAACAAGGGAAGCTACTGGCTTGCATAACTCATCAAAAGTTGTGCAAGTAATGCCAAAGTTTCTGATCCACGCTTCCATAAAATTGTGTACAATGACCTCCCAGAAATCCCTCAGACGTAGCCGGCTCCACTTGTGACGATTCACTGCAGACGTCCACGTCGAGCAATTACGACGCTCCATCAGATGCATCCAAATATCATGTTAAGAGTCAGCAAAGGTCTCAAAGAGGACCACATAATGACCTAAATGCTCACCTCTTTTACATCATGTTAGTGTGAGTCCTTGTCAACAAAAGATTTACAGTAAAAGAAAAAGCTCTTCTGTCAATATCTAGCAGGGCTGTGAAAATATGTCAAGATTAGTGGCGGTATTCTCCACTGAATATTATAATATCAAAGACCAAGAATTCGTCTAATAAGTGAGCTAAAGTAAGTGAATAGTAAAGTTTCATAGTGTTTCTTTTCACAGCACACATTTAACAGCTCGGTGACACAAGCAACACAGAGTTGCTGCTTCACGTCATCTTTGTTCACAAAATGCTCAGATTCGACCTCCTCGCAGGTGACAAAAATATACAACTCTGTGTTACCAAAGAGGGCTTGCAGCAATAGTGCGTCACCAGAGATAACTAAATGCAGCAGGACACCAATGACGCACAGACAGAGCTACTGCCTACCTGACAGGGTTTTCCCCGCTCTAAGTGATGACAGAATAATGACGCCACTGTCGCGCACATGGTGCCGACCCCTCGCTCAAAAGGCAAGGGAAAAAAATAAAAAACAGACACACTGTAGCTAGAACTGTGTAGTAAGCTGCCTGTGTTAAGAAACGGACACTAAATGTGTGTGAGCATATTCGCTGAGCTATGGGCCTGCGTCCAAAGCATATCACTTACTGCGACATGATAAAAGGATCGTCTCGCTGCAGTGGCCGTTTGCCGCCGCTCCTCACAACTAGAGTATGCGGGCGTTACTACGGACCTTTGGCACAACAGGATCATTTACACGTAGCTTTATGTTTATACTTGTTTTGTTCAAGCTGCTATTGAAGTGAACCGTTTTTCTAATGTTCACATCTGTGTAATAAGTGTTTCTTTTTTTTCTTTGACATACCTATGAAATAAAGTGGATCTCTCAAAGTTGTTATCTTATTCTGCACTTGTATTTTTCCAGCCTGAGCCTGTCGCTTGAGTCACTGATACACTGAATGTACAAGGTCAGTGCAGAGAGAGAAGAGGCTTTCTGTGATGCCATGCAGGCGATTGTCACAGCAGTGGAGATGTGTTTTCTGGCCTGATGTCAACAAATGGAGTGTAGCTCTGAATGCACTTAAATGACTCGTCTTTGAGGTTGACATGATGTCTTTGTGAACAAAGCACAGCGGGCTCCAGGATGACACGTCAGTTCTTGAAAATCAAGTCTGCCTCTACACACAAACCTCTCAGCAGCCACTCTTCCCTCCTACGTCCTCTCCGCTGCTAAAACGATGAGCATGGAAAGATGGGGTTACTGAGGAGGGGAAAAGGTGAGAGATATGGGAGGGATGTATGAACACTAATGTAGCACAGGAGTGAGCTGGGCAAGTGAGAAGAGGAGTTTTTTTGCAAATGCTGATCTGAAACACTTCAAATCATTAACACATCAGTAAAACATACCATCCAGTGACGTTTTAACAAACACCTGCAGGTGTTTGAAATCTGAAATCAGACAGGAAAAGGTGCGATTGTAAAGTTTCAGGTCTGGGAGTGGGAATGCTTCCAGTTGCACCTACTGTTATCTACTTAGACAACAATCTGTCCTTGCATCTTCTTTTCCATTAGTACACACTTTAATGTGAACGACCGACTGACCTTGTGAAAAACAGACTTTACTGCATTTCATAAGTCAGACCGTGTATATGCTGTCAAAGTATGAAATGTAATCCAGTTATTCTGGTTATGCATGTCTCCGTGATATCCAGACATTTATCACTAGATGTAGCTGAGCCAAATACTGCAGTTGTTGTACTAGTTTAAATATGTCTAGCTACCATCCATTGGAGCTCACTGAATATGCCCAAAAGTCTTGGAGAGCCGATCAAATCAGTCTATCCCTGTAGAGAGTCCTGAGCCAGCTTCACGTGATGATGACAGAGCAGCAACATTGCGATCTGGATGCAAACCACGCAGATGGCTGCAGTTGAGGATGACCGGTTCTTCGATTCCACTTTAACTTCGACAGTTAATTGATGACTTGTGTCTGTCATTCTGAATATGTCACTGTATTCGCTGCTCCGATTGGCGTAACGCGTCCCTAATAAAAAACACTAAAGACTATGAAGACCTTCAGGCACAGAGCAGCGTAGAGTCGTGGTATCAGCCTGCCACGCACTGTTTACAGAACTAGCGGGACTCCGTGGATGACAGCCAAGAAGGACCCACAATTGACAAAGAGACACAAAAGGGCTTGAAAATAGTAAAACATTGTAACATAGGCAAAAACTTTCACAGATAAGCCCCAGTCTTCCCGGGGTAAATGTTCTGGTGACAGAGTAGACCAGATGCAGCCCAACACAGTTAACCAACAGTAAAATATGCCGTGGGTATTAGCATGGTGTGGATCTGCTAAACTGGGGGTGAGAAAATAACACCCAACATGACAAAAGAATACATTTTAAAAAAAGAAAACATGGACTGTTTTAAAGTGACCGCCACAATCCTTAGGCAGCTTCCACCCGCCTCTCACCAACTGACTTTGTTTCCAAACATGTTGACTTAACCTCAGAAAAACTGTTCTTGTACAAGTATAATTACAAGCAGCACCCTTTTAATCAAGTCAAGTGCTCATCGGACTCATTGGTTTGCCGTATAATTTGCACTCTGAGTGTCATGAAATACATGAATGATGAGAGTGGCAAAGCTGCCCTCACAGGTGGTCTGTCGAGGTAACACCCCCCCCCCCCCAACGTCCACACACATACAGTGAATCTACACTGATTGCTGTTTGTGTGTCTGTGATCTTCATACCCACACATGCACATGCATATGTAATCACAACTTGGACAGGATTTGATAACATGATGCCTTTGAGTTGCCCCAGAACAAAGAAACACCCATTGCAGCATAACAAACAATGTGACACACGAATGTGCACACACTGCTGCACTCCCTCTGTGCTCTGTTTATCAGGGCCGGGCCCATCGATCATACTTGCCTGGTTGCCCGGGTAACCCCATTATTATTCCAAGCACGGAGCACCAACTTGCAGAGAGAGCAGTGTGTATGTGTTGCTTATGCAGAGGAGATCCCCACTGGCTCCAAGGTAAAGAAGCCAGCGTTCCTGCTATCCTCTTTTCCAGCACCCTCAGTGATCTGCATACCTATGAGCGCGGACATGTTATACACACTCACAAAAACACACGGTGACTTCTTTGAACCCATCCCTATGATATAATTTGACATCCCTCCATTCCATCCCCAGCACTGCGCCACTTTCCTGCTCCCCACCCTTATGTTTTTCATTCAGCATCTTTCCTCCATTTTCTACACCGCCCTGCAGAATTTCATTCAGCTTGCACCCCTATCTGTTCACTCCCTCTCATTGTTCATTCACATTCTGCGGCTGCAGGCCTCATTCATAAACAGAACCACTCCTTACAGTGGCAAAAAAGTAGGGAGGTAGGGAGAGGAAATGAGGAAGGGGCTGAGTGGAGGCAGGGTTGCCCCTACTGACTTACTGGCTGCTGCATGGTGAGGGCTCCCTGAGCACCAAAAAACAGTCAATGCAGATGCAGAGGAGAGAGGATTGGGGGTTGGAGGGGGGACTGGGGTGGCAAGATTATATCTGCCTCAAGCTAAACGCTCCTTCTTTTCCTCTTTCATTCATTCTTTCTAGCCTACAGCCATTCATTCATTCAAACTGCTCTTCATTCAGCCATCATCCCTCTTCTTCAAGAGGTTTGGAGCTGCTGCAGATGTCTCGACTTGTCCCTATCAGACAGGGCGGTGGCGTACAGAATATTGTACTCAAGGACAGTAAAGCTGTATTTGCATGTGCATGTGCGTGAGCGTAATTTACCACTGGCTGGGGCCAGAGGACACTGCAGACAAAACAACCTCTGCTGCCTTTGTTTGCCAGGGAGCTTCATTTATCACATTTTTCAAGACAAAAGAACTGTTTCCTTATTACTGCTGCTCATTCTTACCAAGAAAGGTGTCCAAATCCTTCACTAACATCACTGCACCAACTGGGGGTAAATGAATCTTTCTGATCATTCATGTTTCACCTCCAGTTGATTTCCTGAGGCAATTGCAGGCGAAGTGGAAAAGCACAAAAGAAGGAACTGATGGAAGGGGATCAGAAAAGAGGAAACGTTTAAAAAAAAAAAATTAAAATGAAGGAACACAGGCCATTTTATACTGGCATTTTAAAATGAAATCAATCAGAATCTATATTAATATTCCAACTACGTGTTGCAAAACATCTCTCTTTGTTTTTTTTAATATAGAAAAACTGGGTAGAGTGTTGAGACAAACACAGCAGTGGACGAGCGCCTGTCTACATGGCTCACCACCGATAACTCAACCTATTGAGCTAACCAGCATCTGGAAATAACCTTTATTGCACGTTGCTCTTTTGAGGGCTTTTGCGCGTCTGGGCAGCTGCAGTATTAATAAATGCAGAGCATTTACCACGGACTGATACCACGGACAGCAAAGTCGAAGCGCTTGCTGTTCCATCTCCACATTGCTGTTTACACATTAAAGGAGCATCTGAGCGTCATCTTCTGCTATTATTCATCAGATATAAGCTGAAGAGCAAAGTATTTTAGTCAGTGCAACTACTTATGGATGTGGATACGAGAAAATGAGGAAAGAGGAAAAGACGAAGTGGGTTGAAATAAAAAAATAACACACGCGTTAAAAAGAAATAGAACTTGGCAAACTTTACGTGGAAAGTTGTGGAGACAGTTTTAAGAAGTGGATGAACTCTCCAGGAGTAAAAGTATATCTGATATCAGCTAGGTTGTGTGACAGCTGCTATGACTGCAAACGCCTCTCCCTCTATCCCATGCTCTCTGTGTTTGCCAGCGAGTTTCCATCCCATCAGCATTTTATCTGTGTGTGTGTGTGTGTGTGTGTGTGTGAGTCTATGTATATGCATTTATAACACAGTAATTTGTGAAAAAATAAAGATGCAACAGGGCTTTGACAGAAATTGACATCCTGCTCTCAACTTGTGTGCTCCTCCAGCTCGACTAACAAAACTAAAGTGTCTCACGTGAAAAAGGTGAGTTTCAAATCAAATTATTTCAACAATAAATGATCGACCCTCCGCCGACCACATGGAAATCGAGTTTTTTTTTTCCTTTTCAATAAATACAAAATAATATAATTAAAACGAAACAGCAGCAGAGGCTGAGAGCGTCCCATAAAAATGTGCCGACACGTCAAGTGGAATTCCACTTTCTGAATGAGCCGTGGCCAGACATGATATCCTGCCAACAGTTAGTTGGACTCCTCTGGAAAAAGTGCAGCTCCCACAGCTCTCAGCATGGTTGTAAACACCTCTGCTCGGGTTATATATAGCTGCACTGGCTCAGGGACACAGGTGGACATCTCTGAAACCAAATACTGACAAACAGGCGCGGGGAGGGCAAAGGAGGCATAAGTGAGGTGCTGGTCAATGAAGAAATGAGAGGGGAGATGGCGAGGATGAAATGAAAGAGATAAAGTGACATCAGGAGGTGTTAGAGGCATGTGATGAAGAGGGAGAGAAGGAGCAAGAAAAGTGAGAAGCGATGGAGGGAGGAGTTGCTGTTACATATAAATGTCCAAATAAAATGTCCTTTGTAGTCAAGGGACAGCTGCCTGCACAATCACACTCTTTCATGATTCCTTTGGCAATAAGCACCACTTACATCATCCTCACAAGCTGAAAGGAACCAGGGAGGAAGAACACTATGATGTCAGCTGAACTGATAAAGAAAAAAAGCACAACTCCATAGAATCAAATATTTACAGCATTACATGTAAAATGGGCCTGCCCAAATAATCATTTTACAGCTATACTGTTGACTTATTTGAATAAAAATGTCAGAAATCTTGTACAGATTGATCATTAAAGCTCAACTTAAACCAGAAACTAAAACAACTGAACTCGATTGACATATCTGGACTGTTTGACCACGTCAAATGTCTTCAGATTTCATTTGCTGAATGAGACATAAGAAGCTCAGAACGTTTGTTATATAAAACTAAAGCTCCATGGTTAACACCTACCGTTCATACATTTTAAATCAAATTCACGCAGTTAAAAATGTGATAATGTGTAGCTGGTACAAAGCCATTGTGTGCATATCAAAGAAAGAATCAGTAATTATAGGTTTTCCCCTTCATAACCAGGAACCTTAAATGAAAATGATTTCACTCTGAGCTGTGGGTTTTGGTGCTAAAACACACCAGCATGTTTTTCAGCCTCCCTGTGACCCTCCAAACGCAGTTTTAGCTCTGGGGGAACATTTGTCACGTCACCGTAACAAGTGTATCAAACACAGACAGCGTTCAGCACCCAAGCACACACACATTTCCTCTACAACGACACACTCCAAGATAAAAGAGCCATTACATCATCACCCACCTCCCTCACCCCCCAAATGGAGAATGAGCCATGAACACTGACCACTTGGAGGCGCGGAGTCATTACATCACTGGCAGCAGCCTGGGGCAGGCCATAAAAGAAGGGGCTGGGGCATTGTGGCAGCAGGAACTGGGCCATGAGCGCGCTGATCAATGCTTAAGCTCAGTAATGTTGCAGAGACACATGCTGGTCTGATGGAGGGTCGGAGGCTGCCTGACGCAGTGCAATGACACACACCACTCCAGGCCTTCAGCGTAATATGCATCCAGATTGGCATGTAATGAGAATGATAACAACGATGGCAACGTCACATTAGGAGGCTGCACAGGAAACAAACCGTTCTTTATTATGATAAATAATCTAATAACTATGTGTTAGTGATGTTAGTGTTACCCACAGTCCCAGCTCATGACTATTGGCTTTTCATGACTCAGCCTACTTCAGTAATTGTTCCCGTTTTTAGACATAGTTCATTTTTACTTGGCTCTATCTTCAAATCAAGATGTTTCTGCACAATCTGGGTTATGTTGAGGTGAAAACAGCACTGACTGAATATTAATGAGTGAGTGAGTGGTGGTAATTAGGCGTTTCAACTTTTCTAACAGACATACAACTCATGTTTAGCTCTTGTTGATCAGAGGCAGAAGATCTACTTTTAATAAAGACAAATACTCGTGATGCAGAAACAGAAGGTGACCAAGACAAAAAAAAGAAGAAAAAAAGGGCTTTCTAAGTTTTTACAGTTTTTGCTTGGACAGACCTCAGTTTTGAACCTTTTTCTTGAATTAAATGATTTAAAGTGCAGTCACACTGTGTTCACTAGCGCCGAACAGTCTGGTAATACCAGTTTCAGCCATGTGTGGCAGTAATGAGCAACAAAGCGGCCTCAGTACAACACGATAAGACAAAGTAGTCACGTGGTTTGTGGGCGTCCCTGAACTTGGACCAAATTACCATTTGAGGATAATTAAACAGAAACAGCAAGGATGGCTGAAGCTCTCGGGAAGAGAAGATTCCCACCACCAACCACCACCTGGCTCAGGAAAAACACCTCGCTAAGAGGCGAACAAATAGCAGATAAAACCAGAGTAAATAGCAGCAGTGCTTTCCCCTGTTGGAGACAGCTCATGGACACCAAAGAAGTGAAGTCTGATGCAGAACACAAACCAGCAGCACACAGAAGTGCTGCTGGTTTGTCTCGCCAAACATCTTATCAATAATTCGATAATAATTTTTTTTAAATGCACTGGTTTACTAACTTTTTAAAGAATCCCTCTCCAGCTCCACTGTTGCCAAAAAAATGTTCACCCTTGCCTTTAAAAACAAGCAGGCTGATGACTAAATGCCAGACGAAGTTTTATAAAAGCAATTAGGAAGCCAGTGGGTGCCACAACAGATGGTTCTTTACTGTCTGTTGTACATAATAATGAAGGAAAAAAACAATATAGCATTTTTGAGAGTTTAAGAAGAAAATGGCCACAAAAGACAAACATGTTTTTCCATCTGCATAAGAAGTACTTGAAAGTGAACCTATTCTAGGTTTACAGCTTTTCATGCCATGTTTGGTCTTTATTTGAAAGCCAACTAGAAAGTTCAGAGTCATGAAAACTGGTGCTAATTTGCCCCCAAACGTCGGCTGAGCCAGATGCAAGAACCTGTTAGGTCAGGGGCTGGACGCACAATTACCGTGGCCAACCAAAAACCGTGGTTAAGTGAGCTGATAGAGATGAAAACAACAAAATAAGCAGTGGTCAGTGGAGGAGACGCCCCTCGGTGGAGGACACGCCCCTCGGTGGAGGAGACACTACTCGCACTGTGGCAGTTGACTGAAGCCCCAAACAGATTTGACAGTGCAACAATATAGTCTGGGTAGATGTATGTTTTTATGTATCAGGGATACCTGGGTCTGAGTGATGGACACACTCCACCAAGCCATTCACTCAACTCCCAAAAAACTCATACTCCTATGTCCCATTGTCGCTCTTAACAAAACCATGGGAAATGAAAGCCCGGTTTGCACCTTGTTTTCTATTGCCTTGCATTTTCATTAAAACCCCTGGTGCTGCAGCTGGGGCCGGGGAATCGAACCAGGAACCTTCTTGCTGTGAGGCAACAGTGCTACTGGTCACTGGTGATTAAATTCTGTGATCTCTGCCCTGACCGGTATCAGCCAGTATTGGCTGCTGATATTGGCTGATACTGGCTGCAAGGAAATTGCATTGGTGCAACACATTTTAACCACTATATCTTAAAGAAAATGGAGCTTCTGTAGCCCTGAGTCTAATTGAAAAAAACAAAACCAAACAAATAACTGTGCTTCACCATGGATGCGAAGTGGAAGCAGCAGAGGAAGAACAGCTTTTGACATTTTAAAATAGGCAGACATTGTGAGCGTTGTCCCGTGTGCAACATACAGCAAAGCGTCTTTCCTTCTGGCCATTTTAGAGTCAAGTTGAAGACAGGTTTTGAATCTTCATTAATAAACATTTCTGGGTATTTAAATATCACCTGCTGGCATTCATGGATCTGCTCCAAGCAGCAGATATAAATCCTGGTCAGCGTGTAAGAACACAGGTTGGTAAAGTAAAAAGCATTCCCAAACACCTAGTGTTTGCAGACAGAGCAATATTAAGACAGGGGTTTGGAGGGAAAACAGCATAAATGCCATTCCAAGCAACACTCATTTGCATTGTCTTTAGTAAGCAAAAACTGTCTCAATTCAGCATCTTTCTCCCAACATAACAAAGGTAGGTTCAAACGGTTTAGTTTGAGGGGGCGGGGCAATGGGGGCGACGCGTGGTGTGCGTCATCTCATTTTTACTTTAATTCGGAGACTGTACTGTTCATAGTAACTGCTGACTTTGACACTGTGATGATCCACTAAAGGCAAAAGTAGGTTAGGAAGAGGACGGGGAGAGAAAACATTCATGATGGGGACGGTAGTCTTCCTCAGAAACTCAAGTTGTAGCATGAAGCATTCAGGACAGACATCAAAACTGGCATCAGGATGCAGCAAAATATTCCAAGAAACCCCCCCCAGATGCACGCATCCCGCCTTCCCTCCCTTCTTTTTCTTCATGCTCTACTGATTATCTTAGTGGAAATGACCTCCATCTTAGAGTGCTGAATGGCCCAAACTCAATTAGTTATTTACCTCCCTTTCAGTTTTTTCCTCTATCAAAACACAATAACATCAGTGTGGCGCCTGCAGTCTTTCCTCAAGTCTCTCTGTTGTCTCTGGACAGCTAGATCCCTGGATCATGAGGATAACTTCATGTGTCGTTTTGTACGAGCAAGTTGTCTCTGGATTTTCTGTGAAATGTTCAAATGTCTTTGTTTCCTTCCACTGTTCACCGTCCAGACATGTCATCAGACATGTGTTGTTAAAATGCATTTTAACAAAACACACACAGACTGGTCGCCTGAATGGATGATTTCTAGATTTGGGCACACAAGAGAAACGGATGAGAGTCCTCAAGCAAAATAACAGCTTCCCTGTGAGCTGAAATCAGCGTACGAAAACCGGACACCCCTAATGTTTCCTGCAGCAGCGCAATGCAGGAGAGAAGCAAGGGAAGAGATGTGAAACATCAGACTCTAGAGTCTCCGAGCCCACTCACGCCTCTGCTGTAGGTGAGCGTGTGACGCACGCTGAAAAATGAGATGGCATAAAAGTGAGCTCATCAGTCGCCGTTCAAACTTAAAATACCTGTTTTAACCAGAAAGATGCCAAAATAACAGCAGGCAAGTGAAAGTCAGAGCATCTCCAAACACAATCCTGCATTTTGAGCTGTTTTTTAGGAATACATCAAAAAAAAAGAGAGAAAGAAAATTATATTGAAAAAGAAATCTCTTTCCTACTAGCACACAAGCCCCATCAGTCCCTGACACAAATTCAACAACCCTCCTGACAGACACAAACGTGCACGTGCAGGAACAGCTCTTACACCAAAGAAAACAGACCGACATCTGTGCTTTCCATGACGAAAACCCTCGCTGCCATCTTAAACTCTTCCAGTAACTCATTAAAAAAGAAAAAAAAGCACACAACAATTTTTCATCATCTACGATCTGCCTGATAAATCACAGCAAACACCTCCAACCTCCAAGGAAGATGACTTGTTTGGATTATGTTTAAATAGAATCAATCATATTGAGTTTGGCTGCAAATGTATTCATTTAATAACACTTAAATATACATTACAGTAACAAACATTTTGCACATATTATTCATCTGGAGACTTTTTGGCCAATTTATGAATAATTTATCTGCTGCTTCCGTTTATTTATTTTATTACCTACTTTCTTGTTAATACCTGTAAACTATTAACATTTATCATTATCTACAAATGATTTTATATATATATATATATATATATATATATATATATATATATATATATATTTTATATTAACGCACCTTAGACAATGTGAGGTCGCTTTACAATAAACTGATTCTCCCTGTAAATATAATTAACTCAGTGAAATTAGTTTTACTGCGAACGAAAGTCAATCAGCTACTGAGTCTCGAAACACAAGCTTCATATTTTGTGATGCGCAATTGTCCATAAAGATCTGCTCTGTAAGTTGAGCAGATGTAGTGTTTTACAGAGCAATCTGGCCGTTTGAAAATAAAAGAAAGCTGTTTCTTTCCCCAATGCAACACTGACACCTTGTGGGTATTTACAGAAATGCATTTATAACCCAAAGACTTCATAAGTCCTCAAATGTCCAATACATCTGTAAATACACCATCGTTATTTCTAAGGTTTGGTAATGAAGGACATTAGAAAACGTGGTCCTGACTAGATCTTAAAGTTATGTAAACACACCCTCAGATTAACTACTGTTAAGTTAAGCGATCAGCTTGAAGAACACAGAAACAGTAACTTAAAGTAATCCTTTTCTGTATAATGTTGTCCATCTCTGAAATCATTGTAGAGAAATTTTACAATGTTGCTTTAGTTCACTGAGGTTTGCAGGAGCCTAAAACCTTGGAACTAGGAGATGTTGAGTTTTTTTTCTCACGTGACAATGTTTTACATAAACATACACTACTCTACTGTGTAACAGAATTAACTTTAAACAAAAACTGACAGTATCCCTCTTCAAGGAGCTTTATTAAGTCTAACAGCCACTTAGTCGTCCTCCCGATGGCTTATACCAATATACATGCGTCCATACTACCGGCAACTAAAAACCAATAATGTCCTCTCTGCAAGGTCTGCTTTTTATCACTTTAAACTTTATTCAGCTGACTTCTATTTAAGCATGTAGGTATTTATGTGAATTTATATCACATAGCATCAAACATATGTACATATTAAATCTACCCAAATTAATAAATACATTTAAATGTCAGCGTGAAGCAATGCAAGCCTTCATCTGATAGGGAATTTTTGAGAAAATAAATGATAGAGTCAGTTTGGAAACACAGTCCATGTTTTGATTAAATCATCCAATGTGAGACCCTTTGTGGACTTTAATTGTTGGATGATGGTTTAAGAGACAAAAATGATGCCAAAACCCTCTCTGTAAAGTGTCTGATTCTCACCAAGACCATCTGCTGGTTCCACATCCTCATCCACGCGAGAGCCTCAGTGATCTTTTCTCTTGAAAAATGAACTCACAGTTTGGAGCGACGAGCGAAGTGAAATGTACCAGCAGAGCACTTCATCATAACATAGACACCTGCTGTTGCTATGACGACAAAGGGCTCAAATTAGCTCTCCTTTCTTTCTCAATCACAGATGATACATGAACATGCACTCGATTTTCTGTGCTTTAGAAGATATATGATGACAATTAAAAAAGAAAACTGGGTCATAAGTCCAAGTTGGGCCAAGTTGCACTGATGCTGCAAGACTTGCGTTAGTAAATTTACTCACATTTCCACAGAACATTACAGACAAACACATCTGTGGCAGCAGTGATGCATCATTTCAATTAAAATTACTTCCAGATCTCAATTAAGTTTTCTTCTTTATTATAGCAATTTTAGTGCCATTTAGTGATCCAGCCCTGATTTCCACTTTAACGCATGCATCAAGGAAAGATGTTCCGCATCTCCTCTTTTCATCATGTACACCAAGACAGGCTTCAGCTGATTTTACTAGTATCTGCATATGTAAACTTGTCGTTTCTTGTCTTCAGCTGATAAACCTACATTTAGGTTTCAAACCTGAAAGTCTCTGCCAAAATGCTCTGAACAATTAGTGCAAAACCAACACAGAACCAGTTTTATGTTGGCGCGATAAGAGTGTGAAGAAACTGACCACTCACTTTATTATCTTTGTATTTAAGCTTCATCTATAATGAAAAAAGATGCCTCTCAGTGTGTTCAAATAGAATCATGTCCACACAGTTATTGATATTGATATTGAGGAGCAACAATACGCACAGGAGTGCAAGTTTACCCGTACAATCTTTCAGAGTGTGACATTTCCATGATTCTTCAATGCAACAACAATGTGCCAACATAACAACAGTATCACAGAGGGACGGCAGCAGCAAGATGAACTGAACGTAATGCAGCGGTGGCAAGAAATTAAAGTGACTGAGGCCAGTCAGGATTAAACCAATGTTTTGTCAGTTTGCAATGTCTTTTTTTTTATGTTTTAGTCAAGAAAAGCACTGTTTTAGGAATCATAAGCAACAACAATAATAACAATGAAATATATGTGTGCTATATAGATAGAGAAAAGCACTCACCAAGTATAAGAATAGAGTCTTCTTTCCTAATGACTTTTTCCAGAAGGTGCTGGAATTGGGAAAAGCCGCCCAACCAGTCATAGCACTGCTCTGTCGTGTATCGCTCATCCCAGTAGACAACATCTTTGTATCTGGAGTTGTTATCTGGCAGATGCTCCATATTCTCTGCAACATGTTGATAAGACAAAGAAATATCAATGATATTGTCTACTACTTAGTCCTTAAACACAGTCTCTGACTACTTTGGCTCTTTCAAATTAGGACAATTATTTTTTGCAGTTTTAATTGAACAATCAACCATAAAATAACAAAAGAAAAAGAAACGTTAACAGCAGTATCTTTATGTGTTTGAAAGTTAAATCTTTAATGTATTTTTCATAACAAGACCTATAACGTTTGCTGTTTCTGATATTTTCATAATTTCACATTTCAACCATTAGTGATATTTTTTTTATTAACTGCTTTAGAGCCAAATGTTTTTTTATTCCTTTTCTTATTTCTAAGCATCCATAACAATAAATGCTGCATTAATATTTTAACATGACGTATGAGCAAGATAATATTTTCATGAACTACACATCTCAGGAACTTTCGTGAAGTCCTCTTCGTCTTAGTGTTGTTGAACTTCTCACGGGAACTAAATCACGCCCACCAAGCAGAGCGCATGCGGGTTGGAGTAACTTGGAGATAATGGCACCGCGTTACAGTTTAGTTCATAGTTTAAGAATTTAATATAATTTATCCTACACATAATAAACCCCGAATTACACAACAGTTGCGCATCACTTACAAACTCCTCGTTAGCGTCAGTCAATGTGGCCAGAAAAAAATTAGAAACTGTGAATAAATCCACGTGTTGTAATTAACAGAAAAAATTAAATAGTCCCAAAAGAGTTTAGGTAAACTCACGCACGTGTTATCGCATAAAACCGAATAAGAAGCCTTAGTTCCCCTTTTAATGCAAGTCGTTAGAAAAAAAATTAATATAAAGAGGACATGTGCCCTCGGTTAATGTTTTGGGAAGGCGGAGCAACGTGTTAGTTTTATCACGTGGTTTTCCGGCACTTGTGCGGCTTTCAAATACCCCCTGGAAAAAAGTTAAATCTCGGCGGTGCATTCACGTTAACTTTCAGTTACTTCTTAGTGCTATTTCTTGTTATCCGAAGACTTAGGACATGGATACTTTGTTTGTTTGTTAAAATACGCATCGCTGATCATTGGTGTGACTGTAAGGCTGCATGGTTGTTTCACCTTTGTGTCTTCTACTCTGAATGGGATAAACTAAGTAGATCATTTAGATATTTTTAAATGTTTTGAGGTGGCATTCGTTTTTCAGGAAAATGTGGCTCAGAGAAACCAATACTAATTTGTTTTTTTGTTGATTGGCATAAGGAAAAAGAAAAGCAGAAACATCTACCATCCAAGATAAACGTGCAGTTCATTTAGCACAAAACAAGACAACTTATTACAAATAAATAACAGATTACTGTGTTGAATTTAATATACCCCAACATTTGAATGAACACATTAGCACTGAAGCACTGAAACAAAATGTGTATATTTGCTCACAGATTCCACTTTCTCATTTAACTGCACCTCCCTGTTTTCCTTGACACGGACTCCTGCTGCCACCAATGCTCTTATAAGAGCTGTGTGAACAACCCGACACAAGTAAGTGTCACCTGGTTTGTCTACAGGGGTGTACACTGAAAGAGCTGTAAGAAGTATGTTTTCAGTTTTCATTGATGGACATTAAGATGGAAGGTACCGGTGTAATTTTCCATTTATGACTGTAGAGGGCAGAAGAGACCACAGAAAAAAAAAAGTTTTCATTTACCACGTGTTTAAGAAATTAATATTCATATGCGTAGCCTGGATTTATGAAAATACAAAGCTAAGGTAACCAGGTCACCTTGAGTTGCCTCGTTCAAAAAAAATTAATATAAAAAAGTAGGAGCCAAAGACAACAATGAAATGGCGTTTGCTGCTGCAGATCTACTGTAGGTCAGAGGAGATTGTAGGAGAAACCGTTTCAAATATTCACATTTCTTTGTGTGTTTGTGTGCGCGTACTTACATGTCCTTATCCAGTACACACAAAGGAATGCAAGCGATAACATTTCCAGCTATCACCTGAGGTAAAATAATTCCCTGCCAGCACAGCAGGGACTGATCTTGAATGCAGGACAGGCCCTGCGTTAATGAGCAGGAGAACCGGGGGGGGGGGAATAAATCCAAACTTCTGTGTGGGAAAAAAAAGGTTCACAAATGCTACAGTTTCCATCACTTTTTTCCAGCACTTCACAGGGCACACATCATGAATATACAGTAGGAAACGAGTTTTCATATGTTTGCATGACACAGAAACATACAAGCATACAAATAAAGGCTTCACAACGACTGTCGTGTCTTTAACAATGGAAAAACAAGATAAATTCTTGTATTCTGTGAAGCACACAATATCTCTTCAGTCCTTATGCCCCATAAGTTGCTCACAAGTTCAGTGAAGTCCATTTAAATATACACCATTAGGTCCTACTATAATCTAATTACATTCCAGTTTGGGTTTTTTTTATTTCTTTATAATCCATTTATGATGCATGGATTTCCAGTCCAATCCATTTTAAATTCATGCTGTGCCAATTCATAAAAAGCCGCCTATAGAATCAAATTCCATTGAATTTTCAATTCAATTCAAGCCTCCTATGCTGAGCATTCACAATGGAAAAGAAATGGGTCTCTCTTAATGAAAAGTAAAAACCCAGCAGAGGCAGGTTCACGAAGGCCAGCCATTTGCCTCGACCAGCAAGAGACGTGAGAGGACAGAAAACAGATGCCAAAACAAAACCACCGAGAGATATTTGAAGAGGAGTGCCCTGTGCATCCTGGAAGGTACCAAACCCTCTTGGCCTGTACTGCAGCATAGCTCCAACAATAGGTGAGAATCACTCAAGGCAGCCCTAACCATGCGCTTTATCAAAGAATAATGATTTAAACATTAACTTAAAAATAAAACGGGTAGAGAGGTTGCTGACATAATATAGGTGAAAAGAAAACAATGAAATGAAGCCATAGAAACAGACAGGTGTGGGGCACTGATAAAGAATTATTATTAAGTGGAGGATGTCAGTTTACAGCTACAGCAGAGGAAATACTGCAGTAATTTATCAGGGCAGTGTAGGTGAAAGAGCTTGTTTATTGCCCTCGCTCAGCTGTGCAACCCATTCATAAATACTTCTGGCTTGCAGAAAGTGATGCATATGCCAAATAAACCCACCCAAGTGTTCATTTATTTAAAAGAAACTGTAATGCCACACTCTCCCCTACAGAAGGCAGAATCACATTGTTATTTCCCTGCTAGTTATACCCTTGATTTAAAAAAAGGTTATTTTACTAGCTGACAGAAATTCACTGATAAACCACTTAAGATCTTGCCATTAAATTATCTGCAAAGTTGTTTGCAGCTGGTGGTTTTTGTCACTCTGGGAATCACAGTATACCTGTGTAATCAGTGTAATCTACTGAGGGCACAGTGGTGCAAACAACAGCTGGCAGAACCCGAAGATGATTTATGGGCTGCAAGCACATGTTCATCTTCACTGGCAAGAGCAGCTTTAATGTACTAAACTCACCTTAAAATGTGGTGTTGACTCTGTGTGAGCTTTAATACTTCACTGGAAACAGCTCAGAATGGAAAGTTATTCTGCTGAAATTGCATTAACTGTCACTTTGTGATCCATTCCTCTCTCTCAGGTCTGTGGTCATTTGTTAGTTTCCGTGTATTCTTGGTAAATACACTCATTTATTGTATTTTTAAGGTTTCTCTGCTTTGGACGTTTTATTACTTATCTGAGAGACAGTACAGCATGTTTGCAGTCTCTTCATTTTGGGGGAATCCCATTAAGTCCCAGAAATCCCAAAAATAAATGTATGTATCCAAGAAGCAGAGAAACAGTCAAACTGAGATGGAAAGGAGAGCCAAATGAAGATTTGTAAAATTATCACAAGATTAGGAGATTATCTTGTCAAATAATAGACAATACCAACAAAACTATTACAAAAAGAGACAGAATGACTGTAAAAAGATGAACGTGTGACATAAAATTTGACACAAACATCCAAAAATGAAAGCAAAATGATCTAAATTGGAAAAAATGACCAAAGTATAGGAGAAACAATATCTTTGAATTATGCACCAAATAAAAAAATTAATCACAAAATGACCCAAATAACTGTTCAAAATTGAGCAATACATTTAAAAGCAGATAGAATATGAACTAAATTAAAACAAAACAATTCAAGTGAACTAAGTACATTTGTTTCCCCACCGATTTAATAAAGTTGCTCTCTGAAGTCTTTCTCATTTCTACCATGATGTGAATTATTGCTCCATCAGTTCGCTCCATCTTGTGGATGTGTTACAGTGTTGTGAAGCTATATGCTTTTAATCAGAAATAACCTCTGCAAGAGTCCAAAGATACTGTGCAAGCGTTTTGCTCATAGAACAGGCAGGAGTTCACGAGGTTTCCAAAGTTATAAATGCAAAAACTTTTAAATGATATGAACAAACATGGAGAGAATAACACAAATCTATTTGGCGTGTTGTTGTTTTGTGATTTCAGTTTGGTGCCAGTGTGTTTATGTGATTGGAAGTGGACGTTTTTTTAATGGGGGACACTTATGTTTACGCCCAAGGGGCCCCTTGATTCATGATCTGCACTTGTCCACATGATCAGGACTCAGCTGGTTTGTGAGTTGACGCTGAAAGTAACCAGTCTTTACTGCATCTTACTTCACTGCTGCATCACAGTTATGTAACCACACAGTTAAAAGCTGGGGTACAGTAATTTTTTTTGTGATTTGCTAAAGGAAACGCGGACCCAGACATCATCTCAGGATCAAGTTTGTTAGTTCAGTGTGACGGCGACATAAGGGCAGAATAATGTTCTCTTAGTCTCACTCCAGTCGGACATGTAGCAGACATACACGATCCTGGTGGAAATGCAGAATATAATTTGACTCTGATTCCTCTGCATAGTGGAAGCACTATCACAGACCACGTGAGAGGAATATTCAATGACGGTCCCCGACAGACCGGCTCATCTCCGCTGGCACTCCTCCGGTGCTGACATGGGCGCCTGGACACTCAGCTTCCCAGAAACAGACGTGGAGGGAGGGCGCTAGTTTTCTTTTTTCTTTTTTTCTTTTAAATGTAACCTTTTGTCCCTTTCCGTTTTCTCTTCTTTTTCTCTCCTTTGTTGTTGTTCTTTCTTTCTTCTTCCTCCACCAGTCTGACAGTGGTATGGCTTGGCCGTGCATCAGCAGAGTGTGCTGCCTGGCTCGTTTCTGGAATCAGTTCGACAAATCGGACCTGTCCGTCCCGCTGACCATCCAGAACTACTCGGACATCTCGGAGCAGGAGGTGCGCTCCATCACCAAACAGGTATCCGACTCGGAGCGCGCGCCCGCGAATAACTACTCATTCCCGGATTCGCGTGGCAGAGGGTCCCCTCAGGCGCCCACAGATGGCTCGGGGACCCGGGGATCTTTCAGGGCACGGAAGGAGCCCAGCTACAAGCCTCGGGAGGACTACCAGCCGCCCGGGGTGCCTTTCCCCAGCGTTACCCAGTACAAACAGGATTTCAAACCCTGGCCTATTCCCAGGAAGGAGAATTTTCCTTGGATTAGTAACGGGGGGAGCAGGGCGGACAGTGTTTCGGACAGCCCGGTGACCACTTACAACGTCCAGGCTCAGTCGGGGGCCAGTCGGGGTGACAAGGGCCAGAGATTTGGGGAGCAGCAGGTGACGGAGGACAGCAGAACCAGTTCCTACAGGTACCCACTCACTTGTTTCAGGAGCTGTCCACTGGACCGGTGCTGATGCCTACTTTGATGCTTAATGAGACTCGATTTATTTATAGTTCTGAGAAGTCCAAGGTCAACTCAGCCATCCGGCATGGAAAACGGGGGTGTGGGGCCAATCAATAATTCTCTTACACATTCCATATTAACAATGAAGAGGCTATAAATATTTGAGTTTAGTTTGCAATCATCTTGAGCTTTAAGCATGTGACTCCCAGTCAGGTGTTCTTGATGTTCTTTTCTCTTTAAGTCAGTCTTGAGTGATCAGAGAACAGTCCCTGCTTTAGACAGCAGGTAGCCTGCAGCTGATTTATTCTTGCTTCACGGACTTACTTCACTTGCATGCTTGGTCAAAAGTTTTGTTATCTTTCTTCTTCCAGGCAAGAGTACAGGCCATGGACGGGGGTGAAACCAGCCAAAAGTGCAAAAAGAAATCCCCAAGCTCAGTACTCCAGTCCAGGGACAGATGCCACCCGCATCCCACGTGAGACCAGCTACCAGGCTGCCTACAGTGGGGAGATCAGCAGGTCCACAAGCGTGCATCAGGGAGAGCACATTTTCCCGTCTGCTGCCTCCAACGTACAACCTCCCCCTGTCACCCAGCACGCCATCGCTGCTTCACAAGTCGGCAGCTCACCAAGTCCTTCCAGCCTCCAGCAAAGCGTTCTGCCCAATATCACCGAGCCCATTGGAGCGGCAAAGATAGAGGTATGCACATACAGACTGCGTTGTTCAGTTTGAGCAGCTTTCTTATGCCTTTGCAGTTTTTGACCATAAAGACTTGATAGGAGGAGGCACAGGTTTAAACTGCAGTGCAACCCTCCTCAAAGTCATCTTGGGTCATCTCCCAGAGGGCATATTGCTGTTGGGGCATCTCAGAAAAGTGATACAGCATTCTCTCACAAAGCAGCTCAAAGTGACCCAGCTGTTTTAAACAGGCCAGAAGCTCTGTTAGATAACACCGCTGGTGCCACATCCATTACTCTGACCTGAATAAAACAAGGCTGAGGAGAAGTAAACGAAAGAAGTCTCGCAATTGTGGTCAATTTTACTACAAACATTATTCACACCAGTCTAAAAGTCTGGATCAAATCTGTGACGTACTTGATAAAATGGTCACTTTTGTTATTTTTTTATTAGATGAATGAGTTTCCCTCATATTAGAAAACATTCCCTCTTTATTTACTGTTTTGCTTATGCGCTGTCATCTAACTTAGTGCTTCTTAATACTTAAGTCATTGATGCAAACATCTGGTGGGGAACAAGTTTAACATGCAAATGGCACAAACATTTTAAAGACAAGGAAAAGAATACGTCACTTCTCATTTTTGTGCTCTAAAATATTATAAGACAAAAAATGGGGGCATGAACGCACAGATTTACAATGCAATCAGAAATTGAAAGCAAAAATGAAGTGCAGCACATTACCAGGATTTGCTTTTGAAAGCTAAGAATTCATCAGTTTGGTTCCAGATGCGGATAAACTGGACAAGGAGATATTTTCCACATCCCTCTACCCGCTGCTCTGGTGCCATCTCAAGTCAGCTGTTAACAAGACAGTTTTCTGGAATCTCCAGAGGTTTAGTGTCATCCCTTTTCCCCACCCACACCACTCTGTGCCAGCTGCCAGCACAGATTCGGGGCTGCTCTGAGCCGGACCGGGTCAGGTTGTGTTCAACAGCTGTGCTGCAACAGCTGCTCCAATAAACTGAATGGCATCAAGGAAGGAAGGCAGGCTAGGAAATCTGTTTTCTAGCGGTGCCCTCTGTACTTTCCTCGTCTTTTGCAACTTTAGTCTGTACAGGAAAGACGCATTAACGCATTTAAACAATATTTGCAAGACGTTTTGTTCCTTTGTGTTCTGTGTCATGATGACAGAGTTTAAAAGGAAGGGTGTCATTGTCAGACTTTAACAATAACGCTGACCTAGCTGGAGTGAGCAATCACGGCTCATGAAGGAGGGAGGTGCTGGGGAAGACTTCATGTCTACATGTACATTGTGCATTTTTCAGCCTTCGTGCATTCCGTCGGTCATTTTGACTGAGGCGCAAAAAAAAAAAAAGGCCTTACAGCAAATCAAGTTGATCTCAGATAATCCACCACAGCCCACTCACTGCCAACTCATTACTGACTCACCAGCCCCCCGCAGAGGTGTCTGACCAAGCATTACACATCCCACTCTAGCAATGCATTAGACTGGGTTGTGGCATGTGGTTGGTGTTGGTCCGGGAGGCAATTTTCAGGATTTGATGGAATTCTGTGAAGTCCATGCCATCTCTGAGCTGTGATGTCACCAGCCGGCAAAGCTTTTGCATGTAATGTGGAAGAGATCAGGCCCTGACTACGCCTGTTCATGAAAAGATTTTAATGATTAAGACCCGAATACACGGCTGAAACCAGTCTGCTCTTGATGACAATGGGGGTAGGCAGCCATACAGCTCTAATTAATGTTCAAATCAATTAGTAAAATTGTGTGCCAGCCAACTCAGGACAGATAGAATTCATCTGAACGGATAAAAGCTGTGTCTGATTTTAAGACAAGTGCCCGGGAACAGACGGAGTGAGAACAAGGTGATACTTTTAATGAGGAGACATCTGTACTTTCTTGAACTCACAACCCTATTTCAAGCATCCCAATGAGAGGTTGCAGCGAGTTGAGGGAAGGGGCCGCCGTTAAATCTGAAATCCTGCTGGAGCAGATTAAGTGTGTGCAGTTCACGCGCGTGTTATGAATCAAACCTGTCAACACAAGGCGAGCAGATTTGCAAGCATGGGCTGTGTAATCTGTGTTAGGGATGAACAAAGCAAAACAGCTGACCGGTGAACACTTTTTGCATGCAGAGACAAAAACGTCTGCAGGAATTGTTGTTTCAGCTGAGATTCAGCGGTCGACTAACACAACACATAATCATGCTGTTTTCCTGTGGCAGTGGCACAGATGCACAGCAGAGTGATGATGGAAATGCTGCTCACATAGGTTTTTAACTCCATGAAGAGGATTATGCAGCATGCTGGAACAATGCATCCAGAAATACACTTTCCTGTTATGTCATTTTACTCATTTTCTCTTGTGCTCCAGTTTAGCCAGGAGTCAGGATGGAGGTGGCACAGGCCTGCACTGGGATCTGGATTTCTACTCCTCCAGCCACGTTTCTGAAGTTATACTGGAAGGAAACACCTAAGAAATTATGAATATTTGGTTTCCTTTTGATATGAGGCCAGACCGTTTCTTTTTATTATCAGCAGCAGCTGTCTTTCTGTCTCAATTGGATAACTGCAGCAGAGTCACACTCCTATTATGCAGGAATAAATCTACTACAAGTCCACAGAATGATGCACATTTCCTGGTTTCACCTTCTTTACCACCACCCTGCAGAATTCCCTGAAAATGAGGTTTTTCTCTCGATCTGTGGCTATTCTCGACTAAATCCTCATTCTGTGCTCATGTCATTTAACTGAAAAGAATTGCACGGGGAAGTCTTGTTAGTTTAAGTCGATTTGAGATTTATTAATTGTTTTATTGAAATGGGAATCTTAGAACCTGCTTAGGCAAGTATTTCTTTTGCTCAGCATCTTTAATGAATCAAACATAAGCACACTGATCTCAAGTTCAAGTACAAATCTGGGAACGTTTCTATTAATGAGGCCCCTGGTGGATCCTCTGGCAGAGTGAGGGGGTGATAGGTAGCCGACTCATACGAGTCACAGATGGATTCGTGTGCATGAAGTAAAAGCAAATCAATTGACCATCAAAAAGACACAAAACACTTGGTGCTTTTTTTTTTTTAAATCTCTCCTCTAATCTGTCCCTAAACTTGCATCTGCCGTTATCTTTTTTATTCCCTCTTACATAATTTCCCTCTTACCTCCCCTTTTCTCCCTCCTCTATCCTGAAAGCTAAGCTCCCCTTCCCCCTGTTTGTCTCTCTCCCTATTCTTTCACTTGGGCCTCATCCCCATTCCCACGCTGCCCAGCACCACAGAGGGAGAGACTGGTGCCAAATTGGCAGGACTTAAAGGCTGGGAGAAGAGGATTGTATTGAGAGCAGGGACGAGGCATGAGAGGGGCGAAGAAGAATGGAAAATGATCGGTTGAGAGGAACGAGATGCACCACATGATAGATAGGTGATGGTGGACAAGAGAGCAAGGGAGTGGGGGAGGGGAGTAGCGTGCATCATTTGATGGATTATCTGTTAAATGTTGCACAGGGTTGCAGTCTTGTTTGGCACCAATCTAATTTAGGAGAGAGGCAGACCATGCTGCTACGCAGAGCAGAAAAGATCTTTATTTGGGGGTGGGTTATATCTTTTCACACCAATCTGAACTGCTGAGCAACCCGTGCATCTTTCCCTGCCACCCTCAGAGGTGTGAAGTCAGAGGGTTTCTGGCTGGCAATCCTTTTAAAGACTTGTGCTCGCATTTCCTAACGAACAGTCTCTGAACACCGAAATATTTGGGCTCAGAAAGAAGCTCTGTTGCTGGACAGCTCAGATAGATTCTGTCTGGGCCTTGAAAAAAAAGCTTCCGTCAGCAGAACTGAGCAGCATTAAGGAGGCAGCAGCGACACGGTCGAGGCTGCCGTTGCTCTGAAAGCAGAGCTGATGCTTTGTGGCCGAATTGTCCAACCAGTCTCTTCTCATTTCATGGGTCCACTGAAAGCACCACAGCTGCTGCTGTCTGCAAGGCTGATGCTGTCGCTCTCTTTCTGCTCCCTTTCCTTCATGTACAGGAGCACCTGGTGAAGACCAAACTCCCCCCAAACCCATCTGCCGTCTTTCAAAGTGGATCAAGGGTCTTCAACATCTGAGAGCAGCTGCAGTCTTCTCCCATTCCGCTCGGATCAGGTTCACTTTCTAGGAATCGACAGGGGAATGTTTCCAGTCCACAACACAAGAATCTATGCAAGGGAAAGGAATTGTTGTGAACCCTGCAGACCATCAGATCCGTATTGTCCCCCCCGCCAACAAACAAAAATAAATAAAACCTTCTCTCTCCCCCCGTTGCTATGGAAACGAATATGCATGTAACAATAGTTTTGAATCAATCTCTTATTTTGTTTTTCAGCTGTAGACGCACAAAAACCCCTGGCTGCTCTGTTTGTGCGCGCGTGTGCTTCTTTCTCCTTTTATCGCACATTATGTTGGCGCTTCACCCACGACGGAGGATGTCGTTGGTCATCAAGTGTGTTTGCTTCGAGTGTTGCTCTTCGGTGTTAGACATTTTGCTTGAAAATATGTTATTTCCTTAGTACTCAGCTTACTATTTTAGGAAAGTATTGTTTTGTCTCTTTTTGTAAATCTGTTGTTAAAGAAAGATAGCAATTATATAATGTAAGTGAAATTACAATAAACGATTACTGGCTTTAGTCTTTCTGGTATTTTATAATTCAGTAGGTGTTGGTCATTTTCATGACTAGGGGGTCGGGGTCCTTGCTGGAGTTTACTGCCATGACGCTGAAGTTAAGGTGTAATCTCTTCTGATATATTTACCATCAATTGTTGCTCTGCCTTCAACCACGGCTGCCAAACTAAATGTTTGTACGAAAGAGGAAAAAAATCCCAACGGTTGTCCAGGCGGAGATGTGTCAGTTGGAAACGAGTGGAATTCCGCTTTTGTCTCGGAGCGTTAAAAATGCATTTGTTGAGGAGAGGTTCAACATTTTTGCAACGTTTTGCTTTCCGAGTTACAGTAACGAAGATTAAAAATCCGCAACCTCTTCGGTACACCTCCATTCACAAAATATCTCATAGTATGTTTTGTGTCAAAGTTTTCCTTTAAAACCAATTTCCCAGATTCAGTCATTCAGTAACGGGTGCCGACATATAAACAGTCTAAACTGAAGTTATTTTGCAAATAACCGTTCGCATTAATGGTTTTGTTAGAATTTACAGAAGAGGACAGAGTATTTGTAAGAGAATCAGCTGAGGCTTTTTCAAACCGTTAAAAATGTGGAAATTGGTCCTTTAACTGTCAAGCACAACAAGCATGTACACCTTTCCCTCGTTTGGTAAACTGCAGAGTTTATCCCGATTATGTTTATTCAAAAACACACAAAAGAAAATGCTAAACACATCTGGTTTGCTAGAAATATTTTTAATATAAGAATATTGATCATATTTTTTGGTTTGCACTGAAAAATGACAATACAGTGTTTAGGTATCTTGTACACTAATTTGGTTTGGTTGTACAGGCATTAAAACCACTCGTCCAAACATCCATCCTTGAACATGATGTAAAGCTTCACATTAAACTGACAATCTTATTCGTATCAAAACCAATAACAGGCATTCAAAGTCAACTTCACTCTCTCCTGCATGGACAACATCCAGTATTCACACAAATATAAACACACTCACTACTGTTAAGGTATTACTGTTTGACGGTGTTCGTATTAGATCAACATAAAGAGCATTTAAAAACGCTACACTTCACATATCCATCATACACACCAATTTGCAGCAACATGAAAACCACCCGACCAGCCCAAAACTTCCAAGGTCTCTGTCATGCAGCTGAGAAGGTTTGGACCAAGAGTTGCATGAGCACAGGACCGCTGAGTGTCCTGCAGCGTCTGATGGTGGTGAAAGCCTTTGGTGCTGTGGGTTCCTGGCTGAGGTCTCCGTGTACCCGCCGTGTTTCACACTGATTGGATTGGGCTTTGGGGAGTTGGGCAACAGAGTCACTGCTCCGGGCTGCTTGTGGTGCTCCCTCATCTGCAGCGATGTGTCACATGATTGCCAGGACCAGACATTTTTCAAACACGACGGTTAATGTTAATAACCAGGCTTACAGGCTTGAAAACTCTTCATGAACCAAAAGGTCAAATATAAGGAGATGACACAATGACAACGAGTCATCGAGTTCACAATGACCAGCGTTTTACTTGGTCAGACGCCAGATTTTTCAGCTCAATTTATGAAGATTCCAGTGACGTTCTCTGCACTTTAAAACGTGAAATGTCTTTGTAGTGCGGGGCTCTTAAATACATCTGCTGGGAAACACTGACAAATATCGAAGGATGTTGGTAATCATTACTGGTCGCCATGGCAATGGCTCTTTCGCCCAAAGCAGCAACAAACAGAGTCTCAGATCATCATCTGCGTTTCCAAATAGCTGTTAACGACAGGCTGGTCTACTGAAAAAGGGAGAAACTGAATCCCAACTGAAGAGACTTGACAGGAAGATGTATGAAGGACAGGACAGCTGTCTGATATTATTTAGTCCTGTGTATTTAGTCTGGCAGGAAACGCGTCATCGTCGTTATTTTGTTATGAGGTATGAAAGAGCAGAAGAGCCGCTCGAAATCAAATGACGCAAGCCCCGTGATGCAGCATTTCTAGAAACATTCGGAGCAAACGGTGACCACATACCCACGGTATTAAAAACGGTTATTATTTTGCTTCTCGGCAGCTGCTCTAAAAAGCGAGCTGAGCCTCTTCTGCGATCAAGTTAATAAATACAGTACATTAGTTATTAATGCGCGACCTGAGGCGATGGGACTACGTCTAGGTGCCAATATTAACACAGTAGAGCTGTCAGTTCCCACAGAGGAGTCTCTTCTGTTACAGCCAGCAGGTCAGACAGTCCCCTTCACTCCAAATGTGTCAGTCACGGGTCAATGTCAAAGCTCGGTTCACCTCAGTTGTCTTTTTTCAGATAACCCATGTGTGCGTTGGTGAGGAAGTCGCAGGTGGGGATGCTACTGACTGCCTGGTGGATGTTCATGACTGTGATGTCTCTCGGCACCCTGAAAACCCAGATATAAGGATTTTAACAATACAACACATGTGAAACGTGTATGAGGGTGTGACTTTTCTGGTATGCTCCTGAAAATTCATGACTGTTGAACACCGAACACCAAATCAATGCGCGATGTCCCAACTGTACGCTGCTGGTGATGGTGTAAAACGGACTAAATACCATTCACGAGGACAGACGACTTTACTCGTGCATTCGGACTGACCCTCACCGGCCTGCGGTGGGAGGCAGTGGTCACTCCAGTCTTAACTGTGCTTCAGCACAACACGTCATCACATTCTTACACTAAATCCCCACTTTTCTGTCTTTTTTTTGTTAATACGTATGTGGTCTCATGAAAATCAGCACTATAAAGAACAGCACAGAAAATTTAACGGCAACACTAATGACTTTGTAGATATTTTGAGAAAAAAAAAAACAAAAAAAAACTGACCTGTTTGGAGGGGATTTGGCGTACGCCCCAGCCAGAGCTTCTCGCAGGATGTCACTGGCAAACTGTTCTGTAGCCTTTAGTGCAGACACACACACACACACACACACACACACACACCCTTATTACTCACACAGATATTGTAAAGTTGAAAAATATTTCACACCTGAAAAGCCGTCTCAGGCCATCTGACACAGCGATTAGGTTGGACGTGTTTAGGTAAAACTGCTTTGTGCTCTGTTCTGGCCTGTAAGGTGACCAACCTTCAGAATCATGGCTTCGACTACCGGAGCAAACACGTTATTCTCCACTTCCACTGGCTGGATGGTTACCCCGATCTGAAAGAGACAAAGGGGTTGTCGTATATAAAAATACATCTGTTGTAGTGGCAGAAAGCGCTACGAGCAGTCCCTCTACATCCCTGTGCTCCTAAATAAGGACACTCCTGACCTGCTGAGCTGCTTCGCCGACAAACTGGGAGGACACGCATGGACCGAGGAAGAATTTGGGCTCCACGTCGGTTTCTTGCTCCTCCTCCTTGACCTTTAGCTTCTGGTGGGGAGGAGTTACAGTGATGACGTCAACTATTTTGTCATCCGTCTCCTCAGGTTCGGTCTTCAGCAGAGCTTGCATCTGTTCCAGCCGCTGCGCCAGCTCCTCGCAGCTGCTCAGGGTTGACGGACACTCTGCGGAGACATTCACATGTACATTTCAGACATCGTTCCACGAGTAGCAGCGTCAGCAGAGAACACAAAAAGACAACTGCGTGTGTTTAAAGCGAAACCGAGAAAGACAGACACATTTTACAACTTCTGTATTAAAATATGAGACAAAATGTAGAGATAAAATATAGAACTAATAAGGACTTGAACACTGGAACTGAACAAAACACTGAGGCTGTACATTAGCTGCTCTCACACACAAAAACCAGCCTGCAAACACATTAGTGGACCAAGAAACAACACACCCACACATGAAACCCTGAAGGAGA
The DNA here is from genome assembly GCA_014839995.1 of Xenentodon cancila. Taxonomy (NCBI): domain Eukaryota; kingdom Metazoa; phylum Chordata; class Actinopteri; order Beloniformes; family Belonidae; genus Xenentodon; species Xenentodon cancila. The sequence continues at coordinate 15,917,742 of CM026207.1, read as the reverse complement.
AATATCGATCCACTGCAAGATGCTGAAATCAGAGAAGGGTGAAATCGCAAAAACAAGCCCATGTAGATCCTCCTATGTGAGGCACGCTCAAGAAAAGACGAGCAGAAGCAGAAACTCACCAGGTTCGTTGTCTATCTGCGTGAGGATGTCTTCAATGGACTCGTCGTCATTCTTGTGTTGGGGTTCGGGGTCTGGCGGTGTGTAGCCCCTCTGCCGGCACCACTGAACAACCTCTCTGGTCTTTGGGGGTGTGAGGGCCTGCAGGCGGGGTGAGCGGTCCAGCACGTCCTGGACAACCCGCTTCACTGCCACTGCTCGCTGAAGCTTCACAAAGATAAACGTTGCAATTTAACGAATATAACTGAAAATGTCCTAAAAACCATTTTGACAAACTAAATACCATTTGATGTCCAGAACCGGCTGCCTCCAGTCCCGTAAACACCAGTCTGTGCTACAAATAAACCAGTAACATCTGCATATAAACATCTGCATCTGTGCGTGAGAGCTTTTTATAGCCACAGAGCAGATCGCTAAGACGGGCTGGCCTTTGTGATATATTGATGAACCCATTATGAAGAGATGACCCGGCAGAGATACACATCTGACCTTATGGAGAGACGAGCAGAAAACTCACCAAGTCTGGATGCAGCTCAAAGACAGATTACACACACTGCAAGACTGCAGATGTTGCAAATTACTGCTGGCACTACAAACGTCCTTAACGCGAAAGCGGGAGAGAGCAGGCTTGTAGGAGGCTGCTACTGACCCTCTCAGGTGGGGTTAAATTAAACCTTAAACTGAGGAAATTGCTCTGCAAGCAGAGCAGTAAATTTACTCAGCATTACATTTTTCTGGGTAAAAACACCACCCTGCTTCTCTTATGATCAGACAAAGAAACAATAACTATCGTCACTGACACTTGATCGCACCAATGAAGAAGCTGGATGATTTTTAAACTGGAATATAAAGAAACATCTTCTCTGTTCCATCAACAGTTTGAGTGAAATCAGCTTCAAAGTCACTTTCATACACAGATGTCTCTAAGTATTCATTTTTACAATCACAAGACCAGAAAATATAAATTACCTCTGATGCTCTGCGCTTTCCGATATTCCAAGAATAATACTGTTCAACTGAAGAGGCACAAAATGGATGGGAGTCTTCAGCTAAACACAGTGTGCAACAGAATTAAACACTTGACAAAACAGTGCGTAAACTTTCAGCCTTTCAGGCAGGTTTTATGAGTCAATTCTGAAGTGGAGCAGATGAAAAGAAGGCTTACTTACTCTTTTCTGGCACAATTAGAGGGAACTTCTTCACAACAGCTGTCAGCAGCTGCATCATGGTTTCTATGTGGTCAGTGCTACGAGAAAAGCAACTACGGTTAGGTTTAATGTCTGAGTTGTGTTCACAAAGACAGCATCAAGAGGGAGAAAGTATTTACTGAAACTATAATATTATTGCAGACAGGATAAATCTACTCCTACTAGAGGCACTTTGCATTAATTAGAAATTAAAGACCATAAAACCGGCTACCCCCTGATGACTGTCGGTGGCAGGTGCAGGGAAAACCATTACTGCTTTCCTTATAAACTAAATCTAAACCAAACTGACAGGTCGTCATTACTTGATGAGGTCGTGCGCCGAGTTATCGGCCCCTTGCTCCTGCTTGACGGTGGTAGCTGCAGAGGCGACGTGGACAGAGGCGGGAGCGGTCGCAGTCGCCGGGGGGGATGGACCAGATGTGACAGCCGTAGCAGCGCCTGGTTCTGTCTTGACTGTGGCAGCAGAAATACAAGGAGGAAAGAAATATTAGTTTGAGGCAAAACAAGCCATTTCCTAAAATAAAGTGAGAAAAAGGCAACTATGAGTTTATAGTGCAGTGGCTTTTTAACGACTAGGCATGGCATCAAACTTTAAAACCCACGTTACTGAGCAAGACCGTCTTTAAATAAAATGTGTTTTTAGAATTGAATAAAGTATCAAAATGCATCTACTTTTCTGCAGTGCTGCATATCTGACCTCATTCTGACAACAACTCACAAACAAACCATAAAGGATGGGGAGATAAAGCAGGGAACAAAGCGAGTGACGGAGATGAGGAAGGACCCCTCTCACCTTGTGCCAGAGGTAGGACAAGGGACGGGGAGGCCTGGCTGGCAGGACCTGGGGAGGCTCCAGCTCCAGCTGCTCCAGGGTTTGTGGAGGAGGAGGAGGAGGAGGAAGAGGATGATGGAGTAGTGGGTACTGGGCCTTTAGACACCACTATACACACAGGAAACACACTTTGATGGATCAATAGCCCATTAAGTAAACACGCTTAACAGTCAGATTTAAAAAACAAAAACAAAAAAAAAAAAACAAAAAAGAGGGGGAGCGTAGGGGAAATACAAAGGTGTTGCTACAGAAACGAGAGAATATTGTCTGTTTGAGCATCTGTCTGAAGTAAATCACTCCAGTTTATTGTGCATTTAAAAGGACAATTACTTTTGTAATCCTTGAAGTAAAGATCAAGAAAAAGTGGCCGTGGAAACTCATAAAAAAAATGTGCTATAAAATCAAATTAATGCTTGATCATTTTTAAGCCTTCAGCACCCTAATCTTTCATCTGTAATAATATCACGGTTTACCTGATCAGAAACGACACCTCACCTTTCCCAACAGGCATAAAGATGGTCTGCAGGCCACCAGAGCCAGTGCCAACCCCCAGCTGCTTCAGCTGGTTGGCAGGAATAGTTAAGACGGTCTGCTGGGAGCTGGAACCCCCGGAGTGGATCTTCAGCATGCCTGCTCAAAACACAACATGTTCTACATGGAGAGCAGTTTGTGGCAGAACCTGTGTATAATCTTCTCTATGTACAAATTCAGACTAACAGTGAAATGTATCATGAGTCCGTCTGCCTACCTGAGAGCGTAGCAGTCGTCTTTCCTCCTCCAGCTGCCACCCCGCTGACAAATGATGCTGCTGAGACTAATGATGCGCTACTACTTTTGGGCACACCCACAACAGTCCCTACTCCCGCTCCTTTGGACATCCCGCTGACAGGAACATTGGTGATCCCTTTTCCAACCGTCACGACGGCCCCAGCTGAACCCACAGCACCCTTCGCCATCACGGCAGAGCTGCCAGCTCCTTTGACCAAAGAGGTTAAAGGAGCCGTCTTGGAGAGGCTGCCACTGCTGGCGGCGGCGCTGGCGTTCTTGGCTGCACTGATTACTGCTGCTTGGTTGGCTGCCACCAGAAGTGAGTGGTGTTGAGAGGCAGACCTCCCCCCATCAGGAGCCTGCACGGAAACACAGAAACATCTGTCAAGCAGAAATTCAAAAGAAACGCTCAGCTTTTGGACTCTGGTTTGGTTGAGTCAGGTTTGTGCAGTGTATTCGTACTAATAAATTACGTACCTCCCTGACGTCTAATTCAAAGTGCTACTAGACTATGGATTACAGTTTTGCCAAATGCATTGGAATTTTTGATCATTATTCACCGTTAAACAAATAAAGCCTTAGTGTGTATACGACGGTTACATGAAACAACACTTTAAAATATATGTACATTTGTAAATTCATTAAAAAACATAATTCATCACCTGTAGTTTCAATGAAACTGATCAGTGTAAACAGTTACAACACTAGAGGAAATTAAATCCACATGATGTATACCTAAATAAGCTGTTCACTTCAAAGTGGAAGCCAAAGTATTATTTTACAATAAATTTTAAGGTATTGCATTAAAACCGTTCCACTTCTTCACACGTAAAATGGTAAGGGAGAATGGGAGGTTGGTGCGTGTAAAGTATCTTTATTTTGCCAGTCTTTCTTGTCCAGAACCGTTTAACTCAGAGAGCTGTGCTGACCAGGTCACCTGTTTTATGGAATTTAACAAAAGACAAGAGAGTTACTTGCTTTCACTGAGTCTGTACGAGTAGCAGCCCCCCCCAACATCAGGACCTGCTGACAGGGAGCTGCAACGTTTTTGACATTATAAAACTATCAACCTTAAGGAAGTGTTGCATGTGCATCTATAACTCTTAATGAGGCCTCGCTGCTGCTTTTAATGCTTAAAAACACCCGACTTCAAGAACGAGGCTGAATGAGCGCTTCAGATTACTCAAGAGTCGTTCCAATTCTCTCTGCTCTTTCTGACAGATGCACCTAAAACTGGATCGGTCCCTATTTTTTTTTATTATTGTTCTTCTTCTAAACATAGTATTTGCATTTATGTCACTCAGTATCAAACCACTGCACACCACTCATGAAGAGCAGAGATCAGGTCCAACAAGTGATAAAAAGACAAGGACAGTGAAACTAGCCTGTTGTGGATTGGCTGCAGCTGCAGAGCTGACAGGAGTGCAGCTAGCAGCAGTGATGACTCCACCTGTCATCCTTAGTGTCGTGGTACCCGGCTTGGACATGTGGCCTGCTCCTGCTGCCGTTACCGTCTTCACGGAGCCGTCAGACAGCTTCAACTGAGCACCTTGTGAGCTGCCCACCACCTGCCAAATCAAAGAAACACACCAGTCACGCAACAATAAATGACCACATGAGCTTGATAGAAGTGTCAAAGCAGTTGAGGTGTCAGAAAGTCAAATAATAAATTAACAAAATCTACAAAAACATTTTGCAAAAACTTTAGAAAGATTTTTTAAAACACCAACGTATGACACCCTCTCATATAAAAAGACTACAAGTCAAAGATTTAAGTCACAGATGATTTATCAAAGATTGTGTAAATAGAGACATTACAAAATGCCCAAAGACTTGATGTTTATGGGATGTTTGTTTTTGAAATAGCAGCATGACGTGGAGAAAACTGACCACCACACCGAGATATACTCAAGCAAGACTGTTCATGACGCTTGTAAACTCATTCAATCTAAGGTCAGCACAAGAGTGTCTGAACTTGCCCGTGCTTGTGGAACATTGATTAAAACAAGTCAGAATGACCCGTTTAATTGAGATTACACCTGAACTCTGACCTCAAACAACTTCCCACCCGCTCACCTGAGCCAAAATAGCTGCCTTCTGTCCAGCTGTGACGCGGATGGCCTGCTGGGTAGCGGCTGCTGGAGATGATGTGGAATGACCTCCTGAACTGGACCCCCCCTGCTTCCCTGATCCCTGTCCCGGCTGGCCGACCAAAAATGTACCCTTTGAAACATGAACCACAAAGATGTAAAATCAATAAGGTTCAACGTTTCAAAAGCAACATCATTGTAAATTGTCTAAATAAGTCAGTGCCACAGACAGAAACTAACAACTATACAGGTTGCTACAAAAAAATAGAAAAATATATTTTGCACAAAATGGTCAATGTCAAGTTCCATCTGACTTTTAAATTGATTTAAATGTGCTTGTAAACAAATACTGAGGCTATTTATGGCACTTCACTGAGACTACACTGTTGACCCGTTGTGCCATCACACAAGTATTTTAAACGATGAAAATATATGCCAGAGTTTCAGTGTGTGCATGATAATATTTCACAGAAAGAAAAGGTGTCTGTACCCACCTGTGGGGTCTGTTTAAGGATGTAGGACGTGTAGGAGAGATTGGAAGGCAGACTGCTAGAAGAGGAGGAGGAGGAGGAGGAGTTCTGAGAACCCCCTGCGCCTGCTGACGAGCTGCTCTGGGACTGCTGACCTAATTTACAGCCACATGCACGTCAGTCTCAAATCAGACAAACAATACTGAAACTCTGTATCCCACACTAATCTCTCTCGTCTTCAACAAGTAGAGGCATCAAACACAGCTCGAAGGCTCTGTATTCTTTTGAGTCATTACTACAGAACAAAAAAGGCTGAAAAAAAATGACTGCAGTAGCAAATGTGTGACTGTGAAGGACAAGCTTTACTTTTTAGATGGGGATGGTTTGAACTTTATCAATAACAGTATCTATACTGAAACACCATATTGATACAGATATTTCCACAGCTGATGGCTAAATATTGAGTTTCAACTGTTATTCAGCTGAAACTAAATCAGCCTTTATAAGAAAAAGACAAGATAAACTTAACCCAAATCATATGATTGCATATGGCTCCACAAAAATGTCAAAAAAGTCTCAGACAATTTTATAAGAAGAGAGTGTAAGTGTCACAAGACATACTTAAATGCATCTTGTTGGTTTTAAAACCAAGAATGTCTGCTGTATTTAAACTGACAAAACAGACTAGAAATGCCAATTCACCATTATCCCACTGAGATCAACAACACGTTTGTTCTTCGCTTTAAGACCAGCTGCAACCTTTGCATGCTTCCCTCCTTCAAGTCGGTGAGGTGGGTGCAATATATATAAGAAATCCTATGAAGAAAAGCTGAAGGTTTAAGCTCGGACCTTTTAAAATCAGAGACTAAAAAGAGCTTTAGTGAACGCTGACAATTCAGTCGAGCATCCAGAAAGTTGCATTTTGGCTGCTTTCAAACACCATCTAGATTTTAAAATTGCTTTTCAAGTCCATGCAGACCTAAGGTTTAATTGATTTAAAAAACTATTTTCAGCTTTTATTCACTTTGCCCTTGTGTTGCAATAATGATGCAACACTTGCATCGTATCAGGCCTGAGAGCACATATTGTCCCAGGTGTGACAGTGAGATACACACAAATATTACATCAGGTCTGAATGTGTTGAAATGCAGCTGAAGGACTGAAGATGTAAGTGAAGCTGTCTCACTTGCACTGGACGCTCGGAGGATAGCTCCCTGGGGGATGAGGAGCAGCTTCCCCTTCCCCGATGGGTTCTTACTGTTGGTGGTCAGGTAAAGCTTGGTGCCTGGAGGCAAGTTGGCCAAATTGGCCAAGTTGTTTGCTGGGAGCTGAAGAGTGGCCATCACTGAAAAAGTACACATAATGAACAAAATAATTCCTTACAGCTTTGAAACATGTCATTTTAGTAAAGTTAGCCGATAACCATGTGCCCATATTCACATATGTTCCTTTAACAAAGTTCCATACGATTTTTAAATTACTTTTTTTGCCAGTTTGGAGGGTTTCGTATGTGAACTGTGTGCATGTTTGTGTGAACTCTGACCTCCACTTTTGCCACCTGAGCTAACAGTGGCCTTGGCGCCGGCGTGCTGACCAGAGATGCTGCTGGCTCCACTGACGATGGCTTTAGCAACTCCTTGAGCCAAAACCTGCTTCCCACCCATCACCTTGGAGACAGAAGGGCTGCCTTTGGCAACCAGAATCTGTCCACTGCTGATGGCAACCTGTTTGACTGACGACTGGAGTGTTGAACTAACAGGAATACCCAACATCTGTAAAGACGAGAGGGGCCACATGTAGTTTATACTCTTGTGAGACTCATAAGTATAATTCTGGGTACATCCGTTAATATCTGACCTTGCTAGTTGTGGACCCTGTGGCCCCTCCAGCCTGTTTCTGGGCCGACATGGAGATCATGTGACCTCCCTTCACTGCAACAAACTGGTGAGCTGTTGTAACAGCGGGCTGCTGCTGGCTAGTTACTGTGGAAACCGTCTGCTGCTGTTGTGTTGAAACTTCCCCTGGCTCCTGCTTGATGATAACCTGTACATTAAAAACAGAGAAAGGGCAAAAAAACAAACAAAAAAAAGACTTTAAATTACTGAAGGCCAATGATATGACAGCAATATTCATTTCAAAATTCACCTTATAGTAAAAAAAAAAAAACAAAAACAAAACAAAAAAACAACAAAATACCCATACAACACTATAATGACATATGTTGAATATAAATGAGGATGTTTCATCTTTTCTGAAAGCGACATTGAGCAGAGCATTAAGATCTGGTGCTTAAAACAGATGTTTTAAAATCTGCATCATAACGTATTCATCACATAGATGTTTTTTCTTTCCTCTGCCACCATGGCCCCTAGCTGACAGCAAATGTCAAGAGGTTTACAAAAGAGAAATAAAAAAAAAAAAAACGCTGAGCGCACCACTGAGATAAAAATGGAAATTTGAAATGAAACCATGTTTCTTTAGGGGTAGTGAAGATAAAATGAGCATGTGGGAGTATGATCACTTCACAGCAAGCTATTGAGACATCTCGTGTGACAGTGAACTGAGCAATTCTCTCTGTAAAGCGTCCCACACACCCCCCTCCCCCTCCCCCATCTTCAGAAGGATGTCCTATTTAAATAGCTGCAAAGGCACTCCCATGTGCTAAAGACAGCACCCAGGCCTACTATTAATATCGCGCTGCTTTGTTAAAGATACAGATGCTACAGGGACAGTCTTTTAACAGCTGAAGGACTGGTAAGTCGAAAAAAATGCTCTGGCTCATAGGATATTTATATCTGAGGGTGGAAGCCATGAGACTCTACTACCTCACCTTCACTCCTGAGGAGAGGAAGGTGCCGGTGTGAACTTTAGGCGCTGGAGAGCGGGTACCTTGAACTTGTTTGGCAGAGGGGCTTCCTGTGAAATGATTCAACACAAACACAGCAAGTCAGGGAACAGAAAGCTGTACTGGTACGGAGATCTGCAGTGCCTGTCAACTTCTCCAACGATATCAAAGCAGCTGTGGAGCATCGTGACAGTTTTGTGTCGGGACTAGTCGGCGTGGGTGTCGAGGTCAACATTTATCTGCACTTCATGTAGAAGAACAGCCCAGAACTGTTCGAGTTTCATCCAACACCTGCTGCAATACATAAATAAATAAAATACAAAAATATAAGCTGTTGCAGGTTTGGTGAATCAGCCACAACACCCACATCGATCTCATCCAGAGTGATGATAAGTCATTTATTAGCACTCCGATACTGCTGCCTGATCTGGTTGGGTTTTTCACTTGTGGAGGAAGCGTAGGAGTGGCCGAGTGGGTGAAAGAGTTATGTAGGGGGGGAAAAAAGAAAAAAAAAAAAAAAAAAGTGTAATGGATGCAGAAACCTCTGATGTGAGGACGTAAATAAACCATCTGTGGTAATGTAAAAAAAGGCAGTAACGTGCAGAGATAGCAGTGAACTATCATCTTTGCAGAAGTGCAGACTGAATATCTTTTACTCATAAGTACAAACGCCAAGCACACAGAGAATGTGATGTCTCATCCCACGTCCTGCTAATGCGACCAGGAAACACACCAGCTCAGTCACCATGGTAACCTCTCATCCAGCAACTATTCTGCTGTCTCACCGCACGTCACACTTTAGCAAAGCAAAATCAGGGACAAAGAGTGAAACGGAGGAAATAAAGACAGGAGGGAACGGCGATGCTGGATGAGAAAATACAAGGGATGTTAGGAAAAGTATACTAAAGTATACAGAGAGGGGAAAAAAAAAAAAAAAAGAAAACTGGGAGAGTCTGAAAGGTATTTTTCATCACTAGTACAGCTTTCGAGCACACTCTTCACAGCCAATTTAATGTTTTATGTGGGTGGCTCAGACACCGCTTCTCAATTTCGCTGCAGGTCTGCTCCTGATTTCGAGCAGCACTTTGGCACAGAGTAGGAGATGTGTACCTGTGGAGGCAGCAGATGAGGAAGTCATCCCAATCACCTGGCCCGGTTTGTCAACGATAATATAAGGGTTGTTGAGCACAGAGGAAGAACTGTGCTTGCTGTGGACGGGGGTGGAGGTTGTGGGTGTGCGAGGCAGTGGAGAGTGGCTTGGGGTGGAGATGGGTGACCCTGTGAGTGAGAAAGTACACTGTCAGATATTTTTAAATGAAATTATACAAATGACAAATAAATAAATAAACATACATCATTCTAAAAAGTAAATCTATTTGAAGGGCGCAAAAAGCCGACTCATGATGTAATTTTCCACCCATCCGATCCATTTTATGCCACTCATCTTGGAATAAGTGTTGGGTAATCACAGCTACAGTGTAACCAGGGGTCCTCACACCTCACTCTCTCCAGCCACCTCCGTCTGCTCTTATGATTAAACACTCAACTGCCAAACCAGTTAAGATACATGATTTCTGGGTCTGGCTCAGGACCCGTCCATGACATCTCCCCCTACATGGAGCCTGGAATTCATCCTGACCAGATTCACAAGGACACTCAACTGTCTCCTTCCCAATGTAAAAACAAAAGCAGCAGTCTCCTCCCGTTTCTCCCTCAGCTCAGGACCAAAGCTGTGAGTTGACATGTTACTGGTAACTGGATTCAGGAAATGCCTATTCTAGACTCATCTTCATTAACTCATTTGGTTGGCAGTTATCTTAATAATGATTTGGCTAATAGCACATTAAACCATTAAAAAAAAAACAAAAAAAAAACAACTTCATAACTCAGGTAACACAGTAAGATGACATCTGCAACTGGGTCCTCGAAAGAGAGAGCTGTTTAAACCCTTTAACAGACACAAATATGTGCACAAGTAATTTTATCCTTGCTTTCTACGCCTAATATTTATACTTATAGTTTGGTTGTGCGTTCGTGTGCATGTAGACTATTTATTTTAAGCACCCCTGGAAATAAAACTCACAGTTTTGCTGTATAAACCAGGCTGTGAAGGGGAGTGAAAAGAAAATAACTTCACAAATAAAATACTGATATAGTTTAATACTGCTGTTCAGTGCATGTTGTCAACATTTCTGAGCTGTTTTATAGTTCAATTGAACAAATTATATATATATATATATATATATATATATATATATATATATATATATATATATATATATATATATATATATATATATATATATATATATATATATATATATATATATATATATATATATATATTTTTTTTTTTTTTTTTTTTTTTTGTGAGAAAATCCAAATACTCAAAGTGTTTGAGAAGGCAAAACGATCTTCATTTCTTTAGAAACTATGTGAAATGAACAACCTGTCTGGCACTTACCAGAAACTATCTTACAGCTCATGGTGATCGGTTGGAAGGACTTCCCGGGAGACTCGGCAGGACTGGGCGGTTGTCCTTGTGGGACTATTTTACAGCTTGCTGTGATAGGCTGGAAGGCAGAGTTGCCATGGGAACCCAGAGTGACCCTGTCGCCAGCCTTTGGTCGTGTTGGAGTGCGTTCACCAGCAGTAAGAGCTGAACTGGGACCCAGCAAAGGCTTTCCTGTCTCTGCCTTGATGAAACCTGGAGACAGAAAGGGAGACTGCATAAAACTCTGTCCCAACTTAATGACGAGCGAACACAAAAGTTATACAGGTGATGTTATCCATCTAATTCTATTTTTAGAGATAAATCTATTTATTTAAGAGAGGCAATTAAAAATATGACGATGTAAGAGCAGAATATGAGCAATAACTGGCAGACGAAATCAAAGTTCTATGCAGCTCTACTGTGGAAAAAATATTTTTTCTGAATTTAAAACAAACATTTTTAAGATTATCTAAATTAGCGTTTAAAGACAAACCTCATATATTGTGAAATTCTGTTGATTAAACCCCATTCATTAATTTTCAAAGGTAATTGGTGTACCTTTTGCCAAAGAGGAGTCATGTGAGACGGGGGAACTAGAGCGTCCGCGAGTCTGGGCGAAGGAGGAGGCCGACACAGGACTGGCTGGCCTGTGAGTCACCTTGGAGGACGGGGGCTGAGGGATGTAGTCTTCTCCAAGAGAATCCCTATGGAGCTCCACATCGACCACCTGGTACAAAGATAACTGACCGTCAGAGCGAATCGCAGAAAAGTCACAGAGAGAAATACAGCGGACCTTTAGAACTTACAGTTTCAGCCCCCAGTGTTTGTAGTCCCGTGTACGTTCTGTCCAACTGCAGGAGCGTGGTACATGTTCAAAGGTTAGATATAACATTAGACATTCATAGCTGCTGAACTCAATGAGAAAGCATTATATCAAACTTTTAACTGACAACATAAAGAAATGTTAAAAAAGAGCCAGGTGCAGCTTTTTTGACGTTAAAAATAGAGCTGCAATTCCTTGTTCCCATCGAATAACAAATATGTGGCATATATGAAACGTTAACCGGTTTGTTTTGCTAAATTAACTATGATGAACACGGTCAAAAGTCATAAACTAAAGTAAATAAAGCCATGTTGGTGTTTAGAGGAGGGTCAGTTAAACCTGGCTCCTAGTTCAGGTCCCGTGTCAGTGTCGGAGGAGGAAAGCAACCGGAACGAGGATCCGGTCTGTAATGAGAGCTGACCTTTAACTGGTGGATGATGTCAATTCGTTTGTTGCGAGGATCTTTGAAGTGGATCTGGATCCTCACAGGAAACTCCCCCCAGCCACGCCGCGTTAGATGAAAGGGAGGTTCACTGAGAAAAGACAAATGCTAAATACTTAATATCATGTCATAAAGAAAGGACATTTTCTAGCTGCGATAGAGTTTATACACTCAGAGAAACAGTGGACGCTCCTCTCTTAAGGGAATTCAACCAAACATGCTGATGCTTCCCTGCCTGCCTGCACGAAAGCACGTGTGTGTAAGACAATGTGTGTCTATTCGAGTATACCCTCAAGTAATTTATGAGTTCTTCTTCCTTTAATTGATCCCTTCATCTACATTCAGGCCGTGTTGAGCGTCAGCAGAGGGTATCAGGCCTGTGCAGGGTTCACCACCAATGACGACTTAAGTCAGTCAGTCAGGGCTTGTGAGCTGCTTCAACAGCAATGTGAACGCCTCGTCAGCTCAAACAGCCAGGAGGCTAAAGCTCGGGATGAAAAGTGCTGACTGATAAAAGGCATCATTTATGCAGAAGCCATAGGCAAACTTAAATCCTTTGCCACTTTAAAGAGGATATCTTAAACTCTAAATCCAGATTTCAAAGCTGCAAAACTTGCGTAACGTCAAGGAGATTCAAAACTGAACTGTGTGACACAGATCAGCGTAACACAATGCTCTGGGCTAAGGCAGAGCAGATTTTAACTATGCCGGGTGTGCCCAGGATTATTTATAGGTGGTGATCTCTTGTTTGGTTCATTAATTTTTAAAGCACATTAACTAATAACGTGCTGGACACTCTGCATGATGAATTTGCTTAAACGCTGGCAGAATAGTTGGAGTCATTATCACTTCATAAGGATCATATGTAATATTATTAAAGCGTCTGCTGTTTTTGCGCTTGAGCTGGTCTAAAAAGGGACCAATCAGAGATTCGCCTATTACGCCGACTTTTTCTTATGCAAGTGTTTTTATCCAGAACCGGTTGCTTGTTTGCGTCACTTTGGTACGTGATGTGGGGAAAGAAGTGGGGTACAGGTCTTTGTTGTTTTACTGACTTAGAACATTACTAGGTTTAAGTAAATATGGCATCTTTGGGCAACACAACACTGTGAAGGAACAAACTTACTGGAGAAAGTTTGCCCTCGCCTTTCTGACTTCTGTTGCTGCCTCGAGTAATGACATGAAACCTCACCCAAGTGCTGAGTGTTATATCAAGAAAGGAGACCTCCCTATCTGAAATAAAGCGTCAATGACTCAGGGGTGCTCACAAACACAGCTTCAAATATGAAGAACGCTGCACAGGCACAAACCTGACTTCCACTAGATCATTGGGCTTGTAGCTGGGATGCAAGAAGAACCAGACTTTCTTGACGAAGTGGTCAATGCTTGGTTCTCTCCTGGACCCTCTGACGTACACCATCCACTTGTGAGTAGACTGATCATTCTCCTCCCGCTTATCTGGAGGGATGTACCTGAGAAGACGAAACCCAGATGAAAAATAGCCAGAGGCATAGACGGCTGAGCCTCATGTTGTAAACATTGTGGATAATGTTATTGTAAAGTGGTTTAAGCCAGTTAAAGGAGGAGGAGTTTTACACCAAGCAAAGCGGCAGCAAAACATGCACAGGTGAAAGGAAGGGGGAAGGCACTTAAAATTACTTTATTTTTCTGAAAACTCTGAATGTAGGACAAGGAGGAGTGAAGGATTACGGGCAGACTGTAGAGCATGTGTTACAGACCAACTATCAGTTAAAACATATGACAGAAAGAAGTAACAATGTAAATATGTCAATGCAGCTTTATAAACAGTAAAAAAAAAAAAACATATCTGGTTAATCCAGGTGAACCACCTCTCATTTATGTCATTTTATACTTCATTATTTGTTGCCTCAATTCTTCCAATAATGCACAACACATGAGAAATAACTCATTTAGTCTTCTGACACATTTGGTTTGCACCACGTACTTAGAAATTGTCAATCAAATATCCAGTGATTAATATGTCCATCACTTCGCTGAATAAAGTGGTCTCAAGAAGCTGACAGTCGTCGTTGGCCCAGGGGGGGGGGATAAATTAGGCATAAAAGTATTTTCAACTTTTATCATGACTGGGCTTGTAGCAAAACTAATTGGCGGCCCAACTCTTGACAGTTCAGTCTTGCACAAAACCCGTTCAACGGTGTGAGAACCACCACGATTCAGTTTTATTGTTCGGCTTGTCTTTCGTAATTAGTTTCACGTGTCCAACTATATTCATTCTCAGGTGTCGTTCTCCTGTGATCCACAGGTGTGCTTCAAAAGGTTTGTTTTTTTTCCCACACTTGAAGCATTTTAATGCTGATATTTAATTAGATTTGAATGCAAAAACACAAACATTCAAGGAGAGTTAGACTTGCCATACGTGCTCAGACTTTATGTTGTATGTTAACTTCCAACTTCTAAACAACTAAAGCTTCTCAGTACTATTCTGTACTTACAGCATTTTCTTCATCAGCACGTGGTTTTCAAAAGAAGTGAATTTGGAGTATTGACTGCAGTGACTGGTTGTTGTCTAATAATCACTGAATTTAGTGTTATCAAACATAATGTTCTTAAGTCTGACATTGATGCCGGGAGAGGAAAACGACTGGGTCGGCCCAGGTCAAACATCGAGCAACGCATGTGTAGCCTAAGGCTAGTGGTCTAGAAAATTGTTCACTAAAAGCAATAACCATAAAACTTGTTGATGGGACACCAAAGAATGACCTTGCAGATTGTTATCCGCCTTGAGTGATCTGAGTGTAAAGGAAAGCACCCTCTGGTTAAAGGAGGGTAACTGTATGTTTTAAAAAAGGTGGAACGACATATCCAGCCTCCGGTAAAAATAATATATAATACAATAATAGAAGAATGATGGGGAAAATACGCCGAATGATAGGAGGGGCCCAGGAGGAGTGACCTCAGGCCCCAAACTGTATAAAAGGTGGAAGCTTTCAGTAAAGACTTCAGACTTAGCTCGGGCTACTTCTCATGTATGGTAATATTGTAACTCTATAATAAACCCTCATCGGACCTGGAAACAGCTGAATCTCTCTCATCATTGATTCTTTGTGACTTCTCATCTTTAACTCACTGATATAGTCATTAGACTTACTTAAAGTTTAGTTAAGTAATTGGACATCAAGAAAAGCCACAACATGACAGATTACTTGAGTTTATAAATATGTTCAAGGGTTTATTTTTGATGCTGACTCGCTGGAAGACCCGCTCCACAACATACTGAGTCAAAGAGCGGACCGCGTGAGTAAAATGTTTGATTTGTCTGGTGGCATACTTGGACACGTTTCCCACAACAATAGTCTTCTTTACGTAGAGTCTAGAAGCTTCGTCTCCGGTAGTGAGGTAGGTGACCCTCTGCTCCGCTCCTGTGGACACTGGCACACCAAATGTGTCCTACGACAAGTAATTGAAAGTAGCTTTAAGAATGGTCAAACAAACAAAAAAGAAAAATTGTGACCTCCAGATTATCAATTGCCCTCAAAGCTCAGGTAGGGGAACATACTTTGCCCGTGTTGCGTCCAGGTCTGCGCTCTTGCCTGCTGCTGTCTTCTCTCCATGCACCATCTCCATTCCTCTCAGCTCCCTCTCCTTGCTGCGAGAGCGACTCCGACTCTGAGTGGACAAGAGACTGAGTCTCAGATCCCTGGTTGAGCGGAGAAGAGGAACGAGATGGGGACTCGAGGAACCGTCGGATGGCTGGATGGTTCAATACGGCGGGGTCGCTTTTAGAGGCATGCTAGGACACAGACAATATTATTACTAATGCAACCCCACACCACCACGAAGAAGCTGACAGACAAAACATATGGGAAAATACCTCAGGAAGTCTCGCCACTCCAGCACTGGCATAATAATTGGCCACTATGCATGCCCGTAGCTTGTCCATCATCCTCCTGGCTTCATTTAGACGCTGCAACACATTAAAAAAAAATATATAATTCTACATATGTTTTTCTTCCCATTTTACAAACAAACAAAAAAGAATCAAACTGATCTTTCAGTGCTTTTCATGCATCACTAATACAAACAGTTAAATTAAACATAATCCAAATACCTGACTGATCACATCGATCTCGTGCTCTTTGTTCTTCATTTCCAGAGAAAACTGGTCCCTGATGATGGCTTCGATCTTCTGTATTGTGGCTTCTCGAGCTGACAGAAGAACCAGAAGAGGATCCATTAAACAGTTGTGTGTGAGGGGCCGCAGCAGGTGTGTGTGTGTGTGTGAGGGGCCGCAGCAGGTGTGTGTGTGTGTGTGAGGGGCCGCAGCAGGTGTGTGTGTGTGTGTGTGTGTGTGTGAGGGGCTGCAGCAGGTGTGTGTGTGTGAGGGGCTGCAGCAGGTGTGTGTGTGTGAGGGGCTGCAGCAGGTGTGTGTGTGTGAGGGGCTGCAGCAGGTGTGTGCGTGTGTGTGTGTGTGAGGGGCTGCAGCAGGTGTGTGCGTGTGTGTGTGTGAGGGGCTGCAGCAGGTGTGTGCGTGTGTGTGTGTGAGGGGCTGCAGCAGGTGTGTGCGTGTGTGTGTGTGAGGGGCTGCAGCAGGTGTGTGCGTGTGTGTGTGTGTGTGAGGGGCTGCAGCAGGTGTGTGCGTGTGTGTGTGTGTGAGGGGCTGCAGCAGGTGTGTGCGTGTGTGTGTGTGTGTGAGGGGCTGCAGCAGGTGTGTGCGTGTGCGTGTGTGTGTGAGGGGCTGCAGCAGGTGTGTGCGTGTGTGTGTGAGGGGCTGCAGCAGGTGTGTGCGTGTGCGTGTGTGTGTGAGGGGCTGCAGCAGGTGTGTGCGTGTGCGTGTGTGTGTGAGGGGCTGCAGCAGGTGTGTGCGTGTGCGTGTGTGTGTGAGGGGCTGCAGCAGGTGTGTGCGTGTGCGTGTGTGTGTGAGGGGCTGCAGCAGGTGTGTGCGTGTGCGTGTGTGTGTGTGGGGCTGCAGCAGGTGTGTGCGCGTGTGTGTGTGGGGCTGCAGCAGGTGTGTGCGCGTGTGTGTGTGGGGCTGCAGCAGGTGTGTGCGCGTGTGTGTGTGGGGCTGCAGCAGGTGTGTGCGCGTGTGTGTGTGGGGCTGCAGCAGGTGTGTGCGCGCGTGTGTGTGGGGCTGCAGCAGGTGTGTGCGCGCGTGTGTGTGGGGGCTGCAGCAGGTGTGTGCGCGCGTGTGTGTGGGGCTGCAGCAGGTGTGTGCGCGTGTGTGTGGGGCTGCAGCAGGTGTGTGCACGTGTGTGTGTGGGGCTGCAGCAGGTGTGTGTGTGTGTGTGTGTGTGTGTGTGTGTGTGTGTGTGTGTGTGTGTGTGTGTGTGTGTGTGTGTGTGTGTGAGGGGCTGCAGCAGGTGTGTGTGTGTGTGTGTGTGTGAGGGGCTGCAGCAGGTGTGTGTGTGTGTGTGTGTGTGAGGGGCTGCAGCAGGTGTGTGTGTGTGTGTGTGAGGGGCTGCAGCAGGTGTGTGTGTGTGTGTGTGTGAGGGGCTGCAGCAGGTGTGTGTGTGTGTGTGTGAGGGGCTGCAGCAGGTGTGTGTGTGTGTGTGTGAGGGGCTGCAGCAGGTGTGTGTGTGTGTGTGTGTGTGTGTGAGGGGCTGCAGCAGGTGTGTGTGTGTGTGTGTGTGTGTGTGTGTGTGTGTGTGTGTGTGTGTGTGAGGGGCTGCAGCAGGTGTGTGTGTGTGTGTGTGTGTGTGTGTGTGTGTGTGTGTGTGTGAGGGGCTGCAGCAGGTGTGTGTGTGTGTGTGTGTGTGTGTGTGTGTGTGTGTGTGTGTGTGAGGGGCTGCAGCAGGTGTGAACATCAGGTGTGTGACCCGCGCTGCCGGCTCCCCGCGGTGCTCCGACCAACGACTCACCCAGATTCTCTGCCGTTTTATTTCTCTTGTTTTTTTGGACCTCTGAAATGTCGTCATAGTCCGGATCGCTGCCCTCTATTTTCCGTTTCACTCCTGACATGGTCACCTACAGAGAGCACACACACACGGACAGATGTGACGTCTAGTCGCCTGCGTGAATCGGTAGCACGGACGTGCTAACACGGCGCTAGTTTTACCTCAAATAATCACAGTTACCTTTAAACCAGGGGGGGGTTTGACCCTCGTATATTAAAGACTCTCACACTGTGCCACACGACCGTTTTTCACATAAATCCGTGCTTGTCGTTCAGTTCTGTCACTTCAGCAGCCGCTAGTCTTGTTTGCTAATTTGGCTAACATTAGCACACGCTTGTAGACGCCACCGAGTCGGTCGTATGAAATGGACAAACTTACTGGAGCGCTCTGAGCTGGCGACTAAGCTGTCTTTGGAAGCTGTGTGATTTAACTCAACGTGGGAATATCCTTGGTGCACTCATTCAACTCTCGTGTGTTTTGCTAATTATTAAATTTCGAGCTGCCTCTTCTTCGTGGACGTTTTAGAGCAGCTGTGGAGGTTCATTACTGCCATCTACTGGGTTGATTGACATGCAGTTCACCAAAATAACCACCAGGGGACACTGTTTCCACAAAATAGGTTATACTACGCAGGACGATTGAACCATATCTGTGAATTTTTGGTTCACTGGGGGGATGTGTAAGCTTAATGATGAATGTGCTGGTCTAGCAAATATTAAACAAACTGACAGGACAAGTCATTAGGAAGCAAAAGAGGTGGTAGCACATCCCCCTTCCTGAATTCTTAGCACTAGAACGACAGCTAAATACTTTCTTTGGCCAGCATGGTCTAATTTTACAAAACAATTTTCAGATGAATGACCTCTCAATTATCTTTGGAAATGTTTTAAATTGATTCTGTGGAAATTACATTTATCCACCGAATCCACCTCCAAAATCAACACCAGGAGTTCCACAGAAGTCATGGGACCGAGGAAACGTTCTTCCTTTGTCAGCACTGACACTGCTGTGAAGACTGCAGCTAAACTGCACTCTTCACAGCAGAAATTGAAGATATGCAACATTTTTCTGCAAATAATGAACTTACTCAAGAAATGCAGTGTTTTCTTTCCTTTCTTTCTTTTGGGAGACCCCTTTCTGGCAATCCCGATATTGAACTGTTACCTATTACAGCTTGGCAGCTCTGCAAGGTGGCGTGATTAAGTCAACATCAGGAAACAAAACCGTGAAGTTTGAAGAGCATATTTCAACTACCGGGAGTGGGATCAGTGCCACGTGCCCTTATAACATCTACATTGTTTCCTTGTCATTTCATCAGCATTAGTAATCTTGGCATCAATGAAGCCAACATCACTGACAAAATATTTTTCACTCGAAAACAACATTTTACTCTCAACCTCCGGTAGTGGTGAAGAATGACTCTTTCAACAACGTGAATGAATCGTCATTACAAGCAGATTATTATTTTGTATGTTTATGTTTTTGCATGTGCACATCAACACATACTCACACGAGACTGTTCAGGACCTTCACAGTAACGGTGTTAAAATGTATTCATGCTTGTGACAAGATGAGTGTGATTGTGAGGGGACAATCTGGGGCCGGTTTTCTAGTGTTGGATTTAAATGGATATATGAAGTTCAATACAGCGTTTTCTTCTTCTTCAAAATGTGCATCACCGATTAACTTGTTTCATAAATGATAACACAGAAAATGTGGGATGGCACAACTTAAATATTTTCAAATTGCTGCCCGTTTAAAGGAGTGTCTGAGGGGTGAAGCGGTTTTGATTGTACCAACCAGTTATTGTTTAAGATTAAAATCCCTTAAGATGTAAACAAAGCTTAATAAAAAGGTTTATTGGTGGAAGAGTCAACGCTCAATGCTACTTGAAAAAAAAAAATGTGGTTGAATTGGTGCCACGTTTTCTCGTTCAACACAATGGCTCATTAAAACATGGACGGCGTGATTGATCGCTCCATTCATAAGCCAAAGATGCCAGCATCCATGTGGGACGGACTGCAGAAGACTGCGGTTGTTGTTGGTTAAGTAAACATTCTGGCATTTCCACTTCATTACGTGAAGAGCTGTGACAGATACAGCTGCTAATCTCTTGTTGTTCAGTTTTATAGAAGAAGCTGTTTTGGTCACCATGGTGAAGCTTTTACTCTTGAAAAAAAAAAACATTTGTAATTTACAGCTATAATTTGAGACAAAGCAGCATCTTTGTTTTTTACTTCATTACAGAAGAATCCTGGTATCTTCATGCAGCTCTTATTTCATTCTTAAACGGCATCCACAGATGAGACGGATACTTAAAGAAAAAAAACCTTTATTGATGTTCTTTTTTTAAAAAAAAAAAAAGTCAACCATTACATTTAAACATACTGCAGTTTACAATAATCCAAAGCTTTCTGACAGTCTGACAAAGAGAAAAGGAGAATAAAGTGGTGCTAAACTGTTACATCATGCATACAGTAATAAAGACTTTAAAAAAAAAAGGGTCTGATTTATTGATCCACCCATTTTTTTCTTTTAAGGCCAAAACAGTATTTAACAAGTTAAAGCTTCCATCTTGCATGAAGGCACAACTGATGTTTTACAAACTACTTTTTACTGATTTTTGTGCATTCATTTGGTAATTCACCTTTAACGATTCACTCTTAAAGTAATGTTTTGCAGCATTTCATCTACATTTTGAAATTACAATGATCTGAGCAACACAAATCCACAACTCACCACATCAAGAAAAAAAACAAAAGTCTGGCCTATCAAAAGTACACAATGAATGAGAGCCTTTAGATAGCAAATAATGAAAGTCAATAAATCACCATAGTAGGACAGCGTTTGTGTCCCAGTTTGAGTAAATACTCTGTGAAATCACACACACACACACACACACACACACACACACACACACACACACAC
The DNA here is from genome assembly GCA_014839995.1 of Xenentodon cancila. Lineage (NCBI taxonomy): Eukaryota > Metazoa > Chordata > Actinopteri > Beloniformes > Belonidae > Xenentodon > Xenentodon cancila. The sequence continues at coordinate 15,896,849 of CM026207.1, read as the reverse complement.
ACACACACACACACACACACACACACACACACACACACACACACACACACACACACACACACACACACACACACACACACACACACACACACACACACACACACACACACACACACGTCCCGTTGGCCTCCTCACATACTCTGACTCTGAAAAGGGCTTTAGACCTGCCAGGGGGGTGTTTCAGTTTCAACCTGTGGTACTGCTGAAGACCTGGTACTGAGCTCATCTACCCAAGAACAAATCTGGCAGATGATTAAAACTAAACACCTGTTTGTCATTGGCCGTGACAACTGGACGCACAACCTGTGAAGTTTCTACGATATACTGTGGACTCTAAAATAGTGACAAAGAACGTAGACCACCTTTGCCATTCTGACATGAAAAGTTTGAAATCTCAAAGTTCAACTCACTCCTTTGCCGTTTCTCTAAAAACACTAGATATAGATAAGTAGTGACCAACAGGAGGAGGCGACAGGCCTTTTAACCATCTCATCCATACCTCACACAAAAGCAAACAACATTCACTGATACAATTAAAAATAATATATACAGGAAATTATGTTTGTAATTCTACATTAAACAGGATTTTCTCAAAGTGCACAATTGGGGCTCTTTGTTTTAGAAACACAACATGAAACACACAGAGACAGAGAGAGAGACATTTACATACAGAAAAGATTAAAAGTTATATTCACAGCAATTTCTCTAATCCATCAATACCAAATGCAATAAAAAGTGAGTTCACTGACCATGAGACACACATCCATAATCCTGGTCGTTCTCTCAACCCTCTGCTGTGTGAGGTAAAACATCGCTACACACCTTTGCTGACCAGTAAACACACATACAGATATACGCACCTGGAGGTATCCCTGGTTACCCCGAGTTACATCTTTACATGTAAATGTGCAGGTGAGAGGTGCTCGCATCAGCAAAAAGGAGTTCCATGAAGAGAAGTCAGCGGCCACGACGCATACGCCACAGCGCTAAGATGAACTTTCTCGGCTACAATGCGTCTAGACCGAGTCAAAGAAAACCTCAAACACACTAAGATCAGGCATGCACCCCACTTCTTTAGAGCAGTCCGAGTTTGATCTGGAAAGGCTTCTCACGTCCAAAAACGCCACCCACAAATCCGCTACACCAATGAGCCTCTATAGATATTACAATGACAAACTAAAGCTATGTATAATACAATAAACATACAATTATATAAAAACAAGAACAAAACAAGTATAACTTAAAAGTATATATATATTAAAAAAAAAAGAAAATATGAGAAAACGAATAACAATAGTTATAATAATGATAAAAAGATATGTCAATTGTGAAAATGTGAGGTGATGTCACAGGAGGAACGGAGAAGAGGAGGAAAAGTTAAATTTGTGACCCAAAAATGAAAACGATGAGGAAGATCCGATGGTGGCGAATATTTCTGTACAGTTTGTACAGTACAGATTTCCTAAATCTTAGATGCATCAAGTGGGAAATGTGACTGGTGATACTTTGAGAGGGTAGCCGGCTCACTGTTCACCACATTCCCCAAATACCTTAAATACGAATGCGGAAGACTTAAAAAAAAAATATTTACAGCACTTCTTACTATTCTTAGTGCTGGACTGCACTGTGGACATATTTGTACGAGTGCAGTGGATACAGGCTTCGATGACCAGGGTTGACATCTGTCTGAAGGAAAGATTATTGTGCCTCAAAAAAAGAATATTTCTGTGCAGACACATCCTTTTTTTTGCTCTGTTTGGGTATGTTTGATGTGTGCTGTTGGGCCATGTTTTGGTAATCTAAAATCATTTTGAAGACACCTACTGTCAATTAAAATTTCTGTGATCCTGTACACTTTCGATTATTCACTTTCTCTTTGTAAAGTAGAAAGTTCTTTAAGTGTTCACAAAAGTGCACTAAAAACTAAATATTCTCTTCCGACCAAAACTCCAACTTAAACACCAACTGGGACTGAACATATTCAGTAAAATATGTACAAGTATTTTCCAAAATATCAGCAGTCATACAGGATGGATTACGTCCCAAACAAACATCTACCACGCTGATCGTATTCCACTTTAGTTCAGATGACTGGCATTTTTAACCGTTTCACATTTCTACAGAGGGGCGATCACTAGTGTACATATAAACAAAGAGTCACAGTGAGCAACGCTACAAGAAGTGGTGAGTAAAATAAATGAGCTTAATGGTGCTGTGGACTGAACCAATTTGAACCATTTGTCTGTCATTAAAAACACGTACAGTTGCATATGTAGTATGGTTAAAGAGTTTATGTTCCTTAGTGTGTCCTTACATGCAAGAGCGTGAGTCTGCCTGGGTTTATGGTCATGACTTGTAATACTTGTCATTGTAGCGGTGGATGGTTACACAGCCATGGTAGGAGATGGGCCGCGGCATGGCTGCAGCGCCTGTCATGATGCCTGTTGCCGGGTCGTAACACAGGATCGTGTCTGTGGCTTCACCAGTTTCCCCTCGGCCACCGAGGATGAAGATCTTGCCGTTGCACACAGACATGCCGCAGCTCTCCTGAAAGAAGACAAAGAAACACAACTTAATAATGCTACTTTAGATGCAAAAGTTCTTTTGCTCAAAGAGTTTGCGTCCAACACCACTCCCTACACACGACACAGTTCTGTTGTACAAGTAAAACGAAACGGATCCGCTGCTAATGTAGTAACCATCGCCTGGGCACTCCTTTTATTGTTTTTTTGCATTTTGGGATACACTGAATCCATTCAATTGGTTATAACAATTTTTAGTACATATTCAGAGAGTACTACTAAAGGACAACCACGCTCAGTTTGGTGACTAGGACTAGATTTCAGCATCAGTATCTCATCTATTACCTGTTTGTTAAATGTATGAACCACATGCATCCAGTAGTCCTCTGCAGGGTCGTAGCAGAAAATGGACTTGGTGAGGCCGCCGCAAACATAGATCAGGTTGTTGAGGGACACCGCTGTGATACAGCGCTTGGCAATAGGGATGTTGGCTCGCAGCAACCACGAATCTGTCTCCGGATCGTAGCACTGAACCTGTAACATGCAGTTACGGAATTAGTGAAAGAAAGAATATGAACCTTGTCTTTTTTTTTTTTTTTTCTTTTTTAACACAAACAGCTTAGTGAACATACGATTCAAAAAAGGTTAAGTGTTGTTTTTCTGTCTCAGTTTATGGACTCTTCTGTGGGCTGACATGAGCTCGCCTGCGAGAGGCTTTGCTTACATTCCACAGATTCTCTCACCCACTTAAATATTTAAAATAGACTACATACAAAGTTTTTGGGCACCAACTGTCTAATATGCACACGATATCTGTCCAACAGACGAGGCCCTTTGGGAAAGATCTAAAATTATACAAAACTGCAGAGATGACAAGTTTGAGTTAAGTAGCTGTCACTCAAAACAAATTCAATTCCAAAGCCCGTCATGTCTGAATTTCAGAACATATCTTATAAATAACTGTGTGACAGATAACAAATCATTTAATATTTTTTTTTTTTTTTTTTTTTTTCTTCCCTTTCTTGTCAGTGTGGACATCGTGCACACGCTGTATGTACGATGCACACCGAAATTAGTCTCTGCTTTTAACCCATCAACTAGTTTCACTAGTGAGCAGTGGGGCTGCTAGCAGGGCAGCGCCCCGGGGAGCAATTGGGAGTTAAGGGCCTTGCTCAGGGGCCCCCAGTGATTTACCATTGTGGGCAGCCCTGGGCTTGAACCTGGGTCCTCCACGCCCAAGCCCAGCACTGTAACCACTAGGCCACCACTCCCCATATTTTAAATGTCTTGTTGAAAATGTTAATCTTCATATGTTGCTATTACATTACAAAAAGAAAACAAATCTAACTACAAAGGATACCCCAAGAAATCGATAAGTACCTCATGAGCATTCAAACTTGAAATACAACACAATAACATGATTGTGACATAAAAGATGATTAAGATGCATTTACTTAAAGCAAATCCTCAGGCTCCATAATCAGGATGAACAAGACTGACTGGGATGTGTCATATTCCAGTTTCATCTGCCGGTTAGTTATGTTTAACTGGATGTATTATTTGTGTACTTTTCTAAGTATGCACTTTTCTTTTCTTTTTCTTTTTTTTAATGCAACTGATCTAAAATGAAACATCAATGCTACCTATTATTAAATAAAAATTTAACCTGTTTTTCAGGCACTTAAAAAAAACAAAATGCAACCACACACATTCCTTCTATTATTCAGGAATAATCATTGGAAACAGGTTATCTGCGATAAAAAGGCCCTTCAGCTGTCAACGCCATGCACCTAATTGTGTAGGTGGGTGTAGGTGGGTGTAGGTGGGACAGCAGACATCTGTTTCCCACCTTGTCTGAACAAGTCTCATCGTCCGGCCCGCCTCCTATGACGAAGAGCTTGCCAGCACAGCTGGCCACGGCTGGAGAGCTGACCGCCTCTTTCATGGGAGCCACTTCGGTCCAGCGGTTCGAGAAGGAATCGTAACACTCCACGTTGCTCAGGCGGCTCTGGCCATCATAACCTCCCACAGCATAGACCTGAGGACACAACAAGAAATGATTTTTCTACACTGACATACCTAAAAATATGTAATAAGAAACTGAGGGAATAAACGTGCTGCCTTCTACACATGCTTTGCACGCAGAAAAACAACTTCTACGTCAGCACCTAGAGAACCAGTTAATCAGGTGCAGAGGATGGATGACGTACTGCTTTTGAACTCAATTATTCCTGTCCTTGCTATTTATATATCATTATACACGTCCTCGGACACCTGAAGATTTCAGCATATCTGTTAATAGAACAATACAACTTATCATAAAACAAACAAAAAATGTTGCTCTAAACTTAGGCAGCACAGGATATGAGAATCATGACCAGTTTGTTTTTGTAATGTATGCAAAAGAAAAAGTTTTCAAAACCTGGTGAAAAGTATAGATGTATTCTTTAGTTTTTTTTTTTAATATAATTTTCTAGAAAGAGCACAGTCCAGGGAGGATTAAGGTTACTCTACACATAGACAGACTGATCTTACACAACAGAAAACCTTCAGGCTGTTCCTGGCTCAGGAAAACAGGAAATGCAAATTAGTTCAGTAGAGATGAGAAGAAGAGAGAAAAACAGCTTAGGCGCATGTCTTTATTACATAAAAGGTAATAGTGGGGGATACAACTACTTTGTCCAACTGAAAACCCAATGACTGAACATTTGTTCACAAGACAGTGGGATTCCCAAACTTTTGTCTCTTCTAATTAATAAGTCTGCATTTTTAATGGAAACAAACACACACTCTGGCCAAAATGTGTTGGGAAGCAGTTGCTACACCGATCTACACAACTCTGCAACCACGTAGACCAGCTCCAGATTGTTTATTGTAATATCCTCTGCTGATGGCTGATAACAAGGCTAGTTGTTGCTATAAACTGCAGCGATGTAAAACAAAAAGAGACATAAGAGGAAATGTGGTACCCACAGATAACGCTACTTTAATCAAGAATCAAGGGCTGTTTCACCAAAATTATCTTCGTTATACCAAGTCACTTTACTGTACTTAACAGAAACTAGTAAGGTTTGTAGATTTATCGCTGTAATAGGAATTAAGTGGAGGTGTGTTTTTGAGCAATTTGAGCAGACCGACCCTTTAAAGCTCCAGTGAAGATATCCAGACTACTTTGTCTAAAGGAGGTAGCGGTGGTGTGTGGGGGTGGAGAGCTCACTCTCTTCTTTGTGATTCCTTGTATTGTCAACATCCTCATAAAACAACTTGCATGCTTTTAATACACCTTAAAGTCTAAGTTTATCAATAAAGGCACGTTACACATGAGCTTGATGTGACATACTGCATACTAATCTGACTTTAGATGTAGTATGTGGTTTTCACACATCTCAGCATAACATAATAACTCCCTCCGTTCATGCGTCAGCCCCTGAACAAGCACATAGATAGCCAACTATATAATAATAATCACAAAGCCCTGACAGTAGTTGAGTGTTAAACTGACAAGTGAGAAGTAGTAACCTTAACAGAGAGCATGACTCATGATACAAGTAACAAGAAGTGGGAATCTTAAGGTGATCCATTTTAGCTCTGCAAAGGTATGACCAGTCCAACAGAATGCAACAGACTGCAGGACCAAGACAGACTGAGTGAGGCTTTTCCAACTTTAATCCTTCCAAGAATGATCTATATACTCAAGACAAATTTATTCTAGCTGTGTTTTATCACATTTACTGACTCTTAAAAAAAAAAAAGAAAAAAAAAGAAAAAGAACAGGACTTGAATACACTGCAAATATGATATCTAACTCTAAAGTAGGATTCATGGTCTATGACTTCATTTAACAGTTTAGAAAGAAGCTTATACATTATTCAGTAGGATAAAAACATGTAATAATGTTTGCATAAAGTTAGTTTATAATTAGTTTAGTTTTTAGTATCTAACACAGTTTTAGGTCTGTCAGGCGTGTTTTGACACGTATAGATTCTAAAACAAAAAGTTGCTAAAACCCACAGAAAGAGCAACAGCCACTTCTGATTTTGATATAACAGTCAGGGTAGATATGATTTAATGTATTATCTGCAGGAGCGTTAACACAAATATAACTGGAAGTCCAAATATTTGATTTTTCCACTAACAATGCAAATGAGTTCAAGAACTACTTCTTGTGCAATGTTTTTGCATAAAAATGATTAATTATTGTTCACAGTACTCAGTTGCATCACTCTAACCTTGCAACTGGGACTCAAAGCTGTTCATCAAGGGGTTAAATTACCAACTAAATACGGAAATTACAGGTTATGGGCTTTGGGGTGGGAGGGCCTGAATTCGGAGGAAAAACATCAGCAGACAAACATCCATACAGCAGATACTACATGCTTAAGATTAAAACCCAGATACAATCTGGAATGAAGCGTTGGGGAAAAAACAAACCAAAACAAAAACTGTACCGGTCTTCCTGGTCACATACAAGGAAGTAAACGTGATAAATGCCACTTACGTGTGCCTTCCAAGGAAAAAAGACACACAAAAAAAATCCCAACCTAATTGAAACATCACATGTTACTTTACCATTCCAGCTTTTTATTTTATTTCATTTTAATCTTTTTTTTTTAAAGCTCATTTTTTTTTCTTTTCTTTTTTTCAATAGTTCAGCTACTATAGAAGAAATTAGCCCATAATGGTCTACCGGCACTTTTACGTTTTATAACCCATGTAGGAACTGACTTCATACTGGCATCTTTTTCTTACTTTTTCCTCAACAGTTCTATTCAGTTCAATTCTAATTTGTTATAAAATTACAACATCAGTCAGAAGAACTGGAGAATTTGCTAGAATTTGCTTAAGTGGAAACACGACCATGGCCCTGTTCTCCTGTGGTAGTTCGACTTCAAGACGGCAGAAAATTGTATGAATGAAAAAAAAAACAAAAAAAAACCAACAATAATAATTCTTCATGAGTCTGTAGCATAAACAGAAGGATACAAATATGAGCATACGAGAGGGGCAGCATATCCTGGGATTCAGCATATCCAAGGAAAATAATGTTGAAAAAGCACAAAAAGTGTGTGTCTATATTGTACGGTGAACACTGACTTTAATACCCAGGATGCATGCATTTTAAATAATTATAGTAAACATGAAAACAACGTTCAACTGTGTTAATCTACTAAGTTAATCAACATCCTTTACGGCCACACTCTTTTTGAAGTCAAGGTATCGGTACCTGGAACATTAAATGCATCCACGTTTTCTGTGCCAAAGCAAGTAAGTATAGTGTTGTCATGAGGTCATAGAAAAACCCATTCAGACTGATGACGACCTAACCCAGAAATGAAACAAGGGTGTTCATCATTTGTATCATTGGATACAAATTGCTTTCTTCTGAACAATCTAATTCAAGTTCATTTTCAGTTTGAAGTTCTCCAGCAAAGGTTGCACTTGCGTCCACGCTCCTCATGTTTTTGTGGAACAGTACATAAGATTGTTTCAGTATGTGTTGGTATGTCTGTTTGTTGTGCTGTAAAGATTTTATGTGCTGGGCGTGCACGTACCCCTATGTCTCAACCAAAGATATAAGGAATATGTTCCAGCACCAGGTGACCCAGTGTAGGGTAAACGATGTTTAGAAGATGGATATCATCTTCTAACTCAAACAATGAATAACTACTCTTTATTGAACGCTTGTAACAGATAACTACACTTCAGAAACATTTTAAGTTATAGTCACAAGTTTTCAAGATTTGTTTAAATAAAAATGGTCTTTACAAGCACAAATGCTATGCATTGAGCAAACACTTTATTATATAATTACTTTTCTTGCTGTTTTAAATGCCATATCCCTAACAAATATTGTACTTCTTGAAATAACAAAAACTTCTGAATAAATGCTTTTATATGTGAACTTAGTGTGTGCTCACACTTCTTTCTATCTGTCAGATCTGTGTGGCTGCTGCAGAGACACATGAACTAAGATGCAGACTATTGAACTAAACTAGCACTTAACTTGGAGACGCGTCACACTGCCGTGAACTCTGTATTTGAGTGCATTAGTAACAACTCAACAAAGTCAAGAGGAGAGGAACAACTAGGTCACAAATAGACTTCAGTTTTTCTCAGATTTTATAACCACACTGGTCCCAAGCCTCCATTGTTAATCTAAGACTTGACATACAGAGGGATCCATGAAATATATGAAACTCAAGAAAAATAATGTTTGATTGAAAAGGTATGTAAATTTGTAAAGAAGAAGTTGCATATTTTTCTCTGTGTAATCAGTTAATCGGCTACACTGTATTGGAATTACTCGTTGTCATGCCAGGAAACTTCCGTCTGTGTTTATGGTCTTGACAGATACATGTGAAGTTTGCCAACAAACAGGTATTTCACTTTAGTAGACAACATTCCTTCTCAAGAAGCACCTTGATGTACTGTTCAGGAAGGAATCTGATCACAGTGAGCACACGCTCGTCAAATCTGAACCGAAATAAAAAAAATTTAAAAAAAGAAGATGATTTTCTACCTTGAATACATGAGGTCAAAATAGATGCTGGTGCTCAAGTATTCAATATCTCTTGGGTTTTGAAAAAAAAAAAACCAAAAACACACATTCTTTCTACCCATTAAGGAACCATTATGTGCAAGAGTAAAATTACATGATGACATGCCACCGGTAATTCTGCAGAACTTCCAGTTCACCCATTTGTGTTTTAAATTGTATACACCAATACCTGGGAGGTCAAACTAGACAATGATGTGATGTAATATAATACTCTCCATTCCCACGAAGCACCCATTACTGAAACTTCTATTAACACAATGCATATTTTCATGTAAAACAAAACTAGGCTAGTGCATGTAGATGTTTTACATTTATAAAAGAAGATGATGCATCTTGTGTCTTTCACACATGCATTACTGCCTCAGTTTTCTGAACATTTTTCCAGAGGGCATCCTGTATATTTCAAAAGCCGCGTTTCCATTTATGAGACTGCATCTCACATGGAGGATTTCCTGATGTGCATTTGATGTGTGACTGCAGATGACATCAACACCAGAGCTGGTGATACTGTCGTGCAAGTACCAAGTTAAATCTGATATTCATGTAAATATCAAGTTGAAAACATCTTGACATTGGGAAATAAAATTCCTGGGATATTCCCGTTACCTTGCCCAGAAGAACGCCCATTTTGTGTCGCCAGCGGCCTTTGTTAAGAGACGCCACTCTGATCCACAGGTTGAGCTGGGAGTTGTACATCCACACATCCCTGCTGTTGATACGACCACCTGGAGACACAGGTTGGATGAATACAGAATACAGTTATTACAGAGTTCATATTTCATCCTTAAGATGTGATGTACAGAAAAAAAAAATAATTTAAAAAATAAAAAAAATAGTGTGCTTGTAGCTGCAAATAGCTGCAAATTAATGTTCTACCTTTTAACTAGGCCATAGTTGTAAATCTTAGATGCTGACCTAAAATGGGTCTTGGAAAGTGACCATTGCAAATAATAGCTTCAGTAAGACACAGTAAAATATGTACAGTCTGTCCTGTAATAATGTGGATGTATGTACACCTAAGCCCAAGGCTTGTTTAAATTCAAGGTGGTTTGTGCTTGGTGTCACAAAACATCAAATACAAATACAGTCTAGAAAAATGAATGACTTATCCACCTTAAAACACTGTCTGTGCAGGTCCACCCCTCTATTGTTTGAGTGTCTGAAGTGCTTAAAGTATAATGTAGCAAACAAACAAAAACAGACAAGTGATGGATGATAATTGTAGCATGTGTGCTTAAAAACGGCCTGACAGCCAGAGAGTCAGACAGCAGGGTGCCCTTGAGGCAGCTGATGAAAGATGTACTTAAAAGAGACTGCAGGATAGAGTTGTGTGTTGAAGAAGTCTAATGTTTAAGAAGTCACTTGTGACTAGATATGTTCAAAGTATGAGACACATGCAATTGTTCCACATGCTATTGAGTTCAAGATCATTTTCTGAGTACAAGTTTGAGGCCCTGTGAGGTTTTTGCACCATTTCCCAATGAGGGAATGGACAGAGCGACAGGAGGCATGTGCAGGAATGTAATCTGGAGAGTGCAAAATAAAATGCACACGAGACAGTGGGATTAGATGCTACTCACGTGGATGTAAATGACAAAAAAAAAAAGAGAGAGAAAAACACATTAGGCAACGTGTATTAGAAATGACACCGTGGGGGAAGGCAACATATTAGACAGATAGATTGATCGATAGACTTGACACGTTGCCTTTTCTTGTTGTTTTTTTTAGTAACCTCAGCAGCTCATACAATTCATGTCTGGACGTGAGCAGTCCTAGCAGGCATGTTGGAACAGGAGTTCCAACATGCCCATTTTATTGAAAATCATTTCAATAAAAAAAAAAAAACAAAAAAAAACAAACTCTGTTCTGTTAATGCAGCACCAGTACAGTGGTTTTTTGTACATTTTTTAGTCAATAACAATCCTCAGTTCGACCTCATTTGTGAATATGAATGAGGTAATACTTATGTGTTTCCTAATCTCAGTCTTTCTCCCCCCCCTCAGAGGAGGCTTTACTCACACAGCACAGTTAACTCCAGAAACAGCAGTTTTACCAGTAAGCCAGAAGTGTTTCAGATTTACTTTAAAGCTTTTCACAACAAAGTGAAAAGTGCTGTTAGATCCTTGTATAAATGAGATTCTGAGAACGTTGGTAAACTGATGTGAAGGTGGTGACCTTTATGACTGGCCAACGGGAAAAGAGAGCTGGCCAGCGAGGGTGTCTCTTAGCACTGAGCCAAGCGAGTGCATCCAGATGTTACGGTCATATTTTCCCTCAACTCAAACAGACTCGAGGCAGTAAAAATAACACCGGGCAACCAGCCATCACACCACTCCGCAGAGACATTAGATGGTCATTTAAATTGGGTCTGGCTATGTCTTTTCAAAGAATATACTGAAATACGTTTGTTTTTAGATATAACGTATTTTGAACTGATAAAGATGAATTTGAAACAACAGCAAGAACATCACTCTAAACACAGAAGCAATAAGGGAAATACTATAGTATACTAGTGAAGTACTATTAATACTTCCTAAAAAAGGAAAAAAAACAAATTTTCTTTCACATTTTAAGCACTTTAAATTACAGTGAATTTTCACTAACCATAATGATCCCCTTGAAGTATAAAAAACAACAACTTTATCTCAACAGTTACTGGCTAGACTGCAAATAACCTGAAAACATTAACCAGCCTGCGAGACTTCTGTACTGTAACTAGTTAACTTACGCTGGCATTGATTTAAACTTTAAGCCACATTAATAAACTGCTTGTATTGATAGCAGTAAGATCTTACCTGACACTAGAATGTCATTGCGCAATGCACAGACAGCATACTCAGATTTAGTGAACTCTGGTAGTTTTGCCAAGGATTTCCATTCCCCTGTGACTGGATCATAGCATTCAGTGTAGGGCAGGTTAAATCCGCCAGCCCGCTCACAGCCACCCACCACCACAATCACCTCTGAGTAGCCAGTCGACCTGTAGGGAATTGAGCAGGGTGGGTAAGATTAGGGAGAAGCAATTATAAAAACAAAAACCCAACCTTTTTCATAAAGACAAGAAGTATTTCATTAAAACACTATAATTGTAATTGAGTAAGAAAACATACAGGATTTATTAAAAAAAAAACAAAGAGATTAATAGCACGACAGAAACAGCTTAATTTCTTTTCAAAGCAAAGTCTATGAAAAAAGGTATAAATCTAAGTTAGAACAAAACAAATACTTAAGAATACACTTCAAAATTTTCATGATCATAATGTTTTCTTCTTTGGCTGATAACCACATGCTGTGGAAGTGACTGCACTTCCTATAAAGAACTACTGATTCCTCATTTATTGTAAAATTATAAAATAATATTACCAAATGTACACCTATATGATATGCTAGTTCTGACCCAGGTAGGAATTTAAGGTTGCTTCAGGTACTTGAATATGCCAGTGAGATAGTCTATCCCGGGAATGGTTTAGCTTTGCGTATGTGTGTTTTGTGTATGTGCTGGTACAGACACAGAAGTGGAAAATCTGTTGTGAGCACAATGTGGTCCTCAGGGTAAAGGAAGCAGACAGTGCGAGGAAGAACTACTTGACTGGCCTGCTGAGCAGCATAGATCTGCCTCGATCACGACAATACATGTGAAATAAACGTCACGCAGCCATAATAACTGAAGGCTGACACTGCTCCCATTTGAACCATTACAGCAGCTTAAAAAACAGAGGCGGCTGTACTGACGGCTGCCATATGTATGTTATATAGTTCATTCAGCACCAGCCTTTGTTCTTTGTCAAAGACGGTTGACACTCTAAAAAGCAACAAAAACAACAATCAGAAAAAAAAAAAAAAAAAGAAAAGACCATTTGATAAATAGGTGTAAGGGGAGCAGGCGGGGAGTCAGGGAGTCCAAACACATCCGTGCTACACTCCTGGTATGATAACAAGACTCAACGTTTCATGGGACTGCTACATCTTGCATCACCTTTATTCTTTCAAAGCAACTGGTCTGTATGAACATGCCCTGCTTCCCTCCATCTCTTCAATTTCAAATTACTGCTAGAAAACAACGCTCCGTCAACAACACGCTTGTCTTTTCAACGCAACCCTCCCTTGGTCTGGCACACTCACAACCACATACAACAACAACAACACAGCCAGGAGCACAGAGTTCATTAGCAAGTTGTAACCTCTAGCTACACACTGTGGGGTAAAATATTAGCCAACTACTTAAACGCAGTTGAATAAGAAATGCAGACTGGGGAGATTAAAGGAAGTCTTTTTAAGAGGGAAGATTAGTCAGCTATTTCATGTCACCACAGTGCTGTGCATACCGTAAAAATAACAAAAAAAAAAAAAAAGCAACAAAAGAATTCTTCCAAAGAAGATATTGTCGATACCTGCGTGGGCGGGTTCTGGGGGACATCATTTCATTTCCCAACACATGGTAGCGTCTGGCTTCGTGGAGAAGCTGATAGCATTCTGGGGCATTCTGGATGAGCTGGTCTCCCTCCACTGTCTGGACGAAGTAGTTGGGATGCAGCAGGGGCAACCGAACATGGTGCAGCAAAGCCTTCAGCACGGGCTTCCTGTGCTCCATACTATGATACACCCATCGCATGACTGCCTCAAACACCATCTCCTCCTTACCCACGCACAGTTCATCACTGTTGATGTACTCTTCGAGTTCTTCTTTGCGAAGATCAAGGAACTCCTCATGCTGTGCCACGTCTGAGAAGTTGGCCAGTGCATAACTGCGACAGCGGCCAGCTAGCTGTTTCAGGGCATGTGCATCTGCAAAACGCTGGATGCCCAGGCAGTTGCATGGGTCGAGCTGGTCCTCTAGGAACTTTGCACAGGCATCGCGCAGTGTGGTGATCTGGAATAGGCTGGAGGTTTCAAAGAGGAACTGGACATTCTCAGTGGTGATCTTGGCACGGCCAGTGTAAACATAGGTGAGGAAGGAGTCCATAGCCTCTGCCAGGATACCATTGATCTCAACCAGCATCTCTCGGCTCTCGCGGTGATCATTGCAGAACATGGCTCTGAAGTAGGACGAACAGGCAGAGAGGACAGCACGATGGCAAGGGAACTCACGACCCTGGACGCTGATGACAACGTCAGTGAAAAGGCGGCAGTCACGAAACTCATTGAACACCTGCAGGATGGCCTCTGAATGCAATGAGCCGGAGCAGAAGTCCAAGACATCCTGACTTCCCAAGGTTTTAGATTCAACCTCAAACACCTTAGGAATAGAAGACATGGAAAAAGAGTGTTATATCTTGCCCAATAAGACTTCAATAAGACATGCTCCAAGGACTGAAAACATGCCCGTTTGAGACCACCTTGCGTTTGACAGCTGGGGAGTCCCGGATCCCAGAGTCCTCCCTGTTCATCCTCCTGCCCAAAATCAACACCATTGCTGCTTCCTTCAATTCAGATCCTCTCTTAATACCTACAAATTGAGATTAGAAAGTGGAGCACATTAGAAAAAATATTTCCAGTCAGAGGAACATTTCTAATGAGCTATGTACAAGTGAGTAAAGACATATGCCAACAGAGCTCTTACTTGTCAAAAAGCAGTAAAGTAAGTGTGAGAAAATACATGAGCGTCACAAACACATTTTTTTCAAGCCCATGGGGAATGAGATATAATGTTTTACATTACAGTTGAAGAAAATACCCTTTGAGCAGTTCAGTCTAAGCTGCACATAAATTTGCCTGGTACTTCCTCCAGCTAGATCAACACACTGTAAAACAGTTGTGCCCTGCAGCACAATAGATCGCATGAGAGTAGAGATGACAAAGAAATAGAGGCGGGAGAAAGGTTGAGCAACGGTTGGAGGGCCAACTTACATGTCAGTCAGGTTTGTTTTGAAAAGAGGGGGCAGGGATGCTATCAAACACCCCATTATAAGAGTGTCTGGCATGTAAAGTTAATGGTACAGATAACCTTCAGCCATATTTTCTTTTACGTTACACCTGTTGTCATTTTTATATCGTCTCCTTTAGGAAAATGTATTTATAGTAAAGTCTTTGTGTGTATTTATAACACTTCTCCAGTATTTGAGGAAAATATTTTGCCTGTTGTCATACTGCCTCTTCTAAACGTGATAACAAGTATGACCCATGCTTCCATTAGGTCATTGATCTGTTGTTATTTTTAAAGCTGCCACGCTCCACTCAATCATGTGTCTCCTTTGTTAGCAGCAGGTCAGTTGTGTTGCCTTTATAAGAATATGTGCCAGAAATGCCAGAAGATTTACGTCCATTGAGACAACAAATACAGCAAGAATATTAAGGCAAACATAAAGCACTAATAATAATAATAATAATATGAGTTTAATGGGTTCTTATAACAAAATATATTTAAATAAAAATACTTGTAGGTATCTCACATAATTTATATCGTATTAACTGCAAATAGCAAACTAAAATGTGTCAAAGTATGCGGATAAACTACGAAACTGACAAAGTTGCGCCTCAGTTAAACAAAGAAGAGTCGCCTCGTGCCACAGACGTTTGAAGAAGCTGCGCTCGTGACAACCGTTAGAGCACACTAATAAATAAATAAATAAATACAGAGTTAAACAAGCCTGTCGACAAAAACCAAACTAAGAAATAAACCAGCAGTCGAAACGTCTGAACCAATGGAGACATCCCTGGTGATTGTTACCTTTTAAAAGTAGTTTTCAGATGATGCTTCCTCCTTTTTTAACAAGTGAAGTGAAAAAAATAATGAGAAAAACAAATCTGTCCTGAAAAAAAAAACAAAAAAAAAAACGTAGAGCTATGTTTGACAATATCTTCCGGCTATATCTTCCGTTATAAAAGATGATGGACTTTGTTACACAACCGGGACATTTCGAGGGCTGTAAACACGAAAACAAGAACTTCCAACTAGCTAACTTTCTTGTAAACAATGTGCCCATATATATACTTGTCAAAAAAAAAAAAAACTTCACCCCCACTGCACCCATACGGAGCTTTTGTCATATGCATTGTGGGTAATGTAGTCTTCTTTATTTTTTCTAATTAAGGTTTGCCGAACAGAAAAACAACACTTCCCAGCCTCCCTTGGTTCTCCACGTGGCTTTTCTTTGTTTGCAAACAAACGACGCATTTATCTGGAAAAACTAAGCACAATAGGTTCGCGCAAGTAGAAAAACGCGGAAATACATCGTTTCAAAGAAACACGTAGATTAACCATTAGAAGACAGTTTTATTAGAATTAAATACAAACTTTTGGAAAACACAATTTAAAAAAATTGACAATAAACGTTTCAAGAAGGAAGAAAACGTTTTTCATGCTTGTAGGCTTATAAGATGGTAAACATGTACGAAAAGTTTAAAACTCTGTAATGTAACTTTATGGACACGTGAAAACAGGATGTAAGCCTGCACGTTTTCCAGGTGAGGAGGTAGGAGGAGCTTCTTTTTTGAGGTGGGAACAAAGGATGTCACAATCCCTTCAACTTGTTGCAAAATATTTCTGAGCGCTTTCAGCTGGGTTCCTTGAAAGAGCCGACATAAGCCACTAATTATCACAATTACTTTAAACCACTTGTCACTGCTTCAGAAGTTTTTACCTTTCACTCATAATAGCCTACTGATGTATTGCACAAATATTTGACAACAAAATGAAAAATATTGCTCAAATGACAATACATATGCACTGATTTAGATCTCCAACACGAGACACTTAAGGTCAATGTTAATTCGTTAAATGAAGAAACAAAATAATTAAGTATAAGCTGGGGATCCAATGATATCACATGCAGCTTTACTTTGGGACCAAAGCACCTGTTGGCCTTTTGTTTACTTGAAGACTGTGAGGAAGACTAAGCAAAGTAAATGTCACTGACAACAGCAAACATTTTTGTGGCAAAAAGAAGCAAATTAGGATTGCTGACAGATTTCACTGGCTGACTGTGAACAGATAAAAGAGGCCAACACTATGTGCAAGACGCCAGCCCATCTATGCTGGTGCGAATATTGTCACTACCCTAGTTGTTGCAGGAAATATGCAGTTAAGCAGTTCAGTGGACAGATGTGTCCCTCTGCTGTTGAGCTGTCGTAATGGTTACAAATAAAGTACCGGTACACCCTGCAGCCAGAATGTGTGACTCGCATCTATCCACAACTCGTCTTGGACCTTAAATCGTCCCACCAATACCTTTAAATAGCTAGTTTTAGACAAGCAAGGGTTTGAAAACAAATGGAGTTAAATGTTTGGTTTTTATGGTCATAAAACGCTCAAATTCCCCACGACTTTAACATAATGAAATACATAGTTAGGTTTTGTTGTTTAATTTAAAACATGGCAAAAAAAGTAAAGCAAACCAGAGGAAATCAGCAAAATTTATTTAGATCTCAGTTTTGGAGAAGGAAAGACAGAATCAAGACTTTCAGGAAACAAAACATATATGCTTGCATGTTAAGCACACTTACAGTTGAGAGGGAAGCGGTATTTCTCCTTGAAAGTGAATTTCACGCACTTATGCCCAACTATATGGCAAGGGACTATTTGGCCTTATTTATGTTTTCCAACCGTGTTTTCATATTTTAATTGAATACTCATTGGATTTCAGGATTTCCAGGTAATATGAAATGGGTTTAACTATAGAACGATGATCATTTGACAATCAGACCTTTGCATGTAGTACAAAAATTAGGAACATACAAATAGTAAATACCTGTAGATGCAAATGAATCACTTGCACAGGACACAGTCCAAGTCAGCCTCAGTGAGGAGATGAACTGGTATGAGCTGACTGTACTTCTCATGTTGAAGGTGAAGTCACGTTCAACTTTGAAACCTGTTGGGAGTTTCTGGAAGACACTTTCTTTGAGAAGTGGTACAGAAATAAGTCTGCAGCCTTTAACGAAACAGTCTTTGTGCAGGACAATGTTCCATCACATGGCCAGAAGAGCAGTCCTAAAAGATGACCAAACAATGACTTGACTTGGCCACATTGATCATCTGTGATCTCCTGTGAAGAGAATTTGCCTTATAAAAGTCCACAGAGTGTAGAAGAAAGAGTCCACGTGGAAGTAAATTTCAAATATGAAATTAGGATAGGGCAGCAAATGGGACTGTGATTCCAACACCAAGGACAGGTCCTCTGGGAGGTTGGGACTTTAACATGCTTATGGTTAGTATTTTATGGTAAAATAACCACAAAAAAGCAGAAGGCTGCAAAAAATAACAATGTCTAATAGTGATCTTGAGCCTGTAATTGCTTCCTGTTTACGATAGCCTGTATTCCTCTATCTGAAAGTCATTTGAGATAAGAAATCATCACACTACTCACTACATGTAAATAGCTACAATTTACAATGTATTCATTTCTGTGTACATTTCCACTTCCATTCTTTTACAAATGTATTGTTCCTTGGGACAATCCTATCAACTTAAAAATATTTTGGGGACTTCTTGGCATTTTGTACTATAAAATATCATTTAAACTCTGCTTTATCATTTTTGTTTACACAGAGACTTAGAAAGAAAACAAACCTCTGAAAATTGAACAAAGTAGATCTTTAGGTGGTTAGCCACAAAACAATTAAGACATGATTCATACTGTAATCATAGCTTAGGTATAAAAGTCAGCCCTTTTCGCTTTGCAGTTACATCCTTGTCAGTTGGATTCATTCTTAGCGACATCAAACTACTTAGAAAAATAATGGGAACACTTAAATAAAAATGTCCTGGATCTTGATGAATTAAGTATTCCACTTGAAAATCTTTGTTGATAACATAGTGCATTCACTGAAAACAAAACAATTTAAGAATTATGAAATCATTAACCCAGCCAAGACTGGACTCAGAATCATATTCAAAATCAAAGTGGAAAAATGTGATCACAGGCTGTTCCAACTTTGGGGAATTACCCCAATACAACTCGTAACATGGCTCAGTAGTTTTATTGTCTTCAGTTGCTTGTGTGCACACCCTAAAACATCTGGGGATGGCCCTGATGAGACAATAGATGGTCTTATTGGGGCATCTCTTCAATTTGACGATGATCAAGGCATCATTCAGCTCCAGGACAGTTTGTGGTGCAATGTGGTAACGGTGTGTCCGACAATACATGATGTCCAAGAAGTGCTTGATTGGATTCAGGTCTGGGGAACAGGTGGGCCAGTCAATAGCAGCATTGCCCTCGTGATCTACGAACAGGTGACATACTCCAGCCACACGAGGCTCTGGCGATGTCATCCACCAGAAGGAACCCAGGATCCACTACACCAGCACATGATCTAAAAATGGATCTGAGGATCTTGTTCTGGTACCTAAAAACAGTCAGGGTATCTCTGGACAGTGGAGCCTGTGGAGGCCTATGCAGCGCTTCAAGGATATATCTCCCCCACTGACACCCCCAATCCAGCACAATATTCTCCACAGCATCTCCAGACTTATGTCAGTCACAAGCACTCAGTATGAACCTGCTCTCATTTGTGAGAATAACAGCGGATCAATTGTGTCTCTTTCCAATTTTGATATTTTTTAGCTCAGGGGTGGGCAATCCTGGTCCTCGAGGGCCGGTGTCCTAATGCTGCTTCATTGCACCCTGATACAAATGACTGTGTCATTAACAGACTTGTGCAGACGTTGACCACAAGCTGAATCAAGTGTGTTAAAGCAGGGTGACATCTAAACATGCAGGACACCGGGCCTCGAGGACCAGCACTGCCCACCCCTGCTCTAGCTATTGCCAATTAGGTTGCAAGGAGTCAGGCTGTTAGCAGAAGTCCCACTTGTTGATGTCATCATGGACTTTAGGTAGAAGCATGCACACCAGTGGTGTCCTAGGTCATTTTGTAGTTATCTGGCAGTGCTCCTCCTCCTGTTCCTTCCACAATGGAGCAGACAGTGGTCCTGCTGCAGGGATATTGCCCTCCTTTGACCCCTTTACCCCTCTTCCAGCGTACTGGCCTGTCCCCTGGTAGTTCCCCCATGCTCTTGTCACTGTGTTGCAGCAAACCTTCTGACCTGAGCATCTTCCCTGTGTTGCATCTCGTAATGCCACTAGAGGTGAGGGCACTGGAAAAACTGCAAAACTGGACAAAGCCAGTAGAGATGAGAAAAGGGAAATGATCTGTGGTGACCACCTGAAAAAGTCATAAATAGGTGTTGTCTTGATAATTTCCTCGCTTTTCCACCTGTTGTCTGTTCTGTTTGTAAAACAGCTGGGGAACTTAATTCACAATCATGCTTGCTTCCTAATTGACAGGTTGATATCTTCTAAGTGTTTGACTTGAAGTTACAAAGTGATGATTATATATATATATATATATAAATAATCAGAATATGTACAACACAACACAACCCTGATGGAAAAAAAAACAATAAGATGAATGGTACATGGTTTTCCAAAGTGTTCACGTTAAGGTAATGTGGCTGAGTCCCCTGTTGCAGTGCATCGTTACAGAGTCAGCGATGTCCCTGTACCTCAGCCCATAGAGGAAGGGAGCAAAGGCCCTGGGCAACATCATCAAAACACATGTATTGACTGTGCTGACCCAAACCCGAACATCCTGACTAATAGCTTCGTTTTGGAACATGGAGAGCTCCAGGATAAAAACAAATCCGGGGACAAAGTAGAGCAGAAGCAGAAACCCATGGGCCAGAACAGTGACCCGTGCCCTCGAGAAGCGACTCTGCCAGATCCCCTGCGTCCTTGTTACCATGTAGAGCCGAATGTAGCAGTAAAAAATGAGAAAGGTACACATTAGGGCCGCTACGAAAAAGAAAATATGGATTTTTGCATTTTTAAGTTGAATTAAGCCAAGGGAGATGAGGGCTAAACACACAGGGATTTGATCATTAGAACTTCCTATCTTTAAATCCATGATCATTAAGACTAAAGGGTATAGCGCGGCCAGCACCCACACCCCCACCAATATTCCCAAGGTGCCGGCAGGTGTCAGAAGGTTATGGTAACGAAGAGGCCAGCGAACAGCAGCGAAGGTGTCGGCCACCATGAGTGTGATGGTGAGGATAGCACAGCTGTAGGCGGTGACAAGGACAGCTGTCAGCAGCTCACAAACCGTCCAGGGTATCTGAGCTCTCATAGCATTGCACACCACTGTGATCAAGTTGAGGATGAGGAAGAGTATGTCTGCGATCAGGGTGTTGGCCACCAGAAGGTAACGGGTCTCCCGGCGCAAGGCGCGGGAGCAAAAAATGCATATGAGCAGAACGGGATTGATAACCAAGGTGGTCAGGGTGATGATGGCAGAAGGGATACAAAACAGCTCTAGCCGCAACCTCTCCACACACTCAGCCCAATCCTGTGTGATGTTGAAAATGTCTTCAGATGATACCATTGTGCTGATGAGTTACGGAAGCAGATGAAAGTTGTGTTTTATGGCGTGATCTCTATTTTATCCAGCAATGGCCTGTCAAAGGAAAACAGAATATGTTACTGTGAACACAAAGGAGCATGAAATGCATTCAAATATCTTTAGGTCTATAAGTATTTGATTTTTTTTTTCATGCTTTTGCCTTTATAAATCAACTCACTGTGAAATCACTGTGAATTTGAAATAAGACAATCAAGTTTTAATTAAAGCGTAGATTTTCTTTTTTGGAATGCAAAGTATCATCATTTTCAGAGGCTCTAAAGTATTTGGACAAGTCATGAATAGGTGTAAACTGTCCACGTATGGTCTATTCTTTGTTACTTTAATACAAATTAAACATATAAAAGGTCTGGAGTTGGTATCAGGTATTGAGTTGGTATCTAAATCTGTCTAAAGCCAAATACCAAAAAACTGGATGATGATTCCCACTGCAGATGGAGAACAATCACAATATACTGTGAAAGCAACTCAAAACAGTTGGAATGCATAAGAAATTGAATTTTCCTCATTGGCCACATCAGTCTCCTGATCTCATGATTTTCAGTTGCTGAAGACAGAAATGTCCTCAAACAAGCAACTAAAGGTGGCTGCAGTGAAGGCCTGGCAAACATCTCCATGGAGGAAATTCAGATTTAGGTGTTGTTCATGGAGTCCAGCATAAACAGCTATTACATCCAAAGGGGTTTCATTAAAGTGATTAAAAATTATTAGATTTACCATTTACAATTATGTCATAATCTCTCAATTATTTTATTTTAAATGTATTGTGGTGGTGTATAAAGGCAAAATCACAAAATCTTAATCATTCTCAATCATACTTCTGAACCTAACTGTTGGAGGTGTCAGAGGCTACTCTGTACCTTTGTTCTCGCAGTCATGTGAACCGCTGAGAAAGCGTCTAAGTGATGTGAAGAAATGTGCAGAAAAAACTATGCGTGTGAGGAAGAAAAAAAAAACCCCACACAGAGAAATGAACAAACTGCACACAGAAAGACCCCAGCTAGGAAACTGAACCAAGAACTGTTTAGCTGTGAAACGCTGCTGTTGCCACACGCATGTGCTGCCCCAAAACTAAACTCAGCTCAGATCACTTCAGTCATACTTCATCAATCCCCAGCAGGCAGTAAACGGTCGGATCGTTGATGAGGCAAACCATTCATTTAGGAGTACATGCACTCATTTGGTAGCTCTGTCTAGAGTATAAATGCATATGTCTTTTAAAAAAGGTAATAGTCTAAATAAAATAGTTTTTAAAGAGTTGATCATTACCTTGCTGGCAGAAAATGAAATAATGGCAATATTCAGTGAGCACACTGTACGTAGTATGCTGCCAGTTACAGCTTAAGCAAACTACAAATAAATATAGCAAATATTTCAAGGTACAACAACACAAAGACAAATACGGAGAGCATCAGTGGCAGTTAAGCGAAGCTGCTTTTGTGTAACTGTAAATTATATTTCTAATCAGGTTTACAAGAAAGATTTCACGAAGAAAAAAAAAGGCTAAAATGCCAAGAATGCAACTGCTTCTATGAACTTAAAAATCTATTTTCCTCTAGATTATTTGGTTCTATTCAACCGTAGCACTACCACACCAACTGTCAAAATTATTGACTGACCAAATGATCTTACCTTATGTCCAAAATGGAAAAACCTGCCAGTGCTGCATAAATCGATGACTGCTGTATGACTTCTCTCACCCGTCGTACTTATCTGATGTGCTGTGTGTTGACTCTGAGATAACACAGAGATGCAGAAACCTCCAGCCACTCGGCTATCGCATAGTAACTAGGTGGAGCCTTTCATCCTCTGGAGTGCTCTTAATACCATCTTTTTTTTCTGTTTTCTCCTCTATTTTTTTTTTTTAATCTAGGTTTATGCTACGAGAACTAGGCTCATCTAGATTAGATTCGGTTAAAACTCGAAAACTGCTTTCATTTGTGGAGTGACTTAGAAGAGAAGTTTTTCACGGCATGGTTCTCAGCTGACCCTTGGCCCACACTGCCTGCGTCTGTTAGTTTAAGCTTATAATGGTGTCAACGCACCCTACATCCTGATGACACTATTCAAATAAACACAAAAATGAGCTTTGCATTAAACAGTTTGCTCACTTTAAGATAATAAAGCTTGGCAACAACAGCTACAACTCTGGGTAAAATTTGTTTTCTATAAAAACAGCATTAGAAAAAAGAGAAACATTTTATTCTGAGTCATTTATTTGCCCTAATTTGCAGTTTGTGTATTACTTTCTCTTCTGATGTAAGTCTTATTTCTTTTTTCTGTTCCTGTATCCACTTTTTCCTGAAGTCTCCTCCTCCTCTTCTTCTTCTTCTTCTTCTTCATCATCATCACTATCAGCTTCAATTCTGCCCTGCTGCATCTCCTCTTCTTTCCATTCTCTCGCCAAGAGTCTCTGATATACATCATACTCCTCTGCTGACGCCATGGCAACATCAGTGATGAAGGCGTCCTGGTCTGTGTGAAGGACGCTTTCCAGTTTGGGGTTGATGATGGTCGTTTGTCCTTTCTTGTCCGGAGTTTGATACAAACCCCGTCGCTCTAAAAAGCTGTGTCGACAGCGCACCTCTTCAAGAGTGAAACGGAACAACCCGCACTTCACCATCTCCGACTGTTTCACACCCATCCGGAAGTAGACGTACTGTGAAGACATGGTTTAATACACGCCGTTAGAGACAAGGAGGAAGATGTCTGGATTCACCAAAAGACAACCTTTGGGTAATGAATTCAATCAAAAGCATCAAATATATTTGGTAGCATGGCACAAAGCAGATTATTAGTAGCCAACAGTGGAGACGAGGAAGTCACATGCACTTCAAGGAAAATGAATCCACAACCATCATCTCCACCAGAGGGATCCAACCTACACAAAACACACATTCTTAGCTGGCAGAATTGAAAAAAATAGTTCAACCGTGTCACATACTGTTTGTACAAAGGAATATTTATTGCTGGTGACTGCAGGCTTTTACAACGAATGCATCATAAAGTTTAGTCATGCTTTGAGGAAGTCAATAAAACTTCATTTGTCTATAACGTAAACAAACCATAAATAAAAAAAAAGGTAAAAACGTCAAGTTTTAGCCTAAATGTTGTTGATGCATCTTTTCAACCACCACATAACCATGTATCACCGCTAAAAAGAGACAGACAGCAAACATAAAAGACGTTCAGTGCCGTTTAATATTTATAGATTTATGTCATGTCTTTCAAATAGGCCCATTCTGGTTTAAACCAGGTCAGCAGGCTAAGGCCGATGATCATGCTTCCAGAAAGGGAATGACTCCACTAGGGATTTCTTTGCACTCTCATAATACTCTGCCATGTTAAAAAAAAAATACACGCAGGAAAGAGTTGAGAGAGCAGAGATTTGACACAGACGTATATTACTACTGTTCTCTGTATAGAGAATACTTTAAGTTTGCTCAGAATTGTGTTTGTAAAAAAAAAAAAAAAAGAAGAAAGAAAGAAAGAAATTGATCATCATTCATCATCATTTTTCCTGCTGAATAAATAATCTAAAATAAATGTCAGGCTGTGGAAACGTTTTCATTTTTCTTAGGTGCTGGAGTTGCTGACCTGAAACTTGTACTCCAGCTGACCCGGGTCCTCCAGTACGACTGCAGGACTGTCTCTGAGGATTTGTGTGATCTGCTGGGAAGTAAAGAGACACTTCTCCCTCAGGAACAGCACCACGTTTTTCACACACTTCACAGGTACCGTGAGGATCTTTGGATAATGGACCACCATCCTCTGCAGACCGCCTACGGGAGGGACAACAGGGGAAATACGGCTCTCACACCAAGTCTTTATTTCACCTGCTTGGTGTTAAAGCACGTCTCCACTGACCTTCAACTAAACCCAGTTTCCGCAGGTTGTTTATGCGCTGCTGGAGCTGGGCGTCTCTGACAGAGTACAGCTCGGGACATTTGTCCAGCAGCTTCACGACACTGGACGGGTTGAGCCCCATCACGAACAGGACCGTGAGGGTTGACAGAGCATGTTTGGCGGCACCCCCGCCTCGGACGCCGGACACGGCCTCGTGTATCTGGCTGGACTGAGAGTCCGTGAATCCCATATCGAGCAGGGAGCGCAGCGACAGATGTGGGGCCGGCGGTCCGGGCGGATCCGGGACCGCAGGTCCCGACAAAGGAGCCTCTTCACGACTGTGCTGCGAAGACGTCTGGTCACCGGATGAACACAACAATCTGCCGCCCAGGCTCAGAGACGGGGATCGCCGAGTTTTAATCTTGGCAGGACTGCACAAAGACGCGCTTCTGGCGGTCCGCAGCAGGACCTGCGGAAACAAACCTTCCTCACGTCGCAGTTCGAGACCTTTGTGTTTGCTTGCCATCATATCGTAAACTTACCTGTCTGCTGAGGTTTAATAACATTTTCTATCGCATTATCTAAGTATGTGGACCGAAATGTTAAGTATCTATAATTATAAGTTTACTAAACACACGAAAACCATGCTTGTCCGTCATAGGTTCTGTTCCGTCTACAAACGACAATATACTGAATTCAAAGGTTCCGCTAACCTCCAGCGCTCTGCTTGTTTAATGGATTTGGACACGTGACGTCATAAGCAAATATGATCGTTTACATGAGGCTTAAAACGGAACAGTGATGGGCCTTATTTTTCCTTATTGGAGTTAGACATTTGTATGTTTCAGCAAATAATACTTTCTTGTACTTTTTTCCCAGTTGCAGTTAATTAGTTTTCTAAATTTGCAACTAATGAGATGCATGTGCGGATCATTTTGAACATCTGCAACTTTACCTGCAAACAGTTCATGCATATTCAGGCAAGTACAATGTTATACTAAATTTACAGAGACCAAAAAATATATTGTTATAGTTTTAAAGTAATTCTTTAATAGAGGTTCAAAAACAGCAGTTTGTTAGAAAGATATTTATTGATGTGTAAAAATAAATATTTAAAATATTGTAAATATACTTACACTCTTACTTAAAATATCTAAGATATTAACATGTTTAACAGAAAATTACTTATTACTTAAAAAAAGAGAAATAAAATTTGCCCAGACAGCAGACTGCAGTAAAAAAAAAAAAAAAAAAAAAAAAAAAAAAAAAAAACTTTCACAAAAAGCTTATTTTACCATTTATATACCAATTAGTCTGCTGCTGACCAAAAGAGGGATAGCTGGGCTTCATTCCCTGAAAACAGTCTTTAATCTTCACATAGGTACTTCTGGAGCTCAGTTTCTAGTGCCACCATTGACAACCTCTCATCCTCGTCTTCCTCCTCCTCATCCTCAGGCAGAGTCTCCTCTCCGTGATCTAGGAACAAGTCTTTTCTTTTGA
This sequence comes from Xenentodon cancila, assembly GCA_014839995.1. Classification (NCBI taxonomy): domain Eukaryota; kingdom Metazoa; phylum Chordata; class Actinopteri; order Beloniformes; family Belonidae; genus Xenentodon; species Xenentodon cancila. Next base: position 15,870,062 of record CM026207.1, on the reverse strand, counting down.
ATGCCTTTGGACTGGATTCTTGATGCTGTGGCGCACCTGTTCGAAGAGGAAAGGTCCTTCAGTCTGGTAAAATATGTCTGGTCACTGTCAGCTAAACTCCGGTGCTTATGTGTACTCACAGAAGCTTCCAGCTGCAAGAACCACCTCAGTCCAGCTGTAGTCTGCCAGAGAAATGGGCTGACTAATCCAGGACTCCAACAGGAGCTGGTCTAAAGTCATCCTCTTTGCGGGATTACGGTGCAGCAGTCCAGATAACACATCATGCAGCTCTGAGAAAGTACACAGAACTCTTTTAAGTGGATTACAAAAACATCTGAAAACTGAAATTGACTTTGAGAGAAAGAAACGTTACTATACCTGGAGATAAGGGGAATGGTGGTTTTAATTTGGCATCCAGGATCTCTCCCACATCACAGAAAGGGTTCTCACTGAACAGCAGAGTGTACAGCAAAACACCAAGAGACCACATCTCCAGCTCTGGACCCTCATATCTAGAACAGAACACAAAGATAATTCAAATAAGCTCAAAATTGGCAATATAGAAAAAAATATTGCAGACGTTCATCAATATTTAATCCAGTGTCTGTATAAAGACTTTGCCAACTTTTCAGTTTAATGCCACACTGTTTTAGTGCTTTGCATAATGGGAAAGTTACATGGGAAAGTATTTTTTAGATCTTCTACATATTCACACCCCTGCAAGAGCACAGTGGTAAACCTGTCAGTTGAGCATTTGAGGCGGCTTCTTGAATCTGTGGAGCAGTTTACTTGTTTAATTATGCATGTGTGTAAACATGTTCACACCGCTGCACAACAAACCTCATCTAACTTTTAACTAGAATATGACATCCACTTAGACCATTTACATTCGGGGGTGCTGTTATGTGAGGGACGTGCATAAAACCAAGTTAAAGAATGAGCTGTTTGAGCCATCTGATTTCAGTTTCTTCCACTTGATAATTTCAGTGATGGCTGCTGGGACAAAGCTGGTGTATTGTTCGGCTTTGCAGGCCGGTACTAAGAGCCTCTGTCCTGATGGTAGCAACGTTAAGGTGATGGGAGTGATCTTTTAGGATAGAGTAAAATCGTTTTCCCTATGTTCTTTATATATAGTGTATGTGTTCTGATGATTTAACATGAATAAAACTCTACCACTTTGTACAAAGTCCTTGAAATGCAGTCGCTTGTATCGCAACGGGAACCCCCTTGCCCAAAAAAGGTTACAAATAAATCAAGACGGGCCGTTTTTCCTTCTGTCAGCATGCCGACTTGGTTCTGAAGTAGACATCTCCATTTTAAACTAACCCATCTAAAAAACTATAAAAAGAAGAAGCAACATGCCATTCACAGCCATGAAATACTCACGGATTTCCCTGGAGTACCTCTGGGGAGCAGTATTCCAGTGTTCCACAGAAATTGTAAAAGAGCTTCCCGGGAGTCAATATTGCAGCAGAACCAAAATCTATCAGTCGAATGTGAAAACACTTGTCAATTATGATGTTCTCATCTTTAATGTCCCTGTGAATGATGTTCTTGGTCCTCAGGTAGAATACAGCTGCCACAAGCTGGAAAAAGACCAGTAAACCCATTATGACCTGATGCAACATGTGTGATTTTACTTTTCAAGCTTTATACACGCAAACCATGCTGACAATAATATAATATAATAAGTTCAGGCTCTCAAAATGGTTTTTATTTCACGTTTCCTTCTTTAAAATAAAAAAGGTGATATTATAATAGTTTTATAGGTTTTAAAATGGTATTTAAACCAAGTCTTTAATGAGTTGTCCACTAATTAGTTTATTAAAAAAAAAACAACAAAAAAAAACCCCAAACAGATTAAACACCTCACTTCACATTCCAGGTCCTATTGTAAATTTTATAGGCATTTCACATACCTGTCTGAAGATGTAGCTGGCCAAGGGCTCATCCAGCCTTGGCTGCTTGTCTATGAATTCAAAAAGGTCCAAACCATCTCCATGTTTCTCCATCACCATCTGGAAGTAACTTCCATTCTCAAACACCTCCACCACCTAGTGGCGCATTTAAGAAGGTGATCATGATCAAATTATTCTGAAATCTTGTGACAAAAAAAAAAAAAGAAGCTCTGAACCAAAGATGCAGTTACCTTGACGATGTTATGATGCTGCACCCGTGTCAGTATGGCAATCTCCTGGCTTACTCTGCCCAGCATGGGGTCATCTACCCAGCAGTCGTCAACTATTCTGGACTTGCTAATGAACTTCACTATTACCTACAGATTTTAAGTTGAAGAGGCGATATTTTTCACAAGCTTGTCCTCAAAAAAAGTATGCATTTAATGCTAAATTGCTACAGACATGAGGTATTAAAAAAAATCTTTCTTACTTCTTGTCCATCACAACGTCTTATTGCCTTCCAGACGAAACCAAAGGCTCCTTTCCCAATTGCTTTGATTTGTTGGTACTCCTCTGCAAACTGTCCATCACAGGCACGAGAATGCTCGAGGTCCATAGTAGAGCGCAATGCTTCTACTTGGCTGGCCTCACCAAGCCTCTGCAGGTAAAAATGAGTATGTTTTATGTTACTTAAATGCAGAAGAAGCCTTTATTGACTCAATAAACAATTACAGTGATCTGGCTTGTGATCTAAATACCACTGACCTCTCCTAAACTAACTCCTGACTGGTTAAGTGACCGATCTGCTTGCAACAAAGTTCCCTGGTGGCCAGACCTTCTCATCCACACGTAGAACATGAAGGTTCCATCAGGAAGGTCAGTCTTGTGCACACTGAACTGCACATCTAGTGGAAAAAGGACAAAAAAGAAAGGAAAAACCAAAACAAAAAAATAGTCAGTCTTGACATAGTTACAATTTTTTTTAAATGAAGAAATAAAAACATAAAGTACCTTTCTATTACTCACCTACTCTTGTGCCATCTCTGTGGTATCCACTTCCTTCAAACTGTCCCTCCAGTATCTGTGTGCCGTGTGAAGACAGGAGCTGCCCATTCATCTCCTGTTTCTTAGGTGTTGATGTGGCAGGGATGTCACTATTTGCTTGTACACAGCCCCCTTGGCTGCTTCTTCTATGAATTGCAGACACAGATGGCCAGTGCTCTTGCTCACCCTGGTCCTTTCCTAGTTCCTCACTTGATCCGTTCTTGGGTTCCACAGCAGCAGGTGTAGCTTCAGTGTACTCTGGTTCCAAGTCTGACTCTACAACACAAGGGGAGTGTGTCCGCAGAAGCTCATCTGTATCACAAGATATCATAGAGTTTTGGTTATCGTTATTACACCCTCCATCACTGAGCAGCTCTAAACTGCTGTTCAGATCTAGTTCAGCTAGGGTCCGGGTGACCAGATCGCCATTGCTGTTGATGTCCAGGTAGCAGCTGGCCGAGTCAACAATGTCGGCTGATTGCGAGGACTCTGCCTTAGCAGGATAAGAGCCACCATGGCCTGCAAACTTCTCACAGAAGCCAGAGGACGATCTGGGAAATTAAGTTTTAATAAAATTATTGCAAGTGTAACAATAGTTGAACTAGCTAATGGAAATTTTCAATGCAAACTGAAATCCATCATCCTCCCACCTGCTCTCCATTGAGATGACCTCAAAACTTGAGTCATGAAAGACCGAGGCACATGGACACGGGTCTTGTCCTGCATCAAGAGGGTTTCCATCTATCCCATCAGCAGCATGTGTATCCTGAGCAGGAGTGTCTGCAATAGAATAAGAAAAATCAACGTGGAACATTTTCAAAGAAGCTTTTACATTCACTTTAACTGCAGACAAACTAATAAAAAGACAACAATGTACATGGCACAACGCACCAGGGATAATACGGATGGAAGGAGCATTACTTTTCTGAACCATTTTGCTGGTCTGATCTTCTCTGTTATGAAGTGACGCTTCAGTAGCAACCAAGCAGCAGGTGTCGTCATCTGGAGCTTCCACCCAGGCAAACGTTTTAAGCAGTGCCTGGGTGGTATCTGCACTGTCAAGCTGGCTACTGCACGGAGCTACCTGGGCTGCTTCCTCCATCAGCTCAACAGTATCATTGAGCCTAAAAAAAGAAGTAATCCTGTAATCCAACTGATCTTTAATTATGCAGGCTCAAATACAAATGCTTCAATCAACGGTAACAAAAACTTTTAATCCACATTTTGCTTCAGTCACTATTTTTAGATTTTTGCAGCAGGCTGAGCATCAGGCAGATTAGAAGATTTATATAGACACTGTAGATCTTACACATTTTGCTGGAATTAACTTCAAGACTGTAAAATATAAACTATAATGTTGAAGATGATCAATAATCCACAGTTGGAGGAACTAACTATGTATCACTTATGTTGTGGTGGACTGCGTGGAATAATGAAAAAAAAAACAAAAAAAAAAACACCTTAATGTAAAACATGTCTAAGAATAAAAAAAAAACTGCTAAGACATAATCTGTTCAGATGACGAAAGACAGGACATTTAATACACCAAATTTAAATTTATAGTCATTTAACAAACCTCAGATTCAACATTTCTGTACTGCCATAGATTAAAAAGTGGTCAAACCAGATTTAATAAGCAAAGCATAAAAATATGGTTTTGAGTTCTCATGTGGCAAGTTAAGAGATGCAGAATTAATGTGGAATTTGACAGTAGAGTTGCTTTGTGTTCATATTCACAGTAAAGCACATTAAATATGCATGCAGTATGGGGCTATTATTGTTGTCTGTCCTGTGTTTAAAGAAAAAAAAAAAAAAAAAGATTAGATCCAGTGTCAACAGATTTTTTGAACAACATATAACCTGTCAGATTTAAACACATTCACATTCTGTTTTCATTCCAACAGAAAATCCTGAGCCCTGGTGCATAAAAATCATCTAACATGTTTTGGATAGCAAGCACATAGAGTCTGCCAACTTACACAATCACACGTGTGGAGGTGACTGCAGGAGGAGAGAAGGTAGAGAGAGCGCTGCCCTGTTTTTCCAGCCGGGCGCCACTGCCAGTGAAGATCCTGCCTCTTCCTGTCGAGGTTCTTCCCTGAATAGCTTGCTGCACCATGGCCATGTCCCCAGCCACCAGGGAAGACGGATCTGTGGTTAAGATAAGAAGAACAATGAATGATGACATGTAGTGTAAGTAAATAATACTGCATGATACGACAAAAAGAAAAATTTACACAGAAAAAAAAAAAAACAAAAAAGAAAAAACAAATCACAAAAAAAGAATCCCAAAATAACAACACTCTTGTTAGAGGGAGGCAGTTTAAATTATTTATATCAATAAAATACAAAATGAACCTTACAGATTGAGAATATTAAACATGGCTTTTTTTTTTAAATTGTAGTTATATTTTATTTTTACAAAATTGTTTAAACAAACAAAAAAAAAAAAACCCAAAAAAATAAAATAAAATCACAAAAAACATGTACTGCCTTAATTCAATTTTCCATAAATGGATACAAATCACCTGATTTTCCTAAAATTTCTGATGATGCTGGACTTTTTCCTCCTCCTCCATGAGATTCAGTGAGGGAGCCGGCCTTTCTCTCTGACTCATCCATCCATCCATAGAAACCAGGCATAAGGAAAGTGACACTCTGTGGATGACAAAGCAGCAGTGACAGAACTGAGAGCTGGCATGGTCTTCAGTCCAAGGAGCCTTGTTCAGCTGGTCATGTTGGCTAACCTTTCCCAGCAGCTCGTCTTTGCTGTAGCCAAACAGCCTGAGAGCCAGATGGTTCTGGATGCCGAAGATCGAGCCATCAGGACACAGGAGAAGAAGGCCGCTTGAAGGGACAAATGCCCAGACTGTCCCAGAATATTCGAATGCTGGGCTGGGAGCGATGCGGTCCACTCTGACCTCTGTGAAATCCCAGACATGTCCAACATGCATCACATGAAACACATCAGCCAAACCTACTGTCACCATCATGAAAAGTTTCAATGGAAAATTATGCATCTCCAAATAGCCCATAATATAAATTAGCTCTTTCCTCTCAATGACTGAGCTGAAAATTATATAAACCCAGTAACAAAAAGCAAAGATGAGCAAAAACCTTAAATAAACATGTTTTAGATTCACTGGAAGACATTTCACTCTTTGTTTTTTTTTTTTTTTTGTTTTAACATGCATACAATTTTGACATCAGGGCTTGAATTTTACACTGCATGATTCTTAGAAGACCTGGACAATGCATGGCTTTCATCAGAATAATATTGTGTGCCTATAAATCCACAGCTACCAGTTTATATTTAACATATACACAAAAACTAACCTGATGCTTGCTCTTTACAATCAAGCTGATCACAGAACTTGGAATTTAAAGCTCCTCTCTTGCACACAGGGGACATGAGAGGGGGGCTTGGCTCCTTATGCTCTTCATTTGAATGTTCAACACCGTCCCCTGTGGTGAAGCAATCATACTTATTGTGGTGGAGGTGGGAGTTTCCACAAAGCACTCTTCCTCGAAGTTTCACCCAGAGTGGCACTGATGCACCGTCTCTGCTTTTGCCACATACTCTCTGAATCCGCAGCATCTGAAAGAAGGCAGAAAACGCTAAGTCAGAGACGAGACTTACACAAATGCCTGTGCTTAAAAAGTTGAGACATATACTTTCTTTTTTGTGTGCCATGTATAAGTCTACGAAGTACATAAGTAAACAGGAACTGCAAAAAGCAAGGTCAAAATATGGTGCTGTTGCTGTCTTCAGCCAAGTTAAAAAGGTATATGGGCTTACTTTGGAAAATGCATGGCTGTGCAGGGGGATTTGTAAAGATGGGATTAGTTCCTTAACTGGCACTCCTTTTAAATCCTCTGGGTGGTAATAACCGTGAAGATGGGCAAATGCCCAGTCACAGGCTAGGATACAGCCCTAGGAACGATATTAAGAGAAAATATATACAATAAGATCTATTAACACTTATAAGTTATCATAAAAACAATAACTATATCAAGACCGTTAAATGATGGTGTACTTACATCTTGTGAAAAGGACAAAAAGGCTGATACCCTCTCCACACTTTCCAAAATAACAAGCCAGTGTTCTTCCTTTAATGACTGTCTGCAGGTGTACACCGATACTGGCACCTCTCCAGATAATGTCACTGCATCCACCTTTGAGAAAGTCAGTATAAACACACTTCTAAACTTACACATGTTCTTGCTACAAATGTGAAAGGAAATTAAATTAGTTAACTTTCAAAATAGTTTGATGTAATCAGGTATCAAGATAAATAAAAAATATTTCCTACCACTTTTGCAGAAATAGCCGCAACATTTCCACCAGGTAGGGGATAATCATCTTCAAATGCTTCTTGCAGGACCTTACAAGGATTCTTTAACATAGAAGTCAGCTTCTTTCCAATCAGTTCATTACTGGAGTACTCAAACAGTTTACTTGCCTGTTCATTTGCTGACAAAATCTGAAACAAAAGCCAAAAGGTATAATACTGAAGTAGTATTTAACAAGAACTTTTAAGCAGCCACTGCTTTACCAAGTTGACAAACATACCTCTCTGGTTTTATGGGAAACAGTTAGAATTGCTTTGTTTGGATTTAGGACAGATGGATACCCTGATAGTCCAAAATCTCCTGAAATAAGCAGACTGATGAGGCTCCTGTCTGTCTCCGACTCAGTGGGTGGGTGAAGCAGAGAGTCAGCATAAACCTGGGAGCCAGGAAGTAAGCTGCCTAGTTGATGATTTCTTGTTGCCATGGAGATGCAAACATCCAAACGTTCACCTGTGACAAAAAAATTAGAGACAGGAAAATTGATCTTCCCACTTTCATTTTCAACAGATACTTTCTTCTTAGCTACAATTATCTTCTTCATAGCGCATTTGTGTTAAATAATTTATTAGATATCCGACTACTATCAAGAATTAAATAAATAAATACACAAAAACAATTACAACTAAAATAAATCCTTACCAGTAAAGGAAGCAGGATAACGACGTTGCTGCAACGGCAGTGGGCTCTTTTTGTACGTCGACTTTTGAATACACGGATAAGACTTATTTAGGTCAAAATCATCTTCCAGACGATCGGAGGACTGGGACAGCACCGCACAAATCGTCTGCCCTTTATCTCGGATGATTTGGTTGGCCGCAAATTGCGTTTCAGTCGAAAGCGACATTGCGATTTATCCCATAGAACGGACCCCAGATTACACCTTAAGCAGACCGTTTGGATACCCGGGTCCTATTCAAAGAAACGCCTTCCTCCGCTTGAATGCCGCCTGTTTTCTAGAGGTGGGAGAGCTCACAGGCTCACCGTAGTCGAAGTTGACGCTGGTTGACAAGGTAACGATGTCTTACTGGAGAGCTGGCGGTCTGCTAACTTCGCTGCTAATGCTACAACAGCAAACAACGCCGCTCGGTCCTGTTTGTGAGCTGTAAATGAAACCGCGTTATCTTAGTCGACGTGGCTGTAAGTTTAGCACAGCCGAGACGGTATAAAAATAAGTCAGCCGAGTTTAAAAATCACACTGTATTGTTTTCATTTTTTATCATTTTTCTTCTTTAGTTTTTTTTTTTTTCGTAAACCGCGGGTTTTAAGCAGTGGATGAGTAGGTGGTTTGAGGAGGCTCCGTTCAACCAATAACAATTCACGCTCCCAGATAGTCTGAGTTTATTGGATAATTAACCGGAAAGCCCGCCTTTGTTTCTATGGGAACGTAGTGACAGAAAAAAAATCCGAACAAATTACTTTAAAGATAGGAAATAAATTATTTAAACAAGACGTCTATTAAACGTCATTTGAATGTCCTAAAACGTCTATTACAGTAAGATAATGATTTGACTACAATTCAATTGTAAAGCAGAACATTACAGACAGGCCCGTGAAAATGTCAGTTTTTTTAATTCTTTTTTTTTGTTGCATTTGACTTATTGCAACAGTAAGTCAACAATAGCTGTGTTATGAGTATTTCATTTATTTGACTTAGAGGGGAAAATGTGTCCTTGGTATTAAAGAAAAAGGTCTAATTGATATTAGAAAAAAATAACTATATATTATGTGCAAAACATTTCATATTATAATTGTCAGTTTTTTTTCTTTATTATTATTATTTTGATGCACAATTATAACGAACAACACCATAAACACATATTTGAATAAACAGAACATAAATATAACCCAATTACATAAAACTACCATTTGGGAGAAGTTGGGCAAAAATACTGGAAACAAAAGAAGAAAATACTGTTCCAAGTGCAATTACTGCAGGGCTCCATATGGTGTTCTTCTTCTTTCTTTCTTTCTTTCTTTCTTTCTTTCTTTCTTTCTTTCTTTCTTTCTTTCTTTCTTTCTTTCTTTCTTTCTTTCTTTCTTTCTTTCTTTCTTTCTTTCTTTCTTTCTTTCTTTCTTTCTTTCTTTCTTTCTTTCTTTACTGTCTGCTCATTAGCCACATGGCATTGTTTGTTATCGACATCTTCCAATAGAGGGATCATCACCCAAACTTCAACGGGACAAATGTTCTATCCACAACACATTATGAAATTAAGTGTGAAAGCAGACATCATCGCCAATGACAGAAAGTCTAGCTGAGTAAAACAGTCAGTACAGCAGGAAAACACAGTCCTCTGCAGTATTTTTGCATTATTGGAAGATAAAATGAAAAAACAAAGTAAATACAACATAAAGCTGACTGCATCACTGATTCTTTTTTTAACAAGCTACAAACATAAAATGAGATTTCTGTAACACTGGACACATTTTGGTACAGGCCATTGTTTTCATGTGCTTATGGCACTGTCATAAGCTTCAGAAGCTTAATTAGATGCCTAGAGGTCATAACATTTTCTTCACGTGCTTTGACACTCATGTACAATGATGATGATGGATAATGATGTGACACGAAGTAGTATTTCTTTATTATATAATCTTTTGCTTCTGTTATTAAAGTTCAGCACCCTCTGCTCATTATGTTAGAGTGGAAGAAGGAAGGAAATCATCTCAGCGGATCCTCCAAATTTTGATTAGTCCAGTGGCTTGCTGCTATAGCTGTAGCATGCATGCTTTTTTGTCAGGTAGCTCACGTTACCTTGATGAACAGAAAGAGCCAAGCAGAAGACATTACACACACGCACGCACACACACACGCACACGCACACACACACGCACACACACACACACACACACAAGCACTCCTGGACACGCACTTATGGTGCCATGGCTGTGAAAGGTGAGCTTTGACAAGCTTTTCAAGCATAGTTCACTATGCGGGGGTCCATCCTAATGGTGGTAGTCCTTTTTACTATGTGGGCGGTTGCCTAGTATATGATCCACCTCTGAGGCAATACCTGCTGTAATCTTTGGAATCACCTGAAATGCACAACACAATGAAGGTGAGCTCTTTATAAGTGAATTCTGAAATTCTGTGCAAAACACCAAGTCAATTAATTATTTGGCAGTGAAAAAAAGGCTTGAAAAAAGTACTTGAATTGCTCCCAGGTTTTCTGTTAGTTGGCTTGGATTGGAGGACCCCAGGAGCACCGAGCTTACTCCCTCATTCCTTAAGCACCAGGCTACAGATCATGAATAGCACAATATTAGTCCAAGAAAGCATTCAGATTGGCTTTCAACTCTTTCATGCACAAATTATTACCAAACAGTGCAAAACCTTTGTTAAATCCAATTATTTACCAATGCTGTAGTATTTTCTTCATATTCATCTGAGCAAGTTACTGATCTGTCCACTCCTCTGACTAGCTAAAACTGTATTTTTCCCATCAAGTATATTTTATTGATCACTTGACATCATATAAAAAGAAACAGCTATTGTCAAAATGTTCATGAAGGATTTAAGTATTAAATGAAATAGAAATCCTTTAAATGGCATTTTTTTCTGAATACAATGCATTAAAAGAATGGGGGCTGACTGGTGATGTCGTCTGAAGTGGCTCATGTGCATCTTAACCTTCGAAAGCCATGTAGACACTAGAAAAAGCCTTTTAAATAGCAGACCATTGTAGAGACCACTATACATAAACTTAAGGAATCCAGGCTGAAATACATTAACAGCTGTAAAAGAAAAGTTATGTTTTTACCTATGGCTAGCTGTGGCAAAGTACATCCAAGTTTCTCCGCAATATGAGTCAGTTCTTTTAGTTTGACTTGCTGTTTTCTCCCATCCTCACTCATTATCTTCTCCCTCAACCACTGGTACGGCTAGAGAGGCAGTAAAAGAGGAAGCATCTTAACAGCACCTCAAAATCAGGCGAGAATAACTTGAACAAAATAGTTTTGTGAATGTTTAATATACGAAATGAGTTCAGATTTAATGCTCTGGAGACATGGTCCAGTGACATTTAATATGCACCTTCATTGCAGCTCTGGAGGACTCTGGGATGCCGTTCTCGTACTTTCCGGTGATAATTCCACAGGCCAAAGGCGACCAAGAGACGACACCCACACCTGTATTCACACAACGATTACTGAGCAACAGGGGATGGTAATCCCCAACTATTCTTTATGAAAATGTTTGACAGCCCGTATAACCTACCACACACCTACCTATTTTGTGGTAAAGCTCTGGCAGCTGAGTTTCCACTTTCTCTCTCTGGAAGAAATGATACTCAGCCTGCTCACACACTGGAGGAATTAGGTTAAACTGCCTGGCCACAGAGTACGCCTCCTAATTAAGTGAGAATAGGAAACAACCCAGATTGTAAAAAAAATGTTGCAGAAATATAGAAGCATGCAAAAACTGACCTTTAATTTTAAAGACTTTTATCCTTACCCAGCACTGAATATGGTTTAGTGTTTTAACAAAGTAGGTCATATTAGATTAATTTAATTACTTTTAATACCAGCACTTGTTATAAAATAAGTGTGGGTAGAATTTACAGTAATGAAGGAAAGAGAAAAATGCTTTTCATGACTAGATTCATTGCTTAATATAGTATTATTGAATTGAACTGAACTAAATTAAATGTCACTACTTAGCATTCCAGTGACATCCCAACAAATTAGGTAAAATTCATTAATTTTTTTAAATTTACTTTTAGGTGATGTTTAATTTAATGTTTATGTAGACCAGTAATATTATTTTAAACTATAACCATCCTAATTATTCTGTGTGCCTTGAAAACATCTTTGCAGTTTTAATCCGGGCAGCAGCTTTGTTTATGGATGTGCTTCATCGCACCTGGAATATTACAAAAGGGATTAACACAAAGTTATAAATGTTCCTGTACAGCTAGCTCTTCTTTATCTCATGTTCCCTGCTGTGGAGTGCTTACTGTCTTCTTTAATTACTTACCATAATTTCCATGGCGGACCAACGAGATGTCCCCCAGTACATAGCCATCCCTTGGTTTATAACATGAGTCATTGCGCGCACAATCTCTGAAAAAGAAAATGATTTAAGAGAACATAAGTTTATTGTTAATAACTGACAGCGGATGGCACTACAAATGCAGCATGGAAGAACATATATTGCTAGGAAGATTTAAAGAAAATATGTTTGCCTCCTTTAAAAGTCATGGGCAAGTATAAATTATTAACTAGTGTCATAATATTTGAAGTGTTCAAATGCAGCAGAAGTGAAATGAAAAGACTTTACGAGCCTTGGCAGAAAGTTGCTTGTGCAAGGTAGCAAGTTACAACCACATGAGGAGCAGTCAGTCACAGGACCTTCAGCCATTTGTATGTTTATGCCAGAGCATGTAGTGAGGTTTAGTTCAATTCAATGTTATTTATATAGTGTCTATTACAATACAAGTTGTCTCTAGGTGCTTTCCAGAGACCCAGAACATGACCCCCGAGCAATTATTACCTAAACAACGGCAGGTAAAAACTCCCCTAGTGGGAGAAAAAACCTTAAGCAAAACAGTGACAAGAAAAACTTCCCTTTAAGAGGGAAGAAACCTTGAGCAGGACCTGGATCATAAGGAGGGACCCTCCTGTCGAAGGACAGCCGGGTAGAACAAGAAAAGTAAGATCAGAAAGAGAGAATGAAGAACAGAGAGAGGAGGTCAAAGGTACAAAAGACAAGAATCATAAGTATAACTATCCATCAGCAGCAGAACTGAGACTTCCATGTACTTATGAATTATACATGGTTAGTTGGTGATCTACAGAGACGACTATATAAACAGATGTAGACAGAAGACACTGGGATGGTCAGAGGGTGGGACTGCAGGTCAGGATGCAGCTCCTGAGGCTCTGGTCTGCAAACATGTACAGAAGAGAAAAAGACGGGGCAGACCAACACAACAAACTACAAGAACAATGGAGCACAGTTTTGTTTATGAGATACTTTTAATTAATGAAGATTGAGCTGAAGAAGGGAAAGAGAAAAAGAGGAGATGAGAGGCACCAGTCAGTGGATCATGTTGGGGTCCCCCTGCAGCAGGTCTACAGCAGCAGATCTAGGATGAAGCTGAGTTGAAGACCAGCTGCTCCAGTCTGGTCCTGCAGCTGCAGCTGTGACTACTGGTCCTAACACACTAAAGTTTACACTAACTACATGCTTTACTAAACTGAAATGTTTTATGTTTGGATTTAAAGGTGGAGGTGGTGTCAGCCTTCTTAACCAAAAATGGAAGTTGGTTCTTTAGTGATGGCTTCTGATAACAGAAAGCCCTTCCTCCAAATCTACATTTGGCTACTCTAGGAACTACGAGTAAACCTGCACTCTGAGAACAGAGAACTCTGTTAGGAACATAAGGTTCTATCAGGTCTTGCAAATACTGCGGCGCTAGGCCATTTTGGACTTCATAAAATTTTGAATTGGATTCTCCATTGGAGCCAATGGAGCAAAGCTAACGCTGGAGAGACGTGGTCTCTTGTTGATTCCTGTCAGCACTTGCGCTGCTGCATTTTGGATCAGCTGGAGGCTGTTCAGAGAATTACTTAGACATCTGCTAATAAATACATTACAGTAATCTAGTCTAGAAGTTACAAGAATGAATGAATCAGTTTTTCAGCATCACTCTGGGAGAGGATGCTCCTAATCTGGGTGATATTACGGAGATGGAGACAAGCTGTCTTACAAACCTGAATAATTTGCTGTTTAAATGACAAATCCTAAATGAAAATAACATCAAGGTTTTGCGCAGTTGTACTGGAGGCCATTGCAACACCATCTGATCCCTTCTTAAGGTGATTGTGACAACAAACAACAACGTCTGTTTTATCTGAATTTAAAAGCAAAACAGTAGTGGACATCCAGGCCTTAATGTCTTTAAGACATGCCTAAAGTTTGGCTAATGGTTCTGTTTCATCTGGTTCCATAGACAAATACAGCTGCGTATCATCAGCATAGCAATGAAGATTAATTCTGTGGTTCTGGATAATACTTCCCAAGGGCTGCATGTATAAACTGAACAAGATTGGCCCTAGCACTGAACCCTGCGGGACACCATAGCAGACCCTTGTCTGTACGGAAGAAACCTCATGAACATGAACAAACTGGAATCTATCAGACAGATAGGATTTAAACCAACCTAGAGCTGTCCCTTTAATCCTAACACCATACTCTAGCCTTTGCAGTAAAATGCTGGGATCTATAGTATCAAAAGCATTTTGAATTTTAGACAGAAATGAAAGGTTGGAAATTGGTCTATAATTAGCTAAAATGTCTGGGTCAAGAAAGGGTTTTTAAAATAAAGGTTTAATTTACAAGGAAAGTTGTACTATGTGATGGACTGGAGGATAAGCAAAATAGTAGTAGTAGTAATAGTAGTTTTTCAGTAAAAGACATCTCTCTGAAGGAAATAGAGGTAGTATTTTGCACAACTATCTTTTACACGGCATACACAATATTTCTAGTTGCTAAAGAAGACAACAACAAGGCAGCATTGCAGTTAATGAAACATCTGCTACATTATCACAATGCAAATTCTGGATGCAACATTTGTAGAGGAGAGAGTGAAGATGAGGATAAAAAAGAGAGCAGAGTGTCATTTAAAAAAGCTTTTCATTAGTCCTCTCGTTGTACCAAAGTGTAGTTTAGTGACAGACAGAGAGCAAGTTTGTGTAGGTGTAGCAGATGGGAGAGTAGAGGAATAACAGTAAATCTGCTCTGGAGGGGTGGGAGGGAGGATCTGGACGGGTTTAAAGAACAGTAGGACAAAATATGTGTTTTAAGTAAGAACCTCAGAGGTGAACCTACTTCATAAGAGTTTGTACATGAATTATCAAGTTCAGTGCCAGGAGGTAAAAAAGAAGACAACCTGATTCACAGAAACATCGATATCCTCACATAAAGCTACTTTCCACTAGGCCATAGTGAGTCATAATCTCCAACAGCATAAACCGCACTGACCTTAGAGGACGGGTGAGATATTTGGCAAACAGCATAAACTCTGAGCTCACAATAAACCCAGAAAGAAGTGGATGTGGGTGATGATTTCTGTGAATGCATATGTGACTTGTGAGCAAAATGTACTTTATTATTATCCCCCGCATGCAAGCCTAATGTACAATTTAGATGAAAAGATTGTGATCAGTTATGCACCCTGCAGTTAATTAGCTTTTAGTACAAAGGTTTGCAACAATAGGAGCCACATCTGAAGACTGGCTCTATACAATGGAATCAAAATCCACCTGCTTACACCTCCAGAGCTCACTCATTTATATGCACATAACAGGAACTGGTTTGGCTGTTAGCCAGTTTCTGCCTGTCCTTGAGCCCTCCCACAGCAGCAACACGCCCCTGAGTCTGGAACATTTGGTCATCTTCAGCCAGCAGGTATGGCGGTGTCCCTTCTGCACAGTGCAACAAAAAGGGTGTTAAAAAAAAACACATTCAACACACGCTGATGTCCATATTTGTCTTGGCAAGCCTCTCTATGGAAGTTGTTTTGTGTTTGGTTCATTTTTTTTTCTTCTTTTATTTATTTAAGCTTTGTTAATACTCTACCTGCAGAGATAAAATGGTCATCAACATGCCACATCATTGGACAGCCTTTCCCTGCTGTGATTGGGCAAAGGGTGGGGTACACACTCAAAAGTTTTTAAGTCCATACCACCATGTGAAACAACTATATGGGCAACTTAGACTAACCAGTCTGCCTGAAATGCCTGTTTCAACTGTGGTAGGAAGTAAGAGAGACCAGAGGAAACTCGTGCAGGTACAGTCCCAGAAAAGTCCCCATTGGGATTTTAACCAAGAGACAGCTGTGAGGTGCTGACACCACTGCACTACCATGCTGACCTGTTTCCTTACCTCACTCTCTATATATTTTCATGTTTTTCTCATATTCGGTTGAATGGAGAGAAATTAACCTGTCGAATAAATTGGAACACTGTGCAGAGTCTTGACAGTCTGATCTGCAGGCTATGGTCTATCTATTAATATAATGAATTGACATGACATATATTCTTCTCCTGGAAGCACCTTCCCATCACATTTGCTGTAATGAGTATATTTTAAATGACACAGTTTTATGACATGTTAGATAAAATGTCAGCTTAGGGAGAGCTTCTACACACCCTCATTGTTGTAGCTGACAGCCTCAATAGTAAAGAGGTGTGCAAGAAATGAAAGATGGCTGAGAGCATTGTAAGGAATGCCAAACATGTATATTTATGACACCCCCACTTTGTCCTTGCTGTTAGCTGGAACATAAGCCAAATAAAAAAATGAGACAAGTCAAGAACTTGTAGTGAGACATGGTTGGAGAGGAGGCTGAGTCGTATGAGGCAAAGGGGGAAGAAGTTAGTGATGGAAACAGAGGCAGACTCCATGTGCCATGACATCACTTTTTATGTGCCTAAGGGGACACAAGCTGTCTCACACCAAGTCTGAAGTAGTTAAAGTAGAAAAAAAAACAACCCACAAATGCATGCAGATGTGCCTGTTAGTTAACATTAAATTTCCATTTTTATAACACATAGAAAACTCAAAAGCTTTCTCTTGCATTTAACTGATGCAGGCATAAACTATTTCGGATACATAAAGTGCTGCTGCTTCAAACTGCACCAGGCTGGCTTACAATTTTATTTGAGTAAATTCTGATGCTACATTTTGCCAGGAGGATGCAGGAATCACAATCTTACGCTTACTTTGCTGACTCTGCTGGCCATCAAGAGTATATTTGTGCAGGTTCGTAATTTGCAAAATCCTTCTGAGAATCTTTGAAGGGTTTAAATATTCAGTGATCTAAGAACAGTTTGGTTGATGAAATTCTTGGACTACTCAAACTTTTCACAGAAATCCTTCCATTCCCTATAAAATAGTATCCAATCAAAATAAAAATGTTTGCTGTAAACATTTTACTTTGTTCCTTTTGGAAACCACTTAATCTACATTTTGATTAAGGTGCCCATATTTTAGCATATATTTAGCAGTTACAGTTACATCATTTTCATCTGGCATGTTTCCCATCATCCTGTCAGATGCTTAATCAGTTCATCTGTCAATCAGATGAGATTCTTTAGACATCACTTGTCAATTGTTAAGTGTCATTATTTGCTGGACCACATTATTAGAAGGTTTGACAGCAAATACTGCAGGGTTTATCTGCCAATCACAAGTAATAACAGTGACAGCGAGGCCCCTGGAAGGATAAGTGTGACAGATTGGCCTCCCACAGTCAGCTGCCTCACACGGGAGGAAACACGGGGGCAAAGAAGGAGAGAATGGAAAAGCGCTATGTAAGACCAGTGGGACACCACTCCTTCAGTGAAATACTACCTGTAGATAAGGATTTGTGTGTAAATACAAAAATAAAAGAGTCTAAGATTCTCTGATTGCGACATCAAGAGAGAAGTATTTTAGGAAGACACTAGAAATCCTAAAAGCAATGAATGATGGCAGAAGGTAGACATGTAATAAGGGCTGCACTAGAGTGTTGAAGGAACCGAGCACGCAGCAGGGCTCATATCTAATGAGACCAGCTCAAAATACACCAGCCTCTCCCAGAGGAGCCAGATAATCCTTCTTCTGAAGAGCTGGGTAGGCTCGGAGCTGGTGCATCTCAGAGACCCTGTGGATCCTTACGATCCCAGAGAGACAGATGAGAAATAGACTGAGATTGGCAGACTAAAATAGAGGACAAGAGTTGAGGCAAGTTTGTCGGATTACTTGTAATGTATGTGTAAGTGTCTAAGGAAAACCATCCCACTTGACCGCAAAGGCCGGTATGGCAACCCAGCCCACCACGAGCCCCATGAGCTCTGGTCAGCCATCACTCACCCTCCATGGGAGTATTGCCGTCTGCACGGTTGGCAAAAACCACATCCACATATTCCAGCTGCATCCTCTGGAGGGAGCCCTTTAAACCTGAAGTGAAGAGAGATGGAATCTTTTGAGAAAGATCTTGGTTGGAAAAGCCAAAGAATGACATTTGATAAGAATAATGTGTTTTGCACATACTTTTTGCAGTGCCTGAATTGACTTACACATGCAATAATTGATAGAATCTTCCTTGACTCTGCATAGAAATCACCTTGCCACCAACTTGTGCATATTACTCAGTCCAATTTGTTAAACGTTTCATTTGACACTTTTAAGAAGATAAGCTCCAGGAAAGACTTATACCAAAAATACATTGCTTTCAAAACACTCAACACATGATAATCCCTGCTTAAGTGAAACAAGGAGACAGAAAAGGTCTCTTAAAAGATTTGTTAGGGCAGAAAGAAAAAAGGATAAACAGGGCAAAGACAATCCTGACAGGTTAACTTTTCATAAATATGGAAAAATGACAGTTGACAGTCACATGCAACTCGAGTCCCTTCCGGCTGCCTCTGGTTTGTCATATCTTTTGATCCAGTTTGCTTTGCATGAACATCTGATTTGTCATATTTAATCAGGTACATTTACATCTGCAAAGTCTTTTTGCCAAAATTACACACTACTTGCAATGCAGTTTAAACCCAGCACAATACAGTTTAAACCTAGCATTTAATTTGAAAAATGTTCAAAAGCAACACATAAAGTGTAAAGAGTCACAATTGCTTTAATATACACTAATATCAGCATCATGTTTGGAATAGTTAGTTCAGGGGCTTGTTTACCACTGTGCCCTATTAAATCTTTTGGCAAATACTTATGAATACTTGGGAGCTGTAGACCAACTGTTCTGAATCTGAAGTGTTTCTGAACACTTTTAGAAAAGCATCCTCTGCTCATTAATGGGATAGATGGAGTCCTCTGTCATTAGAATGATATTCTTGCCATGGGAGACCTGGCAGAGCACAGGGTGCTGCAAAAATTAAGAGAGATGGGGGTTCCTCTGAATGAGAAATGCCAGTTTGCTGTGACAGAGATCAGTTTTCTAGGCCACATCATCGACACCCAAGGCATCTGAGCAGACCCTGATAAAATAAAGGTGATCCATGATATGCCAAAACCTAAAGATGTAACTGATGTACGCCTTTTCGTGGGCATGGTGAAGTTTGCAGGAAACTTTTCACCACTCCCGCCTGAGTTGACAAAGCCCATCTTTGCCCTGATTCGGTCAGAGAATAGCTGGATATGGGACCACATCAACGGAAACCGTTCCTTAACACAAAGAGGGAACTTAGTTCAGAGACTTTGTTAGCCCAGTGCAGATCAAGCACCAAAACTCAGCTGATGCTTTATCATGTTCTGACACAAAAACAAACTAATGATGAGTGGAGACCTGTTGCTTTTATCTTTTAACAATTTGTTCTCTGACAGGAACCAAAACAACACAGTGACCAGTGTCTGTGGCTAAAAGAACTCCACTGAAAACCCTCAACAGTACCAGTTCAACACTGTGATGGGTTTTAAACCCAGACTGGAACACCTCAAGAATGTTGTACTTTTCTAAAAAAATATCAACTGTTGATCATTTCTATAATAGTTATAAGCCAATTCAGGAAACTATTTTCTTGAGAACTTTAAAATGGGGAAGGAGCTTAGGAATGGGCCTAAAATTTTAAATAGGGATCAGTGGTGTTAATACCATATGCTCAAAACTTGAAAGTGCAACACTATTTTTTTAAAACTCCCATTTAATACTATTTAATACTAAAAAAGATGGAATTGGTTCCTTAGACTCAGAAGACATGACCAATTATTTTCTCCAAAGAAGACGGACAACTAGATGCTTGTTTGTCTGTGCAATTACTGGTTCTTTTGTGGACTCTGTGCTGATTAAATCGCAGTATAAGCTGTCAAAGAATTATTACTCTGATACCAAAGGCCAGTGGACCGTCTGGAATCCTACACTGGGCTAGAGACACAAAGGATGAAAGGACTGAGGAGGAAGTCAGCACCTCCTGTTGCTTAGGTTTTAACCTGGACTCCCTCCAGCAGAAATCTGTCTTTGGTTGTCCAACATCAAAGTCTTCAGTTCCTTATGACTCACGCGAGCTTCGTCCCGTATAATGCCTCAGGTCCCCTCCTTTGGGAGGCAACTCAAAATAGGAAGGTTAAAGTTATGGTGGATCCAAGAGATACAGTATGAGGCTGCTTCTGCCTTCGCACCAGTCACAGCTCTTGCAAATTTCTGTCAGCTTTTGCAAATAGCTGTGTACTTATTTAAACTGTGTCTGATGTGTATGGGTCTGGCCACGGCGTCAGTTTTCACTAACCTCTTCTGTAAATAACTGGTTGCTGCATCCACAGATTTTAAAACTTCAAAATGCCAGTCAGTCTTGGTCAAGTCTTATCCAACTTTCTGTAAGCTGTTGCAAGTTTATTTACCTTACCTTTCCTGTTGCCAAGACTCACTGGTACCTAAGCACACCACAGCCAACTTCTTTGTCTGCTACAATAATAATCGATATCTTGTCAAGTCCACTAAATGTCAGATTCCAAGCCAAATGAAATAAACTCATATAACATCACTAACTTGCGTTAACTGTTATGATTTATTCAAACTATCCAGATTTTGGGTCCAAACCGCATCCATTACAATATTTGATTGAACGCAGTTACTTTGTAAGGTTGCATGAACACTTTCCCTGTTTTACGCTACGTAAGCTGTGCTCACAATCTACTGTTGTAACTGAGTATAAAACGCATCACATTTGTACAATCCTCTATCCTTGTTGCATGTTGCAGCTATTGCTGTAGACGAACAAAACAATTCAAAACCAAAAAGAGGTATTTGATCAGAACAAAAGGTCGCACTTAGTATCTGTTGAACCAGATAAGCCTCTATTAACAAAGAATACCAGATGAGGAATGAAACGCTCCCTCATGAGACTCGTAAAGGAGGACAGCAGAGACATAGACATAGAAAAGTAAGTGTGTGAGCATGTTTGATTAGTGCCTGTAGCTTCTTCGTCACCCACTAATCCCAGCTGAGAGTTATACGCTCCCTACCACTGTTAGAACCACTGATGCTTTCTCCTGTCATCCTTACTCCCACAACCACAGAAACACCCTCTACATGGATCTTTTTCTGAGCCGGCGCTATCATCATGAGCAGTTTCTGCTGTTGGATTAACTTGAGTTCACAGGCTGTAAACAGAGTCTATTTTTGGAACCAAGGAAAGATGTCGAACTGCAAAGCCACTCTACTGGCTGTGCTGAATAATGTATTTAAAAATGTGGGCTACGAATGTTCCTTTCAATGCTGAAACCGTCATGCAGTTTAAAAAAATAGATTTGCCAGTTGTTGGAGAAACTTTTGACATTTTCCTGCATTGTTAATCTACAATGATTGCTGTTGCTAATTATTAGGTTATGTCACTCTGTCATAGCAAGTACTCGAGGCATAACTAATCAAAGGCATTTGGTGTAGACGTCAGAAGATGTCTTAACCAGCTAAAGCTTTTGCCTCAACAATAGTGACAAGGAGATATCTCTCACTAACATTTACAATTAAACTAGGTTTAGCTAATCGATGATGGGCTTTTTTCTATTCCCTCGTGGTCTTTTGCTCCGTGCAACCTTCTTTTTCAATGTCCCCGTCCCTATCTGCGGGCCTTTTTTAAATGTATTACCCGTCCCTTGTTTGGAGGGAACGTTGCAGAGCCTGTCGTGAATTCTAATAATATGGGAAAGAGCTGAGTCACTGAAAAAGGTGCATTGCGCTATAGACTGCCGGGTTTAGTGAGAAATGAGGGGGGAAACGTTTTATATCTCAAAGCTTAAGTAAGGCTACAATTCCTCATAAGGGGCCCAGCAGAAGAGAAGAGCATTTATATATTACGAATGCTGCAAGTAAGGTAATGGCACATGGAAAGGATGTCAAAGGATGATGTACAGCTGGTTAACACAGTTTTCAATCTGTGCTGTGTCATCATCAAATATATGAAAGCAAATGGAAACAGGGCGGGTAAGAGATGAGGGAAAGTCATGAAAAAAGAGAGGTGCAACAGAGCTTAGGGGGATGATGAAGGGATGTGCAGAAGAGAGCAAATGAGAGGAAAATGACGTTTTACCTTCAATGATATGCTTTCTGTTCAGGCCTCGCTCTGTCTCTGCTCTGCAACATGGTAGAAGGATGTACAGAAGAATTCACAAAGAAAAAGGCTGATTCAGTACATAGTGTTATAGAAGACCTCAAACCAAATGTTTCTACTCATAGCTACAGTAGTAGATGCAGACCTCTAAGATTATAAACATATACTGACACAGATATGCTGTCTACATTTCAGCAACACGTCATCTGAAAGGCTTTGCTTCTTTAAGGCTCCCCTTCTGAATGTCCTTGACTGCTCTGATTGATCAGCTGATTTGTCTGAAATGGTGGCGTGCAAAGCTGCAGCTCATTCTTTAAAGTCAGTGTGCTGAACTACAGCCACAAGGCAGGTCGGGCACACCTTAAATATGTCATGCTGATGTGAACAAACTAATGGAAGAAAAGTGTTTCTGGCAATTTAGGAGCCTTGTCTTCTGTGGGACAGAAAAACTACCTTTGTTGTTTGCTTTGGGCGTTGCAGTTTTACAGACTCAGACAGGCACAAAACAACTGAGGAAAACAGTAATAGGGCAGGGAGGAAACTCAGAAAGCATATGTTGTCTTGTCTAGCCAGCCCTTATATTTATGCATGTATGACTATCCCTTATCTTATATCCACTTGCATTTTAGTTTTTTGCTCTGGTTTCAGTCTCCTTAGTTTTTGTGGAAATAACAATGAATGTGCATCAGAAGGCGTCTATCAAATATGCAAATAGCTCACTCAGATGTGGGTTAAGTAGTTGTTTTCTCAATTCATCTAGTGTGGAAAGAGAGCTGAAATACATTGATGTTAGTCGGAGATGAGTTTAAATTAAATTCACAAAATCCCTCTTGGGCCCTCGTCTACTGAGCTACATCTGACTAAAAGAAAACCAGAGGAAGAGTGTGGATGGACTGGTGGATGCTCTACTTCCCTAAGTAAAAGCCTGGAGATATTTAGAAAGAGGAGGGAAGTGACTAATGTAGACTGAACACCAAATATTTCAGCATGACAGCAGAAGCAGAGATGACCTTTGGCTAGACGGCTGAGAATGGTGAAGATAGTAGGGAAAAGGGAGTAAGACTGTATCGATGCTGCCATGTTTTTAAAGTGTGGCCTCAAAATGTGGGTGTGTGTTGCTTTCCAAAAATGTTTCATTCCATATCATGGTAGAGAGAAAAGTTTTAGGTCCTATCATTTGTTGATCAGATATTCTGAAGATAAGAAGACACAAAACATCCACATAAACATACAATACACACTTGCACCCACACTTACTTTCCTCCCCAGTAGAGTTTCGTGGTGATCACTAAGCTGGATCTCCTGGCGGGAGACAGAAATGCCAAAAACCCAAAAAAGTTGTTTAAAAATGTTTCCTAAAAGATATATTTGTACAAAAACTCACAGTGATCATATTCGTGCATGTGAATATGTACACAAGCCAGTGAGACAACCAAAACTGTGCTCTACAACAGGAGTGTCCTTCAGTGACCGTAGATCCTGCGGTGAGAAGTGTCAGACAGACAGGCTGTGCTCATTTTTCATCCACCTATCCACTATGAGGACTTACAGAGGAAGTCTTGGCTTTGAACATTTGCAATATAGCTCACTCACCATCAAATAATTTAGATAGAATGAGAATTGGGGGGAAAAACAGGCAAAGAATAAGCCTTAGCTGCCCAGAAGTGGGATGTGGGGTACGCTCATGCATATAATCCACATAATATAAAAGTTATATATCATTCAAATAAAACTGAGGTTTACTGGAAAGAAGAAATACCTCTCACTCCAGCACCTGCTTAATTTAACATACAGACCTCTAAATAATGAATAGATTTCATAAAGATTTTCATGAACTTGTGTTTATTTTCCACATATGATAAAATTGATGAGATGGATGCTCTCACTGCACCTTCCATCACTTCACCTCATGATGTAGAATGCATGAAAGTAGAAATGCAGAAACATTTTAAGAATAGTTATATTGCACTAAAAATATATATTTTTCCTTACACAAAATGTAATTTTTAACCAGTATGGTTCAAAGAGTGTCAATACCAACTCTGTATTTAACTTTGAGGTGACCCAAGATGTGCAACAGAATAGACCTTAATTACTAAGTAGACTCCTAATCTTTTTTTTTCTTTGTCCCACCATTACATGGTTAACTTTTTTTTTTTTACCTTTTTATTGAAATGTGTTCATTTATAAATTATTATTACAAAATGTAATAACTTATTGCCCTCTTCTTAAACTATTATCAGTTGAAAAACAGTTGAAAACCTTCAATTCTTATCTTAATAACCAATAAAATGTCTAACAAAATGAATAAAAGCAAGGTTAGTCAAATGTGCAAAACCTTTCAGATTCACAATAGACTCAAAGTAGCATATTTTTATTTTCCTTATTTACTTTGCTGTAGAGGTGCAGCCTACAGCTTACATCCTGCTGCTACCTGCCTCGCTGATGAATTGGTTTATGTCTCACTATCTCATGTCACAGTTTGACGACTACATGACAATGTACACATTTGACACTAAGAAGGAGGGAGGGGGTGGTGGGAGGCATCACCCGCCACCTCCTCCGTGCAACTGTGAAAGACACCACAAGCTTAAAGACACATCGTGTGCACTGTTTTCCTTAGTCCAGGCACTTTTATACTTCCCTCTCACTTGCAGTTCCTCACTTTAGCACTTTTCTCTTGTTTTTGAATTTTTAGATTGTGAAAAAGTTAAAAACATATAATTAGTGTAAATAAAAAAGTAGACATGTTATGATTTCATACACGTATGGCTGTGATTCAGGACACAGAGCAGTTGTCTGTTGACTGTTTAGACTAAGACATATGAGTATCTGTGAAGTGGCAAAAGTGGCTTTGAGTTTAAAGGTCCCTTTAGTGGTAAACAGACTAGTAACATGTTTTATTTTTTAATATTTATGGATTCGAGTTCCATCATGGATTGCTGTTTGTCCATGGGGTACCCTGCCACTAAATCTATTATGTTGATGTTCAGCTTCACGTAGACTACAACAGTGCCAACATGCAGCTTATAGATTTTCTTGCTTTTAAATTCATTATTCTATCATTATCCTACAGTGGATTGGCAGCCTGGCCAAGTTATGCACCTGCCTTCCACCTAAAGCAATGTAATATTAAAGCTGTCATAAAGATTATCTGTGAGTGATATTACATTCGAGTATGATATTGGATTGTTGGATGAGCAACAGCAGTTTGGAGACCAAAACCGATTGGTTAGGTTTGGGATAGGATCAGGTTTTAGCTTCAAATATATTCTTTCACAACCATAACCGTCTGTGTCCCTAAACACCTCGGGTGTCTGTGGAGTCTGTCTTCAAGAGGTTGGCAGCAGAACCTTTGGGTTTTTTAGTTTGGAGGATTGGAACTGGTCATGCACATCTCAAGGATGCTCGATTGAATTGGGATGTGGGGAATTTGGAGGCCATTTCAGTGCCGGGGGCTTTTTGTCTTATTGTTTATGGAGACAGCACTTTGTCTTACACTTTGTGCTTGTAGTCATCAGAGACTGGCAGGACGTGTGTGTTAAGGTGGGTGGAGGCAAGAGTCGAAGTAACATCCTCATGAATACAAGGCGTCCAAGCAGAACATTGCACTCTAATGAGATTAATGGTGTTATTAATTTCACCTTTCATTTTGTGACTGCTTGGTTTCTAGTGTTAAGCAGAGAGACTTATAAAATAGTCAGGGATTAAAAAATGTTGGACTATTTTATAAGACGATGATATGTTTTCACCATTGTTGTAGCAGGTTCCTGAGGTCCTCTACTCTTCCACTCCAAATTGACCTCATGCATGAACTGACATCCACAGAAAGCTGGATTTCCTAGCATCTTTGTAATAACAAGGAGCGCCAGGTTTATTCTCTAACATCAGTGCCTGACCTCACTAATACCTTTGTGACAGAATGGGAGCAAATCTCTGCTGCCAGCCTCCAAAATCTTGTAGAAAACCCTCCCAGAGGAGCCATTTCTCTAATAGTAGCAAATTAAAGTTCATGGATTTGAAATGGGATGTGCAGGATGTACAATATGAAAGACTCACGTGGCCAAATTTGGATTTAATGTATTGAAATATTAACAAAACATATTGATGGAACATTGAAGAAAACACACATTACCTCCAGCACTTTTTCTTAATGATGTTTCCCAGGATTATCTCTGCTCTGTAAATAAATAAATAAATGAATAAATGAACAAAAGCTAAAACAATGCACACAAAAAATAATGAGATTAGATCTCACACTGCCACTCGTTAGTGAATACTTTATCTACCACACATCTACTGCACTGATTAAAAACCAGCGGAAATACAAGATAAAGGATGAATGCTTCTCAGACTCACCAGCAGCCTTGAAATGAATATTTATACCATTACAGCTGTAACATGTCTCACATTATTCTATCAGATGAAGCGCAGGCAGGAGATTATTAGCTATGAACACAAACATGAACATCTGGCGATGGTTAAGATCATCTAAATCCCTTTGGAGCCACATAATCTATTCATTGCAGGCTTGTTAAAGTGCATAATTCCTGCTTTGAGGTTATACCTTGGTAATATCTGATGTTAAATGAAGATAAAAGCAGGCATGACCAGAACAATGCTGTGTAAATGATTGCAAATGGGAGATATAACTTACTTCCCCCCGGAGTAGACCTCGGCTGTGTCAAACAGGTTGACCCCACTCTCATAGGCGATAGTCATCAGCTGCTCTGCCACCTGATACAGGCCAGACAAGTTTTTCTCAATGTGATGAAATAAACTTAAAAAACTTAGAATGAACACTAATTATTACCTAAATTCTTCTCAAAAAGGAGAGAAATACCCAGGAGAAGCTGGAGGAGAGTAAAAGTGTTCGCTGCCTAGATACACATGATCACTGACTGCTTGTTGATTAAAGATGTTTACAGTACAATATGCTCTCCAGACTCCTTTGACCTAATTCTTGTGCTTGCACATTATTCAGACGGTGAAATGGGATCACATTGGAAGGCCATTTATAACAAGATGAAATCCATCTTCCGTATCCATTACTTCTTTTGTTCTAGGCATTTTTTTTGTGTGTGTGTCTCTGCATCATTTTGTCTCGTTGGTCATCAGTCAGTGATGAGATGTTTCTACTTGGGCAATTCCCCGACTTCATGGCCTGCCAAGATCTTCCACTTTTTAATGTTTGACACTGAGGAATGAGACCTGACCGCTTGGCTTTGGAGGAGCCAACAGGGACTTGAGGACCTGTTGTATTATTGGAAAACTGATATGATGAAACTGAGTAATTACTCTGTTGTAATCACATCCGCACTGTTTTTTTTTATTTATAATTAAACTAAATTGCTTCCACAGCTTGTAAAAAGCCAAACTGCTGGGTCTAAAATAACAAAAGGCAACATTTTCTTTTGAGCTGAATAATGCATTTGACATAAAGTCTTACCTCGTCAGAGATCTGACCTCCAAATGTTACCCATGTTCCTGTAAGAGAAAACAGAAATGCTTTGACATAGAAAACAAATAGAATCTTTTGCAAATAAAGCAGGACTTTTATGATGTGCATTGACATTTTTTGCATGAATGCATGAGAAAATGTCTCCTCCTCAATGCTTCCACAGCCAAATGTCACATAAATATTTACAAATTTAAAGAGAAATGCCTGTTTTATGTCACAATATGTCCAAATTTGTAATTATGTGGTAAGTGATTATATAAAAATTTGTCTAGTAAGCGAGTTGTATTGTGCTTGTTGTTAAAAAAAAAAGCACCCCAAAAAAACAGCATGTTTTCTAGATGTGTTTAGAATTCTTAAGTGAGAATATGCAAAACCAATATTATGTTTGCAGAACCACCCAATACCCAACACCTATCATGATTATTTATTACAAACCCGTATGCCACATTTTTGTAAATTGTGACATTGCAGAGGCACACATTCATATAAAAGTTGTTTCTTTACCTACAAGACACTATTTTATGAATTATATTCTTTTGCACAGTGGTATGTGCACATCCAGATGTATTGATCTATAGTATTGATCTATAGTCAAACTCTACAAATTAATCCATCCATCTATCTGTCCATTATTTCTACCTGATTATTCCTATTCAGGGTCACAAGGATCTACTGGAACCTGTCCCAGCTTGTTTCAGGGAAACCGCGGGGCTACACCCCCACCAGCCAGCATTAATACATGAAGGTTCATAACTGATGCTTGATGTCAGTGACATATTAACTTTTAAAAGCTTTAAAAATAAAATATCCACACACCAGATGACATTAATCCAAATATTGTGTATCCCTATCTCATAGTTTTGTTTGGATATGTAAAAAAAAAAAGAAAAAAAAAAGACATGTATAATTTACTTATTTTGCTCAGTCAGTGTTTACATTTTAAAAGCATTGCATTTTGTGTGTAAATGCTCTAAAGGTGGTTATGATAAGAGTTGGCAGCATATTATATTATTTCCACTACAGAAAATGATATCATGAATTGTTAATGCTTTTTATATTGGTCTTTTGCTGGTGTTCAAACTGTTTTTTGCATTCTGACCTCGTTTACTTATTACATAAAAATTCACCTACAAGTACTTTTCATACCCCTGCAAAGTAAATGCTTATTAGCGATTGCAGAAATTAGTGTGATTTCTAAAGACTATTTTACATGTTTCTTCTGGGATTTTGGACCACACCTCTTATGCAACAATCTCTCAGTTTACTATTGCTCTGTGTGAACTACTTCTAGTCAAAGTCATCCTCGTACATCAGATCACAGTGATGTAGAAAGGTTCTCATGCTGGGTGGGAGATGTTGGGGGAAAAGCCGTAAGAGTCAACGAGTGTATGAAAACAGACATTAAGAATGCACAACTCCCTTACTTCTCTTACAGTGTCACTAGCCAAACACATGTTCATAAAACTGAAAAAACGGCAAAATTATACCTGAAGATATTACAGAAGAAGAGTGTTTTAAAAATGTCCAGTGGAAACAGTAACTTTAAAAATGGCCTCAAAACAGTAAGGAGTTGAAGAAAATTCAACAACTTCTTCAACTCTGCAGTTGCATTTTACTGTTAATGATGCTTAAGAATAGATTATTAATTAAGAATGATTTAGGAAAAGGTATGGATCATTTTAGATGTAATCGAATTCATACAAAAATCTAGATTTGGCATAGATGTGCATAGTGAATAGTTTAGGCCTTTTATGTGCATGTGGATTGTACAGTGAATGCACATAGTTACAAAAACACAACAACCTACTTTATCTAATTAGTGAAACAAGTCAGGTCATTACGCTGGTCTAGTCTTTATTAAAATATATTATAAACATCTGATTCCTATATAATATTGTTAGTGAAAATCCCTTGGGTATACAGTACAACAGCTTCCATTTAACCCATGTCTTTGCAGCTCGGTTCATAGGAGCCACTCTACTCCGCCGCTGTCTTCTTGTGACAGGTCTCTGTGCTCATGTTACTGTCTGATGCTTTCAGGGCAGACATGCTGTAAATTGCTATACCTGAATCAAAACACTACACTGCTGCTCCAGCAACCAACAATAAGACCTGCATTTCATACAAAAGTGAGTCAGAAGAAAATGTTCTTTTGGATCACAACTACCTAACTAAGCATTCATAGTGGGGGAGGCTATATCAACCTAGTAAGCCAAGTTTGAGTCCAACATGCTTCAAAAAGTCAAGTAAACACACATTTGTTTTAAAATTTTCATTATATGTCCCCTTTAAAGCATTATATCCATTATCTCCTGCTGCTCGAAC
Source organism: Xenentodon cancila (assembly GCA_014839995.1). Classification (NCBI taxonomy): domain Eukaryota; kingdom Metazoa; phylum Chordata; class Actinopteri; order Beloniformes; family Belonidae; genus Xenentodon; species Xenentodon cancila. Next base: position 15,839,957 of record CM026207.1, on the reverse strand, counting down.
CTCTCACATGAAGCCTGTTAGTTTCTCCCACTAATGAGAAATAATGGAGAACCTGGTGTTCAGTCAGTGACCAACTGTGCAGCTCCATGGCAGCAGACTGGTGTAGGCGCAGTCGGACTTTTTCAGCTGGCAATGGCCAAACAAAAGCTGCCCAAGTTGAAATAAAACAGAGCATAGAACCGAAACAGATTACGGAACAGACTAAACATGCATTAAAAAAAAAAAAAAAAAAAATCAAATAAATGAAATGAAAAAAGTTCCCTAACCATAGCCCCTCACTTGTGTAGATAGTGGGTGTTAGAAAGGATTAAGATAATGCTAAATCAAGCAATATCTTTTTTACCCACGTTCCAGCTCCCCTGTGAGAGGTGTATGAGTTCTGTATGAGTTGGGTTATGACTTTAAGCTCATTTGTGTTTTCTTCTTCAATTTCCTGACAACATTTTTAAAGCTTCACACAAGCACAGATCAGGCGGAAGTCACCACAACTAACCTCTCCACCCCCCATTCTAGCTTCTAGCATTTGGTACAGACAAAGCCGATAAATATAACCCTTTGACACATGAGTGTAAACGGTTACGTTTAACTCTGAGTCGTGTGTGTTCCTATTACAGTTTATGTATGCAAATAAATGCACATGCGTGCAAAGGTTTCCATCATATGCCATTTAAAGAACAGGAATAAGCATCAGCTAGTACGGAACAAGGAAAAGCTACTGGGTGTTAAATCTATCATTTACATTATTTGGAAATCTATTTATTTACTTTCTCAAGTAAGAAGAGCAAGAAGAGATCAGAGCCATCTCTCACATCTTTGCAATGGTGTGATACAGTTGAAAGACTAGGACAAACAATGGAAATAAAAGATATTTGATACAATTTTGCAGTCATTTTTCCTGTTGCCAGTGCTGTTAACAAGTTCCCAACAAAGTTAATGTTTTTTTTAAAAATGAGACTAAGAACTAAAATGTACAATTAAAATGCCAAAGTGCAACAAACATAACTGAGATTTAAATGTCAAAATAACATATTATGTTCCTTGCAGTCTAATTATGCTTTTTTCCTACCTCCTCTGCAGAAAACAGTGACAAAAGGAATCAATGTTTTGCTCAAGGGCACAGTGGCATGGTGGAGGATTGCCAGATTCAGTGATTGATGGTAATCCCTTTCTTCCGCGGAACATTCGTCCTCCTCAAAATTCTGCTGCTGTAGATAAAATCACTATGAAATAAATTATTATTTCATTCCTGGAATTTCCTCTGTGCTCACTGAGCCAGGGTCACACTGCATCATGTCTTTGCCTTGTGAAGCTATTAAGTTATTTCACAGCGAGTGTGTGCACATAATCGTTCATCTCATTTGTCTCTTTGGCTTCTGTGATGTACTGGCACCCAGTCTCAGGTTTGCCCCGCCTCTCGCTGTGTCACAGTAGAAATAAGTGTCAGCCCCTTGTGACTGAACAAGATTGTCGCTGATGGAAAACTGATAAATAAATTATTTAGTTGGCACACGCACACACACGTACACAAATAACTAAAACTGAGCTGCACTTGATCATTCTGAATAAATGTACTCACCAAGCCCCAGACAGGAGACACGCAGCCCAGATTTCCCCAGGTTCCTATGAACGATATCAAAGCATCATTTAGAAAAAACAGCTTTATTTAGGTTCCAGATGTCATCTGTTTAATGTGACTGTAATCAGATGGTCCTGGAATCTGCTCCAGGTTGTTTTGAAACCATTAGTGGAGAAAATGAGGTAAAATAACACACTGCAAAAACAGCCCCTGTACAAAAAGCAAGTTATTACATAATCTAGTCAAAATTGTCCTATTTTAAGCAAAAAAAAAGAATTTTTTCTTAACTAGAATTCTTAAAACTAGCAAACAATTCTAAATTAGTCTTCTTATTTTCTGCAAACAAAGTTTTTTTTTTTAACTTAGAATTTGAGTTTTTGCAGTGCACATATCAACTTTGTAGATTAGACCAAAAAAAAAAAAAAAAAAGAAAAAGAAAAAAGAAAGATGCATGGTAGGGCTGTATGTTGATGTGGTTACTGTTGGTGAAGGCTCCTGGTTCAAATCCTGGATGGGGTCTCTGGGGAGTTTTTTGTGTTCTCCCTGTGCATGTGTGGATTTTTTCTGGGTTCTCTGACTTTTTCCCACAATCCAAAAACATGAATGGCAGTCATGACTGGTGATTCTGCTGGTATTACTGCAAATGATGGATGGCTGTTTGTCATGTTTGACTGTGTGTAATTCTGTTTTTAACTGGTGACCCCTCCCAGGCTGTGTCCTACCACCCGAGCGCCCTTGTGACTGTGAGCAGAATGATATGGGTTTAGAAAATGTATTTCTTCTTACATCTGACGCAAAAAGAAATCCAAGTAAAGTGGGGGGGTCACCAGCAGTTATGAATCATAATTGAGAGATTCCAGAGTTAGAGGACTGCTGAGTTGTAAGATCATTCCTTCTATCTCTCTAAAGACCCAGTTTTTTTGTTTTTTTCTTAACTAAAGTTAAAAAAACAAGAAAAAAATAATGACTTCTGCTTGTGGCTGCAGGATTTGGTGTACTTCATTTTGACAGATGTTGCCCTTTGCGTCTCTCCCTTCATTCCTCATTTGATCACCTCTTATCCACAAAGCATTCAACCTCCTTCTGCAACAAGAACACTTTAGTCCTCGGGCCTTTTGCTGTTTTTGTCTTCTCACATGAAATACAGACAAAATACACTAAATCCCAAGTGCTCGTGCTGTATCATATTATCACCTCTCAAGATTACTCCTCGGTCTCATTTTCCATCGCACACCTGCACCTATTAACAATGCATTTAAAGAGTGCATCTGCAATAAAAGCTAATTCACTTCCAGCTGATTTGCAGCAATGTAATATGGAACTTTGAACTCTCATTAAAAACAGGGGACGCATTAGAAATCTTGCCACCACTGACTCGGCTCAGTATTTCGGTGGCACGCATGTGAGAAGGAACCTCATGTGGTGCAAGAGTTTAATTGCTTAGCACAAACGCTGAAAGCTGCAAGGTGTCTCTCTCCATCCACCACAGGTGTCTTCCCACAGTGTGATGGATGGGGACTATAGGTGAAAGAAATCTGAGACTTGAGACTGTTCTTTTCCAATGGCACACACAAGCAAAAATTATAGAAGATTATAGAAAGATGATTGTGAACAGGAAAAAAAAAACCCTTCAATTATAATCTGGGGATTTTGCCTTTTCCTTGCTTTTGCAGGCATTTACTTATTACAACAAATGAGGCTGTAATAAAAAATGCCAGCAGTTGATTCCTCGTGCTTGAAAACGAATGGTCTATACCCGGCGAGATGGAGGAGGACTAATTTGAGTCTGAGCTGTCTACACTGCCTTCAGCCAATTTAATTATATGTCCAATATGGAGATGCATCAGTCACCAAGTCAGTGGTTTGACCAAGTTGGTAAGGTGAAATATATGACTGAAAGTATTTCCATATAAACAATTACTTTATAATTGGGGCACTGGTAACAGCATGAGAGGAGGAGAAAATCTCACTGCTGTCACAGATTGGGAGATGCGCTCTTGTCTCTAATACGCTGGAGGAGAGAAGTAGTATCCTCCATCTCTGTGATGTATATATAATGTGAGCTCTGATCCATGAACGTGTGGGGGGAAGGGCGGGACTGTAGGTTAGAAGTGTGTTACTGACTCAGTATGTGTTTGGTTAGGGCTTATTAAGGACAAACCTCACTGATACGGAGAAATGTTTATTGCTTAATTCGTCGCTCCGGTTCAAACATGCTTGATGTCTGTAAAGTGTAGATACATTTTACTTGGTTCTTCATTGATTCTGTTTCCATGTTTGTCGTGTTTCCTTCAAGCACACTACTCTCAAAATAAACAAGCTGTAAGGCATAGTTCACTTCTAAATAAAGCAGGCAGTGCTGGGAAAAAAAACAACAAAACAAAACAAAACATCCTCTGTGTTCTAAGTTTGCGTTTGGATTTCCTCCTTCAGCTGAATTTCTAGTTTTTGTGAGCAGATGTAAATGCATACATGCCGTTCTAGTAAAAGCTGCATTTCTTTTTCCAGTTTGACCAGTGCATCTTTTGTATGGAGTCGGGAAGCAGCAGCTTCAATCGAACCCAGCCTCAATATCAACCGTAACCCAGAGACGGATCTGACCGTGTCCAGGATTGCAGGTGCCAGCGGAGGGACATTGTCAAAGAAGCTAATGATTTAGGAAACTGCAGCATGAAATCCTAGATACTGCACTGTTTATTATATAATTATGTTGCAAATAACAGCGTAAACACCCAAAAGATGCAGCCGTTTGTCCGTAAAAATTCATACATAAACAACTTAGTATGCCATTGAGTTTGGCTCCCCCTGTCACGCTTTGTTGGTGCCCAGAAGAAGCCTTGAAGTAAAATGACGAATGAGTCATTTGATGACGCCCACTCACACAAATATGTCACCACTTATGAACATTCTGTGAGCTGCTACTGTATGTAGCTCTATTTTTAGTTGATCTGATATATTATGGCTTATACTGAGTATAGCCATAGAAGAAATGGCCTTATTATTGGGAAGATATCATTTATGTCATAGAAAGCACTCATATAGCTGTAAAAGTCCTCAGTTGGGTTAAAAAAAGAAAAATCTACAGTTCCTGACGTTGGATTGTTCAAATCAATATTTGTCAACAAAGCACTTTGCCAAAGTTATGAGTAAACATAAACCTCTTCCCTCACAGGGGATTAATGTGGACCAAGCCAAACCCACACAAGCCAACCTTGATCCGACAACACCACCCTCCCAGGTTCCCACTGCTCTCTCGATGCAACTGTAACCTTGTTATCAAACTATTTCACAACAGAGGAGAGATGCGGGTCATATTACCCCAGGCTTGAGTGGCTGGGAAGAGGGTGGTGATATTAAATCAAGTACTTTCAGGGAAAAAATATGAAAGTAAAATGAAGGTATGAACTGAGGGAGAGAGAGAGAGAGAGAGAGAGAGAGAGAGAGAGAGAGAGAGAGAGAGAGCACATAAAGAAATGTACATCAAGTAGATGTGGAAGACAACTGGAACGAGATGACAAGAGAGCCATACAAGAGAACTCTGTTGAACATTTCATGCAGAAATGTATACTTCAATAATTACATAAATATGGGTGAAATAGATTAATTTATTTATATCACACAATTAATATTTATCCTTTTATTTTCCTTATTCTTTTCTTGTCTGTCTTTGCTTTTCCCTCAAGCTTGTGCTCCTTTCTCTTAAGTTCACTTCATCCTATCTCTGAACATCCTTTGTAGCTGAAGCAGCCTGTTTAATTTATTATCTATTTCATCAAAATCTGCTTCTGAGTAAATTTGAGGGGAGAATTAAGTACAGTGGTTGCCTACATTTCAGTCATATTACATACAAAGAAATAACTTGTAAAAAATGTTCTCATTTTGTTGCAGCTTGTTTGTTTGGGTCCTGTAGACCTCCCTTAGCTGACCTCAGTTGTCAAAAATTCTGGAAAAGGTAGTTGCAAACCAGCTATGTGACCATTTGTATAGATATGATCTATTTGAAGCTTTTTAGTCAGGATTCAGAATGCATCGTAGCATGGACACAATGCTGGTTAGAGTCACTAATGACCTTTTTATAGCATCAGATAATGGATTAGTGTCCATACTGGTTCTGGTGGACTTCAGTGGTCTTTTGATACTATAGATCCCAGCATTTTACTGCACAGGCAAGAGTGTGTTGTTGGAATTAAAGGGACAGCTCTAGGTTGGTTTAAATCATATCTGTCTGATGGACTCCGGTTTGTTCATGTTAACAAGGTTTCTTCAGTACAGGTGAGGGTGCTAAGGTGCTAAGGTGTCCCACAGGGTTCAGTGCTAGGGCCAATCTTATTCAGTTTATACGTACAGCCTTTGGGAATTATTATCCAGAACCACGGCATCAATTTTCATTGTTATGCTGATGATACGCAGCTGTATTTGTCTATGAAGCCTGATGAAACAGAACCGCTAGCCAAACTTTAGGACATTAAGACCTGGATGTCTACTAGTGTTTTTATGTCTACATTCTGAATTGGCTACATTGGATTCTAAATTCTAAAGTTTAGAATCAAATTCTAAATGTAATTACTTACGTATAAAGCTTAAACCGGCCTAGCTCTGCAATATTTGCATGATCTGATAGTGTCTTATGTTCCTAATATATAATATGTCCTTAAAAAAACTCTGACCATCCCAGTGTTTACCTCCACCTGTCTGTATAGACGTCTCTCTTGGATACCTGCTGACATCCTGACCTGCAGTCCCACCTCTCTGACCATCCCAGTGTCTGCTGTCTACACCTGTTTATATAGTTGTCTCTTTAGTCCACCGACTAACCATGTATCAGTCATATAAACATAGAACTCTTAGTTTCTCTTAGTATGTGTGGATGCCCCTCTTTATTGGTACTTTTAGTCAAACTGCTGCCAAATATACTTCAGACCTTTTATCTGTTTCATTTAAGAGGAAATGGACAACACCTGGCCATTTAGCTTTTGCGTTTTTGAGCTTATGAAAATTGATTTACTTTGCTTGCTTTGCCTAATTCCTTTATTATAAAGGACATGTGTTTGTGTGACCTCTTTAATGAAAGCTGAAAGTCTACATTTTAATCATATCATCCATCCATCCATCCATCCATCCATCCATCCATCCATCCATCCATCCATCCATCCATCCATCCATCCATCCATCCATCCATCCATCCATCCATCCATCCATCCATCCATCCATCCATCCATGGATAACTTGATTGTTTTACTTCAAACCTGGTGTCCAAATATTTCTGAAGTGTCTACTTCCTTATATTTTTTTATATCTCTTTTCTAGACTATTTCTTTTGTTATGGTCCTTCTATCATTCCATAGAGAATGAGACAGAACGCTGTAAACAGAGAAAATTGTTGACCCTGAGACACTTACAGCAGACTACAAACTGCAAGTTCAAGCCCCGAGTCGAAGCAGATCAGACGCCTTCTAAAGATAAAGCAGTGTCTCCAACATAGAAAGGTAAATAGAAAATGACAGCCAGCTCCCTACAGCGCCCTTCACAACACTCATGTTTGTGTAGAGTGTGTGAGTAATAAAGAGCCATAGTATGAACACGACTTTTTGTTTTGTTTTCCCACAGGGCCAAAGTCAACATTGTTTAGACTTTTGTTATTTTCTGCCCTCTTTTTTCCATGTTAGTGCAGTGCTCACAGTCTTACACAAACCTTCTTCTAAAAGTGTACACTTTGATCGTTTGCTCGGCTTTGGAAGGTTAGTGAAAATGTCTTGACATTTCTTTTGTTCCTGATATTTAAACAGAAAATCTCACACAGAATAATAGACTCAGGAAGTTATAACTCAAGCTGTTGAGCTTTTGGTTGACCCTAAATTGACAATAAGGGAGCAGATCTGGTGTACTTTCTCCATTTTGGGTTTCCATTGAAAAAAAGAACTTAAAGAACCCTCTGATTTATGTTACGATATCAACACTTGGAATCTGATGTAGATCAGCTCTCCTTTGAGTCAAATGCATCTTGTGTTTATGACATTTGACCAGTTTTCTCCAAAAATGTCATCAAAAAGGACAGCTAATATTTCTCTTCATAGATGCTCTGTCAGATCTTCTGATTATAATCAGTGCAGCCATCCAGCACTGTTATGCATTTTATAGCCATGCTCCTCAGCTGGAATTGCATGCATACAGCAAGGCTTTCTTTCTGTTTTATCGCTTCCAATTATCCTTCTGCTTACAGCATGCTTGGAGGCCAAATTAGGATAAAAGGCAAAAGCCACATTCACAAGGTGGTGTTTTAAAAAAAAAAACATCATGCTCATAGAAAGGCATTTTGAGTTTTGACCTTTAATTGAAATCCAGTAAGATTATTCAACTTTGTGGGGGTTTAACTGAGAAAATTGTGCAATGCTTTTCCTTGGGGGTGGCTGTTTGGTCTTTAGGCATAGCTTGGAGCTCCAAGCTACAGGGCTCCAGTTGTGCAACAGCCTGGCCTGTGTTATTAAATCTGCACATCACAGCAAACAGCTGAGACAAGCACTGAAATGAATTGTTGGAACAGAAAATACATTTATGGCATCAAATGTTGAATGTGCCAAATAGTGTGACGCTGAGCAAAAGCAGCATGATCGGCTCGATGAACACAGGCATGCAGGAAGTCATCCAAACTCACAGACATGCTCTTGCACGCACACACACATGCCCCCTCCACGTTCAATGGGTCCACACACCTTCAATAAATCTACTTAATGAGCTTTTGTAGAAAGAAAAAGAAAAAAAGCATATTTCCTGTTCACTAGCAGCATGATATGTAATCGAAAATGTCCTCGACTGAGCTGTTTAACATACAGAGAAAAAAAAAGTCTGTACTTATGATGTGACTCATTTAAGTTTTAAATTGAAGAGATCTGAAAAGAGGAAATCCACCACCCTGCTATTAAGGACTGAAAAGAATTTGGAGAACTCATCATGTCTAGGAAAGCACATTTCCACCAGTATTTCTGCTGCAGTTTGCTGCTTAATCAGTTTGTGAAATAGAGAGGCTCAAAGGACAAAAACTCTTGAAATTAATTAAAAGAACAAGGCCAGAGGCACAGCAGAGGCATCCATGAATGCATGAATGACATTTCGTCTGAGGCTGCTTCTATCTAACACAGAGGATAGAATCTCTTACTATTTACTCCAAAGCTTTCAGTCAGAGTTGAACTGCCTGAAAACTTGAAAATAACCGGAATCAGGCATATTTTCTGTTTATCTGGTCAGAAAATACCCACATTGTAAATACATATCTCTCACAGCGTTCCTCTGTCTGCCAGCGGTAGATAAGCAACAACGCCTTTTGTTATATCACATATTTTTGGCAAGTACAAAAGCTTTTTTTGGGTTTAATACAATGAAGTGCAGACAAAAACTTCCTTCCAAGATTGCAACCACTGGACACAGCAATTAGAACTTCACTATATTTGGATCGCCATGACAACTAAAATGCCGGGGGTGGTGGTATTATTAGTTTATGTTCGCTTGCTGTGCACTCCTCTTCTGCTTTAACTTGCTACGCCTTCAGATGTTCCCAGAGAGGAACCCAAATGCCACACACATCAACTGCACTCGTGTACTTAATGCAATGTGCCAATGCATTCGCCCACAAACGCGCGCACACACACACACACACACACACACACATACTCGTCTTTGAGAAAAATCTCTGCAAGTTATCACACAGAGACAACTTCAAAGACGTTGTACCACACAGGTTTACTTGTAGACTTAGTTTTACTTCAAGAGAAAGAGATTCCCTGTCAGATATAATCTAAAGCAACACAAGTGTCTACTTTTAAAGCTTTGAGACAAAGATTTGGAAAGAGAGGGAGGAAGAGGTTTTGTACTATATTTTCTTTGCTGTTGTAAAAGTAGGCTATGTGCTTGATGTCTTAAAGCAAACTTTACTGTTGAGGAATTCCAAATTCCTTTTTCATGATGACAAAAAGAGCAAGAGAGAAAAGAGACAATGTGGTAAATGCATACATTTGCACAATAGAAGTCCCTCAGGCTTGTATAGTGCTGACAACAGATGGAAGTTGGCCATTTCAATGTTGTTATGGAAACCAGATAAGATTGTTTGACATGTAGACGCTCATCACAGTTTAGCCACTCTGTGTCCAATCTGCCGATATTCTCCTGATCTCCCGTGTTGTGTAAACTGACCCTCATACTCCAGTTTTTGCTTTGATTCAGTTTGTAATTCTTAGATCTTACTTTGCTTTTTTTTCTCTCATCCCACAAACCCCCGCTGCTCTGCATGTCTCTTGATCCTGACACGGTAAACGATGGTGTCACCCTCTTCAGTGAGTTAAGAGGGTGAGGTGAAAGCTACCGTTTTGCTCATATGGTCTGTGCTGAGAGCCCACTCACAGAGATAAGAGAGTATTGTTTAGTTGGCTCAGTGCAGTTACAACTCCCACACAGACCCACATGGAGAGCTCTACCGCCCGCACTGCAGATTGGCTGTCACTGTCCAGAAGGTACCGTGTAATTGTGGCCAGTTATTAAGAACTGTATACGGTATTGTTGGAGTATTAAACCAAGAAGTTAAAGATCAAATTCAGCCTTGACATGGAAGTGCAAACTGTGAATGACTTGTAGCACTTTATCAGTTTTTTTAAATTAAACTTCCAGCGCTGCACCTTGGCTATTGATTATGTTTTGAACCGTTCTTGGGCACCCACATTTGTCACCAAACTCGCCAACCCACTCTAATTATGTCTGTATAAAGAGCTGCTACAGATATTTATCACTTTTTTCTTCATCCTGTTTGCACTGAACTGAACTGTGCAGTATGATTTGTGTAATTTTTGTTGTTGTTTATTGTTTTCTTAATTTCTGTGGGATTTTCTATTTACAGTTTTGTTTAAAAGTCATAACTCATCAATTGGGAAATTATTGTCCATTTTTTAATAGCTGGCATCAGCTATAAAAACAAAAACAAAAACATACTGGTTGTTCTTAAGTTAATATGTACACAAAATAAAACACAATATTCAGAGCAAAATGACTACACGCAAAAAAGTTAACATTTTGTGCTCTTTCTCAGAACTATGCACAGATATAAAGCAAACTTTCTCATATAGAGTTTTGCAATAATATCCATTAATATTTTTATTTAATTTAGGTTTAAGAGAGCCATGTTTCAGGGCCCGTTTCTGGAGCCAGGCCTCAGGGTGGGCCTCAATGGTGAGCGCCTGCTGGCTGGGCTTGCACCCATGGGGCATGGCTGGGCACAGCCCGATAAAGCCACGTTGGTCCCCTTTTGCATGGACTCACCAACTGTAGGAAGGGCCATAGGGGTCAAGTGCCGTGTGAGTTGAGTGGTGGCCGAATGTGGGGAACCTGGTCGTTCAATCCTTGGCTGCAGAAGCTGGCTCTAGGGACATGGAATGTCACTTCTCTGATGGGGAAGCAGCCTGAACTGGTGCATGAAGACCAGACATTACGGCTGACATAGTTGGACTTACCTTGACACATGACTCGGTCCCCAGAACCAGTCTCCTATTGAGGGGCTGGACTCTGTTCCACTAGAGTTGCTCAACGTGAGAGATGCCCCGCAGGGGTGGGCATACATATTGCCTCCCAGTTCAGTACCTGAACATTGGGCTTTACATCAGTGCCATCGGATTGGAGGGCAAGTCTAGACTAATGTTTGTGCTTATGCACCAAACAGCAGTTCAGAAAACCCACCATTTTTGGAGTCCTTGGGTGGGGTACTGGAGAGTGCCCCTGCTGGGGACTCCTTACTTCTGCTGAGGAACTTCATTGCTCACGAGGGCAATGACAATGAGACCTGGAAGGGCGTTATTGCAAGGAACGGCCCCTTCGATCTGAACCTGTCCCCTGTCAGAGAGAGCTTCAACTCCCACCTCCGGCAGAACTTCAGCTACGTTCCAGGGGAGGCAGGGGACATTGAATATGAGTGGACCACGTTTAGTTCCTCTATTGTCAAGTCAGCTGACCAAAGCTATGGCTGTAAGGTTGTCATGGTGGTTATCCACAAACACACTGGTGGACACCAGAAGTTAGGAATCCCCTCAAGCTGAAGAAAGAGTCCTATAGGTCTACTTTGTAGACCTCCTCAGTCCCACCAACATGCCTTCCTATGAGGAAGCGCACAGCTTTGTCAGTTACCATGGCCAAACCCCAGGCAAGGGACGAGTTTGGACAAACCATGGAGAAAAACTTCAAGACACCTTCAGAGATTCTGGTCTACCATCCGATGGCTCAGGAGGGGGAAGCAGTGCACCACAAACACTGTGTATGTTGAGTATAGTGTTCTGCTGACCTCGTCTTGGGACGTTTTTAATCTGTGGAGGGAATACTTTGTAGACCTCCTCAGTCCCACCAACATGCCTTCCTATGAGGAAGCAAAGCCTTTGAACTTGGAGGTGGGCTCTCTTATGTCTGGGGCCGAGGTTACTGAGGTGGTTAAGAAACTCCTGGGTGGCAAGGCACCAGGCATAGATGATAGCCACCCTTAAGGCTCTGGATGTTGTGGGGCTGTCTTGGTTGACACACTTGTGCAACATCATGTGGACATTGGGGACGGTCTGAATTGGCAGACTCGGATGGTGGTCCCCTTCTTTAAGAAGTGTGTGCTCCAGCTACAGAGGGACTCTTCAGCCTTCCTGGTAAGGTTTGTTCAGAGGTCCTGGAGAGGAGGGTCCAGTGGACAGTTGAATCTCAGATTCAAGAGGAGCAGTGTGGTTTTTGTCCTGGCCATGGGACAAAAGACTGTGTGGAAGATTATACACAATCTGTTTGATTTGAAGAGTCTGTTGGGCTCTTTTGCAAGGCTATTCCCTTTTATCATTAGCATTATATGAATATGAACTGCACTGAATGGGAATTAACTTGTATATAAATACCACCAATTAAATTCTCTATGTTCAGGTTGCAAGAGCAGCAGCCTAAGCAAAAAAGTTTAGACCTCCCTCTCCTAACCTACCTTCTTCAACTCCTGCTTTTTTTCCCTACCATTTATTTTCCTGTTATACCGCTTGCCATCAATTTCATTTTCTTTTGCTCACAGTAAGAATTGTCTCAGTAGTTAGAACATGGAACAGTGAGAGTTCCTGTCTGCGTACTTATTCCTTCAGTCACAGTTGTCACACACACTCCATCTCCATCATCAGTTTACATACCGGTACTTCATGCCGGTCAGCTTGGCCGTTGACTCCTTGAGGTTGTGGTGGTAGCGGTGGGTGAAAGAGCCAAGGCTGCGAGCTATCAGGGCCACTGTGCGGAAGCGGGCCCTGGCGTGGCTGGTTGTGTTGGGGCTGGTGGCGTTTTGCTTGCTGTGCTCGCCGTTGCGGGGGGCCTTCAGCCCGTGGTCCGTACATGCAAAGGACACCTGCATGGTTGTTGGCAAAGGCCACTAGTTGCTCCAAGAGAAACAAGGCTTTGTTTTTTGTGGGTCCTTAAAATTCTTGACAGTCTTTTCTTTCCGTCTGTGGAATTTTTTTTTTCTGCTATGTGAAGTTGAAAGTCAGAGATCCAAGCCAGTCCTGCTTAGTGCTGATAGATCTCATATGGAAAACACAAGAAGGAACAATGTGATCATAAGATTGTTTAGTTTAGTTTAGTTTTTTTCTGTTTTTAAAGAACAACGTCACGCCTATGTAATGTCCAGAAATGACATCAGATGTGAAGTCTTGGCCAGTGTTTGAGGAGCCGGGACAGAGATCCTGAGCTGCACTGACTGCACCTGAAATATGGGAGAAGATGGAGAAGGAGGGAGAAGGATGAAGAAGAAGTACCAGATGAGTTGCTGAGGTGTCCAACTGAGATGATCACTTCCTTAAAAGAGAGAAAAAAACCTTTGCCAAACACAAAAAAGACTGACAGAAAAAAAGTTTTCATTATCTGGCTGTTTCCCTTGTTTACTGCCTTTTGCTCACATGTCTAAGCATCATGCAAAATAAGCTCAATTCTGTCCTAGTTTTCTTTGTCTTGTCTGACATGTTTTTCTGTTTTCTTTGCCTGTCCTGTTTTATTTTACTCACTTCTTTGAAGATAGTTTCCACTTAGTCATCTCACATTTGTCTCTTGCTTTCTGCTGGTTCGTTAATGTCACTTTTCATTTAATCTTTTTTTAGAAGAATTTGCTGAGCTGCTGGGAGCTGCAGGTGTCGGGGGAGTCTGTCTTGCCCCCTGATCACGCTTAACCTTTTAGTCACCTGAAGTGAGAAGAGTTACGCTGCACCACCACATCATGCTATTGACAATGCATACATACATACACATAATCACAAAGACTGAAGAAGGTCATGGTGTTTCAGATATAATAATGCTTTCATTAAAAAGCTGCATGCTCAAACGGTTTTCGGCACTTCCATTCACAGCACACACGCACACACCATATCTGATACAAGTGTTCTTACAGAGCGAGCAGCCAGCGTTCAGTGAGAAAGAAGGGTGAAGCAGAATTGATTGATGTTTGCTCTCCTCCAACTTTGAGAGAGATCAAGCGGTGTTAAACGGAGAGCAGCGGTCCTGGAAAGATCTGCATCCCATAAGAAGCGGTGTTTTCCTGCAGCTGTCCTCAGACCCAGCAAAGAGCCTTGTCCCGTCTCCAAAGTCCTCATAGGAGTTCCAGAGCTTTTTAAAAAAAAAATGTTTTATGGTCCCTGGATTTGCTGTAAGACGGTTCTGTTTGATAGAGGGAACAGGGAACCGTGATGGACAAATAGAGACGAGAAGGAAGAGGAGAAAGGAGGATGCATGGTACCTCACTTCAGGGAGAGGAGAACGGATGCAGTGAGGAGGCGAGGAGCAGCATGTGTTGAGCGCAGAGAGAGTGAATGAGGGGGAGAGACTGTGTATAGGCGACTGGCTCTGACTGAGCAGCTGAAAGCACTGCAGTGTTTTTCACTATGGCGCCACACAGAGAGAGGAAATGGGAGAGCTAGATCATGAATGGAAATGAAGAAAGCTGAGCTTATGTGACTTGATGTACAGTATGTGTGTATGAAGGAATCCACCATAGGCAGGATGTTGATGTGAATTACATCAACCATCATGTGAACGTTACAGGCACACTTCACTTCACTGTACATTTTACTGACTACACTACTTTTTGTAGCCTGCTACATTGCATTCCCATTTTACAATGCTGTTTTGACAAGGAAAATGTTTACTTCCCGTCTTTAGTGCTGTGAAAATTACAATTTTTAGTTCTTTACAGCCGTGTAAAAGAAGGTCTGCACTGACATCCCAGAGCAGATGTACAGTGCAGATTATTTTGAGTGGTATAGCAAAATAAAGCATGAAAACCACTGAGCAGAGCAGCCCCTTACCTTCCTCCCCCCACGTAGCAGTAATGTGACAATGCCAGATTTCATGGTTCATTGAACATCCACACACTTTGAGGCCAACGCGGCTTTATTTAGATCATTGTGATTGTATTTGATAAAACACTTAAATCAGTTCAGTAAGGCTCTAAAGAGCTTTCTAAAAGCTTTCAGATGATTATGATAATTTAAAGGTTTATATTTTTTCGAAGCATACGAGAACACAGCGATATACATATACAGATACATACTCTTTCTGTCTCTCTTTTATTTTTAAGTATATGATACTACATTACTTTTTGTCATATACTATGAAAATGTTGTTGTTTTTTTTGCAGCCAGTTGCATTTCAGAGCCATCACCAATATTTTTCTTCTGCACTTTTCATTTTTTATTTTGGCTATTTTCACTTTAACCTCTTAACAAATAAATAATAAAAGGAAGGCAGCAGTTCATTCTTTGCTCCAGGTGTGTAATCTACCTCCTACAGGCTTCTTTTCAGAGTGATGTCAACAGGTGAAAAAATAAAAGTATGGACTTAACTAGCAGCATCTTCTAGATTAGAAAAAAAAAGTTATCTTAACTATTTAACTTTGGACACCTTTTATGGCATTAACTACATCCTGTATGTAATTTATAACACACAGACAGAAAGAAGAATAACTCCAAAGAATTGAGTCAGTAGGAGCACTTTGGGAGTAGAGGTCACTCTGAGTCCACTCTCAGATTTTAAGTCAAGATAAGGATTTATGTGTTTATTCCTGCAATTATGTACCCTTTTCTTAGAATTATGTGTCATTTATAGGAATTCTGTGGGGTCCAAGGAAATGTATTTCTTTCTCTTCGCCTTTTAATGTTGCTGAAATTATTACTATGCTAACACAACATATAATAATTTACCCAGATTTTTGTCATAATTTCTCAGAATTTGCGATCCATCCATTATTCACCACTTACTCCAATGCAGGGTCACAGGGATCTGCAGGAGCCTATCAGCCGTGAATCATTAATTAACCTAACATACATGAGGTGCGTGAGGAAGCTGGAGTAAACTCAATGCACAGACGAGGAGAACATGCAACCTCCACACAGAATGACCCCTAACAGGAGTTAAACCCGGAACTATCCTCCTGTGAGGAAACAGTGTTAACCACGAAGCCACTATGCTGCCAAGTATTCGGTGAGTAAAGCCAAGCACCAACCATTTAACTTCAGGGTTGAGACTTGTGTGGATTTGTTGCAGTTCTTTGACTGTCCACTAGAGGCTGGCTGAAAAGCTATTCAATCTCCATTGACTCCTAACTGTCCAACTGTAGAGCAGAAATAAACATATTTATAGCTTGTTCAAAATCTCAGTACTCAATACAATACTCAATCATTGATCTCAGTCATTTGATTTTACGTCTATGACAAATCTGAAGGGAGTGGATTTTATTGCAACACTCCAGGAGATTTTATATGAAGCATTAAATGTATTACTAATATGTTTATGAAAAATTAGGAGTGTAGTCTTTTGTTTGACTGCTGGCATATTTAACTGACATCACTGTTAATTGTACTAACAGACCACTACGGCTGGCTAAAAGTTCACCTGGAAGGGTCCCAAAGCCTGGAAGCCTGCATTAACTGTGTTTCAGCTTTCTAGGGCCAGGTTCAGCTTCCCCACGGCGGGTAGTAGAACCTGGAACCTTCTTACTGTGAGGCAACAATGCAAACCACTAAGTCACCATATATGTCAGTTTACATATACTTAAATCTAAATAGTAACTATTAAGTGTTTTATACTATACTATATAGGCTGCTTAGTACTCTGCACTATAAATTATGTAGAAACTGTAGAGCCAATTTCTGAATTAAAGAAAAAGTAAAAAGAGGGAAAAACAGAGAGAAAAACAGCTTTATGTTGTGATTTACTGATTTACTGTTGCACTCCCTAATGATTCATTCTAAAGCTCAGGGGGTGTCAGATCATCGTCCTAAAAAATACCTGGAATCAAAAGTTTCACAACTACAATAATCTGACTTGACAGTGTTTGTTAAAGCCTGCCTCTAGTTATAAGGCGATTTGAAGCATCTTAAATCTCATAGCTCAAGCTGAATAACTTGTAAAGGCATCAACAAGGGCATATTTGCAGACTGTGGAAAAATCCCTCTGGGGCATCTACAAAATGTTTTCACAACTCTGCGCTTCCCCGGGACATGTTAAATCATCTCGAATGTGTCAAACTGCTTTAGGTATGCTTATTTAAATCAAACAATATTTATTAGAATAAACTGCAAAATGTCAGTATGCTGCCACTTCTACATCTTCTTCAGTCTCTTTTCCTGGAGGAAACCCTGTTTTGGCCAAAGCACGTTAATTCCTCAGTGCTCTGGAGCTATAACTGCACGGCCTGATGAAGCTGCAAACATACTGCTGATGTCATGAGCTACCCCAAGGCTTCCACTTCCTCTCTGCTGATCCCATTTAACAACGGTGGCAGTCTAAAGAATCAGCTAAAATATCAGCATATCTACATCTGGACTCCCCAACAGCTGAGAAGGATGGCACTGAAGTTAGCTTCTGATTTGGGGCTTTCAATTTGGTAGCTGAGGTAAAAAAAAAAAAAAAAAAGGGAGATTTCATTGATTCATTTGTTTTCATCTAGACATTCTTAATCCAGATTCAACTCAAAATCCACAGTACTTACATAAGTCAAACATGGTTTGGGTTATCAAACGTGTGCTTTACCCAAATACTGAGCCTGTGTTCATCCAATTGCATCAGCCTAAGCTTGCTGAATACTTTTTGCCGTTTCATACATTACTAGTAGATTTTGGACAGAAAAAAGGACTACAAAAACACAGAAAGCTGCTGCATACCATTGCACTTGCAAAAAACATGTATTTGTGAAGTTTTGGAAGTAGATCATCATCAAGAAAACGGGATATTAAATATGTGTTTCCAAAATTGAGACCAGGGGTTAAATTTGGGAGGACAGTTGATTTGTATATGAAGGAGCAGTAGAAGAACAGCACATTAGCAGACAGGTTAATGAGATCAATTGCACGATTTCCCAATCAAATAAAATGCAAAGTCTTGATAAAAATGTTATCCTGCCTGATAATTATTATATTATTCAAATGTGGTGCAGATGCTAAAAGAACATTTAACTGGTTCATTTAGCCTTCTTTCTGCTGAATTGCAAGCTGCGAATCAAAAGCTACCTTCAGCTGTTTAATTCAGCTGTTTGCCTGAAGCAAACCGCTCTGCTGTAATTGTTCCAGTCAGAACCTCTAATCGACCCCTGGAACTCTGCTCTTAATACAAAAACCCCCCTGGAAGGGATGGTGCGGATGTTGAGATGAGCAGCCAGGATGCTGAACATACAGGACTGACAAATTCCTTTACAGAACGAAACCCTGGATTTCCAACTTGTCTAGTATCCTTCAGTGCAGCACAGTAGCAGTGCCTGTGACTCATTAAACTACTGCATTCATGTATAGCAATAGTAGTAATTTTCTGTGGTCGTTGCTGAACAAATGCAGCTCACAGTTACATTCTGCGTCACATAATTACAGCTCTGTAAACAGCCTGCCTGCAACAACAAAAAAAAAAAATCAGTGTGTTCAAAAGGCTATTGAGTGTCTAATAGTTAGCTCTCATCTCCAGTACTCACCTCCTATTGAGAAAATGAGAAATAATGAGGGTGGAAACCTTTGCAAGTAAACAACCTCGCTGCTGCAGCAGTGCCACCTCTACCCTGCTTGAGCCTTCCTGTCCTAATGTTTCTCTCCAGTTTCTTTTTTCTTACATATATTCTTTAATGTCTTTTTTTATTTTTTTTTTTATTTGTGTCCTCTTCTTGGCCATCCCCAGAACAGCACAGGTCTTTAAGTCCATTGCCCATTCCCCTTGTGTTGCAGATCAGACTAGAAGTGCAAGTCATTGCGATGCACTATGCATACAAAACCACACAGGAAATATTGGTTGTTTAATCTCCCCTCACTTTGACTCTTTGTAGAGAAAATGGCCAGATTTAATGAGCTCTTTCACTGGAGGCCAACAAGTATATATTAAATAGTGATAAGAAAGGTCAGTCATGAATCAGTGCGAGGGGAGTTCAGGCTTTGACAGAAAAGGCAAGGGCATCCACCACATCTCAGTCACCACTTCTGCCGTCGGTAACTGTCACTTTGAATTTGCTGCAGTGACACTGAGAAATACTGACATCTTTATTGTGACAGCCCCTACAGACGCATCTTACCTAATGTTCCTTATGTGCCTATCCAGCAGCCATGCAGCCTTATTGTGGATTATTGAATTACAGGGCAAACGTGAGTGCAGGGCCATTCATTTCCAGTGTTAAAACATTACTGGCTTATAGATTTAGTATTGGTAAACAGTTTGCAGAATGTTAGTTTCAGGGCAAATGACTAACAAGCACATTTTGGAGCTTTAATGAGACAAGTTTTGTTCAGAATAGCAGCTTTTCCTAAATTAAATAGAGGACTGGTTACTTCAGATATTAAGAGTGAAACATAATACTTGTGATTTTATCAGTAAATTCATCTTTAATGTCCTTTATTGTGTTGCTGTGATGGACAGGTGACCTGTCTGAGGAGTACCCGGCTTCCCTTTCTGTGTTCCACTCCTGAATGACTCTGAACAGGAGGAAGTAGGCATATGGAAATGGATGGATGTTGTATTTTGATTCTTTTAAGTATTTACAATTAAAAAAGGTTTTACTTTTGTGTTTTGATTTGCCAATGCCCTTTTCTTTGTAATCTTCTTTTTTTGTTATATTTTTATATTTTTGGTTTAGCCTTTTTAGGTTTTCCTAGAGTAGCATCTCTTGGCTCGGTTTTTTTTCTTTTACTTATTCCAGTTTAACAGTTTGTCACTGTTTTCCTTGTGTGTGATGTTGTTTTGACATCCAGTTCTGCTGTGCCTTAAAATCCCCATCTGTTTCTTATTGTATCTTATTGTTTCTTTTGCATCTACACCAGTCCTATATCACTGTCGTACCATTACAACAGAAAAATATGGACAGTATGTCTGTGTTTGAAAGTTTCTTTCAAGTGAAAGAATGAAAAGTGAAAAGTGAATTCCAACAAGTTATTATTTTAATGATGAAAATAATGATATGTCACATGAAGAAAGCCGAAATCCTGACAACACCACATGCCAGCGCACATCACCTCCAAACTCAATCTGATCAACCCAGTCAGCAGAACAAAATACTGGCGTCCCTGAAAACTCCTGATACAGAAAACATGAAAACATCTGCACAAAGTGTGAGAGCTACGTCTTAAATTATACCTGGATGCAGGAATGTGAATAAATGTGTTTCAAAGCAACCTTAAATCCTGTCTTGCAGTATATGGACGAGCAGCACCTCTTTTATTCTATTGTCTACTCTCTGGTTTTGAAAAAAAAAAATACAAAAAAAAGCAAGGTGCAAGATGGATTTCACAGCAAAAATTCAACTCTTTGAGTTGATTCAAAATCTGAGCACAGAAAACAAGAAGGTACAACCAGGAGAAGGTTGAATTAGCAGCTCAGGGCAAAGTGGCTGAAGAGGTGGTCAAGCTGTGTCCATACTCCATGTAATCAGCACCTCCCCAAGCACTGACCAATAAAATATACCTTTGATATGACTTTTTCACTGAAAAAAACATAAGCAAATGATTTATATCACAGCTCATAACCTGTTAAAAGTTCTCAGCTATGGCAGTACATTAGTGATTAATAAGTAATTCCTTTCTTTTTTGAAGCAAACTAATTTTTACATCGCACAGATTATTTAAGAACATATCAGTAGCCTTTCTGTTCCTGTACCTTCAGGTCTGTCACCAAGGTACATTTGTGGATATCACTAACATTCAATATAATGACTTTTGATATAATGATGAGCAGAATTAAAATGTGCTAAAGAGTTTCATAAAAGATGAAAAGTGGAGGCTGTTGTTTATAAGAATGCAGACAATTTTAAGCACAAATATAATCATTTTAGACAAAAAAGAGTATACCCCGCTTCAATACTAAGGTTTAAATATAGGTGTAGTTTTTCTACAATATTGTGTCATTGTTCATCCGAGGTTATACTTACTAACTTTGGGACCTGATAAGGACCAAATAGTTTTTTTTAACAATGTTTTATATGTCAAATCTGAAGATTGAAAGAGGGTGTACTTTCTTTGTCACATCTCTTTACAGAATGCAATATCCCACCTGTAGAACATGCCGCCACACAGATAAGCAGATGCCTGAAAAAAATGACTTTGTACATGTAGATGCTCCTCCACAGTCTGCTGCTCTCGAGGTGTGCTGGCGTCAAAACTTCCCGAGGAGAACAACCCGGCTCCTTCCCCCTGCTTCTGCTGGATGGAGCTAGAGCAGCGATCCAGTCTCGGCCTCCCTCTTGGCCTGGGAACAGGAATGTCTCCACAAGCGGCCTTCAGATACATGTTTCGCGCAGGATAATGAGGCTATTCTTCTATTGGTGGCAACTCCCTTCCAAGAGTGTTTCAGACGTACCCATGTAAGTACCATTAAATACTTGTCATGTGAGACAACAGGGGACACGGATTTGTTTTGCCGAAGAGCTTCTGTCACGCCTCCAGGCTAAGCATTCCCCTGACATAATTTCCATAGGTGTATCTAACTAGGAGTGCTCAGACAAAGCCAGGACAGCCAGTACTGCAGGAATAGCGCTCACACAAATAGATCAAATCCACAAACACTATCAAAGGATGTAACGGAGAGGGGGGCCAGAAACAGCTCTGTGTGCCATACCTGTGATGTCAACTTTATTCTTAGATGAATGACAGATTAAAAGACAAAGAGGTTTGAGCTCTTGTTGACTCTAGCTAGGAAAGCCTGCTTGTGTGAGGGAAGCCAAATAAAGCTGCGGGACATTTTTCAGTCCACTTATTAGAAATAGGATCTTGACATAGTTCTTGTAAGTAGAGCCAGCTCAGGTTACACACAAAAACTTAACCTGAAGAGCACTTAGAGTGCATAAATGATGGACAGGACCATCTGTTGTCGGATGTGAAGTCGATGCAGAAGTGCTTTAAAGTCCAATACCAGTAGCTCCAAGACCTCTCCAGCTTCAGTAAAATCAGTTTATGTCAGAAAATTATAAATCTTTATAAATTTCCCCCCACGTGTCATTAAAGTATTGTTTAATGCATTCGCTGTTTTATCATTGATATGTTGGTTGTTCTTTTTTAAATTATTTTTATAATTTGAAACAGAAAAAAGCTTTGAAAAAAAAATAAACCTTTGTCCAGTCAGCTTTATGGGATCACTATCCTGCTCCACCCTCTGTTAAAAAGAGTTTTTTTTATGTTTTTGTGGTTGAGTTTAGAGGGATTTTAAGTAGTTAAGGGAAACTGATAGCAATATGGCTCCATGGGGAGTTTCCAGTAAGCACTGATTAAAGTAAAGGAAAAGTTCTTCTTGAGTAGATTAAAGAGTTTATTCTTATGAGCCAGAACCAACAAGCAACACCCAAGGTGGTTGGATCCTCTGGCTCCGGCTATAACTGTTCAGCTTTCTGGCTTTGAGCCACCTCTAAAGGTCCTGCGTCTGCCATCCTGCAGACATTCTGCCAGCCCCAGCGTCTCATCCTGGTAGCTAATGATTTAACCTCAAATGACTCAGATTTATCCAACTCCTAGACTCTTGCCAGTTAACCAGATTTTTAGCCCTGGATGGCCCAGCTTCCTGCCTACGGTAGCTAGTGTTACTTTTTTCCAAGTTTAAAAACTTTCTTGAAAGTAGGCAGTAGGTAGTAAATGTTGATGCCAATCTTCCAGGTCTCGAAGAGATCAAAGACAAGCATTCTGCAAGGTCAGGCATCACTTCTCATTGTGCTCCTGGTTGTGTCCCCCACTTAACTTACACTTTCAACACTTTCTAGTCTGGAGACAGCACTAGCTGATACCGCAAATGCTCCAATTCACCTCAAACCTGTACTCAACGACCCTCTATCCAACAGTCTGCTGCATTCAACAACTTCTGTTTTTCCTGCCCTCTTATCAGCAGTGCTACAGAAATACTGTGTCCATGACAACGCCAGCTTCCAGCATGGCCTCTAGAGGGGCTCTTTTGTCTTTTTTCCAGCCCTTTTTATGCTGGTCCTGCTTGCCAATGTCCTGCCTTGCACATGGAGAGTCCCCTGCATTGCCTCAGTCCTGCTCCTTTCTTTGATGCAGGCTGGTATCAGTGTTCTGCATCTGCTTTTTTCTTCTTGAGAAACCACAAAAAAAGAAACAAAAAAACAAGTTGTTTTTTTTAGTTACAATTAAACAGGGTGTTTGTAGTAGAAGTTTAAACTCATGGAGATGGAAAAACTATTTCTAATCATCCCAAAATATAACTATTTTGGTAGGAAGAACATGTGGTGCATACACACTGTACACTTGCAAATGAGATTCCATTGAAAGAGAAGTTCCCCCATTTTTTTTGTTGGTAAGTTGAACCTGCCTGACCTCTAGTGGACAAAGTATATGTAGCAGGAAGGTCAAAGAAAACCAGTCTGTGTTAAGCCTGAAGAGACAAAGTCACATCAGTTTTGTTTGTTCTTTTCTGATTCAAGAAATAAATAATAATGAGACACAAAACTCCCTCAAAACAATAAAAAAAATAAAAAAAGACACAAACTTACCAAAAAACTGACAGGCCCATGACTCATTCCCAGGCTTGAGACTATATGCGCTGAAAATGACAACAAATTGTTGGAAGAATTTCTGGGACCTGAGATCACCTGTGTCTGCTGGGAACTGATATCACCTGTGTCTGCTGTGACCTGACATCACCTATGTCTGCTGTGACATGAGATCACCAGTGTCTTCTGGGATCTGAGATTACCTGTGTCTGCTGGGACCTGAGATCACCTTTGTCTGCTGTGACCTGAGATCCCCTGTGTCTGCTGGGACCTGGTATCACCTTTTTCTGCTGGGAACTGAGATCACCTGTGTCTGCTAGGACCTGATATCACCTGTGTCTGCTGTGACCCGAGATCACCTATGTCTTCAACGTGGAATATCAGGTAAGCGAATAATACTGCTTCTTGAAAAGAAATTAACTTGTAACCTTCGACTGTATCTCAGAGCTGTAAAAATATGTATCATGAATGTTCTTATCTACTTCCTTATAGCTTGTTTTTTTTGTACAACAAATAGGCAGTCATAAAGCACAATCATCAAATGCATAAGATAACAAAAGCTTTCGTTTTTCTGGCCTGAAAGTATTTACCTTCTTTTGCATCTTTCCTAATTCATTGGCTTTCAAGCTGTAATTTAAACTAGATATGTTTTGGGATTTTCATTTATTATCTGTGCAAAATATACCAAAGCGGTGAAGTGAAATTAAAAGGTATAAGGTAGGTCCATATGTGTTACGTTTAGAGGTCTCAAAGTCCAATTAGGACCCTGTTAGGGTCATCTGAACCTCTCAATTATAGGAATGAACCACTCAGAGACAGCAGTCCTGATCAGACCTTTGCAAAAGGGGGAAGGCCGACACCAAGGTGTATCACCCACGGATATCCGCAGCGATTCCCGGCCATTCCCGTCTTCCCCCATGCTGCAGATTCTTTTATTCACAGAGGAACAAAGCAGTCACATGACATGTTATATGCAAATGTAATCAGGTGGAGAAACATACACGCTATGGGCCCATTTGGCTCTTACCTCCTGTGCGTCTTAATCCTGAGTGGTCCTTTCACTTACAAATGGCACCACAATCTTATGAATACAGACAGCAGAGAATTACGACATAAAGGCAATCATGTAATAATACATTCATAATATGTTCATAACTGTGACAGACCCCCTGATTGAAATGTAGGTATTGCATGATCTCAGTACATGCACACTGTTATGAAAGAGTCAACACATGACGGAACTGAGATCACCTGTGTCTGCTTGGACCTGAGATCACCTGTGTCTGCTGGGACCTGAGATCACCTGTGTCTGCTGTGACCTGAGATCACCTGTGTCTGCTGTGACCTGATATCACCTGTGTCTGCTGGGACCTGAGATCACCTGTGTCTGCTGGGACCTGAGATCACCTGTGTCTGCTGGGACCTGAGATCACCTGTGTCTGCTAGGACCTGATATCACCCGTGTCTGCTGGGACCTGAGATCACCTGTGTCTGCTGTGACCTGAGATCACCTGTGTCTGCTAGGACCTGAGATCACCTGTGTCTGCTAGGACCTGATATCACCCGTGTCTGCTGGGACCTGAGATCACCTGTGTCTGCTAGGACCTGATATCACCCGTGTCTGCTGGGACCTGAGATCACCTGTGTCTGCTGTGACCTGAGATCACCTGTGTCTGCTGTGACCTGAGATCAACTATGTCTGCTGGGACCTGAGATCACCTGTGTCTGCTGGGGCCTGATATCACCAGTGTCTGCTGTGACCTGAGATCACCTGTGTCTGCTGTGACCTGAGATCAACTGTGTCTGCTGTGAACTGAGATCACCTGTGTCTGCTGTGACCTGAGATCAACTGTGTCTGCTGTGAACTGAGATCACCTGTTTCTGCTGTGATCTGAGATCACCTGTGTCTGCTGGGACCTGGTATCACCTGTCTCTGCTGGGAACTGGTATCACCTGTCTCTGCTGGGAACTGGTATCACCTCTGTCTGCTGGGACCTGATATCACCTGTGTCTGCTGGGACCTGGTATCACCTCTGTCTGCTGTGACCTGAGCTCACCTGGTTCTGCTTGGACCTAATATCACCTCTGTCTGCTGGGACCTGAGATTACCTGTGTCTGCTGGGACCTGGTATCACCTGTCTCTGCTGGGAACTGGTATCACCTTTGTCTGCTGGGACCTGATATCACCTGTGTCTGCTGGGACCTGGTATCACCTCTGTCTGCTGTGACCTGAGCTCACCTGGTTCTGCTTGGACCTAATATCACCTCTGTCTGCTGGGACCTGAGATTACCTGTGTCTGCTGGGACCTGGTATCACCTGTCTCTGCTGGGAACTGGTATCACCTTTGTCTGCTGGGACCTGAGATTACCTGTGTCTGCTGGGACCTGGTATCACCTGTCTCTGCTGGGAACTGGTATCACCTGTCTCTGCTGGGAACTGGTATCACCTGTCTCTGCTGGGAACTGGTATCACCTCTGTCTGCTGGGACCTGATATCACCTGTGTCTGCTGGGACCTGGTATCACCTCTGTCTGCTGTGACCTGAGCTCACCTGGTTCTGCTTGGACCTAATATCACCTCTGTCTGCTGGGACCTGAGATTACCTGTGTCTGCTGGGACCTGGTATCACCTGTCTCTGCTGGGAACTGGTATCACCTTTGTCTGCTGTGACCTGAGCTCACCTGGTTCTGCTTGGACCTAATATCACCTCTGTCTGCTGGGACCTGAGATTACCTGTGTCTGCTGTGACCTAATATCACCTCTGTCTGCTGGGACCTGAGATTACCTGTGTCTGCTGTGACCTGATATCACCTGTGTCTGCTGTGACCTGAGATCACCTATGTCTGCTGCGACATGAGATCACCTGTGTCTGCTGGGATCTGAGCTCACCTGGTTCTGCTGGGACCTGGGATCACCTGTGTCTCCTGGGACCTTAGATCACCTGTGTCTGCTGGGACCTAAGATCACCTGTGTCTGCTGGGAAATGAGATCACCTGTGAATAATACTGCTTCTTGAAAACAAATTAACATTTAACCTTCGACTGTATCTCAGAGCTGTAAAAATATGTATCATGAATGTTCTTATCTACTTCCTTATAGCTTGTTTTTTTTTGTACAACAAATAGGCAGTCATAAAGCACAATCATCAAATGCAGAAGATAACAAATGCTTTCGTTTTTCTGACCTGAATGTATTTGACCTTCTTTTGCATTTTTCCTAATTCATTGGCTTTCAAGCTGTAATTTAAACTAGATATGTTTTGGGATTTTCATTTATTATCTGTGCAAAATATACCAAAGCTGTGAAGTGAAATTAAAAGGTATAAGGTAGGTCCATATGTGTTACGTTTAGAGGTCTCAAAGTCCAATTAGGACCCCCTGATTGAAATGTAGGTATCACATGATCTCAGTACATGCCCACTGTTATGAAAGAGTCAACACATGACGGTGTTCTAGCAGTAGGTGCAGACACCATTACTATGTTTGGAGATATATAGGTGGAGATCCGACAGCCTGCACATCCTGTTGAGGATGCCAAAGTAGAGAAACTGTCCAATGTCAGGTTTCTGATCCCACACATCTGAGGGATTTTACCATGCATCACCAACAAGGCTCTACCACTTAACAAAGAACAGTGGCAGATTTTCTAGACATGCTTTGAAAATCTGTTAACCCTCAAAAGATGTTGATGACGTCCAACAATTACTCCTTCACTATCTGAGCACTCGGTATGAGAAATTCTGCATACGCACATCCCATTTTGTGACTCCATTAAATGCAACAGTACTTCATACAGGTCTCCTCTTGTCAATTATATATATATATATATATATATATATATATATATATATATATATATATATATATATATATATATATATATATATATATATATATATATATATATATATATATATATATATATATATATATATATATATATATATATATATATTATGCATAATCTTCCATCGAGGTGCTGATCATGAGAAGTAAAACATTAACAAATAAAACCTTTGATCAGTTTTTATCACAAAAACAAGACCATTGCCCTCTTTGTGCTGTATTTAATCCCCAGTAAGGAGAACTGATGAGCACAAACAGAAGAGATTCAAGATGAAGACTTCAGTGGCTCTGTTAACTTTATTCCTCCTTGAGTTGTGTGTTGCTAAGATAACAAACGAGCAAGCAGAAAAAGCAAATCGCACCGAAGGTACCAGCACTGAGGCAGGCTGTAGCTGTGCTGCTGGCACAACATGGAACCAGAATAGCTGCTGCCATCCTTTTGATATCATCAGAGAGCTGCAGGTCAAACTTAAAAACACTGAGAAGCAACTGGAGGACCTGACGTCAAAAGTCCAAGGTAAGAAGTGCAATTCTCTTTGCAAACGTAAGAAAATAAAATATATATTAGAGTGATCCCTCATTTTTGTGTTACCTGTCAAGTTATTCATGTGGCATTTGGAGCTTCTATTGGTGAAGATCAAAATATCGGACCATTCAACACGGACATCACACTGACCTACAAGAAAGTCTATGCAAACACAGGCTCATACAACCCTGCAACAGGTAATCTTTCCACGTTTGTATTCAATAAAATCTTCTTCTTTTTTAAAAAAGTACTCCTTTTAAGTGTGGATGAGGTAGAAGATATTCCTTGACGAGAAAATGTGTGTGGATCACCTCCAGGTATTTTTACTGCTCCAGTCAGAGGAGTCTACTACTTCAGCTTCTCTGGTCATAATCGTTCATCCAGACCAATGGGGCTGCGACTGATGAAAAATGGAGAGCAGATGGTTACTGTGTACAACCACGCTGCTGGAAATCGCGCTGAGACAGCAACCAATGGTATGACTTTGGAGCTTAAGGTGGGAGACCAGGTATACATGAGGCTGCGGCAGAACACCTGGATTTTTGATAATTCAAATGACCACAGCACCTTCATCGGCCATTTGTTATTCCCCTTGTAACTGTATCACAGGGTTGGTAAAAAACTGTTATAATAACATTTTTAATAAAGGTTTTCAATCTATGTGTAAACTCACCAGGAGCTGTTATCAGGTTCATACCAGGTGTACCTAATAAAGTTCCTGGTCAGTCTAATCTTTAGTAATAAGACTTGTTATTGAGATGGCAACATGATAAAAAATGTAGATCTGTGTAAAAAGCACATAAAAGAAATTTGTCTTAATGTCTAAATGAAAAGTCTGTAACAACTATGGTTAATGGCTTTCTACCATCACTTTACCTACTTAATGATTAGCACTGTCTTGAAATGGCTTCTGAGCTGTGAATAAAGTTCTAATGGTATATTGTCATACTTATTTTAAGGTTATATGTTTTATTGTGGTGTTTATTGTACTAACACACTGATGCAGCGTGCTGTGACTGGGCCTGGAGGAGTCCTGGAACGAAGCTAGGTATACAGCAGGTATATTCTTTCACAGACGAAGTCCACCTGGTCTAACCGTGGCCTCCAGCTCATCCCAGTGGTGCTCCGTTGGAGCTCCGCCAGTTCTCGTTTCAGCTCCCACAGTCCTCATTTCAGGTCTTCACACTGCTCATTTGACCATTTTTGGATGAATTGGAGCTGGGCAGCATATTTTCCTGTCAATATGGTGCCATGCAGAGACACAAAAAATAGTTTCAAAACTATTTTATAGAGTCTTCCGGTAAGGTTGACGTCACGTGGGGCTTGTCCAGTTCTTCGTATGCAGTCTATATGTTTTGCTTTCTATTTGATGTTTTTTTTAATAATTGTATTCCATTGTTGAAAGGTATCTGTTAACAGTCTTTCCTTACTCACTTAAAAATGGCTTTCTTGTTTATTACTTCTTGTTTTGTACTCCTATTGTATTTTGTGTTTTAGCGTGTGTTATATTTTAAGCTGTTTTAAAAACTGTTTAATGTTTTGTGCTCAGCACTTGCTTTCAGCTGTTTTTAACTGAAAGTGTGGCTTGTCAGCTGTCATGCTCAGTATACGTGTACAGTATATGATTGAGTGGCTTCCTCGTAATACAGGCATGAAAGTCTGTTAATGAGATAGAGGAGATACGGGGCTGTCTGGGCGTGGTGTCCGCAGTGGTTACAGAGAGGATTAGATGAGCTTGTTGAATCAGTCCCCTCGTCTGTCAGGTCAAACAGCTCGTGGTTAACCAGTCACACTGTAAAATTAATCACATGATTTGCTTTTATGCTGCATTCATGCCCAAATCAGATCACTTTCGGAGCCACATCAGCCACTTATGTCAAACATGTGAAATCTTTCTCTGTCATTTCCTTCTCCTTCAGTCCCCATGAAATAATTAAGCTCAAGTTCAAAACAATTCAGGACGTACTTTTCGGAGTATTACAAAACTGAGATCATGCCCTGTGCCGTGTCTCTACGGAAGGACAAGCTGTGACAATGCACTGCGGGATTAAGAGGAACTGCTTATCTGTTTCAACATTTTGTAGATCGGAGGTGAAGTTACGCAGGAAGTATCCTATCACCCTCCCTTCCCTTCCTCTAAATGCTACTAAATAAGAGTTTAACAGCCAAGTGTGAAAGAGGCAGCGAAATGCAAATGTGGCACAGATTACAGGCAGAGAGCCATGTTGTGAGAACTGTTGGAGATTTGCTTGGAAATTGGCTTCTTGCTTGTGTCCATGTAGTCACAGCAAAGTGGAGAATATATATATATATATTCTCCACTTTGCTGTTGCAGATTATGACTAACACACACTGTACATGTTTCCAGCTGAGTCAAGCAGCACAGTCAGTTCTCCAACCTCTGGTGTGGAGAAATACAGGAGTCTTTATATCCAAGCTGCAGCTGACCTTACTTGTTACTTTGCTTCAAAAAGAATATGAAGTTGAATAGAGACAGTAGACCAGTTAGACCTCAGGCTTATTTAGGTGGTTCACAAGATAATTGGAGTTTGTTAGTGGGTTATTTAAAAAAAAAATTCATTCTATACAGATTCAGCTTCATTTTACCACTGAAATAGTGCTAATATATATATATATATATATATATATATATATATATAAAGTATGTTGTAATATGAGATGTAAACAAATTAAGTAAGAAAACACAAAAAGAATATTTCCTTTTGAAATACAGGTGATTGGTGAAATACAGTCGCATAAATGTAGATACATTAAGGTCAACATTTGAAAGGAGGGAAGAAATAAAGTGCCTCCACTTTCCACTGACAGGTTGAAACGTGTGCACTCCTGTTGCAGCTTATTCCGGAAACTCAGCTGACATTTTTCAATCAACAATCTGCTAAGATATAAATCATTCAAAGTTAGTTAGTTTTAAAAAGTGATCTCATCAAAATTTAAGCAAACTTGATGGATTTTCTTGGTGAGCAGTTATCTATCCATCCATCTTCTGTACTTGCATCTTCCTATTCTGGGTCACAGGGGTCTGTTGGAGCATATCCCCGTCGTGTTCAGGTAAAAAGCCGGGGGCGCACCCCGGACAGATCACTAGTCCATCACAGAGTCACACACACACTCACAATTTAAAATCAGCAGTTGCCTAACATGCATGCTTTTGGAGGAAACCGGAGTACCCGGAGAAAACCCACATGAGCACATTAAGAACACAAAGTCCCCAGCCAGGATTCAAACCAGGAGCCTTCTGTCAAGTGGCAACGCTAATCGCCAAGCCACCATGCTGCCCGGGAGCAATGACCATATTTTTATTCTGTTGTGTGCACATTTCATTGCAATTACACAAGAAATTTCTTAAGAAGGTATTAAATGTAGTGCCTTTTTTTTCTCCTATAGTAAAAAACTTAATGGATAACTAGGTTGCATTATCGTTGCAGTTCAAACTGACTGTATCTTTCATGACAGGACTGTTAGTTCTGCATGATAATCAGTGCAGTGACAGCAGCAGCTCCTGAAGGTGCGATGAAATCAAAGTAGTCACAGCCATAACTCACTATCTTCCTTCAGATGTGACCCGTTTCAGAGGCAGCTCCTGACACTGGATCTGGTTGACTCTCTGTGGTTGGAGGGACACTCGTGGCAGCAGCTCCCTGCCCAGTCTGAGCAGCGACTCACTGAGTGCCAGTCTCCCTCAGTCTCTTGCATGTACGGCTGACTGAACTTGGCTGCTGACACAAAAAGGCCTCTCTATGCTCCAGTTCGCAGCCTTGGAAACATGCGGCGCGAAGAGGGGAAGCAGCTCTCCCCAACTAAAACAGCCTCACTGGCAACCTAACACACTAACCAAACAAGTGGATGGGGCCATTTTTTTTCTCATTCACACTGGGCATTAACACAGATTAAAAAAAAACAACAAAAAACTAGTGGCTGAAGGCTGCTCATGGCTCTTTACATTGTCAAATGTGGCATTTTGTGCCACATTGGCATTAATATGGGGATTTTAGGAATTTGTCTGAAAACAAATTTAAGAGTTAAGAGTTCTGTCAATGAGCCTTTTTTGACTACTTTAACTTTATAATTAATATATATATATATATATATATAAGTTCCCTGACAGCAGTCGGAAACTCAAAATCCCTTTTGTAATATACTCAATGAAAGATTTTGCATACATTACTGTAAAAGTAATTTATTATCAAAATTACAAAAACTGATTAAAGGGTTACTAAACTTTCTACAGCGACAGTGAGATCAAATATACACCTAAAGTAAGAGCAAAAACAAGCACAGCACGCGGTTATGTAAAATGTGCTTTATATTACAAGTCTCTCAAACGGACAGGTGGATGGCAAAAGATTTGTTCAAAAGGAGAATTACAATTACAGTAAGTCAAAACTCTCACATTTTAGAAAAGAAAAGAAAAATCTAGATAATACACACAGAGATGGCTTGCCATTCACTGAAGCAGAATCCCAGTGGGTGAAGTTATTCTGCGGTTCTGATGGTCTAGTACTTGTAGAAACCACCTGGATCTGACCCTGAATCAGCAGGTCTATTATAAGCTTATGCTCAACTTTGACACGAAACGAAACCAGGGCGTGGGCTCCAAAGACTGCCAAAAAAAAAAAAAGAAATTAGTTCTGATTGCCATCAAGACGCACTGTAGAGGAAGTAGGGCTCATCGGTTGGCACAGTCACGGGAGATTTCTTAGGGAAGGCACTTGACATGGGGCTGTGGCGTTCCCCATGCAGCGACAGCAATGAACCAAGGTCCTTGTTTGTGCACAATGAGGAGGGACTCCATCAGATGGGTGCGAGTTCTATCATATAAATCACCAGACTGGAAAGGGGGATTTTAAAAAATATATATGACACAGCTTCAGATGCAGTATCTCAGAGGGTAGGTCACACTTGACAGTAATTAGTAACCGGTGCAAGGCTCGAGTGGTGAACTTCTGAGAGAACTGAAATGCTTTCAGGCCTCCTCCTGATTAACAAAATAAAAAAAAATAAAAAAAGACCCTAAAAGGTGAGCAATCTCGTCTTCTGCCTGCCTGCTTGGGGATTTGGCATAACCTACCACCCTCATCATCATCATCATTATAACCCATCTCCAAGAAAGAAGTACCCAACCTATAAGATGTAACAGTACAACTCAACAACATTGAAAAAAAAAAAAAAACAAGAAAACCAAAAGAAAAAAACGTGTCTCTTAGGTTTCACAATTAGACATTCCCACTGAGGCACATTTCCAGAGAAGTGTCAGATACAAAGCTATAAAAAATCCCAAAACATTCAAGTACTTTGTCATGTAAACACTTTTCCAGACATGATAGATAATAAATTGATGTCTCCATTAAGAAAAAAAATGTTTGTTGTTATTTTTTTTTGTTTGTGTGCAACAATAAGACAACAGTGTGAGGAGAGAGGGTACTTTTCGCAAAAAGCCTGCAGGGTGCCTTTTCAAGCTGAATCTCTGCACAGTTTTTGCACTTTGTCTGTGCGCGGTTTTAGAGCAGGACACATGAGCAGCACTGGTCCCCTCCACTGGGAACGGCAGAGTAGTTCATCTGCCTCACTATTTCTGCAAACAGTTCATCCACCGAGCCTTTATTTTTGGCAGAGGTTTCCATAAACGGGCAGTTCCAGTCTTGAGCCAGGGCCTTGCCTTCCCCGGAAGAAACCTCTCTCTCCCCCTCCAGATCCACCTTGTTCCCCACCAGGATCATGGGCACCCTCTCGTACCTCTTCACCCTGATGATCTGGTCTCTCATGGGCTTGATGTCCTGGAAGCTCTGCTGGTTGACCAGGCTGTAAACCAAAATAAAGCCCTGCCCATTCTTGATGTACAGGTCTCGCATGGAGGCGAACTGCTCAGTCCCCGCCGTGTCCAGGATCTCCAGCACCGACGGGGACGAGTCCACCTCGATCTCCTTCCTGTAGAAATCCTCTATCGTGGGGTCGTACTTTTCAATGAAGGAGCCCGTCACGAACTGGACGGTCAGAGCG
The DNA here is from genome assembly GCA_014839995.1 of Xenentodon cancila. Taxonomy (NCBI): domain Eukaryota; kingdom Metazoa; phylum Chordata; class Actinopteri; order Beloniformes; family Belonidae; genus Xenentodon; species Xenentodon cancila. Next base: position 15,806,013 of record CM026207.1, on the reverse strand, counting down.
GATTTGCCGACTCCGCCCGACCCCAGAACCACCACTTTGTACTCCCTCATGACTAAAGGGAGAATAAGGGGGAAAAAAGAAAAATGCAGACACCTCCTTTTCCGCGACGAAGCCCTCTCGCTTCCACCCGCTGACCGGCCCCGATGTTTTCAAATCGAGCAGGCTGAGAAGGCTGCCCTCTCGCTCGGATAGCGCTCTAATCCTCCTCGCATGCTCCCCACGGGCCGTGCAGCGCGAATCCGAGGAGACTGGCCGTTCCGGGAAATTAGCGTGGTGGATTAAAGCGCATTTTGATGCCACTGTATTGTGCAACTGTGCGGGGAAGCGTGATCGCTTCTCGGCTCTTGCACGGCGTTTCCTGCCCACATCCTCAGTGCGTCAAAAGCAGAGGCTCAGTTCCGTTTTCTTAAAGGAGCCGTCACCCGAAACCTCGCTCAACACGACCAGATGATCGCAAGCACACGCGAGCGCTCCTCAGCCGCCGCTGACCTGCTCCTCTCGGACTCATTCAAACACAATCACAACGAGCTCCCCAGCTGTTCTCTCTGTAATAAGCCTGACAGCTAATGAGACTATAATTTAAGTCAATAATCAATTTACATATGTCAGCTCGGTCAATACGTGGAGGTAATGAAGAACTAATGCGAATTTAACCAATTAACATGCAGAGGTGAGCAGCACAGATAGTAAGAGTATTGTACCATCTTGTTTTCTTAGTGCCAAATATGTTGTGATATTCCCATATGAGGGCCAATTCCTCTCTTCTTAATGTGTTTAAAGGAGCCTAATGCTGCGTTTAAAAAAATCAGACAGATTTCTGGTAATTTACATTAAAAAAAAACATCTGACACATATTTGGTATAATTTTTGTATGACGGTGCTCTCTGCAGTTTTGCTCATTGCAAGGAGATGTAGCCTACTTGCTGGTCTGACACAAGGCCAATAATGTAACTCAATGTAACTGTAAACTGATGCGTAAATGTTGCAGTTCCTTCTCGGACCACTGGGGGCTCGCTCCACAAGTCAGTCACCATTGACCGCCGTGTTAAAATGTTCAACTTTGCAGCAGAAATAAACGTATTTGCAGCCTGGTTCAGATAACGGTTTCCATAGATGGATTTCACATCCACGACATCTGTAGGGGGGAGTTTGTTTTTTGTACAACATGCAATGCATTTATGTATGATTAGGCAGATGGACTTTTAAATAACAGTGGGCTTAGCTCATCATCACATCCACATCAGTCATCATCATACTAAAGTTTAATTAAGCAGTCTTCAGGTTGTGCCAACATCAGCCTGTTACTCCATCAACTTGGCACATGGAGGAAAAAGGGGCTTCAAAACAAATCTTTAGATAACCTATGGGTGTCGTCATGCAGGGTTTGTCTAATCATTTTTCTATGGTCTGAAATCCATAAACAAGTAAGAAATTAAAGTTCCCTGAATTAAAGTTCCCTGAATGGCCACTAGAGGCTGGCTCCAAGTCCACTAGAGGTTGGCATGTGAGCAGAATTATCCAGACGATCCATTACTATCCTAATTTTGTCTTTTTGTTAAAATTTACTCCTATATGTTTTTTATTTTTTTTACACTTTAAAGTGTTTGAGAGAAATTTGAGAGATTATGGTTTGAAGTCGTGGTTGCAGTAAAATTCCTGTTTTCAGCTCTTCTGTCTGAGCCACTGAGCTGGGCCAAGACTCAGCTCGGGTCGGACGGCTGTGGCCGCTCAGCAGAACTTGACCAGTAGTCCTCATATCAGCCATGGCAGTCCTCATATCAGATGTCCCAACCATAGCAACATCTAAAATAAAGACAGATTATATCAGATTAAATGAATGGTAATTTCATTGAGCATCACAGTTATCATGACCTAACATAAGATAAACTAAGTAGGCTGTTGTAACCAAGTAAAGTTGGGTGTATTTCATCTAACTGCCAGGCTTGTTTGTTCCGCTTTTCTTTTTTTTTCTTTTTTTTCCATTTTTTTGATTCAAGGGAGTTGGGTGTAGTCAGTTCCAACATGTTAGGAGTTGGTGCAAACACGGCAACATTCAGTAAGCTTGATCAGTCTCTAAAATGGTGGAGCGCTGTTCCACTTCGCAGCTGCACTTTATGATCTATGAGTCATGAAGAAACAGCTCTCCTGTATTCTCGCCACAAAATTCTGCCTGAGGCAGCTGTAAACGAACAACAAAACAAGTCTGAGATCTCTTGGTCTCTTTTACAAGATGTATGTTTGGAGAATACATGTAAAATTTTGTCAACGGAATAATCCTCCAGTCAAGCAAGGGAATGGACCAATACTGAACCAGTAGTGCTTTGGGCTGGTGTGACAATGCCTGGGTGAATGGAACATTTAAATGACAGACAGAAGAGAGATTAAATAAGAAAAATAAAGAAAATACTAAATAGTTTTAATGAAGTGATTCTGAAGACACTTTAAAACCCTCCACAAACAAATTAAAACGTCTGAAAATATGTGTATGTAGATCTAAAAAATGCCAACGCATGCAAGATTGTAAAAGAACCTGCAGACGCAGAAGCTTTCTGGAAGAAAATCCCCTAAACAAAAAACTGAAAGCTGCTGAGAGCAGAATTAACAGGCTGTCATAGATGTCCGAAGTGGTGTTAATATACACTGACTCCGCTGGGTGCCAAAACTGTCCTTTGGTGTTTTATGTCTGTCTGTGTACTTCTGCCGGTGTCCTGGACCAGGTCTTGTTTGCAAAAAAGAATGTGTTCTCCAACTTTTACCTAAACAAAGGTCAAATTAAAAAAATAATTAGGCCGTCTTTCTTTTGTTTCTTTAAACTATAAAAGACACAAGGAGGTATTGGAGAGGCTTTGCTTTCTATAAAAATGTAATTTTTAAACTTTCTGTCTTTCCAGGTAAGCGTTCCTCTTGCAGCTTTTCAAAACAAAATGTGACACGGGATATATAAACTTCAGTATCTGTGCAGATCATCATCCCTGCAGCCTCTGGTTCTGCAATGATCCCTTAAGTGAGGATTTGTGTCGACAATATTTCAAAGAGTTTTGCTTTTCTCTTTGCCCGGCAATCTGCATGATTCAATACGTCAAAAATCTCATTTTAAGAACGAGGTTTCCACAAACAATTTGAACTGAGCAGACATGAGCAGAGTAATCAGTGGGTGAGAACAACTGGTTTCATTTTGGCACCAGTACCTCCAAAAGCAAATTATAAATAGATAAATAAAACTGTGTTTATTAAAATCGATTTCCTTGAGTTTTGCCACAGATATTGCAGTTAATCATCAGTGTCTCACACGTCACTCTGCTGTCTTAAAATCTCTAAAATCTCCAAGTAAAGAAAGTTAACTATCAATGTAATCCTTGATCTTTAGCTTCACGTGAGAATTTAGTCACATTTTATGGGAGAGAAACACCTCCAAATGGACCTGGAGGATGTTTTTCAGCTCTTTAAGAGGTATCCTTGAATTTGGAATCCTTCATCAAAAATCCCACAACCCCATATCACCCACACACAAAGCACACATGACCGTCGGATGAGCAAATCAAATATTATTTTATTCTTTTTTTTTTTCATTCATACAGCAAGAGTCAATTATGGCAACAACAAAATGTGCATAAACAAATCTGAAGACAGAATACTACATTATTGTGTGGCAACTGTTAGCAAATACATAAGTGGTGGGTGCACTTACAAGTTTAAAAAAAAAAAAAAAAAAAAAAAAAAAAAAAAAAAAGCAGTTAAAGCGTACATGTGCGCCCAGCAGGGAAGAGAGACAGCCAGAATACTGAACATCTGGTTTTGGAGAAATTGGTACTTTGGTTCTGTAGCGCCTATACAAAGCAGCCTCAAGTCAAAAACATGTTGACTTCTACATTCACTTTAGAGACTATTTAGCCAAATATGCATTTGGTGTGAAGCGCCTTCGCCTGCTGAGTGCACAGCTATGAAAGCAGGTTCGTGAATCGGTGTCAGCTGCTATTCTCGTTCTGTGAGAACATATCTGGGGTGGATGAGTGCTAATATGTTATTATTCTTTAAATCATCTCGAGTAAGATTTTTTTAAAGTTTTTAAAGTATTATTTCTGCTCACTGTGGATGTTATCTATGGTATCATTTGAAAATTTAAAAAAAAGAGAGAAAATATTGTGTACTCTGTAGTCTGAAGGTGTTATTTTTCCTTACATATCTATGCAGTTTTTTCGTTACATGGTTGTACTTTTACATGCAGTCAAATCAAACGATAATAGAAGACAAGTTTTTTTAAAAATAGATTTATGTTATCAACTGTACCATGGGAGCCGCAATACTGCACGACCGAGTCCAACAAACGGTATTTGGACATTACTGGATATGTCATTCTATGAGGTGTGTGAAGTTAGCATGATGTGGGGTTTTCCGCTCCCCTGCAACATTCCCTGGCATTACGAGCCTCCTACAAAATAAGACAAAAAGCGCATAGCTTTCTCTGAATGCATTGGCCAAGAAACTAGTGCCCTTCTTTGCAAGCAAATTTTAGCTGGTCTTCTAATTTAAGAATTTAAATTAATCTAACAAAATTCCTTATAATTATAGATCTTTTCTTTTATTCAAAATAATATCTCGATATGATACACATTTTTTTCTCTGTTCATTTGACTATATACAGAAGTGCAAAAAGTCAACCTTCGTCCCTTAGGTTCAAACTCATTATCTGCAGAATTCCCGACTCCTCCGCGGAGGAGGAGTCTTTACGTTCTCACCCCAAATCTCACCAGACATCAACATCAATCTCACTGCTCGTTTTGGCCTGACATTCAGGGCAAACTTAAGAAATATTCAACCAAAAAGAACATATCTCTTTGAAATGGATACAGTAGAAAATAACTTTTAGTCTAAAACACGGACAGTCTATCTTTCAATACAATATAGTATTTTCAAACATGACTTTGACATGGCACAAGGAAAACTTAAGTTGGTTAAAACATCTTTTTTTTTTTTTTTTTTTTGTGTGTGTCTACTCAGAGATGCCGCCGTGGCGGCAAATTAGTTGATCTCATTCCTTGTATGAAAAGGTTTCTCATCAATAAAATGAAGTGACAATGTAACATCAACTGAGAAAGACATCCAGCTCTGTGACTGAAGTGAATATTTAACACATTATCCTTTATATGGTTCGAAAAGTTATGAATGTCGTACTATCTTAACATCTACAACGGCTATATCAATGTTGTCAAGTAATAATATAGTAAGGCAAAAAAAGGAAAATCTAAAACTACATACCTCAAATAGATTCAAATCCTTAAGTAGTACATAACATGTAAGTTAAATGAAATTTAAGAGAGTAATTGTTTTGTTTACAGAAAGAAAGAAAGAAAGAAAGAACAAAAACAAAAAAGATTATAAGCGCCATGTGAGAACTATATAACATCATTGGTTTTCTTTACCTGCATTGGTGATTGAAAGGACATTTGATTGGGCACAAACCCGTTAATTGTAATCTAAGGCTTTGTTAGGTACATAACAATCGGTAAAGACACGACACACGCTTCTGAAAGAAATTAAAATAAATCATTATAAAACACACCGATGAATGACAGATGACACACGCAGTTCCTTAATTCTTTAAGCCTCTTCAGAGATGTTTCTACGATGATAATAAGACTGAGAGAAAAACTGTGCTTTGGTTATCTGTAGTCAAATCTAGAAATTTACGAAAATCTTCATGTTTTGCTTGAAATACAAGTCAAAGCTATAATGTCTTGTATTTCTGCAAAAATGACAGTTAACGCAAGATGGGTTGATAACACGAAATGGGAAGAGCAGACAAGTAATCACTCAAAAACATGACATGCGGTTTTAAATGACCTAGTAGACCTTCGGGTCTGGTGTTTAACATTCCCATCCACACATGTCTCAACAGTGCATCTTGGAGACGCAGCGTTGGGGCTGCTCCTCTTTGAAAAGGAGGGAAACAAGGTAACACAACACCAACTGGAGCTACTCTCTCTTCTTCTTCAGGCTTTAGAGTCGATGGACTTAGCTACGGACTTAATTCTGACAAAAAAAAAACAAAAAAACAACAACAATATTAATTCATAAAAAGAGGCATGACAAACAAGAGCAAGAGAGAGAGAGAAAGAAAAAGAACACATCCAATTTTAATTAAAAAAAAATAATTTAGAGAAAATCCCTCTTCAAAAACTAATTAATTAAAAAAAATACTCACAATGAAGACTCTGGAGGCAAATAAAATACAAAAAGAGCCATATAAAACATTTACCTTCGGTAAACAAATAACACTGCTGAGATAACACTCTGGCTTTAGCTGTATGGCCTTGATGGCACACGACAAGGCGAGTAAAGCTAGCCTGGCTCCACTTTCAAGGTACACAGGTATGTTGGTTTACCCAGAACATTCATATGTCCAAGACCCTCATTTCAACATCTAGTTTCACTAGTAGCCCTAAAAAACACAATACTGTACATGCCCAATGCATTTGGCAAATCAAATTTCAGTGTAAAATCATTGTGCCTGATAGGTTTCAATTCAAATTCAAGGTGCATATTCGCGTTTCACTTGTAAACCATATATGGTCGTCAATTCAAATATAAAGCAGGAGATTTAAAAAAAAAAAAAAAAAAATCAGAAAAAAAAGTAAAGAAAAATATTGGTCTACTAATGTCCCAGTTCCTGATGTTGTCTCATGTAACGATGCTCGTGACCTTCTGTGCATGAAGATGATAAATCCGAGTGCTTTGACTTAATCAGACACAGAAGTGTGACGCTTCCCGTTGACTCCGGCACCGACTTCTCCTCTTCTCTCGGCTGGACATTGAATTTGACAGCAAACTGATATTGATATGCGGGAGGATGGAACAGGTCGTGTGTTGTACCCTTGATGTTTACATGTGTGATGAGACCATCGCTGTGGACCAGGTAAGAGATGGCAGAACCTCTTTGTCCCATTGCTTGACATTCTGAAGGTTATGTACATAAAGGCTGAGCTCTTTTTGGCGTGGACGGTGCCAGCACACATTCATTTGATCTGTAAGACACGATGGAGTTCACTAAACAGAGTGCCGATGTAAAAGTTTTGGGACTTAAGGGGAAAATACAAGTGGTACAAAATCTCCAACCAGAGCTAACATGAATCACACGAAATAAATAAATGAAGAAAATAAGTGAAGAGAGAGAATACGAGGATTGAAATAGAAACTCACTGTTCTGGAGAGGAACTACATTTGAGTCAAGTACTTGTGACTACTCAGATGATCTGCAGATATTATTGGAATCTGGGGGGTAGAAAACAGACATCTAGTGAAGCACGCCAAATTAAAAGCACGCCATGTGGACGCTGGCCTCAAAACAAACACAGATCAGCACAGTTTCACGGCATCCTTTCACAATAAGGTGAGTTCATTGCAGGAAAAAAAAAAAAAAAGAAGATAAGAAGGTTGAAAGAGCTAGTTTGCTTTGGTTGAAGCACAACGGATTCAGGCGTGTCGTACATATGACAGACATTAGAGTCAAAACACTTCAGGGTAGCAGGGGAGGGGAAGAGGACGATTTCAAGGAAGCAAAGACGAGAGGAGTGCGGGGATGGGCAACTGTCAGTTAGGTGGCTTCCCCCATGCAAATCTAAGTCCTCCATGTTGTTGACCTGCACACCTCGATAAAATATCATTAACATGAGGAATACTATCATGATGATTCAGCCTAAAATCTCTTCACTAATAATTTCCAATTGCTCAATGTACAGTATCCATCTGTCAAATATTGCAAATTTTCCCTAAGACTGGTTTTGGAACCTTTTAATAAGGAATATGTCCAGCTTTTCAACACAAAGAAGATGGTAAAGCTTTGCTTTACGCGCTGGAAGCAGCTGCAAAAAAGAAATTGAAAAAAAAAAAAAAAGGTAAGCCAAGCACTAAAGGCGACTATTGCACAAGCTGTGCAAATGGCTCTAAAAATAAAAATAAAAAATAGAAAAAAACCCCACTACCTCATACATACCAATTGCATGTATTCGTTGGTAGTCAACTTTGATAAGGAAGAGTCCTCAAAATGGGAAAGGACAAAAATCAAGGTTACAATGAGGACACACATGTAATCAAATACAGCATTTTTCTCCAGAAAGACAAATAAACGAAGTAGTTTGGCTCTAGTTATCACTGATATACAGTATAAGCTGTAAAACTTATACGACAGGAATACACGACAGGAATACATGTTGGACTCTAGTGTAGGCCAACAAGAGGGAGTACTGCTTTATACCCAACCAACCCAGTATAAGACACAAGCATTCAATGTTTGTCAATGTGCACTGAAAGACAGGACAGAGGGAGAGAGAGCACTAGATAGATAGATAGATAGATAGATAGATAGATAGATAGATAGATAGATAGATAGATAGATAGATAGATAGATAGATAGATAGATAGATAGATAGATAGATAGATAGATAGATAGATAGATAGATAGATAGATAGATAGATAGATAGATAGATAGATAGATAGATAGATAGATAGATAGATAGATAGATAGATAGATAGATAGATAGATAGATAGATGGGGTGGTAGAGGTGCAAACCTGATTGGTGGAGGCAGTTGCGAAGGGAACGCTTGTGGCAGATGTGGTGGCTGCAGACACAGTGGCTGGAGTACCACCATGCATCATGGGAACTTTTTTGGAGGGAAAATCATGTAAGCATAAATACACAGAGGAGCAGTGTTGCCACATACAGACCAGGCAAATGAGGGAAGGAGGAGGTAGAAGAGGGAGTCAGAGAGACATTCGGTTTAACTGGATCCCCTTCTCCCCTCTGCCAACGCTGACAAGTCTTGTCTTTTGAAGACTTTATGTGCGGCAGTGTAGCTATAACAGCAGGGACAGACTTGACAATCTGTGAGTATTAAGAGACATAAAACAGCTAGACTTGGACTTTTTTGGTTAACACCAGATGACTACTAGCTGTAGGAAACCACTGATGCTGGTGCGTTCTTTCTACCAATGAATGGTTTGTGGCAGAGAAAACAAAGGGGAGAGTTATATATGGAACTCGCTCAGTGTTTTTTCATGTTTTCGAAGGGTTTCAATAGGTGTCAGGTTAGACCAGCCAAAAGCAAAGTTTAGAACAAGCATGAGATCCCAGTGTTCAAGCAATACAGTAGATAAAACACATATCTGTTAAACAGAGGCTATGAACAATAACAGCTGTTACACGTTTGATCAACAACATTTCTTATCTGGATTCTTGCTTTTGCTTCATTTGACAAAAGATAATCTTTACACAGCTAACAGAGTGAGGTCACGGCAATCACAAACTACCAAAAAACTGAGAATATAACACAGTAAATGTCACTGGAAAGTTTATGAGATTGGCCACGGGCTTACAGACATGACGTAAGAAATAACTGAAGAAGGAAAATCTGGAACCTACCAACGCTGGCTGCAGGTGTCATGCACAATATTGAGCCTGCCCATCATGCAGTGCAACAGGAAGTGGATTGGATAGGGAAGAGAAATCAAAACAGCCCGTCACAAGGTTCGTTAGAGTGAAGGGAGAGATAACGTGGGGAAAAAAAAAAAAAGGTTAATATTACTTGGACAGAGACATCAGGGATTGAAGAAAGCAAAGTGGTGAACTCATCGTGTGTTAAGAGTCCGAACTGAGACATTCGTGTCAGTTGTAATGCACATGAACGTGTAATTCAAGGTTATGAATGTAAAAAAACGGTATTAAAATTAAACATCATAGTCACACTGTTGAAGGGAGAGGCAGAGAAGACGAGTGCAGAAATCAAACTGTTCTTCAGCCTGCTGTTTGTTACCAAACTGAGACGTGGCGTCATTACCGAACCCATCCAGCTTCATTCATCCAAGCCCAAGCAAAAAGCCCCACAATCACGAGTGCTTACACTGCAGACAGTTAGATCTGGCAACCTTCTATTCCTGCTTTAATCCTTCTGCAACCCCTGGTCAAAGAAAAAGACTAAATCCTCTGACATCTTTGGTCTATCTGTTCCCAGTTACCACCTTCCCATTTTCTTTGAACCTGTGGAGACTTTTAAAAACACCCAACTGGGAACAATCCATGTTTCCTGCAAATCAGCAGGATCATTAACATCTGCAAGATTGTTTTTTTTATAAATGCAGACTAATTTGTATACGTAGACTTGTGAAGGCATCCGTTTTAAGAATGCAAATTACAAGGTGATTACATGTTATTTGCCCCTCATAATTAAATGATAATTCCATGACTTTTTCTTCTGTGAACTTGTTTTACAAAGCCAGAACATTCACCTCGTAATGAGTGACGATTCCATATTATTGCCAAGGGTTGTAGTAGGTAGAGTTGCAATAAGGCAATTAGTAGACAGCAAGAGATTTAAACACATCCTTAATACATTATGGTCATGCAATGCCATACAAAGCACAAAGCACTACTTTTTCTTATTTTTACTTTTTCATTTTGAAGCACTGGCTTTTAAACTACATGAAAATGCACATGTTAAATCCTCACTGGTCTGAAGTAAACAGTATTATTTGCCCTAATCTTTCTCTCAAAGAGGAAAGAAATGACTAAAGTTGAACAATTTAGAATAAAAACTATTATTCCACTCTACCAAACTCCAGCCAAGCGGGAGCCAGGTTAGACAGATCCAGCCATCCAGTGGGCGTTCAAAGCACTCATGGCAGTTTCTTTGGGAGCCATACCTGATGGGAGGAAAGCAGCCTGCTGCTGAAACTGCATGCTGGCCAGGGCCTGCTGGTACTGGAGCATGCCAGTGTTAAACACAGCAGAGGCCCCGTTGGCCTTCTCCAGGGCTGCCCGCTTTGGGAGGGGAGCCATGACACTGGGTGCGATGCCCTGCCCATCCAGACGGAGGGAGGTCAGTGACATGAAAATAAAAGGCGGAGACAGAAAGATAGACAAAGAGAGAGAGAGAGAGAGAGAGAGAGAGAGAGAGAGGTGCGTGGAGTAGAGAGAGAGGGCGTGTTAGAAAGAAAACAAAAAAGAGGTACATAAGTTAGAGGACATCAGAGCAACAGCTTAATATAACATCTTTGTGTATACAACAATCACAATATCATATCATCAGTAGCAAGCAAGCAGCAGTCTGACACGAGTACTACACAAGCAGCATGGTGCTTACTGAAGCTGTGGGCTAACAAGCATCTAATACAAGTATGTATTATTTAGCTTTACTAACTTGGTATTGCTCAGGCTGACTAAATGCAACATAAGCAAGCATTAACTAGTAAAACTACAACGCTGCTAACAATGTGGATCAGGTAGGAAGCACAGAGAAAGGGGGGCTGCACTGCTAGCTCCATGATAAACTGTGTAAGCCATGTTTAAGTGATGGTTCACTCCCAGACTCGTGTCAAAAATGGCCAAAGACCAAGGGCAGATTTTTCCGTATGTGCGCGATCAACACTCCGTGAATGGGTTTTACCTTGGCATGAGGCCATTCTTGGGTCAGAGGTCTGAATATCCATGACAACATCTGATGATGAGTGAACTATCATTTGAACTGTGATAACTAGTTACGGTGGGATCACTCTTGTTATAAAAGACTTTTCCTCTAAGCCCCACATATCCATCTGACGAGCAACACAGACATGCACACGTTTGATTGAGCTGCTCCACAACATTAACAAGTAGACAAGACGGAAGCCATGCCACCATCATAGAAGCTCTACTTCCTTAGTCCTCGCTGACTTTTGTTAAATCGGCTGCAGGTGATGAAATGATTGTGGCTCCTTGGATGCAGTGTGAAAGCTCTCTTGTCAGACCTCAATTCATGGCTCGTCTCAAAGCGGCTGGTTTTAAGTGGTGTATTCGGACATCGTAGTCTAATCCACCGCTCTTCGGAGGACTACGCCTTTTGTGAGACGTGTCCCACAGCTTTGTACTACACACCTCTGAAGATGAGCACGATGATGTGAAGTTGAGAGGAGATAAAGACGGGAAAGCTGGGTGTTTCTGCTTCTATTGAGCTCTGCGGTGTCACATCCTACTGAACGAAGTCCTTTCAGACTTAGGCGTCCCCAGACAACGTGACAGTATAACTTTCTGTTGGAGTTTTTGATTTGGCAGCAGCTCCAAGGCCACGATCATTTTATCACAGGCAACACAGGCAGACCAACAGGAAGAAAAAAAAAAAACAAACAAACAAACATTGCACTAAGACAACTAAAACAGCTAGGTATATTTGGTTAAAACACTGCTCTACAACAAAGCAACATGCCAAGCTAAAAGGTGAAAGGTCATAGTACCAGGTCAAAGGTTGCGTCGAGGGGTCGCTTCAGTGATTTGACAGCCGACTGAGTCTTAATTAGCAGGCAGCGAGCACATGATGGCAATGGGCCAATGGGGTTCAAGCGCATTAACATAAACCAGCAAGCAGAGGTGCATCATGGGGGCAGCAGTGCAGTTTGGGTATAGGTGAGAAAAAACAAAACAAATAAAAAAACAAATCATTGGAATGCAATATACAAGGGGATAACAGGACTAAGGCATGCACAGTGTGGACACTAGCTCTACTACTCAACAGTTAAATGATCATCGAGGAAGAGTGATAGCTACGGCTCTACGTTAGTTATTGTCATACACGAATGGATGAATACAGCGCTGATAAGAATACTATAACGATTATCTTAAGTGAGTCTCAGCGACTGGACAGAAACTGAGGACAATTCACAGGTCTGTGTTTCACTGTGCACATCATAGCCAGGTTGACATTACAAAGATTCACACCCCAAGCGCTCTGTTTCGCTGTGTCAATAAGAACATGTAGGAAAGAAAACAAACAAAAAAAAAAAAAAAAACACTGTGATGAACAGACAAGTGTGGCTGCACTACTTTTCACTGGTGCTGTTACTGCAGGATAGGACTGAAAGCACAAGTTCTGTTCAATAAATCCAAGAGGAAGAGAAGTTACAGATAGGAAGCACAGAAACAATGGAGTCATGTTTAAGGCCGGGCCACCAAAGACAGAAACAGAGAGGAGCTGGACTCTGCCTGTGATCTGGGATGAGATGAAGAAGGAACAAGACAATCAGTTTGTCAAACTAGGAAGAAAACACTTGACATGACAGTTAGCGGGGTTATAATGCCCTATTGTCCCATCCTTCTTCGTGTCATCCAGAGTACATCTTCCCCAACCCTACATGCAGACTGTTCAAATTTGACCTGGCAAAAGCAGAACTGAAGTTTGATACACAATACCAATCAGGAAGTTGAAACAAGTTCAAACATAAATGAGCATGAAACAGAGCATAACCCCCTTTAGGTGATGTAATCCAATGTAACTAACCCTGATGTCAGTTTAAACTTCTCCACAGAGTTCCTCAGCCTTTTGCATTTGCTCGAGTGCGTGTGACATTACTAACACAGTGTGCTCACCATGGCCGCGGCGGCTGTGGCCTGGTTCACCTGATGCTGGGTAGCCTTAATCTTAGCCTGCAGGTGGGATGGCGGGTGGAAGTACTTGCACTTTTCCCTGGAGCAGCGACCCTTGATGTAGTCCATGCATACGGTGACAGTGTTGTCATTGGTGTCGATCATGGTGCTGTCTGCAGGGTGAGCAAAGCGGCAGTCGCTCTCCCCCCGAGCACAGTTTCCCCTCTGATACTCCCGGCACACCTACAACAGGTACGGATGAGACAGTAGGTTCACCATAGACGTCAGAACGTCAGTTCAGTAAGACAATCAAGCTTTGCTGAGCTCTTAAAATAGAAAATATTTACTGAAATCTGCTAAACTGAAAAACAGAATTAGGTGATATTTTCTCTTTAACCAAAACTATTAAACCGGTTTGCCATGAAGGTCTAGGCTCGGCTAAAACTTTTGTAATTTTACACAAAAAACAAATATATTCATGATGCACAACTGAGATGTGCTGGGTGTCTGACAGGTTGTTTACATCAGAGACAGCAGGGGGCAGCACTTTCTTTTAAATTTGAGCTTCATCGTGGTTATTTGACTCAAAATTATGAAGTGAAATACGAGATCAAATATTGTAGATGTTTGGAAGGCAGAAACAGAAAAGCAGTAACATTTTGGTAAAATGTTTGGACATTGATTACAGTCCTTGATTGTAAAGTGAACATTTCTTGGCAGCTGCTTTATTATCTCTGTTACTATGGAAATTATTGGAGCTCTTTCCAGTTAAATAAACTTAAACTTAAAAAAGGCATAAACTCTTCCAGGATGCACAATATAGACACAACTATCATTATAAAAATGGTTTTAGATTATAGTTGATGTCATTGAAATATAAAATACAGTTATTCACCCTTTATTTTTATTTTCTTATCATTAGGCTCTATTATCCATTAATGACATTTATATTAGGGTTCAGCTTCCAAAACTGTTTTTACAAGTCCAGCAACGCTGCCATCATTGTTGTGCTTGTTAAACTTATTGTTAACAACTCTGTCTTTTTTACAAGCTCGCTTTCATCACCATCAAGTCCAGCGACTAATGGAAAAACCCAGCACGCAGTGGAGTTTATTGGAGTTTGGAACATTTTAAGAGGAGGCAGCAGATTCTCTACTTCAAAAAGCGCTCACTGTAAAACAAAGAGAAAGAAAAACGACGTTGTATCTCTAACTTTGTCTGTTACCTCAAGTCTGTCGGTTCTCAGCAGTTTCTGCGCTGCGGCAGCGGCAGCGTTGGGGACTTGGCCGACAGAGGGGCTGGAGGCCATGAGGACAGGGGTGCTGGGAAGGATCTCCGGAGCCATGAGGCTTGGTGACACAGGGCTTAAGTAGGGATTAAAGGCTGCAGCTGCAGCGGCTGCTGCTGCACTGGCATTGGTGGCCAAGCCTGGTGTCACCGAGAACATGGGCTGGAACAGAACAAAATAAAAGCAGAGAAATTAATGGGAACCCTCAATAGAAATGGAAAGGTGATAAGAAAATAAGACAGGAAGAGGCCCACGTGGTGTTCACGAGCTTAAATGTATCTGTGGTCTCACCGTCGGCAGCAGCTGTGGTGTGTTCATAAGAGTATGTCCCCTTACCATAGGTGGTAGTTGTGTGCCGGGCATCATGGCGTTGGCAAGCTGCATCTGCTGGGCCAGCATGGCCATATTCTTCTGTTGGATCAGATTGTTCCTGCCATTTATCTCCAGCTGGGTCTTTAGATGGGGAGGAGGATGCAGGTACTTGCAGTTCTCCCGGGAACAACGGCCCTGAGAAGGAAACAAAGTGACAGTATTTAGCATCACAGTCGGGATTTTGTAAATTCTGCAGATTAAGTTGCAAACACGGGACCCATAACATTTATGAACATGTTCTCTGAAAGAACAAAGGTATTTTTCAATCATATGGTTCTTCATCATGCCAGTATTTCAGTTTAATCATTAAATTCATAACCAAATTATGACTAAACTAATGTCATTCCCATCTGTCTTCGTTGTACTTGTTGATTCCTGTTGCTGTGCACACGTTGGCGTGTTAATATTCCAACCTGAGATGGTGAGCACTGTAAATTTCATAGGTTTCATAGGTGATACATAAATGCATCTCATTTGAATTAAACAACCATTGTAAACGCTGGGTTGGATGCCGTGAGTTTAAAAGACAGGGCATACACAGTATTCCCAGGGAAAACCAGCTACCTTTTGTTGATTCAGTGTCAGACTCTCAAATTCACAGGCGTGCGTTCAGTCTGTCACTAATTGTTGACAGCTTGCTATTTCCGTCAGTCCCAGCTGGGACGCTCGCCCCAGGGAGTAATCACTGATAGCGTGGTGTTTTGCTCCAGACATCCAGCTTAGCTACATGTCTAGCTGATGCTAAAAATACTATCCACTCATATGATCCATCCATATTGCATCTGCAGTCATCCTGGGGTCATGCTTCAAAGCCTCTGAATAATTATCCAAGACAGAGATCGCTTTCTGGTCCCTGCAGTGAGTATCCAATAATACCTTCAGTCTCACGAAGGGTCCAACGAGGCAGGCAAGGAGTGCATGCTCATTGGGGTCATGTTCATGTAACAGGTGGACGATACGGGTAATTCAAACATGACAACACGCACACAAACAAGACCACAGTGCACGGAAGATATGTGTTTACTTTCAGGCCAGCGACAAAAATGATCTGACTCTCCTTCGCTGTCGGACCAAGCCTACAGGGACTCATTCAGATATTCTGTCATGATTTCCCAGTATCTCCCTCACTTATACTGACACTAGACCGGACAGGTTGAAGGAAACATGAGAAGACAAAGTTAAAGATGGGGGATACATTGATTTAAAAAATTTTTTTTTTTTTTTTTGCCTACTTGTCTGCAGCTGTCATCTCAAGATTAGTAATTCCTTTTGAAATCATTGGAAAGTGCGCTGCTAATGGCAAACTGACAGGAATACAGAATAATCCGTCTCTGATCTTCTGCGCCGTTTGATGAACTGAATGTGACGCTTGCAAAAGAGAAAGAATAACAGAAAGAAGTTCCGGCAAGTTCGGCCCAACTTTACTCCGCGCCGTATGTGATGAGGTTCTTTTAAGCTGCATCATTACAACATTCAAGACAGGCCAGTTGGTAGACCATGCATGTGAACACATGCTGAGGTAGACCTCAGGAGAACTTGATGTGCTGGTGTGTGTGTGTGTGCGTGCGTGCGTGAGTGCGTGCATGTGTGTGTGTGTGGGAGTGAAGAAGGGCTGGTTGTAAAGGCAAATACGATCATGTTGCACATAAGACCCCAGCCATCAACTGCTGGATTATATGTATGCGTGCAAGAAAAACATTCAGCTTTGCTTTTAGGAGCGTAGATGTGTTCCCAGGCAAATCATCCAAAAAAAAACCGCCAGCAACCTGCACTGGCAGACATTTTGAATAAAAACATCAGTTTCCTGAAGAGGAAACGTCAGCCCTGCATGAGAGAGAGAGAGAAAGAGAGAGAGAGTCATGTTGGCTCTGTAGTGAGAGCTAAACTGCGTCAGGGAAATTTTAGAAGTTGCAGAACGAGAAGTGATAAGTGTGTGTGTGTGTGTGTGTGTGTGTGTGTGTGTGTGTGTGTGTGTGTGTGTGTGTGTGTGTGTGGGTGTGTGTGGGTGTGTGTGTCTGTGGTGGAGGTGCTGTCAAATGCAGGGAGGGGTGAAATAATTGAAGACACTGAAGACATGAAGCCGTTGCTGCTTACATCATGTTTGTGTCTGTTATTGTGACATCACCAGCCTTGAAGGATAACTACAGATGGTGTCCACGGCAACAGAGAAGCCAGCTCCTACACTGTGTTTCCTGGATTCTGCTTGATCACTGGCAAACAGAGACATTCGTCCAAAAAAAAAAAAAAAAAAAAAAAAATCACCGCAGACACAACTCACAACTGACCCTCCAGCCACAATTAGCTGAAACACATAAGACATCTGCACACCACCCTAATTTGTCCCATGTCCAGGCTTCGTGCATGCGCGCATGACTGTGTTGTTAATTAAAAAGTCAATTCTCACTAGAAACAAATGACAGAAGTAATATTATAAACATTTCTTATTAATGACGGCCTCATTTGACTGATGAGCCCATCTGACCACGGAGGGACCGAACAGCAAACATTATCCTGTTATGTCGAGACTGTTTAAAAGTAATCATGTAAAATTAAATATTTTATGTGTTATGCAGGCCCACTGAAAGCTTCAAATCCTTTGTCAGGATACGCTGAGAACATTGTGTTAATGACAAGAATGTGAAGAGGAAATAAACACGCGAAGAGGGAATAAACGGATCTTTGTTGTTTACCGTAAGCCAAAAAAAAAAAAAAAAGAAACCTCCACAATGGTTCACCATCACATTAGTGAATTCCTGGGAATCGGTGCAGGTTGTGAGCAAAACAAAGTTGCCTGTTTGCCTTCATCATCCAAAGCATCTCAGGAATGTTTTTTTTTCTGTCCCCACATCAGCTGATAAAAGCTGTGTTTTTCAGAGCAGCTGCTTTAAACATGATTTCGAACATAAATAAACCTCAACTATATGTCTTTTTAAAGAGTGCACAAACTTATTTTGTACACGTAATAGTTTATATCTGATCACGGCCGGTATTTGCTGTGTTATATCGGCTCTGTTTTCACTCCTGAGCTCCTGCTGCTCCACTGAACTTTCGCTACCTTCTGTAAGTTTAGTCCAGGCCATGTTTTAAATTATCTGTGGGAGTCGGTGCCTCTCCTGGCGAGCTCAGACTAGCCAGAATCCAGGCCAACCTGGGAACAATAATCCCACCGGCTACTGGCTGTTTGATGATAAGTTGTAATAACATGTCCCACCCTGATCACTCTCTCTTCTAAAGCTTTGCCTCTCAATTGTGGACACACACCCTGCTTTTGTGACTAAGTGGGATTTAGGAAGGAAAAAAAAAAAAAAACAAAAACAAAAAACACACATGCACAGAAAAAACAGAACAAAACACACGCAGTGATCCAATGTGTAAAGAATGCTGGGTGTGGCTGAATCTCATCCTTTTGAGGAAAAGAGATGCAACAAGATGTTATAATAGACACGTGTCACAGCGAGAGAGAGAGAGAGAAAGAGATGAGTGAAACAGTGGAAAGGTTAAGGAAAAGAGGTCTATCCTGGAGAGCTACAGCTGGAAATATATCCAAGCGACGCAAGGCTTACGACTTCTCTGTTTACTACTGTATGTATATTAAATTGATCATGCACTGGCTTGTTTAATAAAGTTTACATCGGGGATAATGCCCAACAAGGTGTCCATTATCAGGAATTAATGGACAACTTGGAAGCTGCTGCAGTCGGATCCACAGCAGTTGTATTTAATTTAATGTTATATTGTTGACTGCAGTAAATCAGAAGTGGAGGCTTTGACTACGTCTCCGTCGTATGGCTTCAGGAAGAGGCTGATAATACTCTAATGTATTTCCACAGTTTAGCCACAAGAAGCCCGACCCTTCACCTCTCAGATCTTTTCCCTCAGATTGTTTCCCTCTTGACAATGACCACTGCAGCAGAAATGTATCAGGGATTCACTCTATCCAAACCCTTCATTCCAAATAAAAAAAAACAATCTACCTCCTAAGACTTTGTCTGTTGAAATCCTAATGCACTGCACATACCGGATCTTCTAAAACAGACCGAAATGAATTTGTGTCTGATGCTCCAGCGCTGTAGTGTGATGTTATTCAGCCGTGCTGGGTTGGGGTGTGAAGCTACACTGTTCTCTGCCCTGCGTTCTACCGTCTCCTGTCTAAACATACTCAGAGATGAAAGCCCTTTCTCCTCTCACACACTGTGAAAGAAGCTTTGTTCTGCTGAAGAACAGCAAAAAGTCAAAGGAACCGGCCCAGTGGTTGGTCTCTTTGTCTGCTCTGCAATGGAATACCAAATATCAACTCAGCGGTAATAAAATCAAATAAGTAAGTGGCAAATGAGCGAAAACAGAACCAAGCAGAACTATTCAGAGCTCATGATGTCATGTTGTAGGAAAGCATTTTTGTTTCCCGTCACCAATTAATTAATTAAAAAAGAAACTTCCAAGAATGGGAAGCAGACTTTAGAGATCCATTGAGCTGCCTGTGATGTGGGGCCTGTTTCATTGCTGGAGCTGGCTTTTCTTTATCAGACCATAAACACACAGTCACACTCTTGTGATTATGTCCATATCTCCCTGCTGGGTCTCAGTGCACACACTGATCCGTGTTGTGCATCTCAGTGGACAGGGAGTCGTTGTGAGTAGCCCGGCTTGCAGAGATATGAAGGAGGGAGTGTTAATCTACGATAATAGTTTGAAAATGCCCCGTGTGATGCATTACCACTCTCACCAAACAACAACGGCGTTAAAAGGATTACACGCTGGACCAGAAAAGGACATCGGGATGTGATAAGGTTAACCATATAAATATGATACGTTTGTGGGGAATCCATTGTTGGGCGGTCTCGGTTTTAAGGTGTTAAGAGCCGATCGAATGTAAAAGCACATATGCACTAAACACAGGCCCAAAGCAAAGTAGTTCACACTGATCCACAGCCACACACATATGCAGAGCAATGAGTTATCCACGCTTGCATTTCTGAGAATTAGAAATGCCCCTTCTCAGATGTCACACACACAGGAGCCCTACATCCAGACTTAGACGTCTCTGTTTTTTCTTCTGGCATGCCCCCACCTACCGAGCCATCTCTTGATATCTCATTTTACACAAACACGCTTTCATGTGATTCTATTTAACCCAGTTTTATTTTTTTCTCAGTTTTTGTCTCGACAAACCCACTTCAGTTATCTACCACTTCTCCTGTGAGTACTATCAGAGTTGGTTTCTTGCGTTTCATTATGAGCGGTAACAGAGTAATACCGCAGGTATTGATTTGAGCGGCGGCGCTTTAATGAAACCGCCCAGTGCTCAGTCTGTGTGTGCAAGACGCAGTCCAGGAGTGTCAGTTTAATCATCTTTGAGCTCCTCTTCACAGTGCTTCTGCAGCAACGAGTTGTCAAAGTCAGTTCTGCTGTTTCTGAAATGACTTCATCTTTAGAGAAAGAATAGTTGAGAGTTTCAACAAGGCATGTTCTTTATTTATTGGTAGCACTGGAGTAATAGCTTTGCTATGTGTCTTAAAACTTGAAAAGGTAAAAAGTTTTGATCCCAAATTTCTGTTCCCTCCTGACACCCATCGCCATCTACACAAGGCTCTTTTCTGTTCCCGGGTCTGTGACACCAGAAAGCTCCCTCCATCAGCAGCCAAGTCATAATCACAGGGCTCATGACTAATTTAGTTTGCAGCAATAACAGATTTAATCTGGTTTACATTATGCTAATCTCATCTCACAGACTTTAATCCTGTCCACAACTCTAATCTCACTGTAAACTGGCCTAATCCTGTTCCTGCGGACGATTATCTCCTTCGGGGTTGGCATCAGCAGAAGAAAAATGGTTTAAAACTCTTTCTCTCTTCATTCTGTCCTTAATTCAGCCATCCACTCACTTCTACGAATGTTTCTCCCTGTCCGCGATCACGGTGGGTGTTGGAGCCTTTCCCAGCTGCGTGAGAGGCCGGATTCACCCCGGACATGTCACCAGTGCGTCACAGAGCCGCACAAAGACAACCGAGGCACGCAATCGTGCATGTTCATACTTGCTGTTTAGGTCAGCAGAGAATCCTCACCGAACATAACATGCTTTCTTGTTGGCTGTTGAAAGCAGCCAGAGTTCTTGGAGAAAAACTCAGAGGTACGGGAACAAGAGGGGGAACATTCCTCCTGTGAGGTGACTACCTCTGAGTTACCCAGCTCTTTTTATTCTCATATTTGTCCTTCAAAATTACATCCTTTCACTTACTTTTTACTATTTACCAATTTAAACAGATCACGTTAGGCCCTGCGATGGACTGATGGACCTGACCCGGTTGACGTGGGTGTTTCCCAACTTCTGCCTAAAGAAAGATGGGACAGGACACAACACAAAGAGCTCCAGCCTTGTGTGCCTCATGTCGTAATCAATGAAACTGATAACTTTTTTTTTTAAAGATGTTAAAATTAAATGACATCAAATAGGTGAGAACAACAAGATCTAGATCACTGGATTAAAGGAAATTTTCTTTTTTTTTTTTCACCTTTTGGCTCCAAATTACTACCAGTGTCATATCAGTGTTTCAACAATAACAGCAAAAAAAAGGGGGTGGGGCTAGGACCCGAATGATACAGCTTACAGCTGGCAAGTGGGAGTGGCAAAGAGAAAATGTGTTAAAAGAGAAGAGTCTTAAAGTGAGCAGCTGTGCCCTCAAGCTCCTCTCTCTTTTATCTAATGGGAAGATAATAGCTGAGCGGACTGGCTGGAAGTCTATTCACATGTGGTGAGATGAAATGAAAGTGTTGTTAAGAAACGAAAGAAAGTTAGAATGAGCTCTGTATAGTAGAAAGCAAAATAATAATCAAATAGGATGCTTAATTCAAAAGACCAAAACATTTCTGATTCTCATACATATTTGTACAGTTTTCTGCAACAGGCTGTACAGAAAATTAGTCACATTTAATATCTTTAATATCAGTTTTTAGTATAAACTGTCAACCGTCTGTCAACCTTGATATGGACTGATGTTGTCAAATTGAGCGCAAGGACAGACAAACAAATATTTGTTATAACTGCATATAAATGTATGTCGTTAAGATTAAAACCATCTGCATATATTAATCTGTAAAACACTTTCATGACTCAATTACAGAAGGTGTCTTAGAGATGAAATGCTTTGCAGTGATATCGCTTCCATGACGATTTCTTGGAAGTTCCTTTATTTTAGGAAAACTAAGAAATGTCAAGCATGTTCTGTGTTAGATTACTAAATACAACCATCTTTGCTTTGAAGTGGTAAAGTCAACCAACTCCAGGGATCATTTGCAGTCGGCTGGTACATCTGTCTGTTAGAGAGATGCAGGGAGAGCAGCTATAGAAAAGCAATCATTGTATCAGTGTAGTTATAAATGGGTCCAGTGTGACAGAGGGACAGGGACGACTGACACTGAAAAGAAAAGACTCTTGTCGCTGATCTTCCGTCACATAAGCTCACAGACGAGATGCAAAGCCATGCTGATGTGACAAGGAGGTACACACCATAAAATGTGCAAAGCAAAGAATGGCTCCGTGTGGCTTAGTGTGTGTTGAGGATTAGTGCGCTCCACCTTCTCCACCCGCCACCCCCCCTACTATACAGGGTGTTTAAAACTTTCTTTCCTTTGACTAAATTGACCCCTTAAACCAAACCGGATCGAAGAGTAGAACTGTTCACTGTAGATGCACCCAAATTTGTCCTCTTGAAAATACAATTCCCATACAGATCCCTTGCATGAACTGCAAAGGAAAGCGGCTCGCGTGGATCTGTGAAACATGATTTGAATTATCATCTCACCGCAGCGGTCTGGCAGGAGATTAGCGCAATGCTACTGAAAACAAACCTGATCACAGGTGTCGGGAAACCTTCATCCTGAGAACATATTTGTCTTAGTCAGAATGTGAACAGGTTTGTTTTCATGTCAAAGCTTCCTTTGAAGATAGTGACATCTGGAGAAAGACCAGCGAGGTGAGTAACATCTGTGAGCAGCTTCAGATGCGATCTGTGGCTGCTGCGCTGAACAAAAACGAAGCAAGGAGGAAGTTGGATCTGTTTTAACCCTGTAGGAAATGTAGTCTTTTTTTTTAGACTTTTCCTTAAATGTTTCATGACTAAAGCTCGATGTGCTACAGCAGTGAGAGTTTGTAGTGCTCGCCAAAGAAATGACAACTACAGCCTGCGCGTAGCCATGTTGGTCACATTGTGTCTGTCACTGCAGCGTGCAGACTGACAGCAGTGTCAAATACGCCTTAGCCTCCTGAACCTAAAAGGCTTGTTTTTATTCACATACATATCACACAAACTGTTGACTTTACGGTCCTAACACTACAGCTGGATGATGTTGTTTGTAAAACACGATCAGCAGGAAACAGCTAAAGTTGATCTCACACATGTGTCTGGCTGATCCCCCTTCGCTTTATGTACAGTGAGCGTGCAAGCAAGAGATATTGTGTTTAACCTGAATGTGGGATAAACCATTGAATGGGCCTGAGGTTATCACAATATGGGGATAAAAATGAGAAGAAAGACAGATGGAGTGCTGACATGGTATACTGATATTATGGAGTTTACATGAATATACAGAAGGAAAAAGATTAATTAGAAGACGTGCCTTTCAGCACATACTTCACTGTGTTTTATGGGATGAAAAGTAGCTGAGGAGATATGCATCTGAGGTCATAAAGTACTTTCTGGATATTCCTGCATCACCTTCTCCTCAGTCAAACAGCTAGTCTGACATTGTCCAGTTTTAGGCTTTCTCGTCACAAACAAATGGTTCAGATCTGACAAGTTATTTTGACACATTTCTGAGTTTTTCTTTTTCTTTTTGAGCTTAATATTATCATTCTTAATACTTCTACACTTGAATGACTGCCTGATCTTGTCAGACAATTATATTTTATTCTACATGGCAACTTCAGTAAAATTGTTCTTTCATTTTAATATTACATCCATTATTTTCTTTCTGAAATTGTTGTTTTAAACCAAACCTGTGGAATATAAAAAAAAAAAAAAAATCATGATTTGTCCAAATTTGTTGTTTGGACTGCAAGTTGTCTAAGAACAGTGTCTTACCGTGAAAGAACCAGCTGCAACGGCTCAGTCAACACAGACATAAAACACATACGTGTACTCCTACTTGGCCTGATTTCTCCAAACTCAGATGTGATGATAACGGGTGTGTCAGGTTGGCAGGTAGACACAGCACAAAACACATGTAACCGTATGTGTGTGTTCAACTGTTGCCCGGGTTGGACATTAACTACCTACTTTTATGGCATGGCTGGTAACTGCGGGGTCAAACAAGGACCTGCTCATGCTGAGAGGCTCACATGACATCAGACTTGATGTCACTCTAGCCCCTAAGTTCTTGTCACACAGGCTTATGTGTGTAAATATCTGTGTGTGAGGGACCATGGGGGTGGCGGGGGACTTTACCGGGGTGTAATGTGAACCATGCTGCAAAGGGACGGGTGTGGCCTCAGCTAAATGAGGCAAAAACCAGACTGAGTGGGAAATCAAGAAGCCCAACAAGAATGAAAACAAGCGACAACAAGTTCAGTCAAAGCAGAGCGGAGCCCACCGTTACTTCACACCATGTAGTACAAACTAAGGAGGCGGGAGTTGCTTCTGCCACCCTAATGCGTGGTTTGAAAGGAGCCATGTCGCTCTTTTCCACTAGCCTGATCAATTAATCTGCTGCTCAGAACAGTTTCAGCTATAAGCATGATTCCAAATGAGCATATCACACCTAACATATCTGCTTGGCGGTAATCATCGACAGACCAAGTCCCAAAGCTGACTTTAAATCTAGGAGCCCAGGCTGCCATTATCCCTCTCCAAATATTTACCTTGCTTCAGCATAGCTGAGCTGTCTGTGCTGCACCAACCAGATAGACAGGCAACAGAAAGGGTTCTGCTCCGCTTAAGTCCAAGTTTAAGACCAGTAAACACCCACACATGCAGTCTTTATGTACGAACGTTCACACTCTCAAATGTTTAATTCTGCAGTCTAAACAAATACGTGGTTCTGACCGACTGTCTCATGAGAGCACAAATCATTCACGTGATTGCTACTGCAAAGGATACCGGCATGAATATTACAACATTATATTTTTGGGGATCTGTGTGCTACAAACATTCTTTTATTCTTGCTCTAATTCCCTCTGCATGCCCTCCACAAGCATGGATTCATTTATGTATTCATTTCTTTATTTATTTAGTGTGCCGCCATGTCTGTGCATGCATAAATGGCTCTTTTTTTTTTTTTTTTGTGCAAATTGTAAAAAACCACCAGCCAAAAAAAGAGATAGAGTGGATGACGGGGAAATGACTCGGTTTGGGTGTGACCCGCTCAGCTATGCACTGGTGATCATGTGAGACCTGTTCTAATTATACACTTCTCAAAAAGAAGGTCGATCCTCTCTCATGGGCAGGAAGCTTGTGCACGTGTCCAAGAGGGTGAATTAGGGTGTGCAAAACTGGTAAAAGGGGAGCAATATGGCTTCATGTAACGCAACTCATCTGAGAGATTTGTCCTATTTCAGCTTCCCAGTGTGTGTTGTACTGAAGTAGTACAACTGATCAGCATGTAGACGTGTCACGGAAAAACACTTAATACAATGAATGCATTTGTTCCTGCATATGTGCGGTTTAGGTCTTATTTACACTTTCAAATATCAGAAGCCTTCACCCCCTGATTTTCACTCTCCTTACTTGCTCTTTCTGTCTGTTGCGTTCTTCTGCTGTTTCCACTGCAGGTTACAGATATCTGTTCTGTTTTTCATTACCAGTGGAAACAAAAATGGGCCAAGTGGTTAAAAAAAAAAAAAAAAAGAAAAAGCATCAACCATCTCTATTAATACAAGTCCTAGTGGAAAATGAGTCCAAACTAAAATAGGTCTCTTGGGTCTTGCAAAAACCAAAATATAAAATATCAGCCAGGCTCTCACTTTTCCTGGTTAGCTTTATTTCAAAATAAATGGCAACATAAACTTGTGCGCGGGCATCAGAATCCTTCTGCGTGTTGACAAAAACTCCTGTCGCTGCTGAGCTGAAAGGGGTTGTGACCTCCTGAGGTTCAGGAAAAAGTGTCATGTTTTCATAGCAGAAGCATTGCAGATTGTATTTATGCTACTGGCCAACATCTATATTGCTCATTATAATATTTTACTTCCACTTTTTACACAGGGAACACAGCAGGATCTACACAAAAAAAGAATATTGGGAAATATAGTACTTCCCATATGTTAATGAGTGCATTGCGTGCTCCATCATTGCTGCAGTCTTCAATCATTTTCCAATTAATCTGTAAAAAACCTCAAGATGATTGCAGAAATGAGAATCGATAGGAATGAGGGTCAAAACTATGAAAACAGGAGTAAAGATGTGCTGAAAAACAGCTCTGACGCTCAGAGACGTGCACGGACGCAAGCACACATTGCAAACAGAGTTCGGGTAGAACCCGACAGTGTTCATCCGTCTATATCAGGTTTTAGACACTATTTTTTTAGTCCAACGTGCTGTCCTCATTTTAATCCTGCCCCGCTCACACACAGTCAATGACCACATTTAACCGTTGTCTGCAAGGGCAGGATTCAAATGTAAGTAACAACAAACACGAATGCAAATGTTTATGTGACTCTGCTGCTTGAAAATGGAAAATTACTTCCTACAGTTCAAATCTGTCATATAGAAACTAACACACACCCCCAGCTGCCCCTCAGCTTTTGCACAGGAAGCGGTTTAAGTCAGTGAGAGCTTCACGGTGATGCTTTTGCCTTGCTCCTGTCTGACTGTTAAGATATGTTGTGTCTGGGGCATCTATATGAGTCCCTACACACGACCAAACGATCGCCTATTGGTGTGTGGTTTTCTGCCCAAATACGCACAAGCTTCAGCACTTCTACTTCCAAAGAGAACATGCTGTCGAGGAAACTCGTGCAACTGTGTTCTTTGTAAAGTACGATCAACAAGAAGTGCAGCTGGCTCCCAACTGATCCCTTGTTTGAATTAAGGGAAGCCAACCCGGGTCAAAACATTGTGGTCCGGAAAATGTTACCATGCTTTTATTAAAAATAACAGACTACTGCTTCCTAAATCTGCAAAAAAGGAGCCACTCACTCTTCCCATTTGCACCCTTGATCAGGTTACAGTCATGTGACCAGATATAGGTGGGACTAAGACGAGCACATGCTGTGGTCAGATGGTGCACTCTAGCAAGCCATTTCCAGTTTGCAATTCTCTGAAGTTCCTCAAACTGCCTGTCAGGGTGTATGTACTCAATCTGTTATCTAACACCCATGACTTCCTGTTTATCACTTCTCCTCTCTTACCTTAAGTGAATCGAAGCAAGCTATCACCCGTCCGTTGTCCACCTGGCAGCTCTTGGCTGGATGAGCAAACTTGCATTCCTGGTCAGACCGCGAGCAAGTGCCCCTCTGGAACTCCCTGCATACTTCCAGTGTCAGCCACTTTGTGTCACGGATATGTGCTATGTTCATTGCCATGGCAACACGTTGGCAAAAAGTATTCCTAGCAGAGATATGTTCAGGTGTGGACGAAGTACCTCTATGAAAATCCACAATTTTAAGGTCTGTTTTATTTACTTGTTGGTGTCGTTACTTTCCTTGATAAGCTGAGATGAAACATTCGAACAGAAACGTTCCTATTGATTGAGAGGGCTCCTTTTCCAAAGTGAAATGTTGCGGGACGACATTTGCTGTGGATGTTAATAGGTCATTTTCTTGATCAAACAACAGAGTATATCCAGGAGGCTACTTTTTGAAACAGGCTGTCTGTCTTGGCTTGACTTTTCTACAACATTCCAATGCAAAGATGGTAAATAGACCAGCGGGCCAAACTGCGAGCCCTCTGGTGAGTCGCAGTGAAGCAGGCAACTAAGGTGACAGTCCGGATGTCGTCTGCTTCGGGAAGGTTAAGGACACTGAGGACTAAACAGAGGCTTCAAGGGCTGAAGGCGAAGGTGAAAGGCAAGGTGGGTGAGATGCTGTGTGGGCTTGGTGGTGTGCTGGGCTGCGGTGGTAAGGCTGTTCAGCTGGTGGTGAGCGTTTAGCAGCGGGGGCCGTCTGGTGAGAAGTACTGAGGCTGGAGCGCAGCTGTGTGGAGTGGATGGTGATGGCAGAAGTGGGACCACTGCGTCGAAGCGTAGGCAGCGAGGAGGATGAGCTTGCTGTCCTTTTACTCGTGTTACTGTGGCAGCAAGCGAGCGAGGCAGGGGGGAGGGTGGAGCTTCAGCTGTAGAAGCAGGTCAAAGCTGCAGCAGACATCAGGGAAGGCACTTCCTCTGAGGAGAGAGTGACACAGAATGGAGGGAAACACAAACAGATTAGTCTAATTACACATGTAAAAACATTTACTTTTACCTTCCCCACCATGAATCTGTCACAAGCGTTTCTGATCGGATGAAGCTTTTCAAGTCACACCTGCCTTTTTTAGTTTCACACTGCTTAGCTACGCTTGCTGCAAGGATGACAAAATGTACACACGTCAGAAATGCAGGGAAATCAGCTAAGAACAAATATAACCTCCACACTACTCTGCACTGTAAACACACACGTGATGCACACACGTGTTCATCTCGCCAGAGCACTCACACCCCAACAGAAATGTACAAGGCAGCAATTCGGGACTTTCCACCTCTTCTGGGTGACGGAGGAGAATCGGATCAAATCCTGTATCACTTCAATCCCGAAAAGCAAAGTCGGCCATTAAAAATGCGTAAGCGGTGAAAGAGAAGAAGAGAGTGAAAGCAAGAGGGAAGTTGAGGCAGGGCATGAGGGAGACGAGGTTAGTCATTTCCTTTCTTGCGAAGTCTTTGGAGAGAGGGAACCAATGGGAACCAGCAGGGTTGTAGCAACATTCTGGGCTTAGGGCCAGGTGAGAGCAGGGGGAGGAGCAAACAGGAGGCTGACCTGCCCGCCGCTGGAGAGACACAGAGACACAGTCTCTGTTCGCACTAGTTCGATGAGTGCCTCTTGACTCATTAACAGAAATAATCCCAGCTCTCCCTCTACCATTAAGCAGCCTGCACCCAATATTATTATCATCATAATCGCATTTTAAAAAGTATACAAGATTTTGTTGTGTGTGTTCTTGCTATTGTTTCTATTTTTGGTGTATCTATCGTAAAGCACATTTACTGAAGGGATTGTCATGACTGGGCTCCCAAGGGCCCACTTTACTCTTATCACACGAGCAGCGCGACTCACCACACCCTGCGTGGAGAAATCGCTCTCCCCCAGAAAAACGTGCACACCTTCAGCAATGAATGAACTCCTGCTAACTTTACAACACTGCAACACTCCGTATGAAGGCTTTGCCGCAGAGCAGCACAGGCCATGATGACCCAGCAACGTCGATGTGCAGAGGGGAGAGAGAGAAAGAGAGAGAGAGAGAGAGAGAGAGAGAGAGAGAGAGGGAGAGGGAGAGGGAGAGAAAATGAGCGAGTGAACTGCTTGTTTTCACCTTGGATGACTCCTAAAGCAAAAGCCGCGTTACTGCTCCACATGACCTTTGGAGTGGAAGCACAATTGTGCCCTCCGCCTACTATTCACGTGCCTAGGTGCGCATACAAACCCGCGAACGGGAACAAATCAGCCACCGTGCCATGCCAAACAGAGGGACGGGTAAAATAAATGAAGTTTTCGATAAAGTACTCGCAAATGAAAGATTACAACATTTTATTAAATGCTGCTACTTAGTTTAACGAGAAGAAGTTACGATCCTTGCCAGTTCAATATCCCTGTGATGCCAAAAACCCTTTTTCACTGAGAGCAATTGAACTGAATGTTTTGTTTTGGGATCAAACTCTTTTGATATATATGGCACGACATATTTTTGTTTACTCAAGTGAGGGCATGTTTATCTTCCCACATTGTATTGAAAAGTCTGTCATTGTTAGCACTTGTGTGCATCTTAGGATCTATATGGTTTTAATATCATACAATGCCACTATACTTGTGTTTTCTGCAAAACGCCCGTCTGACAGGGATGACGAAAGACTGTAGAATGGTGTAATGTGCTAGAGTGAAAACGAGCACTCTTTATGATCAATCATGTCTGAACATGGTTTTCCTTGATCTTGATTTCTTCATCTCTATATTCTTTGGTCTTGGTTTACCATGTTCTCTCTCTTTCTCTCTCTTTAATATAACCTTAAGTGTTGGTACCCTTTGTCTTATATACCTTCTCTTTCAAATTCTCTTCTCTTTCAAAGTGAAAGTTTAACAGTCTTCCTTACATTCTCACCGTACATCATAAATAGTGTTTTTATGGGTGAAGCATTGACTTTTTGTGGCCCTCTTTTCAACTCCGTCTACATTTGAGTGTGAATATCTGACCGTCACTCTCTTCCAGCATCCTCAGCCATGCTCCTGTAGACTCCAAGGTTCTTGCAAGCTGGTGCAAGGTTAGTCACAATGGAGGAAGGTAATGGCAAAAGAGTAAGTAAAAGACACTGTTTGCTGCTTATTGCCATCTGGAAACATGTTAGAAAGCTGTGACTGTGAATTTAAAAGAATATTGCCAATATGAGCACATCGGGATATTGATATGAATATGAGAGCTTATGTTTTACTTTCTCTTAGTTGTGAGCCACATAACGTACCTGAACTTAACGACAATGCTGTTAAAAGCAAACCACCACCTGTATAGAAAACACAAACTGCAAAAGCCCTGCCAGGGAGCTGCATGGTGCTAATTCATGACAAAGTCTAAAGCACAGAGGGTTGTTTTCTTAACCGAGACATGTCTCAACCGACTTAAAAGCTGGAGCAATCAAACAATGTACAATTCTGCTCTGGTGTTGGAGGGGTGTTGTTGCAGCTGCCACAGAAAAGGTGTGGCTCACAGTTGTGATAAGACTTCCTGTGAAATGAATGTGAAGCATTTTAAGCGTAATTAAAGGTAGAATACCACAGCTCAAGGCTCCAGTATGCATTACTCAGAGAACGATATCCTTTACTAAAGCCTAAGCAAATGTCTTTGCCCACGTAACAATTCTCTACTAATCTACAAGAAGTTCATCTCAGGACTTTTTATTTTTCTAGCAATCAGACAAAGCACACTGCAACAGTCACACATCTGCACTTGGTGGAGTACTTGTACACTGGCCTTAAACAATGCAGCATAAGTGGGGATGTGCTACTAGTAATTTGCACAATGTGGTCGAGGTTCCTGAGAATAAGTGTTATTCCTTACTGGGATCGGACAGAGAGACAGAGGCGTGTCTCTCTTCTGGTTTGCTGCTGTTGAGTCAAAGGGAGTGGTTTCAGCATTTTGACAGAGGTGGAGTCAGCGTGACAGTTTGCAGATGCAGGTCATCACAGTGAACGAGCCAGTAAGAAATGTAATACCCCTGGCTTCCTGGTGGTACAGCTCCATGTGCTGAGAATCCAGCGGGCCAATACTGTCCTCCCTGACCTTTACATACACACACAGACTCACAAACGCACACATAAGCACCTGAGACTGAACGTTCTGCTGGTTGCTGATCTTGTTTTTTGGATTGATACACACATACACCACACACACACACACACACACACACACACACACACACACACACACACACACACACACACACACATATATATATATATATATATATATATATATATATATATATATATATACACACACACACCAGAGACAGATGCAGGTCAGATGCAGGTCATCACAGTGGACGAGGCAGTAAGAGATATAATAACCCTGGTATTACATTTCCAATGAGGATATATATTCTATAAATATTAGTTCCTAATAGCATTACTTTAGTATGAAAAATGAAATAAAAAATGACCAGTAACAGTTAACATGTTCAATAATTTTTTTTTTTACTAACCATAAGCAGATCAAATAGATAGCGACATCCCAAAATCTTTAATTTGAGGGGAAAGTTATCCTACTTATTACTGCTATCATCTGCCTGGTCATCAACATTATAATCACAATCATCATAGAGTAATTAGCTCTCCTCAACTTTACATTTTATTGAGTTATATGTCCTCTAATTGTATAATGTCACTCTGAAAGTGAGGCTTGGGCCAAGAAATGCAAAACAAACAATGCCCATTGATTCTTCTTGCAGCAAAACCTCTGGGGACAATGAGATCTCTTGTTTAGCATACATAGACAGAGCTGTGCACGCACACACACAGAATAGCACACTTCACAAATGCAAACCTTTGCAAAAACACCAACCTCTGTCTGTCCCAACACTGAGTATTCTGAAGCTGTGTTGAATATCTTACTGTGTGCAACAGTGCATCTTTGTGTACGTACGTGAGTGCAAAGATGTGGGGAAGTCAACGGATGGTGAGGATAATAGCTGGCCTCATGATATTATGAGTGGCTGAGTAAGACACCTCATCCCTTAAATAAATGTAGGATCTTTATTGACCTAAACGAGGGAAGTAAGCTACCCAATGGGTTGCCGACAATTGACCTATCAAATAGTGAGACCTATTTCACTAGGTCTAACCTAATTCAGCCTGCGTGTGTGAGAAACTGTGGACAGGCATGCTGGATGGGTGAATATCCTTCAGAGGTAAGGTGTTAATCCCTCTGGTCAATTTTAGAGACGTGCTAAATCCAGGCCCACAGATTGTGGTAAACCTATTCATATAGCACCTTAGTAAGACACTTTTGATGCTGTTCTTTTCTCTTTTGTTACAAAGCAACTACAGGCACTGTTAAACAAGGCCAAAGTGATTTTTCATGCTCTCAAATGGTAAAATGTTATTAAACAGGATTATTTTTTTTACCAATAAGTAGCAAAACACAATGAGTTTATGAGTTGTTGTTTTTTTACGTGCGTACTGCTTTTGCCAGATTGAGACAAACTCAGTCACAGTGATGAAAACAAGGCTCATTGTTGGAAAGGGAATAAAAGTCAAAAATACAAACTTTAGGTTTTGAGAATGAGATAAGACAGGGATGTTTTAAATGTTTTAGCTGTCTGTCGCTCTTTCCTGGATGAAGAGCTTTAAGCTGTCAGGGCTGTGAGCAGGACCTGACGCAACTCTGGCGAAGGGAAACTATGCTGACAATTATATGTGTGGACAAATTAAAAAAAAAAGAAAAAAGAACAAGAAGCTTGATAACAACTCACAAAAAAAAAAAAAAAAGCTTACAAAACATGTCCATGCCGTGTAAAAGCACAGCCGTGTGATCCAGAAGAGGTGACCACTTGGTCACTGAAGCACACATACGGCAATCATGAAACGCTGTTAAAAAACAAAAACAAATGAGTGTCATGTCAGGTTTAAGAGTGGTTAGTTACAGGGTAACAAGGAGCTGCGCCTCTGTCAGCATTTGAATTTATATAAGCTTAGCTTGGACCTCTGTTAAGTGGAAGGTGTCTTACTCTTCCTAAACCGTGTGAAACAGTTGCTCAGAGGGGTTGAAATGCAATCATAACATCACAGGAACAACCATAGGAATCCTCATACAATAAAGGCTTAACCTGTCACCGCGGACTCAACCATGCACATAATCCTCTCTGCAGGGCAGACTCTAAACCGCAGGCAAAACACATAAATGGATAGCAATTTCCAACAGAAAGCGTGTGTGCATACAACATACAAACAGGGAGCAACGCAACCCTAACAAACACGGCCACGGCTTTTACCTGCAGCAGTGCTCCCTGGGGAGGGATTTTACAAAATCTCCTAAATGGAATATCACACATCTGTCCGTGATACGCCCACTTCCATGTGTGGACATAGCTGGGTTGTCTGTGCTACTGTCTGAGCCCCCATGATTCCAATCTTGTCACAACAACAGCATTCCTTCTCATTGCTTCAACCACCAACACTCCACCAAGAGACAGGGATGGCAAGAAGGACAGCGAGAGCGATTTTGGGCCATTTGAAGTAGCATGATCCACTAAGATAATACAAACGCCTTAAAAAGAAGTAAAATAATAAAAGTATATTTTCAAATACTCGTCTAAAGCTTTAATAAAGTTTGAAGCCACTTACTTTCACTCCCGTTTTCACATCAACAAGTCAAATCCCTCCATTTGCTGAGTTTCCTTCTCCATTCCTCTGTCTCCTTCCTCGTTCCTCTGTCCCTCTCCGTTAAACTTTCTTCCTTTCTCTTCGTTACTCCCCTTTTGTCAGATGCATGCAAACACTCACTTAGCCAGACACACACTCCCACAGACAGAGTCAACCTCTTACACACTCTCTCCTCCCGCGACCCGGAATACTTGGCAAGATTCTACTGTACTGAAATACTGCTCACCATATAAGGTAGCAGTGGCTTCCCATGTCACACAATTTACATATATTTGGGGCGGGAGTTTGCCTTAGACACCACATCACCGTTAGAAACACACACACGCGCACACACACACACACACACATGCAAAAGCATGCTTCCAAACCTTTGGGCTGACGCAGCAAGAGGGAGAAGATGTTAAGGGAGATTTTCACCATTCCCTGTGTTTACCAAGCCCTGCAAGGATAACTCCCAACATGTCCAATGTTGAGTCAGATGGAGGGAATGAAAGCTGAGTGGGCGATCAATTGATCCTCTCTACTGCTTCCAGGAACAACCATGGTCCTCCAAACACACACACACACACACACACACACACACACAAACACACGCACGCACACACGCACACAGCAAAATTTCTAGTGCTCAATAAGTAGCTGCTGTGTGACTGTCTGCTTTGAGCCAAGAATGTGTTTTTCAGTGTGTGTGTGTGTGTGTGTGTACAAAAGTGTGCAATCATATCTGTTTGAAAAAAATCTATGACAAGTAGAAGTTGGCCCTGTGGTCTACACACAGCAGACACTGAGGCAAGAGACCCCATATCTCTACCTGCCCCGATGTATAGACACTTACTTTGGAAACTGAAAACTGAGGACAGAAGCGCACACACAGGAGGAAAGATCTAGATGAAGGCATGACACAGGGAGGGAGGGAGGGAGGGAGGGAGTTATGAACCGAGCTCTTACCTCTCACATTGCTCTCCAGTTAGTGTGTGTGTGTTTTCCGCGTGGCGACTGGCTCTGTATGTTTATGCGTGTGCTCAGACAGGCCGCGACAGCAGACCCTCAGGCACCGGCTGGACCATTCTCAGGCAGGCAGGCAGAATGCAGCAAGGCAGAGCGACCGGCAGAGGAGGCAAGCGACCGGGCGAGTGAATCAGCAGCGAATGAGTAAAGGAGCTGTGTGGAGCCGAGCACCACAGCGAGAGAGAGAGGGAGAGAGAGAGAGAGAGAGAGAGAGAGAGGAGGAGTGTTTGTCTGTGTAATTGCGTGTTTGCGTGAGTGTGTGTGTGTTGCAGCAGTGGCTGTGTGCGCTAGTGTCTCCCCTCCCCAGCCTCTTCAAAGTGGCTAAGCTGGGTTTTTTTTTTTTTTTTTTTTTTTGCAGTGCTGTGCTGAGCTGAGCTGAGCTGAGCTGAGACGGGCTGGGCTGTGTCTCTACTGACAGCCTCTGGATCGTCCGTCTGTTGCAGGGAAGTGGGGCTCGCTGGGCGGCAGTAGCAACAGCTGTGGCGGAGGAGGACTGGTAAAGAGAGGAGGAGGAGGAGGAGGAGGAGGAGGGGGCTCTGACTGCACTGGGCATACAGATCCTGCAGTTACCTCTCCCTCCCTTTGCTCCACACTAACGCTGAGCACGCCCCCTTTAAAACAACACCAGGAAGCGCTGGCTCAGTCGCACCAGCTCTGCCCTTGCATATCTAGTGAAGCTAAGGAAGGAGAAGGGAAAGAGGCAGGAAAGACCAGGAAAACATGGGAAGTAAAAAAAAAGAGAGAGAGAGAGAGAGAGAGAGAGAGAGAGAGAGAGAGAGAGAGGGAAAACAGTAACAACATAAATATTCAAGTGAGTAAAGACCATGTACGGTTAAAAAAAACAGCATCAGAAGAAAAAAATCAGGAGAGTGACGTTAGATGCAAGCAGGGAGGGGTATGGGGACTAAAAAGGTGATGAGAAATAAGGAGAAAATAGCAGCTGGAAAGAAAAAAACACATTAAGGGTGTGGAGGAAACAACTATGGAAAGATTTACAGGGAGTGTGCGGCAGATTAGGTCTGGCTTCTGTCCGGCTCCCTCTCCCTCTTTCATACCGCTTTTCTTTTGTGGTATGCAATCCTCTGCTCAGCTTCACACCAGCTCTTGACCACATGTTAACTGCATTATGCGAACTGAGCTCAGACTATTACACTATTATACCTTTTGTGTAACACAGAATACGCAGGTGACCTAAACCGACGCAGACCAGCGCAGTTTGTTGCAGGTTCGTAACACATCTGCGTAAACACTGAAGCTGTTGGGAAAAGAAGGCCTTTGCCGCTTCAACCCTTGCATCCAGGAAAAATCCGGAGACACTAAACGAGCCTCCAGAAAAGTGATGTGGACTTGATGCAGCAATATTCAGTGACTAAGGAGATAATGGCCTGGGCATCTGCAGGAATTTTTGCAAAGTTTTCGGTTTAAGCACTTTTTTCCAGTCTCAGGAAAATAACTTTCATAATGTTTTGTTTTGGAAATATATGGAGCAAGTTTCATGGACCGCTGAATTCAAGTTCCTTGAGCTCACATGAACTTATAGTCAGAGGCCGATGTATGATCTTTACTTTAAACAATATTTAAACAAACGTGTAAAATACAACTCTATTACATCTCAGAAGATGAACTGTAACATCTCAACTGCATTCCTCATCATTCCCCGTCTCCCTGGACTAGTTTCTACTGCTGTATGGCTGCTTGATACAAAGCTGGTGATAAGTCATCTCTAATTTACACAGCAGGGCCTTAAACCCTGGGTGTTAATTTGCGATTGAGTCATCAGCAATGCTGTTGCTTTCCGCACACCGAGAGAGCACAAAAACAGGTTGTAATTCAAATTATAATAAATGATGGCATGGCGTATGTTTTGATCTATTTCAAGCTATCAGTCATTACTGATGGAGTGATCTATTTTCAGACCCAGAAACAGCCTGCCTGAATGATTCACTCTGTTTTTTGGGTTTTTTTTCTGGGCTGACAGAGCGATCTGATTGACAGCACTTGCAGCTTTCTCTTGACCCATATCGAAGAAAAAAAAAGGGTAAATGGTTGTTGCAGCTCAGTAGGAGTCAAACTAGCGTCACCTCCAAAGATGGGAGCTCTCCGCGAAACTCAAACATTGACAGATAATTTTCTTTCTATTAAGGGCAGCTGAATGCTGCTTTTCCTTTTACTTTCCGCGTCTTTCTTTCTCTCATCTGCCCTGTTTCTACACTCATATTCCTTAGTTTTCATTAAACTGTCAATACAAATCTGACATATGATCCAAATTTGAAAGTTTCATTCTGAAAGCAACAGGATCAAAAACACAGCGGGGATCTGTCTCCACTTTTCTAGTTTATATTTCTTTATCTGTGGCATCATTCAAACGCTTTAACCCTCTGTTACGCATGTCTTCACGTCTCACAGACAGGAGGGCGTGACGGCTGCTCTCTGTGGAGTTCAGTGAGGCAACGAGGCCATTAAATGATTAGTTAAGAATGACACAGATAAATATACGAGGTTGAGTAAACTGCCCACACGCAAACTAATACTAAACGACAGAAAGCAGGAAGGGGTGTGTATGTGGTACACTAAAGGGGAACTCCAGTACTTTTAACAGTCAGATCAGTGAACTAGTCACATGGAGTACTAGGCAGCCCATAAAAACTGTTTTACGTCTTTTGTGGATATGAAGGGACTTTACAAAAGGGAAAGTAACTTTGTAAATGTTACCTTTGTTTCTTTATGTGGAATTGGTTTGGGTCTTTTTGTTTTGGATGAACTGTCTTTTGTAAGTCTGATGGAAGTTAACCAAACGGTACGAGAAGTTTAATATCACAGGACAACTAAAAACAAACAAAAGAAAATCCTGAAATGCTTTTAAACTTCCTGATCAACAACATTAAACCCTAACACACTGCAGTCTATCATCTGATACCCTTCTGTCTCAGTCAAATCATACAATCCACATAGCTCATGTTCTGGTTTCCCTTCCTCACCCTAAATGAGTACAACTTTCCACCGTAAACGTCCCCATCGTCTCAGGGTTCTGCTATTTCTCAGCCTTCTGCAAATGACACTCGCTGGCAGATGTGAACTCTCGCTTCTGTGAGGAAACGTCTCAGAGCTTCTGCGTACCACACTCTGACAGCCCATCTATCACTAAATTTCTAAATACACATTGCACTCATGCAACAGACCACCACAACAACTACAGGTGACTCGTTTTTGATTTGTGGCACAGGGATTGTGTCTCATTTTGTGTTGCTAAAACGCATCTGAAGTGTGGACGAGTTTGCTGCACATGGCAGACCAAACCATTTTTACTTCACAGCAGGTTTTGTTTTACCGTTAACTTAAACCAATTAAAAGTTAACAGTGCGCTTCCTCTCGTGCAGATTTGCAGCTACACTTCCTTTTTGCAGACTCTGCGGTTTTCGCGTAACTTCTTTCCATTCTGACAAAGCAGAGGAAAGCAGGTGCAGTTCAAGTTGTCAGGTTTGAAATACTGAGAGAGGAAATAGCGCACCATCTTACCCTCATATGACACCACCGTGCGCATGCAAGTGGATGCAGAATTCAAGCTCAAAGCTTATCTTGAAGACAAAATGAAAAAGTAATGCAACACTCTTTTCACATGGTTTCATTAGAGCTTTCATGTATTTTACTGACTAAATGTTAGAGTGCAGATTAAAAACTCATCATACTTTCATCATGCTGGAAAACACTGACATAACATCACAGTTCAGAGAAAAATACAACAAATTTGTGCAAAGCACAAAACGGTTCAAACGTCAGCTTTGTCTAGCACATAAAGTTTCTCTTTCTGTAACACCTAAAAGCAGGTAAATTCATCTGTTTACTGTTACAGGATTTTAAAAAGCAGTTAAAACAAACCTAATGGGAAGCATATGACAATGTAAGAAACAGCTGCACATGACTCCGTTTTAAATTTCCCAAAGACAGAAGATTTACCTGTGTGCCTGTCTATCGCTGACGTGCCTCTAGGACAGACAAAGCCACTTCAGCAGAGGTCATGCTAATGCAATGCATTGTGGGATGGAGTAACATCTTAATTTCTTTCTTCCTCTACTTCTGTCACTCGGCTCTCTCATGCTCTCATAATAGCACCTTCTGCTTGGCAACGGCCATACCGCAAATGTGGTCAGGTTTACTGCGAACCACCACTGCGCAACATCAAGTCTCCATGACAACAACTCCTTATCTCATTTGCATCTTCTGCTTGCATTATGTACTTATGCCAAATATGGCCACCTTGTTATCTTCCCCGCCTCTCTCTGGATCCCCTTTTCATAACTTCCTCTTTCCTTCCATTTGCAACAACTGTGTGCACATACATTGTGTATGATGTGTTCACTCGGGGGACCGTTTATTGTGGTGAACTTGTCTGCTGCAATAATGTGCAGCTTTTGATGATGTTGTTAGAAACGCGTAATGTGCAATTACGTGTTTATTACAGAATCCATACTTACATGTGATTGTGCATTAGAAAAAGTCCATAATCATATAATCAATCTATAAGTATATCATCCGTACATCTGTCATTTCAACATCTACGGTATATAAAATTGTCAAAATAGAATTAAATAAGATAAAAAACAATGCAGGATTTGAATAGTGCATTTTACGACAGGACAGTTATGTCCTGAATTGCAACTTTATGGCTAATTAATGACACTCTTAAGTTTTTATGCACACAAAAACAAAGATTTGCTCATGTGTATAAGTTTACCCATGAGTATTAGAAAAGAAGAAGAGCATGGGACAGAGAAAAAAAAAGAAAAGAAAGGAAAATCATCACAGCACTTCACTTACCCCTTCGGCTCTCCTTCTGTAAGGCCTGGTGCAGCGTTAACCTCCCTCCTCTTCCTCCCTAAAGGGTCGTGTCTATCAAACTATCACTGGAATGTTGAACCAGGCCTCTGGGGCCCCCACAAGCAGCAACACTCAGCAGCACTCAGCACCTGTCTCCAACTGCCAGCACAGAGAAAGAGGCATAGTCGATCACGCAGCACAGCACGGTGAAGGGTAAAGACCACAAGAGAGAGGGAGGCAGACAACAAGCAGCTCATCAGCAAGACACTCTCCTTAGAAAGAAACAAAGGAAATAACATTATGTGCAACAGTACAGTGCAGTTTCACTTACTTAATTATCACTAAAGCCATTAAACAATATTATTTTGGAAGTAAGAAAAGAATCATACACATTTTGGACATTGCAGACTCTGGCTTCCACCCACAGTCCACAAACGTGCATGTTAGTTTGACTGGTGACTCTAAATTGTCTACTGGGGTAAGTGAGAAGCTGTCCGTCTTATTTGTCTCTGTGTGGTCCAGTGGTATATGTATGTGTCCGGGGTGTAACCCATCTCCCGCCTGATGACAGACTGGAGAGACTCAAACCCTTTTTGCTGAACAACGGTCACCTTGGTTGTGTTAGCCAGGTCATTCCTGCTCAAGTTAAGTTAAACATGCCTCAGCCTGAAGGCAGGTAAGTTTTCCAGTAAAAGTTTCCACTGTAAAAAGTAGGGGTATATAATCGATTTAAGGCAAAATGAGAACATCATCATAAAACGGACCTTCTATTCCTTTTCTTTTCTTACATTAACGCTTCTGGCTTCCACCGTCATTGAAAAGCCGTAATAATAATTGTAAACAAAATCTGATTTGATGAATTGCACTGTCCTAAAAATGGTTAGAGATGATTTAAAGTTTGTTTTTGTTTTTTTTTGTTCATGTAAGTTCTGAGGAATTTTTAAAACTGAGGTTGCATGTCCTGTGGACGTTTCATTTCACAATGATAATGTTGCAAGAAGCTCACTTGAGGTACTGACAAATACTACGCAAATGAGGAAAATGACAAAGAAAAGCAGCAAACAGAACAAAGTTATTTCATGAGAAGGTCACCATTTCTTAAAGATTATTTCTGGCATTTTAAATTTTATGTCCATGAAACCAAATATGAAATGTGATCAAATGAAAACCAAAAAGATGTTATGAATGACTACAAGCTCTGAAACAGAATATAAATGCACAATAACAACGTTCTCATGTGAATGCATTAGCACTCTATTTGTGCAGGAGTAGTGCGCCGCCACAGTATGTATGAACCCTTTTAAAGCATTATTGTAACTAAAGTAGACCGTTTTATATATAGTATATCCTGTTTATGCATATATATAGTATATGTACATATATATATATATATATATATATATATATATATATATATATATATATATATATATATATATATATACACACAAAATGATACAAAATGTTAACTGCATTTTTCTTTATGTATTACAGCATAGTTATTGGTTTGAAAAATATTAATTAAATAAAAAATCAACAGGGTAGCAGACATAAAAATTATACTTTTTGTTTGGAATAAACTTATAACAAATTTAACTGACATGACTAAGCATTACAAAACCTGCAAGTGATATTTCTACCCTGTTTGCTAAGAATATTGGCAGACTAGTCTATGTGGATGGCGAATGTGGATTTAACTTACCCCGACCGTTTCAAGGGAAGCTCTGAGGAAGCATCAGCGGCCTCCTCTGCTGCGGGTTGAATGGCTGCTCTGACTCGAGGGACTGGAAGTCAATGAAACCAGGCCTAATTTAGCCCCCACTGCTCTAAAGATGCCAGGAATCCGAGTGAGACTCCTTCCCTTTTTAAGACTCCCCAGACACTGCGGTTTGCAAGTGGCACTGCTGCATTCCCGACTACACTAA
Organism: Xenentodon cancila; assembly: GCA_014839995.1. NCBI lineage: Eukaryota > Metazoa > Chordata > Actinopteri > Beloniformes > Belonidae > Xenentodon > Xenentodon cancila. Next base: position 15,764,173 of record CM026207.1, on the reverse strand, counting down.
GGAGCTGGAGAGAGAGGGAAAGAGAGAAGATGCTCCATATTAATTATTGTCTAGATCTAAAGGTCATAACAGCACAGTCGGATCTACAGTATGTAAACAGCCCAGCATAATAGCTACATGAAGTTTATTTCCCCATCCAGTCAGGATGCTTTTACAGTGTCTGAACTTTACACTGCTGTGTGAAGACATGCAGTCAGCTTGATTCTGTAACTGACTCAGACATGAGGGTCTACTGCCCAGTATCACAGCAGCTTGCAATAAAATCACACCAGTAATTAGGAAAGATTAATGTGAGGGTCTATATTTACACTATCCACTCAGCCAGGCCCTGACACAGTGCCATAAAATCTTTAATAATACCACCCTAAACTGAAACTAGATACTATAAGCCAGAGAGTGATTTTCTCTCCCTCTCTCTCTCTATCGTGATCTGACAGAGGCTCATGTGACAGGAAGCTAGAGATAGAAAAAGCAGAAACAGATATTAGCTGCATTATAGTTCCAACTACACACTGTAAGTCTTTATTAAAACATAATTTGCTTTTTTTTTTGTTTCTGTGTAAAAAGTCAATTGAATCCCAGCTCATTTGGAACATCTCATTTTCTCAACAGATAAAAACACGAGGTGATTAAATTCGCCTGATGTGCAAAGCTTTTGGTTTAGAAAGAAACAACAAAGAAAGGCTGTTGACATGTAGAAATAGAAGACAGGCACTAATAGACACATCAGTGTCTATTAACCGTTGCAGCCCATATTTTTTAAAATAAAAGGATTAGATCAGGATTACTCGCTAAGCCTCAGTTTCCCAACATCCCAGTGTTTTCTAGTGATGATATGACGGCACATTTATTTCTGAGGACTGTGATCACATAAGCTGTTGTAAGGAATACAAAATAGGATTAGCCATGGTGGCGTGTTGAAGTATCATCCTCAGCTTCCACCACCTATAGGGAGCAGACAAACATGGTTGTCATTTCACTGCATGTGTGAGGAATAACCCCAGCAAAGACTGATTCAAATTGACTTAATCCCATTAGGTTATTCATGGTCTCTGTCGGACCACCCTGCAAAATGATGAGATAGAGGCTGGTGCAACATCCACTAAAGGGACATTCCAGAGTTAAATCAGCTTTAGGTCTATCACTGGATGGTAATGAGTGGAAATTGTTGATAGGGAACAGAACAACGGGAAATAAAGCAGCTGGTTCACGTATTAGTCAACTACCGATACTAAACAAATCACAGTCGATACATGCAAAAGGAGGAGAATCCATGGGCTCTAACAGTTGCCTATTTTATCATAAATATGTAAGTACTGATCCAATTCAAGCAGAGCAATGAACTCCTCCTTTTCCGTCAATTGGTGACCAATTTGTATAAATGAACGACAATGTAGCAGGACACGTCCATGTTTACCTCCAGCCCCACCCTCTGACCATCCCAGTGTTTACCTCCACCTGTCTGTGTAGATGTCTCTGTTGGAGACCTGCTGACATCCTGACCTGCAGTCCCACCTCAGACCACCTCCGTGTCTGCTGTCTACACCCGTTTATATAGTCATCTGTAGTCCACCAACTAACCATGTATCAGTCATATAAACATGGAAGTCTTAGTTCTCCAGTTAACGGATAATTAATATTGAATCTTGTCTTTTGTGCAATTGTCAATATACCTGTGTCTGTCCTCTCTGTTCTTCATTCTCTCTTTCTGATCTCCCTTTTCCTGCTCTACCTGGCTGGCTTTCGGCAGGAGGGTCCCCCACTTATGATCCAGGTCCTGATCAAGGTTTCCTCCCTCTTAAAGGGGAGTTTTTCTTGCCACTGTTGGCTGAAGGATTTTCTCCTGCTAGAGGAGTTTTTACCTGCCTTTGTTCATGTAATCACTGCTCAGGGGTCATGTTCTGGGTCTCTGGAAAGCGGCTAGAGACCATTTGCATTGTAGTACATGCTTTATAAATAAAACTGAATTGAATTGAATTTCCTTTTGTTTTCATTCTTGTTTATCATCCATTAAACAGACCTTTTGATGTGTCAAGGCTGCCGCACTCTCGGACCTACAGACATTAAGCTGTTGACATTCTCAACTCTACCTTTTGCATTAAACTCAATTTATTCTTTGAAACTATTTATTCCAACCACTGGTGACCGGTGGTACACGAAGTCATGCAGACACACACCAATTTAGAACTGTCAGTTAACCAAACATCCACGTCGCTCGACTGCTGGGAAACATCGCAGAAGACCTGGAAATAAGCTATAAAAACAAAAAGCGAAAACCTGCACAGAAACACACCAGATGAACCAGGAACTCTCTTGCTGTGAGACTGTAACGTTACCACTATTCACTAGGAAAATGATGCCTCGGATCAGAATTTCATCCTTACTGTGCCACCAACGTAAGACAAACAACCTTGACGCGACGTCAGCTTAACGATTTGGCAAAGTCAAGGCGCATTTAAAATGTTGTATTTAAACATGACAGTCCACAATGATGAACAACAGTTTCATTAGTGGCCTCTTGGTAAGCCTAACAAAAAAAGAAAATCTCAAACATATTCACTTGGTAGCCTAGCAACCATTCAACTCACGATGGAAGCTATTGTAATTCTAAAAAGTGCTACACATAATTATATCCCTCCTCAGCCAATCACATAATGCGTTGAGCCATAAATAACAGACTGCTCCCCTACAGAGCACAAGTCTGTGCTGAAAAGTCAACAAACACCGTCTCCAGTAGCGGGCTTTGCACAGCACTGGGTTGGAATTGCTCAGATGAAGATAAACAGAAGGAGAGAGAGAGACACAGGCCTTAATGTTTTCATGAAGAGAGCTAGAGAGCGAGAGAATAGAGAGGAAAAGAGAAACAAATGTAACCTATGATTACTTAGTCATATTGCAGGTCGTTAAATGGGAGTGTGGCTATGAGCTATGTCATTACAGACTGTGCCAAATGTCTGAAAAACGTACGGTCTGTTTGAAACACTGGGAAGCTGAAAGAAAAGACCCATAGCGCCAGAAAAAAGGGAATTCTTACAAAGCTCACACTAACATCGACGTAGAGGCGCTCATCTAAGCTGCATGCAGTCTACTTTTAAACCTCGTTACCCAACGGTGTGTTGTCGCTAGACTGCTAGTGCGCAGCTCTGTGAAACAACTTAGTCGCTAGGGCATTATATTTAGATTTTATGTCCATAACTGAACTCTGACCTAAGATATTTTCATCGAGGTGATTTAAGATGTCACTTCGATACTGCAACAAATTACGGCTGCAGTTACAATCCGGTCACATCACATAGCATCACATGGCTGGAAGAGGACATTAGTGCATTTGTTCCCTTTGGGTGATGAGCGATGGGATTGGGAATGTGTCTGCCCACAAGACTTTACTAACGTGTTGTGAAAAAAAAAAAAAAAAACAGAACGCTTAGGTGCCTTTAGGGATTTGAAAATGTAGCCAACCTATTCAGGGATGATCGTCATTGTCACAGTGGTGACAAGTGGCGATGACATAATGACTGAGTATTAACATAATCACAAAGGCACTTTTGACAGATTAGTTTAAAAAATGTCTCTCTCTTAGGTCTTAAGTAAGTCTTAAATATTCAGGCAACAACACAAATGTCAACTGCACTTTTTGTCATATACTTACTTAGATAAACAAACATACCGATTTCAAATTCCATCCAGACCCCAAATGCTCTTAAGTCTTTAAGAGAGAAATAAATGTCTCACCCACTTAACTCATATACAAAAAGAAAACTATTGTGAATAACTAACTAAAATGGATAAGGCTCTGACAATCTGGCCTCATAAAAGTGTACTCTGTCGATCCATCTTGACATAAAGTATGTTAAATATTTTAAACATATGCATAAGCCAGTCAAGTTATCTTTTCCCGTGATGAAGGTTACTCCCTAACAACAGTCTCCCTTTAGGGAGACACCTTGTTAATGAAGGACAAACACTGTAATTTTCTAGATCTTATGCTATGAAATTAGCTAGACATAGTGTCAGAAGTGATAATATTGATTGCATCATTATGTTGTCGTGCTCATATGGTTATTTTAAGGATCACAGGAATGTAACGATTGGAAAAACCAACATTCAAAACGACATTGTCACATTCCTTCACAGAGACGCAGTCCCACTGCCTTTAAAACGTGAAAAGACATTCTTTTGGTCTCTGCATATGAATCTGAAGGACAAATGCATTCCTTTAGAGGTGAGGAAACTGCGTGTGATGCTACAAGCAGAGACTCCCTATTGGAATTCTGGTAGTCTACATTCCCTGTTTCAAGGTTGTTGGCGGTGGCAAATTAAATTACTTGTCCTGTTTTGTAGTGTTGGCGCCAGGTCAACAGCAGCCTGGCTAAAACGATGAGTGAGAGATTTTGAATAGAGCTGCATTTGTCTTGACCTGCTGGTGTCATGTTTGCAAAGCAAGAAGCAGAAACGAAAAGAGCTGAAATCCTGAGCTGCGTATTAAATTCTGCTTCTGTAATCACCTGCAAAAAAAAAAAAAAAAAAAAAAAAATCAATTACCTCTGCTTTCAAATGCACCACTTTATACTTCTGTCCTATGGGCTGGCCCTGCTGATAGAATATGTCATGTGCTTGCACGTGGAATGAGGTTGGACTACGACAGGCATCATTTTGCCAAACCCACAGTACAGCACACACCACCTGCTGGACATCTTTAACACGTCAAGTTGCAACAACTGGAAATGTTATTTTATTTTTATTTTCAGTTTTATACTTTCTGGGCTTTAAGTGTTTGATAATAACTTTGTGTGTAGCCAATAATCTTTAAAACATGTTCAGTTTTTTTGCACATACTGTTTCACATACTGTTCACACAGATGAGTCAATGAACTCACAATGAACTTCTGTAATGTGGCTCTATCTGCATCTCAACAGCACCGTGTGGAGTTTATCTATCTGTTGCAGAGACGGTTGCCATCAGCAGATAAACGCCTTACACAACAATTTTGTGAAGTGGTGGTGGTGGCGGGGGGGGGGGCTTAAACTATGTTATATTGTGTAAAAATATAATGCGAGAGGGAACTTAATTATATTTGAGGTTATCAAATGTGTGCAACAGAGAATAGTTTTAACAAAATTATATACTGAATTAAAAAAATGCGTCACATCAATATATTAGATGCAAATGTTTTTTATATTTCCACTGCACATTGTTTTTGTATGCAACGTATACAAATGCTGAAAAACAGAATGTTTAAATAACGCCTGTTGGTCAATGACACTTGAAGTGGCTTGCAAAATCAGAGCCTATATATGGGATATGTTGTGTGTCACATACTTGTACACATATTGAAAAAGGGAATCGTACGTAGCACTTTCAGCTACTGTCAGAAATGGTATAGACTCAGCAGTTTCATCCGATGACGGCCATGAAACGTCACTGTCCTGCACGATCGTCAGTTAACTCTGAGCATGATGCTGGTACCACTGGACACAGCAGCAGATGGCAGCAGAGCGGCACAAAGTCCGAAGAGTATTAAGTGATGCCAGCTTTCGCCTTTAAATAATGTACAAGATGCACTTTTATTATAAATAGTCACATAAACATTCATACCTAAAAACACACATGTGAAACTCTTATCTGGTAATTCATTTCTTATATATTCCCAAACTTGTGAGCTTAAGTGTATGTGTTATTTCTATATACATACATTCACTTGTTCTATCTTTGTATATCCTGATAATCAGAATATCAGTGACATGAAAGATTTGGCTGTTCTGATAAATATAACTATAAGAAAACAGAGAGCACATATTTGTGTTATGATTACGAAATCTAATTAATGCTACACAATAACAACAGCTATATGAATTATATTGTTTATATGAGTTTTATCCACATTACGAGACATAGTTTCCTGTTCTACCCGACTGGCCTTCGGCAGGAGGTTCCCCCCTTATGATCCATCTCCTGATTAAGGTTTTTTCCCCCTTAAAGGGGAGTTTTTCTTGCTACTGTTTGGCTTAAGGTTTTTCTCCCACTAGGGGAGTTTTTACCTGCCGTTCTTTCTGTAATAATTGCTCGGGGGTCATGTTCTGGGTTTCTGGAAAGCACCTAGAGACAACTTGTGTTGTAATAGACGCTAAATAAATAAAATTGAACTGAATTGAACTGAGTTTAAAGAATGTATCACCTTGACAGGCTGTTAGATCGCAGACCTTGCCGCTCTGAGGTACCAACAGTTGCTTTATGTTGACAGAGTAGATGAATATTTAACAGTAGGAAGGAAAATAGAGGGCATCAGATCACTAAGAAGAAAACAACACTGGCCCAATCATGTGACCCTACTGTCAACACCCTAGTGACAGACAAAACTGCTGCTCTTGATCAGCTGATTTAATCTCTGTTGACCCAAAGGTGAGCTCGGAATTACAAGCTTTTGTGTGGAAAGACAATGCGTATTTTACTGGTGGCGTGGAAGCCTTTGAAGGATATTCAGGCAGACTTGAGGCACCGGCAGTCAGCACGATGAACAGCAGCCACAGGATTATCCAGGTGATCAGTGCTATGCAATCGGAAATCAGAAAGCTGGAGCTGGAGAACATGGGCCTGCGAAGGAGAGCTGGACCTCATCTCCGGAAGAATGCTTCAGTTCCCACGGTGATACCAGAGCAAAGAGGTACTTGCATACTGACAAGCGATTCAATGGAAACAATAAGAATTATATTTAAATATATTGTTTTTGTTGCTTTCTGGTTAAATATGAATAGCTTAATAGACTTGGCTATTAACATGTATTTTATTTTGACATCCTTGTAAAAACATTAAGTCATGTCTTCACAATTTAAGTGAGTCAGAATGGTGGTTTCACCCTTTTGATGAGATATTTTGTCCCTTTTCTCTAGAGAGCATTGTCATGACAGTGAGAAGATACTCAGTCTTCAAGTCTTTGGTCATTTGTCCACATTTGCAGATGGACAATGTGAAAACAAAGAGGTGGACTGGAAAGCAGCGTCGCTGAAAATGAACATGCAGAACATTATCAATGAATAAAATATAATTCAGTGTGCCTACCTGAACAGTGGTCCTGTGATGAAGTGAAATATATGTAGATTTGACCCTTTATGGGATAGACTCCAGCTTCATCTTGACCCTGAACGGGATGAAGGTAGATTGATGACTCCTCTCAAAAACGGGAGCGAGCTCAGCAACTTAACCAAATGATATAGTGATAATAGTACAATAAGAATTTATATTTTTCAAAACACATTTTACATTCAATAGCAAAAAAAAAAAAAAAAAAAAGAAATACTTTTAAATACTTGTTGTTTAACCTAATCAACACTTAGAAACAATAATAGTGTAGTGCAGGTTTTGCTTGTTGTATTTTGGGCTTTTTTTCCAACAGAACTTTTTAACAGATTTATTAATATTAACATTAATAATAATAATAATAATGTCAATTTTCTGTGTTTTTGTTTTTGATAACACTCCTTTGAAATGTTGAGTCTGAAGCAATCTCCACATTTTCCATTGTACTGCCACAGCAAATTAATTGAAGCAAGGTTTGGAGGCAGACCATTTTCATTTGTGATTATAGTATATTTCCTTAAATAATTAAACATTCTATTATATAAATTGCATTTCTATTTAGCCCAGTGAAAACAAAGCAAAGTAATACATCAAACATAAACACATAAAACACATTTACACCTAATTTTCTATCTTTAAAGGTTTGCATATATCCCCAAAGTAAGTTTGAATGACCATAGTGAAAAAAACTAATGAATTATTGCTTCACATATGTAAACAATATTTATCTTACAATATCTTGAACTAATAACACAAAGAACACAAAATCTTACTTTTTTTTTGACAGGATACATTTAGTGCAACATATTAGTTAATAGTTAAGGACTGATGTAGTGTTGATGTATGTGTTGTTGCATTGTTTGTTCTCAACATTAACATTTACAATAAAAATGTGCAATGTTTAAAATTATATATTTTTAAGAAACTAAAGAAACTCACTGGGAACTGCTTGGAAGCAAACCTGTAATATATATATATATATATATATATATATATATATATATATATATATATATATATATATATATATATATATATATATATATATATATATATATATATATATTAGTAGAACAAAGAAAGAAATTTTTCTTCTCTTTGTTTAAGCAGTAGCCTTAAATTTATATTTGCCAATTCCAATTCAGACTTTTTTTTCTTTAGCTGTTAAATCGATCTGGCATTGCACACATTTTAAAATAAAGCTGAAATAAGATGAAAATAAAGAAGATTTGTGCTAGCAGTGTGATCTGGGTCAGTAGATGCCATCGAAGTGTGCATGTATGAATCACCAAGACTAAAAAACATAACCTTTACCCCTCTGCAATCACACTACTGAACAACCAGACTTCGCACACTACATCTGTACAGATGCACTAAAATCTGAAAGAAGGTAAACAAAAAGACAACTTAATCTTCGGACAAAAAACTAAATTATTTGTGCACACTTTCTTATTACTTGTACATTCTGCATATTGCCTAAAACATTCCTGCAACTTTGCACATATTCTTTATTACCTTCTCAGGGCCCTTATTTATACAAATTGTAGTTATTTTCTTTCAGTTCTTACAGGTTTTTTTATTTTTATTTCCTTGAAGCATTTTTATCGAATGCATGCCTCGTCGCATGTTTTTCATCGCTGCGCACAACCCCGCGTTACCGCTGCGCGCGCGACAATAAACCTCCTGAAACCCTGATATCCTGGTTAAGGTCAACCTGTGGACGCACCTGTCAGTGCTGTGAACTCGCTATTCTCGCGAGATTTCCGGATTGCGCAGTGGCGACCCAGTCGGCCGCCATCACCGCATACGAGCTAACAGTATCTTCAAAACCAGTCAGCAGAGCGTCTAAAAACACCTCAACAAGCTCTCGGAGCGACCTTGGTCCCAAACGGGGAAGGAAACACGTTTCCCCGGTCGCTTTCCCGGCGCAGAAAGTGAAGCAGCGCCGCCTTTCATGTAGCCTTTAAGTCAACTTTGAAAAGAAAGTCGTTGTAACTGATCATGTCCAACCTAAAAGGCGGTACCAAAAAGGACACCAAGATGAGGATACGAGCCTTTCCTGTGAGTATTTACTGGTTGTACTGGTTCTGCGTGTGTTGAAGCGATTTGTGACTCGGAAAGCCAAGAATGACAGGTCTTTCTGTTAGCATCTCGGAGCTAACTAGCCGCTCCGACTGTACGTTGTTGTCAAGCGGAAACTCGTTTTACCTGAACTAATGACACGAAGCGCAGTCTTTGTTGTCAGCTGCGTTTCGTTCCTGCGTCTGCTGCTTTTAAAATATCATCTTTGTGTGTCGTAAGGTAACGGCAGCACTCCGTCAGTGAGGGAGTAGCAAACGTAAGCCAGCTCCACGGCGGAGTTGTTGACAGATTTGACGTTTAAACTTAAGTCACTCGGCAAGTTTCATGTTATGAACGTGTTTGGTTAGTCATACCTCCTGTCTGATTCATCTGTCGCAAACTGAAGTCGGTGCGTTATCATTAGAAATTGCTAAAAAAGAGTTGGTGCATCTTCATCCAGAGTTAAAAAAAAAAAATAAATAGCCTAATGTAAGTTGGTGTTGGTGTTGACGTAATCAACTGTGGTGCTTTTCCTGGCTGCTACACAATAGTTTCATTAAACTGGGCTGGATTAAACCAGTCAAAGTCGTTAAACTTGTGTGAATAATGCATGGCAAGGCTTTAAAAGACCTCTGTAAGTGGAGTCGATCATCCAGTCAAACTTTTATTTCTGTAACACTGTTAATGCAACTTGTGCTTTACAGGTTTCAGTGGAAAGTAGAGACTTTTTAGTCGGCGTTATAAGAACATCAGCGTTTGGGCTCTGGCTTTCTCTCAGTCAATCGGAGAGCAAACGCTTCACTCAACGCAAGAGACGTCTCTTAAAATGTTTAGCTTACAATCAAGTCAAGACCCAGTCGTGAACACAGTATACCCAATAAAGTCTTAAAACACATTTTACTTAATTTTCTAATATGAATTTTTCTGCATATTAATGGTATTGTGTATAGTTTCATTGCTTTTCATCAAACGAGGCTGTGACTATAACTGATGAAAAACCTGCTGAGCGGATGTCTCTTCTGGAGTGGGGACCAGTTTGCCGCCATCCCTGCAGACAAGTCAACGTTAGCCAAAAAACACTCAAAAGAGTGACTAAAAGCAATGTAACAAACACACAGCGACACCTAATTGCTACAGGGGAGTAAAACAAATTTCCCCTGACACTTTTTATTCTGGTGCAGAGAACAGTCTAGTGCCGTCTGCCCACAACTCTTTCTTTTTTTTTATTATTATTATTATTTTAAAAGCTATTCTAATGATGGCAAACAACGCTATATAGTTCACTAAGATGTGGATACCAGCTTTTAAAGCCAAAACCAAGTGAAACCAAATGGCCTGTACAAATACTGTGACGTTTTTCTTTAACAGCTAATGTGCTGCTATATTCAGACATTTCTTGACTTGAATCACAGAGATAATTAAAAAAAAATGCCGCTTTTTAACAGTGTTTTTAAACGTCTCTATTATCTAGAAGCTTTATATTCTCTGCTCTTGATGAATGTATGATGAGGTTAGTAATGATGGACATTTGTAGAATACATATAAGTACAGAATAGCCATGTCTCTAAAGTAGTAGTACACGTCTACTAAACTGTATGTTAATGAATAGTTCATTTACTGTGAGAATCCACATTTACCTTGTAGAGAAATAGACATTTTAAGCATTCACCTGTTTCCCTCAGATGACAATGGATGAGAAATATGTGAATAACATCTGGGACCTTCTAAAGAATGCCATCCAGGAGATTCAGAGGAAGAACAACAGTGGACTGAGCTTTGAGGAGCTTTACAGGAACGCTTACACCATGGTGCTTCATAAGCATGGAGAAAAGCTCTACACAGGCCTGAGGGAGGTTGTTACTGAGCACCTCATTAACAAAGTAAATAAAATAGAGCTTTTCTTTTTAACACAGTTCTTCATACGCTACATTAAAACCCCGATTTCAGAATACAATTCTATAATTGATCCACATTTGTCTAACTAGTGATTGTTTGTTTGATATGACCCTGTGTCTTCAGGTGCGGGACGATGTTCTAAACTCCTTAAATAATAATTTTTTGCAAACGTTGAACCAGGCCTGGAATGACCATCAGACTGCCATGGTTATGATCAGAGACATCCTCATGTACATGGTGGGTATGCTGTTGTGGTTTTGCCCAACTCATTTTCTATTATTACATTGTTTCCTATTGTAAGTGAATTATCTTTCTTTGTCATTTATAATTTTGTGCTTTTTAATAAGTGGCCTTTGATTTTACCTCTGGCTAACCTCCTCCAGGATGTTTTTCTGGACTTTGATTATAAGGTTATAATTTATTTGTGGATCCACTAATAAGGCTTTGTTTTTCATTTTTGTTTTATTGAGATCTGGCAGGACCAGTTGGAGTTGTGGAGATGATTAAGCCCTTGAGTTAATCATGAGTGTTGGCTCCCCATTCTGTTCAACACTCTCCTCTTCCCTGTCCTCTCCATCCCTGTTAATTTACTTTTGCTGTTTAACGAGCTAACGGGTAGTCTTCAAAGTGGTATTCAGAAAAAGCAATGCAGCTAGGATGAACTCCTATCCTGATGTAAGGACTGTGAGATGATCAGTTTGGAAGACGGTGGTGTTCGGAGACCATTGGAATTCTTTGTTGTGTTTTCTTGGGACACACGCATACAAAAAATACAGTAGTCAACATTTGAATTGGATCAAAAACACACTTGCATGTTATGCAAAAATGTCTTAGGACAACTTTGATCAAATATTTTGATCTGCTTCAAATGTTGACTACGGCATATAAATTCTCAGTTGCAGCAACAGCTTATCAAAATCAGAAACTGATCAGCAAAATCTTTTTGCCATACTTGTTGATCTAATAATCCTATTATGGTTAAGCCTTTCAACTGGTTTGAAAGATGTTTTCACGTTTGTATTTTACTGGCAAATCTACATAGGCTGCAAATGAAAGTAGGCTAAAACTGTCTTACGTGTCACAAACCCACATAAGAGTACTAAGGCAGTTTAACATAAAGCACAGTTTCACAAACTCGGACAGACCGTCTCAGATATCTGATCACATTGTATGTTTTTTTTGTTGTTTTTTTGTGTCCATCTTTGTTGTTTTTTTTCTCATTACTTTTACTTTTTGTTCCATCATTCAGTAGCATTTCCTCTGTATTTAAATCCTGAAAGACAGCACATATGAAACGCCTTCATTTAGTTAGTTCTTTTTTTACATAAAGTATCCTATCACCTTCAATATTTATTTGTTATTTTTCAGGACAGGGTTTATGTGCAGCAAAATAATGTGGAGAATGTATACAACCTTGGCCTCATAATCTTCAGGGACCAGGTAGTACGCTACGGCTGCATTCGAGACCACCTACGACAGACATTGCTGGACATGATTGCACGGGAGAGAAAAGGAGAGGTTGTGGACAGGTAAGAAGAATTATCCTTCACTGCTTGAATGTTGTACGGCCTTAAGGATTGCTCTAGGATATTTCATATTGTAGATGACTAGAGATTTTGGGTGTCATCCTGAAAGAGTCCGACATATCTGACGTGGTATATATTTTTCCACTGTGAACTGCAGAGGGGCCATCAGAAATGCCTGCCAGATGCTGATGATTCTTGGCCTGGATGGCAGGTCAGTTTATGAGGAGGACTTTGAGGGTCCTTTCCTGGATATGTCAGCTGAATTCTTCCAGGTGAGTTTAAACATAGTGCTTTGTGTCGCCTTGTTTTTAGAATTTGTGAAATATATTTACAGTTAAACAACATGCAATTATTGTCTTTCAGATGGAGAGCCAAAAGTTCCTTGCAGAAAACAGTGCCAGTGTCTACATAAAGAAGGTGGAGGCTAGAATCAATGAAGAGATCGAGCGAGTAATGCACTGTCTGGACAAGTCTACAGAGGAGCCCATTGTAAAAGTGGTGGAGAGGGAGTTAATTTCTAAACATATGAAAACCATTGTTGAGATGGAGAACTCTGGCCTGGTCCATATGCTCAAGAACAGCAAGACAGAAGGTAAAAGGATTTTTCTATGGATTTTCTCTTCATTGAATTATTAACTTATATTAGACAGTAAAACACACTGATTATTGATTGTTTTTTTTTTTTTACACAATATCTTTCACTCAGATTTGGCATGCATGTACAAGCTGTTTAGTCGTGTGCCAAATGGCCTGAAAACAATGTGCGAGTGTATGAGTGCTTACTTGAGAGAACAAGGCAAGGCCTTAGTGTCAGAAGAGGGAGAAGGCAAGAACCCAGTCGACTATATCCAGGTACACAGACTAAACTGTATGTCAGAAAAATCACTAAACATTTAAATGTCCACTTAAAGCTTGAACAAAGAGGCATACTGATTCAGATTTATATAATTTTTTTTTTTTGTGAACACTTCCTCAACAGGGTCTGCTAGACTTGAAGACACGATTTGATCATTTCCTCCATGAGTCTTTCAACAATGACAGACTCTTTAAGCAAACTATAGCTGGAGACTTTGAGTATTTCCTCAACTTAAACTCCCGTTCACCAGAGTACCTGTCACTCTTCATTGATGACAAGCTCAAGAAGGGAGTCAAAGGAGTATGTGTCTCTTTTTATTTTTTTCCCACAAGGGTATACTGGAATTAAAGTGGCTGATTTTTTTTTTTTTAATTCAACTTTTGTTTTGTTCTTGTTTGTTGTTTTTTTTGGTCAGTTGACAGAACAGGAGGTGGAGTCTATTCTTGACAAAGCCATGGTGTTGTTCAGGTTCATGCAGGAGAAAGACGTGTTTGAAAGGTACTACAAGCAACATCTGGGCCGTCGACTTCTCAGCAACAAGAGTGTCTCAGATGACTCAGAAAAGAATATGATCTCTAAACTCAAGGTAAAGTAATTAAAAATGTCTTTGGATACATATGTATATACTGTACGTCCCTCAAACGAGTTATCTTTTATCTCATGCAGCAGATTCACTTAATAGTTTTCTGTCCATCTCCCTTTCAGACAGAATGTGGCTGTCAGTTCACCTCAAAACTGGAAGGGATGTTCAGAGACATGAGCATCTCCAACACTACCATGGATGAATTCAGGCAACACATACAGACCACATCGGTAGGCCAGTCACAAAAACATACCAAACAAAAAGCACTCGGTGAAATCGGATCGCTTTCAAATGTAGTCAGTTACTAAAACAAATTGCATAGCACCTATTTTCATTGTTATAATATATCATATTACAAAAATGTAACCTATAGTGAGTATTTTTGGATGACTTTCAAACCATTCACTGAACATATTTCATTATGCTATACATAAAATAATATTGACTTCAGTAGACTTATTTTTCATTTATAATGTGTCAAAACATGATACAAAAAAGCATGATAAAATGTTCATGAAGAGTTTGTGATAACAGATTATCTGCAGATAAATGTTACTGCCTTGCAACATAATCTCACTTAGTTTTTTTTTGTTGCTTCTTTAAATCAAACAGTTATACACTTCACCAGTTTGAAATTGACATATTTTAAAGACATAATTGTAATGCATTTTCATTGTATGTGGTTGTAATTTTACATGTTATTTGTTGTTACCCATGCCTGATAAGCCATCCTTTAAAAGCTTAAAAAAATTAATTGAGTCGTATGCTCGTAGACCAAAAATTGGAAAACATACCGTATCTGTAAGTACATATTCATGTCTTTTATTAGTAGTAGAGAATTCCACAGAGAAGGTAAACAAACGCAAAACAATTGATGCCAAAATACCCATAATAAATACGTGCTGTATATTATCTTGTGAAAAGAATCATGAAGACTTTTCTGCATCTCTTCCAGGCATCTCTAAGTGGTGTGGACCTGACAGTGAGGGTCCTCACGACTGGTTACTGGCCCACACAGTCCGCAACACCCAAATGTACAATCCCCCCTGCTCCTAGACATGCCTTTGAAGTCTTCAGAAGGTAGTAATCATAACTGCAGCTGTTTAACTGTACAGTGGGAGGTTGGTAGTCATTTTGATGGGTTTATTTAAAATCTCCCTTGCTTTTGTTTTACAGATTTTACCTTGCCAAGCACAGTGGAAGACAGCTCACACTGCAACATCACATGGGTGGGGCAGACCTAAATGCAACCTTTTATGGAGCTGTTAAGAAGGTAGTCATAAAAATTCTTAACACCATTTAGAAGAATAAGCAGAAGGCTACTTTTGGTCATAAACTCAGTGAGTATTCACTTTAATTCATGTCTACCTCTTTTGCAGGAGGATGGGTCAGAGGTGGGAGTGGGAGGAGCCCAGGTGACAGGTTCTAACACCCGAAAGCACATCCTGCAGGTCTCCACCTTCCAGATGACCATTCTCATGCTCTTCAATAACAGAGACAAGTTCACTTTTGAGGTGGGAACCTAAAAACTTTAAATCAATGTTCCTATTTTAATTAGATTAAAGAGTAGCTTCACAACCATAAACCCCATATTTATAGTCTTGGTGATCATAGGATTTAAGGATGAGGCTTCTTGCTCAACTTTGTGTTAGTCACCATTGTCTATCCTTTAATTGCTGAAGGATTATTGCAAAATGCAACAAAATAGGAAGCTAAATGCAGACTCCTCAGTAGAAATTGCACAGGGCGTGCATGCGTAAAAGTCAGACTGAGGCTTATGGCTCTCGTGAGTGTGTTGTCAGTTTTACAGGAGTATTAGATACCAGTGGACATTTTTAAGCAATTAGCAGTATTTTTCTACACCAAAGATGGAGACAAAAAGGGGGCAAAAAAGTCATTTTGAGGTTACAACACCTTTTTTTTTTTTTTTTTTTCATAACCCTTATTGCAATTTTGTTTGTTTTTTTTTTTTTTTTTTTATAGGAAATTCAACAGGAGACAGATATTCCAGAGAGGGAGCTGGTGCGAGCATTGCAGTCTTTGGCCTGTGGAAAGCCTACACAGCGAGTTCTCACGAAAGAGCCAAAGTCCAAAGAGATAGAGAGCGGGCATGTATTTACAGTCAATGATCAATTCACTTCCAAACTGCACAGAGTCAAAATACAGACAGGTGAGGAAACAAGTGCATCTTACACAACTCTTCGCCAGCTTCTGCACACTGATTTCTGATTGTTTACTTTACTTTCAAGACATCTAAAGTAAGCAGGATATCGAATTATGTCCGGCAACAAAACCAGTACTCATGTGACATTTAGATTATGCTTGTGGTAATTTAGCTTCCATATTGTTTAAATATCAGATGCAGAATTACATGTTCATTGCTGAATACCTATTTAACTCAGGATTTAAACAGCAAAGGCTGACATGAATAAACTTGACACTTTATCTTTCTGTCATACAACTTTTGTCTCGTACTTTTAACCTACTACTGTAGTTGCTGCTAAACAAGGAGAATCAGACCCTGAAAGGAAGGAGACACGACAGAAAGTGGATGATGACAGGAAGCATGAGATTGAGGCGGCTATAGTGAGAATCATGAAATCGAGGAAGAAGATGCAACACAATGTCCTGGTTGCCGAGGTAAAGAGAAACAGGAGAAATATATTATTTATTTTTATATATTCATATTTTTGGGAGTCTATGAATTTTTAAAGGGCAATCTTTAATGCTTTAATGTCTTGTTTTTTTTTTTGTTTTTGTTTTTTTTCCCCCCTTTTCTCTCTCTGTGTTTTCAGGTGACTCAGCAGCTCCGGGCACGGTTTCTTCCCAGTCCTGTGGTAATAAAAAAGCGTATAGAAGGACTAATAGAAAGAGAATACTTGGCAAGGACACCAGAGGATCGAAAAGTGTACACTTATGTTGCATAGAAGATGAACTCTGGATCAGAGTAAAAAGAGACTGGATGTGGAAATAGGAATTGTTTTCTTTGGGTTGTTGTTGCGCATGGACTGAAGTTTCTCTCAAGACAAACACTGGGAACCCAACTCATCGTCCCTTGCAAAAACACAATAAACTCATGAATGGGAAGTAAAATCTTCACAAACGATACATCAAATCTTCTAGATGACTTATAAATGAGGCCCAGTTCTCCTGCTCCCTGTGAGTTTTAAACATGGATGGATCCAGCTTCAGGCTTTTCACTCTTTTACCCTTGTAGAGATAAACCTTGCAAAGAATCCCTTGGGAAAATGTGAATGCACCACATTTTTTTTGTTTCAATACTGTAAAATAAATAAAATTATTGAAAACAGCAAATGTGGATTGTTACAAAATAAAGATGGGTATTGTTGCTCTGGTTTGGCATACAATTGTATTGTCTGTTTTTCATCTGTCTCATGCTTGTATTTCTTTTCTAAAGCATCACCATAAAGATGGTATCTAGAAATATATACTATATTGTAGGAGAGAAACTGCAGCATTGTACAAGTACACATTTGAAATGTAAATGGTCAAGAAAGAAAAGTACACTTAATGGAAAATAAACTTGCAATTAAAAGGCACCTGATCCTCTTTGCCAACACGGATGTTACTGAAGAAATATTTGGCAGCATAATCAGTATAATGTAAAGCTGTACAATGAGCAAAGTTGTGTTCAACAAGCTTCCAACCCATTTCTCAAAATTAGTCATTTGAAATACTAAAAACAAGAATAATGTGAAAGAGAATTCACAATTATACATTATTAATATTGCAGATAGTTTACAGCAGAGATGTTTTTGAGATAGTTGTTTATGAGTGCAGTTTTGCATATCACGTACGTTTCACATGTCAAATCAATAACATTCTGCCGAGTCTGCTTAGTGATTTTCAGAGTAACATTGTGCACATTGGAAGAGGGATAAAGTTTACATTGCAGGAGTAGTTTTTACAATAATTTGACAGCTTTCACTTCAGTTAGGTTATTTAGGAAGTTCTAGTTGTTGATTGCTGTTTAAATGTTATAAATTTTGCCTTTCGTCAAAATAAGCAGAGATTTAAAATGCATATTGGTGCTTATCAACCTGATCCTCTGTCATTACTAACTAAATTACACTCAGAGGTTCTCAGGTTTCAAGGGTTTGGCCATTCGTTGAAAGCAAAAAAGCACAAAGAAAAATTCCGTGTCTGGAAAGAAAGGTGGTTAATGAGCAGGATTCTCATGTAATGTATGAAAATCAGTTACCCTGGCAACGTCTCCTCTAAAAAGTTGGAGGAAGTCAGCATGAGAAACATGAAGGCTCATAATGAGGAACAGATTCTCCCGCCAAATGAACCAGGTGAAATGACCCCTTCAGCTCCATAAGTAGAGGTTTTTTTTTTTCAAGAAGGGGCTAAGGAAAGGCCAGCAATGATCCCAGGACATCTAATGAAGAGAAATGATACTTCATGGTCAAGCATCACACCCGTTTGCGAAGTGAAGACCCTGCATACACCTTTTACAAGCATCACTGTGTTGCTCTCTACAGAACGTAGGACTTTTAAGTACAGCATGAAGAGCAGTAACTTCTCTGTGAGTATTTTAATTTCACTTTGAGGAGAAACATGATCAGCCCCAACCACCCAATACAGGAAGCCTTGGCCTGGAATAGACCAACTTCCATGTAACCGAGTGGTTCCCAGTGAGTGTTCCTGACAATAAACATTTGCACCACTCATTGATCCACAAGAACAACCAGCATAATGACTTGTGTTTGTCTTGTCCATGTAGCACATGTTTAGAACATTTGAAAGTATAACAAGTGGTGAGTCATTAAAATAGATGATAAATGCAAAGGATGAGGTCATTTTTGTCAAGCTGATCAAGTTTACCTCCAGATGATGAACATGAGCACCGAAGGGCCTCAGCAGAATATTCGGAGTCCCCTTTAGGAGCACTTTCCAGAGTTCCCACCAAAGACTGACTCCAGGAAGTCTTTGGTGGGAAAGCTGCTTGTCTATCAACTGAAGTAACTGTGATCTCTTTTAATGGTTTTATGTTTTCAGTGTTGTTTGTCTGCACTGTGATTGGCTAAAGTCTATCTAAGGTAGTAATAAAAGAAATGGCCAAATGACCCAAGCAACAAACAAAAAAAAAAAAAAAAAAAAAAAAAAACAACACACACTGCTGGTTCATTCAACAGTATTTATATAGATTACTTCATACATATACGTGGCTGTTTGTGAGGAAAATACATCTATTCTTGAAATTGAACCTTTGAATATGTCACATAAAAAAAGAGTAAAAATACATGTTGGTATGAAGCAGAGGCAGGACCTACTCCGAGCCAGAGTTGAGAGGAGACACACCATGAACTACTGCGACACAGAGACACATGCACGCACATAAACAACACTCACTAGTATTTTGAAGACAACAGCTGCAGAGACTCGTATTGACTGACAGCAGTCCACACTCACTTTTCTCGCAGGTCTGAGGCCATCATGAGGATACTTCAGGTGCCAACACACTTATGTTGTTAAAGCTGCAAATGTTATGATGCGTTTCAATTACCTCAAAAGTTAGAAGTGGTAATGACACTGCACCTGAGTTAATTGCTTTCCAGCTGGAAAATGAAAATAAATCTTTCCAAACATCAGGCACACCATACCCACTGCTAGTCATTGATTGGAATACCATTTTATATCTATGGTACTAGAGTCTGAGCCCTACTTTGTAAAATTTATTTTCTGTTGCAAATTGTTCAGAGAAAATCAAATGTTTTTTTTGGGGTTCTTTTGTTCAGAAACGTAAGCAGTCTTGAGGCGACGCTGCATTTCCACACTGTCATACACCACAGTTTCCATTGAAGACACTGATTCAATTTTCCTGCTGTGGGCCAAAAGTTATAAATCAAACCTGCGCATGACCTCCTTCATCATTTATGTAACAGACATGCCTTCAGCAACTGCTTTTGACATTTTCAAGCCCAAATCAATTACTTTGACTTTAATCAAAAGTTCATGACATTTTCAGAACAAACACTCCACTTGACATTAGAGGCCCAGTTGATGCAACGACTTAAATATACGGCTGTCTGTCATTTTAATGCATACAGTTAAATAGAATAATAGAAGAGGACTATATGTGACAAGTGTGTCACTTATTCAAGCAACTCACATTTGATGGTTATTGACAGTTTTATAATTTGGCGACATACATCTAATCTAAACAAACTGAGGTTTGGTAGACGTGGGAGGAGACACAAGGTCTGCATCAGACTGTAACTGAACAGTTCGGGCCAAAGTCTCCAACTGAGTCATGAAACTTTGAGTCTCTTCAGCAGAACTGTGAGTCCAAGCCAGAGGGAGGTGAGCTGGAACAGGCTTACGATCTGCAACACAAACAACCTATCAGGAAAGCTGGGACCTGATGATGACTTGGTTTTGTATATGAACATGAAGAAATGCTTCTTGTGTTTTCATTCTCTGCTCGTTGGCGAGATCAGAGTTCACCGCTGAGGTGCTTACCTTGAAAGAATTGGCCACTTCGTGTTCGAGCAGCGACTCGAGATAAGGCTAACCACACAACAGTGTCGGCTCCTTGCTCCATACTGCGCAGCCTGTCCCCCATCATCTGATGAAACTCGGGCATTGAAGTAGAAACAGCTGGATAGAAGGAACATTAAAATACAGTTGGTTTTCCGACTTCAAGAGAACCTTCTAGTTGAAACTTCCGACTGGGAACCAGCATATGACAAGATTTGATCAAGCAAAGTTTTTAAAAATGTGCCATGAAGTTGGAGGTAGTCTAGACTACGGTTAAGGGTTGGGATGGCAAATGCTTAAAAAGTACTACCACCTTATGTTCTTCCTGATTGATTGATTGATTGATTGATTGATTGATTGATTGATTGATTGATTGATTGATTGATTGATTGATTGATTGATTGATTGATTGATTGATTGATTGATTGATTGATTGATTGATTGATTGATTGATTGATTGATTGAAATGTACATGCCTGTTGATTGACACAAAAGAGTTTGACAAACAAGCCAGGGCTCCATGGACTTTGCTGGGGTCACTCGCAGTGATTGGATGTTTATAGAGACCTGTTGCTTCCACAGTTGATTGGGATTTTTTATTTTCACCTCAGAGCCTTTTATTAACTCTTTGTTAACAATGTATTAAAGTAATGTAGCAAAAAGAAAAAAAATCTCTGCTCTGTTTTTAAATGCATTTGAGATTTTCTTTTTAGGAATAAAATAATGAAATAAATGATTAAAAGTGTACTAGATTCCAGACACATTTACAGGCCACGTCTTCTGGTGGGTTACTCAGACGGTACCTGGTGTATCTACCCAGCCTGGGTGTGCGACTGAGAAGTGAATGACCGGGTAGGCTTTGGACCAGTGTTGCGTCAGCACCACCTGCTGTCTCTGAAACGTAACAACACATTATTGACTTCGTTAAAAGACCCATCTTTCGCCATATAGATTACTTCCATCTTCTTAATGACTGAATGTACTTTTGCATGAGCAACATAACCATCAAAATTCAACCCTGAGGTGTTCTCAAATGCTGGTCTTCTGCATTCTGCATCTGCGTTGCATCTTCCTCTCCTACCTTGTTCTGTGCGTAGACCATGACACCATCAAAGTAACCCTTCTCTGACTGTAAGTCATCAGCTCTGAGTTTTTGGACCAGCATGCCTCCCGAGGACACAGTGATCTAACAGACAGGGGTAAACAGCTAGAGCAGTGTGCTCAGACAACAGCAACTAAACCATGGACAATAGTGGCATTATACTGTCCACATGATCCAAGTGAGGACATGTTTGTGTGTCTTTGTGCGTGTAATCATCATACCACTCTAGCGTCCCGGCTCTTCTGTAGAAGTGGTATAAGAGTCTGGGTGAGGATATATACCCCTAAGAAGGTTTAGGCGAGGAAAAAAAACAGCATTTATTTAAAACTGTGCAGCAGTAGGACATTTTTTGAACATGAGAATCTGGTCTCACCCATGGTGTTGGTGGCAAAATTCTTCTCCAGGCCTTCTGCATTGAGCTCTCTCTTGTGCAACATGCATCCTGCATTGTTTATCTAGTGCATGATATATTTTAAAGTTAGATCCAACTGCTGAGTCAAACGTTTAACCAAAAACTGTTCAACTAATGTGTTTGTTGCAAAGAAGAAAGGGAATGAGGGATACCTACCAACACATTCAGGGATGGATATTGCTTCCTGAAGGCCTCTGCAAACTCCCAGACTTTGCGTGTCTGGGACAGATCCAGAATATGGATGTATACTTCCTAGAATATGTAAAATATGGGTTTCTTTCACAGGTATCCGGAACTTTTTTGTTCATTTTGTAATTTACTGCAAGGCACGTTCAAACGTTACTCACTGTGTTCCCAGTCTCAGAAACGATGTCGGACCTGGCTTCTTCTGCTCTGTCTTTATTCCTACACACCATGTGGACTGTCCCGCCTGGAAGCGAAATTTCAGCCTTTATTTTCTAAATGAACATGGAATGTGACTGTAAACACAATTCTCCACCTCGTACCTTTTTTGGCTATAGCCATAGCTGTGGCTTTTCCAATCCCACTGTTGGCTCCAGTGATCATAAAAGATCTGCCGACAACAGATATGTCCAGGTCCTTGGGCTCAAAGTCTTTACATGCTGCCTCATATCCCTTCCTAATGGTCCACAGGAAATATACTAATCAATAATAACTTCTAAGTCAAGAGAGGACTATTGATCACATTAAAAAAAGAATAAAGACTGGCAGTCCACAATGTTTTTTTTTGTCTCTACATCTTATCTTCAGTAGTGATGTCTATGTCATCCTTATGACACACAGCTGTCAATAGAACTATTGTAATTGAACATAAAGACCAGTTTGTGCCGTCTTATGTGCCACGCTGTGATCAGACCAAAGATATTTCTTTCTTAAGCAAAATTTAGACATTCATAAATAAAATAGCTTTTATGCATCCTAGTTTTAATTTCATGATTGCCAGCATTGCAAACTAACAATATAATACTGATTTATTTAAGGCTTTACATCAAAGTATAAAACAGCATCAACAGCTACTAACCTCGTATATTGGTGGATCCCATTCAAAAACCAGATGGTATTTCGGTACAGAGACATGATAACATGTGAAACTCAATCCCACATAAAAAAGGTGTAACAGAGTGCCAGTTCCCTTTAAACCTCTGCACTGTGGCAGGATCACATGAGACAGATGGAGAGGGAACACTTACTGCTCCCTACTGATCCTGCTTGGGAATAACACTCCAACACACAGTCCGAGTGTAAAGTGACTAAGTGAAAGTTTTGTCAGGTCATTCATTTACATGTTACATGCTTCTGGCTCCGTTTCCCTGCGTAAATCCACAAGAACAAATCCAGATGCCTGGGAGGTCCGATGACGCGTCGCTCCTCCGACGGGCGGTGGGCGGAGTTAAACGATTTACTCACTCACTGCTGCACTTGGCAGAGGACAGAGATGCGTTCAGCCGGACTGTTTGACCCTCTGTGAGGGTTAAAGGGCACATTTTCAAATCTTTCGATAGCCTTTGTAGCTCTCAGCGCCGCGTCAAAATGGTAAGTTTGAGGTGGTTACTTTGTGCGCATGACTGTAGCAGAAGGTTGACGTCAGCGTACCTGGGCTGTTCACCTGTTGCACCTGATGCTACTCACAGGTTGCTAACGCTAAAACCGAAAACCAGCTCCACGATACTTTTTAAGCAATAAAGTGTCTCTTTCCTTCACAGTGGGTCTGTATTTGAGTGGATTGTATTGATTTAAGCTTGTTTAAGCTTGTTTAAGCTTGTTTTAACTGTGGATGAGCAGTTTTGGGCGACAGTCGGAAGTGAGGTTTGCGTTCCCTCAACCGGTCCATTAAGTAAAACCAGTTCCGTCACTTCACGTACAATCCTGCCCTTCTGGCACATTTACATAGTAGTTTCCCTGTCAAATTGTCGACAGTGGACACTCACCCCCAAAGACACGGGAGTGCTTTAATGCCTTCCGACTTTCCTTCAGCGTAGACGTATATTTCTTTCCGTCACACGCGCACAGAAAAGACTTGTTTTGTCCAATTTTCAACGGAGGACGTAAACGGACCGTTGAGCCCAGACGGCCTCCTGCGTCTGTTTGGGTCCGTTTGAAAGAGTCGGGACAACTTGACAGGAGACGTGCTGAAACCTAAACCTGATGGCACACAACCTTTCCTCAACAACTTCAACACCTAAGTTGTCAGTATTGTCATGTTTTCATTTTAAATTTTAACTTGTAATTAAAATACATTTTGCAGGAGTAGAAGGAACAGTATCTCAAGATAGAAGTATAAACCGGATCCTCAAAAGTATACTTGGGTACTGTATTTGACTACTAAAATACTTTTCACCACTCTCATTGGGAATGAATGATCACGTAACAAACGATGTGTAATAACTAATTGTCACTCACTTTATTTCGGTTTCTTTAAGATTATGGGTTTATGAACACTCTGTCTGCAGTCCTTGACCAGAGATCACTACAAACACTTTAATGGGAAGTGACGTGTATACTACAACAGTTTTACAATGAGAGGAATTCTTGCTCTCCAAGAAAACGTGATTCCCAAAAATGTGATCTCAGTGTGGAAATCAGCCCTCTAAACTCCCAAAATGCAGTTCCTAACCTTACACTGGGAAGGATTTACCAAATGCTCTTGTTCTCAATTGTTTGGTGACCATCGTTTTTCTGCTTTTCAAAGTCTCTCCCCCCTGCCCCAAAGGATGGTGTTGACGCAGTGGCATAAGGTTATTTATTAATTAGTCAGGCCAAGAGCACATTAAATGTTCAACCCATGGTGTCTATGCGTGTGTGGTGTTAGATGCGCTTCCTGCTGCTCTTCAGTCGCCAGGGGAGGCTGCGTCTGCAGAAATGGTTCACACCCTTGTCAGAACGTGAGAAGAAGAAGATCATCAGGGACATGACTACCATGGTGTTGACACGGCAACCACGGTCCTGTAATTTTCTACAATGGAAAGACCTGAAGATCGTTTATAAGAGGCGAGTCACACCTCCACATATTTGCTGAAGCCGGTCAGATTAGAACATGTTTCTCCTTTTATTGTTGAAAGAGACCTTCATAGTCTCTTTCATGAAGTCTACTGTAAACCCTGGCATTTCCACTTTCTAAACATTTTTGTATCCACCTTTCCTCAGGTATGCAAGTTTATATTTCTGTTTGGCTGTGGAGAACCAGGAGAACGAGTTACTAGCCCTGGAGGTCATTCATCGCTACGTGGAGCTGCTGGACAAATATTTTGGCAACGTATTTAACTCTTATATTTATTACATTGATTATATGACGCGTGATGTTGATAATTTGGTAGCTGCTTAAGTCATTGAGGCTGTAAATATATCAAACTGCTTATTTATTCTAGTAATTGAAGTATATAGTGTATAAGAACCTTTGCATATCTATCTGAGTTGATAACTGTGATAATGAATATCATACCCCCTCTCAGGTGTGTGAGCTGGACATAATCTTTAACTTTGAGAAGGCCTATTTTATCCTGGATGAGTTTTTAATGGGAGGAGAGATACAGGAAACCTCTAAACAGAGTGTGAACCGCTCCATTGAAGCCTCAGACATGTTACAGGAGGTAAGAAATGCTGTAAATACTGCACATATACACAGGGATTGGCACAGCGTGTCGTGCAGATGCCATGTGAGGATGTGACATCTGTTGCATTGCTCAGTGAAAAGCAGTAGAAACACATTTTCAAATGCAGTTTGTGTTGATTTTCTGTTTGTTTTTGTTTTTTTTCTTCTTTTTCTTCCAGTCTTGGCTCTTGGATATTTTGAAGCATTCTAAAATGTATAATTGGTGTCTAATTTTTCTCTTTGACATCAACAGATCTTGTGAACATTGCATTTAGCTCTAACACGGGAAACTTAAGTTTATTTTGCGCCAACTAGCCAGTGTCCAGTAGTGAGTGGGCATGTGTTTGTTAGCGTTTCGTCCTTTTTTGTTCTATAGATTTGCTGCTTGCGCTGCTCTTTGTTTCGCCTCTTCACTTGTTCATATCTGTCTCTCTCTCAGCCAATGCTGTTACAAGTGGGAGACAGATGCTCTTGATATGTGGCGTAAACGTTAGTGTTTGGCTCTTGCTTCCCACTCCCCATCCAGGCTCATGGCTCTGTGTGGTACGGTAGTTTAACTGGGTGTGTTGTTCTGTGCTTCTGAGTAGGGCTGACTAACACTTTCAATCTAGCGTTATGTTCAGCATAGCCTCCCATTCATTTTCACTATTATCGCTTCAGGATGACAGCAGTGAGTGGTATGAGGTGGAGCTGTTTGGATGACCTTGAATATGGACAGACAGGTTAGAAGCTCTGCTTGTGTTAGTCATCAACCGTACGTTGTGGTGCTCAGCACGTAAAAACAGGCAGTGTGTAGATGTGTGCCTGTAAATAGATTTGTATTATAAGGCATTTTTGTACATCGGAGAAACTTTTATTTAGTTTTCTTTTCCATTTTTGTGCCTCTTTTTAGACCATGGAAGAGTACATGAGCAAACCTGCATTTTAACCAGTAGGAGGGAGAAATGCACGGAAGAAGGAAAATGGAGAAACATACGAATCAGACGTACTGTATGTGGATCAAGACGTTTCTGAAAATGGATATGCTTTAATTCTTCTGAATATTTATGTGAAATGGCATATTTAAGTGCCTGCTACAGTCTGCCAGGACTTGGTTTGGGCACGGTGGGGTGGGAGTTGTTTGATTTTAAATGAGGCAGAAATAAAAGCATAGTGAGAAATTCATAGGAAAAGAGTGATTTTTAGATTGATGATTATATAATCATTGTATAAATTAAATGTACTCAAACAGTCTTGACTTTTGGAGCAATTGTGCTTCCCTGATACTACACCTGATAATTCACAACACCTGTTCAGTCTTAAAGAGCTTTCTCAACACCCAAACAACTGACTGTACCTGCTTTCTTACACTTTTTTTAATATGTGTAACATATAAAATGTGTGTGACTATTGCTTGGTATAAGGTGGGGTTGCCACACTGGCATTGAGTTTGTTTTTTCTTTTTTCATTTTTTTATCAGGTGCAATTTGTAATGTTATGATTAAATTTTTTATTTTGATAAATGGTGTGTCTGGGCTTTTTTTCTCTCCCCCTCTTACGGTGTCTTTCAACGATGCGTTTGACTTTTGAAGAACTGTAACCCGATTGTGTGATTTTTTTGTATTTAAATGGGGTTGAACGCGTGTTTAAATAAGGCAACACAACTCATCAAGGAGAAAAATAATACAGCTGATGCTTTATTTATCTGTCATCAATTACACATCGTTGAACATGTACAAAATGATTTAAAAATGAGCATATATAGCACAACCACTTTTAGGCCAACAATACAGAGCTTTGCAGTATGAAAGGGTTAGAAGGCAGGCGACGGTCTGATAATTAGACTTGGAAATAATTATTTATACAATAACATTAAATCCACTAACCCTGAACGTAACACAAGTCACAACAACACTCGTTCTCAGCCCAGCACGTTCCCCTAACGGAAAATCACTACGTTACCTATAGCTCTCCTGTGGTTACACTTTGAGATTTCAAAAGCCCATTCCGCAATACACTAAAGAATTTACATGTATATTCACATAAATATTTGAATAGTTTGACATTGATGAAAAATAGACTTTTTTTTTTTCTTTCCTTTTTTAAACTTTACTCATTCAATTATACTTTTAAAATACTGGGCTGTTTAACAAATTTTAATTTAATGTAAACAAACTTTACATTACACAAGTTCAACCTGTCAGATTTATTTGTAAGATAATTGAGTATTGGGCTGACTGAGAGCACACATCCACTCTGTTATGTGATTACATTTCGCCTCACTGGGTGCACCTTTAATCTCCTGTAGTATTTGAATATTTCTATTGTTCTTGCAGCAAGTAGGGACTCTGTTAAAATTCTATTTAGTTTCTAAAATTGCTATAGTTCATTGTCGTTAGGGTGATATTATTACCAGCTATTGTTCATATGATAGAAGTTTGTAAACTAGACCACGTCCACCAAACTATATTTTGAGACAGTTTAAATACTATATTCATAATAATGCGCTATTGCCGGGGGATCAGTCTACATCCCGGCCACGTTTTTGTCGCGGCGCTCCTTCTCTTCTTCATTGACAGTTTGCGGAGCCGAGGTCTTGGCCGTCATCTCCTCTTTGCTCTGCATCTCTGTGGGGTTTACTTTCTCCTCGGGGGCCACCTCGGTTTCCCTCTTGGCCGGCGGCCTCTTCTCATTCTCCGCCTGCTCCATGTAGTCTTTCATGGCGCGCTCGTACAGCTCGTAGGGGAACTGCCCCTTCAGCTGCGCCTGGGTGTCCCGCTTGGCGATAGTATTAGGATACTCTGTGAGGATTTTAGCCGCAAGGTAGGTCGTGACCTCATCTTCTACGTCTCCATCGTCGTCGTCGTCGTCAGCGGCGCCGTCAGCCTGACGTTTCAGGGGCATTTTGTTGAGCTCAGACAAAAAAAGGTTCTCCCTGCGTCCGGAGGGAGGGGGGATTCTAACTGGACCTGATTTTGCAGCGGCATTGGACACCGCTGTGATTCTGTCTGTGGGTGGCGAGGTCTTCATGGGTCTCTGCACCACGGGATACTCGTTACTTATAGTCTCCACCCCGATGATGTCTAAAAAGTCCTCTCTGTCCATGTCATCCGGGGCGGGCTTGCTCTTGAGCGGCAGTCTGCGGCTGAAGTACCTGATCTTGGGCGTTTGGCCGGCCGTGTAGCGGGCTGGTGTTTGGGCGTCGCGATGGAGCTTTCTGAGCTCCTCTGTGAGCAGCATGTCGATAAGGTCCTGTGGAGGCACGTGCAGTTTGAGCGAAAGCTCCAACAACTCCTTCACTGTCCGGGGATCAACGATGGAGGGACGGATCAGTCTCTTTTTCTGCTCACCTGCCTGATCCCTCTTCTGCGTTTGATCGCTCATCTCCAGAACCTTCAGCAGATAGTAATCTACAAGTTTGGTGTCATCATCAGCCTCCTCTTGGTTCTGGTTGGCTCGGCGTTGCATCTCCTCACGCTCAGCTTCCTCCTGGTCGCTGAGCGACCTGTCCATCTCTTCGTGGCTTCTGTTCATCATCTCCTCTGTCTCTTCTCTCTCCTCCACCGGGACCCACTCCTCTCCTCCGGCCACATCCTCGTAAGCCTGGTTTCTGGGGCTGAACCCGTCTTCTCCCTCATCCTCGTCATCCCCTATCATGTCTCTTTTCTGATCAGCGACTGCGGGCATCCTGCCGAGCTCCTCAAAGATAGATCTTAGATTGGCAAGGCTCTGGGGAGTGTACTGCTCGTCCAGGTCTTCCGTTGCCCGTTTGGAAGCGTCTGTGTTCTCTTCGTCTTCAAACATGAGCGGGTACTTCTTGTGGGGTCTCGGGAAATTACCGTAGTCTACTGGCGCGCCTTCGGATACTTCAGTGTCTTTGGTGCGGTGCCTGTCGGTTCGGCGACCGTTCCAAGACTCTGGTGTGAGGCTGAACCTCGAATCTTTTCCACCCTGATCCTGGAGAGATTTAAGCATGGCTCTCATGAGCTGCTCCGCGGTAATGTCCGGCCTCGGCATGTCGGGGGCAGACTGACGGTTCCCGGGACCGTCGTCCTGCTGCGAGGCGAGCTGAAGCAGGACCCTGAATTTTTCCACTTCGTCGTAATCCACGGGTTCGGGTCGAGCCCCGTTTCGCTGTTTGAGGTTCTCAATGTACTCCAGGGCTTTGATCATGTCGGAGCTGGGCTGAAAGGCAGTCGGCTGCCCATCACCTTCCCCGCCTCGGAGCCTGTAGTGGCGGGGGAGAGACGCAGTCTGCACGGCGCATCCATGAAGCAGGAAGGCGAGCAGGACAACGGCTCCACCCGCGGGCAACTTGTGGTGGAAATGCAGCATTATAGGCAATGTATTACCTGTCAAACAAAAGCAAAACGTGTTAGTAAAGCATTTCAAACAGGCAGGTCGTCGATGATATTAATGTTTGAAAGAGTAATCTCGATCTATAACAACCTACTCGAACGCAAACAAACTGAGCACTAAAGCATGACTGTTTTGATCCAGCATTTGTATTCGTACCAAATAGTTAAGGTCCGTAAATTGAATGATATGATACTGTGTTACAAGATATGCACAAGATATCCACATCACTGGATGACTCACTCTTCACGTTGTTACGGGCAACATCAACATCCGATTTAGGCTACCCCTGTCAACACCTCTAAATCTGAATAAAAACGCCATATTCCTCGCTATTTCACTATAAAACCAATATATTGTAAACAGGTTGTAGAGGAAGCGTTTCATCACATCGACTAGCTTTATTTTGAATGTGTGATTACCTGACAAAAACTCAATAATAGCTACAATACATTCAAATCCATTTATATCACCTTTTAATTTAAACTACAATCAGTTAAAAGCATGAAAAAAATGTTGTTTTTTTTTACCTTTGGTAATGGAGCTCAGACAACAGTAAGGGTGTAGGGCATCTCCTCAAGAGCGGTGCAGTCTTCTGTTTTCAGCACTTGGACAGCTCCCCGTGTTATATGAGGCAACACCTGACTACCGCGTCATCGCACAGCAGACGCAATAGCTGCTCCTAAAGAGTACATATAAATGATTCAGGTTTATGATATGGCTTATAAGAGGTCTGCTGTGGTAAAAATAACTCAATGTTGCCTGTTGCGCAGCACTGCTTTGCAGAGGCGAATAAAATGGGAAAAACTTCCCAGAAAACGGCTACAAAATGTCTCAAAGAGAGCAATGTATTTGCGTGAAGATCGGGTCTTTTCGGCGAGTAAAGTGTTAAAACTGAGCTTACTGATTTTATTAATAAGAGAGATTGTTGCACAAGAAAATGTTCCAAACATTTTTTTGATTGATAATGAAAACATAATTTGAAATCCTGATTTTCGGTTTTACGAGATGGGATACTCCATATGATGCATATTGTTTTTTGTTACAATTTCTTTTATGGTGTTAACATGGTCTTTTACTGTCACTACTTCTGGCATGGCACTTAAAGAGTTAAATCCCCCCTAGTGATGACTCACATTCTCAAACCACCGTGGGGCATGCTGTCGCAGTTCAGCAGCTCTTCCTTTCTCCATTCTCTGTGCTGACAGAGGTGGTGATAAACACCCTCATGTCGGCTGGTGGCTAGAGCTCCGGCATTCTGCAAGTTGACAAGATAAAAGGGGCACAGCAAGCCGACTGGCGGTTAAAGGTCATGGATGGGTGGTGACAGAGTTTATGGTGGGATCAAAAGCTGTAACTATGAAACACTTCTTTTGTCTTCCTTTGTCACAATGAACATCAGAAGTTGGATTCATCATTGCTATCACATTTTAGACCAATTGGTCGCAATATACTTTGACTAGAAGGTGTTTTTTTTGGCAAAGAAAGACTTTTTATCAACTTTATTTACAACCAGTCTTTGATTTATTAATGCCGAAGGAAATTCCAAGAGGTTTGATTTATTGCTCTCTAGTGGACCTATACAGTTGTCAGATATTCCAACAATTTAATTCATTTGGATGCAATTTGATTTTCATATACCACTTGTGCTACCATTTTATGTTTCACCTGCTCAAGTTGTTTTGTAGGTGTCTCCTTAGGAGTCCAGTAAAATAGCTGGACATTTGGTCCTTCCTCGTGCTACAGCAAGATCTACAGTCCCTTTCAGACCGTTTACAGTGAGTCTATCTTCCAAACATCCATCCATTTTCATCTGCTTATCCGGGACCAGGTCGCGGGGGCAGCAGTCTGTCTTCCAAACATCTTCTGATAATAAGTACACATAAGTGATCTTCCATTCCAACCATACTCTATGCATCTAATTGCTTTCACTGAGCTCCTGGATTTTTTTTCCCTCATGTTTGCTTTCACAATTTGGCCTGTAAAAGCAAAAGAAATTCACATCATCTTTTTACTTTCTTCTCAGGGACAAGCACTCAATGTTTTTGTCACCAAGGTGACGATGACAAAACAGTTTTTTATTTTTCATTTTTAAGTTGGATGTGCCTTCAGCCACATACCCATTTGGGCTTACACGCTGTAGAAAGCTTTCTGATGTTTTAAAGACACACTTATCCAACCAGCTGATGCAATGTGTGCCTAATTGTGTGTGCATGTGTGTGTGTGTGTGTTTATATTTTGTATGAGAGAATCACAGATCAAGTGACTGGTTCTGAGCGAAGCATGCAGGCTGTTGTTTGTATGCTGTGTTGTATAATCCCTCAGCATCAAGCCTCTGACTTCACTTCTCCAATCAGAAACAGCCTTCACCCTGAGTAACAGCAGCAACTAAAGTCAGCTCACTGTTTCACTGGTTATTAACAGCAATATGCTTTTGGTTCATTAACAAATGAACAAAACCGTATGTTCACTGTCTGCCATTAGTTTAACTGAAAAAACAGTTTTAGTGCATATTGATTGGTCATCACATGGAAACAAGTCACAATTACTGTAACAGATATTTAGTTGTAATAGATGTAGAATTAATTTAATTGATTGATTTTTCCCCCCCCATTTCTAGTTTAGAGCACATGTAGTTTAAAAATACACACAGTCAGTAAAACAGATGTATTTTTTTTTTATTTATTTATTTTCATAGCTAAAGACAACTAACCTTATGGTTGCTTCAGGGTGCCAGCTTTTATGGGTTGGGATATTTTGTAAGACATACCTCTTTCAGCCTTTGGATAAGTTCTGTGAGGAATGAAGTTGTCAAATATTTGCCAATCCTTTTTATTACGCGTGTCTGTTCATTTGTATGTTTACACTGTTTATGTTGCTATGGAGCCTTTTTTTTCAAGCTTCCAGGCGCAGTGATGATTGTAAGTGATGGATGAGAGTTAACTCAAGTCTCGGCAGGCTCCTGATGGTGAAAGATTCACTGACTGACTCTTTGATGCCACTCAGGGGTCTGGGATTTGTTGTCTGTGTGCATCCTTCCGTACCAACCAGTCCCTTCAGTCATTAAAAATCAAGCGAACATATCCATGATTGGTGATGCTGAATCTATTTTCTCTCTGCCCTTTTCTATCAGTCTTTCTTTTGTCTTTATTAATAAGAATTACAGTAGGCAAGAGAGTAATTTATGATAATTGAATATGATAATTGAATTAGTTCATTCTCAATGTCTTAGACTTTGTTTCTGCTTCACATCACCATTTTCCTTCTCATTGTCTATCATTAGAAATGACTCATACTACTCTTTTTAAATAAATTAAATAAAAAGAAAGAAAAAAAAACAATAAAAAAAACAAAGTACATGCAAGAATATTGTTCCTTCTGTTTTTTTAGCTACCAAGACATGGAGACATCGTGCTTTGTTTGGTTTGCCATTGTAAAGATCAATCTAAATAAATAATCTGATGCGCTCATATGTTCAGTAATTGTAGGACTCATAACTTACATACCATAATGAATTTGACCAGGTTAGTTTTGCTTCAGAGATGGCTTTTCAGGGTTGTCTACAGGGCTAAATGTGGTTGGTGACAGGGCACAGTTGTAGTCTGGAAACATCTCCCTGATATTTTAAATTCTGTTTTATTTATTTATCATTAAACCACTCAAACAACAATTAATCTGTGGACAATTAACACAGTGAGGTCAAGACTCTACATTGATGTGGAGAGCCCAGCTCTTCCCTCAAGGACTTTTACAGAATGGGAAGGTAAAAATAAACCTCCGACAGAGCCAGTCTCTGACAGGGAATCAGTGTTCCTTAACTGCTGGAGTGATGGGTTGGGACTGCCTCTATATTCCTAACAAGAAAGTAGACAAATGATTGGGGAGCATCTGAAACCACTGGATTACAAAAGCACTGTTTCGATAAAGCAACACCTCCTATTCTTTGCCCAAAAGCAGGTCTTCAGGTCTTCAGAAAGTTGATTCCAGTAAATCCCTCAATTCAGAAACTTTGAATATTAAGACTTCTTTCTTTCTTTCCTGAAACTAGGAAATAATTGTTATTTACAAATCTACATGATAGAGTTTATTATTTTTGGTTTTAGGTCACTTCCACTGACTGCAGAAAAAAAGACAAGCGGCATAATTTATATAGATTTAACTTTTTAAAGGGCAAATAACTTTAACTTCAGTTGACATACATTCTATGAATTTTTAAGAAGATTTTTAAGTTACATGGTAACATAAAATCCTTTAGAGGGTTATTGTCAAATATTAGTCAAAATTTTTAAATCGTAGATATTTTGTCTGGCCTACAAAGTATTAGATGTCGTCAGATAATCTGATTTATCAAATTTATCAAATAAAAAAAGGTAAAAAAGGTCTTAATGAGTCAAGTCCATTTTTATGTAATGGCATTGAATTAGATGGATTCTTCTCGAAAGTTTGCCCGTAAACCGGCCTCACTGTATTACATTTTCTCCAACTGGCCTTCTTTCTCTCCACCATAATGCTGTCTCTTTTGTCACTGAATAAAACGCTATCTGCCTGTATCTACTGTGTGCCTTTGTGCTCTTCCAGCAGCAATCAATTGAGATTCCACTGCTGCTTTCCCACATGTCAATCAGAGCTGCGGGGAGAGAATGATATCTTAACAAAAGCATGCATGTGTCACAGCGCTACAACAGACACCCATGGATTCATGTGTACACTCACACATCGAAACACACATGCACACACACCACCTCACAAAGCTTCATCTCAAGGCTTGTTGCTTTGTTGTCTTCTTTGTGCACTCCATCAATACCTCAAAATCAGCTCAAGGACCCATGACTCATGCAAGAGCTGAAATATAAGAATTGAATTATCTAACGTTTTAGACCAACAGTTCTTCTTGAATCATCCAGCCTTTCAAATATGATGTTTGAAAAACAATCATTTTCAATAAAGATAATCAGTTGAAAACAAACAAGAAAGAAGAGGCGACCCTCCCTCACCTCTTCTGCTTGTTTTCATCTTCCTCATTCCTCCATCACCACATCGTGAGGTTAGGGAGCATATAGAATGGCAAACCGGTTGTCAAGGCTCACCTTCTTTTTAACCAATGTCTCCATGGTGACGCTGCCTCACAACCTTTCATCTGTCTCCAACTTCATCTTTCCTCACAGGTCGGTATTGTCGTCTCCTTCATTAGATGCTTCACTCTTAAAACTGGCCACTTTCCTGGTGGCTTGCCCTCATTACTTTTTTTATTCAGTTGTTCCCATCCATCCTACCCCTCCCTTTCTGCCAATTACTGTGACTAATGCATGGTCCTTGTCTTCAGGAGGCAGGTGGTTCATGAGCAGAGATTATGCTGATTAGAGCTGCAATATGTTGGCTGAGCCATGAGAACAGAAGTGTAGAAAAAAAAGCAGAGTACTGTCTGAGCTACATCTAGAGATGTTTGGACAATTACGGGGTTTTTAAGATTTTACCTCTATATAGCACTACTATGAATTAAAAAAAAAAATTATATATTGTTAAAGTTTAGACTTTTAGCTTGATTTTAAAAGGTTTCACAAAATATAATAATTTAAACTAGAATATTAGCTTTTTTAGAGGTTTGTTTTTATAAACTGACATTATAGTTAATATAACCATCATTTTTAATATTCATCCATTTTCTATACTCGCTTTATCCTTTACAGGGTCACGGGGGTCTGCTGGAGCCTACACCGACTCATTGCAGGCGAGAGGCAGGGGTCCATCCTGGACCGGTCATCAGTCCATCAAGGGCCACATATTTAGACAAACAACCGTGCACGCTCACACTTACTTATATGGGCAATGTAGAATAACCAGTCAACCTAGTGTGCACGTTTTTGGACTCTGGGAGGAAGCCGGAGTACCCGGAGGGAACCCATGCAAGCACAGGGAGAATTGGGGGAACCTGGGAATTGAACCAGGAACCTTCTTGCCCTCACCCAAAGTTTTTGCTCTCTCTTATATATTTCTGTTGTTTTCTTTTCAGCTTACTGATGGATGGCCTCCTTGACTTTCATTAAGATCTGCTTGGATTTCTTTTTGGGAGCCAAATACCAACTGATATCAACTCCAGACTTTTTAATTTAAATAATTTGTCCAAAGTAAAATGGGATGGGACTGCACCTCGGTAATTCCCTTTTGTTCAGTCATTAGCAGTAAGTATTCAAAATGATGGTTCCATTTACACTTCTGCCACTTTATGCAGACACTTTTGAGCTCCTGAAGAAATGGAGGTGCTTTGTTTAAAATGCCATCTATTTTTGAAAACTTAAATTAAAGCTAAAAGTCTACACTTTGGTCCGTTCATGACTGTTTTTAAATTTACATGATGTGACTCTGTAAAATGAGAGGAGATGCAAACTAAAGGGAAATTTAAACAATGTCTTCTTGAGAATTTCTGCTCCACTATCACATTTCTCGTGATCCTACCATAAAACAGGAAGGTTAATCAAAGGTTTTCTATCAGCACACCAAAAGCTTTCAAACTAACTAGGCAGATTTTGTTTGTTTAATCGGATTGAAAACACAAGTGTTGGTGATATCACAGGTTTTATGCGCTAGACTGTGTATTGGCTGACTAAAGTGACTTCCTGGAGACTTGCCCAGTTTATTTTCATCTAAGAGTAGTGCAGCTAGTCCATTGGAAAATGCTAAATTGCTATTTTTACCCACTTCCTTTGTGTCCAGTCTTAAACTCTGCTCCAGTTTGCTGCGTGGTTAGAAAATGTTCATGCTTTTTTATCCCCCTCCTTCCTTAATACTTATCCATGGCCTTTTATAGACTTTTCAAATATTACTTTAGACGAGGATATGTCCTTTAATTTACACATGAAAGCCATTTTTTCATCACTTCGTTTCACCTGAGTAATATTGTTAGACATGGGAGCATCCTGTTCCAGATGAGGCAGAAAAACTATTTCATGCATTTCTCACTTAAAGGCTAAACCATTGTGATGTTATAATCAGGATGTCCAAGTTCTTCTCTGCAAAACCTCCCTCTCTTCCAAAATGGTGCTTCAAGAGATCTTGCAGGAACTAGCAATTTCTCCTATTGTAAATTCTCTTCAATGGCTCTCTGTGCAATCTTGAACAGAATTTAAAATCCTTCTTTTAACATGTAATGCCCCGAATGACCAAGGTCCGTTGCATCTTATTAAATAAATGTCTGCACTGTTGGACTGTAGGCTGCCTTGTGGTTCTCAGAATGACTGTCCTGTAGAGTAGGAGATGGGGTCTTCAGATATCAGGCTCCTCCTATTCAGAACCAGCTTGGGTTCTGGAGGCAGACGGCCTACTTTTAAGACTAGGCTGTAAAACTTCGAGTTGAATTTATTGCATATTGTCATTCTCTCTCTTGCAGACATTTTCTTTCCGTATGTCCCTTCATCCCAACCAGTCGAGGCAGATGGTCCCCCGAGAGTCTGGCTCTTCTGCCAGTACCCACTCTTC
This sequence comes from Xenentodon cancila, assembly GCA_014839995.1. Classification (NCBI taxonomy): domain Eukaryota; kingdom Metazoa; phylum Chordata; class Actinopteri; order Beloniformes; family Belonidae; genus Xenentodon; species Xenentodon cancila. The sequence continues at coordinate 15,726,740 of CM026207.1, read as the reverse complement.
ACCAGCGGCTAAACTGGAGCACAGGCATCCGCCGTGAAGCAACTTTAGCTGGTATGTTGAGGGATTCCTATTAAACTATGAAGTGAAGTGAAAATAAACGTAGAATGAACAAATACAATCCTTATTTCTGATGATTTGGGTTGGATGGTTTTTTGTATAATTAATTGCTTATGATAAGTTATTGATGTGGTGGGGGGCAACGAAGGAGGGCATGCCAGCAGAAGTTTGAAAATCACTAGTTTGTATTATAGCGCACACTTGCCATGGCAACAGCTTTTGGTATCACTGAGTCACACCTGTGAGAATACATCATGACTTTGCTCGGTTGGTTCTATGTTGGCAGATGCATGCTACGAACCTGAGAGGAGTGGCTGAAATGCAGCTGAGAGTGAAATGACGGTACATGCAGACCTCCTCCCCCAACTCAGCCTGGTAATGTACGTGTGGACAAGCTTTTACATCATTTTGAGCACTCATGATACAATAAATAAAGACAGGCTTTGAAAAGTCTCGACCCATCTAATGGCGTATGTGTGTTCGCAAATTAATTCCAGGATCATCAGAGATCTTTGATAAGACCTCGAATGGGATTTATTTTCCATCACCACCTCGAGACTCTGCTGATCACAGAGTGCGTGTGGTGGTGAATCGCGGCTACTGTCAACAATCAGCAGCTTGTTATTGGACACACTTGGATCCAAGAGGAATCACCGTGACCTATCATCCATCAACAACACACACTACAATTTAATATTTCTTTTGAACATTTTTGTCTCTATCTCGGTGTCATTGACCTGCTGCCTCGACCAATAGCAACCTGGCTCTCATTTTCCTTCATCACGTCAGCAGCCACCCCCCCATTTTCTTTGCATCGTTTTTCATCTCTCCGAAGCTTTTTCTTTGAATTTTCCCTGCACAAGCTCCCGCTACCATGCCAACCTCAATCCAGCTCTTTGTACTCATTAAAATTACATTTCACCTTCTGATTCTCTTTATTGCCACGCTCAGTGCTCTGAGTTTTCTGAGTCACCCCTTTCTCCACAAGCTGATGCTGTACGTGCGTGGCTTCCTTTCCCTCATGTGCATGTGTGTTCAAGCACATGATGGCCGATTGTATCAGAGTCTAAGAGATGCAGCTTGACGCACTCGCTGACGTCACCGCGGGCCAAAAGCAGGATGCTTTTATTGATGAGGAAATCTTGTCAATGAAGCCAGTGATATAAGGAATAAAAGCAACCAGATACCAAATGCGGTCCAAACGGAATAATGTAAATGTGATACAAAGGTACATTAGGTACATTAATCAATGTTACCATACATGTCGCATGTTTGAATGAGAGGCTTTTCTTTCTGAGTCGGTAAATAGATGTGACTGTTAATGTACCAGACAGATTTCTCCTCCCAGAAAGTCATCCAGCACCGAGGCCAACAAGAGTTGAGTTAATGTGAGAAATTTGAATGAGCCTTCTATTTTCGTCACAGTTCATCCTCTCATCTCCATCGGTCTTGGTCATTGACCCTTATACCATTCCCTTCATTTATCCTCTCTTCTCTCTCCCTTGTTTTTCTGCTTTCCCTTCTGTTTTGTTCCTCCCATCACCTCTCTCTGTTTTTTCTCCTCCCTCCCCCAACTGGTGCTTTTATCTCTGCATCTCTCTCTCCACCACTCCCTGTCAGCGGCACATCCTGGCCGCCTCCCAAACAGTGTGGCCCATCGCTCCCCCACCTCCCTCCTCTTCTCTCCTCCCTGCTGATGCTATAAATACCCAACGTTGGTGAGTCATCGCCCAGACGTATCACTTGCCTCTCCCTCTCCTCCTAGCCAGCCGCCCTCCCACCCTCAATCTCTTTGCCTCGCTCCTCTGCTCAAGCTCATTACCAGACATCACACACTTTCCCGTCTCTAATTTGGCTCTTGCATCACGAAAAACCCATGCTGAGCAAAGGCACGGCCAGCGCCTGGCATGGTGCAACCCAAGGTCGGCTTGTCACATCACAGTTCCCAAAAAACAAAATCAGCAGGGATGAACTATATGGGTAATACTGTCAACCAAGCAGTGCATTAAATGAGAAATGTTTCCATAGTTCGTTCCTCAAATGGCCTCAATGTGGTTTCAAAGTCAGAAATAAACTGTAATAAACAGTTCTCCTTTTCAACACCGCTAAAATAAATATTCTCCACCATTGTGCTTGGAAAGTTTCTTATATTTCAGTATACTTGTGACCTTGATTCATTACCACGGACTGGATGTGGAGAATGAATTAAGGGACTGATGAATTAATGAATATATAAAATAATGAATGAAGTTACAGGCAGGTGCTTCACATACATTTTTATTAAAAATGGGACATTTTTGAGAATCTCACTAAAAGTTTTGTTTATATTCATCAGGCTGGAAAAAAGCAGCAACAAAAAAAATCAGTTTGGACTCCAATCAAACCAGTCAAAGTCTGTTTTTATTTTTTTAATGAGAGAAATTCAAAACCATTCATAAGTCCACCATCAAGTAAATACTGACAATCAATGGCAAACGCGGTGGAGCTGCAAGGAAGAAGGAACTGCTGTTCAGCAAAAACATTGCCTTCTCTCTGCAGTTTGGTGACGATCACGTACACAAGAAGCCTGTTGATGGAATTTATTCCAGAAGAATAAGTATTACACTCTTACAGCTTCAGTGAAACATGGTGGTAGTAGAATCATGGTTCGTGTTGCTACAGCTGAGTTCAGGTTTGTCATCAATTCACCAGCAGATCTGGAAAGAAAATGTTACACAGGAAAGGTCACAAGCATGAACACTGAAGGATTTCTACCAATTTACTGTTTAAAGAAGAATGAAGTTAAAGTTAGTTAAACAAAAAGTTCGCAGGAAGACCAGAAGTGTTTAAGGAAATCCATTCTCTAAAGGGGAAGTGGCTCGAATGTATCTAAACTGAGGAGCAGGACTGATGTCTACTTCTGATGCTGAAAAGTTCACATGCTTTTGCCATTTACACATGCAGTGTTTGCTTGTTTTCCTCATTGAATAAATTGTAAGTTTCATTATTATGTTGTCTATTTGCTTAACTGGGTTTCTATCTAACTTTTGGACCTGTAGGTTTGTATATTGGAGGATGCTTTTAGTGTTTTAATGAAGAAACACATCAAACCTTTTATTTTTTTTTTTGCTTGTAACTGCATGTATATTTGGATTTTATTGTGATTTATATAAACAGATCAAATGGCAAGCATGTTTATCTGACTGCTATTTAACATTAAACATATTTTTCTATGAGCTACTTTACACAGTAAAGAGAACTGCATGTCTGTAAACCTTCCCAGGTTCACCAACGCCCCTTACATGCAGAATCTCAGCGATCCGAGTCCCTGTCCTTCCTGTACCAACATCTTTCAGGCTCACATACAGCATAATTATTCCAACTTTTTTTCCTCCAGACACCACCCACCACTTCTCCGGAGTTATGAGGCTGCCCAGGTTCAACTGTGCTCATCTTTGGGTGCACGCCAGTGTGGCTTTGGCTCGCACAGGCGGGTGTGCACACAGCAAATAAAGTTTTTGCGCACTTCTGAGTCATAAGCAGACAGGAAGAGGAAAAAAAAGAAAGAAAAAAAAAAAAGAAAAACTAGGAGAGAGAAGTAGTGAACAAAGAGAAGACAAACACAAATACACAAACATTTCCTCAATATAGGAGAGCGTCTTGCTGCCTGGTACTGCTGTTGTCGTCTTTGTGGGAGAGCGACTCCTCTGTGCGCGTGTGCGTCTGTCAGAATCTGAAGGCCAATGACGGGAGCGTTTTGCCTGTGACTCATTCACTCATCCCATAGGACTCGGATGGAGAGAATAACAAAAAGAAGGCTTTTGCTGTTTGGAGCTTATCAGAAGTAAAACAGCTTGTCAGTTACATTTAAAAGCCTGGTCTAGTTTATTTCCTTCAAATTAACTTACGGTTAATTTAAACGAAATAAACTAAACCTTTATCAGTAAGAAATGCAGCTGATGATTGTTGTGAGCTTCATCGTGAGCGGTAAATTCAGGCTCTCCGTCTATGAATAAACATCTAGAGGAAAAACAAACGATCAAAAATCAAACTTTAAAATGTCTGAAAGAAAAAGACATTTGTTTACTAGCTCTGAATCCAGGTCGACTCCCAGAACTGTATGTTCTGTTTGCGTCAAAGCGCCACACAACCTTTCACAAACCACATTCGCTCAGACGTGCAAACTCACTGGCTTTCGTTGCCATAGAAACTATAGTTTCAGGATGATTCCAATCAAGCTGCTGATCATCAGCTGTATGAAAAGCCTCAAAGATCACTCAGACATTCAACGCACACGACTCTAAAACACAGAAAGACCAGCAGGCTTAACAACACGATCTTGTTTATTTCCATTACATAAATTCCAAGGCCAAATCACAAATAAATAAGAAAGGAGACACTTGCAGTAGCTCAGCTTGCAGGGACACAACATAAGGAGGACATCCTCAAAACTGCTCAGTGAGAAAGGTTGTTTTTTTTTTTTAAACAGGTGGCTTTCCAGGTATACAGTTAACCCTGATCTTTAAACCCCCTCCCCTCTCGACCTATTTACAGAGCACATGAAAACAAGACTGGTCTGAATTCATCGATGCGCCACTTGCTGCCTCTTGCCTCGTCACTATTTCAGTTTAGTTGTGATATCAACAAAATGCAGGGAGCAACAGAGCCCTGAAATCAGCGCATGTTGCGTGAGAAGGCAACTAGCGGCCTCTAGCCAGGCAGAGAAAAAGCAGCAAACAGACAGTAAAACCACTGACGCGTCGCGGAAACGTCAGGAGGGACATTTCTTTTTCCAATGAAAGCAGGAAGGCAGGAATGGATTCCTCCTTTAATATGGTCAAACGTTTACAGGATAAAGCTGGCAGACATCTGATAGGAGATGGTGTTGGGGCACCTGACTGCACCTTCAGAAATGCCGTGTATCCTGCGAGTACGAGCAAAGCGGGGTTTGCATTCAGAAAAGGTGTCCACCCTGCTAGGGACCTCCGCCCAAACACGTTTCCATCTTCAGTCTATGAATAAATAAATACTGAAGGAAGAAAGTCATTCATAATGCTGCCTTTCAATAAATATCACCACCAATCTGAAAACCTATCTTTATATACAGTGTACATACAGTAATCATACACATAAAGCAGTCTAAATACACAGAAATGCCTCTTGCACTCACTAAGGTGAAATTAGTTTATCCTATGCATTCGCTTGAACCTGGAGTGTTTTCGTCAAGAATTTCTTCAGTTGCTCAAGTGCGATTTTTTTTTTCCTTGTTCTGTTGCTTTGGTACAATTTTACATGTTTCATAAAGCAAATTCAACAATGCCAAACATTTTATTTTCACTTCATGCTTTCATCACAGTATGTTCACAACAGGCGGCAGCTAAACGTCCTCATCAGTGTCTCTTTACCATCTTTGTTAAATCGATAATATTCTTTTCCAACAGGCCTTTTAACATGTACTGATGTGGAGGTTTAAACCTTTAATACACCACAGAGGAGCACATTTTCTCTCCTCCTCTTTCTTAAAAACGTGTTGGAGTATAAATATTGCACATTCATTTTGTATTTCATATTTATATGTAACAAAAGATAAAAGTAACATTAACTAGACCTATGGTAAATAGAATAACATACAGCTGCACCAAAACGTAACTGGAACAGCAGTCTATGAAAGCTTAGCTAATTTTCCTATTCCTCTAAAGTAAACCAAGTTCCCTTGGAGACATCCATATGTTCATTGGTCATGATGGATGGAAAGTAGGGCTGATGTGGCAGGGCTAATGGAAATCTCTAAACCAACAATTCCCAGTGGATGAGAAGTCTCAGTGGACGCCTACTGCCATTGATGCTTGGCCCTGCTGCAACAGCTGGGAGGAGGGATAAGAGCTCAAATCAGTAAACGTGCACTCAAAACGAGCAAATGTCGGGACACAAGGAACAGGAGGCAAAAAAAAAAAATAGAAGTTTGTAACCAAAACTCATTAATGTACAATAAGCATAAACAAAACAGTAAAAAAAGAAGCATATAAAAGAAATAAAACCCCTCAAGAGTAATACAATTAACAGTAAGAAAAAGTATTTGAAAACGCCGTAATGCTCAATCTCTCATGGCTTTGCAACACCAATTCATCATACAGAAAAATACTCATCAAAACGAGACTCAAAGCTGACAAAACAAAGGAAACATTGCAAAGCTGATTTAAAAAAAACAAAACAAAAAAAATCATTAATTAATAATAATAATTAATTAAGATCCCTGCAAATGTTCCAACCTGAAAGTCAATTAGAGCTCAGCAGGGATTCCTGTCAAGCCTTTGCTACCTTCATGTTCCTGCTAAGCATCTGCACCACGTGTCCACAACAGAGCTGCACAGGCAGCGCGCTCCACAAAGCAGGAGAGGAGGAACGGAAGCAGCGTCCATCCAGGCACTCGGTTCACTTCGAGTCATGGAAAAGTCTGACTTCATGCGCCGCCTTGGTAGTCACAGCAACTCAAAGGGTAAAATCCATCAAGGAAAAGCTGTTAGTGCATCGCAGCGAGCGCGCCTGGCTGGTTCAGTTGTCTGTGAGCGTCCTTCCTGTTGTTGATCTTGACCGAGTGCATTAAGCTGGATCCAAGATCCCACCCCACGCTTTGATCAACGGTGGTTGTAGATAAGCTGGAGGACGTGATCAAGTTTGTCTGTGTGTCTGTAGTAATGTGTGTATGTGTGTGTTTTTACCTGTGTCTAAAGGATAAGACCTTTTGAAGTAGTCCTGGTAGCGGCCTTTGGGCTCCTCGTGTATGTGTTGTTTGGAGTGTTTCTATGTGTTATTTTCCACCGTACATCCTCTCAATGTCTTCCTGGTAGTGTGTTTTGAGCTCTTTGCGTTTCAGTTTGAATGCATCCGTGACCAAACCGGTCTCTGGTGTCCAGGGTTCAGCACTCAGACGGATCTTTTTGGGAATCTCAAATCGCTCCAGTTTAGCTGGTTGGAGGAGAAGACGATCACACGTCAGCCAGGCTCAAACCACAGGATACTCTTACGACAAACATGACACAGCGGCTGTCTCACTTAATAAAGATTTCCCCCTACCTGAGATTGCAGCCTCAGTAATGACACGGAGGACCACCTTCTCCATTTGGCCGTTGTTGCAGATCTCTTCCCACGTCCCCTTTACGTCCGTTTGCCCCGCTAGTGCCATGAGCTGCTTGTGGTTGGGCACCACAAAGCAGATCACATATGATTGGTCACTAAAAAAGAAAAAAGATAGAAAGATTTAATCAATACTTTCTGCTAGTGCAGGAACAAAAATGCAAACACTAGTTCAGGGGAGTTTGTAAACAACCGTACCTGTTGGCATAGGCACATATATTGTCTATGAGTGGGCAGTTCTTCAGAGCAGCCTCCACCTTTCCAAGAGAGACATATTCTCCTGCTTGCAGTTTCACCAGGTCCTTCTTACGATCTGCAGGAAGATAACTCACGTTACAAAATGGATCATTTAAACATACTGTACATACACACTAGTCGATGGATTTCTTACCAATGATTTTTAGGCATCCGTCAGGGTGGAATTCTCCAATGTCTCCGGTGCAGAACCACCTCTGGCCGTTCAAATCCACAAAAAAGTCCTGGTGATTCTTGCCCTCATTTTTGTAGTAGCCCATTGTTACATTGGGCCCACCAATCAGTATTTCCCCCCGTGGGTTGGGCTTGTCTGTGCTGTAGTAACCCCCTAAAGGAGGGCACAAGTTGTCAATTATCATTTACCATCTCAAAGGGTTCACTTGTTACCATTTTACTTACCCTCCTCCCAGTCTTTCAGCATGATCTCTGAACAAACCAGCGGCGCACCGACCCGTCCAGTGCTGTAGTCACACACTGAAAATTCAAACAAAAACTTAAAATGATGATCCGAGCAATGACGATAAATCAAATTGATCTTCCCACACATTCCATAAATAGCAACAAGAACATTCTTGTCCTGCTTACTATCACTGATGGTGCCAGCTCCACAGGTCTCTGTCAGTCCATAGCCCTGCCCTACGGGGCAGCACATACAGATGTTCATGAAGCGCTGTGTGGCGGCCGAAAGCGGCGCTCCGCCAGAAAGGAGCACCCTCGTGTTACCTCCCAAGAGTCCCCGTACCCGTCTGAACACCAGACTGAGGGGGTGAGATGGATAAGAAAGAACACTGTGTTGAGGATGTGATAGAGATGAGGGAGTCTAACAACAACTACAAGAATTTCAGAAATTTAGAAATAACATATCTGCTTCCAGATACCGACTCATAACATCCATCAAAAACACATCAGAAAGTAATTCCAAGCATGTTTTGCTGTAGCTCTGTGTTAACCGGGGTCAAAAGAAGAATTTGCACTATGTTATGATGAACCATGCAGTAATAGAGTTTAACATCTGCTCGTGTGTGACACGGGAAGCAGCTGTCAGGTGGAGCTGCTCATTAATATAACACCTGTCACAAAGCGGCGTGCTGTAACCCTTGGATATCTGCTCCATCTTGTAGTTGTAAGCCAACACAAAGAGCGTCCTCTGAAATCTGCTCATTCCCTCCACTTTGGTCATTACACTTTTGTAGATCCGATCCATGATTTCCTACACACATCAGACAGATAAGCACTCAATAACACTAAACACTTGGAATGTCACTGCTTTTTAAAATACAAATGACAATAATTTATCAAACAAGATGAATCATGCAAATGGTGATGAAAGTCAAAGAAGCTGCATCAGTGGCAAAAACGAACTGATAGCTTTGTGAGGGGTTAAAAACACTTACTGGTACAGCAGCCATGAGAGTAGGTTTCAGCACACTGGTATCCCCTTTACTGCCCTTCTTGATCTTCGTAGACTGAAAAACAAACAGTTCTGGTAAGCTCTCAGTAACACACTGATTTGAGGAAGCTGTCACCAACCCAGATGGGTGCCCGACAATATAAAGCTTTAAAAGTGACCACAAGAAAAGAAGAAGGAAAAAAAAAAAAAGAGATCATAAAAAAAGTATTGTGCTTTATGTTTCATTACAGTTTTAGAGAAAGAGCGGTGGTAAGGAGTGTCTGTCCATGTACAGACTCACCTGGTCGGCTAGAGTCTGAGGGGAGGAGTAACCGATGCGACAGCCGTGAGAGATGCACACCAGCTCTGCACTGAGCTCTAAAACATGGGCCAATGGGAGGTAGCCAATGTATGTGTCCGTCTCACTGACAAAAGAAAAAAAAAAGAGAGTAGATTAACCATTATAGGATACCGAGAGAAAACAAAGTTCTAAAAAAAAAAAACAAATGCTTGCAACAAAGGGCAGATGAATCATAACAGCAGATTCTGAGAGCTCGAACATGACAAAAGACGTGTCAGAGAATCAGCAGCGAAGCTGATATACGCATACTTGAGGTTAGGAATTCGCTCAGCCATGCCTGTGATGCCAGCGATGAGGTTGCCATGGGAGATCATGACACCCTTGGGGATGCCTGTGGAGCCGCTGGTGTACATGATAACGGCGATATCCGAGGGCTCGGGCTGCCTGCGTTTTACTGCAACTGCAGAGCAAACAAGTGGTGGCGGGAGGGAAAACAGAACACACACAAGCATTATTATTTACAATATCGTAATAATAACAACAACAAATTCATATAAGCTTTCCTACAGAAGGCCTTGGAAACAGGGCTTCAGAGTGGGACAGAGCTAAAAACAACTGCAGAGATTCTTCATTTTTTTAACCTGGTAGTTTCACAGGTTTCACCAGAGATGGTTGGGATTAATTGATGATATTGCAGTGAGTTATTCAGTCAGATTCACTCACGCCCTTTCCACTAGCATGCTCACCACGTCAACAGCTCGGCTGCATCGTTGGGAGGAGATGCCCGCACCATAACAGTGAGAGTTGGAGGCCTCAACATTTAACCTTTTCACCCTTTTGTCCTTCAGGTGCGTGGCTTAAAGTGTTCAACTTGCCCCAACATCAAACATTTGGTTTGTAATTTGCTAGTAATTTATTGACAGTCCTTTAATGAGACCCTGGAGGATCTGTAGTGAATATCTGCCAAATATCCAACTTAAATCCAACTTTGCTGCGACGCTGCTCAAAGCTACACTTAGCGATGGACACTAATGCTTCCATAACGCGCACAAACGTTGTCCATTTGGATCCATTTTCTTTTGTTGCATGTTGGTCAGGTTTTGGTGGTTGGAGGACCATATTTGTAGAGAAATATACTATGTTTACAAAGAGTTAATAATCTGCATTGGATCCTCACACCTTGGATTAGCTGACAAGTTAGAAAAATACTGTCTGATTGTTGTCACAATGCAAAGTACCAGCGATGCTGACAGTTTATTTTTCACTTGCCCAACCGGGAAAGTGCAGCAGTCATATACTATTTTTAAATATGTGAAGCACTTTCAGCTACATTTGTATGTATGAAAAGTTTTAGAAATAAAGATTTATTATTATCATCATCATCATCATCATCATCATCATCATCATCATCATCATCATCATCATTATCCCACTTTCCCAGAAACAGAGGTCACTGGCCCCGGGGCAGCAGGCAAGCATTAATATTAAGATTAGAGTTTCACAATCCAATGATGGTAATTTATTCCACAGATGGTCGGAGACTGAAGTGTTTAGTATGTGCGGGGTATGTTTGAGATTTGACATCTTAACACTTTGTTTGGGATATAATGAATAGACACACCCCCGGTGTTTCATAGCAAAGAACACGGTTCATTTTCTCACAACTTTAAAATCTAATTTGTATATACCTCTTAATATTCATCATTTACGTTGACTGGGTGATAAGTAATATATTAATAATAGACAAAAGTTGGCCACAATGATCAGGAACCAGCGTGTTTGGTGAGTGGTGGTTTGCTGACTATGTCAGAGACAGCACATTGCTCTAATTAAACATCGGGATGTTGGCTTTTGAACTAAGCCTCCATCAATGTACTTCAATTTCCCTGGAAAAATTAAAAACCTTTTTAATCACATCACATAAATACTCACTATTATTAGGTTTGGATCCTAGCTCCTTCACAGCATCCATGTTATAGACTGTGATGCCTTTGGGAATGTCTGGCCAGCTTGTGGGTTTGCTGTCCACTACAATGATGTATTGCAGTCTTGGCACATCACACAGAATAGCCTGAAACACAAAGTTCAATGTAGGCAGGAAGAAAGAATGCCAGGGGGAAGAAAAGGTGGTTAAACACGCTGAGCTGAAGTTTTTATGAAACCCTAATACAGTACACAATAAACAACCAGTCGTTTGGATACTTTATTTATAAAAACTTGCACAGCATAAACCAATGATGGCATTAAACCTGTACCTTGAGACGGCTCTGAAGCAGGTCTTTGCTTGTGATGATGTGTGTGACTTCTGTCTCGTTCAGGCCATGAGCGATGGCCACAGGCCCAAGAGTGGCGTACAGGGTAACAACTGTAAAATACAGATGCACTTAGGCAGGTTAGTTTCACTGGAGGCTGACAAATGTATCGATATTCATGTGGATCTTTCAGTCACTCACGAGGGAAATTATACATGAAGCAGGCTTGGGCTGCCACAATCCACTCCGCTCTTGTCTCACAGAAGATGGCGATGTTACGCTGAGGCTTTTGATTAAGTGCCGTCAGGCCGCTGCCAAAGCACTTAGCTGCTTGGTAGGCTTCCTCGTATGAAAGCCAATTATAATTTCCTAGAATTACCTACACAAGACATTCAGAAGTGTATGAAATAATCAAAATTGTGTATACATACTACGCCAACAAACAACAAAACTGTGTTTTGTTGGTGCATGTTTTCTGCAGGCCTGCAGGGCTTTGGATCATCCTTTCAAGATGTTTCAGATTTTCCCTAATATTGTTAATCCACGTGTGGGGCGCCCAGACAAGGGGTTGCATAGCCACCGTATTTCATACATCACCTTATACACCTTATACAGCACAAATACATCAAATCAATACATTATTAGGCCCCAAAGGTATCCTTGTTAGATTATGCTGTTGACAAACTCTGCATTTATCACATTTTTGGACACTAGCTTGGACGCAGCTTTATTCATTTAGAAAATGATAGTGGAAAAAAAAATCTGGCAACTTTGCGCTGCCAGAGTTCCTTCTCTGTGCGGGCTTGTGCTGATGCATTTCTTGTAATAACAAAAATATACACAGTCCGTTTTGCTCAGTAAATGTCACATGTGACTTGACTGCAGTGTTTTTGCTGTGTACCTCAGACCTCAAGAAGCAGAACTATGATTGCCACATACAAGATGTCAGTGAAACAGGCCTTTCTGTAGCCTAATTATATGAATAAAAGTATAACTCTAGACAGGGAAACATGTTAATATAGATTAAAATGAATGGGCTGTCCACAATGGTATTCACATTAATGGAAAGAATATGTTAACTTTTGTATTACATGGAAAGATGGAATCTACAAATGACATTTTAGATAATACCAAAACAGTATAATTTGACAAATGACTCATGCTGTTCTGGTCATACAACATCTGTACTTGTATGCAGTCAGCTACTGCCATCTACAGGGCCTTTGTGGACACCCAAGTGTCCATTCCACATTACTCACATCGTGCACAATGGCAGACAGACTCACTTCCAGAAATTCACTAAATTGGGTTTCATCACAGGACACGCTTATTGATTGCTTTCAGACACAAATCCTGTGTATTTGCCAGTTTGGAACATAACAGGGGAGAGAATATTTGATTATCCATGTTGCCTTTATATGCCCTTAAAATAATGCTGGCTAGCATTAAAACTTATTTGTACTAAATGTGATACTTCTGAAGCTCTAGCTGCTTCTTCCCTCCCAGCTGAAGCCAGCTGGCTGCTCCCGTCACCTCTGTTTTACATTTCAGATTCTGTATTGAAACTCCTCACAAGAGCTGCGAGACTTCCCGACTGGCTGTTGCCTCACATTGAACTGGAAATATCAAAACGTGTAGTTCCCTGGATGACAGCAAATTCAGCAGTGATGATTGATATCACGAATTCCCTCTTTTTTCCACAAAGTGAATTCAATATATTTAATTTAATGTGGTGCTTTTATGTGCGAGTTGCACAACGACTATATGATCTTTTACGTAATCAGATCATCTCGTCAGGACATGCTTAACTATCTTCTTACTTTTAGAAAACACTGGGGGGCTCCTGGACTGTGTGGTGGGTCCACTTTAATGTTGTGGATCACCTAAGTGCTATATTAGCAGCTTCTGTCATCCATCTAAAAACTGTTGCTGGCTTGAATACATCCAGTCGACAGAAAAAACATTTAATAAAAGAAAGCAGGTCTGTGTCTCTCACCTTTTTGAACACCTTCCCAGTAGGTTGGAGTTCATCCTCCTCACTAAGCACCTCTCTGGTGCCCAGGCAGTCTCTCTCTGAAAATCTTCTTGCAGCATACTCAAACATTTTGTCCACAGTGTCCACCCCAGGTTGAAGCCAAACCACCAACTTCTTTTGGCTATTGATAGCTCTGTAAGGTCCCGCAGAGCTTCCGCTGATTGAACGAGCCTTGATCCGGCGCGCTCGTTCCAAATTGGTGCCAGCCCCAGAGAAGAAATACCAGGGTATGAAGGTGATGAAAGAGTAGACCCAGACTACAGAGCGGAAAACATGCAGCAGTAGGGGGTTCATGTCCTCCTTCAACTTCATCTTTGAGGATGAAGTGTGCGCTGTAGCTGATCTCTAAGAGCAACGACACACTCTGGTCTGGTCTGGTCTGTTTTTCAGATGTGCTGCCAACACTTCAGGTTGCAGATTGTGGTTCTATTGTACAGCAAGACAAACCAGATCTGCAAGATGGAAAAACGACATAAAATTTTAGAGGCATGCTTGTAGAGAGAAAAAAAGGGAATTTTTGGTGTAACAATATATTTCCATACTTTGAAAAGCTAAGCTTCAATAAAATTATTGTTGTTAAATGAATGCCTGACCTCATGAAGTATAACACGAACCTCTGGCTCTTAGTCAGTGTCACTTTTTTCACCATACTCTACAGCCCCCTGCACTAACTTCACAGGAAGCATGACACTCAACATAATCAAATTTAATAATGCTCCCATGCTGTTAATTAGAAAATTTGATGACACAAATATAAATTCAAATGTAAATATTTGACACTTTTGTGTTTTAGCTGATTGCACATTTCCGTTGTCTTTAAACTACATAAGTAATGGGAAGGCAAAAACTATTCTGTAGAAACAGAAACCCTGCTGCATTAATAACCTGCGCACAAGCTGTAGAACAATAAAACACATATTCCTGACCAAATAAGTTATTTCTTAAAAAAGACTGTTATTCAACTGCTGAGATGACTACTGGTCATCTTTTACGATGCCTGACTTTCTGGACTGATTGATTGTGTACAGTTTCCAATGCACCGTGAGCTGAACCTGTTGGTGCTCCAAGTGGCTTGGCTGGGCTTCAGAAATCTTTGGATCACTTCTGATCGCCCCTGAGAGCTCAGCTATTTGCAGTGTATGCTTGTGGACAGGATAATTTGCAGTTTGGCCCTGTATCTGCTTAGCCTGACCATGAGACCGCAGTCTGACTCATTCTGCAACTTCTAAGGAGAGGCCCAAAGTTCAGGATTGAGGTTGGCCTATCCTAGCCTGCTAATGTGACAGCACTGCAAAGAATGTGCATTTCTGTATTATAAAAGAAGGTTATGAAGCAAATTTCCATTTCTCCATTCTCTGGATTTAATTAAGATAATTCTAATTCACCTCAGTCTGGTTCAACCCAAAGCTGGTTTTGCGATAAAGTTTTATTTACGACAAAATGCCATACAGGATTAACAAGTCTCACTTGCTTTTCAGCAACCTGTAACTGACACAGTCCTGTTGTATTTGTACAGATCAAACAAACAAAAAAAAAAAAAAAAAAAAAAAGAAGGTACAGCAAAGAAAAATCCCTCTGAACTGGTTCAACACCAATACAAACATGACGAGCATTGGCTCTGTTGCTTGAAAAAAAGTAGACATCCCCATTCCTACTAACTACTCCAGCAACAATTGATGAAAAAAAAAAAAAAAAAAAAACTTGATATACAGATAGTTACTTACAAAACGTGGTTAAAATGATGCCATAACTGTGAACTGTAAAGTCAGCTCCACTAGTTGCTGCTTTGCCATATCACAAAGTGACAATAGGGCTACATGCTTACTGTGATAACAGCTCCATAAAACATTTACACCCAAACACAGACGAATGAAGTTTTGTAATTTAAACATTATGTGGTCACCACCACTTTATTGAGCTATCAAGATAACGCACACACATTTCACCCTTAAAATCCATCCAGACTTTCTTCAGTAGATGTTTACTGTTGTACCAGGACAGAGGCACATGAGTACACCAATTCCCTTTGACAAGATTTTGTACACCTACTCTGTAACGTTTCCTTTTATTTTTAAACGTTATTTTGTTTTAACTTTTATCATGTTGAAATTAGCACTGCTGAAAGTCAATCAATGCAACTTTCGCATTTTATTAATACACATGGATACTGTGCTCATGTGAAAGAACTTTATATTTTCTGATTTTTGCCGAACAATGTATAAAAGAATAGAGAACTACCAAACTAATCCATTTAATAAAATTATTTACTGCAGATGAATCTCGTCAACCACAATAACGACACAATTGTACACTGTTGTAGTGCCGTTTTTTTAACCAGTTCCCTTATTCCCACGTAATATCACATTAGGATGCGACAAGCAGCGGTGGAAGTTTTGTAATTATTGTTTTTCTATTTAGCAAGTGTGGTGATATTTGTGTGATTCGGCTCTTCGTAGCTCCTCGTGTGTGAAAGTCCACGTTAACGCGGAGAGAAGGAGCTTTAGCGCGGTTAGCGGACGGCTAGTCAGCCGTTAGCCTCCAGCTAACCGCTGCTTTCTGCTGGGGAAGTGAAACCGCGGCGGACGTTCCTGCCTACCTAACAATTCACACACACGTATTGCAGTACGCGAATAAACCCCGCTTCGGAGCCGGTCGGAGGCGGTTTGTGGGCGACCCGGGCGCCAGCGGTCCCCCAGTCGGTCCCGCGTCCAGCCGTCACACGGCAACCTGCTTACCTCGAATTAACCGCTATTTCGGTGTCGCTTCGGGATCAACTCGAGTGTGGCCTCTGGTGCGGCACCAACGTTAACTGTTAATACGGAACCTTTGGAACAAATTACAAGTAGCGGTCTGGTATAAAACAAATATAAAATTGTAAATCAGAGAAACGCCGGGCCAGTGCAAACCAGCCCGGAAGCTATTGATCGACGTCACAATGTTTCTCCGTCAGCGATTGGTGCTTCCGAGGTGGCGCGTGCTTGGGGCAGCGACAACGTCAGCGAGGTTACTCGCGGTCACTTTTATATCAGGATGGAGCGTCAGGCAACTTTCATTTTAGAGCTTCAGAAAATAGTTGACCCACTTTAACCACCAGGTTTGGTTTCTTAGAATTCACGTGTTCCTTTATTTTTTATTTTTGTCTGCTTAGGGACTTCTTTTAGTTTGAGGATAATGAGTGTTTACAGTGATACCGCATGATGCTCCATCGTATAATTAAAAAAAAAGACGAACACAAATCTTTGTAAAACCATATACTTATCACACAAAAACTTTTTTTACAATTCTGTTTTTATAATGAAAGACTATTCTAAATCATATCTCAGTTCATTTTTACTTGACAATGATCTGCTTCTAAGTAAAAAATTAAATAAATAGAAAAAACGTGACATTGCAAAGATAACATCCATTACACATCATAATCTGATTGTAATCGAGTCAAGTGCCAAATGTCTCGATTTCATGGGGATATTGTATCAGAACAATCCCGGTTTGCCAAATACACACATAAACTATCTGTTAATTCTCCTGGATGTGTACATTTTCAACTCATATCAAATAAATCATGGAGGTTCAAAGATAAAGTCTTCATTGTGTAACCCCTGAGCAGAAAATAAACATCAGATTTACGATTCCAGTCCTGGTAATTTGTTGTTAATCTTGTTCTTTGACATGATTCATCTGATTTTAACAAGGTCCATTTTCCCTTTTATTAAATGGATTATTTTGGTATCTCTGTGTTTCTTTTTCTTACTATGCTGATCATTCTGATATATATATATATATATATATATATATATATATATATATATATATATATATATATATATATATATATATATATATATATATATATATATATATATATATACACACACACTCTATGGCCAAAAGTATTGGCTCACCTGCCTTGACTCGCATATGAACTTAATTGTCGTCCCATTCCTATTTCATAGGGTTCAATATGATGTCGGTCCACACTTTGCAGCTTTAACAGCTTCAACTCTTTTTGGAAGGCTGTCCACAAGGTTTTAAGAATGTGATCATTCTTTCAGAAGATCATTTGTGAGTTCACACACTGATGTTGGACCAGTCTGGCTCTCAGTCTCCGCTCTAATTCATCCCAAAGGTGTTCTATCAGGTTGAGGTCAGGACTCTGTGCAGGCCAGTCAATTTCATCCACACCAACTCTGTCATCCAGATCTTTATGGACCTGCTTTGTGCACTGGTGCACAGTCATGTTGGAAGAGGAAGGGACCAGCTCCAAACTGTTCCCACAAAGTTGAGAGCATGGAATTGTCCAAAATGTCTTGGTATGCTGAAGCATTCAGGGTTCCTTTCAATGGAACTAAGTGGCCAAGCCCAGCTCCTGGAAAACAACCCCACACCATAATCCCACTCCACCAAACTTTACACGTGGCACAATATACATGTTTATTTACAGTAGCTTTGACATCTTCTTTTGGTTGTCTTATGTGGCTTTATTTTTTTTGTTGTTTTTTTGTGTTGATTCATTTACACTGATTCAGTTATATGTGTAAGCAGAGAACAATTAGGGTAAAATAAGTGACCCAGATGGAAGAAGTGGGTGTGAATATTAAGTTGCAGCCACAGACAAATCTAACTATGGTTGATTTGTAATCAAGGTAGTTTCTTCCCCCTCAAAGTTTGAAGCTTGACTTTAATTTCCATGCAAAGTCAAACAGATATATAGAAAAGATTTATTCCTTTATACTTGGACCACCTGACAGGCACAATCATTGGCAAAGCAGTTGACTACCATTTATTGATTGGTCATAGTGCAGCTGTTGATAATCAATACAGCATGGACAGTGCCAGTAGAAAGATACTTTTGGGCAGAGTGCATCAAATAATGCATAGTTTATTTTATTTCTGGTTACTTGCCAGTAAAAAAAGAAGCTGTTACCAAAAAGACATTCATGGAACACTCAAAACATATTACTTTTGTGTTTCCTCTGAAGAACCTAACAGGAAGGCATTTACAATATGAATTTGACCTGTGTAAGGCACATATGCATAGTCAGTGTCTCACCTGCAGCAAACAGTAGCCACAGGGATCTTATTTTGGAAAATCAGGGAGGAATTCTTTTGAGCAGCTAAACTGACAACTCTTCATAACAGGGGCCATAAAGGAGCCAGTTTTCACATTCTAAAGCAACTCAAAGCTCATAAATGCGATAGCAGATTGAGTAAACTCTCTGAGCTGTGGATTTTACACTGCATCACTTTTACATCAGACAGTTAGACAGACTGGGTCCACATAATATGATCCATTTTTTATATAGTACTACAACATAGACCATGTTTTATGGACACCAATATGTTTTGCAAAACAGACATTCTGTGGTAAACCCATTAAAAATGAAAATAACTCTTATGTAAAGAGCACTGTGACTGCTGTAACTTACAGATATATTGCACAGACTCACCTTATTATATTTGAAAAAGTTCCTTAAATTGTAGACAGGAGATTCTATTTCTTACCTGCATTCTCGCTTTTGTACACCAGAGGGAGTTTGTTTGCATCTTTATATCCCGAATGCTGTGTGCACATTTGTATCAACTTGTTAAAATGAATATCCTTATTTGCTTGTGTATAGGACATTAATTGAAAGGTGAAAAAGAAGGAACACCTTCTTTGGCATCTCTAAAGCAACATAAGAAAAATGACATGGCAAGGTAAGCTCTGTTTGACACTTTGACCCAGCACATTGATCGCATGTCACTGCTCTTTGGAGATTTTTCATGCTTCTTAGGCCATATGTCTTCGCAGATGTATTCTGACAAATACATGCTAATACACATACAAAACATGACACCATTTCCACCTCATACAGGCTTTCGCTCACACATGCACCCATGTAGTCAAATGACGAGCCAAAGTGTATACAGAGGCCTGATAATAGCTCTCCTCAGGCCATGTCTTTTAGGTCATGATGGGACACACACAATCAGAGGGCAGATGTCACAAGTAAAGAGGAAGACTTTCTTCTCTTCTGCAAAATATGTGTGTCCAATCTGATAATGACACATAGACACATTTTGCACACATTAAGTCACAGGAAGAGAGGAAATGTATCCTGCAACTGTTGTTTGGGTTTGGACAGCAGTGGCTAATAACTGCTCCTCTGGGATCTAACTCTTACTTCCACTGATCTGTCTTATGCCATTTTGTGCCTTTACGGTTCTTGCTGCCAACAACAAAAAGACCAATAAACTTTATATAAAACATGAGTGTTTCTTAGAGGTGTTCTTCTGTTTAATTCTTTTGTAAGCAGAACAGGTAAACAAATACCAGTTGCAGTTCCTATCAAGGTGGTGGTGGTGGTGGTTTAGGAGGGAGAGTTATGTGGGGATTAGGGAACAAAAGGATCATTCTCTGTCATCAAAGAGGATCTGCTCTCAACTCATCCCCTCTTTTCTGTGGAGACAGCTTTTTATTTTTTGGGAGTGGGAGTGATGGCTGGAGGGAGGAGGAAGGGTGGGAGATAGTGAAGAGTTTGATGGTAGGGAATGCAGATTTCAAAGTAATCTTTAACTTTAAGCCCTATAGTCCCCATGAAATGAGGCCCCCTGACCTAGACACAGCACTGCCTATATTGCTCCCAGTGGAAACCTGCTACCCTCCCTTTCTTCTTCTTCTTCAAGCCTTTGTCGTAGTGGCATTTAACTGGCATTACTTGATGACCAATGGAAGCAGCCTTTTTGAGGAATCTGAAAAGGATGGATTTTAACTGAGACCACTGTCACCTCTTAAAACAACACTAAGTGGATACAAATGCCTACTGTGTGACTGGGATTCGGCACAAATCTAAACCAAATGGAGACATCTTCTCGATCATGATCCCTTATGTCCAGTGAATTGACAGCACTCTTTTTCTTATTATCATTTTATAAAATTATGTATTGGTTACTCGTAACAGTTTACCGCTTTGAGACTTAATTTATTTCAAACAAACATGAAACATGCATTTAACTATTTTTGCTTCTCACACTTTCAGGTAACCTTGGGCGATCTTAGACAAACTTCACGTTAACTTATAATTTAGAACCTCGCTGGAGGTCATCTGCATTTCCTTTGTTTTCTAACTTTACAACACTATTTATTTTTGTAACCCCCCCAGTTATTTTTCATCTTGTGAAGGCTGATATCCCCTCAGGGTCACTGATGTGGGATCCCCTGCTGACCTGGTCCACCATGGGGAGTCAATGTAATCACACAAAGGTAGTCATGAAATAAACAGGTTACACAACATGTATGGAAATGATTCTGCCTTAGAAGATTATAATAAATCAGGTTGACAAGTACATGTAAGCATTCTTGTATAGCAGCTTCCAGGCAACTTATGAATACTATTCCATACTTTGAGGGATTTATGACTACTTGTAGGTGCGTTGAGCTGATTATGAAGTTTAGCTTCTGCTTTGAAGCTTGCATAGCCATATGTTTATTTACTACAGGTCGGAATTATCGGGACCTGGAATTTACCTATATAATGCAGAATATTTAGAGCTTCAGAGTAATAGATTTTATTTTGTATTATTAATAAGTATAAAACAATTATTGTTACAGGAATTTAGGAAACATTGATAGCCTTTAAACACTTTTTATCACTATTTTGTTGATTTCTTTATGTCTTTGTGTGCCTTTTTGCTGTAGGTTCACACCAGAGTCATTGTGTTGAGCAATATGTGTTTGGGCTTTTGAAGTTTGCAAGAATCCCTTTTTATAACTGCAAATTTCAGCTTTCTGCAAAGCTTTTAAATACTATTTTTTAAGATTTATTGCTGGCCAGTTAAAAACTTGTTTGCATTCTTTTCAGCCTTTCTTTTGTGCTGTTCGCCGTGTGCTCTGGGTTTGTTTTCTGCTGCATGACTAAGACCTTATAACTATTTTTCTGACAGGTTGATACATCTTGCTCAAAAATGTCTTTGTGATCTTCTGATTTAATTTTTTTTCATAAGCTTAGTGACTGTGACCGATGGAGCATAGCAAACAGCATGATAGAACCTCCGCCATGTTTTACTGTATTTTTTTGGTTTACGGGGTGTTTTTTGCGATCTGCAGCATGTCAACTATATCCTTCTGGTTGGTTCTTTAGAGCACTATAATAGACTATCAAGACACAAATACAGTCTTTTCTAACAATCAATTTTCCTCATGAATAATTAACTATCTTAAAAGTTTTCAAAATTACACTCTGTGTAATACATGTATATACTTTTCCATGTATTAATGTCACCTGTACATACAATAAAACTGTATGTAAAAACTCATATAAACACCTTTAGTTGCTACCTACCTTAACTTGCTGCTTGATGTAGTAGCTGTGTGAAAAATAAAGGCTTCATAACCAAGAAATAACCCACAGGTGTTAAAACATAACTGGAAATAATGGTCGTTCTGATTTAATCCTTGCTTGTCTTGATAACCGAAAACAGCTGAAACAGGAACATTTCAATTTTTGGTGGCTGTGGCATAGATCATTTTTTTATAATCACATTTTTTATATTGTTAGAAGTTTCTCTTGTCCTTTATCACTAGAAAAAGAAGCTGAAAAACAATCCAACACATTTAATGCAGTAAAACAGTCACAACAATTACTTAAATCATATTATGTCCAAATAAAATAGA
The DNA here is from genome assembly GCA_014839995.1 of Xenentodon cancila. Lineage (NCBI taxonomy): Eukaryota > Metazoa > Chordata > Actinopteri > Beloniformes > Belonidae > Xenentodon > Xenentodon cancila. The sequence continues at coordinate 15,704,684 of CM026207.1, read as the reverse complement.
TATTTCTGTTTATTATGTTTCACCATACTTAAGCGTGTTGTAGTTCTTGTTTAATAATTTAATAACTGGATATACTATCAGTATAAAATCTGGTTTATTTATCTGGTCTATTCTGGTAGCACAAAATGTTACGTTTAGGAGTGGAGGTGGCACAGATAGTCTTGCTATTACATAATCACAGTTTGTAGTTCCACAAAATTCACTGTAAACTCACAATTCCTTAGTTTTTCACAAATGCTGACTTATACAACTCAAATTTTTTTTAGAAGCACACTGAAGCGATTTTGCATATCTTCAACCGGCTAAAGCCTACAATTGCTTAGGATCACATTTGATCACATTGCAGATGTGAAGGGTGTCATGTTTGCTTCAGTTTCTGTTCGATACTTCAGCATGCACGTTAGCCAAGTTATAATGAGTGTGAACAGAGCAAGGACACTGGCTACAGACAAACAAACCGAACCGACGTGCGACGCTATGTGGTTGAAGTTATGCACGAAGATGAGGCCCAGAAATAAGAGCACCACCATGGAGAAGAAGGAGAAAATGGCGCACACGCAGCCGGTCGTGAACGCAACATGTTTGCAGGTCTCGCAGCTGTCGCCGGTGTCTTGGGAGGTGCCAGAAGCAGCGGTTTGTTCCTCTGTGTTGGAAGAGTTCTCATAGTGGTGCTTTTCAAGAGGGAGAGCATCAGCCAGTTCGGTGTTGTCGGGGAGGTTTTGAACCTGGTATTCCCGTACCGGAGTTCGGTGGCGACACACAGGACAACTGATTCTCCATCCTCGACCCTCCCGGGAGTGTAAAATTCCGAGGCACTCCTGGCAAAAGGTGTGGGAGCAGCTCAAAAGCTTGGGAATGTGGCGGTCCAGGTCGAAGTAGTTGAAGCATATTTTGCACTCGTATTCTCCAGAGTCAAAGGAGTGAGTCGCGGGAGACGGAGCAGAGCTGCGGTCGCTCTGTACACTCACTGTCTCCGCCATGTTCACTCTTATTACGATGCATGATAAATTGTTTTATTTGACTACACTGTCCGTTTACATTTATTATCAGATTTTTTACAGCACTCATATTACATATAGTAGGTCGACAATAAGCTAGATTGTCTTTAGCTACACATTTCCAGGAATTATTGTGTCCAGTCGCCGTCCAGGCTCCTGTCGTTATGTCACATTGCCTAGCCCCGTGAAAAGGGGCTTCCAATACCTCCTCACAACCTTGCTACCAGAACTAACTCTTTAAAACAAAGGAGGTCGTAGATTTCTTCAACTTAGTTTCCTAATCCGTTCTCTGGCCGTTTTGTCATAAGCGAGTCATGTGCATGAGGTGGCCCTTAACTGTATAATTACAATTTAGCGCCTTCACTATAAAGAGCGCAATGTTCTTTCCCTTTGCATTTCAGCACCACAGACAGTGGACAGCGCCAGGGAGGGCAATTAGTGGTGACACTCTGCAGCGTTGCACAGGTGTGGAGCCATACAATCAATCCACGTATCGAGTAGACACCAAATATATCCCATAAATATCAATAGAAATATTCATGTCATGGATACTAGATGGGTACTGCGAAGAGTGTTTAACCCTTTGTAGGGTAGTAAATAAAATACCTAAAATTTTTAAATTGCAACAAGCTTTGACAGGAAGATTTGCTTTTAAAAGGCAAAAAAAGAAACACCAAGAATGTTTATCCTTCATTTACAATGTAATTAAAAATGAATAATCCATCATTTATACCTACTTATTCCTACTTAGGGTCATGGAGATCTGTAGGAGACTATCCTAAATCTCTTCGGGAGAAAGTCAGGTGTACACCTTGGAAAAGTCACCAGTCCAATGCAGGACCACATACAGACAAACAACACACTACAACACAATACACTCCTATAGGTACATTTGAATTGCCAGTCAACCTGATTACATGTTTTGGACTCTAGGAAAGAGAAAAAACAAGAGAAACAAAAAGGCCCCTGCTGGGATTTGAACCAGGAACAGTTTTGCTGAGAAGCAGCAAGAAGGTTGTTGGCAGGCAGAAAGGCTAATGATGTGATCAGTTTTAATTCTGAAAATTGCAGAAAATGTTTAACTTTGATGTTACTTATAGCCACAGTGTTGTTTGAGTTGATACGGTAACCTACCTGTAAAACTTGCTTTATACAAATGTTTATTGTCTGTATTTTTTTAAAAGCCTTACTCCTACTTCATTAAATATGAACTATACCCTAACATCTGCGTACATTCTTGATGATTCTTGAAAAGTTATTGTGAATGTATATATTCATATTTTAAAGGATAGTTAGGTCTAGAAATATTTGGACAGTGATTTTTTTTTATGATTTTTGCTTTTACGTACAAACACAATGGATCAAGAAGTTATGAAAGTGTGGACTTTAAGCTTTATTTAATAGGGTTCATGATAATATGATAGTTACAGTTCAGGAATTACAGCCGTTTTAAACAAAGTACCTCCATTTTCAGGGGATAAAAGGAATTGGGACAATGTGACATAATTGTAAATATAACCATAATTTTCAGCCCTTGGATGAAAATATGCAGACTATGACAATCTGAACTCTGAAGTCCATGGGCATCAGCAAACTCTGGGTTTCCTCCCTGGAGATG